>CM029500.1:24057136-25469636 GCA_017140595.1 Eucalyptus curtisii | reverse complement strand
GCATTTTCGAACAAAATCGATTTATTTAAACCATGATCATGAGCAAGTGCATAAATATACTCTCGAAAAAGAAGTGGGTATAGGAAGTCATGTTGTCTAGATCTATCTAGTTCTAAATATCCTTGAAATTCCTCCATTGGAAATTCGATTTGACTCCAAAAAGAAACAAAAAAGGTAGGGGATTTTTTGGTTATCAAATGATACATAGTGCGATACAATCAAAACAAGATATTCTAGTAAGAAAAGAATAGATACCTCGGAGATAGTTAGACTCATCAACGGACTCTCTATCCTCTCTTTTTCAATCGAATTAGTTTATATTAGTTATAGGATAAGAAGATGGATTCGAAATCCTTTATTTTTCATTTCAACCCAATCGCTCTTTTGATTTTGGAAAAAAATATCTTTATCAATATGCCGCTTCTTCTACACATTTAGGTACAACCTAGAATAGGAAATAGCTAATAGTTAGGACTCATTAAAAAAGAAATGGATAATCATCCACTAACGGAAAAGCCCTTCCCGTACCAGGTACTAATATCTTTTTAAAGTATAATTAGATCGGGTAATCAGTCAAATTAAGAAATTATGAACAGAAGCTCATTGCTTTTTCTTTCTTTATACTTTTTCTTTCTTTATAATTAATTGAGGTCATAGGACTCTATCCATTTATTCATTCGACCCAATTCTGAATTCATTTCATTTTTTTCTCACTAAGAATTCAAACAAGGTTTTGAACTGATCCAGTAAGAATGAAATATTTTCAGAATTCTCTATTGATACGATATGCTGTTTTTTCCAGTCATTCCTTTCGGGATCGGTCGTGGTCTTACAAACTCTACCGAAGGTATGAACGAATCCGTTATATATATATATATATATATATATATATATATATATATATATATATATTCTGATTGGTTTGCGATATGCAAAGCAATGGGCATCTCCCAAATGGCAGGCCAGTCCGAAACTAAAGATAAAAAGAGGAAAAATTAAAGGTCCAACAACATAACACTGCAGACTGGACCTCTCCCCCCCCCCCCGGGTTTGGTGCAGCTTTTACAATGAGCTTTGGTCCTTCAAAGCTCCTTAGGAAAAATAGAAAGCGTTTGATAAGTGTTTTTGAGACTCTTTTGGCCAAATGCCAACATTCAAAATGCTAAAAGCCCAATACCCGTAGAGATCTATTTTGGGCTTTCAGTTTTTGAAAATGCAAAGTATATTATTCATTCATTATGTTCATCTTCTTCCTCTTTCATCCACAACCGTTTGACTTCCTCGATCCACCACCTAAGATTGGGCTTCTTCAATGATCGCCACCGCCACTTGTGGGTCGCACCTCCTCGGCGACCACCACCTAAGTCGCGGGTGGGGTGGCGCAACCTGCAACTCAAGCGACATTGCCTAAGATGGGTCGTGCGACCTCAGGCAGCGTCGCATGGGTCTCACGAACCCAGGCAAGCGGCGTCGCCGCGACCTCAGGCAACATAGCTTGGGTTCGTGCGACCCAAGCAGTGCTTGAGGTCAGCCAGATCAGGTGACGCTTGAGGTCATGCGACCTCAGGCAACCTGACGGCAGCCAGATCTGGCCACTGGCAGTTGGTCAACGACGACCTCTGCTAGATTTAATTTTCAAACTTAAAAAAAATAAATAAAAAAAATAAAAGTCGTTTATAAATGTGAATTTTATCGAACCGTATTTACATCCAAGCTATTTTCCAATGCTATTTTAAGTTACAATCTATCAAATGATATAACATTTCGGAAAACCCCTTTACTCCAAAAAGTATTTGCATTTTCCTAAACTCATTTTACTAAAACCGAACCAAACGGCCCTTATTCTTTTGTATCTACGCATTTCGGAGGCCAAACAAAATTCAGAGGCGATGACAATGCTGTCTTAAATGAGAGACACAATCTGCAAACAAAGAACCGTAGTTTGTCATGAGCATGAATCATGTATGTGCTCACATCATATCTCTCAACCAAACCTCCAACACTTCCCCTTGAGCCCAAAGGCTCTCCACTACAGCAAGTACTCTTCGATTAACCTTCCATTTGGCACTTCCAAGTGTGTCCAGGGCCTGCTTACGGATAAGTAAAAAGGCCAAACAAAATGAAAGGAAGTAAACAAGGCGTTAGACTACAACAGATAACCTTAAAATTGGCCAACATACGAGTAACATGATTAATGCATAAAGGGGAAGTGCATTACATGTCTACACAGCGATGCCTAGTCCATTCCACCACATAACAGAAGAAACAAATTTTATCACCAGCCACCGTATTGCGAAACAAATACACCACTAAATACTCCCATGTACCTTACCAAATAGTAAATTTGCTTACAGTTTGGTAAAAGAACTTTGTTGTTCTTCTCATTATGAAATTAACGTTTACAACAAAAAATTAAGGAGCAAGGTGTTAAACCTGATTAGCAGACAGATTAACAGAAATGACGTGATTAAAAATGTAGAAAGTATATCCTCTATGCTGCTAATCATGTCATTGCGTGTCATCAGTTAAATTGTGCTGACTCTCTTGTGGATTAGATTGGCAGTAGCCAAAGGCAACCAGCTTAATGATGTCGAATACAATGCCCCAGCTCTGATGCCATGTTAAGCATAAAGATAAAATCCGCTTATTAAAAGCAACTCTCAACGGGTTAATCCATGGAAAAAAAACTGCTAATACTGGCAAAAAACGAAATAGACTTCACATTCATCGACATCACTACCGCAATTACATTATGCATTTGTTCTTCGGACACATTCTTTAGAGCATCCTGCTGCTTTCTTGATCCATGAGTATGCACAACATAAGAAGGGAGGAAGAAGTACCCTCCCTTGTCATACCTATAAAGAATGAACAAGTACCCACCCTTGAAACAAATAAGCCGAAGCCCGAGACTCCGCCGCCGCCGAGCTGCCCAAGATCTCCCCCCAGAAGGCGACGTTCGGCCGCTCCTTGAGCGCCTACTCCCGCACTCCTCCACCCAGGTCCAGCCCCTCCCACTGGACACCTCTGAGCTCCTCTGCCCGTGTAAGACGCGCCTCAAGATCGAGACCCTCGAGCACAAGTTCGTTCAAGAGACGGCGTCCCACGTCCCTGTGTTGGAGGGCGTGATCTGCTCCAAGAACGCCGAAACTGCCAAGTTAGTGAAGCGAGTCGAACAGCTCGAAGCGTCGAAGGAAAGGCTGAGGCGCGACTGGGGGCGTCTAGGGCTCTATATTCGAGGAACAGAGGAGAGAGCCAAGAGGGAGAAAGGAGACGTCTGAGTCTTAAACTGGGTTGGATGAATTCATTTCGAAACCCGTTTCAACCCATCCATCGTTCGCTATTGACATCGTCCACGGTCCGCACGCTATCTTTCCATTCACTGTAATAGCCCTCGAAGGCACGTAAATTCCCGCATCCAACAGCAATCATATACGTGTCTGGAAGACGTAGATCGGGCAAATTCTGCGGGGGACAAAATGTGAGACCCACGATCTGCAGCTTCTTTAACTCTGATAGATCAGGCAACGTTTCGAAGGAACTGCTACTGGAAATATGCAAACTCTTTCGCAATTCCAATTTCTCCACGCCATGAACCTCCACTACGTTTGGGCAAGCATACACATACAACTCTTGGAGCCCCTTTAGACCTGATACCGATAGCCTCGCAGGCAATTCACCTTTCCCTAACTGCAAATCATGGAGTTTCTCACGGTGCTGTCCAAGCACAGAATCAAATTCAACTACGTTCCGTTGAGATTTATGAAGGTACAATTGGGACAGATTGGTCAAGTTGGAAAAGAGCGACCTTTCTATGGGCAACTTGACATAAGATAGTGACAAAGTTTCAAGACCGGATGGAAGCCCCATTAGAAATTGAGGGTCAACACAAGTTATATCAAGTTGCCGTAGTCGAGTAAGAGTGGCCAAATTAACCGGAGGAAATGTGACATCTTCTAGAGTGAGTGTCAATCTCTCTAAAAAAGTTATCCCCTTAATCCACTCTATCTCTAGAGCTCCTTGTCCAAATTCCGACAACCGAGCAGTGCCCTTACATATATGAAGATCGAGTAAGTTAGTTAGGTAGGGGAGGTTAGGGGCTGTCCCCAATAAATGAGATGGAAACTCCAATCTCTTCAAACTCACGGGTAGCTCTGGCAACAATTCGATTTCATAGCAATAATTGCAACAAAGTCGTTGGAGACGAGAAAACCGATTCATAGTTATGGGCAATCTTCTAATCTTGCTACTTGTAAGATCTAGTGTCTTCAAAAATGACAAATCCCCAATTTCACTTGGAATTTCCCCCTCTAGATTTCTACAGCTTGAGGCTGTCAGCTTCTCAAGACTCTCTAACGTGCATATGGCCATTGGTAGCTCTCTTATTGCAATCTGGTCTAGACATAAAATCTCCAACCTTTTGAGATTCCCAATAGAAGCAGGTAATTCTATGATACCTATTCCCCTCAAATCTAACTCAAGCAAGGACACTAGCCTGCCTATTGAGTCTAGTAACTTCTTTATCCCAGACCCAAGAAGACTCATCTTCCTCAACATTATAAGATCTCCAATACAATGGGGTAGTCTTGTGATTGCTGTATAATCCAATTTCAATTCACGTAGTGATTTTAAATTTCCAATGGAGTTTGAAAGCGTAATCTCTACAATGGAATGATGAACATGTCGAAATTGCACCCCTTTTGATATGGAAGATATTGCACAGAGGTCATAATCATATCTTTTCGGGAACACTGGTTTAAAACGAGAGCTGTGACAATCTTGAAGAACTAATCTCTTCAAATTTGAGCATTTCGAGAGGTCAAGAGTCCCTTTTAAGCTTGGGTAATCAGTGATCTGCATAACTTTCAAGTTTTCACTCATCTGGAAAAACAATATAAGAGTCAATCAAATCAAGAAAGGTAAATAAATAAGTTTGATTAGCGAGACAAACGGCAGAAAAGTTAAATTGCATGGTATGTTGTTGTACCAGGCATGACCCCCATCCAGATTGATCATCAGCAATGTCACATCTTGAGAGCATGAGCACAACCAATTTCTTGAGACATAAATTCTTCGCTTTTAATTTCGAAGGGCAATGACTCCAAGAGAGCCATGTTAACTTGGAGAGAAGATGCTTAAAGTTCCCTACCAAGTTCCCGCCCTCTAATTCCAAGAATTTTAGATTGGGCAGTTTTGAAAATTCCGTACTTGTGAAATTATGCACTTTGGAGAGTCCCGAGAGTCTAAGTGCGACCACATTTTCTGTCCCCTGATCATAGGAAAAGCATAAGTAAAAACATTAGAATTGGATGACAAACATGGTGTTGTGCAACTCTAAGGAGCTTCATTATGTCACTAATGAAGGACTCATTATTGCTCTGTACAAATCTATATTAAGGAAAGAATGGGAAAGAGTTAGTTATATTAATATGATTTCTCTGTACGATTGGAAAAGAACTTTTTTTTTCCCTGTATAAAGCTTGATAATTTTTCTATTCCATTAGTAACCACCAATCTGTCGCAAGACGATAACAAAGAACTTCATCATCACTGAGTAAAATCGTTTGATAGAAAATACCATCTACATATTTAACTTTTTTGAAATTTAAAAATCTGCAATGGTTTTGCAATTAAGAAAAAATTGCCAGACCAGTTTCTAACTGTGTCTTGAGTTTATAACCCAATTGCAACTTTGTGGATCGAAATCCGCTTAGTCTGGAGTGTGTGAAAGCTCGTTATACTCTAGAACGTCTCTTTATTAATTTTCGTCTGGAAGTTTTATTACAAGATGAGGACAAGAGCTAGAAAGTCATTGGTTTTAGGACTCCATGTGGACTCTACCGAATGAAGGATCAATCTAGAAAAAAGATTTGCTTTCATAATGGTAGAGATATTCAACTAACCTCACAAAAGTCTCCCATGTATATTGTTTGAAATGTAAGAGATGGACCACTAAGGGGTCTTCGACCATGTCTCATTGCAAAGTAAAATTGCTAATAATTTCCAACTTAATAAAAAGGAATAAAATCAGCCTTGAAAAGCTTCGATAACCTAGGAAGTTGCAATCTGGATCCGCTTATATATAATTTGTTGAGCAGTTCTGTAATCAATCGTATTCCACGAAATGTTTCGTTGTGTCACTTATCAACGTAGTCTAGATAATTTGCAATAGTATTACCATCAATGAACTCTTATACACACTTTTCCTTTCTTTTTTTTCTTTTTTTTTCTTTTTGTTGCCAAAAGAAAATTTTAACAATAAAATTTTCCTGCAAAAACTCCACAACCGTGTAGATGAATGGTCAATTTTTTCCTCATGTAAATAGCAAGGTGACCGTGGCTTACCTCTTTCCTTCGAACCACGTTCAAGGCAATCTTAGACTCCCACAATTTGCTACGCTTCCCAGGAATATTAATGTCTTCGCGCCGGACAATTTCTCTTCCAAGATCTCTGAGTTGGTCGTGCATCCACAATGTATCATTCTCTACAATCTTTATCAAAGACATGTGAGAAAGGACAAGTAATTCACTTTTTGGGAAATACTTGGAAGCTTTCCACATATAGTGTGGGTGGATTCTTTGTTTTCCAATGACGTAACATGCGATATCAAGAAAGATTTCTCTCTGATGATGCTCTAATACGTCATAACTTATCATTAACTTATTGAACACTTCCTGCTTGGGCATCAAATCTAATTTTTTTCAACGTGTCTTTCCAGAAGCTCTTACTTTTTTGATAAAGTGAGGAACCGATAACCTCAAGAGCTAAGGGAAGTCCACCTGTTTTGCTAGTAATTTTGCATGAGATATCTTTATACTCATGTGGTGGGAAATCCATCCTGAAGGCATGTTTATTAAAGAGTTGAAGAGCATGGGAATGTTCCATTCCTGTCATTTCATAAATTTTAAACTCTTCAAAATATGCTTGGAAAGCACTATTTTCCTCCTCCTCTTTAATTGGCAAAAAGTTGATGTCCCTCGTTGTGATGATAATTTTACTTCCTGAACCGAACCACTCACTATTTCCTGCTAGCTTAGAGAGTTGGTCCCACTTATCCACATCATCAAGAACAAGGAGAACTTTCTTAGCACGAAACCTTTCTCTAATTATGTTAGTCACTGCATCAACAGAATCATGGATCTCTAGAGATTTGGCTTGGAGAATTTCTGATAACATCTGTTTTTGTAAGTCAATAATTTTACGATGTTGCGCAGACTCACGAATGTCCAAGAGGAAGCTATAGCCTTGAAATTGATTGGAAATTTTATTAAAGACAGCACTTGCAAGAGTTGTTTTACCGATACCCCCCATTCCATAGATGACCAGGTAATTAACATCACGAGAACCTTCGTTTAACAAGTCCATGACAGCTTCCACATGATTGTGAATCCCGACTATATGATCTGGCAGATTTCTCCTCCTTTTCATCAGTTTGGTCAAAACCTCATTAATGAAAGTGTTGATGATTTCACCGTGGCTGTCATATTGACACAATAGCGTTGGCATGAAACAAATGATAGATAAAATCTCGAGTTGAGGAATACTATTAACATAAAACTAGTTGGATTTCTAAATGGGTGAGGTTTTACTGAAGATCACTTTTTAAGTTAAAAGGAAATTTGCAGTTACAAAAGAATTAGATGTTCACTATGCATGAGTGCTTCGAGAAAGTAAAACAGTAATTACAAGAAAAAAAGAAAGCAAAAGGATTAACTAATATAATGTAAACATGAGTAATAAAAAGTTCAAAAGGGGAGAAATTTCTATTCCTTATAATTATCTCGCTTTTGTGGAGATCTATAAAAAAAAGTTAATTGGAAGGGATCAAAAGGGATTAGAAGGAAAAAAAAAAATTCTCTTCTGCTCCTTGTTCTTCTCTCCATCAGAAAAATAATAAACTGATCTTCTTAGGGTGCGCATGACAAAATTTCTGGAACAAAAATTGATTTCTGGCTTAGAAATTGATTTCTCAATTTCTATTTCAGAAATTGAGAAGTTAAAAATTTTAGTTTCTGATTTATTCTTCAAATCTATTTCTAGAATAGAAATCTGTTCCAGAAATAGAAAAATCAAATTGTGTTACCAAACGGATTTCTATTCCAAACTTGTTTTGGGGAACAGAGAAACAGAGAAACAGAAAAATAGAAAAATAGAAATTTTATCATGCACGCTCTTAAATTCTAATTCTTTCTCTTTGAATCCATCGGATTGCACGGAGGAAAGCATCGTGAGTACACGTAATCATCTCAGTTGCCCCAAAAAAAGTTAAAAGGAAAGCTCTCACCCTTTATCCTTCAAGTGCCATCCCTTGATTTTTGCAACTTCCATCAGAGCCTCCTTCCATTGCTGAACATTATCGCGGCCAAACTTTGCCCTCTGCCTCTCCAAAGCATCGAGATACAATGGAGTTTTGAGCTTCACATCTTCGGGATTCACGTCGTAGAAAATGGGTATGATCACTTTGTCATTTGCTTCGCTCAGGGAGTCCACCATGTGCTTCAGCTCGCGAAGACACCATGAACTGGACGCATAGCTCCTAGAGAAGATGGGCACATATATTTTGGAGGATTGGATGGCACGCAAAAGCTCGTCTCCAATCTTTTCGCCCTTTCTAATCTCTTCGTTATCTTTGAAAACGCGAATCCCAGCTCCAATCAGGGAGTGATAGAGACAATCGGTGAAATTAAGACGAGTATCGGGGCCTCTAAAACTCAGAAACACCTCAAATTCTTCGGCCCCCAACGACGAATTGCCACCATCAACGCAAGCAGACATCATCAAATCTTCACAGGATGTGATCACAGCGAGATGTGGAGTCTTCCTTGAATCTGATCTGGGATTCGTCAAGAGGAATTGGCAAAGCGCCAGAGGCAAGAGAACAGCAATGTGCTTACGCTGTATTCTCTCAGTTCTGTTTGTTTTTGTGTCAGGACAGAAAGTAAAAAGAATAGCGACGACTTTGATGCGTCAAGCCAATGAAAGTCGTCCGAAGTGGCAGAGTCCAACTCTATCACGGTATTCCAATTACGAATAGGAATGGTGGCGTCCTCAGCGAAAGCGTTTAGTCGGCTATAAAAAAGGTGTTCTAGATGATGGGATCAAAAAACTTTTATCTGATATTAATATATGTATCAGATAAAGTAGTCATACTAACAAGTGTTTTTTTTTTTTTTTGCCAATCATATCAACAAGTTGAAAAGTAATAATTGTACGGCAATTTATTGCATTGGAGAATGGAGAAATTATTTTAAAAATTATAAATTTATTACATTTATACTCATTTAGTTTTAAACTTTTTAATTTTATGAATCCATTCTTAAACTTTTTATAATTTGTCAACCAAGTTCTAAACTTTTCAATTATGTTAATTTTTAGTCCTCAATATGATATCTTTTTGCCATAATTTCTTGGAAATAGTCCCTAATTGAATAATTTACTTTTGACTTGTCTTTTAAATTGAGAAAAATACGACGTTTTTCATTCATCTTTAATAGTTCTCTAATGATGGTACAAATCACACAAAATCATAATGTGCACAAAATCAACAAAGCCTATTTCATAATATATGTATTTTTGTTAAAACCATGTACATTAATCTTATGTTAATCCAGTGTTTTTTGAGTGATTCATGTACTTTTAACTTATTAAGTGAAGCGGCAATGATTTTTTTCCATTAAAAGTAGGTTAAGCTTATACTGTTTTGATGTAGAAAGTATCGATTTAAATAAGAGGGGTGTCGAATTTTTTTTTAGTGCCTAATTTATTAAAAATATTTCGTTCAATAGATGGAAAAAATAAAATAAAAGGGGACGGTGTTTTGTGAGAGCAGTTGGCATCTCCCAAATGGCAAGACAATCTCAAACTGAAAACCAAAGGAGGACAAATCGAAAGTCCAACGACATGACACTGCGGACTGGACAGAACATGTGTCTCTCTCTGTCCGCATTTATTCTTCTATATACAAAAGCACTTCAGAGTTCAGAGGCCAAAGGCCATGACAATGCTGTCTTAAACGGGAGACCCGGTTAAACAAAGGGAGGATTCTCTCTGCCATCACCCCCTACTTGGATTTTAGTGGCAAAATGACAAGAATATGTGGAAAGACAGACAGGTTGGTGGTAATAAATAAAGTTTTGCTAGTTTAGAGATGGATAGTTTAATGCCACAGCATGTGATTCTTGGGGGCCTGTTACTCATTATTTAGCTATAAAAATAAAAAAATTTAGTGTAGTTATGGTGGAAAGATGAATTGCTATTTCTAGCACAATTACACTTGTTTAAGGGATTGATAACTATTCCATCACAAACAAATATATTTGCCTATTAAAGACTTTTCAATTATCTATGCACTAAAGAACCTTTTTATAAGAACTATGATAAAATGTATTTGATTACAACTCGTTATTATTGTGTACTAGTCTCTCGAGTGATCGGAGAAACTCCCAAAGATCATAGAAATGTAAAAACATATATATGAATGAGGGATGTGAATGCTTCTAGGGTTAGCTAGAGAAAAATTACAGTTGGTTTAAGATACAACTAATTTGTTTTTCAATATGGCGTTACTCAAATCTCATTTAAATTTTGAGTTTTCAAAATATCCATTGCGCATAGTAAAGAAAAATTGCAACCTTGAACGCTATAACATGTCTTTATGGTTGTTACTTTCTTTCGCTGAGCAAAGTAAAATTATAATCATAATCAAACACTTACGAAAGGTACATATGACCAGTGACTCAGTAATTTACATGAAACACTAGAATATAGAGCTAACTGTTGGGAATAACGGATCCCCTAAAACCGGATTCGACACTAAATCGAACCCTTGCGGAAGACAAGCCCGGGAAAATCACGTATCACCGATCCTAAAGCACACCACGGATTCGAGCGTACCTTGTTAGCCACAGATTAAACACCAATGCCGATAAGAGGAAGAGAATTTGGCCCTGTTCGATCCGATGACGTCAATTGGCCTTGGAGGGAAGATGGCGTCGCCGTTTGCGCACTCTTTCTTTTTGGAGGGAGAGAGGGAGAGGAACCTACGTTCGTTATGCCAACCGGTGTGTTCCTCCCTCTCTCTTTCTCCTTTTATACGTTCCCTCCAACAAAGGAACGTACCCTTCATCCATGGGCCCTAATCTTGTGGGCCGGGCTTTTAGGCCCAACATGGGCGGACGGGCCTTAAGCCCATCACATAAAACCATCATCCAATCTTGTGGGCTGGGCTTTAGGCCCAACATGGGCGGACGGGCCTTAAGCCCATCACATAAAACCATCATCTCCCACTCGCACATGGTGGGCTGAAGGGATTCTCTTTACCTCTCTTCAACATTCATCGGTGAATAATTGTGCGACCAAAGCATACTTTGAGAGCTCGTTGCTATACATCTCTGTTAGGAATATATAACAACTCATAATGGGCATTGCACTCGAGTAGATTTAGTATCTAGATCGATCAATCACATTTATATCTCTCTTGATCTCTTTTAAACAATGATATATATATTGTATTCACAATTATGATTATCCCAAAGACAGTCATAATTGGTTAACCGGTGAATACAAAACTATAATGTGATTCTTCAAATTCGATCTTCCTCTTTCCTTCAAACTCTCAATTTCAGTTTAGCTTGCTTTTCTAGAAATGTCCCATTAGATCAAATCAAACTCATGACCATTGGCAACATCCTAAGATAGCAAACACTAAATAGAAATCTTGAGAATAAGTAAGAGTCATGAGGGGACTAAAAAATTGAGGAACTCTTTTCCTCAAGAGTCTCACACGACATAAAAGTTGAGATCATACTTTTGCCACTCTTATTGGTCGTCTCATGCATACGTAGTATGAAATACGTATTACGGTATTAACTCATTTCCCTTGGAGCGTATGTCTACACCTTTCAATACCGTACAGATGATAGTTCAGACATACCCAATGTCTAACTTGAGTTCACGTATCTACTCATTCACAAAATTCATCAGAACTCACATCTGGCATCATGGACAGATAAAGTAAAATATGTGGGGTATTTTACTTTCGGACATAGTAAGTATTATGTCCTCATCTTAACACCCAGTTAAGGCGATATACGTATTTTAAGCTTGAGCTCTCGATTATCACCTAGATAATAAGCTTAAAAACAATCTCATCTCTATTTATCACACAGTAAATAGAGGCGATTACCCGTGTGAGTGAGCTAATCTTATATCTGTCCGACATACTTTCTTAACTTAAAGCAATGCACTGAGCATTAAGATGCATAAAGATCAAACAAAGATTCATAGGCATTAATGATGAAAGCACAAATTCATCAAATGTGAACACTTAGGGAAATTACAATATTCAGTACATCAGCCTCTACGCAATTCTAGAGATTTCATATGGCCACAAAACACATCTCTAGGTATTGGCTTTGTCATAGGATCTGCTACCATTCTATGCGTAATATGTACTGTAAGTTCACATCTTTTCGTGCAATCATATCTTTGACAAAATTATACTTGGTATATATATGTTTGGTCTTGCCATGATATTTTGGATCTTTGGTGTACGCTTTTGCTGCTTGGCTATCACAGTTAACCAACAATGAATCTGCAGCACTTCCAATAACACCTAAATGATCTAACAATCTCTTAAGCCAAACATCTTCTTATATTGTCTGCGATAATGCCACGAACTCGTTTCCATCGTGGACATGGCTATACACTTTTGTTTCTTACTTTGCTCCAACATATGGTGCCATTATTCGGTAAGAAAACAAACCCGAGGTAGATTTTCTTTTATCTAAATCTCCTCCCCAATCAAGCATCGAGAATAGCCTTAGAGTCGCAGATCCTTTCCTTAATAACTCAACGTATAATCAGCAGTCCCCTTTAGATACCTCAGTATTCTCTTAACGACTTTCCAATGTGCTTGACCTGGATTGGATTGGTATCTTCTCACCATTCCAACTGCAAAAACATATGTCAGGTCTTGTACACATCATAGCGTACATCAAGCTTCCAACAACACTAGCATAAGGAACATGTTTCATTTATTCCTTCTCTTGTGGAGTCCTTGGACACAGTCTATGGCTCAATCATTCACCTTTTGTGATAGGAGTATCAATGGGTTTACAATCTTGCATACGAAATCGTTCAAGAACCTTATTTATATATGTTTCTTGCGAAAGAGATAACGATCTCTTCGAACGATCTCTTGAGATCTTAACTCCAAGAATGTATGCAGCCTCACCCATATCCTTCATCTCAAAATTGGAAGACAACCAACTCTTGACAGTATTAACAAGCTCCATATTGCTTCCGGCAATTAGTATATCATCAACATATAATGATATGATCACAAATTGATCATTGGATCTTTTGATATATACACAATGATCCTCATCTATCATTGTAAAGTCATATGCCATTATAGCATTATGAAAACGTATATACCATTGTCTCGATGACTGCTTAAGGCCATATATCGACCTCAAAAGTCGACATACTTTTTCTTCTTGGCTTTTCACTATGAAACCAGCAGGTTGTTCCATATATTTTTCTTCCTCTAATTCTCCATTGAGGAAAGCAGTCTTTACATCCATTTGACGTAACTGAAGATCCATACTAACCACTATTGCCAGAATAATGCGAATCGAGGCAAATCTTTCTACAGGAGAAAATGTTTCTTTATAATCAATTCATTCCTGTTGATTATACCCCTTCGCTACAAGGCGAGCCTTATGCCTTTACTATCGAGCCATCAGCTTTTCGCTTTATTTTGAGAACCCACTTGTTCCCAATAGCTTTGCGTCCTTTTGGAATATCAACCAGTTCCTAAACTTGGTTTGACTTCATTGACTCCATTTCCTCTTTCATTGCATGAATCCATTTTTTCTTACTAGGGCAATTCGAGCCTCATTAATATTTCTTGGCTCATCCTCATCTTGCGGAGCAATCATAAAAGTTTCCCCTTCAATGTCAAAACGTCGACGGGGAATACTTTGGCGACTTGTTCGCCGTATGGGAGATTGTACACTTTGCACATCATTCCCCATTATGCTCCCACTTGGATTAGATAATGATGACGTCGTCTCATCATGTGGTTGCAATTGAGAATGAGTTGAATTCAATTCATCACTTCTCATATTACTCCCACTTGGAAGAACTCCACTAATATCATTATCTTGATCCAAGATTACAAATAGGAGTAATCTGCCCCTATTTCGCCCTTCTTAGGAAATTCATCCTCTAAGAATGTGACATCCCGTGATTCAAATTCAGTTATACTCCCACTTTCCTGCTCACCTACGAACACATACCCTTTCGAGTGTTCGGAGTATCTCATTAAAATACTCATCTTTCCTTTGGGACCCTATTTCCCAAACTTGTGAGTGGACTCATGAGTATAGGCAGCACAACCCCATGGCTTAAGAAAACTTAAGTCCGGTTCTCTACCTGTCCATAACTCATATGGAGTGGAAGTAACTGATTTTGGAAGGCACTCGGTTAAGTATATAGGCAGCAGTTAACAACGCATCACTCCAAAAAGTGATATGTAAGTTAGCATGCGCCATCATGGACCTAACCATTTCCAGTAGGGTTCTGTTTCTTCTCTCCGCAACACCATTTTGTTGAGGAGTATATGGAATAGACAACTGTCTTTCTATTCCTTTTTCACCACATAATTTTCTGAACTCATCAGATAAATATTCTCGACCTCGATCGGATCTCAATACTTTTATTTTCTTGTCTAATTGATTTTCTTCCAAGTTCATAAACCTTTTGAAACAACTTAATGCTTCAAATTTATGAGAAACCAAATAGACATATCCGAATCGAGTATAATCATCTATAAAAGTGATGAAATAAACAGCCCCATGCCTTCTTCTCACGGTCATTGAACCACGAGACGTCAGAATGGATTAAATGCAGAGGAAATTAAGCTCTTTTATCTTTTCTAAATGATTTGCTTGTCGTTTTCCCTACTAGGCAATGCTCACATATGGGCAAATCGACTTTTTTAAATTTTGCCCAACAAGCCCTCTTTGGCTAATCTATTCATATGTTGTTGGCCAATATGACCAAGTCTAGCATGCCACATAATCACATCATTATCATATTAAGTAGAAGACGTGAAACAAGGGAATAACAAATATTGACATCACCACAGTCAACATTTAGTACAATAAAACCATCCAGAAAGTGACCACAACCATAGTAGTTTGTATCCAAATACAAATCTACACCGCTATTACGGAAGTTCACACTAAAAACAAGCTTAACCAACACCAAAAACAGACACTTAAATTTCGACGAATCTCCGGAGCATATAGAACATCATGTAGAAACAAGGTGCGTCCACCACGCATGTTCAATTGGCATGTGCCAATTCCTTTAACTTCATCTCTAGAGTTATTTCCTACATAAATCCACTTAGTTCCAGTTGGTACTCGTCGGAATTCCACGAAGGATTCTCTATCCTTCGCTACACGGTCTGTCGCTCTTGAATCTACAGTCCACAAAGGATTGGATTCAGCCAATAATACAGAACTTGACACATAAGCAAAGTTCTCAAATGTACAAGAGGTGTTTACCTTTTTCGGCTCACAACAATTGCGAGCATAGTGACCCTTCTTGTCACAATTGTAACACCTCACCCTTGACATTTTCTTCACTTGAGGACGTTTTCCTCTCTTGTGTTGGTTAACTCTTGATTTCTTGCAACAAGGACTTGATCCTTTGCATTCCCACATATTGAACGAATCAATACGCTTGCGCTTAGAGCTCAAAGCCCTTTCGAGCTAGAACCAGCATTGCAAATATCTACTTTCGGCTCACATGCCGTTAAGCGGTCCTCTACCAGCTCAAGGTGGCGCACTGCATCCTCAAGATCTTCCATAATATGGTCAAGAGCTTCTAGTGCTTCTTGCTTTTCCAGCACATATTGAATCTTCATATTCAATATTTCACAATTGTTGCCGTCCATATCAGCAATTACGTTCTTAGTTTCTTTGAAACCATCGATCCGAACACATCGGACATACATGCACGAATAATTAATGCCTATCATTTATGCATCCACTTTGCACAGACCCATCATATCAATGAATAATTTCAAGTAAGGTTTCAGAATCAAAAGGTCACTACGTTTCCAATCATCCTCCAAAAATCCTAACTTAAAACTATTATTAATATAATTGTCTTATGCAAAATAAATTCTATGAAGTTACAAAAACTTCTATGAACTACCACAGTTAGTCAACAATAACGAGAAAGCAAATAATATCTAACATCCAATAGAATAATTATGCTTTCACGTAATACAACAATCAATTACACTAAGTAATATATTCAAAGAAGAAATATCAACATAGAAAGAGATATTCACACTTAAAAAACATCTCAAACTAATCTAAGAAATAAATAGGGAATGTCCCTTCTAATCTATCAATCAAAAAATCTGAGAAATTTGAAGGCACATTTGCCAACCATGGAAAAACTTTTGGAGAGCTCTCATGTCGCCTCCAAGGCGCATTCACTCTGCGCCATGTGGCGCTCAGTCTAAGAGTTGAAGTTTTGGTTAACTCAATCCTATAGTACTCTCTAACAAAAGCTACCACTAACCTTCTATAACCTGGGAACACGTTGACCTCCCATAGCCGATCTAACACTGCTTGCCATTCAGGTGGAAGAGTGTTCATCAAAGCCGGCACCTTCTCAAAATCCGGCATAAGATAACCATTACTGAGATGATTTCTGTATCATCGATTGACCTGACCACGTGTGATACTAAATCACCGTCATGCCACCGATAATCAGCTAACTCTGTCATCAGCCTTTTAAGTTTTGCTTTTCCTTCGTCCGTTCTTGGGATTGCGGTATCCGTGCATAACGCATCATAGTTCCCGCAACAAATGCAGAATCGAAAATGGATCACTTATAATCCACAATGAACATAAGGGAAAATACATAATTTTCCATGATTCATGCAACAAATGCACAATTAAAAATGGATTACCTCTAACCCACACAGACATAACTGAAAAAGAAACAAATTCCTTTTTTTTTTTTTTTTTTTTTTCGGTCAACGGTCAACGGTCAACTGTCAACGGTCGTCGGTCAACGGTCAACGATCGTCGGTCAACGGTCACCGGTCACCGGTCGTCGGCTTGCCGGGTCGGACTGTCGGACCGGACGGGCGGTCGGACCGGGTCGGACGAACCGACCGGCACGCACGTGCCGCGCGTGCGTGGGATGACGTCACGCAGACGTCATCCGCACGTGCCGCGCGCGTGCGTGGGATGACGTCACACAAACATCATCCGGCACGTGCGCGGCATGCGCCAGCTACGATGCGGGTCGGGTCGGGTCGCCGACGGGTCGGGTCGCCGGCCGGTTACCGGCCGTCAACGGCCGTCGGCGATGACGTCATCGATGACGTCATCCCGGCGATTCTACCGTGACGTCACGGTGGACGTCGGCACGCGTCGGTTCGCCGACCGGCGGGTGCCGGTTCGCCGGCGGCAGCGTCGCGCACTCGCCGGTTCGCCGACCGGGCGCGTGTGTCGCCACGCGGCGCGGCCAAGCCCGGCGCTTCGGGCGTGGCGCCCACGCGCGGCCGGCCGGCCGCGCGTGGGGCGCGTGTGGCGTCGTCCGGCGGAGGTCGACATGTCGACGGACTCGTCTCGACGAGCTCTTTCATCCTATGCCTTCGAGAAATTGATTTCGACTTACGAAAACTCGAAAAAATGGATGAACGGTGCTCGGGTGTCGAGATTTCTCGCCCGATCCGTGTCGGCCGAATATTTTCGCGAAAAATCAATCATAAAACATCAAAGGGATCGGGAAAACATGAACTAGGGCTCGATACCAATGTTGGGAATAACGGATCCCTAAAACCGGATTCGACACTAAATCGAACCCTAAAACGAATGCGGAAGACAAGCCCGGGAAAATCACGTATCACCGATCCTAAAGCACACCACGGATTCGAGCGTACCTTGTTAGCCACAGATTAAACACCAATGCCGATAAGAGGAAGAGAATTTGGCCATGTTCGATCCGATGACGTCAATTGGCCTTGGAGGGAAGATGGCGTCGCCGTTTGCGCACTTTTTCTTTTGGAGGGAGAGAGGGAGAGGAACTACGTTCGTTATGCCAACCGGTGTGTTCCTCCTCTCTCTTTCTCCTTTTATACGTTCCCTCCAAAAAGCGAACGTCTTCTTCATCCATAGGCACTAATCTTGTGGGCCGGGCTTTTAGGCCCAACATGGGCGGACGGGCCTTAAGCCCATCACATAAAACCATCATCCAATCTTGTGTGGGCTTTAGGCCAGGCGCAACATGGGCGGACGGGCCTTAAGCCCATCACATAAAACCATCACTAACCAAAGTGACGGTGGGACGAATCTAAAAAGAGCAAGACCTCAACCTAGAAAATCCTAATTTGTAATCACTTCACAAGTGCCTATCAAGTACTAATCAAAATATGGACCACAAAGATTTGTCAATTTTTATCACTCTTAATCAACTCTACCATCAACCTTCTTTTTTCTTTTTCCAATGTTCCTAGAGATGGAAGCATAACGAGTTTGGTGGGACGACGCCCCAATGACGTGCTATTACTTTCCAATCCCGTTACCGTCCTGATGCAATATTTCAAACCGACTGATTAAAGACATGCAGACACGTCAGCTTTCTCTCTCTAGCCTAAGGTACCTTGACGACTTGGAGACGACAGGTAATTGGCCAGGTTGCACAAGCGCAGACTTTTCTCCCTTTGCCGTGCGAGTTCGGCGCTTGTGTGTCAACCTGCTCTTCTTGTCGTACGATCGTGACTCGTGGATAGCCGACCGGCCGAGCTTATCGGGGGGCGAGCACAGGCCGGGCCTCGAGGCATTTTTTGGGCGCGGGCCTAGGCCCGAAGTAATTTTTTGTGTGGAATTGAAAATGATGGATTAGTTAATATATTTTTCCAACTCTGAGTATCTAATTTATAACCTAAATGACATAAAATCAATGTTAGATCTACAAATCGTGGTTGAGTCAATGAATTTCAGGTACCTTGAGTTTACAAGTTTATAACTTTGGATCCGGATGGAGTTACGAGACCAATGCTCGTTCGAAGATTGACGGACTGGTGGTGTTTAAGGCTGTTTTCAGCCTCGAACATTGCTTCCTTTTCTTTTCTTTTTTTGGTCAAACATGTTTAATTCTTCATTACCATACATATATATACACACACACAAGTGAGTCACCGTTTAAAGCAGCTAATTTCACAATGTTAAGTGCTATAGGTATTGGATTCTAATTAATAATCTAGAAGAGCCCTTACTTCTAGATTAAAAAAAATTTTATATAAAGTTTGGCACTTTTCTGGAATAAATTAGCCCATGAACGATCTGACAGAATTCTCCATGCCATGTCCTGAAAAAGGCGATTAATCATGAGCTTCATACATTTCTTTTAGCTATAGGTTGCAAGTCATCATTTTTATATTTTCTTGTATATTTCTGACAATTATATTTAAGTTCATCATTGGAAGAATGAATCAGGCATTTCGTTAAATACAAACATTGTGTACAACATAGTGGGAATCGAATACTTAATTTCTACTTTTGTCACCTGCTCAGACACGTGTTATAAAATCGTTAATGAAATACGGATGTTGTGTAGTACGATTGTGTATAAATGACAAGTGCGATCATCGCATACGGTTTGATTAATCATCTAAATTCATAAGTATAGTTAGAGCAACTATTGATATGTATAAGCTTTATGGTAATTTGGAAACTAAGGAAATCAATGCATTCTCAAACTTTGCTAATTTTTAATGCAAGATCGTCGGAAAGAAAGTTTAGACGCTCTCATTTGCGATGACTTTTTACCTCTAATTAATGGGCCCAAATCGATCTACCCGACCAGAGATGGTCAAGTTTGAGGTGATCTCGGATCACTCCATATAATCTAGGGTTCTATTGGGACATATTGCTCTATTGTTGACGAAGGGGACGAAGCAAATGTGAGAAACGGAAGGCAAGCGCTAGACTCCATCTTAGCAATTAAATGGTGGGCGTCTGACATGGAGTTTATATGTTTTCATGATTAAGATTGAGCAGGCTCACATCTACCGATTGCATAGAAAAGAGGTATTGCATGGTGGGAGAAATGATTTATGAGTGTTCGCTCTAAAAAAATAACCAATTCATTGTGATAAATGAGCAATGGAGTTTTATCGATCGGGTGAAAATTGGTTGATGAAAATAATCTAACTCGATAAACAATCGACAACAATACGACATGGACATGGACATGGACATGGACATCTATATGGTGCAGTAGTCAACAATTATGCAGTAGCGAGATCGATAAGTAGTCTAGAGATGTTCAGCGAGACTTATGGATGGAGCATACAAAGGGTTAGCCATCATAACATTTGGCTAAGTGCTGGAAATAAGTGGAGAGAGCACATGGATCAGAATATCAAATAAACGGGGAACTGATGCCCCTCAGTATCAATTTAACGTCTTATAATGCACGAAATAAATAATTTTACCGTCTTGACTATAAATCTACAATCATGACAATCAAGACCATATGGCCGCCTCAATTTTAAATTCTTATATAAATTCTAACAATAATTTTCTTCACTCTTTAAAATAAGGCCAAATATCCTGAGAAATTAGGTTTTTAGGTTCATGAAGAAAATTTTCAAACTAGGAAGTTCCCATCATCTTTTTCTTCCGTCCTGTGTGTTCAATTCCAACCTTTATCTTCACGCCCGGAATCCTCGCCGTTGATCGGGGAGAAAGATGGATTGTTGTTCCGGGAATGGATTTGCCTTCTAATAGACGTTCTAGCCTTTCATTCATCAACATAACATCCCATGCTAGTCAGCTTTCGTTGTTATTATTATTATTATTATTATCGAGTCATTCTCAAGCAAAGACTTTAACAATTTGTCGAGCTGGAGTTGAGTTTCGAGCATCAAGTATGTGAGTTAAGTCGATTCAAGCTCGAGTCTGGCACCATATCAACTCGACTTGACTCATCCACAGCCTAAACACAATGTGGGGCATTCATATTAGTCTTAAACTTGCAGGACGTGATATAAAGATTGAAAGCAATGCTTTGACAACATCTGCACAAATTTGTAAATCCATCTAAGTTTATAACTTCAAGATATTATTGTTTAATTAGTCAGCATCTCTTCATTCTCTCCAAGTCTCTATTTATATTGAAAAATATGAATGATTTGAAAAATATTTTCTTTAAAATGGTCACTTCTATTGTTTTTAAAAATGAATGAATAATAAATATTTTCATCGTCCATAAAAATATTTGAATATGTTTATTAATGATTGTAAGCGATACAAATAATCATTTTTAAGAAAATATTTTATAAATCGTTCAATTTTTTTTTTTTGCAAAATAAATGGGGCATACTCATATATATTCTGATTGGTACGAGATCTGCTTACTGATGAGAGCAGTGGGCATCTCCCAAATGGCAAGCCAATCTGAAACTGAAACCGAACCCCGAAAGTGGACAAACCCAAAGCCCAACGACATATTACTGCGGACTAGACAGGACATGTCTCTCTCTCTCTCTCTCTCTCTCTCTCTCTGTCCACAATTGTTCTTTTGTATCTAAGCACTTCATAGGCCAAACAGAATCCAAAGCAGATGACTATGCTGTCTTTTTGTATCTAAGCACTTCACAGGCCAACACCCCCCCTTGGATTTGGTGGCAAAATTACGAAAATATGTGCAAAGACAGACAGATTGGTAATAGATAAAGTTTTGCTAGTTTAGAGATGGATAGTTTAATGCCAAAGCATGTGATTCTTGGGGGCTTATTACTCATTGTTTATACATAGAATTATATATATATTGCTGTTTTAGCACAATTACATTTATTTAGGGGATTGATGACCATTCAATCACAAACAAATATTTTCAGTTATCTGTGCTTCAAAGAATTTCTATATGAATTACAATAAGATATATTTGATTGTAGCACGTTATCATTGTGTATTAGTCTCTTGAGTGATCACAAAAGATGTATGGCGAGTGATCAAGTAAGTTACATGAAACATTAGAACATGGAACTAACCAAAGTGATGGTGGAATGAATCCATCAATAGCAAGGTCTCGACCTATAAAACCCTAACATGTAGTCACCTAACAAGTGCCTTTTCAAGTACTTGACAATGAAAAATCAAGACATGGACCTCAAAGACTTGTCAGTTTATCACTTCTCACGTGCTCTACCATCAACTTCCTTTTTTCCCGCTCTTCCTAGGGATGGAAGCATGACGAGTTTGGTGGAAAAACAACTTAATGATGTGCAATTACTTCCCAATTCCATTACTGTCTTGATGTAATATCTTAGATCTGCCTTACCTACAACCCAACATAATATTTTATGAAAAACATTAGTGTTATGTTGAGTATATTATAAACAGCTATAAATTTGTAAAGGCAACTATTATTCCAAACTCGGACATTGTAAATGTCTTATTAAAAAGTTGCGATTCTTAGAGTATAAGATTGAAATTTTAGCACGACGATCATTAAAATCTAAGATGTAACAATTATTAGAAGTTAAGTATGAAATGGTCATCGTTGCAAAATGTTATATTGTACCAAATTTTGTTTAAAGCGTTCTGAGATTTTTGTAAGTAATCTTAGGAGTTTTAGCAAAATAAAGACAACTAAAAAATTCTAAAAAATTGTTATAAAATTTAAAGTAGTTAATAATTATGAGCATTTTACTAGTCACACATACATGGTTTTAGGTTCAAAGTTTTCAACTATAATATCCCAAATCCGTCCTGAAGGTTATATATCCTATCTTTGAAGGTTATATTTTCAAGAAAAGCCAAATTATTACTTTTTAAGAAACAAATGCACCTAGTAATTAAATCCAAATCCATATCGTCTCCCCAAACTAGCTACTCGTTTATTTTGTAATATGTGTATTTTTGTCGAAACCATATACACTAATTTTATGTTAATTCATGTCTATTGAGCGATTCATGTACTTTTAACTTATCAAGTGAGATGACAATAATTTTTTCCACTAAAAGTACGTTAATATTTTACTGTTCTGATGGAGAAAGTATCGATTTAAATAAGATGCGTCTCAAATTTATTTTTAAATGTGTAACTTATTAAAAATATTTCGTTGAAAAGAAGAAAAAGAAGCGGACAATGTTTTAAAAAAAAAAAAAGTGATGCAGTCTTGGAGAAAAGATAAAACACTTTCGAAAAAAGAAGAAAGAGTATTTTTTCTTTAGTTATTAACTCTTTTTTTCCTCCTTCCTAGATGATAATATTCATGATATGATTCTTTTGATTAAAATATTTATGCATGCTATAATTCTCATCATGCCTCTTTGACTTAGGTAGTGTTTTGCACTAACTTTCACGCACCAAATTAACTAAGTTCACTTTTTTATATTGAGACCAAACATAGACTATCAATGTAAAGGATAATTGTCCAAAAAGTCTTAAACTTATTATACAACGATCAATTTAATTCTAAATTTTTTAATTTAGTTAATTCAATTCTAAATGTCTTGATAATTTATCAATGTAAATCTTTTTGTCAATTTTGGCATGACATCATCTCACTTTTTCTAAGGCGCAAAATCCAAATCGATTTCAGATCCTCTTTCTTCCTTGCGCATATTCAGCTCTATAGTTTAATATGAATATTTTAGAGGTGCATCTTCGTTAGTTGTGTCATGTTGGAGAAAGAACTGGGGACAACATTATCCAACAAGTTGTCGTAAAAGCAAAGATCCAAATCCTCTTTCCTAGGTTATGCCTTGCTTAGTAGACGTCTTACCCTGATAAAGGCTTTTCGCCCTCAAGTCCTTTGGGTCAACATCAAGAACTTCAATTTCCCACATTAAAAAAATTTAATGATGATCAATGCCCCACCCATTTGTTCCATTTTCAAATGCCATTTCTTTTAATAGGATGCCAACTAGATCTAGAAATTTTGGGGCAAATAAAATATAAAATAAAATAAAATAAAGAACTAGATCTTGAAGATAAAATCTAGGAATAATCATCATGTTAAGCTGTCTCTCAAATTCAAAATCATTAAAGAAGCAGCAAACCCCTTTTGACATTTGCATCCTCTCTTATCATGTCTCACCTGCCCTCCAACGCATTTGAGGCAACCATTTGTTGTAGAGTCGTGATCAAAATTTGTTTATGTGCATGCCATGCATGACTCCTCAACTTGGAACTTAGAATAGCATTTGACTCGTCAATGTCGATATCACTATGTTTCTTGACAAGATAGGTTAGATAGCAGGTCTCGAGGATGGCCTTAAACCATAACATTCGAGGAATAAAGCGGGGAGCTGCTTAGGGCTGATGATTAGAACTCGATCCGATTATCCAAGCTTGATGAAAATTGGATTAGATGGTGAATTGTAATCAGTGAGTCGATGACCACTCTAACTTGGCCAATACTATAACATTGGACACATTGATGTCAATATCACTATGTTTCTCGACATGTACGATTCAACATCAAGTCTCGAGAACAATCTTAAACCACAACATCCGAGGACTAAAGGGTTGAGGTACTTATACTCTGGAGGGTGATGATTAAAACTCAATTTAATGATCTAGACTCGACGAAAATTGGATTAGATGGTCGATTGTGATTGATGAATAGAAATGCGTTTCGATGATTTATCAATCCCTTTTAAAAGCCCCTTTTGTTCTCTAGCTCTAATACTAATGGGTAATGGATTGATTACTTCTTAAGAAACAAGCAATGAGTTTGCCTTTGACTAAACAAGGTAAAAGTTAGCCCAACGAGATTCAATCGAAGTCCCAAGTAATAAGTATCATGAGAGACCAATAAAATAATAATAATAATCATATGATTTCAATTCATTTAGGTGAAAATTGGTACTAAGGGATGAAAATACTATTGCCTTTTTTTTTTTTTTCTTTTTCTAAATTTGTAGAAATTTCTTAATATTTTTGTGGAGCATGATTTATTGGTTCTACTCACACTAGTCATTATGTATCGGTCATGTGAATTTCTTTATTTTATATTAAAAGGATCATAATTATATATATTTACTCTCGCTCCAGGATTGGTTATGTGGTGAGGACGCCCGTGCTCACGAACATAACAAAAATTAATCGCGTGGCTTTTTCAATACACAACTGAGAACAATGCGGTCGGCTCTTGTTTTAACTCAATCAAACTCAGCAGGTACCTTGTGATTTTCAGAGCAATTGCCTCCATCGTGTCATGCATATTTAATAATTTGCTTATTAAGTATTTTGAAACATTCATCGATGAGATCTGAATAAGTCGGATGATACATTTTAAGTAAGTTGACCCCTATAGATATTATACATTTTTTCATCATCCCATCCCAATGTTGGTTCCACCGGCTCAATCAATTTTAATGTCGAATTATAGACAACAAAACCACCAAACTTCAATCGCATCGAACAGCATAACCATCGAGGACCAAGAAAAAGAAGGGATTCCGGGACAGGTCAGAGGGGCACGTGACCGCCACGTGATGAGAGAGAGAGAGAGAGAGAAACAAAAGGTGTACTTGCCGGAGAAGAGGAGGTGAAAGTGGGCGGGCTTAGCATGGAGTCGCTCACACCTTCCATTTTTGTACATTTTAGGCATGCTTTTTAGACCCCCCCCCCCCCCTAAAAAAGGCATGCTTTTATTTATCTATTAAAAATTAAATAGTGATTCATTTATATATATTAAATGCGGATTAAAAACTTGAGACGTTACTTTTTTGATTTTTCGAAGGTCGGCAATGTTGTCAAAAAAAAAAAAGTCGGCAATGAGATTGTAAAACTTAACTCCGTTGATTCTTAATATATTTATTTGGATATCATGACGATAGTAAATGAATTTAAAATGACTCGATATTTTCTTTTTCTGAAAATGATGTTTTTGTCGACATCATCCGATCCGATCACGAGATATATGCAAACACATGCAAATAGAAAATTTAAAAATCAAGAAATCGCAAGGGAAGAGGAAGGTAGATCCATCCAATTTAACCCAAATATTCTTTCTAATTCGTCGAAAAAGATACATCACCATCGAAATCAGATCACCTCTCATGGCACATGAATGCGAAAATCTGCCAAAATCAACACTTGAAAATTCGTGCAATCGCAAAATATCGATATCATGATAAATCCTAATAAGTTGTTAGACGTGATCGACTTATCTAAATATTTGTTAATAATATATCATGTCATTTCAGGTCGCATTCAAATACATCGATATTTATATTTAAAAAACGTGCGGAATAGTTCGATTTTGGCGAATTTTCCACTCTCCATAACTAACTTTGAACTAGAAATCACCATACCTAATTTTTTTTTTTCTCAAAATATATTTTAAAAAATTTTCGTTTTTTTTCTTGTGAAAACAGCTACCGAATGAGAATGACCTACTCCGACTTCGCTATCAAGTATCATCTACGGCGACCTACTCGGGCGAAGGAGGCCACGTGTCAGCACGTGGGAGGGCCAGCCAATGGGAGCGCTCGGGAGCGTGGGATGGGCCGCACCGGAGCGAAACTCCGATCAGGAGCATACGATTTTAGGCGCGTTCGCTTCGAGGATGAAGGCCTCCTCCGCCTTTTTGTCTGCAGCCAGCCGCGATTCTCGTTCGCCTCGCGAGGACTGACAGTGCGAGGAGAAGAAGAAGAGGCAGAAGCTCTCGATGAAGAAGCGGAAGCGAGAGATCGGCGGCGGCGGCGGCGGCGGCGGCGGGGGGAGGATTCCACCGCCTCCTCCGCGCGACGCTCCGCCACAGCTGCCGCTTCCGCGGGCCCCTCGGCGGCCTCCTCCCGCTGATCTCCGCCGCGTCCGGCTGCCTCCTGTTCCTCCTCGCCCTCCTCTCCCTCCTCTCGCCGTCGCCGTCCTCTCAGCAGCCGCAGCAGCACCCGCACCAGCAGCAGCTCCTGCTGCGCCGCCGCGGCTCGGTACATATGCGCGGATGAGTGTGTTCGCGTTCGATCTTCGTGTGAGCTCCGTTAGTGAGGATCGGTTGCGCTGACGTCGCTGGTTTTTTTTTTTCTTGTGGCGCCGTGATCAGGCGTCGTCGGATCGGACTGGCGGCGGATTGGAGGAGGAATCGCCCGCAGCGGCCGGCGGCGTGTTCCGCGTTCCGGTAATGAACGTTCGAACCGCGTCTTCGGCGTGGTGGTTTTGATAGGTTGAATCATTTCAATCTGCGCTGTCGCGTTCGTCTTGTTGGTTGATCTTGAGATTCGTTTTTTTCTTTTTTGTTCCTTTGGATGCGAAATGAACAGTCCAGTGGAGGAAGCCTGAGCAGTGATTTGTGGACTTCGAGGTTGTCGAGCTGCTTCTATGGTTGCAGCAATGCCAGCGGCAAATTCACGAGTAAGCATTTTCCTGTTCATATCTCGCATGTTGACTCGCTCGGACTGTCTCTCATCCTTTGCTGCAATCAGTCGTGGCACGAATCTTGGAACGACAGATTCCTCTTCAATTTGCCTCAATTAGACTTCTTTTCATTTTCGAGTAGAAAAAGAGAGGAAAGAAAAAGAGTAATTTAATCTGGCGTTGATTCTGTATTCTATCAATCGGTGTTACGCTCGACAAGTTGTCTCCTTTTCTGGCATGGCTTTAATTTCCTCTTTATCGGGAGGTGGAAGAGCAGCGATTGAAGCATTTTCTAGTTATGTACAATGTTGGCCGTCATTTCGACTAATTTTTATTGCTGTCTGTTTGAGATAATTCTTGGCATTTGGCTTATACGGATTATAAACTCTGTTTTTTTCCCTTTGCAGCCGCTGAGAAGAAAACGCAACCTAACCGATACCTGTTGATTGCCACTAGTGGAGGGTTGAATCAACAAAGAACAGGGGTAAGTTACCTAAGCTGCAATCTTAGCCATACCTGTTTTTACTTTTCTTTTTTTACAATCTTAGTTTTCTTTGACATTAGTTCAGTTCATCATTGATTTTGTGGATTATCACCTTGAGAAGTGGTTGTATTTCCCTGCAAATGTTTTGGAGAACCTCAATATGAAGCAATTTTGGAAAATATCTGTATTAATTTGCTGCTGCTCTGGTACAATAACGGCGTCTGGTCACTTCAGCACGCACAATGTTATATAGTATATAACCTTGTTAGAGTTTTGATAAACGGTATTCCTGAGTGTCCAATGATTGCTAGTTTTTGATGAGATGCTTCCTGAAATTGTGATAAGATATGCTGTTTTGAACTTGAGCAGTATTTGAATCTTTTGTCTTGCTTTCTGTGGTTAAGTGCGATTTCCTTTCACATGTTCAATGATCCTGGGAACGGACATCCCTATTATTATCTATTCCAGCTGTGGAAGTGATATTCTTCTTTTGATGTCATAATCTGTCCAGTTTAGTTACATCTGGCTTACTACATATGTACTCCCAGTATGAACTCCTCCTATTTGTGTTGATGCAGATAACAGATGCTGTTGTTGCAGCTTATATACTGAATGCCACCCTTGTTGTGCCCAAGCTGGACCAGAAATCTTTCTGGAAAGACTCAAGGTTTCTTGACTTCTCTATTAAATAACAACCCTATGAAGTTTGGTTATTTATATTGCAGTAGGCACAAAATATCTGCTCTTACATGGGTATTGTGCTCGGTGCAGCAACTTCAGCGAAATCTTTGATGTCGACTGGTTTATTTCCTCTCTCTCAAAGGATGTAGAAATCATAAAGCAGCTCCCAGAAAAGGGAGGAAAAGCACTGAATCCATATACCATGAGGGTCCCTCGGAAGTGCAATCCAAAGTGCTATCAAAGTCGTGTTCTGCCTGTCTTAAACAAGAAGCATGTAAGGACTGTTTTTTATAACGATACTGGATACATTTATTGTTGAAAGTTCTTCACTGTGTTCAAGCGCAGACGTTGAACTGAAGCTTTTCTCTTCTAAGATATATTGGAGACAATCTACCTCCATATTGCTAGTGAGTTAGTGCATGAGAAGAAATCTCTCCAATCGATGCACTTAAAGGTGCATGTATGGGAAAAAGATCTACTTACTATTCGAGGGGTTAGAATATGTGAACTACGCATACAATCCAAAAATCATGTTCAGAATTTGCATTAAAATGGCTGCAAAATGTAATATTTTTGTGCTTGAAGTTTCACCAGAGAAGCTGGACCGAAAATTGTGCACAGAAATGGAGGATTGTGATAGTATGTGTTAGCTCCTGAAAAGGTGGGCTCAGCTACATTGTCCTGGAGAAATATTTCAGTGCTAGAAATGTGTTTTGTTTGCTCGAACCTGTTCTGTTGAATTGTTAACGACTGATATTCTTCCTCTGAGGGCTAGTTTTTGGGTGACTTACGATTGGTTGAGAAGGTTTTGGAGTTCAATCTGATTTCTGCACAATTTTAGTTGGTTGAGAAAGTTTGGATCACGTTCTGACGTCCAAATATTTTAGTTCCCATGAATCTTTGTGTTTGTTTCACAACTATTTCTATAAAGTTTCCTGATTTGATTCATTTGATATGTTCACAATCTTCTCATTGCAGGCTGTTCAACTTACCAAGTTTGATTACCGACTATCAAACAGGCTGGCCAAAGATCTGCAAAAGCTGAGATGCAGAGTAAACTACCATGCTTTGAAGTTCACATCTCCAATTGTTGAGATGGGTAGGACACTAGTAGAGAGGATGAGGTCGAAAAGCAGTCACTTTATAGCCCTTCACTTGAGGTACGTTTTCCTTATTATTCTGTCAACTCTCATTTTTGTAGGTCACTTGCTGTGCATTTTGATGTAGTCAGTCCTTCCACTCCCTGTGTAAAAATACTGTTGTATATATCTGTTTGTCAATTTTGTTAGGTATGACAAAATTTTCTCTATTGCTTCTCTCTACCAAAGACTACAAAAAACCATGTGAGCTTAGGTTTGACAGTATGAAGAAACAAAAAGATGAACCTATTGATTAGATCAGTGATACGTTATAGGTTCGAGCCAGACATGCTTGCATTCTCTGGATGCGATTATGGTGGTGGAGAGAAAGAAAGGCGGGAGCTTGGTGCTATTCGAAAGAGGTGGAAAACTTTACATGTAAGGCGATCATGGCATACAACTAGTGATAAACATGGGAAAAAGACTATAGAGATCCTCTAAAGTAGAGCAATTTTCATGAAACTGCAGGCAAGCAACCCTGAGAAAGTAAGGAGGCATGGAAGATGCCCACTAACTCCGGAGGAAGTTGGTCTGATGCTGAGGGCACTCGGCTTTGGAAGTGATGTCCACATTTATGTGGCATCTGGTGAGGTGTATGGTGGCAACGAGACATTGGCACCACTGAAAGCACTCTTTCCCAATTTTCATTCGAAGGAGACTATCGCAAGCAAGGAAGAGTTGGCACCATTCTCATCATTTTCATCTCGGATGGCTGCACTGGACTTCATTGTTTGTGATGAAAGCAATGTCTTTGTTACCAACAACAATGGAAACATGGCCAAGATTTTAGCTGGCAGAAGGTAGTCTCTCATCTTTTATCTGGTTGTGGTTCATTCTGATGTCGTGATTACAATACTGCATAGAAATGAGTAACTGAGGATACAGTCTGGGCACATGAGTTCCAATGTTCAAGTTGCTGCTTGCTGTCGATCACCATTCTGCTCATCCTAATTGACAATGTTGTGATTCAGGAGATACTTTGGGCACAAACCAACAATAAGGCCAAATGCTAAGAAGCTATATAAACTATTCCTAAATCGGAGTAGCATTCCATGGGAGGAATTTGCTTCCAGGGTTCGAACTCATCAGATTGGTTTTATGGGAGAACCCAATGAGGTCAGGCCAGGCAGAGGCGAGTTCCATGAAAATCCATCGTCTTGCATTTGTGAGAAGCCTGAAGCAAAGGACAGGGCACTCATAGATGCCCCCAGAAGAATCGATGACAGCAGTGAAGACGATAAAGAGAAAAACGTGGGGAAGATGTCGACGTATGACACAATGGAAGAGCAGAAACCCGAAGATGAACAAGACGGGCCTGACATGGATTATATGGAAGATGGAAATGAAAGCCAAGGGAAACGCTTACCGAACGGATCGGATTCTGAAACTAACCTACTCAAAACCGAGCAGCCAGAGCTGGAAGAGATGTTTTCTGACTGAAGGAAGTTACAGTCTAGCCCTTAATCGATTCACCTTTCAATTCTTTGGGGTGTTCCCGTCAGCCTTTGGAGCCCCTTCTGGGTTCTTCAGACAACATCAAGAAGGCGCATTGTAAATAGAAATCCGGTGCCTGATGTTCTCAACCGCATCGGGGGCTAACTGCGAGCGAATCCCAAGCCTTTCAGGATTATTTTTTTTTTTTTTTTTTCTTGATTTTATTCAGGCAGTTCCTTGTAAATTACAAAATTTTGGGCCTCTTCTTTTTGCTGTGATTCTTAAGCCATTTGCCATAAGGCAGAGGAACTTGACAAAAGATAGGAAGAAGGGAATAAGAATCGGTAGTTTAATTTTGTAGGAATTATATGTTCCATGATGTTTTATCAAGTTTTCTTTTTACTTTTATTTTTTATGGGCGAATGTTTTTGACAACATCAATGGCAGAAGCTCTGATCTGTTCGCGTGGTCGGTGTCGTTGGTAGGAGTTGGTACAAAACACAATTTCAGGCACATGGCTTTTGCATGATGACAGTTTACTTAAGTGTCAAGCGAACAGGATAACTACAGAAAATTCTAAAGGAAAAAGATCTTCATAGGATGATTGATTTTTCAAACTTTCATGCCATTGCGATTGGTTGTCTGGAAGTGAGCGATTGACGGAAAAGATCTTTTTATGCCGTCGAGGAAGACAACCATACTTGAAATCAAAGGAAATGATTTCTCCATGGTGGGAAGAAAGAAATCGTTTTCTGGAGCTCCTTTTCTACACGCACGCTCACACAAAACATCAATCTGCATACTCTCTCTCTCTCTCTCTCTCTCTCTCTCTCTCTACCGGTCTTCACTCCTCTTCGGTTCCCCTTTCTGTTCGGATGCTTTTCTGTGATATTACTCTATGATTACTTTTTTGAAATGGAAAGTGATTACTTATTTGCATTTTTTTTGGGACATATGTTTTTTCAGGATCCTTTATCTTGATAAAAAAGAAGCATAAAATTTTCAAGTACACCATCACCAAGCAACCGAAAGCCATTTATTTTCCTTCTTGTTCAATGATTAAAAAAAAAAAGCATTATTTTCCCTTAAAAATAAATTTTTATGAAAAATATTTTCCGCCGTCCCCGCGAAGGATCCCACATTTTCTATCTAGATGATATTAGACTAAGGGAGGCTAATGGAGAACGGACGCCGGGCAAGGCCGGGCTCAGCCCGTGACCGCCGAACGGCGTCGTGTGATCCTCAACGGAAAGAGGCGGGAGAGGGGAGTGGGACCGGAGCGGAGGTGAGCCAATAGAATGCGGAGGTGGACAAAATCGTAATCCACTTCCGAAAACCACGTGGCACACTCCCGTCCATTCTCTCTCTCTCCCTCTCCCTCTCTCCTCTTGTCCATTCGCTATCTCCACACAGCATGTACTGGAGCACGTATCCGTGACACAGAGAGAGAGAGAGAGAGAGAGAGATCATCATGGCCCTGCGACTGCCATCGCAATTCTCCACGCCCCGCCACCCCCGCCACGACCGTCGCCGGGGAGCGGGCCAGCCGCCGCCGCGCGGCTCTCGTGGCGGCGCTCCCTCGCGGCGGACGCCCTCGTCTCGTCGAGCTGCTCGAGTTCGCCTCTCGCCAGCTCCCCGTCGCCGTCCCCAGGTACGCCCCCACGCTGGCCTCGAGTTCGGTTCTCGAGCTTCCGACAGCACTCGGGTTATTGTGCAATTCGCGTGGAACGTCGTCGGATTGTCGTGAGAGGCCGGTGCGAATTGGCGCAGCCTAAAAAATGTTGCGATTTGCCCCGTGCATTCCACTTTAGCTCCTTGTACTGTGAGAGCGAGCACTCTAATTTAGATTAATTTCGCAAAATGCGAAGAAATCCGGCCGTCCGAATTTCTGTAGCCCGTGCATTCTACTTTTATAAATTATTGGTAACAATTTATGTTTGACGATGAAATTTCTTTTTGTTCATTTATTTTTGTAAGAGATATAATTTATAATTTTTAGGAAAATGTTTTTCGAATCATTCATTTTCTACTGAAAAAACGGTGCCTGAGTGTTAGATTTCACTTCTTGTGCTTGGATGTTGAGTCGTTCACTCATGCTGCTTGAAGATGTGAGTATTCAGTGTCACGTGCTTGGTTTTGATGGATTAAGAGCATTCAGTCTCACTGGATTCGCACCTTGTTTTGGCAGGGAAATCCCACGCTCGGCCATTAGTCACGTGCACTGCGCAGGCACCGGCTGCGGCGAACCTTGCTCCAGGGACACCAGTTAGGCCAACTAGCATTCTAGTGGTTGGTTCCACTGGGACACTGGGCAGGCAAGTCGTAAGACGGGCTCTAGATGAAGGTTATGACGTCCGATGCCTAGTCCGGCCTCGACCGGCTCCAGCTGATTTCCTTCGCGATTGGGGTGCTACAGTTGTCAATGTAGGTGCCGTGACTTATGATATAATCACTTCAACCTGACCAGTCATTTTTTCTAGTCTAATTTGTTGGAATATAATTTCTCCTTTGTTGTAATGGTCGTCTCTTGAGTTTCCTGAGTTCAATGGCAAATGTTTCTCTTTTCCTTTGAGCTTTCTAAACTAGGATTGTCCTCCAACATTTAGGCAGATTTGAGCAAGCCGGAGACTATACCTGCAACACTTGTGGGGATTCATACGGTTATTGACTGTGCGACGGGGCGCCCTGAGGAACCAATAAAGACGGTGAATTCTTGATCTTCTTCCTTTTCTCATCAAGCTTTCTTTTTTTTTTTTTTTTTTTTTTTACAGTAATATGAACAGTTACTTTAACTTTTTCTCCTTCACAGCCCCATTCCATGAATTAATTGAACAGTGTATTGAAATAAACACGATTGTTCGGCTTTCACTCCCCTTTTCCCTAGAGATACTTAATTTCCTTTTGGTGACAATGTCACTGGTGGGGTAGAGTAGAGCAACAACCCAACTTGGCTTAGTTTTCAATATTCACAGTCCTACCACTTAAGGTCATTTTTCTCTGTCATCAAGATTGGCATATGAACATGTTTCTGGCTAACACATGGTTGTCTGCTGAAGCAGATTACATTTCATCAGAGACAATACAATTTTCTCTTTCACTTTTCTCGATTACTTGGCATTGAACTTCTCTTCCTTTTGAGGTGAACTGTATGAAGTAGTCTTCGTTTGTATTAATATCTCTCCTCTTCATATATTTAACTTTTGTCAAGATAATAAGATGATGAATGTGCTTTTAGAACAAAGAAGTTTTGTTGAGTTAGGCATGGAGTTGGACCCCTGCAGAATTTTATCTGCATTTCTCACTGATGTGCATCCACTCCATAATTAATTCATCTGACTTTCAGGTACATATCCTTGTTGGTCTTACCAACTTTATGTTCTCTTTAGGTAGACTGGGAAGGGAAAGTTGCTCTTATACAATGTGCAAAAGCAATGGGTATCCAGAAATATGTGTTCTATTCCATCCATAATTGTGACAAGCATCCAGAGGTTCCATTGATGGAGATAAAGTACTGTACAGAGAAGTTTCTGAAAGACTCGGGCCTTAATCATATTGTCATTCGCTTATGTGGTTTCATGCAGGTAAACATTCTGACTGAAGGTTGGGTCTTACTTATGATATTTAGCAATACTTGAATTTTTTTGCTTACCTCTCAAGTTAAAGTAAAGCCAAAAGAGGACAGACGAAAAGGGAAGGGAAAAAGAAAAAAAATGCATTCAAACAAAAAATGTGGTATGACTAGCGTTCTCATTAATGCACAGTGGAAGCAATGCCCTCATGTGAAAAATCCAGCTTGCTTGTTTTTGTCCACTGGAAGCTGTCTCCTTTCCTTTCTTTCTTGGTCAGAGCGTCTCATTCAATCAGAGCTTCACCAGACTAACATCCTTGGCCCTCTCTTCAGTCACTTGTAAACATTATTTTGACTTTTGAGAGGGCTGCCATTGTGCTTTACACCAAGATCAGATCACTGTCTTTGGAAGCACACTTGGCTGACTTGGAACTTCAAAGACTGCATGCCATTCTCATTGCTCTTGGGTCTTGATAGTATAAAGTAATGGTTAGCAACCTTTAAGAAGTTCAACAGCAGATAAGTTAACCCAAATGAAATGATGTTGTGTGCTAGGTATAACTACACTTTAATCAAGTGGTTTGTAACTATTTTAAACATTGTCTTTAAGGAATATTGCATGTTGATTGTCTCTAAATGTATTTCTGGTTGCCAATTTTCCAGGGATTGATTGGTCAGTATGCAGTACCTATCTTGGAAGAGAAATCAGTCTGGGGAACTGATGCTCCAACTAGGATTGCGTATATGGATACCCAGGTTTATTAGCTCATAGGAGATTGCAGTTATTACTTTCCTGTAGACAATTCTGTGAGGCCAAATTTGCATAATTTGGTCTGAATCTAGTTATATTAATTTCACACCAGGATATAGCTCGATTGACATTTATAGCTTTACGCAAGGAAAATGTGAATGGCAAGCTCCTTACATTTGCTGGACCTCGTGCGTGGACAACACAAGAGGTAAGTGACATCATTTAGCGTTGTTAAAAAGCCTAAGATACTTGTCTACAGTTCCCAATTCTGTCTTTTCACCCTTTTAACCTGATGAGGTTAATTTCTGGTAAGCATTATTCTATTCTGATGAATATAAAAATAGTTGAAAGGAGCTATATCGGTTGTGTGTTGAGGAGCCTTTCGAATGATGATAAAGTGCCAATGCTGTGAGCAACAGCCTTAATTTAAATCAGCCAATGTAGCAACAATGTCAATGATTTGGTTTGTGTTATTAACTTTATCAGCACATTATGCTGTTTTTTTTTTTAATTATATTTTGAAAATACTTGTCAGGTAATAACATTGTGTGAGAGACTTGCTGGGCAAGATGCAAATGTGACTACAGTTCCAGTGTCGGTCTTGAGGCTAACTCGCCAATTAACTCGGTTTTTTGAGTGGACAAATGACGTTGCTGACAGATTAGCATTTTCAGAGGTAATGCATCGGAGGACCTTGCTTTTCTGTCAGAAGCAATGTTCCTTCTAGGTTTTAAGTGATACAGTGATTTTCACTTATCCATAACATGGATGTTTTAGACTGTTACCTATAAGAGGAGGCCTAATATGGGTTACATGCTTATTCAGGTGCTTTCAAGCGATACTGTTTTCTCTGTTCCAATGAATGAGACGTATGATCTTCTTGGGGTGGATTCCAAGGATGTTGTCACCCTAGAGAAGTATTTGCAGGATTACTTCACAAATATTTTGAAGAAATTGAAAGATCTCAAAGCACAATCGAAGCAAACAGACTTTTTTATTTGAAGGATTTACATCAATGTGTAAGTGAATTCTTTTCCCATGAGAATAGAGTTATTGATTATTCATTTTAGCACTTGAAAGTGAACAATGCCATCTGTTCTGGATCCTGGCTTCTTCCTTTCCCTATCATTTCTGTTACCCTTGTAAGTTGTAACGTGTTACACATGGTAATTACAGAAATCAGATGTCTTGTTTGGCTTTTTCATAAGGCAAGCTGAGAAGCGGTTTGCCCTATGTATTCTGTACTATTCAGATCCGATGTGCTCTCTTGTTTATCTCGTGTGGATACAAAGGATGCTACTTGTCTAGAAAGCATAGTTTTGGGTAGGGTCAGTTGTTTCTTAATTTGTGCCATAATACCTTGTGAAATATTCACGAGTGTACCTGTCCATGTTTTGCGTGGATTTTGTCTTTCAGGTTTGATTGAAATCATATGTACTAGTCAGCCCCTCTACTCTTGCACATCTAACTTTTATGAATATATAATACTTTTAAGGGTTAATACCACGAAAAATCCCAAATGCGCATGTGATAAATTTACCATAAATTAATTTAAACTTTAAATTAGTATATTTGTGACAAATTTACTCTTCGTTAGTTTTTATTACATTTTACAGTTAAATTATAGAGTTGGATGATACATAGTAATTGATGGGTGTACAGTTTGGGGGTTTAGCATTTATTTGTCACAAGTGGACTAATTTATGATTTTTATGGTATTAATTCAATTTAACGGAAATGAATGGAAGATAAATTTTTGATAAATGTACTAGTTTAGGGTTTTTAGTGGTAAATTTGTTATATACATACCAGCTTGGAGTTTTTTGTCACGTGTACATTTTTGTGGTATTAAAGAGAATTTATTAAAGGGCGGGAATTATCACTTGAAAATAACATATTTACTTTAGTAGAGATTAATAAATATTATGAATTCATTTGCCTTATATATAAATACACTTTTCACTCATTAAAACATCTCTCATGTCATATATTAACAAATTTGGATTTTCGATCAGATGAATAGAAAACTTCAGAGTATGATCTGTAATGGTCCGTCGCCTATGGACTAGATTTTTAGTTCAACTCGAATTGTTTGATCATCTTCTTAAGTAGTCATTATCCTTGAAGCAACATTACTCTAATATTACAATTTTTACTGCATGTTCTTCTGAATGGAACCAAAGTAATTTTTCTCCATATGGTGTACCGTATTACGGCTAACAAAGTCAAATTCTCTCGCTTTGCCGTTCTATTTGTTGATAGATTTTTCTATGTATGTACCACATCCCATGCCGTGCACTGGGGAGTCAATTTTGTACGAACTTATGGCTATAATTGTTTTCCTATCTCGTAGAGTTCATTTTAGTACAGATCTTTAGTATGACCAAAAGTGATTAGATATTTTCATCTATTTTAATATCTTGAAAGAATTTTTTCTTAATTATTTTAAAAGATATTTCTTAATTTCGTAGAGTCAAGTTTACTACAAACTAGCGAGATATTTTTCTCTAGATTTCCACTTTTTAGGTTGACGGAACAAAAACTCATGCATCTAAGATATAAAATGAAAAATTAAATGCTTAAAATGTTATATTCCATGTCTTGGATATATTCTGCATATATATTATTAGTACTAAAAACTGTAACGATACTTCAAGTTGATGAGAATAAAGTTTTGCATCTATTTTACGTAGGCTGATTTCAGTTGATGAACAAGTTCCTGCACATGAGTTAATGAAAAAAAAAAAAGAGGGATTAAAGCTACGAAAAATCCAAATTGATATACCCGTGACTAATTTAATCTAAATTAACTTTTTGACCACAAAAAAATCTAAATTGATACATTTGTGATAAATTTACCTCCAATTAGTTTCCATTAAATTAGATTAATTCAAAAAAAAATTCACAAATTGGTATCCTAGGAGGGTAAAACATCAAAATTGTATATCTGTTAACTGTCACATGTTCTCTAATTCAGTAATTTGACAGTAAAATTTAACGAAAATTAATAAGGGGAAAATTAATCACATGTATACTAGTATGAGATTTTTTTTATAGTTTAAAAATTAATTTTGGATAAATTTATTATGGATGTATCAATTTTGAAATTTTCGTGATATTAATTTAAAAATAAATGCTTGTAAGTCATATTTCATGAAAAATGCATCTATTGGCGTGGTTGACATTGTAATTTTAATGGAAGGTTGACCGTTGGGCCTGAAGGCCTAAAATTATTTGACGTGAGGCTTGACATCTACCGGTCATCATTTTTGTTTTGTCAGCTGTCTTCTTCCAATTAGGTTTTGACGGGGAAATACTGCTCGTCCAGTATCATTTCCGATTGACGTGCTTCATCATTCCCACAACTGAAATTCTCTTTCATATGGACTCAATGCACAACTAATGTTAGAAAATAAATAATTTAGAAAAAATCTTCATAAAAATAATCGATTGTATCATTTATATAAATGAATGAACGATTTTTTTTTATCATTCACGAAAAACTTTAGATATTAATTATTATTGATAATAAAAAATATTTTTTATTAGTTAATTATTGCAAGCAATATAAGTGATCGTTTAAAAAAAAACATTTTTCAAATCAATCATTTTCCACTAAATAAAATAAGCCACAAATTAGAAAGTTTTCCTTCTCTCATATAGGTGACGCATGTCTACTTGAGGTATGCTTAAGTTTTCCAAATTGTCGTTCCTGAAATAAGTCACGTTCTTAAATGTTAATTCCTCATAAACTTTCTAATTTTGCCAATTTAGTCTTAAAGTTTTGTGTGAAATTCTAATGTAGTCATTTGATTAATATTCACTGGAAATGGCTGACGTGTAAGATGGCTTACAATAACTAGATTGCCACGTCAGTAATTTCTCAATAAAAATTAGCCAAAATGACTATATTGAAATTTCTCACAAAAGTTTAAGATTAAAATAACAAAATTAGAAAGTTTATGATCGAAATGACTATACAAGAATTTTTTTTTTGGTCGAAAAAAATTTCATCCATTTCTCATAATAATATTCAAGAGGTAGATAGAAGGCTTTCAAGCCTAATAAATTCCAAATAATTGCCGAATAAAGCAAATGTCAAAATGCAAATAACAAAGCACAATTTTCAGCTAAAAACACACTTTCATTCCTCAAGAACAGATTTGTCACCTTGAATGTTTGATAGTCGATTATTAGGTTCACTATCCTTATCACCATTGTTAGGTCGAGACACCAACATTGAAAGAACACAAATCAAATATCTATAAGGAACAACTATATCTATTCCTAAATCTAAATCAAAAGAGGAGAGCACCCTAATAATGGAGAGTTTGTGAAGCCACATTACAAACATCTTCCTCAGTTGTTGTCAATTGGACGAATAGGCAAATTGGTCTTCACGTTCACCCAAAATCAGCCACAGAAATCACGTTCACCCAAAATCAGCCACAGAAATTTATGTGTGAGAGAGAGAGAGAGAGAGAGAGAGAGAGAGAGAGAGACTTGCAATTAATTTTCGATTGGTGAAGCAGCTATCCACAGAAATCACGTTCACCCAAAATCAGCCACAGAAATTTATGTGAGAGAGAGAGAGAGAGAGAGAGAGAGAGAGAGAGAGAGAGAGAGAGGGGAAACTTGCAATTAATTTTCGATTGGTGAAGCAGCTATCCAATTTCACCCCATTCACATAAAAGATAAAAAAAAAAAAAACAACTTTATTTTCAAATTTCTAGCATCAAGAGAAATAACATGAGATGTTTTCAAGTAGCTTGATACGTCAAATTTCATAGTAACTTATTTGCATAATTTTTTATGTTTAATTTTTTTTAATCTGTTACTCTTTTTTTAGGTATGCTATTTTCCATATTTAAAGGGAATATTGCAAAGAATTGGAGTCCAAGTTGGGTTGAATATGGGTTAGGATTGAGTCAGTTCTGGTATGAATCACTAAAATTGTATTATTAAAAATGAATCAATTTGGATTGGATAAATTTTCGACTCATCCAAATCCGATCAATCCATCCGTTTAATGAGTCCAGAGGACACCGTGGTCCTCATGAAAGATCTACTCAGTGCGTAGAGGCTTGAATTTTGATGCGCGGCTGAACATTTCCTAACACTCATCACCCTTTTCATTTCGTCTTCTTCCGATTGTCTTTGATTCCCATGAACTTTCTGTTGAAAGAAGATATGTTTTTGAAGATATGAAATCGGATTGAAGATTGTAATTGATTGGGATTGTAATTATTTTAGGACTAGGAATATTTTCTAGTTGGGAATATTTTCTTTACTTTTTTATTGAATTTTCTTGTATAATATATACATCCCTGTAACGGTGTACAATTCAATGAAGAAAATACAATTCCTACACTTTTACTTGAGTTTGTTACATGGTATCAGAGCATGTCTTGATCTTGACATAGCTTCCGCACTAGAATCAACCTCTGTTGCTGCAACCCTTCGCAGAACAAATCAGTATTCTCTGTTTCTTATTGCTGCAACTCTCGTAGAACAGAACAACATCCGGTAGGAAGTTCTTCATCCAGCTTTCAATTCTTTGTTCAAAAATTAATCTGCAAGACATAATTGTTGTAGAGTTCTTAGGAAATTGTCATCATGGCAAATCACAAGCACTTACCTCAGGATCCGGTGATCAGTTCGCAGGAGAAACAACGCCACCACCTCCTCAGATCCATGAATCCTCGGCGATGATCACAGTGTCTTAGGAACAAATTTAGCTACAGAATCATCCTCAGCATGCGCAGTGGGGAACTGCTCCGGCTCAGTTTAATATGGGGCAGCCCTATTCGGGGCCGCCTTACCAATGGGTACCGTATCCTTGGTACTATGGGCCAAGCCCAAATACATCATCGCTGGGTTATCGAGATGGTGTGCGAACTGATGGAGGCCCACCAACCAGCAATGGGGCAGGCGCAACCATCAATCCACAATAGATAGGCGGGTCGACCGAACCAGGTATGGGAACGAATCCCTACCCGGGTCCGTTTTTTTCCAATGCGGATTATGCAACCGGATCTGGCGGATCGGGTTTTGGGGCAAATCCCTACTCGAATCCGCCGCCAGGGTTTCTTCCATACGGATCTTCGTCGCTGCGGCGCCGGCCGGAGCCCGCAACCCTCTTTTCACAACTAATGCCGACGGACCAGAACTGAAGCTTATTGCTCAACAGTTAACTGGATCGGATAATTACTCAAATTGGCCGCGCGAGTTCCGGCGTGCACTGGTAACGAAAGATAAAGAGGGGTTTATTGACGGAACGGTTCCGGTGACGAGCGAATGGCACGACTCTGGAAGAAATGCAATCAATTGGTCCAAACGTGGATCGGAAATTGCATCACTTCTGAGGTCCCGGCCGGTCTTCCCCTGACGGAGGACTAAAGAGATGTTTGGAAAATTAGATCAAGTGAAAATTTTCTCCTTGACGCAACAGATCTCTGATTTAAAGCAAGGAAATATGACTGTTGTTGCGATTTTTAACAAAATTTCAGGTCTGTGGAACGAATTGGAGGCAGCCGAGGAGAAATTCGACTGGCCAGAACCCATCTTACAGCAATACAAAAGGATGCGGGACAGAGAGAAAGCAATACGTTTTCTCCTCATATTAAACGAAACCTACCTTTTGTTTCGGTCACAGATCTTGACCATGTAGCCAATGCCGACCCTTGGCCGCATCTACCAGCTTGCTGCTCAAGAAGAAAGCCAACGGAGAGCAGCCGATTACGGGAAGAATAGCGAGAGCGTGGCTCTGGCGGTGAAGAGGTTTTCTCGCCCGCTACAGAGAGCCACGGGAGGAAGAGAAGCTCTCGAAACTGATTTAGGGTTTCACGAAGAAAACCCTAGGGGGTATCGTTCCATGACGAGCGGCCTCGATGCATTTGATCGATCGGACGGCTCTTGATCATTCTTTGGAGACGCTAGATCTGACGGCTCTAGAAGCAAGGGGCGGATGGAATCGAACGGCTCACGCGGCTCAAATGCATATGGGCCAGATGGCCCACGCGGGCGTTATCTAGTGTATTCTGATGGGTCGCGAGGTAACTTCCTCGCAATTCCTGATGGGCCGTATGGGGTGACGATGGCCCATGTCGTGAACAGGCCCACTTCATTCACAAAAAATAATCAAAAGGGAAAGGGTAAGCTGTATTGTGATTATTGTAAACGTCCACATCACACGATTGAAAATTGTTGGAAGCTCCATGGTAAACCTAGCGAAAATGAGAAAAGGGAAATTTTCAACTGTTTTACAGGTATTGGGTAAATCAGCAGACAAATCAATTTTTCATGGGGAATATCAGGAGCTGATGGAAGCTTTAAAGAAGTTGGATGCTTCTGACAAGGCAGGGAGCTTCACAGGTATTTCTCATTGTCTGATGAACTCAATTACAAAGGATGCATGGATTATTGATACTGGAGCTAGTGATCACATTGTCTGCAATCAGAAATTTTTTTCCAATATTAAGAAATTATCCTTTCCTATATCAATACAACTCCCGAATGGAAACACCACACATGTTGATATGACCGGGATCGTGAATCTTAGCCCACTCATCAGTCTTAAAAATGTCCTTTATGTCCCTAGTTTCCAATTTAATCTCATATCAGTCTCTCGAGCCTGTGAAGAAAATTCCTGTCATGCCTTGTTTGACTCTGATAAATGTCTATTTTAGGCCCTTTCGACTGGCAATCTGATGGGCTTGGGTAGAATCTATCAAGGATTGTATTTTTGGATCGATCTTCCAAGCAATTTTAAGTCCTCTTATGTTGCTTTCAATAAATCAATGTGTAATGTTGCTAGCAATAAAAATTTCCTTCATCATCAAAGATTGGGCCACACTGCCTCTTTCCCTTGTCCTCAGTGCCCTATTTGTCCTTTGGCGAAACAAACTCGTTCCCCTTTTCAAACTAGTAACACTCGCGTTGACAGCATTTTTTCTTTAATTCATGCTGATGTCTGGGGACCATATCACACCTTGAATCATGACGGTTCACGGTTCTTTCTCACAATTGTGGATGATTTCTCACGTGCCACCTGGGTCTTTCTCATACAATCCAAAAATCAAGTTCTGTCTCACCTTAGAATTTTGATCTCTTTATCCAAAACTCAGTTTGGAAAGTCAATTCGTCGCATCCGTACTGATAATGGAAATGAATTCTTCAGTGGTGAATGTGCTTCTTTCTTTTCCTCAAATGTGATTTTGCATGAAAATACTTGCACCTATACACCACAGTAGAATGGAGTTATTGAGAGAAAACACCGTCATCTTTTGGAAGTGGCACGGGCCCTTAAATTCCAGGCATCTATACCAGAGAATTTTTGGGGAGACTGTGTGGTCACTGCATCATATCTGATAAATCGTATGCCATCTAGGATTTTGAAGGGAAGAACTCCATTTGAACTATTATATGGAAAGAAAACAGATTTGAGTCATCTTCGAGTGTTTGGTTGTCTCTGTTATGTGACTACAGTAGGGCCTCGGGATAAAATGGGCCCTCGTGCTCGGCAGTGCATATTCATGGGGTATGCCAATCTCAAAAAGGGTTATCGAGTTTATGAACAGTCTACTGGGGAATTTTTTATCAGCAGAGATGTGGTTTTTCATGAAGATACTTTCCCTTTCCGGGATTCTGCTTCCACGTCTGGAAACGATGTAGACACTAATCGTAGATTTCTGTTAAAAGAAGATTTATCTTCTGGAGGATCCTATGTTATTACTTCTCCTCCAAAACAGCAGATAGTGGATGCAGTATCACCTACACCACCTAATGAGCACTCTACTGGAGATTCAATTGGGGAAGATTTCATAGAAGAGGAACCTTAAGTGATCAATTCCATCGAATCAGCAAATATTGAAGAACCATCGTTGGACGTGTTGAATGAGCCACCTCGACGATCTGGTCGAGTCACTCGTCCACCAGCTTGGACAAAAGATTATGTCTGTTCTTCATCAAAATCGTCAGGTACTCGTTACCCTATATCCTCCTATGTGTCTTTTGATCAGTTGTCATCAGAACATTTATGTTGCATTAGTCGCATTTCGAGGAACAAGAACCATCTAGTTATCATGAGGCCGTACATGATCCACGCGGCAAAAGGCCATGGAAGCGTAACTTAAAGCCCCGATTGACAATCACACCGGGATATCGTATCATTACCTCCTCATCGTAAGCCCATTGGCTGTAAATGGGTATATAAGATTAAATATAAAGCAGATGGTTCTGTGGATAGGTACAAGGCCCGGTTGGTAGCCAAGGGGTTCACACAGCGAGAAGGATTTGACTATCATGAGACTTTTTCTCCAGTAGCCAAGGATGTCACGGTTCGCTCTTTCTTGTCAGTTGCTGCTTTTCGCAACTGGTCGTTGCATCAAATGGACGTCCACAATGCCTTTATTCATGGTGATTTGGAAGAGGAGATTTATATGGATCTTCCACAAGGATTACGGAGACAGGGGGAGTCTAAGGTATGTCGTCTCCGCAAATCTCTTTATGGTTTAAAACAGGCCTCTCGACAGTGGTATGCCAAGTTTACTAATGCACTCACGGGTGCCGAATTCAAGCAGTCCAAGCATGATTATGCTCTCTTCACTTGGACAAAAGGTACGTCGTCTATCTACTTGATGATTTATGTTGACGACATATTTATTATGGGAAATGATGATTCCGCTGTGAGGAAGCTTAAGCAGTATCTACATTCCTTTTTTCATATCAAAGATTTAGGGCCACCTAAATACTTGGAATAGAGATAGCTCGTTCTGATTAGGGGATTTCTCTTAGCCAAAGAAAATTTGTGATGGAGATTATATCAGAAGCGGGATGATAGGGATGCAAACCAGCAGTTATTCCCATTGAACATAATGCAAAGTTAACCAGTGTTGATTATGACGCTGGGGTGTCTTTCTCTAACGATCCATTGCTGAAGGATCCGACAAGTTATCAGAGACTTGTTGGAAAACTTATCTATCTCACCATGACTAGGCCAGATATCTGCTATGCTGTACAGACTCTTAGCTAGTTCATGCACAGTCCAAAGCAATCTCACATGAATGCAGCCTTGAAGGTGGTAAAATATCTGAAGAGATGTCCAGGGCTAGGGATACTTCTTTCTTGAAAGTGCAGTATGGAGATGACAGCCTATTGTGATTCGGATTATGCTACATGTCCCATGAGCAGGAGATCTATTACTGGTTTCTGTATTAAGTTTGGGGAGTCACTGCTTTCATGGAAGACAAAGAAGCAATCCACTGTATCATTATCATCAGCATAAGCTGAGTATCGATCTATGGCAAAGACTGTCTGTGAGGTGGTATTGTTATGAGGTCTACTTCAGGATCTTGGGATACAAGTTAGAGGTCCGGCACTACTCTTTTGTGATAATGATTCAGCAATCAAACTTACAGCAAATCCCATATTACATGAGAGGACGAAACATATAGAAGTTGATTGCCATTTTACACGAGAGAAGATCAAAGAAGGTATCATCGAAACAAGAGGGATTAGAACCACGGAGCAACCTGCGGATATATTTACTAAACCTCTTTGCCAAAGACAGCATGCATATCTTCTAAACAAGCTTGGCGTCTTGGATATATACAAACCACCAGCTTGAGGGGGAGTGTTGAAAGAAGATATGTTTTTGAAGATATGAAATCAGATTGAAGATTGTAATTGATTGGGATTGTAATTATTTTAGGACTAGGAATATTTTCTGGTTGGGAATATTTTCTTTACTTTTTTATTGAATCTTCTTGTATAATATATACATCCCTGTAACAGTGTACAATTCAATGAAGAAAATACAATTCCTACACTTTTACTTGAGTTTGTTACACTTTCGACTAAATAGGGGCTAGAGATCTGCTTTTGCTGAACCAGTGCGACTTTGGAGCTTTATTTTCTCTGCAACTGGTGGCGATGGAAGGGTTCAATTATGAAGAGTTTTTGAGCTTCAGAGGACCGGATACATGGACTGGTATTACAGATCATCTCTATATCCATCTCAAAGAAGCAGGAGTCCGCTCAAATAGAGAAGACGATGAAGATCTCCGCATTAGTGACGAGATCAGCCTGGATCTGCTCAGACCAATTGAGCAATTGAAGATCTCCATGCCCATTTTCTCTAAAACTTACGCTTCCAGTAAATGGTGTCTTAAGCAGTTGGCTCAATGGTAGAGTGTAGGAAAAGGAAGAGAAACATAATCATGTCCCTTTTCTACCATGTCGAACCCTCCGAGCTTCAACGCCAAGCCAGAGGTTACGGTGAGGCCTTGCTTGTGCACGAAAACAAGAAGTTAGTGGACGATGAGACCGTCCGGTAGTGGAGAGCTGCTCTCAGTGAGGTTAAAGGGTTAAAGGGATGGAGCGTGGCCAACAGGTATGTAATCTTCCACCCTTGATGGACGTCAAAATACAAGAGACCAAGAAATTTAAGTACAAATGCTCGTGTTGTACTTACCGGTAGAAGGCCAGTGTATGTGCGAGGTTTGAAAATTTATTTCTCTCTCTCTCTCTTTTAACTTGGAAAAGTTGCAGCTCCGCTGGTTCGCTCTGTTTCAGTATGAAATGACCTTGGCATATTTATGTGCTGAGGGCGCATATAAATTTTCCTCAAAATTATGTTGTATGCTGAAAATCAATGGTCTCTTGTTCATCGTTCCTAATGGTAAAGCTATTTTGAGAAGGAGAGGCTTGTTTACACATCAGACATGCCTGTGATTATCAGCCACCTTTTTTCTTCTTATTAGCAAGATGTAGTGATCGATGAACTGTTCGAATTAAGGTTTGATCATTCGCCTACCATGTCCATAGATTTTTTCTCCTTGATCAATGCGATGCGTGGTATGCTCCATTTGCAGTTGCACATCTTGTTGTATCCCGTGGCTTCCAGAGATTGCTATCACTTCCTGATGTCGTAGAGTTCAGCTTGTCCATTCTAACTTACTTTCTACTTTGCCTTGGCCTCTGTCGTCATATTGTTATGTTAGGCACGAAAGACAGCTAGTCAAACAGTTCGTCACCAAGGTTTTAGGAGAGCTGAAGAAGGCTTATCTGGTAGTTAGTGACTTCTTGTTTGGTGTTGAAGATGGCGTGAAAGAAGTTTTAGGGATGATAGGCACCGACACCAATGATGTAAAGATTGTGGGAATTCATGGAATGGACAGTATTGGAAAAATCACTCTTGCCAAAGTAGTCTACAACTGGCTCTCTCAGGATTTTGCTAATTGTTGTTTCCTTCCTAATGTTAGAGACTCTTCAAACTCGGAAGGAATTGTATATCTGCAGAACCAACTAAATTCAAATCTCTCGAAATAGACACTTCCAGTTATTGATTACATGGATGAGGGAATGAGGATGATCAAAGAAATATTTTCTAGTGAGAAAGTTCTTATTCTTCTTGATGACATCGACGACAAGAGTAAACTAACTGCACTTTTGGGGACACAAGGTTGCTTTGCCCCAGAAGCCAGATACTTATAACCACAATAAATGCAATTGTTCCTTGTGCATTTGAAGTAAGATTGACTTATTTAAGTTGGTGAAATGGATTCCTATAAATTCCTTCAATTATTCAGCAAGTATGCTTTCAAAAGATATCACCATCCAATTGGAAAATTAGAAATATCTAGAGAAGTTGTGAAGATTGCCCAAGGTCTCCCTTTGCTCCTTGAGGTTATAGGTTCCACTTTATTGTTATGGGATAGAGAAAAGATATATGGGACAATTACCTAGAGAAGTGGAAAAAAGGTCCTATGGAGAGAATTTGAAATAGGTTGATGATAAGTTATAAAGTGTTAGATCCCTATCAAAGGCTTTTTATTTCTTGATATAGCTTATATTTTTAATTGGATATGATACTAATATGATAATATATGTGGAAAGACTGGTCTGTATCCAATAGAATGTTTTGAAGTTCTTCAATTGATGTTATTGATTAAAATTAGACAAAATAATACATTATGGATGCATGATCAGCTCAAAGACCTCGATAGAGAAATTGTTTCTCAAGAAAATGATGGGCAGTAAGAGAAGCAAGGTATAAAGTGTCTTAAGTGGGGGGTCCTGAGCTAGCCTCTTCTGAGGTTTACGTCTAGATAGCGACTTGTAGCGAGACCCGATGGTGCCTTCGGATACTGAAGGGTCGTGTGATCCCCAAAAGATGATCTCCGGCGGTTGCTCGGTCACAAAAAAAAAAAAAAAAAAAAAAAAAAAAAGCAAGGTAGACTATGGAATGATGAAGATGCATTGAATGTATTAATGAGCAAAAAGGTCACCCTGGGTTCTGATTTCCTTTTTGGCACAAGAAATTACATCAGCAGCGACAAGAGACAATCACGCCCTCTGGAAATAATCACAATCTATTCAACTTTTACATTTTCAAGATTCTGCATATATTAAAAGCATTTCCTAATTATGGAAATCGAATTTTCAAAAACCATTTTTCCAGATTGGTTCATAAGAATAATGAGAGCGAACTTAAGAAACTTTAGATACGCTCCATTATCTAAAATACTAGCCATTAAGGGCGCGCATGACAAAATTTCTATTCCAGAAATTGATTTCTCAATTTCTACTCCCCGGAGAAGTTTCTGAGCAAAGAAACCCGTTTGATAACGATTCAAAATTTCTATTTCTGGAACAGAAATCCGTTTGATAACAGAATAAAATTTCTATTTCTAGAAATAGAAATTGATTAGATAACAACATAGGAAATCCTCAAATACAAAATAATAGTTGAAATAATACTAAGACAACATAGGTTATCCTCAAATACAAAATAATAGTCAAAATAATACTAATACATTACAAAAGTTGAAAATACAATTTCATGGAATTTCCGGTATATTATTATCCCTTGCCATTTTATTGGCAATGGTTTTCCTAAGCGTATTTATTTGGTTTCCCTCATTGGTCAATGTATCGTTTGCAAGCTCATCCTGTGTAAGTTCAGACAAGTACTGCGGAAGCATGAATATGTGTGCCATCAAGGGCGCCTATATAGCCCTGTCATTTTATCAAAGACTAGTATTATACAAGATTATTAACAAAATAAAATTGATGGTGTAAAGGAATATATGAGAATTCTACCTTGAAGTAACGTTTATGGTTAGGAACCAATCAGGGGAAGGTCAATTTATTTTGATTCTCGAATTGAATCAATCCAGTTGCTCATCCCTAATTTCTTTGTTGCTCAATGAACCTTTAATGGCCCTTGCATAGCAAAGAGAGAGATTCTCTTGCCTTTGAATTAAAATTCAAGATCGTGTAACAATCTAATTGTGGCATCCTAGAATTTCATGACAATCCCTAGATGTGTTATGAGCCATGAATAGGTGATGGAAGCACCATCAAAGTATTTTGTAGCCATTTGACCCATGATTTGCAATAGATTAAGGCCGAGCTTTTTAATGGATAATTATTGGATAGGGAAATTTTATTCTTGGTCATGTGTCTTATAGGTTGGATTTTATTGATTTATGTTGCAAGTTTTATGGCCCTATAAATTGCAATTAGGTATTTATATAAGTGGGGATTAAGATGGATTATTAGAAGTAAACATGGGCCATTTAAGTTTGGACTTTAGGCCCAAGAGTGTTGGGCCTAAAGTGGGCCAAAAGGCCCGGCCCATAAAGCCCATTGGGCTGTCGACCGAATGGAGAGGGGGGGGGGAGCCGGATGGCCTCCTCCATGTGTCAAGGAAGACACTTGTCTCCTCCTCCATGCAAAAGTGGAAGCATGCAATGATTTTATTGAACCAAAAGGAAAAGGGGAGGGGGGTGGTCGGAGCTAGGTACCGAGAGAGAGAGAGAGTGATGCCGAGAGAGGAAGAAGAAGGCTTGCCCCGCCGTGCGTCCGCCTAGCCGCCGCTGTCGAGCCCGCCTTGCCCCGCCGTTGTCTTGCTGTGTTTTCTTTGGATTTGAGGCAAGTAGAGTCCATTAATCTACCCTTTGCTTACTGTGATATGTGTTGTGAGGGATGGTAGACTTCGGTTGTGGTAGAAGTGATGAATTTCGAAGCTTTGGGGAGAAGTATGTTAGCCTAGCATTCTGTTTTCTAGAAAGGCAGTCCGACCTTGGATGATTTCGTGAGCTGCATGCGATTTTCTAGTTGGAATCTCACTTCGACTTCTTGATGAAATTTCTAGAGGACTTCATGGAGAGAAACATATCAAAATTTCAGAAGAAATGAACAAGTATAGACCGGTGAAACTATTTTTCTTTGAAGAAGTTAGATCTGGAAATCGTAATACTGACCTAGTGTGATTCTGTAAATTTTATAAAATTATCCGATTGGAATTCGATCTCGTGTTCTTAATGAAAGTTGAAGATGACATGTTAAGGAGTAATATAATAAAATTTGAGAGGAAATGGACGAGTCTAGGTTGGTGAAACGATTTTTATCCGAAACGGTTAGATCTGGAATTCGATGCCGAGGGTTAGGGACTGTTATGGTAATTATAGTTTTTAATCTATCACGAATTTGATTTCAAGTTCTTCATGAAATAACATATCAAAATTTCAGAATTTTTGGAGCTGGTTTGGGGTTTATACCGAATTTGTGAATGAGACTGTGCAAAGGCGAAGTTCTGAAATTTTAATGACTGTGATGCATGGACCGTACCGCTTTGTATGAAGCTCTTTTGATATGCTGTTCTTCATGAAATATTTTCCTCTAGATCTCGTTTATAACATGTCAAATTTTCAGAATTTATGAAGATCGTTTATTAATTTTTCTAGAATTTTAACTAAAGGAGTGCATTCTGTTTTACCTGAATATTGCTGTATTTTCAAAAATAAATGAATTGCTCTATGAGATATTATGTCCTGAGTGTTTAATTATGCTGCATATGTGGTGACATTTAGCATGGCATATAACATCAAAAAGCTGGTTTAGACCTTTGACATTATTGCATCAAATGCCATGTTGAAAATGAGACATATATGTGAATATACATTGTGACAATGATGATACCGTCGGAGGTGTGAGCCGATGATGCCCTGGGAGTGTCGGGATGCCCAAAGGTTCGAATGAGTCGATGCCCTTTGGATGCCTAGTTGTATTTTGAATACATGCCCAGAGGATTTTCCCCGGGAGTTTCGGGATGCCCGGTGGTATATCAGTACGTAATTCCAGGAAATGCCTGGTGGTATGTCGGTACGTAATTCCGGAAGCCCTGGAGGTGTGTGCCGGGGGGATTCCTCGTGATGCCAGTTGGGGTGCGAGATGCCCGGAGGTGTGTGCCGGATGCCCGGAGGTGTGTGCCGGAGGCTCCTCGCGATGCCAGGTTGGGTGCGAGCGATAAATGGGGGATGCAAATACTGGTCCCTAGGAAGAAAAATGATGTGATCCAATTGAAAGATAAAATTGAGAATTGAATCATGCGCATGTATGTGTGCATATGGCATGGGATGAACCTCATGGAAATGCAAGCATGAATTGCATGGTGGAATATGCATGGCTACTTGATGATATATATGTACAAGTGCATGGTGGTATATGCACGTTGCATGGTGATATATGCATAGCTACTTGATGATATATGTACAAGTGCATTGTGGTATATGCACGTTGCATGGTGATATATGCATGGCTGTAAGGTGAGGCATGTTCGAATGCATGGATGATATGTGCTTTATTTGTGATACCTTGATTGTTCCGTCTGATGTATCATGTAGTTTGGTGGATCTTTACTGCTGAGTGATTATACTCACCCCTTTGGGAACTAACATTTCAGACTAGACAAGATACCTTTGCTACCACTGCCACCAGCAGATGGATCGAGTGGTTGGATATGACCCTGAGGGGAAGGATAGCAAAGGAAGGAACTTTTGGACGCTGACACTGGTTGATGGACCTTAAGTATACGACCGTTGTAAAAGATGTCGGTCATCTTTTGAAGTATAGCCGAGTATAGAAGACTACGGCATTTTGATGTACCGATGAATGATGTCCATCTGTTGTAAAAGATGTCAGTCATCTTTTGAAGTATAGTCGAGTATAGAAGACTACGGCATTTTGATGTACTGATGAATGATGTCCATCTGGTTTAAGTAAATAAAAGTGTTCGGCTATTACCTATAAATGTTTAGTTGGTGTGCATCATTTTTTGAGTATAGGGAAGGGAGTTGATGGATGTGCTTCCGCCATATAAATTGCGCAGGGACCGATCTAAAAGATGTAAACCCCTAGGATTTATGAATTATAATGAAATTCCTTGGTATCAGAGTATTATATTATCAGGTCAAGTGAAAGGTAAGCGGACTGTGGCGACCCTAACGGTTTGGGGGCCGTCGAGGGGTGCCACACTAATTATTTTGATTTTGCAAGAATTTTGAATCCGTAAAGAAACAAGGTTAAATTTCTAGGCACGTTTTTTATTCATCTATTGCGTAAGAACTTTTTCTTCAACTGGCCATGCGCGTGGCCTTTCTAGGAGGAAAGAGCCCCTTTGTCTTTAAGTAAGCATTTAAGAACTTTGGTCTTTTTTTAAAATTGGGGACTCATTCAATTGCCTTTCATCCTAAAGAGGAAGTTATAAAAAAAATTGAAAAAAAAAATTAAACAAAAACACGAGCAAAATAAGAAAATAAAAATTAGCAATAATTTGTAAAGTTGTGGTTATGAGTGAATTAAGTTAGCAAGAAAGCGCAAGGTTCTTTTATATGGTTTGATTTCAGCTTCTGATTTCTATTTCAGAAATTGAGAAGTTAAAATTTTCAGCTTCTAATTTATTCGGTTTCTCTATTTCTAGAATAGAAATCTGTTTCAGAAATAGACAAATCAAATTGCGTTACCAAACGAATTTCTGTACCAAACTTGTTCCGGGGAACATAGAAACAGAGAAATCGAGAAATAGAAATTTTGTCATGGGCACCCTAAGTGATCGTATCCTACTTTTTCATTTATTCTTCTTGTTTTCTTATTCACAGAAATGAAAACCTCCAAGATCATTGTCTGATGTTTGGGGATTGGGCAGAGAATCGCATCGCGATTGAAGGATTTGCAGCGCTACCAAATCTAAGGTTCCTTCATGTGATTGACTAGTTTGCTTTTCACGATGTTGGCCATTTTTTTATTCCAAGCGACTTTTCTTTTGCATAACAAGTTTTTGTTCACTTGGTTGACGAACTTTCTATCAGACAAGCACAAACTCTTTCCAAATTTAAGATGGCTCTCGTGGCATCATTTTTTTTTTTCGGTGAATACTCAAGTTAAGCAATTTTTCATTGAGTAATCTAGTCCTTCTTGATTTTTGTATGGAGTAATTTTACTCACAATTGGGCCTGATGGAGACATATCAAGGTAACCTCAGCTCTGGACAAGTCTTGTTGCCAGTGTTTACATTCTTTTTTTTTTTTTGTCGTAAAAGGAACTATATTACGATTGTAAAGGTTGACAACAGCCCGAAGCTTGGGCGTCAGAATACAAAAGATCCGAAAGCAAAGAGGGCGGGGACGTAGCCTAGTTCGGTAATAAACAGCCATTAAAATGGGCCTTTGCGGCCCAATCAGCCACAAAATTGGCTTCGCGTCTACAGTGACGAATTTTGAGGTTAGGGAAAACGGAGAGTTTGGCCGCCGCTTCTGCAAGAAGAGATCGCATCTCCCATGGCGTCGATGGTGGTTCGCGGAGTGCTTCAACCAAGACAAGACAATCATATTCAAGCACAAACCGGTCCCGATCCTTACCATATTGCAGCAGATGTTCAAGAGTGAGGAGGAGCGCCTGGATCTCGCTGTGTAAAGCCGAAGTTGCAGAGAAATCACAGGTAAAGCCATGGATGAGAGTTCCTGTGTGATCTCGGATGATACACGCCATAGCTCCTTTAGAACTCGTTAGTTGATATGCTCCATCAATATTAATATTCATCTCGCCAGGATCCGGTGGTTGCCAGTGCAGATCATCTGATGAAGCAGAACGGGTTGTACACAGCGATGATTGGGAACAGAGTGTTGCAATTTGTACCTGTGCAAGGGCCTCCTGCACTACACGGGACGAGTTGGGGCGTTGTTGGCGAAAGATGAAGCCATTTCGCGATTTCCGAATTTGCCATAAAATTGCAGCAATAATCTCCAGACCAAGTGATATGTTCTGGCGTTCTAGCTATACTGTTAACCATTCATCCATTCGTTTGACTAATTGTGGTATGATTTGAATGTTGATCTTTGGGTGTGACCAAATATGTTGCATCCATGGATATAAAAGAAAGAGATATTCTGTGGTTTCTGGTGTGTGGTGAGTGCATATAGGGCATGTCGGTTCTGTTGTGATGCGACGCTGAAAAATGTTGTCTTTTGTTGCTAATGCATTTTTACAAACTGACCATAGAAAAGGTCGAAATTTGGAGGGTAAATTGACAGTCCATATGGATTTCCAGAGGAGTTTGGGGGGATTGTATGATGATGATGCTTGGCTCTGTTGGTTTCTGGAACTGGATTGTCTGATGGTATGATAGGCACTTTTGACAGTATAGTTACCATTTGGGGTCCTTAACCAAATTAGTTGATCAGAATTGTAGTGAGGACTAACCTGTATGGCAGTAATTTCTGCGATTATGGGGGCATCAAAGAACTGATGGAGAAGGGGGCTGTTCCATTCGTTGTTGGTTGAGTCAAAAAGATCAGCTACCAACTATGGAGCTTCTGGTGCAGCAGGCCCTCTTATAACCCCTCTAGGGAGCCAACGATCTTCCCAGATATTAATAGATTGTCCATTACCAACAGACCACTGCAAGTGAGGTAAAATAACATCCCTCCCAAGGAGAATACTCCGCCATCCCCAGGATGGTTTGGTTCCTTGATCAGCATGTATAAAATCCCGAGAATGGAAATAAAGGCCTTTAAAAAGGGTGCTCTATAGGGATGTAGGGTGCTGCAATAGTCTCCATGCTTGCTTACCAAGCATGGCTTTGTTGAAGTCGATGAGATCACGAAATCCAAGACCCCCACTGTCTTTTCTACTTTTAAGAATTCCCATTTTTTCCAATGTATGCCTGATTTCTTTCCATCACTCTGCCACCAAAATCGAGCAATTTTCTATTATATGGACTTACAAATTGACACAGGTATTTTAAAAATAGACATGGCATACTGTGATAATGCCTGTACAACAGTCTTGAGTAAAATTTCCTTACCACCCTTAGATATCAGATTCTCTTTCCACCCCTCTAGTTTGGCATGAACTCTTCCCGATAACCAAGCAAACATCTCCCTTTTTGATCTTCCCCAGTCGGATGGTATACCAAGATATTTACCAGCCTTATCAATCACAGGTATTCGAAGTTCCCGAGCTAGATTTTCCAGTAGGGTAAGTGGACAACCTTTGCTACAAAATAATCCAGATTTATTTCGATTAACAGCCTGGCCAGTAGCAAAACAATATTGGTTGATGATATTGGCTAAATTCTGATATTCAAGTAGCTTACCATCTAAAAAGAAAATTGCATCATCTACAAAGAACAAGTGAGATAGAGTAGGACACCACCTGTTCAGTTTGACGCTTGTGAGCAACCTGATTCATAAAATGGGAGAGGACATTCATCAGAAGAATGAAAATATAAGGGGAAAGAGGATCTCCTTGTCTAAGACCCCGGGATGGTTGGAAATATTGGAGGTGTTCACCATTAAATTTAACACTAAAAGACACCGTCGTTATACATTGCATGACCCACTGTACCCATGTTGCATGAAAGCCTATCTTTAGTAGATAATCTTGGAGGAAATCCCATTCAACCCGGTCATATGCCTTCCTCATATCCATTTTTAGAACAGCCCGAAATTTGCGCTTGCATTTTCTAATCTTAATCTGATGTAGCACCTCCTGGACTATTAATATGTTGTCTTGTATTTGTCGTCCACTCACAAAGGCACTCTGTTCCCTAGAGATTAGATCAGACAGGTAGGGCTTCAAGCGATTAGCGATCACTTTATATATGATTTTGTAGGCATAACTGCAAAGGCTGATTGGACGGTATTGATCAAGCCTTTCAAGGTGAGGTACCTTGGGGATCAGAGAGATAATAGTGTGATTTAAATGAAGTGGCATAACTCCAGATAGGAAAAATTGTTGCACTAAGAGGACAAGCTCATCTTGAAGTATATCCTAATGCTCTTGATAGAATATGCCATTTAAACCGTCCGGGCTTGGCGCTTTTGTTTTCCCCAATTGGGAAGTGGCTTGATGGACTTCCTCCTTTGTGATTGGAGCTGTCAAGGATAAGTTCATTTCCTCAGTGATTATACGAGGACATTGATTCAGAATAGGTCCATAATCTCAATTGCCTACTGTCTGGTATAGAGTAGAAAAGTAATATGTTGTCATCTGTTTTAATAATTGGGGATCCCGCACCCAAACTTGGTTGTCATCTAGCAGCATACTGATCTTATTGCGTTGTCTCCTCTGAATAGTCGTTGCATAAAAGAATCTGGTGTTTTTATGCCCCCACCACAGCCAATTTATCCTAGACCGCATGGCCCAGTATTGTTCTTCTTGCTGCCATAATTTTTGGATTTGCTCTTGCAGGTGAGTGATCAACAGCACATCAGAATGGTCATGATTCTGGTTTACATGATGCTGAAGTTACTGGTGTAACACTTGAAGTTGCTCATGACCTTTGGAGAATTTGGATCTACTCCATCGAGCTAGAGCAAAGGTAACTGCCTTTAGCTTAGATACAATTGTAGAAGCTGTTGGATGTGTAGATCTACTCCTCCACGATTGGGCAATAATTTCACGGCACTCTGGGTCTTGGGTCCAAAAAGCTTCGAAAACAAAAGGCCGAGGACTTCGATGAGGTAAGGCCTTAGTGGTTAAGAGCAACGGGCTATAGTCAGACCCCACAGGAGGTAAAGCCAGCACTTCAGCCTCAGAAAAGGCAAGACGCCAGTCCAAAGTGCACAAAGCCCTATCCAATCTTTCCTTCACAAGATCATCACCAGCTCTATGATTCATCCAGGTAAAGGAACATCCCTTACTTTCTATATCCATGAGTGCACAATCATGCAAAACATCTCTAAAAGATTGCATCCGCTGAGAGTTAGCCAAATGCTTACCGACTTTCTCCCAGTGATATAGGATTTCGTTGAAGTCACTGATACAAAGCCAAGGCAGATGATTGGAAGCGCTGATGAGACGCAAGGTTGCCCAAAACTGCTGACGTTGCTGAAAGATGGCCGGAGCATGAAGACATGTAAGTCTCATCCTAACACCACTCATGAGATCAGTGCATGTTACATCATAAAACTCAGAAGAAGAGTGATTCAAAAAAATATCAAGCTGATCATTCCAAAAGAGTGCCAGCCCACCAGCTAAACCTATAGGGTTGAAAATAAAAGAGCTAGGACAATTGAGGCGTTTTTGTAAGCGTTGAAGTAGAACCTGTTGGTTTTTGGTTTCCATCAAAAAAATAGCATCGGGCCTCTCCTTAGCCACTAGGGCCTTGAGGGATCGAACTGTCAGGGGATTGCCCAGCCCCTGACAGTTCCAACTCAAAAGCTTCATTTGTCAAGCGGTGGCTTTTTTGGGCAAGCCACCATAGCCCATTTTCCAGCTTCAAGAGCTTCCAAAATGGGAGTGTCCATAAGATGCGTTTCGTCAATATCTTCTTGCTGATAGAGGCGTGCTTCATACGGGGTATAACGCTTCAACTTCTTAGGAGTGCCTGCTTTGGTATTGAGTCTGCTATGCTTTATTTTCTTGGAACTAGAGGAGGCCACTTCAGAAACATAATGAGATTTCATCTGTGCTGGTACGAGAGCTGACACTTCTAAATGTGGATTCTGTACTGGCTGATCTGCAGGGGCCTGATGCTGATGAAGATCGGATGTACCCAGGATGAGTGGCTTAGTCATCAGCTGAGGCAAATCCCTGGTTATATCCTTGGTGGGAGGCTGTATAGGAACCAAGAGGGGTTCTGGTGGGGGAGTTTCTTGTATCACTTCTTCAGGCGCATCAGGTTTGTCTTGTGGTTCATAGAAAGTTCGCCAATATGGGCTATGTTCCCTCACTTCTACTTGTAACCATTGGCCATACGCCATCTTCCATCTTTTCTGTTCCTGTCATCTTCGCTTCATTAAAGGGAAAGTCCTTACAGTACATAGCATAGTGCTCGAGTTTTCCACAGGAATAGCAAAAGTACGAAAGTCGCTCATAACGAAAATCAAGCCAGATGGTCTTACCATTAAGTCTAATGAGCTGGCCCGTCTTTAAAGGTTCCTGTAAATTAAGTTCAACTCTAGCTTTCCCTGCGCGTAGGTATGTCCCCTCCTTACTTTCTATCTTAACCTCCAGTACTTTCCCTATATTTCTTACAACCCTTTCTATCATATGATCAGAACACCACTCCAACGGCAGGCCAAAGACTTGCACCCAAAAGGCGCACGTGGAAAAATCATAACAGTGCAGCGGCGTGTTGGGGAGCCAGGGTTTGAAAATGACTAAGTGGCTAGAGATCAGCCAAGGGCCACCCTCCAAGACCCGTTGTTTGTCCAAATCAGACTTAAATTTTGCTACATATAAACCAGCTTCCCTTGCAGATAAATCAACCTGGTCTGTTTTCCATGCGCGTCTTAATGTATTTTGTAAAGCCTGAAAATTGATGGAAGTATCGAAGAGAATTTTGCCTACCAGCATTAATTTGCATGCTTCGACTGTCTCCACAGGTGGCGCCTCATCCCAAATTTCAATCTGTTGCTCCGGCCATAAACGACCCATTCGGGAACATAGGGCAGCCAAACGAGATTCTTCTTCCTGGTCATGATCATCCATGGGTGTGCACCAAAGGGATAATCGCAAGGGGATAGGTACATGCAAAAAGTTCCGCGGAATTGCAATCTGAATTATGGGCCAGCGATTGTGAAGAACAAGGTGAACAATTGAAGAGAAACCATCAATTAAGGATGAGAGAAACCAGAGGCAGACGAAATTCCATTACACAGCAAAGAAATACGGAGGTCTGGGTATGGATTGTGAAGGTGTGGAACAAGTATGGGAAGAAGACGGAATCATTGAAACAGCATAATTCCAAGCATATGAGAGACGCAATTGTCGAAGAGACGGGGAGAGACACGACGGTGGAAGAATAATGGTGGAATAAGGGTTCGATTAGTGAAAACTACCATGGAGGTAGAGGATAGCTCTACATAGCGAGAGAGAGTTTTTACATTCTCTTTAAAAGTATATTTATTGACAATTTTCATATTGGTGCTACGGAGAGCAAAAAAATTATAAGTTCTTGACCTTTCGGGATGTGAGCACTTGATGAGGACTCTTGATTTCTCTGGACTATTGACATTGGAGAGATTGATTCTCGAATTTTGTCATAAATTGGCTGAATTCAACTCGTCAATCGGTCAACTGAAGCGCTTGGTCTTCTTAAACTCAACTTTTGTATTGATCTTTGTTATCTACCAAAAGAGATCGGTGGATTGCCAGCTCTCACGAAACTTCTCCTCGATAAAACTTCTATATGAAAAATTCCTGATTTTTGGGGTATAGAGAACATGAACAATCCCCATGTTCAAATTTCACCATCAGCAATGGTAGGGAATTCACTCAGCTGTCTACCTTCTTTGTTGAAGCTTTCATTGGATGAGACACAAATTACTCACCTATCCGACTCCATTGGAGCACTGACAAACCTTAAAAGCTTATCGTTGTGTCACTGCTTCCAAATGCGCAGACTTCCACACTCCAGTAAGGAATTACGATCATTGACTGAATTGGATCTAACCTATACAGGACTTGCTGAGTTACCCAGCTCTATGGAAATTCTGGAAAATCTGAAAGAATTGAAATTAATATGCTCCATAAAGTCACGGGGTATCTTTGCCCTGCCTAGACTTCCCATGAGCTTGACTTCTCTGGTAATCTCATCTCCATACTATCAATAATTACCGATCTTTCAAACTTGATCAATTTGAAATGACTATTATTGTTAGAGTGCCTGATATGTCTTGCTCATCTGAGTTGATGCAACTGAAAGATCCCGCACTTTGGTGGATTGGGAGGTTATCCAAATTAGAAGTCTAGACACCGTCAATCCATACATGACGAACCTAGCACATGAGTTAGGTGCGCTTCCTCACTTGAAGTCTCTTAATCTTTATGATTGCCCTGCTCTAGAATGCATTCTGCAGATTTCCTCGAGTGTCTCGAAGCTTCTTGTCGTTAAATGCCGGTCACTTACCACACTTGATATCTCAAATTTGAAGAACCTATTGGAGCTATATGTCCTTGCTACACCTTTGGAGGATCTTTCTGAACGTGAACTTTTAGACGATCTGCAAGCGTGGAAGATTAGAAAAATGTTTTGGCAAAATGGAACACAGTCTCCGTCGAAGGATATATGAACCGCACGGATTGACAAAACTTTTTGGCAAAATGGCTATCAGAAGACGATCTGCTACGTTTGTCTTTCATCAGACTGACATATCCTGAGTTACGCTCGCGCATCATTGAGCCACGGGAAAGCCAACGTGCGATCATTACTCAGCCTAAACTCAAGTATACTTGACTAATAGATCTCCAGGTAATGTACCAGAAACAATAGAGCTGGTAATAAATTAAAATATTAAATATGCATTTATAGACTCTATTTGGCCCTAAATTCTATTTTGTTGTCAAATCTCTTTTGCTGAATTCTAGTTATATTACATGATAATTCTAATCACCAGAATGAGAACAAGGACCTGCATCGAGGCGACGGGGAGAGATGCCGTTAGTGGATGTTTCTGGTGAGAAAGAACATTAATTTTTAATTGCAGAGCAGATTGCGAGTGGAAGCTCTCTCTCATGTTGGATTGCCTTGTCCTCCCATTTTCTGGTTAAGCAGAGAGAGAGTCCTTCTGAACCACTCCAACATCTGCTTGTAACGGAGTCAAGTACTCATATGGGAGCTGAGGCGCAAGACAGTAAACTGCATGAGTAAGGAAATAAAGACGGATGTTTCATTAAATAATTTTTTCTGTCAGAATTTTACCTTTCCACTGAGTAACTCCCATAATCTTTCAGTCATAAGGCAGTAGGTTATTTCCTAATTTTCTTCGAAAGGCACACTTTCCATGGTGCCATCCTCACACATTATCTGAAGTAAAGTAAGTGCTCACTGGAATTCATTTCATACAAGAGTATCATCTCACGAAATCAGAAGTGTTTCTTGAACTACTAATGCAAGCCACTGTGCTTATCTTAGGATGAAGCACATTGGAACGGAGAATAATGCAACTAAATATGCAAGCCAAACAAGAAATTGAGATGAAAATTAGAAAACTAATTATGACAATTGTTGAAAGTATCCACATGAAATTTACACAATAAATGGAGAAAGTCTATCATAATATTTGATGTCATCTACGTATAGATCATGTTGTAGTAGATATTCCAGTCAGCAAAACATATATAGATGAAGGCACTCCTCAGAAGTTTCGGAAAAAAGGAAACTTGCTTCATTCTCATCCATCAATAGGTTGGCAGCCTTCAAACCTCTGTAAATCATGTCATTCTGATGCCAGTAATACATTTCTTTTGCGACATCAATAGCTTCTTTAAGCAAGTAGGCAGCTTAAGGACAGTTTTTAACATGGCGCAGATTCTAAAGATTGTTCAGTGGATAGAGGAGAGAGATCAAAGAAGTTTTTTCTTCCTACACCAAGCCATAATTATTGCTTGATGGATCTATTATGTGTGATATTGCAAAAACAATGAGTCATAATTTGAGGCCTACTTTCCGTCTGTTTCACTTGACCATTGCGTGTTAGAAAAAGGGAAAGGAAAACTACCACAGATTCAAGTAGTTTCCAACCAAGGAGACATTCTTATTTCAAACCAGTGGTCTATAAATTGTGAAGTCAAATAGAGGTCACTGACGGACATTAAAAGTCTTATTTTTAAAGTTAAAACACCGTATGCTGGGTTGACTTCTCTTTTGAATAATTTAGATTTTGCTAGCCGTTATCAATAAGTGAAAACCCCAAAAGGAATTGAACCATGTGCTTCTAGTTTTTGGGACATGTATAGATTTGATAATCATTTACTTAGGTCAGTGGAATATTAGAGGCTAAGGACCCCACGCTTCAAAGCTTCCTTTTCCAAAGCAATTCTGAGCTGCTTTGTTTCCTGAAATTTTTGCAAGCGATGGCTTCGGTGCATTGAGGACCTCTTATCCTCTCATTGTAGCATGCGACTCGCCATGAGAGCGACCTTGACCTCACAGGAGCCACGAGCTCGACCTCATAGGGATCGTGGCAGTCATGTAAGTCTCCATAGCTACGACCAGTCCAACCTCAATCTAGACTAGATTCAAGGTTCGCGGTGGCGGCAAGTAGGAGAGAGAAGGCCGGGTTATGATTTCTGAGTGGTTTTCAAGACGGTAGTTTGGGAAGAAAACTGGGCAAGTTGGTAAATAAGCGAGGATGGCAGGATGCAATGCGAAACGAAGTGGCAAAACTCGTGACGCAAATTGTATGTTTCTAAAAGTCAACATGGTGTTTGTTTGACATGCGCTCGAAACCTTTATGTTGCCATTTGCTTGAAGGTTTCCTTAAAAGGAAGTTTAGGATAAACTAGAATTGCTGAAAAGTAACGGGACCACCATCGCTAGACATATGAACATCCACATTCTGACAACTCTCGAGTAAAATGTCGTATCCCTTCAATTTCAAAGCATCACTTATGTAACCCATTCTCTAATTACAAGTATACCTCAGATCAAGTTAAGGAAAAGAGCCTAAACGTGCCGGGAAAGATGGAGAAACCAAATTTTCACTGCACTGGATGAATATGTTCAATGAGAAAGGAAAACCTCAGAGCCAAAGAAGTAGCGGTTGCCAGAGTCCGATACACAGTCCGCATCGCACTGCTGCCGTGGAATGCCAACTGCCTATCTACCATCGGTTAATGCAGCTCTTTGTCGGACCAGCTGAGCAACTCAGCCAGCGTTTTCCCATGCTGGAGGATTCCGCGTGGAGCTGGAGGCAGCCATTGCGCGGACGTTGATGTCAAAGCGGTACCAGGCAGTAAATGGATGTCAAGCTCTCTGAACGTCTTGACCATCTCCTCAATAAAGAGGGATCGTCTCATCAACTTCTCTTCCAACACCTGATGATTCATCCTGTGGCACAGCCACACGTCAATCCTCAGGATGTTCAGCTCATGTATATCCTCCTTCAGTATGATCATTGGCGAGGAATACCAGTGCTCTTTCTTGCTGTCGACATAACTGCAATCGGTAGAACAACAAAGAAGCAATCCGGATTATTTCTTAATTATCTATACGTCGATGCAGAGGGAACAGAAACAGACTGGCAATATTCAAGGGAGAGAGTCCGGAATTTTAACATGGTCATCTTCCTAGTTCTAAAACCCAAACACCCGCGATTAATCCTGTTTCTTATCACAGATTGACTTGAAAGACATTACAGCTGTCTACTTTTCCTGATAGATTTCTACGGCAGCAATCATTTCTCGGAAAAGATGCTTCAAGAGACTCAGAAAACTGAACAAAATTCGAGAAAATTTAGCTGTTTTCACTTGCCCGGTTATCTTGTGCTTCACGGCAGCAATCTTCTCTGCAGAGGTAGTTATGTGCACACAGAATTCGACCACGTCTCTCATGTCAGGGCTCCGATAATAGTTGCCGATGGCCTTTGTTGCAAGAAAGCTGTTTGGATATATAATTCTTTGATCGTCATGCCTCAGAAACACGGTCGTCAGGATGTTTATCTCTTCCACAACCATCTAAAAAGGATACAGCATAGGAATGAGCGATGAATAACAGAAGAGACCATGAAGTAGATACAATCCAAAGCAAATAGAGCAGTGAATATACTGGTCGACACATGATATCAGTATCTACCTGGGCTCCATCGATCTCGCACCTGTCGCCCACATCATACGGATGCATCACGAACAAGAAGACAATCGCCTCAAATATGGTCTTGCAGGTGTTCCCGAAAAGAAATGCCAAGGGGACGAGCTGCGAAGTGAGAAAGAGCATGACCTTGGATGTTACTATTCCCTCGATGAGAAGCCAGACGATAAATATGATGATAACGACTATGACGTTGACCACGTGATCCAGCTTGTCGACTGCACTCTTGGTGTCATTTAAGGTCAAGGCAAGTGCTCTCCTCCCTCTGAAAGCATTGACCTAAAACGATTTGGTTAATTTGATTAGCATTGAAGACAAAAAAGTATGAACAAGGATGTCTAAGGACCTAATTTAACAGAATTCCACTCACCAGCCAGTTCTTCAGGCACGACATGCTGATTCTCTTGCATTCATCGGCTCCTTCGAAGAGACTCATCGTATTCAAGGCTTCATCGTCCTTCATGAACCGCTTCAGATCTTCCAAGTAGATAAACCTAGCAACAACAATAAAATATATAACTGACTTGGACACTTTCCATCATAAAACCAGATAATATCGACCGCACATAGTGCGCCAGTTAATCGGAAAGAGATCCAATCAGGGAAGCAATTAACTTGTTCGAGGATTATGTCAAAAGCTCAAAACAGGAGGTGAAGAACTATGATCTTACTTTGAATAAGGCTTAGCCACATTTAGAAAGATCTTCCTAGCTGCAGCTTTGGCTTCGTTTTCACTCCTGATCATTGTTGCCGACTCATCCTCTTGAGTAGAATCCTGTATCTGCTCATCCGATGTCGAGTGAAATCCATGCCGCGCGATATTAATCAATCTTTTCATATTCCAGGCAGACACATTCTTGGGTTTCAGCTTGTACAAGTGCTCTATTGTGATCCCTCCCTCGATGTTTCCCGTCAGCCCTTGAGAGAGCTTGGTGCTCTTCACTCGGGGACTTCTCTGAAGCCTTCCGCTCCCAACTACCATCCCACTTTTAGTTGGAAAAGCCGCCGCCCTTAATTCTGGCGGCACAGTCACGCCTGCTTCCGGTAAAGTCTGAAGATCACCTGCAATGTTTTCCTCTTTCTGTCTCCGAATTTCAATCACAGGCGGACCTGACAAAGTCTTGATCACGTACTGATTGAACAGAGACTTCTGGATCCGTTCAAAGTATTTGCTCACATGGAACGACGATGCCAGCACCTTGATGATCAGTGTCTTGATCAACCACAGTAGAATCCCCACCAAAAGGCACACCAGCACGTTGGCGACGTACCACAACCTGTCACTGTTCGTCTCCCTCCAGACTTCCTTTTCGAAGAGAGCCCTCCAAGCAATCAAGACCAATCCCAACCACAGCCAGTTCTGCACTGCCTTTCGAAGGCCGTAGATGAAATACAAAACCCGTTTTCGCAGCAGAAAGTTCCTCTTGATGAAGAACACAAGTAATCGAATCACCCACCCAGAGACCAACCTCCCACAAATCAAGACCAGGACCATGACCTCCCACTTCCACAGTTTGAGCTTCCAAATATCCTTATGCTTCAATGCAGGAATCGCAAGAGTACAATTTAAAGCACCAGCGATCAAGACCAAACTCACCCACTGTAACAGAGCCATGGCACCGAACTGGGTTTTCTTGAACTCCTCCGGCAGGTCTTCTTCCAAGAAGATGTCGTCCTCGTCCTCATCCCCTGCCCATCCCAACATTCCAGACCGCGGAATGTGACCCGATCTCCGTTGGGGCTCCTCCGGCGGGTCCATCAGCCGCGACCGGGTTTTTGTACAGAGCAGGCGTGATTTCCCACCTTCTTGCCGCCTCTGCGGCACACCTGGCCCAGCCCTTGTCGAGATGGGCGGCTGGCAGGACACTCTCAAGCCGTCCTGGCTCTGCCTCTGCGGCCGTGGCGCCGGCGGCGAATCGACCACCGGAGGCAAGTCGCTCCGACCGTCGCCGCCGCGCAGCTCCTCGATCTCCAGTTTCACGTCCAGCGACACGTCGCCGGAGGCCCGCTGCTGGTGTAGGAACGGCCTGATCAGCCGCGACGACGGGTCATCCGGTGCGCGGCCCGAACCCTCGGCAGGAGCTTCCTCCTCGCTCTCCTTCTCGAACCCAATGCTGGGTTCTGTCGGCATTCTCGAACCGTCGTTCTCGCGGCTCTCCGCAGTAATTACATGGCTCGCCTGCGGCCGTGGCGCGCGGCGGCGACCGGCCACCGGAGGCAAGTCCCTCCGGCCGTCGCCGCGGGCAGCTCCTCGATCTCCGGTTCCACGTCCAGCGACACGTCGCCGGAGGCCCGCTGCTGGTGTAGGAACGGCCCGATCAGTGGCGACGGCGGGTCATCCGGCGTGCGGCCCGAACCCTCGGCAGAGCTTCCTCCTCGCTCCCCTTCTCGAACCCAATGCCGGGTTACGTCGGCATTCTCGAACCGTCGTTCTGCGGCTCTCCGCGGTAATTCCATGGCTCGCCCTGCGCGGCGGCGCCGGCGGCGAATCGGCCACCGGAGGCAAGTCCCTCCGGCCGTCGCCGCCGGGCAGCTCCTCGATCTCCAGTTCCACGTCCAGCGACACGTCACTAGAGGTCCGTTGCTGGTGTAGGAACGGCCCGATCAGCGGCGGCGACGGCGGGTCATCCGGCGTGCGGCTGGACCCTCGGCGAGAGCTTCCTCCTCGCTCCTTCTCGAACCCAATCGGGTTACGTCGGCATTCTCGAACCGTCGTTCCTGCGGCTCTCCGCAGTAATTCCATGGCTCTGCCTCTGCGGCCGTGGCGCCGGCGGCGAATCGGCCACCGGAGGCAAGTCCCTCCGGCCGTCGCCGCCGGGCAGCTCCTCGATCTCCAGTTCCACGTCCAGCGACACGTCGCTAGAGGTCCGTTGCTGGTGTAGGAACGGCCCGATCAGCGGCGACGGCGGGTCATCCGGCGTGCGGCCCGGACCCTCGGCAGGAGCTTCCTCCTCGCTCCCCTTCTCGAACCCAATGCTGGGTTCTGTCGGCATTCTCGAACCGTCATTCCTGCGGCTCTCCGCAGTAATTCCATGGCTCTGCCTCTGCGGCCGTGGCGCCGGCGGCGAATCGGCCACCGGAGGCAAGTCCCTCAGGCCGTCGCTCTCCAGTTCCACGTCCAACGACACGTCGCCGGAGGCCCGCTGCTGGTGTAGGAACGGCCCGATCAGCGGCGACGGCTGGTCATCCGGCGCGCGGCCCGAACCCTTGGCAGGAGCTTCCTCCTCGCTCCCCTTCTCGAACCCCTTTCGGGTTACGTCCGCATTCTCGAACCGTCGTTCTGCGGCTCTGCGAGTAATTCCATGGCTCTGCATCTGCGGCCGTGGCGCCGGCGGCGAATCGACCACCGGAGGCAAGTCCCTCCGGCCGTCTCCGCCGGGCAGCTCCTCGATCTCCGATTCCACGTCTAGCGACATGTCGCTGGAGGCCCGCTGCTGGTGTAGGAACGGCCCGATCAGCGGCAACGGCAGGTCATCCGGCGCGCGGCCCGAACCCTCCTGCCGAGCTTCCTCCTCGCTCCCCTTCTCGAACCCAATGCTGGGTTCTCTCAGCATTCTCGAACCGTCGTTCCTGCGGCTCTCCGCAGTAATTCCATGGATCAGTGGGTCAGTGAAGAATCGATTAGGAAAGGCAAGAAACGGAGAAAAACAGAACAAGCTTTGAAGGTGTGTGAGAGGCGCGCATGCAGTGAAGAAAACGCGGTTGCACTGTGAAGATGGAGATGTGAGAGAGAGAGAGAGAGAGAGAGAGAGAGAGAGAGAGAGAGAGAGAGAGAGAGTGCAGCTGGCCGCCGAAGCAGAGGATGTATAAATGGCGAGAGGAGGGAGGAAACAGGAAACGTTCGAAAGAGGATTCCGTTGAAATGGGCAGCGAAGGTCGAAAGAGGAAGCAGAGTAGAGCGAGCGCCGGGATTCCGTTTGAAATCGAAATTCACTTTCGTGTTCCATCGTCTGCATGGCCAGGGTTTCCCAAATGCCCTTCGTACAGGATGGAAATTACCGGACTGCCACCCTCCCGAAAAATTCGTTAGCAATTGCGAAGTTTTGATATTCAAAACGCGATATCGAAGAAGGGAAAGAATAATGGGAGGATAGTTTCGAAATTTATATTATGCGTGCAAAATAAAAGGGTATTGAAATATAGTGCAAAAATCATATGTATTTATGATTATATAGGTGTCGTTATTTAAAATTATGTTTATCAAATATTTTAACACAACTTACCCATACACAGTTTAATTATAAGTCTCAAGAGTTGGCTACTAAATGAATGAAAATCTTATCGTACATCATAACGGGCATGCTATGTCCCTAAGACTATCGTTTTACATCATGAATTTCTTATAACCCTCCAAAATCCCCAAATTATATTCTATGTAATACATTCATTCTAATTTTTTTCTATGACGATCAAAATCCCAAACTTTTAACAGCATAACATATTTACTTTACGTTTTACTAATGAAAATTGTTTTGATATGGTGTTCACGCGGCTTAAATGAAATAAAAAATGGCATTGTTCTAGCTGAAAAAAAAAATAGAGGAGAGTAAATTTGTGACACGAGTTTGAGGTATTCGATATCATAAGAAAAAGTTGAGGGTAAACATATTATAATGAGCATAATTTAGAGTTTTCTAGGTCTGTGAGTATAGTTATAATTTTTTAGTGGCTTTGTCTCCTTTTTCTTTTTCAATATTTTATAGCGATTCAAAATTAATTTTTCAACAATATAAATCACGCCTGCTCTTCCTCCATTAATAATCTTGTCACGCTTTCTTTAATGGGACTGAGCGAAAATCCTTGCATTGAAGTTGGCGGCCGCAATGGACTTGGGAGGGAGCAGGTGGACGGGAGAATAGGCCGACGAGGACTTGGACATTTGTTTGCTATCGATTGAGACAGAAGGGAAGGGAGAGAGAGAGATGGAGGACGGACGAGGACAAAAAGGGGAATGTGAGTGAGTTGTTTTCGATATATTATAACGGAATAATGATATAATTACTATGATTCATAAACTTTTAATTATTTAATATAAGCTCTAAATTTTATCCTAATACTTAATGTAATTTATGAACTCTTAATTTATTTAATATAGTATATTTTGATACATATACAATGCAATATCTGAACTTTTAATTTGTTAAATATGATCTATGGATTTTCGGTATATATTCAATAGATAATATAGTCCTATTGAACTTTTTGTACATACCCAATATAATCTATATTGAATATGTACCAAAAGACCAAATATCATTATAAATAAATTAAAAATTCAAGACCATATTATACATTAAGCTAAAATTTAAGGATTCTATTAAATGAATTAAAATTTTAGATATTACATTACTTATTAAATCAACTTTCAAAATCATTCATGTCATTTTGGACTTAAATTGTGCTCAATGACCGATATTGGCATTCCGGAGGCATAAATGCTAGGATCAATCAAACCCTAGTCGAACACGTGTGTCCTTTGACTCTTCGTCACTCCATGCTTTCCTCCTTTGCGTATGAGAAAATATAGGCTACGTTTGGTGCTCCAACGTGACAAAGGCACCTTAAATTACGCCACGTGTCCAACGTGGGCCCACGTTGTCAGGCTAATTTCCCCCCACTTTTCTCTCTCCTATCTCCTCACTTTTCTCTCTCCACTCTCTTTGTTGAGAAAAAGAAAAGAATATTTGTGGAGAATGCCCATATAATTTTTCCCGCTACTATTTCTATGAAAATTAAATATGATAAAATATTAAATGAAAGCAGTAAAGATTGATAGTAAATAATACCAGAAATTTTAAAGTGGAAAACCCTCTAAGGTGAAGGGAAAAACCACGGTTTTCCAAGTGTGGATCTCTCGCTGTCTTCAATTTGTGGATATGAACTTCTCACACACTGGATAACTCACTCAAAAATAACTCTCTTTCTGTTTCTTCCGCTACGCTGCTCTAATATACTTGTTTTTGTATATTCTTCTCCGTTGAGGAGAACTCCTATTTATAGGAGCAAATGCAATCCCAATTAGAATTGTACGATATCAAAATCACATACATTTATCACCTAATCTCTCGTGACTTTGTAGATATGAGAAGATCACTTTGATTTCTTTCCCAACCTCCCTTGATTTTCTAGATGTGGAAAATCACGTAGATTTATCTCCCGATCTCTTTTGATATTTTCTTTTTCTTTTTTTTTCTCCTTTTTTTTTCTTTCTTTTTACTTTTACACACTCAAAACATAATTGCATTAGCTTCTCCAATTGGGAGTGACCTACTCAACACTCTTCTCTCTTCCTCGTCTGCACGCTCTCTCGTCTAACTCTCTCTCCCTCCGATTGCCGTTTTTTTTTTTTTTTGTGTGCATTTATGTGCATTTCCAATCTGACCCATTTTATGCCACTTTTGTCTTCACCAATGCTAAGAAAGGGGGTCCTATTGGAGGGAGGTTCTCCACCTTGTCGTCCACGTTGCCGGAGACTGCGAACTAGAGGCAGAACTCCGAGAGTGTCGGGATGTTCAGATCGAACTCGCAATGCTCGTGGCTCTGCATGTGAGTTGACCCCACACCCTCCGAGAAGCTCACCTTGTTGGCAATCGAGGCGGCGGCAATAGCGGCGGCTGAGGAGGCAAGAGTGGGGGCCTTGTAGTGGCACCTCTTGTGTCCACCGAGAGCTTGGCCGATGAGGAAGCTCTTGTGGTAGATCGAGCACTAATGCATCTTCCCGAACATACCGGAGGAGGTGGTCGCCGTGGAGGTCGAGGGGCGGGCTGTTCGTCTGCACCGATGAAGAGAAAGTATGTTAGGAAAGAGAAGAGAGAGGAGACGGAAAAGTGGGGGGAAATTGGGTTGATAACGTGGGCCCATGTTGGACACGTGGCACAATTTGAGATGCCTTCTTATTTGCCACGCCACGTTGGAGCACCAGACATAGCCAATATTTTCTCATCGTGTGTAGCTCCTCCCATCAATGTTGTGACACCATTGTACGTGGTTAGGTCCACATAGTTGAGCAGTGTATACTATCCCTAGAATAGGCACATTACGTGTTGGATTGACAAAGATGCTAATTTAGACTTCGTTTGTTTATAAAAATACTATTTTGTCATTTTCCGATATTTAGATTACTTAAAAAATAAGTCATAATTTTTTTTTCATGCACCCAAGCATAAGTCCATTGAGGCCTGCTCGAGACCTCAGCAACCGTGCTAGGGACCGTGCTATCCACATCTGAGTCCATCAAGGACAAACCCAAGACCTTGCTCGAGCTCAAGCACAAGGAAGCTCAGCACAGGGCACTAGGGTCTCGAGCTAAGGCGTCGGGGACTCAAGCATGAGTATTGGGGTAAAGAGCTCAACCTTGATGGACTTGGGCTTGACCTCTATACAATCGGGCCTAGCGCTGAAGCCCTCAGCCTAGTTGTTGGGGACTCGAGCATCGACAGTTCCGAGCCCAACCTCGGTAGACTAGAGACAAAAAGGCGATAGAAAGAGAGAGCAAATGGATAAGGACAAAAAGGGAATGTCGATGAGTTGTTTTCTAAGTATTATAATTGGTGGCTCTCACTTAGATTGCCAATGGATGGCGTGGGCATTTCGTGACGTAGACACTATCAACCAAACCCTAGTTGGACACGTGTGTCCTTTGACCCCTCACTCCTTTCTTTTCAGATACACCATCTCATCGCTATGTCCTTAGACGTCTTTCGCGCCCCTTTCCCTGCGCGTATTGAACATGGTAAGACACATGCACAAGTGAAAACTTTGCGTAGAAATTGTCACTTGTACAATTTCCCCTATTTTATATAATTTTTATCCGCCTATCTGACACAAATTTTTATCCACCCCTATTTTATATAATTTTTATCCGCTATATGACACAAATTTTTATCCACCTAGCTGACACGAATTTGAAGGTTTGTGTGGTTGAAAAAAAAATGCTTTGATTTGCCTTACAATGTAAAGAAATACCATGAGGAATATAAGTTCTTCCCTCGCATTTTGGCAGGGATCGCATACAATAATTATTAATAAATTTTCCGGAAAAATCCAGATGAATCAAAATGCATTTTTCATTATGTGCATGGGATCATTTGAGCTATAAATATATGAGTCAGTCCACTGTATATTCTCTTTTAATTTCATTCATAAATTTCTCATTCTAGATGAGTATCTAAAGACAGGATTATTTGAGCTATAAATATATGAGTCAGTCCGCTATATATTCTCTTTTAACTTCCTTCATAAGTTTCTCCTTCTAGATGACTATGTAAAGACAGGAAATTTATTTTTGCGCTTCAAATTTACCAGCCAAAGAGAGAAGAATCGAAAGGTTCCTCCAGATTCATGGTGCTTTCTCAGTCGCACCCACTTTACGATTCATTAGTTGCAACGAATGTCAAATTTGAAGGTATGGAGGAGCAAAAGTGATGGGGTTTGGTGGGGGGCAGTAAGTCATTCGCCGTTGAAAGATTTAAGTGATGATTAACTACATTACAAATCAATCAAATGCAAGGAGAAGCATTGATACATACTGTGTGTTCACTTTCAGCTACGGGAGCTGTACAGATCTTTTTATGCTGAAGAAAATAAAAGCCTACTGGACTCTGCTCCTGGCGATTCAATGATGTCCTCTCCGGAGGACAGATAGAAATTTGGCGGGCTTCTCCTTGCGCCGATCCTCCCCCTCTTCTGCAACCTGTTTCACATGCAACATCCGAAAGGTCAAACTTAATTGAATTTGAACTGGCACTTGACGAGCTGAGTTTTAGTAAAGAAAAATGGCAAATCTACAAGTATTCGAGGGTGGAAAACACTGTAAAGAACCTAGTTTGCCATTGAAATCTAAATTAATCGGCAGTTCGAGAGACGACCAGAAACAGGGCCTTCATTAACGAGCAGAAGTATAGAGAGGGCTAGGAAAAACAAAATTTTACATATTCTTCACTATAGACAAAACGTCCGATTGAAAGGGCTTTTCTAGTCCACTCACGCCACAAGACTCAAAAGGACGGAAACGACCGAGTTGCTTCAATTGGTTCGGCCTATGAGAAGATTTTAATGGACATGGAATTGGCTTGCGTGAGCAATGATGACTCACCTCCTTGGCTATTTGCTGCAGGATTGTGATTATATCAACAAAGTCGGGTCTCATGTTAGCATTCCCCTGCCAGCAACTCTGCAGTAGCTCACCAAGCTTCGGGTGAGTGTGCTTCGGGATGGTAGGCCGGAGTCCCTGAAACAATGTCGAATTAAACACGATCTCATTCATTCTAGAAGATTTACGATATCCCATTTCTACAAACTCATTTAAAAGCGAAGTCGATAGCACCATTTGACTTGATCTGGACATGATGTGATTCTCAGTGGGTCTTCTTTCACCTTTCTTTTGGGGTTAAGGAACAAAAAGTGATCAATTCTCAAGTCAGTCTCAACTATTAGATTTTCTTTTTTGTCAGGGCGATCCATCATTTTTGCAATGAATTGCAGTTTAGTCCATAGTTGCAGAACTTCTATTCTACCATATTTTTATTTTATTTTTTTCGCCATATCTCTGTTGCTCATTTAAGATTATATTTATGAAGTTGCATGTGAAGTTGCATTGAAGTACAACCTTTCTCTCATAAAAGAAGCACCATGGCTTAATAACTAGAAAAGAGTAAGAAAACACAATATGGACATTTGAAGTTTCCTACAAAAAGATACAGTAAGGTTGCAACTTTCCCAGAGCATGACATTTCTTATTCACATTTGAGATAAATATGTATGATGCCCACCGGTGAATTACATTCAGCTAATAACAATAAACAAGAGTAAGACATGAACATTTTTTGTATAAGGGCTAAACTTAATGATTCAAGATTTAAGGATCAATGTCTTTTTTTATCCCAGTCGTTGGATATTCAGCTGAATAGAAGGATAGCCCATAGGAAGCTTCACTGGTACCAGCTCTCCTTGAAAAGTCGTAAGTGTTGAGGGGCGGGGACATGGTTAAGGTGCGTTGCCTCGAGACGAGTGACGGATTGCCAAGTGAGCACCGGATTGGTCTTACGAGGTGGCGCTCATTCTTGACTTGGGTTCTTCCGAACCCAACTGATCACGACTTTGGTTAGCTTGGTTAGTTATGAAAATTTTGTACTTTCTTAGGAGTCATCATTAATCTATGGGATAAGTGAATTGGAAGTCCTAAAATTTATCATGAAAATATAATTAAGTCCTAAAAATTTCAAAAAATGCAATTAAGTCCTAAAACTTGTCACAAATTGTAATTAAGTCCTAAAACTTTCAAAAAGTGCAATCAAGTCCTAAAACATATCAAAATGGTTCCATTGATTGCATTTTTTGAAATTTTTAGGACTCGGTTACACTTTCGAGATAAGTTTTAGGACTTTATTGGACCTTTTGAAAGTTTTAAGACTTGATTGAACTTTCGTGATAAGTTTTAGGACTTAATTGCACTTTTTTGAAAGTTTTAGGACTCAATTACATTTTCATGATAAGTTTTAGGACTTCTAATGCACTTATCCCTTAATCTATTATAAGCCAATTAGAGGTCCAGTAAAACGTAGTAGATCTTTTTTACTTTCGTGAATTGGAAATTGGGGAATAGGGATTTAATTATGCTAGAGATTATCTAACGCCGAATTTGGTACCTTCTCTCTTTTACAGAAAACGCTTCATGCAATCTTGTCAATTTTACTCGCTAACATGCATTCAAACGTCCGTGCTTAAGTGCTCAAGAAATGGAAATTAAGCACTTAATAATAAAGTGAAAATATAAAGGATGCAATATACTCCAAGCCATATCTGGCAAAATTAATACAAGGCTTTCTTATTACAGCCCGAGACAGGATCCTTGTGAGCAGCAACATATAAATAAGGGATAAGTATCTTGGAAGTCCTAAAACTTGTCGCGAAAATGCATATGAGTCCTAAAACTTGCAAAAACTGTAAATAAGTCCTAAAACTTGTCAAAATATTTCATTTGAGTCCTAAAATTGACGCCGTCAGTTTTATTGACGGAAAATGCTGACGTGACATTTTAAATTATTATTTTTATTTTCCAGCTGGCTTTTTAAAATAGTTTTTTATTCAATTTTTAAAAACAATTATATTTAAAAATAAAAATTCAATTTTTAAAAAAATGTTAAAAAAGAAAAAATAAAGAAAAGAAAAGGGTAGGAGGAACCGGCCACCCATCGCCGAAGGGGCTGGTGACGGTCGTCGACTGCCGCTCGACAGGTGAGGGCCGGCGACCCTCACCCGGCGCCGGCGAGGGCTCGTCGGCCCCAAGCAAGGGCCGTTGACCCTCGCCTAACGCGGGCGAGGGCGCCCAGATCCGGGCACGCTAGCTTCACGGGCTTCTGTCCACGACGAGATGCGCAAGTTAGCTTCATGGCTCCGGTTTGCATAGCACGTTGGCGATGTGGGCGGCAGGTGTCGGGACGTCTTTGTTGAGGGGAATCGTCAACCTCACTTCGCCGCAGGGCTCTGACGTCGGCTAGGGTTACGAGGGTGGCGGTGAACGACGGCGGCAGCGGAGGCAGAGGGGTCACGGGATATATAGAAACAAACAGGGCAGAAACAACGTCGGGACTTCGAGCAGGGGTATCGCGACGAGCTGCAGCTGGTCGCGAGTGAGGGATGACACCGGCGCTGCAGCGGATGATGGTGGAAGTAGGGGCGCAGAGCGGCAGTGGAGGTGCGGTCGTCGAGCGTCAGGCGCAACCGTCGTGGCTGGGCTTCGGAGACATGCGGAGCTACGAGCTTGTGGACGATGGAGGGCTCCGGCGAAGACAGCAGCAGCGGAGTATCAAGTCATCGGATTTGCGATAGTGCAGCAGCCCGAGATCTAGGCGAGCCCCGCCGGCCCTAGGGCGAGCCCCGCCGGCCCCAGGCGAGGACCGTCAAGGCCTCGCCCAGGGCGGGCGACGGTCGCCGGCCCCCCGTGAGGGCCGGCGTGCCCAGATCTGGGCGCCCTCGCCCACGTTAGGCGAGGGTCACCAGCCCTTGCCTGGGCCCGGCGAGCCCTCGCTCGCACCAGGCAAGGGTCACCGGCCCTCGCCCTGGTCCGGCGGCTGCCAGCGACCGTCGCCGACCCCTCCGGCGATGGGCGGCCGGTGACTCCGCCCTTTTTTTTTTTTCTCTTTTTTAACAGTTTTTAAAAATTGAATTTTAGTTTTAAAATATAATTTTTAAAAGAATCGAATAAAAAATTATTTTAAAAAACCAGCTGGAAAATAAAAAATCATTTAAAATACTACGCCGAGGCCATGTCATCATTTTCCGTCAATAAAACTGACGGCCTCGATTTTAGGACTCAAATGAAACATTTTGAAAAGTTTTAGGATTTATTTGTACTTTTTGCAAGTTTTAGGACTCAAATGCATTTTCGTGACAAGTTTTAGGACTTCCACAACACTTATCCCTATAAATAATGAATGAAAAGAAAATCTAATCAGGAATATGAAAATCCCTAACAAATATGCAAAATTTAATGCTAGAGCAATCAAACATTTTTATATGCTTAGCTTTTATATCAAGAAATACCATCTAAAAAAGTATACTAAAAGAAAAATGCACCTATGATGACATGTTTAGAATAGGTCTGAACCAAATGTTTTTTTTTACAAGTGCACCGGCACGAAAGTACAATTGAATTTTAAAACTTTCAAAAAAAATATAATCAAATAATAAAATTTATCACGAAAGTGCAATCGAATCTTGAAACTTAAAAAAAAAAAATTAAGTCCTAAAACTTATCATGAAAGTATAATCGAGTCTTAAAATTTTGAAAAAGTGTAATTAACGAAAGAATTTGATTCGACCAATTTGACAAGTTTTAGGATTTGATTTTTTTTTTTTTTGAAAGTTTAGGAATGCAATTACATTTCTATTACAAGTTTTATGACTTAATCACAATTTTGAAGGTTTTAAAGTTCAATAACACTTTTATGACAAATTTTAAGATTTCTAATATACTTATATCTTCTTTTTTTTTTTAACGAATGCACTCTAACTATTTAGAAATTTCAATTGCAAGATTAAATGTGAATTTACATGAAAACTTAAGCTGCATGTGCATGTAAGTCATAAATAACGAAATCAACCTATATGCAAACAGGACTTGACATGAACTTAATCTAACATGAAAATACGAAACTATGCACATCAAACACATATGCAATTGCTATTACATTGGGCCACGCGTCAAGGCCCAAAAGAACGAATGGATGAATCAATAGTATCAAGAAAATAGGCAAATATCTTATTCCAACCAATGCGCATTTTATTAAATTTCATCAATTCTGATCAACTCTCATGATTGGAGTGCGCTCTAGTTATCACCAGCAAACTTATATGGCCCAATGCAATGTGGACGATTTTTACGAAAATTGATCGAAAAGATTACATTAGAATTTATAGCAAAGATTTCGGATTTAATTAAAAAAATTTTAAAAATTTATGATTAAATCAACATTCATATAGTTTAGGATTGAACGGACAATTCTTCCTCAATTTTTTACAATTGGAGATAGGAAGCCATCTACAATGCACGAGAATGGTTGATGACATAGAAGCATCCAATCACAGAGCATGCAAATTCTAATTTGAACTTGTTCATGTGAACAATGTGACGGATTTATTATTTCGGAAAATTTTGTCATACTTTTGAAGTGCAGAGAAAGAAATATTCCAAAAAATAAATTTAAACCACAGTAGTTTACATCTATCAAATTGAGTGACAATTGCTCCAATTAATTTAACCGTGGGAAAACAATGCAATATGTATTTTTTTTATCTCAATAATTCCCCCAAATGGAGGGTTACAAGATGATGGGAGCTATAGAGCCTATAAATGATGAGAGGTTAGTTGAGACCTAATGCATGACTAGAAAGAGAAGTCATGTATGTAGAGAGAGAAATTGATGTTGAAGATTCTTGATCTCATAAAACGTCAAATGGCGTGTGCAAGCCATTTCAAAAACTAAGTTATTAGAGATAACCGCAATACGTAATTTCTATTCAAACTCCATCCTCTGGATGTTAAGCTGCACAAGAAAACATGAATTGAGCAAATGCTGAAACTTTTTCCTCTTGTATTTAGCAAGTGTTTCACCCAAAATGATGAACCATCCTTCAAAAGTATTGATGGATTGATAAGTGAATCAACAGATGTTGTGAATAGTCTTTTGTTGATATGGACAATAAAGTAAATGATAAGAAATTTAAGAATATGACACTTGGAACAATAGTTGCTAATGATATAAAATACAAAAACAAAAATAAAAAAATTAATTTACGAGAAGGTTGAGCTCTTTGATTGATTGGTGGTGTTTTACAAAGAGTCCAATGTGACTATTTATAACCCACAATTGATAGTTACAAGCTGTTATTGAATTTGAAAAGATAAATTTTTAATCATCTCTATGGAAAAAAGACATCCTAAGTGCTAAAACTCGACATGGGTAGACACGTAAGTGTTAAAACTTCCAAAATGTACACTTAAGTGTCAAAATCGAAATGAACAGTTAAGTACCAACGGCGAGAATTTCAAGTCAAACAATTGACGTGACTAGATAAGGCCAACACCACATTGATTTTGTCCAAATTTGATTTTTAATATAAATATTAATTAAATTAAATTTAAAAACAAAAACAAAAAATCAACAAATCAATGAGGGCCTTCGCCGCCCTCACCTTTGCCGGGCCACCATCGCTAGAAAGCGCCGACGACGATGAGGTGAGGGTTGGCCAAGGTTGCCAGGCTCTAGTCACTAGCCGATGAACCCGACCGGGCTGCAAGCAAGGGGTCATGGCTCTCCCCAATTTGAGCCCTTTGACCCAAATCGGGTGAGGGTCATCGGCCCTCACTTAAAGGGGCCAAGGGCCACCATTGGCTGGGGTGAGGTTGTTGGCTCAACTTGGGTGAAGGTGAGCAAGCCCTCACTTGCAGTCAACTAAGGTCACTAGCCACTAGCTGGGGCCCAATGACCCCAATCGACACTTTATGTTGCCGGCCCTTTCTGGCAAAGGTGGGGCGGCGGCGGCAATGAGGCCCTTGTTGATTTGTTGTCTTAATTTTTAATTAATCTTTTAAATTTAATTTAATGTAATTAATATTTATATTAAAAATCAAATTTGGGGGCAAACCGACATCGTTTTGGGACAAGGGTTGCTAAGTGGACATTTTGGCAAGCTACATAGGTCAGTTTTAATAATAAAATAACACCACGCTGGAATTCCCACAAGCCTCGTTGAAGTTGGCACTTAGCACTTAAGTGTCCAATTAAAAAAAAAAAAGTTGCACTTGAATTACCTTCTAGAAGTTTTGGCACTTAAGGTGCGTTTAGTAACATTTCTATTTTAGGAAACAATTTCTTTTCAAAAATAATTTTTTCTATTTCTATTTCCTAGAATAATTTCTAAGTAAAACAACAAGTTTAATAATTATAACAAATTTATATTCCCAGAATAGAAAAAGAATAGGATTGCATTTGGTATGATTAACAAATTTTTGTGCCAAATAATTTCTTTTAATATTTTAATATTTTTTCTTTTCTTTTTTTCCTCTCTTCTTTCTCCTCCTCTAGCCAGTGGCAACTACTGGCTAGCAATCAGTGGCGGTAGCAGGCGACAGGAGGCAAGTCTCCATCAAAAAATGAAGGAGAAGAAAAGAAACAAAAAAAAAAAATGACTTAAATATAGAAATTGCTCTCGAGAACAATAAACTATGTTTTTTTTTTCTACTTCTTATTTCTGTTCCAAATATATTCCTTAGCCACTCTCCTATATCAAGGTATAGAAAAATTAAGTGACATTATCAAATAGATTTGTATTATTATTTTATTTCGTAGAGCAAAAGAAGAAGAAGAAGAAGAAGAAGAAGAAGAAGAAGAAGAATAATAATAATAATAATAATAATAATAATAAAATAATAATAGAAATGTTACCATGCTAGCCTTATATGTCTACCCGTACAAAGTTTTGGCATTTGGAGTGTTCTTACGCCACCTATATTCATAACAAATAACTTCTAAATCTTATTTGCGATTGCAAGATGTTACATCATCCACAATCTCCCAATTATCTAGCAACAATTATCCACAATAAATTACATATATATATATATATATATATATATATATATATATTAAAAAATCACTACTTGATGGTTACATGCGGGTATGCAGGACTTCATCCCTAGTAAAGGTTCTCGTTAATAACTAATTTTTTTTATTGATGACTTTATTGGAGAGTAGTAGAATATTTTCAAGTTCTTGATTGTTTTGATCAAAGGGTCTTTATCGACACAGTTTGTCACTTGTCTATAATAACCAAAAGTTTGATTATTTTTTGTTGTCAACACATGTCCCCTTTTAAAAGAATGAATGATTCATCAATCATTCAATTCATTGAAATTTGATAGTCAAGGAATTATTGTATGTCTCATTGACATAAGCAAGAATCATTTTTCCTTGTTGAATTACCTCTTAAATCTTCTTTTTTTTTTTTTTTTTTTTTCGAAACTAACAAAACCATTGTGTTATGGCTTCATGAATGGTGCCACTTGCAATAGATTTTGTTTATTAAATCTTCTTTACTCAAGATAACTTGCCCTTTTATTAATTTTATTTAGTCATCTTTTAAGAGTAAATTGAAGATTACATCCCACTTATTAATGTTGAATAAGTAAACTTGAGTGTCTTTGTTTCTTACGTAGTCATCTTTGGGCCTAGTAATCTTGTTTCTTTCATTTTAGCAAGCTAAGGATCAACAAATGTAAGACTTGTTGAGCATCATTTTTGCCACATTTATTTCAATGTTTTCATTTGGGTCAGATCATGCCCTAACTCATAATATTTCATTAGAACCACATTTTGTATAAAGCATTCATGTGTTCATTTATCTCTTTCTTTTAACAATTGATCATACCTAGACACTCTCATTTCCAATTGAAATAAATCAGCAAGGTCGTAGCCTTCAAATCTTTCTAGTAGGTTAATTAAAAGCCAAATTCATGAATTATTTGTCTAAGAGTGAGGTGAAGCATCTATTTTTAGCCTTTTTAAATCAAACAATAAACTAATCGACCGACTTACTAGTATATTGACAAAGTCTAGCCAAATCAATGACTAATTCTTCAAGTATCATCCTTTAAAATTGAAAATGGAATTATCTTTCCATCTCCGCCAAATTAAACATCAAGTTAGGTGATAAGTTAGTGTATCATGTGAAAGCAACTTTTGACAAAGACAAAGAAAATAAACTAATTCTTGAAAACTCCTTTGTCGTTTCCCCAAATCGGGCTATAAATTGAACAATGTGTTCAATAATCAATTGTTCATTTTCACTAGTAGAAATGACTCGGGGATTATGAAACCTCTTGAAATATGTTGATTGTTGACCCATTTGGGATACGACGTCTTATAAATAGGTACTTGTTTAATCCCGATTGTTGTTGAACTTCTTTGGCAAAGTGTGCAAAGTTTAAGTGTGGATATGGTTTACCATCTTATTTCTAGAGGTGAGCATGGTCCGAGTTGGAGTGGTCCAACCCTAACCTTAGGATCAACCCGCACAATGTTGGTCCTTAATTTTAGGATCGAGAACCGACCCTATTGAGTTTAGGATTGAGGACCAGACCGACCTAATGGGTTCGGTCTGGTTCTAGGATCAACGTGAGACCAATTGATAATTTTTTTTTTTTATTTCATTTTTCGTACTCCCTAAAAAGGTGACCGATGACCGGGCCGACCCAATGAGTTTGGTGATGAGCGAGGTCAACTAAGAGAGGCGAGTGGCGAGCATCGAGTGTCGAGTGAGGTGAGCGCGAGCAGGGCGAGCGGTGAGCAGTAAGTAGGGCGAGTATTGAGCAGCAAGGGGCACGAGTGACCAAAAGCAAGTGAGTCGAGTGTCGAGCGGCGAGTGAATAAGTTGTTATTTTTTATTTTGGCAAATTAAAGAATAAGAGGACAAATAAGACCGAAGAGAACGAGTACTAGAGAAGGATGCCGTGAGCTAGGTTGCACACGAACACGCGACACGCGACACGACACGACACGCCGACACATCAATTCTCAAAAGTAGAAAATTTCGATACGTACCGACACGTATATATTAAATAAATATTTTTATATATAAATGTATAAATAATAATAATAATAATAATAATAATAATAATAATAATAATAATAATAATAATAATAATAATAAAAGCCTAGAATTAATCTATACTAAAAACATTAATCCTACATTTGTTAATATCATTCATTGTTTTAATTTGACAAATTCAACGACATTTCATTATAATAATCCATAAAACTTGGAGGAAAAAACAAGTAATCCATGTTCCACTATTAAATTGAAAATTTAACAATAAGAAAAAAAAATCAACATTCCATCATAAAATATAACAAAAAGTCATTCATCCACATAATCCACTTCTTCTAAAAAAAAAAAAAAAAAAACTCCATCTTCGGCTCATCAAGTGAAAAATTTGCAACTTCAAGCACCCCAACATCTTCAAGCGAGTATTGGAAATTTTTTTTAGCTTTTATTATTTTTATTATTTTTTTCATATTATATTTAGACCCCAGAAGTTTTGGAAATTTGTAAAAATAACCCCATGCGTGTCGGAGTCACGTGTCGAAATTTCTGACTCGCGTGTCGGAGCATGTCGAAGGCAGTTGACCACGTGTCGGATTTTTCGACATGGATTGACTGCGTGTCGGAACGTGTCAGAGCGTGTCGAACACGTGTCGGAGTGTCAGACACGACACGAAGAGTCCCGGAGAGTGTCCGTGCATCCTAGGTCGTGAGAAGCTGTTTATGCTCTTTTGGACGACCTAAGGGCTCATCACAAAAACTTTTTTTTTTTTTTTTTTTTTTTTTTTTTTATAAATTATGGCTATTGACATCATAAGAGATATTAAAAAATTAAGTTATTAAAGAATAGAGTAAAATTGTTTGGACTCCTCACTAATGATCTGTTTAATGTTATTGACGCCGTTTATTTTAAGGTTTTCTTTATGTAAAAAAATTATTGATAATATATTTAGTGTTGGTCCGGGTTAGACCGACCTCTAAAAGGATCGAGAACTAATCCGCATAGTGTTGATCCAGGAACCCCAAGAGATATTAAAAAATTAAGTTAAAAAATAAGAGATATTAAAAAATTAAGTTATTAAAGAATAGAGTAAAATTGTTTGGACTCCTCACTAATGATCTGTTTAATGTTATTGACGCCGTTTATTTTAAGGTTTTCTTTATGTAAAAAAATTATTGATAATATATATACAGTCAGTGTTGGTCCGGGTTAGACCGACCCTAAACTCCTAGGATCGAGAACTAATCCGCATAGTGTTGATCCAGGAACCCCAAGACTAAGGACCAACTCAGTCTCCTTGGAAACCAGACTAGGATCAATAGGGTTGGGCTGATCTAGGATCGATCTAAGGTTGACCCTATACTGATGCTCACCCCTACTTATTCCTTAGGTGGTGATCCTAGTTTTTCTAGATCATTTACATTTTGACATGTTAGGCCTAGTAGGGACATTCACATTAGGTGGTACCACTGGAACCACGAGCCTTACATATTCAATATTTAGTAATTGACAGGCTTGTTGACCAATTTGATTTGCCAAATTATTGTTACCAGTTTGGTTATTTTAACCAACATTAGCCTAATTATTCCCATTATTATGACATTATTAGAAATTTTAGGCCTTTGCATTAGTCTTACAAAGGGTTGACTACTACAACAAGTGCCAAAACTTGACATGGATAGATATTGAAGTACTGAAACTTCCAAAATGTATACTTAATTGTTATTTAAAAAAAAAAAATAGGGCCACGTAAGTGCCAACGCTAATGAGGGTAGTCGAAAATCCGACGTGACTTATTTTAATAATATAACTAGTCTATGTAGCTCACTTAAATGCTTATTTAGCAACAAACGTGCACAATGATGTTGTTTTGCCCCTAAATTTTTTAATTTAATATTAATTAAAAGTAAATGAAAAGACTAAATTATTACAAAAAATGGGTGAGGCAACATTAGGTGAGGGCCTCCACAGCCCTTGCGGCTACTGCCCTACAATCATCGAAAAGGGTCAACGATTATTGGGCGCGGGTTGGTTGGCCCTAGGCAATGGCTGGCAACCTTAGTCGACCGCCAGCCCACCCTAGCCAATGGCCCTTGGCCCCTTTAGGTGAGGGCCGACAACTTTTGCTTAATCTAGGGGAGGGCCATAACCCTCACCCTATATCTAGTTGAGCACTTGCAGGCCCTCGTCGATGGGCGACTAAGGTCACCAGCCACCACTTAGGGCCCAGCGACCCTAGTCGGCCCTAGGCCCACCACCGCTAGCCCTTTTCGATGATGATGGGGCAACGGTGGTAAGGGTTGTGGAGGCTCTCGTTGTACGCTGGTGTTCTCCCTTTTTATAAAGTTAATTTGTAATTTATTTTAATTAATATTTATATTAACAATTAATTTTGGGGGCTTATAGCACCACATAAATAGTTTTCTTTTTTTTAAAAAAAAAAATTGCACATTAGTAAAAAAAAAGTTGTTAGAAAATGCCACGTTAGTAATTTAGCTGAAATTTCTTACCGTTGACACTTAAGTGTCCCATTCTTGTTTATGTTTTACATTTAATTATATCTTTTGAAATTTTTGGCACTTAAGTGTCTGCCTGTGCCAATTTTGACACTTGCGATATTCAATACTCGACTAACATCATTAGCATTGATGAATGGAGAAGGAATAAGAAATTACCCATTGGACGATCTTGGCATCAATAAGGCATCATTATTGCATTTAGGACGATAAACTTGATCACGTCTAACATGTGACTGACAATGTGATTGGCTCTATCATATGCCTATTCTTTGAATAATTTTCTCATGGTTGAGCCATGTCGAAATTTGTAGAAACATTGCTTAACTGCTCTTTTGTGTGATGCATTAGAAGATCAACTTCATCATGTTGATCATCTTTTGCCACTCTCCCAGCAGCTGAACTATTAGAACACACGATTGTCCCATTACCAATTTGTGGTAATGAGATGTTGTTAGCAAAATTGTCGAACTCTTGTTGATTTCTGGGTCTTGCCACTGTAGTCTCCTTGATTCAACAAAATTTGTCCTACCAAGTGTGCAAAAAAGTTTCACTGAAAATGATAAAATCTTGTTTTAAAAATATGGATAGATCAATAATTGAATTGAAAAAGGTTACGAAGTATTTTTTTTTTTCTTCTGAACTAGAATATACATGGCAAGGACTTTAAAAAAATACGATAGTTAGAACGGTCATTGCTAGTGATATAAAGTATATGAAAGAAAAGTGAAAATAAAAGATAGATTAGCGAGAAAAATTGAGTTCTTTGATTGATTGGGATTTTCTACAAAGAGTAAATGTGGCAACTTTTAGCCCATAATTGATAGTCATAAGCAGTTACCAAATTTGAAAAGATAATTTTCTAATCCTATTTTCAGTACAAATAACTTCCTAATCATATTGTGGTTACAAGAAAGTATTATTTCCACAATATCTTATCATCTAACAACACATATCCACAAGAAGTTAAAAATCTAAAAATATAACTACTTGGCAATTACATGATAGTGCCGATGACTTCATCCCGGTGAATGTTTTTGTTGATAACTAATGTTCATTATCAATGACTTTATTGAAGATTTTTCAATTTCCTTCATATTAGCAATTGTTCAGATCAAACTATCTTTATCATTCAGTTTGTCAATTGTTGACAACAACCAAAAGTTGGTCATAGTGGGCAATCACAGTCTAGTGAGTAGTACATATATTTTCAAAGCAGATCGACCATCCACTAATTATATTTATAAAATAATATTAGAAACACAATAATCTACTAGGTATATCTTGTCCTACTTGCCATTAGCTGAAGAACCTAAAAATGATTTAGAATGAATAGAGTGAGAAACTACTTAGAGAATAGTTCATATAGTCTCCAAGCAGATTAAGCATCCACTAAGTGTATTACATAATATATGTGCAATATCAAAAATCAATTATATCTTTTACAAGAAAGCTTTTTACAAAAAAAAAAAAAAATATTCATTCAATTGATAATATTAAAACAAGCATGAATGGTCTATTTTATTGATCAATCTCATCTCACACATCAATAAACCATTCCATTTGTCAATCTCAAATTGAACATTAATGGTCAATTTTATTGTTTGTCTTGTGCTCAATAGGCAACCATGATTATGACATAACATCTAGTGACAAGGTGGACAATATTTATCCCTTGACAAGATTTCCATCTATTATTAGCTTGTGGCGAGGCCTAGAACAATATCCTGAAAGTAGTATGCATCATAATGATTATCAAATCACAATCTTTCAATAATTTACAAAACCAATGTAGAATACATATCGTAAATCATAATATATTTCACAAACCAAAACATATACTCTTTCATAATACAACATAATGCATAAATCACGTTGGCAAATCAATACATATAGACTTTTGCAATTCTTTTCATATAAGTATTTGTCAAAATATTTCACAATAAATCAACTCATAAACCATTTCTAAAAATTCTTTACCATGCCATTTCCGAATAATCAAAAGGGTATTAATTGCCTACTTTGAATATATAGAACAATATGCTCTAGACATCTTTTTCCAATTTTTTAAATATCATGCCCTGCTATGTCTTTGTTGACTCATGATATCAATCATTTTCAAGACACGACTTTACAAATTTAAAAAAGATATAAGCACCACTCATTTTGAAATATCCACAATCACCAATGAAAATTACTCAAGCCCATGATGTCAAAATTCTATCAATTAAGCGAGAAATGACATAAAAAATCAAGTAAAAAATAATATTCATTACAACTCGATTAAACTAAGTTGAATTGCCCATAAAAGACTCCTACACTCCAACGAAAAGCTCGCTCGTTACAAACGCTTATTGTTGTCCACTATGCATAACTAGCACACCAAATTTGGTCACCTCACAACTCTCTCCACTGAACTCCATTTCAAGCAAACTAATTGCCAAAAGAAGTTCTTTAGAAGTACAAAAAGATCTTAAGCTACACTAAGTCAAAAATGGTGAGCCAACGAAATCCATCATAAAAAAACAGAAATTCAAAACTAGGCAACAATGATTATAAAACTTCAAAAATTCGTTCCGACCAAACCATAACTCCAAATTGACTTCTGTAAAATCCTATAGCTCTCCAACACTCTAAACTATTATTTACATATAATTTGATGGCTTAAATATTCCTAAATGAATTCAAAACTCAAAATTCACATGGATAAGAATTTAAGGCTCAACTTCAAAAATTCCTTTGATTAGATGAATAAAGGTTACAGATTATTATGGTCCATTCGGTAATATGTATATTCTTAGGAATAATTTCTTTTCAAAAGAAGTTCCTTTTTTTATTATTATTATTCCTTGGAACGGTTTATGTGTAAAATAACATATTTGGTAGTTACACAAAATTTCTATAAGAATGCGTTTAGTATGACTCACCAGTTTTTTTTTTTGTGATGTAGAATTTCTTTTAATTTTTTAATAATTTTTCTAAGATTTTTTCCCCTCTCTTCTTCTTCTTCCTCCTCTAGCCGGTTGCTTGGTGATAGCAAGTGATGGCAAACGTCAATGGACGGAAAGTTGTGAGGGAGAAGAAGAAAAGAAAAGAAAAGAAAAGAAAAGAAAAGAAAAAAGACTTATTTCTAGAAATTATTCTCGAAAATAAGAAGTTACTTTTTAAAATTTCTTGTTTTTGTTCCAAATTTATTCCTTAGCTACTTTTCTACTCCGGGGAATAGAAAAATTAACTGACGTTACCAAACATATTTATGTTCTTTTTCTATTCCGGGGAACAAAAGAACAAAATAATAGAGAAAATAGAAACGTTGCCACATAGACCCTTTATGGGCACTATGAGGCCTCGTGAGCTTGCATGCAAGAAAGTCCTTTCTTCTCTCAATCATGTTCTCCCTTTTTTTTTTCATCTTCTTTTCTTCTTGTTTTGGCTGACTAAAGATCTATTTCTTTTCTTCTCTCAATTCTTATAGTTGCATATTAATGGAGATGGGCTAAAAAAGAGGTTGAGCTAAAGGCTCAGGTTTAACAAAAAATTGAGGTTGACCCCTTTTGAAAGTCCAACTCTTACATTATATCCTCCTTAAAAGAGAGCTCGTCTTTGTTAAATTTATCTCAATTTTCAAACAAATATGGTTATTTGCGCATTGCCTCTTCCTAAAGCTCTCAAATGGCCTTTCTTATAATGTGGTTTTGCCGCTAAATCTTCCCATAAGGAATACTTAGGTGTCTCAACACTTATCTTTCTTATCAACAATGCTAATAAGTTGCTCCTCATAAATTAAATTTTCGCTTAACCTCAAAGGTGTAAAATCTAAAACATGATTGGACACATATTTCCTTTTTCAACTCTAATTCATCGGAAACAAACGGCCAAGGACTCATTGACATGAATACTAATATGCTTGTCTCCCCTTGCTTTTACCCTTATGGATTTCCTCAACTGAGAACCTTCCTTCTACTTAGACTTGATTTTTTTGAATCAAGATTGGTTGTGCTCAGGAATTAGCTAACTGAGCACTAAAATTATAAATCAATACCTCAAGGTCCAACTTTCCTCAAGAATAGACTTCAAGTAGCAAATAAAGTTAAGTAACAAGTTACCATGTTCTAGAAGATCCATGACTTAAAGTATCTGCTACTAAATTCCCATGCCTAGATGGTAATTGATCCGATTAAAATCTTTAAATTTTCTAACTATCTCCCATGCCCTCATGTTCAATTTTTTTCCTAAATAAAAAAAAATGATTCAAACTTTTATAATTCATAATGACTTTGCATTTTCACTGTACAAGTAATGCCTCCATCTTTTGAAAATAAACACGAGTGTTGCTAGACCTACATCATGAGTGGAATAATATTTCTCATGTGATTTCAACTGTCTATAGTCATAGGCCACAATTTTATTATTTTGCATCATTAAAATTTTCAAATTCCTTTTTCATCCATTCCACTAAACACTTTCTAATTTTGTAGATAATGCTTAGTTTTCCAATTCCGCATAACTATCCTCGAACTAAACCACCAAGGTTTATTGCTTAGAATCTGACATTTGTATAAAAGATCACATTACTATAGCAATTTAACATTTAAGCAATCTATTTTTGTTATTCTTCAAATTTTGAGAAAAATATAAACTCTTAGATAGTCTCTCCTTTTTCTAAATTATCATCAACCTAACACCTTTAGGACAATTTTCTCTAGGACCATAGTGTTCATCATCATTTGTTGACATTTGAAATCTAAGTTCCGCCGGATATCATTTAAACTAAAATATATTACATCTTCTATAATCATTGCATACACTTTTTTTATATCAATTATGTACATAGCATAAGAATATTACATCGTCCACAAGAAGATATATATAAATCAACTTTCATATATTGAACACAAACCTTCAAATACTTTTCATGTCCTATACTAATACCTTGAGTAGAGATCACTAGAATATAATCGCGACGGTCTACTAAGGCAATCTTCCATAGTTTTCTTAGGATAAGAGATTTTTTTAAACAAGAACTTATCTTAAATCACAAATTTTTATGAAGAATATCACCACTTAAAATATCATCGCTTAATCACAAGGGTTTGCCTTAGTGACCACCCTTCCCATATGAAAATGAGGAGATGGGGGTCTGAATCTCCACATTCTCAAGCTTGTTGGGGTGGGGACGATTGAGTATCGGATGCGAGTTTCGACTCACACCCCGCGCGAGGAGGTGAGGCAAAAATTACGAGTTTTGACTCCCACGCCTTATAAGGAGACATGAGAGAAATATGAGAGTTGGAATAGAAGTAGGATGACCAAAAAGGGGGGAAAAGATCATGACTTAAGATTGAATGCTATGACTTTGCACATCAGCGAAGAACTTATCTAGTCTCCGCTAAATTCAATGTATCTCAATTTCTCAACTTAAAAGATCGTTATTTGAAATTGATCACTTTTTAAAACAAAGATTTAAGTACTTGCGTTGCATCATCATTTTTAAAGAAAACCACAACTAAAATTGGCCATATCTATTAGTTTCACAAAACTCTTTTAAGTAAGATCATAACACGCTACTTAGAAATTCACAAGTTACGGTTATGAAAAAACAATAATATTTAAAAATTAATTGTCATGGAAATGTGAAGCATACAATTACTAAAAGATTGTTTTATCATCGACTAATTATTTTAAGTTATACAAATGATCATTTTTAGGAAAATATATTTTGTATCATTTATTTTTCACCAAATAAATAGTGTCTAAATTTGATCTCTTGAATGGGCCTAAGTGGACTTAGATAGAGCCCAACCAAAGGTGTAACATTTGAAAGTTTACCAAGGCCTGAGATCCAATCTTTTGTTTTGGAACCAAGCCCGCCCACAGAATGACCAGCAGGTCCAAAGCCCACTTAAGCTTGCCAAATTATTTGCGGGAATATTTCTTTTTTTCATAATTTAGGGCATAGACAAAGAAGCTTGTTTATCTAGAAGTCAATGAAATGCCCTGCTGCAGGGGCTAAAAGCATGATTGTTTTAACTTTTCTTTTTCATCTCAATTTGAATAATATTTAATATGAAAGAGAGTTAGTATTACGTAGAATTATCACGATATGTTAAACTTAATCAAGAAGGTTGTGAATATGAGAGAGAGAGAGAGAGAGAGAGAGAGTACAACGAGTGGGAGGGGACTGTATTTGTTGGCGGAGAATATATGCTTCTTCTTTTTTGGTGCCTAAAATAGGAGAGAGAGAGTATAACGAGTGGAAGGGGACTCCATCCGCGCTATATAATATTCAAATTGCAGCCTAGAAATGAAGCAACAGATTACCCTTTATCTTCTTTTTTGGGTATCTAAAATAGGACTATATCTCTGCATCTACCATCAGTTCTCCATGATTGTTCTTTCTCAATTGTATGAATATCCAAGAAAATCTAGCAACAAATTCAGTTGTTGAATGCATCCATTGTACTTTGACAAGTTAGGGTATGCTTCTTAGATTAATACTAGTTTTGGAAAAATTTATTTGAACCGAGTTGACTTGAGAGAGGTTGATAAAAATTGATTTTGTGAAGCTTGCGTTGCAAAAAGTACCTTTACCCAGTTTTGAGCATTCATATTTTGGTTGGCTAAGTGGCGGATGATTATATTCTGCAAAAAAAAAAAAAAATGATGTTTCTTATTTCACATAAAAAGTGAGTTGGTGTACAAATCAGTGGAAGAAAGATTACAAAAGTAGTACATATATCCGCAAAGTCCATATCGCTTCTTTAGAATTTGTAGCACTATCAAGACAAATTTTGGTGGCATTTCGAGTTGTTAATGGTTGCTTTATTTATTTATTCATTTATGCCTAAAGATGTTTGCTTTGTTTAATCTTTGTATTATTCACTAGAAAAAACTCTCAAAGAATTTACAAAGTCGAAGTAGAGACAAGGTCTTTAGTTAGGCCACCATTGATTCCACCGAGAGTCAAACCCTAATTGTGCAGTCTTGTCAGCCGCTTAACCTGATAAAGAAATAAAGTCCTCCCCAGTTCTTCTTTCCCATAAAAATGAAAAGTGAATTGAAAGTGCCGTAATTAATTTAAAGCCATGTGACCACTTAAATGATCGACTTAGTGGTAAACAGCCCACTCATCTTCCACAAGATCACAAATTCGATTTACATGAACAAACGCTAAATGATTCAGGTTGTATTACCTAATTGCAGTATATCGTATGTAAAGATATTTTTTGCTTATTAATATCTTGGCAGGTGTATCGTGATGGACTTATACATCAACGAAACTTGAGGGAAACGAAACCTCGAAATCATACCTACAAAATGTAAAATAGAATTGAAACCTTACTAAAACATGAAAGAAGAACTTCCCGACCTAGATTAGATCAAAAGAGAAAAGCTTTCTCAAAATGAGAAGACAACAAGGAAAAAGAGAGTAAAGAACCAAATCAGCCAAAGAATAAGGAAAAAAGGGAGGGGGAGGGAGAGATCAAGCTTTCCTTGAGGTTGAAGAAGAAATCTCTGTGAAAATGAGAGAGAACCCTAAGAAGGAGAGAGGAAAGCGTGTTTCCCCAACTTTGGTTTCTATTTTTTTTTTTTTGGTCAGATTTCCCAAAGTTTTTTTTTTTTGTCACTCCCACTTTAACTCTCAACTCATTCTCAAACTTTTGTCATTTGTTTACAAGACATGAAAGTCGAAACCCATATCTGAAACTAATCATCCCTACCCCAACCTATATAAGAAAATGGGAATTCAAACCCCTACCTTCCTCTTTTCATGTGGGAAGGTTTGGCCACTCAGGCACACCTCAATAGACTTAGATAGAATAGCAATAAAGTTGAGTGCTTGGACGGGTATAAGTGGACTTAGATAGAGTCCATCTTGGGGTGTATCGGTTATTTAACCTTATTTAGGGCGTAGAAATAGAAATCAGACTATTTGGAAGCTCACGAAATACTCTATTGGAGGGGATACGAGCATGATTGAAGAGCAACAATCGCCAAGATGGAGCTCCGGACTGAGAGATATATATATATAGGATGGAAGCAGAATTAATGTCAGGGACTTTGAATTTGAGAATAGATTCAGAAGTAAAACTTTATTTTTTTTCCTTTTCCTTCCTTGTAGGTTCCTGAGATTATAATGTAAACTATTCCATGTACATTACATATGCTAGTAAAGCGACATTCGATAGATTAAGCAGAATTATTTTATTAAGAATTTGAATTACCAAATAATAGAAAGAAACTGCTCTTATATGTACACAACTTACAAAGGCGTGAAAACATATAAATATTTCGAAATTCAAATCTTTTTACGAATGTTGTTGTTGGATAGAAAATATTCAAATTTTATTATTAAAGCATGTGAGATATTGTTTATAGCTATCAACTTGCGCAATTGCCTGTAGATTCAATATTTGTAAAATAAGTAATCATGGACATTTTGGGAACAAAAAGATTTAGATTTAGGGGTCTTCTTTGCTTTAGATAGTAGTATAAAATTCATAATAAACTCGTGTCCTACTAAGTTATATAGATACCAATCAATTATTGCAACTTTAGAAAATAATAAAATTGCATTACATAAATCACATAAATGCCAATCAATTATTGCAATTATAGATAATTATAAAATTTTATCTTACATAATTTATTGTTCACTGAAAACTTGCAATAATTGAGTGGTTTTCATTTATTCAAGTAAAACTCAAAATGGTTCTACTTCAATTATTACAAGGAGATTGAAAACCAATAAAACTCATTAAGCGTTGTCCAAAAACTGGAAGTTGGAATGCTAGACTCCTGGCCTCAAAACCAATGCCATGATATAAGAACAAAGGGTGATATCTTTGTTAAAGAAGTACCATGAGATATTTTCTCAAATCGCTGATTATGTCATCAAAGTTTCTTTTTTTGGTCAATATGATACTTCTGTTTAATGGAGTGGCATGTCATGCATTTTTGCTGCGGACTAGGAGTGCCAAATTGTTTCATCTTTTTCTTCTCGTCTTGCATGCTCAGTTGCAGCCCAAACCTCTTGCCACGCCGTCATTCGACAGCGCTACGGGGCCATCTCCGCCGCACGTCGCACCGAGTGCCACACTGTATGTTGCCATTATCGTCCACCCGTCACGTCAAGGCTTGTGACAGTCTCCCTCTTAACCAGCCACAGGGCAAAGTAGCAAGGGATAGGTGGACTTTCGGCGGTGGTGGTTGCCTGGATGGTTGGTGGTGGCGGAGATGGAGCCGCGCGTGCAGCTGGCAATGGTGGCGATGCTAGCGGCCCGTCAGTGATTAGTAGTGGGACGTGATGGAGGGTGGCGGGTGATGGCAGTGCGATGGTTGGCGGAGGCGGTGTGGTGATGACGGCTGTTGGTTGGGTGGCGTGGCTATTTAATGGAGGGAGGGAGGGAGGGAGTGTGTGTAACGTGGAAAACACATGGACACCCTTTATGGTTTTATTCGCCAACTTCGATGTTCCACCTAAGCGTTCACATCAATACAGTTAACAAAATTCCTTATTGGTGTTAGTATCACATCGACAATTTCCGTCCATGTACTTAATTAAAGTCTAACATTTATCACGATTCAAAAAATCGAGGTACCCAATTTGAATAAGACAAATCAAATCCTTGACATCAAAACAGACAAAAATATACATTTTGTGGTATCATTACGACTGTATAAACTATATGTGAGTTCATATATGTAAATTTCTATTATAACGTCATAACCCAACTTTTTCTTTATTCAAGCTTTAGTTGCCTATTGGGCGCTACTCTCCAAAAAGCTCATTTGTGCCTACCCTTCATGATTGGGACGACTACTCCATCAATTTCAATCCTAACACTATAATATTGCCCGGTGACAATAAGTGGCGGGTATTGCTAGGTGTGCTACAAACAAGAAAAAACATAGGCCACCCCCATTCGTTGGCAGAGAATATATGCTTCCAATTAAATTCCCATCCGCGCTATATAATATTCAAATTGCAGCCTAGAAATGAAGCAACAGATTGCCCTTTATCTTCTTCTTTTTTTAGTGCCTAAAATAGGACCATCTGTGCATCGACGCCACCAATTTTCCATGAGTGTTTCTTTCTCAATTGCATGTACATCCAAGAAAATCTAGCTACAACGTTAGGGGTTTGAATGCATACGCGGTGCTTTGACAAGTTAGGGTATGCTTCTTAAAATTAATATTGGGTTGCACAAATTCATTCGAGTCGAGCTGACTTGACAAGACTTAATAAATGGGTTTCGAGAAACTTGCGTTGCGATAAGAACCTTGACCCGGTTTCGAGCATTTATAGCTATGGTTGACTAAATGGTGGATAATTCTATTCTGTAATAACATGACATGCGAGATGACGCACCGACCAACAGAAGAAAAATAGGAAAAGTATTACATACATCAACAAACTCTACATCACCTCTTTTTGAATTTTGCAGTACTATCAAGACAAATTTTGGTGGAATTTGGAGGTGTTGATGGTTGCTTTCTTTTATTTTAAGCCGAAAGATGTTTGCTTTGTTGAATCTTTCTATTATTTACACGAAAAAGCTCTCTCGATAATTTTCAAAGTCAAAGTAATGAGACAAGGTCTTTTGTTAGGCAACCATCGATTCTACCAAGAGTCAAACCCTGATCATCCAATTAGCAGTCAACTCCTGTCAGCCACCTACCTCATAATCTGATAAAAGAAATTTAAGCCTTCGCCAGTTCTTCTTCACCCAAAAAAGTGGACAAAAATAATAAAACGCCGTAGCTAGTTCGTTAATTTAAAGCCATCCCACTGCTTAGCTCCTTCATCTTCCATAAGGTCACGGGCTCAATTTACGTTATAAGCGAACTCTAAATGATTCTTATTCCATTTTCTAGCCACGTCATGACTCGTGTGAATAGGTCTTTTGGCAATGGATATTTGGGCCAAGATTATGGTAAGGGGCTGTCAATGTCACGCTTTCGAGTCGCGTGTAATGCGGAGTAATTATCGTCCAGATCAGCATGTCGTGGCAAACATGAAGCTCTTATGGTAATGTCTGGAGGGCGGTCGGCGACACCGATCTCCTACTGATGAGAAAGAAAATTCAAAACCGCTCATCGTTTCCAATTCATTCACGGCAACCCCGGTTTTCACTCATGGGGTAATAATAACAGTGCCAGAGAGAGATGAAAGAGATGAATGAATGATCATGGTCTCCAAAGAATCAAACGCAGTAGAGAGAGAGAGAGAAAGAGAGAGAGAGAGAGAGGTCAAAGCAGAAGATGTTAACCAATGGGCGGAGAGTGTATGGAAAGTGGAACAGAAGTAGAGGGTGTGAACAGTTGGAACTGTGCACTCGTACCAGAAAAAGAGAATCCATCCATCTCTCCCTCCCCCTCATCAAGCGAATCAAGAAAACACCTCTCCCTCTCTCTCTCTATCTTCCTTTCATGAGAGTCCTCAATCTCTGCAGCAGCAGCACAGCTTTTTAGCTCATCAGCACGGGATACAATCATGGGTTGCTGCGAATCTTCCCTCCTCAGGGAGACCCACCCGGAGAAGGACCACGCAGCTCAGCAGCAGCAGCAGCAGCAGCAGCCCCACTTCGCCCTCCACAACCGCCAGGTGCAGCAGGGCGGCGGCGGGGCCCCCCCGGCGCCCGGCGGAGCCCCGCCCTTCGCCGAGTTCTCCTTCGCCGACCTGAAATCCGCCACCGGCGGCTTCAGCCGCGACTTCATCGTCTCCGAGAGCGGCGAGAAGGCCCCGAACCTCGTCTACAAGGGTCGCCTCAAGAGCGGCGCGTGGATCGCCGTCAAGAAGTTCGCGAAATTGGCGTGGCCCGACCCGAAGCCGTTCGCGGTACGCGGTGTTTCGGAGCTCAAATAGTCGGATCTTGCTTTACTCTTTGGATCTTTAATTGGGTGGTCTTACCCGGATTTGATTGTTTGTGTTTTAGCTCTTCTTGGGTGGTACTGAAGTGAGTGCAAATCATGGGGCTTGTGGTATTTGTTGTAGGAGGAGGCACAGGGTGTTGGGAAGTTGAGGCACAGGAGATTAGCTAACTTGATTGGATATTGCTGTGAAGGCGATGAGAGGCTTCTGGTCGCGGAATATATGCCGAATGATACTCTTGCGAAGCACTTGTTTCATTGTAAGTCAGTAATTTCGCTTCTACTCTCGCTTGACATTCGATATGCCTTCAGCTCTAGCTTGCCAACTGAGGATGTCTAAGCCGCCGAATCCCCCGAAAGCTTAATTAGCCGCTTGCGAGAGCTTTCTTTTTCTGAGGCCATCTGAGGCATATATAAAGCTGGTGTTTTGCGTTCTTAATAATTCTAGATTCTCTATGCTTCTCTGTGTCTATTGAGGGAAACATGGTCGGATCCATTCTGTAATTTTGACTGATTCTAATGTGGCTTAGGTTAATTTGTAAAGTTGATGAACAGAGCATCTGATTAGTTACATTGCTCTTTTTATGCCAAATCATTGGCTAAAACATGAAATGTCTGGTTAAATATAGCTCTTGGCACCATTTTCTTTTGCACTGGAACACTCTGTAAGGAATTCAGAACATCAGTCTATTTGCTTGAAGCAAAGTGACACAATGAAAATGCACTCAACACAAGACTTCTATAGTTTGCCAAGACCATAGCCACATATAGGGAGGAAGCTTGATCCTCACAATGGTTGGCTACAAACATTCACACACTGTATTGTTTGTGTTTGTCATTGACACAGAAGTAGAAACCTCACATATCTTGCTAGAAACAGAGCTTTAACAACACTCTTGTAGGATAATCTGCATTATCAGTTTAACTTACCATGGCCAGTGGCCAGTTAAGATTTACTTGCTCAAGCAGGAGACACATCACTGATATATGGGAGCCACCTCTTCCGCAATTTTTTTATATTCTTCTACATTACCATTTAAGAATCTCTGTGTAACTTAGAGTGCTGCATTTTGAATATTCTTTACAGGGGAAAACCAAACCATTGAATGGGCAATGCGTCTACGAGTTGCTCTCTACATTGCGGAAGCCTTAGATTACTGCAGTAATGGAGGTCATCCCTTGTACCATGACCTCAATGCCTATAGGGTTCTATTTGATGAGGTAATCCTTTCTCTAATTTGTCGTTACATTGTGGCCTAGATCTTAACTACATCACAATCATTACTAAGTTGTTCAATGCAACTATGGATTGAACAGGATGGTGATCCCCGTCTTTCATGCTTTGGCTTGATGAAGAATAGTCGAGATGGGAAAAGCTATAGCACAAATCTCGCCTATACGCCTCCTGAGTATATGAAGAATGGTAGGCTGTCTCCTTCTTATGAAGGAATACAAAAGTTTTTGCTTGATCCTTTGGTGGACTTCTTATTCGACATATGTCCTGCTTCTGCATAAAATTTAGTTCTGCAATGGTTCTTTACATATTGTGATGTTGTGTTTATCTACCATTTTCAGATTTTTCTTCTACTTCATTCCCTTAATTTTTGTGGCACTGGCATCTGTTTTCCTGAACCAGTAACGTCTAGTAAGACAGAAATGTGTTCGGCATATCTTGAGAATGCTATTATGGTTTGTGTGGAAAGTGCTTTTCAAGTTGGTCGCATATTCCCTCTCTAGATTAGCATTCTATTCTATCAACCATTCTGCAATTTAGTCCCTATACTGACTGTACGTTATCAAATATCTGAAGACATATATCATCTGGACCAATTGATATTTAGGGAAGAGGATCTCCTTCACTATCATAATAGTGGGGCTAGTGTCTGTCAGTATGAATTAATTGGTATTTTCCCTCATGATTCAGAGAATTAAAGTACCTTGTCAGAACATAGATATGCATGGTTAAATTCTTTTTGGGTTATATTGACTTTTCAAATGTCATGATAAAATGGGTTTCGCTGAACTGGCAATGAACAAGCTTTTGATTTTGCTTCAGGTGTGGAGATATTTAACCAATTCGCATTTTTCTTACCTTATGGCTTGAAGATGCAGATTGTAATCCTTTTATCAGTGTTGAAGGTTGACTTCAAACTTCATTTAACATCAAGACTATTAAAAGATAGGAAGCTAAGATGGGTTAAATAATTCAGGAGTTTCTTAACAGAACAACTTAGATGTCTAATTGGTGAAAATAAGTACTCGCCCATATTTCGACAAGCAAAAAGTTTGATTTGAATGTAAAAAGAATGTAATCAGATATGTGCACATGATTTACATTTGATGAACTTATTTTCTTTTCTGAGCTTATAGCACCGGTTTAAATTTTTTTTATATAGAGTCTACGTAAGGCATCTAGGCTGATAAAACTTCAATCAGAGTTGAAGGTTAACTTCAAACTTTATTTAATATCAAGTCTATTAAAAGCTCAGAAGTTAAGTTTAAATCATTCAGGAGTTTCTTAACAGAACAACTTAGGTGTCAAATCGGGGAAAATGTAAATACTCGCCCATACTACCACTAGCAAAAAAATTGGTTTGAATGGAAAAAGAATGTAATTAGATATGTGTGCATAATTTACGTTTGATGAACGTCTTTTCTTTTTCAAGCTTATAGCACAGGTTTAAAAGTTATACATATGGAGTCTACATGAGGTATTTAGGCTGATAAATTGGCAACATTTACTGTATCTTTAATGAGAATATGAAGATAAATCCTAGATAGGATGCATTGTGGTGGGACGGTATCTGGTGACATATACATGTGGACCTTAATAGTGAGATTATGGAACTTTATAAGAATTGTTATCTTTGGTATGCTTAGTCTCAATTGGCAGCTCAAGAATTGAAACCCAGAAACTAAGAGACTTGTGAGATCTTAAGAAATTAAGATATTTCTCTGCAATGAAATATCTGTTAAGGACTTGTTCATCTTTCCTTTTGTGCGTCAATCTTATTAGACGTGTCTGCCTTTATTTGTACATGACAGGAAGGGTTACCCCTGAAAGTGTTATTTACAGCTTTGGCACCATCCTTCTTGATTTGCTAAGTGGGAAGCACATCCCTCCTAGTCATGTAAGTGAGATAAGACTCTTTTTCCTTGTCAACTAGTGGGGTAGTCAAGATTCCACACAGACACAAGTAATTTATGTATTCTATTGTATTTTTAAATCAGACTATTCTCCTTTCTAATGCTCTATGTGATGGATAGACCTTTAAGTTTGATTTCCAGGGAAACAGTTAAATTTGAGTGCTAGGTCCACACTTGGATAGAAAATAGCAAGAACCTCGACGAAAGAGCAATATTTTTTTTTTTACTACGGAAGATCTATCACTTTGTTTAGGAGTCGTTCAAAGTGGCCAACCCAACTAGACAGACTTAGTTAAGCAAATTGTTTGTTTTATATTCTTACTCAATAAACGGTGCATACGATAACTTTAGTTTGTTGTATGACGACTTACCAATAGAAAAGTTCTCTCCGATATTGATGATTTCAGTTGTTTTGTCACTCTTGTATATCTGCTTCACATAGGCTCTTGACATGATACGAGGGAAAAACAACATGGCGTTGATGGATTCACATTTGGAAGGTAAGTTTTCAATGGATGAAGCTACGACGGTGGTTAATCTTGCCTCTCGGTGTTTGCAACATGAACCAAGAGAGCGGCCTAATATAAAGGACGTTGTTGCAACGCTTGTTCCTTTACAAACCAAATCAGATGTGAGCATCTCTTCTACGTATCCCTGTTCCTTCTTCTGTTCCCGTTTTCTGTTCCTTCTTCTATTTTTCTTTTTTTGCAAAAAAAAAAAAAAAAAAAAAAAGAGGCTAAATTAGCTGGTTTAATAGATGCCTCCCATTAGGTTAATGTTTAGTATAGCTTCTCCAAGTCCGTTTCCCATTTAGACCATTACTTGAATGCTTCCCTTGTGTGTTTAAATGAAAATCGCCATGCTAAAAGTTTCTCCAATATTGTAACATGAAGCAGCATACGCACTAATGCATGTAGCGAAAGAGAATGCGCTAGGCGACATGAGGTATTGGTTTTATGAAGTGCCTTGTTATTATTAAGTTCATGCTGAAGAATGGTGATTTTGGTTTTGATGTACTGTTTCGGGCTCATGGCAATTATTTATTGAATTCATCCCTGTGAAATGCCGCTGTCATACAAAGGTACCTATTATACTACTGAGAAAATTCGAGTTAACATTCGACAATAAGCCACGTTCTTTGACAACTTGACCATTGAACAATTGAAGCTGATTTAAGCTTTACAGGGATTTTACCTTCACTTGCTGGTGGATTTTCTTCTATTTCAATCCTTTCAGTGACAAATCCTACAGTTGCAATTTGTTTCATGAATTCCATGGGATGAACTAAAATGCTAAATTTGCAGGTTCCATCACAAGTCATGCTTGGAATTTCCAAGAAGGAGGATATACCACAAGCACTAAAGGCCCGCCTTTCACGAATGGGAGAGGCCTGCTCAAGGATGGATCTCACAGCAATCCATGGGATTTTGGTCTCCGCACACTACAAAGATGACGAAGGAAGCAATGAGGTACGAACCATGGAGGTACTTCGCTTCTGCAAAGGCAATTACCTACCTTTCTGAGAGTTATGTGCTAATACTTATTCTGGATTTGGTCAGTTGTCCTTCCAAGAGTGGACACAACAGATGAAAGATATGCTGGAAGCAAGGAAGCGGGGAGACCTAGCCTTCCGTGACAAAGATTTCAAGACTGCCATTGACTGTTACTCTCAGGTGAACTCCATCGGACATCTGTACTGAAAAGAAAGTATATTTCTCCTGAAGTAATCACATGGAAAATCAAGATTCTTTGACTGTGATTTTCGTCTCAATCAGGCATAATTTCTATTGATGCGGTGTTGATTTATAATGCTTGAATGTTAAATATCGTCTCTTGTTCAGCTAGTCCACTCCATGCTGTGCCATACTTCAATCGGTACAGATTTTGTCCATTGGTTAATTGTTATACACATAATTGGTTTATGTTCCTCGTTAGCTCCCAGCTGAGTACCCTTTCGCTCTTTTCTCACTGGCAATAGATCAACAAAGAGAAAAAAGTGGGTTTCCAGTGAGCACATGTGAAGTATGGCTGTTCATAGGTTGCTCTAACGTTTAATTGAGACAATTGATTAGCTTCCTCAAGTCATTTTTAAATTTGATTTTTCCCTTTTCCTTGCCAATTTCTGTTCGTCTTTGTTTTTTTTTTTTTTTCCCCAGAATTTTGAGTAAAGAACATAAGGCAAGATATAAAATCTCTTAGTAAGTTCTCAAAATGCATTTTTATTATATTTCTGCTGAATGGAGAGGTCCAGATAAATTCTTAAATGCTGTGTTACGATTCCTTTTGTTCTTTGCTTTTTTTTTTTTTTTGGTTAATGCAGTTTATAGATGTGGGGACGATGCTGTCTCCAACTGTATTTGCAAGGCGGAGTTTGTGCTACCTCCTATGTGATCAACCAGATGCTGCCCTTCGAGATGCAATGCAAGCTCAGTTGATATATCCAGATTGGCCCACGGCTTTTTACATGCAATCGGTCGCTCTTGCCAAGCTGGACATGCCCAAGGATGCTGTGGACATGTTGAATGAAGCAGCCGGGCTCGAAGAAAGGAGGCAAAAAAGTGGGAGAGGACCATCGTAGCTCGGTCCAAGTGTAACTCTTTCTTTTGTGTAAATACTGGGTGAAAATTTGTGCAGAAGCATTTATATTTCGTGTTTAAATGTTTTGAGCATAACCGCTTCCATTGATCTTAACCAACCTGGCATAAACAACACGATGATTTTTGAGAGAGAACTAGAGAAGGGCTCGCAAAGAAGCTATTCAGTATATGCTATCCTGATACTATTGCTTGATTACTGGCAGTACACTTTGTTTTTGGATCGGAATGTCGGGCCAATTTGCTTTCATTTTTACCTGGTGTCGGAGCTTGTTGTCTCAGAAAACCTGTTGCAGTCTGAAAGGCAAAATGGCAATGACAACAGTTGGTTTTCTCATATCATCAATCTTGCAAACTGTGATGTGCTCTCCTATGCATTAATTTGGTTCTCTTGCCGATCACTGATATCTGAATATGGCGGTTACTTATGAGAAAAATGATGGGAAAACTTGCAAGGTTCTGAAAAATGGTCGAGACAGGATAGAGACAGGGGCTTGTAGTAGTGTCGAGGTGAAAATGAACTCTTTGAGCACGTTATGAGGATTGAAAATCAGTGGATATCTGGTTGAAAGTAGAATTATCATATGCATGGTGTAGGAACACCAGTAATCTAGCTGAAGCATGGTTTTTGATGGTGACAATGAATGGTACCTAGTGTCTGAATTTCATCGATTAAAACTGTTTAATGGTTTAAGTAAGAGTACATGCAACAGAACATCTCTGCAGCTGCATCTTAGTTTCGCAGAGCTTTTCATTTTTTATTTTTTTCATTTGAGAAACCAAAGTTGATCGAACAAAATTAAACCGAAGTAAATTGAACATCACATTTACATAATTCAATCGGTCTGACTTATATCCATGAAGAGAGCGGCAGAAAGATGTCACTATAAATGGAGATTACAGATCACATTGTCATGCTTCCAGCCCCCGATCAAACACAATAATCATACAGTGATTATCCTCCGAGGTTTACTCATGAGAAATCACGCAATCTAGTGAAGGTGTACACAATCTTAATGCTCAAAAAGAAAATACAAACATACTTGCTACGAAGATCACGGGTGATTAAGATGTCCGCGTAAATTTCGGACGCCCCCCACCGTGATTGGACTTCTGGTTTAGTTGTCCGACATTAATGTACATCTCCCAGGGGTCTAGCTCACAAACTTCAACATAAGGACATAGTTTGGTATGGATATGGACATGCTCCATTTTGACTCGGATTTGAACTCAAATTCGAGACATAAGTCAACATCAAGTACCGAAAGTTTGATTTGTGACTCAAAATTATCGTCAAAATCGGAGTTTGGATTAAGGCCGGCGAACGAGGAAAGTCACGAGACGTGCTTGGACGAGTTTGGGGGTGCAAAGGAACGGGCGATCCAGAGCCATGGTCGCCTAGGCATCCAAACACGCCCAGGAGCTTGCAGCTTCTGGCTGGGCGTAGGCGGATAGCCCAGCCAATTGTGGCCAGCAGCCCGGCCAGCCCCTCTGGGCGCTAGGGCCACCTTGGCCGGGGGAGTTCGACCACCTGCCTAGAAAGGCAAACACGTATTGCACATGTCCCAAGCACCCGGCCCATTCTGCGCGGCCGACTAGCTGCCGCGCCTCCTTTGAAAGAACAGGATTTAAAGCTTACTTTGATCGATTTTCACGAGTTCCATATTGGAGATGACAAGAGGAATATTAAGGTTTCCTCTCTATGAGATTTTCGAATGAGTTCTCTACAAGAAATTGCAACGTGGTTTGTTTTCGGGATAAGTATATTAGAAAGTACAATTCAGTTCTAAAACTTTTAAAAAATTCAATTAAGTTATAAAATTTATTAAATTGGTACAATCAAGTCTTTTCATTTACTCTCTTTAGTTTGGCTAACGGAAAATGTTAATATGACTTTTTATTATTATTTTCTCTCTCATGTATGATGATGACACAATTAAAATTTGAAACATAAGGTTAAAATGAGGTTGTTTTTGTCAAAATCTAGTTTTTTAAATACAAAATTTATTTAAATTATATTTAAAAAGTAAGCACATTTAAAAAAGAAAAAAAAAAGAAAAAGAAGAAGCAAGAAGCAGGCAACGCCTGCAAGCCCTTATTGCCCCACCATTGCCAGGGTCCAGCATCCCATTGCCAAGGTCCAGCATCCCCTGCTAACCTGGCCATGGTAGGACGGCGGTGGCGAGGGCCACATCCTCCTCTTTTTTTCTTTTTGATTTTTTTTAAAAATTTTGCTTATTTTTAATACAACTAATTAAAATTTGTATTGAAAAAATCATCTTGACCTAAATGATGTTGTTTTAGTCACGTCAACGCCACGTGGAATAGAAAAAATGCAATCAAAAAGGTAAATTTAGATGGAGATAACAGAAAGATTTGATTGCATCAATTTGACAATCTTTAAGACTTAACTACACGTTTTGAAAGTTTTATGGCTCAGTTACATTTTCATAACAAATTTTAGGATTTCCAGTGCAATTATCCCTTTATTTTTTGTGTAATCTAGGGTTGGAAAATTTTGAGTAATTGTAGTTCTATAATTCTCCGGATTTATAATGAATCCCATTGTGGATCATTTTCCTTGTGAAATTGAAATCGATAGTCGAATAGTATCGAGTAAATCTCTAGTGTCTTTATCATTTTCAGTTATATTTGGTAATTCATTCTATTGTGTTTGATACTGAACTGAAAGATTCTTTAGGTTGTGTGTTATCTCACAACAATTGGTATTAAAATTAAGGTTTAGGGTTTCACGAATTAATTTACGGTTTTTGCTTCTCTGATGATTATCTGAAATACTATGACGGCTACAATGTTTGGAGTGAGAGTTGAGGATGAGAAATTCTATGGGAGGAACTATTTTGTGACGTAGGGCATTGGATGCGTGCCATGTTAGCCACCCAAAGTTTGCCAAAGACGTTAGATGGAAAGGATAAGTTGGCAAAAACGATGAAAGAGGTGCTGGATGGAAAGGACAAGCTGGCAAAAACGATGAAAAAGGCTGACATGGTAGAGTTGATGATAAGGGGAAGAGAATAATGATTTTAAATATATTGAATGAAGTGTTGATCGAAGTGGTCAAAGAGAACGATGTGTCGCAGCAACACAGGAAAAACTTCAGGCCCTTTATCTGATGCATGGCTTTAAACAATTCTTGTATATAATAAGAAAAGAAAAACAATGTAAGAAAACGTATATATGTATAGCAAATTTAGTACCTAGACATATGTGATTAAAAAAAGGACCTAAACATACATAATAACAGGTAGAAATATAATATCACTAGCTAATAAGAGAAAATGTCAATGTCATTAGAAAGATTTATTAAATTTCAAAGATGAAAAAGCACTTGAAGTGTTGGCTTTGAGCTTAATAACGAAATCATTGTGCATCCAAATGGCTCATTAGTCAAGTTACTTTCAATACGAAGTTCATCCATCTGCACAGCATTAGAAAGAGAAATTTGAGCATTGTATATCTAAAGTAGATATATTGACAAGTACCAATTTAAATTCGATGTCAACACAAGCCTCTTACTATTTTGCAATCAAAGGGAGACTAATGAACCTTTCTCCAATGCTTATATGTGCTAGTCGATTATAAAAACCCAAAATTTATCCACAGTTCAAAAGACGCTAGATATTCATTTTCCCACTTTTTGAGTTGATTTTCTTTTATTTTGGAGCAATATCTATTAATTTTTTTTATATGACTAGAGAATAGTATCTACTATTTTAAAAGTTGCAATTGAATCCTTCTTATGTTACTTTTGAGTGTAATTACTTGGATTTGTTTCCTGAAATAATCCCACGGCTTTTCTAAATCGTTTGCCCATCAAACAATAACCCCACTGTGTCCATTTTTATAATTCGATTGCCCCTCTAGCATTATCTGGTCAGAGGCTCATCGTCACAATTTGGGGATAAGATTTTTATTGACGACTTTCTCTTCTCCAATCTTGACATGTCAAGCAGGGATGTCTTTAGGACAGCACTTCCTTCTTTGGCCTGACATTGGACGACTAAGAGATGTCATTGAAGTCGAGAATGCTGCCAAAGTTCCTTACCGCAGGGATGTGACATTCTCGATTCTTTCTCTGAAGTTCGTCTGACGTGGTCGCCTACATTCTTAAGAGAAAAGTTAGATGTCGTCCAGACATGGTCCCAATCAAAACCCGGATAGAATAGAATCGCCTTGAACTTTAAATGGTTTCGATTCGGGTATAAGTAAACAATGGATTGCTGACGGTTTAGTTTATTAGGTCAGAAGTTACACATTACCAAACTCGTCTTGAGACAAAAAAAAATGATGAGAATAAATACTAAGTACATTCACGAGTACAAAAAGAAACCTAACTCTTTCACAAGCTAGACCAATTGTCGATCTCTCATCATCATCATTGCTTCTTATCCTGACGTATCTGTTTTAACCATGGTCTTTACCGTCATCATGGCCAGCCACCCCTGCCATTTACCGCCAAGAACATAGCCACAATCTGAAGCTGCCACCACCAACCACCACAGCCCCTCCCTCTCTCGCTCCCCTCAAGTCCTAGGTCTCGGAAATTTTAGGGACATCGACGATTAGTGACCTTTTGAGCAGCCAGTTGACGCTGACGGCCTTGACCACTGGGGTGTTGGGCTCTTCCTTCCATGAAAAAGAACAAAAGGGCAGAGAGAGAGAGAGAGAGCCGTTGGTGGTGGCTCGATCGATGTCGGCCAGCATCATGGCTGAAGTGGTGGCAACCAACATCAATGGTGGGGGATGAAAGAAACATAGAAGAAGAAAAGGATGTTTTTACACATACTGTGCACCCAAAACGTAATTTATGAATGAGTACAATTTAAATAGCATTAACCAATAACCGGCATCGGGATTAAAGATGATTTGAGCCCTATTTAAAATTTAAAAGGAAAAAGAAAGAAAACAAGTTGCAGAGAGGTATCGTCGAGTATAAAAGTTTGCAGCCATGGCAAATCAGACAAGGTAGACATTCACATTCCTTAGTTAGTCAGCATCATAATTTGTTCCAGTGTTTCAGATCACTCATATTAGCACCTCACTCTAACCTGGGAAGCATGGACAAATCGCAATGATGGGTCTGAGTGACCAAATGAAAAAAAAAAATGGGCTGGGCTACTGGGACAATGGGCTTAGATCAGTAAAGTGGAGAAGAGAAAGAAACAAAAAGCTTGGAAGGATTGCTTGGTGGGTGAAGAAAAAGAAAAAGGTGAAAGAAAGGATTTTTGAAAATGTCTTATTTAGAGAAAAGGAAAAGTGCATGAAAAGGCACATTTGCAATTTAAAAATCCATCGCTAAATTCCATTTAATATCTAATTTCGAGTCCAAGAGGGTGGAGATGTCATATCGCTTCAATTCTCGGCCTTTTTCTTATCTTTTTTCAAAAAATTAAAGAAAGAAGATACTTCATCAAATGGGCAATGCCTATCTTAAGGCTGGTCTCAATTAGTTGAATTTGGGCACTCAAAAGAGGCCCAAAAGCCCAAAGATTCTGCACTTGAAACAGAGACGCTCCTGTTGTCATGATTTGATACGAGTTGACTCGCGATTTTAGTGAGTTGACTCGCCATTTTGTCCCGATCTGCTCTTCTATGAAATAAAAAGCTGTAGTATTGTCGACGTATATTACTGCTATACTTGATCAATGGGCGGGCCGGATCTTGTATGGACCTAAAGAACTCTTGTCTGGGCCCGTTCACAACTAAAAATTGTTGAATATCCTGTATGAAATCGGTCGAATCTCAATAAGCTGTGCTTAAAAAGAAAATTACTTGCTTAGACTTACTCATTTTACTCTTTGTTTGAGTTTTCTCTGTATCGTTTCTCTCCATTGTATTGTATCTTTTGGAAAAATTTATCATAAAAATAATTTGCAGTTTCTTGATTATTTTAAATGAAAATAAAACAGATCCCTTTATTTCCTTATGGTGACACTATGTACCATCACATGCTTAAGAGCTCCAAAATTATCCAGCTTAACTTTCATTTTCCTGTTGGAGCTAGAAAATAATCACTAGCCAGATAGCACCAAACTTATCAAGTTCTGCACGACTTCTAGAGCAAACATCCTATTTATAATCTCCTAAACGGTAACTAAGACATAACAAGTATTAAATCAAAAACCAAAATATAGACGTGACAAACCAATAAAGATAACGATTATCAGACATCAATTTTAATTTTTAAGAAGATTTCTTATTTGCATAGGACCCCTTTAAATCAAGCTTTCCAAGCTTCGCGGATGGCTCTGATTTTAGGGGTTTGGTAAAGAGATATTCAACTTGATCTTCACATGGACCACATTGAATCTCTATCTATCTCTATCTACATATACTTGAAAAGTGGAATCATGTTTTGTTACAGGAGCTTAAAGAAACGAAACTCAAAATTTTGAAATATTTAACCTTATGGAATTCTACGTATATATTTATGTTAGACATACGGTGCACACACGACACATATTTAATTTGCCGATTTACTATGTAAAAGAAAATATTATGAGAACGATATCGTTGCCAGATCAATAATCAGATCAATATTAATTAGGATAGTAATCATTACATGGATGACGACAATGGTCATATCAATAGTATCGCCGCCACCCCAAGAGAACACAGCCAACCACCCTAACTACCCACGGCCAAGACAACGGCCACACACCAAAGCCACCACCATCCACCTCCCACCACCGCAGCCCCTCCATCGCTCACACGCCTCGGACCATAGATCTCAGAAATCGTCAGGAACATCAGCAACCTCAAATTTGAGGACGTCGATGACTTTTGAGACATCGATACGAGTTATGCACCTGACCCGTATACATTAAACTTTAGTATAAGTACGGCTGATGACGCACTTTAGAAGCCTTAAAACATATAAGCAACATAATATTCACATTCCACACACAGTAACAAGAGCAAACAAAGATCACATCACAATGTCCTTCTCCAATAATAGTGAAGATCACTTCCAAATCTTCTTCACGGACGGAAGAGACGAGGTCGATAGGTGGATACGACCATTTCAAAGAACAACAGAAGCTGCAAAATAGCAAACAATACGATAGTGAAGGCAGTCAGCAAAGTAATCGGGATGTAAATCCACTTCAATCGTTTGCTCAAAACGATCGTGAGTGCTGAGCTGAACGGTACCAGCATGAAGGCCAAGCAGAGGAAGAGGATAGTGAGGCCCATAACCATTTTTCTCGGTTGTGAGTGGAGGAAATCTTCAACGGCGTAGCGTGAAGTTAGGATAGCCATGAACATCAAAGTGGCAGTGATAGAAGAAAAGAGAGTGAGAGCGTCTGTAACCGCGAATACTATGAATGAGCCCTTATTCAGAAAGATCGGGATCCCTGTACTGCTATCGTTGCCTCTAGGTACTGTAAAAGTCGTAGTAAAAACTACCGTAATGATGAGGGTCGCAACGACACCACAAGATGATGATGATGATGTATCCTTCACCCACCGTCCTGCCTCTCTGAGTAAATCTCGACTTTGTTCTACAAAAACTTCCCATTATGATCTCCATTCTTCCGTCGATGGATCTTGAAGCAATTTCAGACTTTTTAAAGAAGGATCGTAACTATCTATTAGTACCTTCAAAAAAACAAAGGATGCCTATCAATGTAAGTGTAAATTAAAAGGCACAAAAAGTGGCAAATAATTAAGGTGAACCGACCTTGAACCATTGAAGTTCCCTTTGCATAAGAAAAACAGCTCTGGAAACATCTGGGGTTACACATTTTGGTGACCATTCGGTCACAGTCTTCATCAGGCCATATTTCATCGCAAGAACGTCAGTTGAACACGGAACATAGAGCGCTTTTACTAGTCTAAGGGCGCGCATGACAACATTTCTATTTCTCTATTTCTTTGTTTTTCCAGTTCCCTAGAATAGGTTTGGAATAGAAATTCGTTTAGTAACGTAATTTTATTTTTCTCTTTTTAAAACATATTTTTATTCCAAAAATAGATTTGAAATAAAAATTAGAAGTTAAAATTTTTAGCTTTTTTATTTATAAAACAAAAATGAGAAATCAAAACTTTTCTCATCGTTCACTTTTGTCACCAATTGTCGCCCACCCGCTGCTTGTGGGACACCTGATGCTTGTTGCCCGCCACCGGCCCCAGTCGCCGACCGTTGGACTCTGGTTGCCCTTTGTCGACCACCGGCCACTGGTCGTTGGTTGCTCATCACCAATCACTGAACGCCGGAGGCCCATCGCTGACCATCAGACGTTCACCGCTGATCGCCTGCCGCTCGCCACCAGCCGTCGGATGTTGGTCGCCTACCACCAATCGCCAAACTCCGGTTGCTGGCCACCTGCTGTCGGCCGCTGGACTCCAGATGCCGAACACTGGACTTCGGCATCGGCTGCTAGACGCCGGATGTCAGACTCCGGACTCCGGCCGCCCGCCGCCGGTTGCTGGATGTCGAACTCTGACCACCAGACGTCGGCCGTTGCCGCTCCTAAAAATAGAAATTTTATTCTGTTATTAAACGAATTTTTATATTAGAAATAAAAATTTTGAATCACTATCAAACACGTGTCTTTGCTCAGAAACTCGTCCATGTAATAGAAATTGATTTATGTTCCAGAAATTTTATCATGCGTGCCCTAAACAACTCAACTTGCCATCCTTTCACAACTTCTTCCATCAATTCTTTTGTGAAATTTTTATCCCACATCGACTCCTGAAAATGCTTAAGACATAAATTGACAATTTCAAATATTCCACGAGATGCAGCGTCAAGGACAATTGTTGAAGTCAATACGAACTCAAGTATTTCAGGAGTTTTCATACGAGTCTTCTTCTCGGTAAGAGCCAGATTTGCAAACTCATACGAGCATTTATGCCTCAACTTTGATTCTCCAATCCTTTTGATGAAAGGTGCTACATGTAACATCAAATAAGCAATTTTCCGCACTACGAAGAATCAAAAGGTTAAAAAGACTTTCGCATTTGCACTGGGTTCTTATATATATAAATATAGTAGTTGATCACAAAAATGATGAAATTAAGATATTAATTGATAAAGCAAATTTCATATGGCTTAAAATCAAAATGCATGCATCAGAGTACATATGGATCTATCTATAAACACACACAAAGTCATGAGTGAAATAGGTTTTTTTTTTTTTTTTTTTTTTTTTTTTTTTTTTTTTTTTTTTTTTTTTTTTTTTTTTTTTTTCAGTGGGTTTATTTAGCGAAGGATAGACATGAAGATATCACCGCCTATCTCTCGTGACTCTTACATTTTGGTTGAAAAGCTGTTCAGTTTCCGACAAAAGTCTTTTCGACACACATATTTAAAGTGTCTTTATTACTATTTATTTAGACACGTCTTTTCATATATCTAAGGTATGTCAAGAGTCGCTTTAAGCCTACATATAAATGAATCTTGTAATCATTTCAGATAATGGAGAGTGAAAAGACTTTTCTGCGAGTAAAGTAGTATATTCATCTCCTTCCTTAAGAGCTTCTCTTGTGAGAGTGTTATCATAGCTGTGCGACTTTGATATTCAATAATTGGTATCAAAGCAAGGTTATCTGGGACCGAGAGCATGGTTATCAGGGACCGTGAGTCAAGTCTTCAGGAGCGTAGTTCGTGAAGACGGTGGTCAAGGACCATTGTTCATGCACAGGCGGTCAAAGACCGGAATACATCGAAGTTCTGCCGGTCTATAGTCAGGGACTGTGATCGATTGGTCAAGGATCAAGGTTTCTTGGAGTAGTGCTGGGCATTATTTCAAGTCAGATGGCAGATGTTTCAAATTCGACGAATGGCATTGAGAAGCTCAATAACTTCAATTACAATAATTGGAGTGTCCGAATGCAGTTTTATTTGCTGGGTCAGGATTTGTGGGATATTGTTGGCGGCAGCAACACCACGGCACCCAGAGACGATGATGAACAGAGGAGATGGAAGATCAAAGTGGGTAATGCTCTTTACGCTCTTGCTATAACTGTCGAAGATGATTTATTGTCACACATTAAGAGCGCGTAGACTCACAAGGAGGCGTGGGATAACTTGGCAGCATTATTCGCTAGGTCGAATGATGCCAAGCTACAAAGGATGGAGAATAAGTTGTTGTTGATGTCACAACAAAATATGACGGAGTCAGTATTTCTCCAAAATTAAGTCTATTTGTTACGAAATTTCAAAGTTGGATCCCGCTTGTCGCGACCAATTTTTCGGGTGTGAACCACCTAGAATCTGGCTAATGGATTGTTAAGCCTAGACTTAACTCGGGCTCTCCCAAGCCCATACCAATTCGCGACTTAGGTTCAAATTCTTAACATGTAATTGGATTTTTATCTAGGAGTCGCCACTAATCTATTTTTTGGTGGGTCGATTAGAAACCCAAGTAAAGTAATGGGAGATTTACTTTACTCCTACGAACCAGAGACTATGGGTACGGGGACTTGGTTACACTAGATTTCTCTAATGCCCTTTTAGTACCATTTCTTTTTATTTTCAAAAATGTTTTTGCAAGCAGTTTGGATTGATTTTAAATCTAATTCCCTAACATGTGAGGCGATCATGCAGGTGCGCAAACCACCAATTTAACACCCAGTAAAGCAGTAAATAAATTGCAGGACTTACCTCATAGCAACAAAAGCATCTGCGTTGTTAGATCAGAATTCATATCAACAGTCCTAGATATGATTTCTAATTAACACGCAAATTTCTTTTTTGTTTTCACTTAATTAATGAGAATCATGTAATATGCAATGCATGCTACTAATTTAACATGAAATGATATGGCATGACAATATGACCTAAACTATATGAATGAATAAAGTATTTTTTTTTTGTGTTTTCTTAATGAACATGCAATAATTAAATATGCAATCTAAATTAACCAAAATTACCTAATCCTAATGACGGATAATTTCTAATTAAATGAACGTAGCAATAATCGCTAAATGACATGCATTTCATGAATCTAATTCTATATGACGTGCACATGATTTTTTATTTTCTTAATAAGCATGCAATCTATCCTAATATGCAATGACGTGCAAAGAATGTTTTAATTCTAATTTTTTCTTTTTTCTTTTATGAAATTCGAAATTAAAATTGCCACATAATTAAACATGCAACTTAAATTTTAAAAAACTAACATCCTAAATGAATGCATTTTTTTATTTTTTTTATTTAAGGAATTCGAAATAAATAAATTTCATATTCTAAACAAGCAAAATAACCCTAAAACAAATAATATTCTAACATGAACCTAATCTAACTCAATTTTTTTTTCTTTTACGGGAGCAAATAAATAAAGGCATCAAGAACAACACGGCACCAAATCAAGCAAGATATCATCCATGTCCATTTAATTTTGGGAAATAAATTGATGAATCGTATATCGCGTATGAGATCGGATTGGCCAATTTTAAATAAAATCACGAATCATATCTCGAGCGTGAGATCGGATTGGTGATTTTTTCGTACGATTGCGGGTCGTATTTCGAGCGTGAAATCGGACCGTCAATCATATGTACATTGCGAAATTAGGAAGATTTCCCAACTTGTAAGGCTACTCGAGATTACGAATATGATAGCATATCGAGAATTTCAATCATGTGCATCGAGGAATATTTCAAATAAGAAAACATAATTTCGGAAATCAAAATAGATAAGATTTTCACCTAATTCGAATATTGGCTTCCGAATTCCAATCCTCAAACATGGCGACGCAATGTGGTGGTGCTCAGCGAGGTTCACGGGATGGCTATCCGCCAGGAGGCTTTGCGTGCGGCTCCTTGATGATTGCTTGATTCAACGATATGCGCGTAAACCTCGAGAAACAATCTTGTCAGAGGAAGTCTCTCTTTCAATCCGGTCCCCTCAATTGCATGGATGTATCGATTGTGCGGCCCTCATCTTTGTTGACTATTGACCTCTGAATATGAAGACCCTCTCACGTGTAATGGCCGAAGATCATCACTTGCAGGACTTGAGTCTGTGTTTAATGCTATGGTGGGCAGATGATTTAACCGTGTGGACTCAACCTTTCGAGTATGTCCTTTGTTCCCAGCTCTCCATATCTCCTGGTTCTGCTCAAAAACCTGCAAAACAGAATATTTATCTAACTTGGTTCGGTGAGGACGCTGAAAGTCTCGATGGTGCTTTATGTCATCATGGTGGAGGGCACTCAGAATGGAGGGCACTCAGCAGCAATTCGTTAGCATGGCAACGGCGGTGGCTCACGAGCTCACGATAGACATCGGGGTCAGCGAGCTTGTCATAGTAGGGCTCCACGGGTGGGAATCTCGGCGCAACAGCTTTTTGGTCTGGTTCGAATTTGTTGCTGGCCGGGTAGTTGCGCGAGGACAAGGTAGGGCGTCGGTCTTCGCCAAGGGACTTTCCGGATCTTCTTTGGTCTTCAAGTTAAACCATACAATTGAGCCTCTTCCTTCTTTTTTAATATTCCTTCCCCGATCAAAATTGCACCCACCGTACTTTCTGCCACCACTACACTTGCATAGATTTTCTCTTCCAAGTGTTGCTCTTTTGTCGGTGTCGCTAGGCGCAATATCTGCCAGGAAAGTGTTAGTGGTTGTGGACGATCAGCAAGATGGAAATCCGGTGCACCGGGCCTGAGAAGGACTGGCTCTGGCTTATGGAGACTTTGGACCGGACACCATCAATGGTGTGGCTTCGTCGTGACGAGGTAGCAGCGAGTGTCGGGTGGTTGCTGTGGTGATCTTGGTACAACCGACGAATGAATCCCACGAAAACGTCCGTGAGGTCTTGGCCAAGAAGGGACTCCGCTAAGACTCCCTCTCATGTGTGTTTACCCTCTATGTTTTTTTATTGATTTCTCAAAAGAACGAATGGAAAGCCCCCAAAATCCGAAGAGAAGCCCCATTCACGTTTTTCTCTCAACGGCCGTATATTCAATGTGTGGCCCCCCCTTGAAACCCTACGCGAAAAAACTTTTTATAGGTTGAAGATTAGGGTTTTAATTTCCTTTTCAAATCAACATCCACGAATATTTCTTTTTCGCACACAATATCACTTTTTCTTATTTTCCACATCTCCTGATTTTATCGCCTAAAGATAATATTGCAACCCGATTTTCTTAAATTCCAAAAATCCACCGTAATATCATTTCAAATCTTCATTTAGGTAATTTTTGTCATTAAAAGAAAACGGGCTCTGGCCAATCTACTTGCTTCATGGGCTTAGTCTGACCTGCCAAACTAAAGCTTAGAACCACTAAATCAAACCCATTTGTCATCGACCCAATGTAAATGCAAATTAAAATAAATGCACCTAAAACTATATGCTATGCAATTAATTAATTAACTAATATTTTTTTTAGGGATTAAAATTAATCCCTAATTTTTTAATGCGATAAATGACTAAACGGGTCGTCAGAATTTAGGTGTCAACAACGCTAATGCAATCTCAGAAACAAGAACGAGAAGAATTATTATTCACGGGTTAAAGCCAGAATATAACGGTATTATTACGGCTACTCGTGGATGGGCAACTCAACCGACGTTGACCGATTTAGAGAATATTCTGGCTAACCAAGAGACTTTAGATAGTCAAATGTCTAAGGTTTTGATTAAGGAAGAAGAAAGTGCCTTCTTGAGTGATAAAAGAGGGTTCAAGGGCCAGAGGCGAACCAGTGCTGAAAATAAAGATGGCAAGTCCAGGAAAAGCCATGTCGAATGGCAAAAGCAACTAGCTTGTGAAGGATGGAAAAAACGTTCAGGAGAGTTGAGCCTTCGACAAGGGGGAGCCGAGTGACACAATGGCAAAAGACATAGTGGACGATGTTACGTCTGCGGCAAGGAGGGCCACTTTGCCAGAGATTGTCGAGCGAAGAAAGTTGAAGGAAATGTTGCAGCATCATCGAAGAAGAATGATTTCGATGAAGATAAGAAATGGGATTTCCAAACGTATGTTGCAATAGTGGTGTTAGACGAGTTCGCTGCCTCTTCCGCAGTCGAGTTAAACGATGCGATGGCATTAATCTCTGTAAGTGAAAAGTCGATTAATTATGATTATGACTGGATTGTTGATTTAGGGTGTTCGAGTCGTAGGACTGGAGATCAAGGCAAACTGTCGAACTTGCGTAATTATACCGAAGGACATGTTGTTATTACTGCAAACGGCTAGAGGTTGCCAATTACTCATATCAGCGAGACAATGATAAGTCCTCGGTTCAATTCACAGCAAGTTGAATTGAAAAGTGTGTATCACGTGCGAGGAATGAAGAAGAATTTATTGTCTGTGTCCCAGCTCACAGACTTGGGTAATTATGTGGTGTTTGGTCCACGAGATGTTAAGGTGTATCGGAGTTTGAAGTCCACTGGTCGACCAATCATGGAGGGACGTCGGTTGGAGTCTGTTTACGTGATGTCTGCTCAAAGGGCATATGTAAACAAAACCCGAAGGAATGATACACCCAATTTATGGCATGCGCGGCTTGGGCATGTAAGTTATCACAAGTTGAAGGTGAGGATGCAAAAGAACATGCTAAGGGGTCTTCCCCAGTTGGAAGTGCAAGAAAATGTGGTTTGTGTCGAGTGCCAGTACGGGAAGGCACATCAACTTCCAAATGAGGAATCATCGTTCAAAGCTCGGATGCCTCTCAAGCTCATTCACTCGGATGTGTTTGGTTCGGTGAAGCAATAATCTGTTAGCGGATTCAAGTATATGATCACTTTCATCAACGACTTCTCTAGTTACGTCTGGGTTGATTTCATGAAGGAAAAATCTAAGGAGTTTATGAAATTTAAGGTGTTTAAGGAGAAGGTTGAAAGTGAAGTAGGTAGAAAAATTCATTGCCTACGCACCGATAACGGGGGAGAGTACACTTCTTACGAGTTTATGAAGTATTTGCAATAGTACAAGATACGTCGACAATATACTTGTCCGTATATGCCGCAGCAAAATGGTGTTGCTGAAAGAAAGAATCAACATCTAGCTGAGACATGCATGAGCATGTTGCACGGAAGAATGTTCCACTGAGGTTTTGGTTTTATGTCACCATACGAGAAGCTATGGAATCGCAAGCCAGTGGTAAGTCACTTTAGAGTTTTTGGATGTGTATGTTATGCATTTGTGCCTGATCATCTTCGCAGCAAATTCGACAAGAAGGTAGTCTACTGCATATTCGTGGGATATGATGATCAACGAAAGGGGTGGAAGTGTTGCGACCCTACAATAGGGAGGTGCTATACTTCAAGGAATGTGGTGTTTGATGAAATGTCGTCTTGGTGGTCACCTCAAGCATTCGAATTGCCAAATTCACAACATTTCGACAAAGAGGTCAAAGAAAGGCTGAAAGAATTCGATGAGAATCAACTTGTTGAAAAAGATGTCGAAAAAGATGTCGAAGCACAATCACCAGGATCGACAAGTTCATCTAGTGAGCATCCAAGGTCAACAGAAGAACTTCGACCAAGTCAGGTCGAAGAACTTGAAGAGGAGGAGCCTCAACTTCGGAGATCGACGAGGCAAAGGAAGCGGAACCCCAAGTATGCCAATGCAGCATTGACTAAAGATGTTGGCATGGTCGAGCCTTCGACATATGAAGAAGCCTCGAAGAGTACAAAATGGAGGAAGGCCATGGAAGAAGAAATCCTCGTACTAAAGAAGAATGAGACATTGGACTTGGTACGGAAACCTGAAGAGGTACGTCCTATTTCTTGTAAATGGGTTTATAAACTTAAAACTTGACCAGACGGGTCAATTGAGAGGCATAAAGCACGTCTAGTGGCTCAAGGATTTTCGCAAAAATATGGGGTTGATTATGAAAAGACCTTTAGCCCGATGGCAAAGGTTACCAATGTTCGAGTTCTATTAGCACTTGTAGCAAGCAAGTCGTGGAATGTGTGGCAGATGGATGTGAAGAATGCTTTCCTGCATGGAGAACTTGAGCGAGAGATATACATAGAGCAATCGGATGGCTTCAAGAGCAAAATTCATCCAGAATATGTTTGCAAGCTAAAGAAAACATTGTATGGCTTGAAGCAAGCCCCGAGAGCGTGGTATGGAAAGATTGCAGAATTCTTGTTGAAGAACGATTATAATGTAGCTCCAGCAGACTCGTGCCTGTTCGTGAAGGCAGAAGATGGAAAGGTTGCAGCTATGCTAGTTTATGTGGATGATCTCATCATTACTGGAGATGATGAAGATAAGATATGTCGAATCAAAGCCAACCTCTCTGTGCGGTTCTAGATGAAGGAACTTGGAGAATTAAAACACTTTTTGGGGCTCGAGATTGATAGGACAAAGGAAGGATTATTCCTATGTCAACAAAAGTATGCACGAGATCTCTTAAAAAAATTCGGAATGCTTGATTGCAAACCTATATCTACTCTGTTGGATGGGAATGCAAAGCTATGTGCTGAAGAAGGTCGAGAGCTAGAAGATTTGACTATGTATAGGCAACTGGTAGGTTGTCTAATTTACCTTACCATAACTCGGCCTGATATCTCTTTTGCAGTGGGAGTAGTGAGTCGATTCATGGAGAAGCCAAGGAAACCTCACTTGAATGCAGCCAAGCGTATCCTGAGGTATGTAAAGAAGACTTTTGATTTTGGGCTTTTGTATAAAAAGGAATCATCAAGTGAGTTGGTTGGTCATTGTGATGCCGACTATGCTGGGGATCAACACACACGACGATCAACTACTGGATACTCGTTTAATCTTGGATTAGCAATAGTATCCTGGTGCAGTAAAAGACAGCTGACTGTGTCTTTATCTACAACAGAAGCTTAATACAGAGCAGCAACAATGGCAACTCAGGAGAGCACGTGGCTAGTGCAGTTATTGGATGATCTTCATCAGTCAATAGATTATTCAACAATATTGTATTGTGATAATCTATCTGCTATAAGCTTGGCAGAGAATCCAGTTTTCCATGCTAGAACTAAGCATGTGGAAGTCCACTGTCACCTTCTACGAGAGAAAGTGTTGCGGGGTTGAAGTCGAAGTTTAGTTTTTCTATTCTCTTATTTCCTCTCTCTCTCTATGCATCGACTTGGGTGGAGATGGAGACAAAGTTCCTGCCAGAGAAGATGATGATTCATCGCCCATGTCTCTGCGAAAAAAATATAAAAAATTTAGGTGTAAAGTTAATTAATTATGTTCGCTCGTATTGGACCGTCTTTGTTGACTACTTTCTATCTTCTCCGGTTGTGACACCACGTAAGGACATCCACTGTACCGCTACGACATTCTTGCCTCTTCTTGAGAGTTCTGCCTGGCAGATCTGGCCCAACGTCGCATGCTTCGTCGGCCGTCACCGAGGGGAACCACCAGCCGGATCGAGGCAATCCGAGTTTCCGTCGTCTTCCTCGAGCCGTGGCCCTTTGCTCTGCAGATATCGGAGCCGTTGGGCTTGGTCTTGGAAACGTCCATTCCGAGCTTCCCTTCAAAATCCTCCGCGGATATGTCCAGAGACTCTGAATTTGCGGTTGAGTAATGAGGATTGCAGGAGGGAAAAGCGGATACGGCTTGATGGGCCTCCATTTTCAGGATGGTGATAATTGACCCGACTGGCATTGATTTTCCCGTTTAGGTTCTGTGCACCTAAGTCTAGGATCAAACATACGAAACATGTGTCTTAGGGCGCATATGAAAATCATTTTGTTTCTCTATTTTTCTATTCCTAGAAATAGGTTTAGAAAAAAAAATTCGTTTAATAATGTAATTTCATTCTTCTATCTTTGGAACAAATTTTTATCCTAGAAATAGGTTTAAAATAGAAATGAAAAGTAAAATTTTCTATTTTTCTATTTTAGGAATAAAAATGAGAAACGTAAACTCTTTTCATCACTCACCCTCTCTAGTTGGATGCTCACCCGCCGCCTAGAAGAGAAATTTTGCGGCATTATCAAATGCATATTTTTCTTAAAAAAATTGATTAGGCAATAGAAAAAAAAAATCAATTTCTAACCAGAAATTGAGTACGGTAACAAAATGATTATTATTCGCACCCTTAATTTTTGGCCAGATCAGAGCATATTAGACTTGCACAACTAATGCATTTAGTTTTCTTTTTTGAATAAAGATTCAAGTACTTTGTAATTTAAGATTTTTATCAAAAAAAAAAATAATCCAAAAGAAAACACTACCAGATCTCCATCTAAGTACAAGGATCTAGCTATAATTTTCCCAAATAGTGAACTTGATTGTGTTAGAGATGTATATTTTGAGATATAAAAGCGTCGTGATCCATAGAATTCATGGTAAAGCTAATTTAGCTATAGCACCAATAACTATTTTTATACAAGATGAACGTGAATTTGTGATTGAAAAACACTTTAAGAAGCTTTTCTAGTTTTTGGTTTTCGTATGGGTTAAAATGTGTAACAAAACGTCTCACACTTCATATCAAGTCACAAACTTAAGCACGCTAATTAATTGCAAAAGACTCAACTTTATTTGTTAGCTTCTAGGTATGTTCAATTTATATAGATGAACAGACGAAAAGACTTTGCGTTATGAATATTGACTTGCTCTTAGTATTTTGCACTTCAAATCCACCGCCATCCACCCTCACGCCACCATCACAACCCCTTCCTCTCTCACTCATCTCGGATCATAGGTTTCCGGTGATCGTCTGGAACATCGACAACCTAAGATTTGAGGATGTCGATAACCTTTGAGCCGCCAGTTGACATTGACAACCTCGACCGCGAGGTGATGGGTTCCTCCTTCCATGAAATAGAACAAAAGGGCCACCCAAAGGACACTAGCCAATGGCTGCAGTCGGGATCACTAATAATTTGAGCCCTAATTCTGAGAAAAGAGTTAGAGAGGTACTTGCAAATTTAAATGTTTGCATCCATGGCAATTAGACAAAGCAGACATTTATATGGAGGTGAAAATGTCCGCCTTCAAGTTGAGAAGTTCTTGTCGATTCCCAAATCTCCTGCTCTCTTGCTCAAACTTCGTTCTGTTCACCCTCTCTGCATCATCTTTCAGTCCGATTGTCACGCCCCAAACCCCGAGCGCGCGAACATCCCTCAATGGTCTATTAAATTGCGATGTTTCCAGGATGCGTCGCCGACCCTTTCGTTTTATGCGCATGCAGAAGCAAACTCATAAACTCCAGACAACAATCAACACGAATAATAAAAGCAGGACAGCCAATTATCACGAACCATACTTTATAAACAACACAGGTTAGCCCTACAGAGTTATATACAAAGGTCTAACTCCAAAAAGAAAGTCCTAGGCCACATATGCTCCGGACCCTTCAGCCTCGGGCCTCGAGTTCTCCATCTAAGGACCTGAAAAATTTTAAACCACGACGAGGTGAGATAAAATCTCAGCGAGTCAACACCCTAAACCCCGATTAGGAAGAGAATTCACTTAGAGGTAGCCTAAACATGCATCATATAGGACTTACCTCGCCTCAGCACCTCCATGCACATTAGTACATCTCATATATCATATCCATACAGTAAATGTATTCAATAACTGGAACACCTCATATCACTCATCAAATATTTACAGGGTTCCCGATTATAAGGCCAAACTGTTATGACACGTCCTATTCCGTGTCATATAATTTCATGCCATAATCAGGTGCGGCTATCTCAATCACTCAAGCGTGTCCCGGTTATTTACGACCCAACGGCCACGGCCAACTCAACAATCGGTGGTCATCCGGCATAACCAGGCGTCGTCTTGCTCCGTTGGACACGACAACGTCTACATCTAGACGGTATTCCATGAAGGAGCATCGGCCCAGCTTCCACTGCGACCGGCATCCGTTTTCAATGGCATTTGAACTTAATCAGGCATCATCCCGCGTGAACGCATCAGGATGGGTTCTGATAATGACCACATGCACATTCATGCTCGGCCAAGAATATCGTGCTTTGCACTCAAATACTTCAATTTCAAATAATGGACTTGGCCAATTTTCTTCGTATTAAAAATACCCGGTAAAATAATTGTGCGTGGTCACACATTTAAATTGATCCACAAAACGTGATACTCTCCCATTTCAAAATTCCACGATTTTATATAGTAGGCATCAAAACCCGAGACCTGGTATTTTTCTAATTAATTACCAAAAAATCAATTTTTGCAATAATAATAAAAAATCATCACCAAGCACCCAATTGCATAATTTAGCAATCAATTTCACAAATCAATTCAACCACGACAATCAACGTAAAATTCCATTAACCGACTATCCCGACATAATTTATGCTAATTATAATTAATTAAATGAATTGCAATTAATAAAATAAATTACAAATTATTTAAATTAATCCACTTAATTAGTGTAAATAATCTAACCGAACTAAACTAATTGATCTAACTAATTAATCTAGCTAGGCTAATTACATTAACCTAATAAGCTAACCAACTAACCTAACTAACCACCTAATTAACTAGTTTAGGTAACTAACTAATCTAACTAGCTTAGTTGCACTAACTAAATCAGCACTAATCACAACTAACCACTAATCTAACTACTAAGTGTAATTAACTTCCTAATCCGGGATTAGGAAGCTAACTCATCAGATTAGCGAGGCGACGGGTCCACAGCGACGGCGGCACAAAGGCGACCAAGACCCGAGCCTACGGCATCTCCAGGAGGGCCGGAAGAGGCTGAAAATAGCCCTACAGCTCACGGCTTGGAGCTGCTGAGCTCGGTCTTGTGTTGAGCTGGATGGGGCCGCGAGCGAGGCTGGCAGGACCGAGACGAGTGGCTGGCAGCTGAGCTAGGCAGAGCTGGCGACAGCGACGGTGAGGCAGGCTGTTGGCGGATGGCTGGCAGATCGATGGTGGCGAGCTAGGCTGGGGTTCGGACAGGGGACGGTTGGCAAAACTGTGGTGTGCGGCGGACGGCAGGGATGCGGTTGGGCTGGGACGTGATGGCAAGTGGACGTCGATGGTTGGCTGGCGTGAAGGAGTGAGGTCGGCTAAGGTGATGGCTAGAGTATGCTGCAGCAGGGAATGAAAATGGAGGAGAAGAAGTGAGGAAGAAGAAGCTGAGCAAAGAGGAGGAGGGGCTGCAGATGGTTCGCGCATGGAGGGGGCAAGGGGCCATGAAAGTCCACAAGTTGGTCAATGGAAGCCCAAGGGAAAATATCTAGCACTTGAGTGGCTTTTGCCACAAAGTCTTCAGCCCAAGGAAGTCAAGTCATCATCCAATGGCTAATTTCCTTCCAAAACTTCACAAAATAATGTATTTTGGTGTCCAAAAATGCCAAGGAGGCTGCCCATACAAATTTCCACCAATTTCTTCTCAATTCTTCACAAAACCACGTCATTTTGATGGCCAAAAATGCCATGGCAGTAGCCCATGCGAATTTCCCTTCAATCCTTCACATAACAAATCAAATTGGTGGCCAAAAATCCAATTAAAGGTGCCCATCCGAATTTCTCTTGATTTCTTGTTGCCGAATTTGATTTTCCGCAAAAATTCCCGGCTCGACAAAAATTTCCCAAAAGATGAGACAAGGTCTTAAAAATGAATCGTGACACGCTCGAACGTTCAATTCTTGAAATCGAAGTCAATTTCGTGGTTAAAATCAACCAGACGCGATTTTAGCGCGACCCAACCTACCGGGTAGCTTTTAGGGATTTTAGCGCGTTTGACCTATGGTCGATAATTTTCGATCCACATTTGTGCATCTTCGACTCGTTAGCGACTCTCGGCTGTCTTAAAAATTTTAAGGTTTCAATTACGGATACAGAGTACAAAATCGACAGAAAACCAAGTTAGTGTCGTTCGACGCAAATTTCGCAATCAGGTGTGTTAAAGATCAGAAGTTGAAGAAGACTGTGGCAATACATATGGAAAAAGAAGCTTTGGAAAACTGCTGATGCTGTGCTCGTGGCTATAAGGAAAAGTACTGAAGATAGTGGATACAAGATAGACATGAAGTGAGAAAGCTGGACCACACGTGTTAGTAGAGCTTGAAGATTTAAAAGTAAACGCACGTGTTCTAACACATTAGAGCAGTTATTCTGTTAGATATGTAACCGAAGTTGTTGAGTCGGTTGTTGAGTCTGTTTTTTGATCGTCTTCTTCCTCGAGTCTCTTATTAATTGGAAGGTACTCTCTGTTTTTCTGGATTGATTGAATACAGAGAAAATAGAACACAGAAAGAGAGATGAGAAGAGAGAGAATTGAAAAGCAAGAATGAAAAGCTCTCAGTTGAATGTACGCTTTGTTCTTTGATTCGAGAAATACAGAAATCTTTCTTCTACATCTTGTGTTTCATTCTTCATTTCTTCACATGGTATCAGAGCTTTCCTGAGAGCTCTAGCTTTCTCTACTATACTACTCGAAGTCTTATAGAGCCTGTGTGATCCAGACGATAGCAAGATGTTCAAGAGCAAAGTCTGGTTCTTGTTTGATAGTAGTTGAAGAAAGCATATCTTCAAAAGTTTTTGGAAATACAGAATGGCAGCAAGAATATAGAAATATCCCTTTCCGATTCATGTCAATATAGCCAACTTTGTTACAATAAAATTAGCTGAAGATAATTTCCTACTTTGGCAAGCACAGTTTCACAGGTTCCTGCGAAGTCAGGATCTCTTTGGATTCATCAATGGCGAATCACCACCACCAGCTCAAATGGTGCAGGTCGAGATTGAAGGTAATGAAACAGAAGTGGTGAATCCTGATCATACAGATTGGGTGAAGACTAATCAGTTAATTTCATCTTGGATAAGTGGAGCAGTGTCTGAGAACATTTTGAGCTTGATCATCAGGCTAGAGACTTCATATGAGGTATGGCAGACTCTTCTTAATCGTTTTACACAAAAGTCAGTGGCAAAAGAATTCGAACTAAGGGGAAAGCTGCAAGCATGTCAGAAAAGAGATAGAACATTGAATGTTTATCTTCGAGAGTTTAAATCCATTTGTGATCAACTTAATGCCATTGGAAAACCTGTTGATGAGATAACCAAGATGTTTAGTGTTCTCGAGGGATTAGGTTCAAAATATGAAAGTTTCAGAACAACAATGTATTGCTTAAAACCTCAACCAGATTATGATGAGGTTATTTCTCAGCTTGAGAGATTTGAAACTAGGCTACAGACCTATACTGTAAACCAATATAATCCTAATCTAGCCTACTATGGACAAAGAAAGTCTACTGGAATTGTACAAAACTCTAACTTCAGAAATCAAAGAGGAAATAGTTGAGGGGGATATAGCTATGGCAAAGGACGTGCAATGAATACTAGAGATCGTGGTAATGACTATGTTGAGACAGGAAGAAATCAACACTACAGAATGAATAATCTGAATCCGAATCAAGAAGATCAGGTTAACAAGTTGTCACACAATTGGTCTAACTATGGACAGGGGTTCAGACCATATGCAAATCCTTCTCAAAAGTATCAAGCCACTAAGTCATATCCACCACAAAGTGCAGCTTCTGATCAGAGTATGCAGAATGCGAAAATAGCAAATAATAGTCCATTAGAATGCCAAATTTGTAAAAGACCAGGACATACAGCACTTCGATGTTGGTATCGTTTTGATAATTCATATCAAGCAGATGAAATACCAACTGCACTAGCAGCAATGCACATTGAAGATTCTCATGGCACTGAATGGTATCCAGATACAGGAGCCTCAGCTCATATCACTGCAAATCCTGGTATGCTTCAATATTGTTCTTTATATAGTGGGAATGATACTATCACGATAGGAGATGGTTCTTGTTTATCAATCTCATATGTTGGTGATGGCTTATTACATACAAAAACTAGCTCTTTACCACTAAATGATGTATTGATAGTCCCTGAAATCAAGAAAAATCTACTTTTTGTTTCGAAGTTAACAGATGATTATCCCTGCTCTTTTATTTTTGACAAATATGGGGGATATCTGAAGGACAACTGCAACAATACAACAGTGAGGCTAGGAAGGAAAGTCAAGGGACTATATCAAGTCGACCCTAAAGTCACAGAAGTTTTCTTCACTCAAATCCAAAAAGAAGTAGGAGAAGATTTGTGGCATCAGAGGCTGGCACATACTAGTTTAAAAACAGTGAAGTATTTGCAGAGCCAGCACCTAATTCAATGTAATTCAAGAACTCAAAGCATATGTAGTAGTTGCCAGATTGCTAAGAGTTCAGCTTTACCTTTTCCTCTGTCAGACTATACATCTAATACTCCCTTAGAAAAGATACATTGTGATGTTTGGGGACCCTCACCAGTTCAGTCTTTTCAAAATTTTCGTTACTATGTCATTTTTGTGGATAATTTCTCTCGATACAGCTAGTTGTATCCAATGAAACAAAAGTCAGAATTTTATGACATCTTTGTCATGTTCCAAAGGCAAGTCAAGAATCAGTTTGATCATAAGATCAAAATATTTCAGTGTGATGGAGGAGGTGAATTTACTAGCAACAAATTTCAGAGTTATCTACAACAATGTGGAATTAAACATAACATTTCCTATCCTTATACACCATAGCAGAATGGACTCTCTGAAAGAAAACATCGACATGTGGTCGAGTTAGGAATAGCAATGTTATATCATGCCAAAGTACCATTAAAGTACTGGGTAGATGCCTTCATGACAGCAAATTACATCATTAATCTTCTTCCTACATCAAAGCTACATATGAATTCACCTTACAGTAAATTGTACCAACAAAAACCAAGCTATACACATTTAAGGGTCTTTGGATTTGCCTGTTATCCTTGCCTCAGACCATATGCACAACATAAGCTTGATCCAAGATCTCTTACATGCATATTTTTGGGATACAGTGAAAGACATAAAGGATATCGATGTCTTCTGCCCACTAATGGACATGTTTATATCAGTCATCATGTGGTGTTTGATGAAACAGTTTTTCCTTTCACCAATCAACTACCAACTGAGTATCATCAAGGTACTGACTTGTACAAACAGTGGATAAATGGAGTGACTTTTCTAGGCTCCATCACTACAGAACAAGTTCAGCCTAAGTCCAATGAGCATATGGGACATCTGCAAGATACTAGATTGATACATAATATCCACACTCATGCATCAGATTCTGCTGTAATACCACAGATACATACTGAGGAACCAGTATGTTCTATGCCAGCATCCACTCTGCCACCAGAGATCAATAATGATCAAGCACAAAACAGCTCTCCACACAATACACAAGGTACACTGTCTGTTCATCCTATGCAAACTAGACTAAAGTCTGACATTGTCAAACCCAATCCTAAATATGCATGCTTGGCTGAATATAAAGTTCCTCTCGAACCAAAAACAGTCAAATCTGCACTGGTAGACAAAGGCTGGTATCAAGCAATGCAAGATGAAATGGATGCCTTATATACAAACTAGGCATGGGAATTAGTGCCTCAAACTGATCACATGGGTGCAAGTGGGTGTTTAAAACTAAACTTACAGCAGATGGTCAGCTTGACAGACTCAAAGCTAGACTAGTAGCTAAGGAGTTTCATCAAGAAGAAGGTGTTGATTTCACAGGGACCTTCAGCCCTGTCATTAAACATGCTACTATTCGAATTGTTCTCTCTGTGGCCATGACAAAGCATTGGCCAGTTCATCAACTTAATGTTAAAAATGCCTTCCTACATGGAACTTTGAATGAAACTGTGTATATACAACAACCACCAGATTTCACACATCCTCAGAAGCCTCAACATGTATGTCTGCTTAAGAAAGCATTGTATGGTCTTCGTCAAGCACCACGAGCCTGGTTTGATAAATTCAGTAACTTTCTACTTGAAAATGGGTTCTCTTGCAGCACCACTGATCCCTCATTATTTGTGTTTCATCATGGCTCAGAACCATACTGTTATTGCTCTATGTAGATGATATTGTGCTCACTGGTAGCTCAGCTCAGTTGCTTTCCCACTTGATTCACCTATTGAGCCTTCAATTTCATATGAAGGATCTTGGTCTTCTGCATTACTTTTTGGGAATTGAGGCTAAACAAACTTCACAAGACTTATTTCTTTCTCAGACCAAATATGCTCTTGATCTACTTACTCGAGCTAATATGAAAGACTGCAAACCCATCTCTACTCCACTATCATTACGGTCTACAGTCATGACAACTGATGACACATTATTGCAGCATCCTCTTGAGTATCGAAGTCTTGTGGTTGGACTTCAGTATCTCACTATAACTCGCCCAGATATTGCTTATGCCACAAATCTCCTCTGTCAAAAGATGCAGCAACCCACATTAGGTGATTTTCACAAGCTAAAAAGGGTTATTCGATATGTGAAAGGAACCGTTGCTCTTGGTCTAACCATTCACTCCAACAGCTTCATGCATTTGTATGGTTTCTCTAATGCTGATTAGGCAGGGTGTAGTACTACCAGGCGATCTACCACTGGTTTTTGTACATACCTTGGCTCAAATCTTATTTCTTGGTCACCAAGACGACAATCTACAGTCTCTCGTTCCTCAACAGAGGTTGAATATCGAGCTTTAGCCTCAGCTACAGCTGATCTTACCTGGGTCAGTTTTGTATTTCGAGACATTGGAATTGGTTTATCTGCTCCAACAACTCTCTTTTGTGACAACAAGTCAGCTATTGCTCTCTCACTTAACCCTGTTTTACATGCTCGCACAAAGCATATTGAAGTAGACTTTCATTTCGTTCGTGAAAAGGTTGCTTCTGGGTCCTTAATTGTCTCTTATACTCCTAGTACTCGACAACTTGCAGATATATTTACAAAATCTTTACCTCAATTACTACATTTTACTCTCCGCACCAAATTGGGCTTGGGGTATTTATACCTTCCCAATTTGCGGGGGGATGTTAAAGATCAGAAGTTGAAGAAGACTGTGGCAATACATATGGAAAAAGAAGCTTTGGAAAACTGCTGATGCTGTGCTTGTGGCTATAAGGAAAAGTACTGAAGATAGTGGATACAAGATAGACATGAAGTGAGAAGCTGGACCACACGTGTTAGTAGAGCTTGAAGATTTAAAAGTAAACACATGTGTTCTAACAGATTAGAGCAGTTATTCTATTATATATGTAACCGAAGTTGTTGAGTCGGTTGTTGAGTCTGTTTTTTGATCGTCTTCTTCCTCGAGTCTCTTATTAATTGGAAGGTACTCTCTGTTTTTTTGGATTGATTGAATACAGAAAAAATAGAACACAGAAAGAGAGATGAGAAGAGAGAGAATTGAAAAGCAGGAATGAAAAGCTCTCAGTTGAATGTACGCTTTGTTCTTTGATTCGAGAAATACAAAAATCTTTCTTCTACATCTTGTGTTTCATTCTTCATTTCTTCACAAGGTGGAATCACCCACGATTTAATTACGCGATTCCGTCGAATCGACCCATATCCAATCACTAATCGATTATAACAGTGTCGTATTGACCCTTGCCGATTATCATGATCAAGCAGTCAATTTCTGATCGAATTCTCAAGTATGTTACGTTTATATCCCTTAACGACTTCACCTGATAGATCAGTTAACTCATGAGTGGCCAACTCAGAGAAAAAGGACCATAGACGCATTGATGAAATGTCAATTTCATAAAATTGGGACCGGGTTGAAATTCAGGATGTCACACCGATAATCCTCCTCACAGTACCCCCAACTTCACACAGTTTCTGGGAGAGGGAGTACAAAGGGTCGAGCATAGATAGATACACGGTGGAGAAGAAGCGAAGCACGAGGATTGCGAAAGCGCAGAAGGTATCGGTAATGTGACGAAGACGGTGGAAGTCGAAGCCAGAGAATTGGGTGAGAGGATGAGGTGCAAGTAGGGGGAGTGGGTCAAGACTAATTTCCAAGACTGATCTCCCATTAAACTGAAATTGTTGTTTGCTTGGCTTCCTACATCAGAAATTACTTGTACTGGGCCACTATTTGGGTGGCCTTCTTGTATAGTATAGAGAATTTGCAAGGATCATTGCTTTTGTTTGCATGGATGGACACTATTGAATGATGATCTCATGTTGCCAATTCTTTAAAGAATTTGGTTCACCTTAAAACGACAATGAGCAATGAAGTCATTGCTCACCGTTTGGGTGGATAATATTAATTAACACTTTAGGACAAAGTGTGTACTTGACGGTATACATTATACTTAGTATGACTACGTCAGATGTCACACTTAAATAGTCTTAAAACAAGTAAGCACCATGATATTCACATAACACACATGGTAACAAGGGCAAACAAAGATAACAACGCAGGTGTCCTTGTCCAATAATAATAGAGATCATTTCCAAATCTTCTTCATGTGACGGTAGAGGCGAGGCCAATAGGTGGATTCGACCATTTCAACCCATAATGGAAGGTGTAGGATTGCAAACAATATGACGGGGAAGGCAGCCAGTAAGGCAATCGGGATGTAAATCCACTTTAATTGTTCACTTAGGACAATTGTGAGAGCAGAGCCGAATGTCACCGATATAAAGGCCAAAGAAAGGAAGAGAAAAGTGAGGCCCAATATTAATTTTCTTGGTAGTGAGTGGAGGAAATCTTCAATTGTGTAGTGTGAAGTTAGGATGGCCAAGAACATCAAGGCAGCGGTGACTGAGGAGAAGAGAGCGAGAGCATCTGCAATAACAAATACCGTGAACGAGCCCTTCTTCAGAAAGATCGGAATCCCAGTGTTACCGTTATTGCCTCCAGGTACTTTCAAAGCCCCCGAGAAAGATACCGTGATGATGATAGTTGCAACAATGCTACAAGTTGATGATGTATTCTTCATCCATTGTCCGGCCTCTTTGAGCAAATCTTGGCGTTGTTCTACAAACACTTCCCAATATGTTTTCCTTCCCATCTTTTTTGTCAATGGAACTTCAAGCAATACCAGACTGTTTGAAGAAGGATCGCTCCTATCTTCCAGCACCTTTAGAAAAATCAAGGATGCCTATCAATGTAAATTAAACTAAACAGCACAAAAGGCTAGCATATAAGGTGGACCGACCTTGTACCACTGAAGTTCCCTCTGCATAAGGAAAACCGCTCCAGAAGCATCTGGGGTTGCACATCTTGGTGACCATTCGGTCGTAGCCTTCATCAGGCCGTGTTTTTCCCAAGCATCGTTTGTCAAATATGGAATGTAGTGTGCATTCACTAGTCTAAACAACTCAACATGCCGTCCACTCACAACTTGTTTCATCAGTTCCTTTGTGAAATTTTCATCCCACATCAACTCTGGAAAATGCTTAAGACATAAACTCACAATTTCAAAGATTCCATGGGAAGCAGCGTCAAGGACAATGCCTGAAGCCAATAAAAATTCAAGTATTTCGGGAGTTTGCATTCGAGTCTTCTTCTCGGTAAGAGCAAGATTTGCAAACTCAAGCGAGCATTGATGCCTCAACTTTGACTCTCCAATCCTTTTAATGAAAGGTGCTGCACATAACATTAGATAAGCAATTTTCTAAATGACAAGGAATCAAAAGATTTAAGAGGTTTTCGCATTTGCCTGTGTTCTTGTATAAATTTAATTAAAAAAATGATGGATTTAACATGCTAGAAAAAAACAAAACTTCATTTGGCCTGAAAATCAAAATGATCAGAACACATGGATCTATCAATGAATACACACAATGTCACAAGAAAAAAAAACATTTAAAAAAAAAATGGGTAGATTCAATGACATATTGATAAATTTTCGGTTGAGGATCTTTACGGATTCACCTAATGGATACATATTGTTTAAATATTGAGTTTAATTGAATCTAACCATATGGTAATATCCAAATCGAAAGCCGGTCCACATAAATAGCTATTGGGATATACTGAAACTATTGATTTACACTTTAAATTTAGAGATCTCTGCTCATAGATGATATAAAGTCCTCTTTCAGTTTTGGATGCAAGGGATATGGAATAGAGGTTGTATACCATGACAGTTTTGTGTACCTGATTTTGTGGTAAGATTCCAAAGTGATGTCTTGAACCACTTAAGTGCTAGTGCCACCGCCAAGAAGAGAAGAGGAATCATGTTAACAATTTAGGAATTAATGACAAACTAAAACATAAATATCACACATATGAAATGAAAATTGTATGTGTAAGTAAACCTAATAATGCTTCTATGACCTAAAATCCAAGTCTACAACTCACTTTAATTCTACTAGGCTATTTGACATTAAGACTTTTCAGAATTTGACATTAAAACTTGTCGAATAACCTTACAAATCTACATCATGGTTTAGATATATATATTGGTTGTTTTAGTCCATTCATTAAACAGATTAACAGAATTGCTCATGGGACCATCAAGTTCTAAAAAATCAATGTATCAATGCTCCAATTAGCATCAAGATTTATTTCATCTAAAGAAGTTGGATAAGAGGAAGGGTAAAGCTAAAATCCCGATCTCATATTTCCCACCCTTCGTACCTCGACCCATCTTCGTGTCTATGGAATTGTCAAATGAAGTATCAACCAGACAAAGAGGGAGACCTAAAAATGGAAACATAGAAGAGTGAACACCATGTGGATAAAGTTGCTCGAATTACAAATCTAACAAAAGAAGTGCAAAAAGAACCGACATTTGTAAATAGATTTCTCCCAAAAATTGAGTCCAGCTCCACTACGGAAGTAAGACTTCATCTTCGCCAAGTCTCCCAACAGGCTATTGTTTTCAGTATCATCAGATGTTGCTAAGCCTGGGTATTGGCGAGCAAAATACAAGCCAATGTCTTTTGGAACACAAACAAAAATATCAATTCAAGAAAACAATGAAGGAAATGGAATAAGATGAGTGAGTGTGAAACCCTACCCAAATGACCGGCCATGATAAGACAGGACATGGTACCATGATCTGGGGCGGATGTTGTATGCCTGGCGAGGTACCAGATAACCTCCTTTTGCATAGGAGCACATGAAGTAGCCATCGATAGGGCGTGGGGTACACTTTCAGATTTCGCATCAACTCGGTCCACTAATGCCTTGACCATTCTTATTCTTCCTCTTCGGACAGCATGATTAAGGGCACTTATTAAAATGACAACATAATATTCTGAAGGGAAGCGCTTGACCAGGTTTTCGACCAATTGATCTTGTCCGACCATAACCGCTACGTCGAGCAGAGTAGCGGATGTTTTGCCCATAGTCATCACTTTGGCTGTCCTTGCTTCATGATCTTCATTGAGGATTTTCTCGACAGCTTCCAGATCACCCTTCACTACGGCTTCAAACAATGGTCGATACTTTTCATTGACCTCCACTGTTGGCATAACGGGAAAAATTGCATATTAAAAATGCTCAGGCGTTCCCACTTCTTGTTTTTAAGGAAACAAATTGCCTAAATAGTCCTAAATCTATTACAATTTTTTAATTCAGTTCTAAACTCTCTCTTTTTTGCCAATTCAGTTCATCCGGTTAAATTTAACTAGCTGACACTAATGTGCATGCCGTCCGGCCAACATTGAAGTGGCAATTTTTAATAATTTTTATTGTTTCAAACTTTTTTATTAATTTTTATTTTTCATTTTTTTCTTTCTTCTTATTTTTCTAGCCAGTCACTGGACCGGTCAAAGGCTATGATTAGCAAGGTCGACCTCGCCGACCAGAAGCAAGGCCTTGCCGTCGCAGGCAAGCTAAGCCTCGCCCAAATCTAGCAAGGGCAAGCCTCGCCATCACGGCGCTAGGCGAGCTCATCCTTCTTGTCGTGACACTAAGCGAGGTCTCACCCAGCCATGGCAAGGGAAAGGCATGCCATCATGGCAATGGACGAGCTCGCCCACGACTGTGAGGCCTTACCAGTGACTGGCAAGGTCAATCACGGTGGCCATAGCCTTTGGTCGGTCCGACGATCGACTAGAAGAAGAAAGAAAGAAAGAAAAAATCAATAAAAAATTTCGAGAAATAAAATATTATTAAAAAATTGCCACATCAGCGTCGGCCGGACGGCCCACACTAGCTAATTAGATAAACTGAATTTGTACCATTGCAAAATGTTTAGAACTGAATTGACCAAAAAAAAAAATATTTAGAACTGACTTGGAAAAATTGTTATAGATTTAGGACTATTTTGGTAATTTTACCTTTTTTTAAGGTATGAGTGCAACTATTGTAGCTGCTCAATTTTCATGAAACACATATGAAAGTGAAGGAGCGTTGTTTACTCAAACATACATTTTTCTATGGGTACGTGCATATTTACTCTTTTGAAGTTAAAAAGAAAAAGAATTGGATTTTCTCAATAATTAGTCAAGATATCATTCAGATTTTTATAATTTAATTTGAACTTATATATTGGCATTTTTTATGCTGTAGAATTTAAATTTTTTAGAATTAAATAAAGTCCAAATGCATAGAACATAAAACTTATGAAAAACGAGAATTCAAAGTTCAATGACAAACCTTTGGCTGATCTATGACCATCTTGGGAAGCTTTATCAGTTGTTGTGCCTCCTGAACTCATATCTACGTGTATCTCTTTGTTACCAAAGAAGAAACGAACATAAATAACCTTAGAAAATTAATTACACTCTATATGCTGCAGATCATCTATGCTTGTAGTATTAGTCTTATTCATTGCATTGGAATTTTCTGTATTAAACTTAGATAATAAACTTTTTTTAAAAATAACATTAAATTTAAACAAAGGTTATGAATTATCTTCGAGATATGTTTTTTCTTGAAAATATGTTCGGCGAGTGAACAATAAGAGTTTTCAACATGAATGATAATTATAAAAACATATTTTGTGTAGCATCTTAAAGCAAGCATTTTACAAAAAAAAAAAAAAGTCAGTTTTAGTCATTTTAGGTTATAAGGGTCAAATTCCAAAGCTCGGGACCTATGGTTCTCGGACGCACTTATTTATAATTATGGACTATCCGGACAGCGACGGTGGCGGATCTTTTCTCGGCTTCTGGACAGGCACTGAAGGCCTCGTTGGAGTCTTGGGAGCATCCCCTACCTATTCTATCTCAGGACCCCAATTCCTTCTTTTGGCAGGAGAACTCTTCGAGTTTATTTTCGATTGCGTCTGCATGGGAGACCATTAGACGGAAGAAGCACAAGGTGCCCTGGGCTGCGTTCATTTGGAGCAATATGATAACACCTCGGTATCACTTCAACCTCTTGCTCATGGTGAGGAACCGCCTTCCAAGTCAGGTTCTTTTGCTATCCTATGGTAGAATTGACAACGCAGTATGTGCTTTTTGCATCTCCAGACCGGATTCCATTGACCACTTGTTCTTTGGCTATCGCATCACTTCTAGTCTGGCTTTGTTTTGGGCTGCGAGATGCAATCTATCTTGGCAGAACAGATCTTGTGGGGATAACCTCCAATGGGCAATGAAACTTCTCTCTGGCAGCGAATTTTATCATTGCATTGCTAGATTTTCCTTTGGAGCTTTATGTCACATGACTGGAAGAAGAGAAATAGCATCCTATTTAGGGAACAAACGGTGGCGGTTCCGGCCTTGAAAAATCATCTTATCAAAGCAGTCAAGGATAAAGCTCTAACTTTTACTAATGTGGCGGACACGTACAAAAATAGAAGGATCCAACGCTCCTGGGATTTGGACCCGTCCATTTTTAATCCGGCGGCTGGACTCTAGGGTCGGCTTTGATGGTATTACCATCACTTCTCTTTCTCTTGCGAAGCGAATGAACGGTGGACTTTTGGTTTGTCTCGTTGAAGCTGGGAGTTCGCCTTCGCATGCTGCTTCTTGGCTGGAGGTGCTGGTCGTCCCGATGCTGTGGTGGTGAAGCTTCGCCTGTGGCCTTTGATGGCTGTTCGGTTGTGTTGACGTGTGAAGAGGGGCCAGTGCTTCCATGCCTGTTTCCGTGTCTTCCCCTTGTTGATGTTTTTGTTGGCTAGTCCTTGCTGTTCTGTTTTCCTTGGTCCTCTGCCGTTTGTTTGGCTTTTGCCTTTCCTTGGCTGTCCTGCCGCCTTGATTTAGCAGCTTTTGTTGTTTTTGTCAGCATCCTTTCACTCATTTTGACTAGCCTTTCTTTATGAGTGCAAGGTTTTTGTGCCGATCTTCTTGTATAGTTTGGTTTAAAGCTCAATACATTATTACCTTTACCCAAAAAAAAAAAAAAAAAAAATGCCCTCGGGCTTCTTTCACAGTCTGTCCTTTTTGGGTAAGGATTTTGTAAGAAGTATCCAAGCAATTTTTTTTTTTTTTTGGTCAGAAGTATCCAAGCACTTGTTAAGCAATAAAATAAAGAAATATTGCAATTTTCAATACATTAACTATTCATGATAGTGCTTATATTACTTCGAAATTAACCCTCAAAAACCCAAACTTCTCCAACTTTCTTCCTCCCCCTTGTGGGATCAAGTCAGAACACCAAACGAAAGAACTGAACATACCTGTCAATGGTGGCAATGGTTTCGAAAACGAATTGCCTTGGTTATCCATGGAGGATTCTTCGCCGTGCCACCTCTCGAGCGTGCAAAAATCTCAAGCAGAGAAGTAGTGTCTTTGCGGTTGAAGTCGAAGTTGTTCTCTGTTTTCTCGGATCTTCTCTTCTTATACATCGCCTTGCAGATGCAGCCGAAGTTCCTGCTTCAGTTGATGATTCAATGCTGCGGTCGTTTTCAAAAGCCAAAAAAAACTTAGATGGAAAGTTATATAAACGGAAGTAGCTCATATCCGAAACATGAAGACGTAACGTTTTTGTACTTTTCTTTTTTGGCCCGACGTTGGAGTGAGTCACGATGCCATTGAAGTCGAGAATGCTGCCAAAGTTCCTCACTACCAGGATGCGTGACTTTCTTGCCATCGCGAAAGTCCGTACGATGTCATTGCTTACATCTCAGGGAAGTTTGCCAGCAGCATATCCCTTCCCTCTCTTCAGCATCTCTTTTTAGCCCTCAATAGCTATTCAGATTAGAGAATGATTTTAAGAAGACTTCAAGTGGCCCCTGTCTCACTGGACCTCACTTGCAGCTACGAAAACTGAGTCATTGGCACTTCATTATTTAAGCATTATCGAAATCGAATCTTAGACCTAACATAGAATGAGATATGCAGTCCGAACGAAACACGCCCAAATGTGATCCACAAGACTACGACTTCAGCATTTGCTTTTTTGTCAAAATCATGGAAAAACATTTCATTTCAACGGAGGGAATACCGATTGCTGTTAGAAGACTTAGTTGTAGTAGTCGTAGTGATTCAGTAGGAAAAGCAAATTAAAATACGTCTGTGAATGGAAGATGACATGAGAGGAAGATATTGGACGATAAAATGTAACGAACCGGCAAAGGGCATCGTGTTTGTGTTCCTAAACAACATAAACTATACGCAATCCAATCTAAGTTTAGCGCACACGAACGTAATCCTAGAATATCGACATTTGTGGTTTTGTTGAGAACATGCGAAAGGTTTCAATGGTGCCGTGAGTTCATTTCTTATCATTGGATAAGGCTCCTTAACATCTGGTACCATTGATAAGGCTCCTTGTCAAAAAATCATCCGGTACCATTGCCCGCTAACTCGACGGGACTTGCTTTCCTAAAGAAACCATTCCGTCATCAACCCTATCTATGTTTCTACAATGGTCTACATGCTTCGAGTTGTTTCATACCATAATCAGTCTCATTCGTGTAAGATTATGAATTTTGCATTGAAAGAGGAGAATGTGCAGTCTCAGTTCCCCTCAGGATCGAAAACTCTCCTATATTCAATTTACGCGAGTTTCTAGGAAACGTCTTCACTGAGAATCATTTAAAAAATAGGAACCTTGGACTTTTGCCCCTAAATGAGAATAGGTAGAGTTTCCACGTACTATCATTTGGACCCGAAGATTAAAAAAAAAACACTGAATAGAACATTAAGATATTATTTATTATTTTCGGCAGATGCGATGTGGAAGCATGGTCACTCTATCTATAATAAATTAATAAAAATGAATAAATAATAAGGAAGTTGGTCGTGGGTTCTAAATCATTGTTGCGGCCTGTTTGTTACCTATCGATTGTAACTTACGAACGACTTTACCGATTTATGATCGTCAAGGAGATAGTAACCCGATAAGTGTTTATTACTCCTGACTAATTCTTAGCAATGTAAATAGTAAATTACTGGTGAAATTATTAATTTATTAGGAATTCGTAGTGGTCAAATAGTTATTTTTATCATAAGATATAACTGTTAATTGATGGTCAGTTACTTCAGTGTAATTTACCAACGACATTAGGGGGCAAAGACGGAGTCGGTGGTGGCTCGATGGATGGCAACGAGGAATGCTCAAATACGTGATTATATATATTTCTTATATGCAGGCGGCCTCCTTTACCAAAATTTTTAGACTTTTAGGTTGAAAAGCCTAACGGACTTAATACAAAAACTAAATGATGCATGTTAAGGAGCTAAGCTAGTCTCTAGTAATTCCTAGGTGGGTTTCATCAAAGCTCATTGTGAATGCAAATAGGAAATGCAATGCCGACAAGAAAAAGATCGTCCTCTTTTCAGTTAATTATGATGTCGTTGCGCTCATCCTCGACAGAAAGTTAGGTTGCATTTTGACGTGACATTTTATGTAAGGGTGTCGAAAATGCCGGATGCCGGCAGCATATACCATCCCCTTCTCTATAATGAGCTATCGCAGATTCCTAGTTCCGTCTTCAACATATTCTTTTAGCGCTTAACAGCGACTTCAAAATTAAAGAACGATTCTCAGGCCGACTTCAAGTCGTCCCTGTCTCCCTGCACATCACTGCACCTCCGAAAACTACAGTTTTGTAAGATAACTTTTGAACTGAGCGTTGTTGGCACTTCATTAGTCAAGCATTATGAATGCATCGAAATCAAACAACAGATGAGTATAAAGTCCGGATGAAACACATCCAAATGTGATCCACGAAACTACGGCTACAGCATTTGCTGTTTTGTCAGGTTCATGGGAAAACATTTAATTTCAATGGAGGGACTTGTCTCTATAACTCTGGGAAAAGGGACAACTTATCGGAATCCCGGAAAACTTCTTGGTGTTAGTAATTAAACAAAATTCATAAATATTGTCGATCGGTTGCCTAACTGTCGATGCACAAGTTCAATGTCGATGTCTGTTAGGATTTCAAGACTGATGCACAAGTTATTTATTAATTTTTTTATTTTATTTCTTTAATTTCTGCCAAATATTTTTTATTGATGCTAATAGTTTAGTAGGATAACTTATTTTATTAGAACTAATATTTATATTGATTTCCGGAGTTAAAAATCCTTTTTTTCTTATCTTTTGTAATTTTTTCTATTTGATTCCTAATTGTGCTGGTTATATCATCCAAATCTTTCACTCTTTTTTTTTTTTTCAGTCAATGAAGAATCTGTCAAATCCATAAATCGAATTTGAATGAACGATTCATTAATCATACCATTACTAATTACCCCATTTTTTTCTTTTTTAGTTTCACTCAATTCATCTATTTTTCTTAATCCAAATAATGGAATTGGGTTTCTTTTGGAAAGTTCTTTTATTATTCCTTTTAAAAATAGAATGGTTTTCATGACCGATTTTTTTCTTTCTTTTGAAAGGTTTAAAAAAAAGATTTATTCTTTCTTTTAAAACCTATATAACTAAAAAAGGATTCTTTTGTAATTTTATAATTTTTTTTTTTGAGTTCTTTAAAAATGGGTTCAAAAAATGAATGTTGTTTTCTAGGAGAACCAAAAGGAACTTCAGTTTCCATTCCCCAAACTGTTAAAAAACAAAAATCGTTTTTTTGCTCTTTATTTCTCAGCGGATCTTTCTGGGGGGTGGCACCTGATCCACGCACAAGTCATTCTCTTTTATTGCCCTCTGTATCACTGGCTCAATGTGAACGAAATAAGCGCATTAATATTTCTACTCGATTTTCTATGTTCTTGTTCTGGTTATGGAGATCATGGGATTGCACGTTTTGCATCTTACATGTGGTGTCAGAGCAACCATAACCTAGAACTCGAATGCATAGAATTTTCGCCTTATTTTTCGTGATTTTCGTAATTTTTTGTTCAATAAAAATCAAATTTAATTATAAATTTGGATTGGACTCGTCGAGACGAGCAAAACCGTGGGTGGTGCGTTGCCAGGGGAGGCCCCAAGCGCCCCCACGTGCGGCCACGCACCGCCAGGGCGTCAAGCACACGCCCTCACGCGCTCCCATGCACGGGTCACCGCTTGCGCGGGTGTTGCACTCGCGAGGACTGACGTCAGCAACCCTAGGGACTGACCCAACCCGTTGACCCCCCCCCCCCGAACCGGTCAACGGTGAATCAATGGTTGGACCGGGCGGTTGAGCCAAGAACCAATAGGGCCAGATCGATCGGTCAGTATGCTCGCGCTTGAGCTCCACGCACCGCGCACTCAAGCGGCGCATGGAGGCTCCAATTGGCGCGTGGTTTGTGGCTAGAAGTTCATATGACCATTCTCTATGCTATGGTGTATTTACTTTACATGTTTTATGATTTTATGAAAGTGAAAATACATACAAAACCCTAAATACGTGTATTTTTAATATATTTTCTTGTATTTTTCTAGAATTTTGGAAATATAAGTGTTGGTTTACAGGTATGTTATCACATAAATATTATAAAAGTGCGATTCATTGATAATATATATAAAGTTTAACTTTTATTAATTTATAAAGCAGTGTAATTAGCATGATATGTGATTTTAGTGATACATTGCCCCTATCACTAAAGTTAAAATCACATGTATATGGTGTATGTGAAAATTAAAATTTATACACATAGTATGAGAGAGTTTCAAGGATTCAATTGAGTTATAACCGCCAAAGTGGCACACTTGATTGGGTTTGAAAAATTTCGGTCTCGTATAATGATTGGGATGTCTCCTGGTCTAATGCGTAGTCATACTCCAAATAAGGTGATTATGTATTAGTTTATGGAGGGATACATGATGGTGTGGTAGAGGAGTGACTAATCCTAATGGTTCATATGCCCAAATGTGATGAATTCATGAATGTTAGAATATATTCTCATAACCACTATCATGTGGGGAATATACAACTACATGTCATGTATTCTGCCCAAAGGTGATTATATAATTTTGCATATAACTCTCTAGATGTGTACTTATACGTCAAGTTATAAAGTGCTCACATGATACTAATTATATACATTACTTGTTTTTCAGTCACCTTTTCTGTAAACGGTAACTCCGTCACAATTGAGGTTCTTGCTAGTTCAAATTTTAAGAGATAGAGAGAAGATTTTTTATTTGCTATGGAGCGGTAGATGTTCATATGGCTCTTACTGCCGATCGGCTGGATCAGCCGGCGGATCTTACTACCAAGAGTACAAAAGCTCAGAAAGCACATTTTGTTGCTTGAGAAAAGATCAATTGAATTTGCTTACTATCCATGAAGCATTCCATTCATGAGCACTTAAAAAGTGGTTTGCCTGCAGACTGCACTACTAGGCAAATTATGGAAGCCTTGGTAGCTAGAAACCGTGTCTCGTCTAATGTTGAGATAAGGACACACCTACAAACACTATTTAAAATGAAGTATGATGGTTGTAATGGAGTTAGAGATTATGTTCTGAGGATAATAGATTTACAGACAAAGCTTTAGGCTCTCAATGTTGTTATTCTCACTGCTTGCATTGTGCATCAAGCTTTAAATACTCTTCCTCCTGATTTTGGGATTATCAATACCAACTATAATTCCCAAGATGAAACCTGGTCAATTAATGACCTGATTATAAGGGTAGTGGTAGAGGAAGAAAAATTGAAGAAAGATAAAGGGTATATTATCCTTTATGCTTCTAGTTATGGTATTTACAATGGTAAGAAGTTAAAAAATTATACTCATAAGAGCAATTCTGAAGCTGCTGGTCCTTCCAACAATAAAAGAAATTCTAAAGTTGTTGGTCCTTCTAACAGTTTGGGTCCTAAAAAAGCATTCTTCAAGAAGGATGGTGTTATTTGCTACTTTTATAGGGAGAGAGGACATGTAAAGAAATGTTGCAATAAGTATAAAACTTGATTGTCCAAGAGAACCAACAGTGAGCCTAAAGGTAATGATTCTTTGGCATTTGTTTGTGAATCCAATCTATCTGAAACCCCGACCAATTCTTGGTGGCTGATAACGGTGCAACTAATCATGTTCCGTTTACCATACAGGGGTTTTTAAACCGAAGGACGCCAAATCAGGATGAATTAAAGCTCACTATGAAAAACAACATTGAAGTTGATGTCGAGTTCGTGAGAGATGTTATTTTAATTTTAGATTATGGTTTTAGGATGACACTAAGAAACACTTTTTACGTACATTCTTTAGGCGGAATATAGTTTATGTGTCTTGTTTTGACATGTGTGGATTCTCTTTTGAAATAAAAAGCAATGGTATTTCTATGTTTTATAATTCAAATAAGGTTGGGTGTTGCAATTTATCCAATGGATTGTATCGATTGAGTTTATCTCCCAACGACATGTACGTTGCTTATTCAGCTGAAAAAGTTGTTTTCAAAAGGCCTCTACCTAAGGAACAGTCTTATGCATTATGGCATAAACGTCTTGATCACATCTCTAGAGAAAGAGTAGAAAAGCTTATAAAAGCTGACATCTTGCCTACTCTTAAAAGTGATCTAGAGACTTGCATAGACTGTTGTAGAGGTAAGATAACCAAGATAAAGAAGAAATCCGCAGTACGAAGTTCTGACTTATTGGAGGTTAATCTCACTGATATTAGTGGACCATATACGGTTACTTTGTGCAGAAATTTTTATTTCATCATATTTATTGATGACTATTCCTGATATGGATACTTATACTTGATTAAAGAAAAGTCCGAGTCTCTTGACAAATTTAAGATTTTTTGGACTGAAGTACAGAAACGGTTGGAAAAAGTTATAAAGATTGTCAAATCTGATCGTGGTGGTGAGTATTTTGGTAAGCATGGTGATGCTGGACAACTTAGAGGGTTATGTGCTAAATACTTAGAGGATTTTTGGATAATAGGTCAATTTACTATGCTCGGAAGTCCTGAACAAAATGGTATGGTTGAAAGGCGCAATCGCACTCTTATGGACATGATGAGAAGTATGATTAGTAGGACTAATTTACCTTATTTTCTGTGGAGTGAAGCTTTGAAAACAACTCTTTATATTCTAAATCACATTCCTACTAAAGCGGTTCCATTGACTCCTTTTGAGTTGTGGACTAGACGTAACCTAGCTTGAATTATCTTAAAGTTTGGGGATGTCCTATAGAAGTGAAGTTATATAATCCAACATTGAGTAAGTTGGATTCTAAAACTACTCAGTGTTATTTCATATCTTACCTAGATCATTCAAAAGAGTATCGATTCTATAACCCTAATGGAGGTACAAGAATTGTGAAATCTCAAACTGCAAAATTTTTGGAATTTGATGTAGCCGAGAATGATAGTTGCTCACAAACTATTGAAGATGATAGTATAGTGGGGATTACTGGATCCCTGTCTCATCCTATGCAGACGATTATGGAGCCTCCTACACCACAAACTGAGCCTGTTGCGGCTCAGGATCCTATTGTTAAGGTAGTTTTTGATGAAATTCCTCAAGTCCCTCAAATTCAGAATGAGGTTCTAGTAGCTCCACTCAGAAGATGGACTAGGGAAAGACATTCAGCTATACTGCCAGACTGTGTAATCTACTTAGGAGAGTATGATTATGATATTGGTTGTGTTGTTGATCCTGTGACTTATATGGATGCTATTTCATGTTCTCAATCAGATTTATGGCTAGATGCGATGAAAGATGAGATGCAATCTATGAAACATAATGGTGTTTTGTTGAATTGCCTAAAGGTTATAAGCCTATCAGTTGCATATGGGTATACAAGACTAAAAGGGATTTCAAAGGGAATATTGAAAAGTTTAAAACCGGACTGGTAGCTAAGGGTTTCACTCAAAGAGAATAAATAGATTATGACCACCCGCCGCGGTGGCTCTGCTGGATAAGGCACCGTTGATCCTTGCCCTCAAGGTGAGGGGTTCAAAACCCAGTGGAGACACTTGGTGCCTTAACCGCTTGCACGAGGTGGTGGTTCCCTCGTGCGGCCCCAAGGTTTGCCCGCCGGCTGCCGGCTGTACGAGGTTCCCTGAGTTATCAAAAAAAAAAAAAGATTATGAAGCAACTTTTTCTCCAATTTCTTCTAAAGATTCTTTTAGAGTGATTTTTGCATTAGTAGCTCATTTTGATATGGAGTTACATCATATGGATGTTAAGACTGCTTTTCTAAATAGAGCCCTTAATGAGGAGGTTTATATGGTGCAGCCTAAAGGTTTTGCGGCAAATGACTTAGGTAAACTTGTATGTAGATTGAATAAGTCTATTTATGGCCTTAAGCAAGTTTCTAGACTGTGGTATTTAAAGTTTCATAGTGTTGTCACTTCATTTGGATTTATTGAGAACAAAGTAGATCAATGTATATACTATAAGGTCAGTAGGAGAAAATATATTTTTCTCATAGTTTATGTGGATGATATCTTAGTTGCAAGTAGTGACGTTGGATTACTGCATAAGAAAAGGCAGATATTATCAAAAAATTTTGATATGAAAGACCTTGGTTAGGCGTCTTTTGTTCTTGGCATTGAGGTCCATAGAGATCGTTCTTGCCGTTCATTGGATTTGTCTCAGAGAGCATATATTGATCGTATTTTAGAAAGATTTAATATGCAGCATTGCAAATCAAGAAATGTTCCTGTTATTAAGGGTGATAAATTGAGTCTTTCATAATACCCTAATTCAGATTTTGAAAAAGCTCAAATGAAGAATGTATCTTATGCTAGTGTGCTTGGAAGTATTATGGCCCTGTTTGGTTCAGCATTTGGAATGCTCATTTGGGCTCTAAAGGGGTTTGGTCAAATGCTGTGGTGTTTGGTTCATTTTTTTGAGGACTTTGGGGAGATGCAATTGCATCTCCAAGGGGCTTCAAAGGCCTTTAGGGGAATGGAGGGGTGGAGGTGCATTCTCAAAGTAGCATTTTCGGGATGCAACTTCTTTGTTTAATGAAAATTTGTTAATTGCCCATTTTGTCCTCATTTATTAACTAAAATCTGCTTTTTCCCTTTTCTAATAAGAAAGCCCTACGCCTCCTCTTCCTTACCGTTGCCTCACGCAGCCTCACGCCTCCTCTGCACTCTCACGCCTCTCTCTCCGTCGTCCCTCACCTTCTCTTTCGCGAGCTGCTCTCTCGTGTCCTCACCTTCTCTTTCGCGAGCTACTCTCTCGTGTCCATCCGAGATCCTCACGCTTTCTGTAGCCTCACGCCTCTCTCCGTCGTCCCTCCGTCTCCTTCGCGAGCTGCTCTCCGGTGTCCATCGGAGATCAGCCATCCCAACCTCGAAGATCGCCTCCCGCCGTTCTGCTCTCCTGCTCGCGTCGCGCTCGTAGCAGGAAAGTTGGGTAAGCTCGGAAGCTTTGATTCCATCGCTCGTTCGTCCGATTTTGCAGTCACCGTTGAAGATTCCGCACGAGATTACTCGCGAGGGCCGCGGGTAGTACTCTTTTTACGCTCTCACGACTCTCTCTACCTCACGATTGGTTTGTGTCCGACCCTCACGTTCACTCACCTCTCCAGGTAAGATTTCCTTGGTTCTGTTCGGATGTATGGAAGTCCCTCGCCTTTATCATACCTTGACCGACTCCCCCTTTCGTGCTTGAAGCAGCGTTCCCTCACGGCTAGCAAGGGTTTGAGTTCTCTGCCTCGAGTCACTCCTTCACGCTCACTGCCCTCGACTCTCCTGTCACGCTCGCGCTCGTGCTCGCTTCTGTCCAGGTTAGATTTTCTCTATTCATGTTGCAATTTTTGTGGAAATTTGTGTGGGTAATTGAATATCTTATCTGATTTGGCGAGAGATCGTAGCATGTTATTAGGTTGAGGCGCGACGTGGATTCTGAGGTAGCTTTCGCTGTAATGTTTTCTAGTCGGATGGTTTAGTCTTGGTTAAGTTTCAATATGGGATTTAACTAGCAGGGTATGAAGGCCAGTAGCTCTTGTTATATTGGCGATTATGTAGCATAAGAAGATGGTTATAATAGAAGTAGATGCTATTAATTTGTGTGGATTTAGGTGTCACCAAAGTTTTACGGGTTTGTGAATTCTTATGTGTGTTATTTTGGATCATTTCTCAGTTTGCTTTCTTATTATGGAGAAAGCTATTCAGTGAAGAAAAGGTTTATGTAATAGCATCATTTCTCAGTTGATATGCTGGTATTTGATAACTTTGGAAATTCAATACTTTCTGGAACATTTTGTGTAAAGCGTGGTGTGCTGTAGCGCTGTTAGAATTTTAGCTTGCAATTCAGTTGTTGGTCACGGAATGCTATGTACTGCATTTAGATTTCACTCCAAGTAGCTGATAGCATACTATGCTAGGTGGCTTTTGTTAAGTGAGAAACAAGAGCCAAGGTGAATGCTGATGCTGATTCACCTAAGTTCCTTGTAAGAAGATGAAGAGGAGAATCGACTGGCTGCTCTTTTACACCTAATATCATCTATTATCCATGGCTAGCCTTGTTTGATGAGTCGATTCTCAAATGAAGAACGTTGATGATGGCTAAGATGAAAGCCAGCCTTTCCATCTTTTATAGGGTGTAGATTTTCTCCCTTCGGGAGTCCTTGGGAATTTAGTATTTAGGGGAAGATAGAGTGGATATACTTGCTTTTCATGTTTTCCTCTTTTCTACATAAGACTGAGGTCTTGGCTCAAGGGGATGGCCTATTGGCTGGAGCATTTTTTTTTCCCCATTTTCTTTGTGCTTGAAAGGTTGTTGGAAAACGTAGAATCCAAATGTCACAAGGCTGAACAATAATTATATCAAAAGATTAAGATGTTGTCATAGCTTCTTATTTGAATTTTTGAATATGTTATTTTATTTTTATATCCAAACTCTATTTAAATTATGTATGTACCTAATTTATATTAATATTTTTAATGTGAGAATTGTTTCTAATTGAGGTTCTCTTTATGTGGTTGACTTTCATAAATATGTTGATTGATATTATTGTTTTGCTTAATGGATTGTCTAGATTATTCATTATTTTTTCTTATTCTAACTCTATATTTTGTTACGTTAGGCAATTATGGATGATTCTCAACAAAAGGAAAATCATGAACAAGAGGAAGATGAATTCCTAGATTTGCTTTCAATTGCTAATGCTTCAATTGCTTATCAAGCAATGCACATTTGCAAACAACCTTCTATGACCTCATCATATACAGGTCATGCATGGATGAGAGAGTTGATGGCCAAAGATACTAATCCAATAAGATGTTATAATATGTTTAGAATGCATAGGGATGTATTTAATAATTTAACACGTGACTTAGTAACACGTTATGGCCTTAAAGGATCTAGGAATACTAATGTTGTAGAAATGGTTGGAATGTTTCTTTATCTGTTGGGACATGGTATAGGTAACAGGGTAGCACAAGAGCGCTTTCAACGCTCTGGGGAAACCATAAGTAGGCAATTTAGTTTAATTTTAAATAAAGTATGCAATATGGGAAAAGATTTGATCCAACCAAGTGATCGACAATTTCGGGAAGTTCCAGAGAAGATTAGAAAATATCGACTATTTTATCCATATTTTAAGGTAAGTTACGATTGTACAATAAAAACAAAAAACTAAATTTAAATCATGTAATATTTGCATTATTTGTTTTAGGATTGCATTGGAGCTATGGATGGTACACATATCCCAACAATGGTACCGGTGTATGATCAAATTCGCTTTATTGGTCGAAAAGGAAAGAGTACTCAAAATGTGTTGGCCGTATGTAATTTTAATATGGAATTCATTTACGTTAGTGCCGGTTGGGATGGACAAGCTCATGATACTCGTGTCTTCTATGATGCCATTGGAAGACATGATGCACAATTTCCCCATCCACCTCTAGGTTGGTTAATTAACGGTTTATGTACATCCATATATATATATATATATATATGTGTGTGTGTGTGTGTGTGTGTGTGTGTGTGGCATATGTTAATTAAATTTATATTATATTTGTGTAGGTAAATATTATTTAGTAGATGCTGGATATCCAAATCTCACGGGTTATTTGGGGCCATATAGAGAAGTTAGATATCATTTGCCAGAATTTCGACAAGATCCTACACCTACGGATCATCGAGAAGTGTTCAACCGTGCGCATTCCTCACTTCGCTCGGCAATTGAACGAGCCTTTGGCGTATTAAAAATGAAGTGGAAGATTTTAACCACTATACCAAGTTATCCTTATGAAAAGCAAGTGCAAATTGTCATAGCTACAATGGCTTTGCACAATTTTATAAGAAAAAATGCCGTAACTGATACGGATTTTGAAACAGCAGATTTGGATCCCGAGTATGGATATTCAGTCGACCATGATGTTGTAAATGAGGGGACAAGTGTTTCAAATGATAATGCATTCCCTGACATGGCACGTTTACGTGATGAAATAGCTATGAACTTGATAAATAGTTAATGACGTTTGTAATATGTAATGATAACTTATTTCTTTTTTTGGGACATATGTTGTCATGTTTATTGTAATGAAATTACTCTATTTTTAATTGAGTTGATGTGATTTTTTATTTTAGATTTTATTAATGTCTCTTATACATTATTCTCAACTTGAAAAAAAAATATAAAAATTAAGGCCATTGATTTTTGTTTTTGATTTTAAACAAATTAAAGTTGCAAAATTTTAAAATTGGCACATGAAAGGACTTTTCAAATGTATGTGTTTACCAAACAGCATTTTCCCCAAGTTACATCTCAAGGCATCTTTTCAATTTTAGTTTACCAAATAGTATTTGCATTTCGCCAAACCCCTTTAAACTAAAGGCCTTTGCATTTCCCCAAGGACATTCCCCCAAAGCCGAACCAAACGAGGCCTATGTATGCTCAAGTTTGCACTAAGCCAGATATTGCCTTTGTGACAGGATTTCTAGGCAAATATCAGTCAAATCTAGGACACGATCACTGGGTTGCTTGCTGCTAAGAAGGTTTTAAGGTACTTAAAGAGGATAAGAGATTATATGTTGATTTATAAACATGTTTCGAACTTGCAACTATTAAGGCATTCAGATGCAAATTATGCCGGCTGTCAAGATGATAAGAAGTCAACGACATGATGCATATTAATATTGGCAGGAGGTACAGTATCATGGAAGAGCGAGAAACACAAATCTATATCTTCTCTACCATGCAAGCGGAGTTTATAGCAGGTTTTTCAGCTGCTACTCAAGCTATTTGGCTTCGGAACCTCATTAGTGAGTTAGGGGCTGTTTGTTTGTATTTCTTTTTTTTTGTTCATGAATATATTTTATGTTCTTTTGCTCCCGGGAACAAAAAAAGAACAGAAATGCGTTTGTTTGCGTTTTTGTTCCAAATTTGTTTTTTTGTTCCCGGGAACAAATTTGGAAGAAAAACAAGAAATTAAAAAAAAAAACTTTTTCTCTCTCTTCTTTATTTTCTTCTCTTTCTTTTCTTTTTCTTTTCTTCTTCTTTTTTCCTTGGCCAGTCGCCGGCCTCAGCCATGACCGGCGACCGGCCGTTGAGGGCCGGCGACGCCGTCGAGGGCCGACGACCTTGCTGGAGCGTCACCGGCCCCTGGCGAGGCCGAGCGAGGCTCAGCGAGCTCGAGCTCGCCCAGATCCGGCGAGGCCACCGGCCCTGGTCGGCCGGTCGCCGGCCATGGCCGAGGCCAGCGACCAGCCAAAAGAAGAAAAAAAGAAAAAAGAAAGAAAAAAAGGAAAAATAAATTAAAAATATTAAAAAATTAAAAGAAACAAAAAAATAACACAAATTTACCAAACATGTTTCTGTTCTTTTTTTATTCCCGAAACAAGTTTACCAAACGCATTTTTCTGGTCAAAAATTGTTCCTCGGAACAATTTTTGAACAGAAACACAAACAAACGCACCGTTAACAGTTTTTGATTTTGTGGATAGACCCATACAATTATATTATGACAATAACTCTGCAGTGTTGTTTATAAATAACAACATAAGTCTCAAAGGGTCTAAGCACATGGAGGTCAAGTTTTTTACCATAAAGGAATCAGTACAAAATGGTGATGGTGCAATAGATAGAGGTGGAAAAATGGGTCTTAGATCCATATATGACCCATTTTAATCATAAATGGGTCATATATGGGTCACTTGTTTTTTGACAAAAAGTAGTTAAATAGGTTTAACAATTAAAGACTTTGATACGTGAGTCTTAAATGAGTCTAAGTGGGTCTTAAATGGGTTGGATTTAGAATCCATTTTCACCCAAAACCTCACAATCTCTCTCTTATCTCTTTAACTTTACAAAATTTTTTTTTTATAATAACCGAAATTATAATTATTTTTTTAGTTTAATTTTCTTTTCTTTTTTCTTTTTTCTTTTTTCTTTCTTTTTTTTTTTTTTCTTCTTCCTCCAGTCGCCGACATGGAGATGGCCAACGACGGCTAGGCGAGCCTCAAGCTCGCCGAATGGGCAAGGCGAAGGCCTCGCCAATGCACGGCAAGGGGCGAGCTCGAGCTCACCTAATGCCAGCAAACCTCGAGCTCATCGAATCTGGCGAGGCATAGGCCTTGCTGACGTCCGGCAAGGCTCGAGCCTCGCCGATCTGGCAAGACCCAAGCTCACCGGCGTCGGGAGAGCTCGAGCTCGCCGGATGCGCGAGCCTCAAGCTCTCCGGCGTCGGCGAGCGGGCGAGCTTGAGGCTCGCCGTGGCCGGCCGCCGGCCGTCATTGTGGCCGAAGGCCGGCCAAAGAAGAAGAAGAACAAAAAAGAAAAAAGAAAATTACATTTAAAAAATAAAAATAATTTTAATTTTAATTTTAAAAAAATAATTAAAATTCGATTTTTAAAATAATTATTTTGAAAATTATAAAAATTGTTCATTAAATTTGTGTATAAAACTATTTTAGCAATACCATTATATATGTCTATATAAGAAATAAGCTTTCTTAAGTTTAGCTAAATAGGTCGGGTATGGGTTGGGTATGGGTCGGGTCGGGTATGAGTCAAAAAATTTACATTGTAATAAATGGGTCGATTTGGGTCGGACCATTTATGACCCGATCAATACTCGACCCGACCCACCCATTTAACAGGTCTAGTAGTAGATCATATTCCTACATATGATATGGTTGCATATCCATTAACTAAAGCCCTACCCCCTTGTGTGTTTGAGCGACGTGTCATTAGCATGGGCCTAGGAGCATCTTGGGATATTGTTATTTAGTGGAAGCTGTTTTTTATTTTTCCTCTATTAAAGTTTACATCTATATTTGTTACAATTTAGTAACACTTTGATATATCAACTTTTACATTTAATAAAATATTCTTTGAATAAATTGTTATTATATTGAATAAATATTGATAAAAGTTTCAAGGCATTGTATAAATCTTGAGTGAAGGCAAGAGGCAATCCGGTTATTAGCCTTGTGTATATGTCTTGTTATATATAAAGAAACGTTAATCGTAAAGACAATGTATATGTGTGTTTATTGGAACCATAAGACATTTTCTAGTAGCACAAGTTTTTTATTACGCTTAAGGTAAGAGAATGGTAATTAACAAATGGGATCTCTCTATGGGAGATGTTTTTCATTTGCCACACTACCATATTGAATTCATATCAATAAAGTTGAAAATACTCGTGACCATGGAAGGCTCTGTGTGTACACGTTCAGTTACTATCATGATTCGGTATTTGAGATTTTATACGATGGAATTGACTATTAAGAATTATCTCTAGATCAAGGTGCACACATACAATACAATTTCAATTAATATAGTCCAAGTGGGAGAATGTAAGAGTTTTCATAATATAAACTACATTAATTGATATTGTAATTTACTATTTTACGGGGTTGGTTTAAGGTGAGATAGAAGGTTTCTTAATTAGTCTAATTGGGGCTGGCTAGTGTGGGCCGAGTTGAGCCGACCCGTAATGAGAGGGCTTGGTTGAAAACTCTATAAATAGTACTCAAGTCTCTCCTCCAACCTTAATTTCTCACAAGTATCCTCACAAAAGGAGCGTTTACCTAACGCTAAAGGGTGAGGGGGCCGTCTCATTGAACCAGTGATATAGAAGGCAATAGAAGAAAATGACTTGTGCGTGGATCATCGTTTTTCTGTTTCTGTATCAAGAACGATGAATTCCAAAACAAGTGCGTTAATCTTTTTATTCGATTATCTATGTTCTTGTTCTGATTATGGAGATCATGGGATTGCGCGTTTTGCATCTTACATTTTTGGCATCATGCCCATGATGCGACGCAAAAAGCAAAATAAATCAGGAGGATGGCTGTGAATGGATGAAGACATTGGAAGAGAGCAAACCAACAAGGTGCATTGTGCCTGCATTCCTAAATAACAAGACCGAAATCAATGCAATCTAAATGTTTGCACACACAAATGCCATCCTAGAACTTGCAGTTTCGTCGATAACATGCGAAAGGTTTCAAGGGGGGCACGAGTTCATTTATATCATCAGATGACGAAGTGAACTCCGATAATTGCAGGCACTTCGGATGGAAAGAGAAGAACGTACAGTTTTACTTCCCCGCGAGATTGGAACTTCCATATATTCAACTTGCGTAAGTTTCTAGGACAGGTCTTTAGTGTGAGAATTATTAGAAAAAAAAATAAAAATTTTGGATATTAGTGCCTAAAATATTGTGATCTGAAAAAGAAATATGAAAATGGAGAAGAGGTTTCACGTACTATGAGTAGGACTATTTGCTGCAACCCCAAGATTATATATATATATGAATAGAACTATAATAAGATGTTGTCTTTCATTTTCGGTCGGTGTGATGCGGAAAGATGATCACGGCATCTATAATAATTAATTATGATTAGATAATAAGAAAGTTGTGTAGAATAGAGCTTTGTCGACTTTGTTCGTCTCAACTCCCGGCATATTTGGGGAATTCTACCATTTCTAAACAATCTTAGCATGATCAAATCTTTCGCCAACTCAGCTTTTTGAGTCTTTTCTGGCATGACCGCAAGTTTGTCGCAATTTCCTTATTTTATTAAGTGTCACAAAATTCTGGCGAGGGCATTTTGTGCTGTGAATGATAAATCTATATTGGTAGTAAATTCTAAATCATTATGGTAAATTTTGGCAACTAATAACCTATTTGTCGGGTTATCAGTTTTAGCTTATGAATGATATTAGTGACTTATGATCGGCAATCTAATAGTGGGATAAGGACATTGCTAGTATGAAAATTTTTATATGATGTTCACTTGAGTAACGTAACTTTTTTCCAATTACTTTAGTGTAATTAGATAAAAGTTGTTCACTTAAGTACCGTTATTAATTTGTCTTCTCGAAAAATCTGACATAGTATTTATATAATATAGATCTTCCGACGTGATTCCTTGGCAAAATAAAGTCAACAGGTGACTGTGATTGGGGCCAAATGACGATGGCCATCTGTTTGCCACAAATTAATGAATTCGGGCAAAATTAAGTATGTTCTTTAGACCCTAACCCGATTTGAGGAATTGGGACAAAATTATCTTCTGAGCTTTGCAATGGAGAGCAGAAGGAGGAGAAATACCTCATGATTGTGTAAGTCATAATCGCAATGCTTAGTACATACCCTAGAGTTTGTGCTATTCGAATTCGTTTGTGTGATGAATAGTGTATGTGCGTGTATGCGTGTCAGCGATACTAATTCAATCCCTTGTCTCTTTGCTTTGGTTGCTGGGGAATGCAGGGAGGAAGGGTTGAAGCCGATGGATGCAGAACAACTGAGTGACAATGTGCACACGATGGTTGATTTCATCGTCGATTACTACAAGTCCATCGAGAGCTTCCCTGTCCTCATCCAAGTCGAGGTTTCTGTTCATTCCCTTCCCCTTCTGTTTTCATTCCTACGTTATTATTGATTGGAGTCTTTGTGCGTGTGAGAGAAAGATAGCTGAAGGGTTGTCGCTTTTATTCCCATTTGCCGTCTCTTCCATTTTCCACTTTGGCTTTGAATTTATTTTAGAAAAGTCATATTAGATTCAAAATTTTATTTTAAAAGCCACATAACACGAATCGTCGGAAGACGCTCAATGAACTATCTATGCTCAAGTGATTAAAAAAAATGTTATGACTTTCAAGTAAGTATTATACGAAAGTTATGACACTTTTTTTGTATCACAACCCCTTTAATAATACTTGTTTGATATTTCTTAAAATATTTACTACTCCTACCTAAATCTTAGCTGTGTAAATAGTACATTATCAACGAAATTAATAGTTTACCAAGAATGTATAGTCATCAAATAGTTATTTTAACCATAAGATATAATCGTTAACACATGATAGATACTCTGGGTAAACTCCTAGGGGCAAAGAGAGCGAGAGTCGGTGGTGGCTCGAGGGATGGCGGCGAGCAATGCAGTTGAAGTGGTGGCGTATAACGTCAATGGCAGAGGATAAAAGAAACTAAGCGGAGAAAATGATGTCAACTATGGGCTAGTGTTTATTTTAAGTGACGTAATAAATGACTGGACATGGTTAAACCTATATGTATACCTTAAAACTAAGAAGAAGAAGGTATTTGCACATTTAAAAGTTTGCAGCTATGGAAATTAGACAAAGCAGATCTTTCATAAACCTTAACAAGTTAGCATTTTAACTTGTTCTAATCTTCAAACCGCTCTTACCACCTCACCTTCACTAACTCCCGAAGGATGGACGAATTGCAAGGGCGGGCATCTGCAGTCTCTTCAAAAGAAAGCTCAAATGAAGAGCAACGGACTTTCTTTCCAGAGACATCTTATTGGGACAATGGGCTTGCAAGATCAATAAACAATCTCTTTTGTGCTTATACCAAGGCTTTCCTATCTCTTTCCAACTCAATCTCTTTCTAATGACCATTATCTAATAAGCAAACTCACTAAAGTTTAATTTGTTTCATAGAAAATAAATAATTTAAAAAGCAATTTCCTAAAAATAATCATTCATATCGTTTATAATTAGTTAATTAGAAAAAATTTTCACTATCATTAATAATTTATGTCAAATTATTTTTGTGAACGATAAAAATATTTTTTATTCATTTATTTCTTTAAATGATATAGACGGTTATTTGTTTTTAGAAATTTTTTCCAAATCACTCATTTCTAAATCATTGGATCCTAAGAAGTAATAGAATTTCTTTGATAGATTTTTTTTTGGAAATGGTAGAAAGTGAAGGTGAGAAAGTGTTTGGATTTAAATGTATTTAATTCAGAATAAAAAGAAAAGTGAATGAAATGACACATTTGCCATTGAGAGCACCATTATTAAGACTCTTTAATGTCTCATTTTGCGTCAAGCACAAGGGCAGAGATGTTATTGTGCTTCAAAAAAAAATTGTTAGTATAATATATAAAATCATGAAATCATTATATATGATGAGTTTGTAAATTTTATAAAAATGTGCACAAATATATAAAATCGATTTTTTTTTCTTTCCCCACACTTTCCAAACAAAGCGTAAATCTCAATTCCACAACGTGGGTCCTCGATTTTATTTTTTTTCCCCTTTTTAACAGATAATAACAGGCAATGCCTATTTTAGGCTGGTCTCAACTTATTAAAATTAGGCCCTCAAAAAGAAGGCCCCAGAGAAAGAATTTGCACTTGAAACGAAAGCGCGACGGTCAGGATCTGGGCATGAGTTAACTGGCGATTTCTCTCGCACAGGTCTCGCCAATGAACCCGACCGTAATATGAGTCGACCTGCTATTGTTAACTACAATTGGTGCAAAGATGACCAAGAAATGGAGCTGGTGGGGACATATTAGCATTTCAGGCTACCACTTTTCACCATGGCTCTGAAATTTTCTTTCAGTCCACTAAGAAATTAAAAAAAGCCACAGCATTATCAACGTATATTACTGTTATACTCGATCGATTCTAGGATTAGGCCTACAGGAGCTAGCGTGGGCCCGCTAATGCTTTGAAAATTATTTCAATATCCAACGTAACACTGATCGAATCTCAAAAGGTTAGACAGGCTCAAAAAAGGAATTACTTACTAGACTCGCTCATTTTGCCCTTTTAAGTTTAATTAATGTGACTGATGATATTGCTTAAGTTATGGGGTCTTGACATTTTTCAACTGGAGTTACCTAGCGTCCGATAATGATGTTTTGTCATTACAACTTTGTGCTGACATTATGAAACAAGTCTTATTTTTTTCTTTTGCGATAAAGCACATATATATCAAATATATATCTATCACAACATTGGTCTTGAGATGGCGATAGAGATTTAGGGTGCGTTTAGTAATATTTCTGTTCAAAAATTGTTTTAGGTAACAGAAATTGAAAAAATTATTTCTGTTCCGGGAAACAATTTTTTACCAGAAGAACGTGTTTGGTAAACTTGTCTCTGGAGTAAAAAAAGAATAGAAACACGTTTGGTAAACTTATGTAATTTTTTTGTTTCTTTTAATTTTTTAATATTTTTATTTTAGTTTTCCTTTTTTTTTCTTTTTTTTTTTTTTTTTTTTTTTTTTTTTCTTTTTTCTTTTTTTTTTTTCTTTTTTCTTTTTTCTTTTTTTTTTCTTTCTTCCTTTTGGCCGGCGGCCTCACCCGGCCACGGCGAGGTCGCCGGCCCTCAATGGCCGGTCGCCGGCCATGGCCGAGGCCACCACCGCCAAAAAAAAAAGAAAAAGAAAAGAAAGAGAAAAAAACGAGGAGAGAGAAAAATTATTTCTCGGAAGTGTTTCAGAAATAAGAAATAAGTTTTTTTTTTATTTCTTGTTTCTATTCCAAATTTGTTCCCGGGAACAAAAAATAGATTTTGAAAAAAAACCCAAACAAACTCGTTTCTGTTCTTTTTTTGTTCTCGAGAACAAAAAAATAAAAATTATGTTCATAAACATGGGCAAGGAACACAAACAAACATGCCCTTAATGTCGTCCATGCGAAGATCGAGTTGAATATCTCTTTAATCACTAAAATCAAAGACATTTTTGCGAAGTTCTAAAAGCTTAATTTTAAAATATAAATGGAAATAATAAATCTTCTCAAAACTCGAAATTGATAGTCGATGATTATTATCTTCATCGGTTTGTCACGTTTTATATTTTGATTTTTGATTTGATAGTTGTTATCTTTTAAGTTACCGTTTAGGAGACTATGCATGGCATGGTTTGGCATAGAGGATCATTGCGTAAAACTTGATAAAATCGGTGCTAATTGTCCCTATTCCTCATCTTTTGATTTCCTAATTTTGGAGTTCTTACAAATGTGACGTCCCTCAAGTCACAGTAAGGAAATAGAGGGGTCTTTCATTTTCACTTATGATAATGGGAAAATGTCACAAATGGTCTATGGACTTCTACTTAATGTGCAATCTCATCCCTAAGTTTTTAATTTGCTCAATTTGGTCCATGAATTATCGATAAATGTCCGATCTAGTCCCTGATTATTTGAAAATTGACTAATTTCGTCATTCTGTTAGTTAAAGTTAATAAAATTGGGCATTTTGGTCTTTTTTTTTCTTCTTCTCTCTTCCCTCCGCCGGCCATGGTGGAGTCGGCGTCTAACGAGAGTCGCCCTCGCCTGCGTCCAGCGAGGACGGCCCTCGCCTATGTTTGGCGAGGACGGCCCTCGCCTGTGTTTGGCGAGGACGGCCCTCACTTGACGCAGGTGAGGGCCTCCCTCGCCGGATTTGGTGAGTCTGGCGAGGGCCGCCATGCCGGTGTCGAGCGAGGGCATGCCGGCGAGGCTCGCCCTCGCTTGCGTCGAGCGAGGGCTGTCCTTGCCGACGTTGGGCGGCCCTCGTCGGCGTCAAGCGAGGATGCCCTTGCCCGACCCAACCGAGGGTTGCCCTCGCCCGATGCCGACGAGGGCGGCCCTAGCCAGCCCAGGGTCGCCCTTCCCTCCGCCATGGTCGGCGAAGGGAAGAGAGAAGAAAAAAAAAATAGTCATAACTTAACGGTTTGAACGAAAGGACTAAATTGAACATTTATTAATAGTTCATGAACTAAATTGAGCAAATCGAAAGCTCAGTGACGAGATTGCACATTAAGTAAAAGTCCATGGACCATTTGTGATATTTTCCCTATGGTAATCTAGAAACTGAATTTTTATTTATCACTTTTATTTATAGATTCATCTAAACTACAATACAACGAAGAGAAAAAGCATATGTTGCAAAAAAAAACATGCTCAAAAGGCTTCAAGAAAATCCGAAATATTGAACCTCATGGGTTTGGAAAAAGCATCCACACATACGTTGGATGCGCGGTATACGTACGATACATGTTCGGTTCCATATTATTATAAAAAAAAAAATTCGGTATTTACGAAGTTAATAACATATATATTTATTTTTTTTCCTTCTTCTATTTTTTCTTGGCCAACGAAAAAGCAAATTCGAGCCCTGTACAGAGCAAAACTAGCCTGGAAACTCAGACAAAGATCAGGTTAATAATGATTACACAGATGAGGTCACCTTGTACAACGCCCTTAAATGCACTTTTATCTCTGATGGAAAAACAAAAAATGGGACTCCCATTTTATATTTAAAATAATAAAAAGACCCATCAAAAAAATAAAAATAAAAATAATTGGCCAACAGAATTTTTTATTAGTTTACTTTATTAATTTATCCCTCTGAATCATTACAGTCGTTAAGAAAGAAAAGCCTTTTTCTTTCGTCCTGCAGGGACCAATCAAAAAGCTCAACTTGCCATCTTCGTCTTTCATGCGTACCTCGTCGCCAGGGCTGTCCCGCAGCCTGGCAGATCTTTCTTTTGCTAGCAAAGCAAAACCCCATCTTTGCTTCTGTGGGTATAGATAAATTATCTTTTTTTTTTATTTTATTTAATGCACTTTAATTTTTTTCCTACTATTAATGCCCCAGACTTTTGCAATATACATTCTTACACGTAATTCCATAGATATATATTTTTAGATGTCTGAGGTTTTGACACATTATAATTTTTAATTGGAAAACACAGAAAGGAATTTTTTTTAATTAAACTATCTCAAATATAATCCTACCCAGCTATGTTTTTAATCGAAAATTCTAAGTAGTTTAAGTACGTGGTAATAACGCATGTAGCCTCACTTCACTTATAAAATTGTGTTCTTATGTTAGATATTCTAATACGGCATATAAAAACACAAGTCAAGAATTCAACTCTAACTTGTGGTGGATTTACAACAATTGGCTTTCACCAAAATATGAACTATGCCCTATTTTACGGATAATCGAGTCAAGTCATACTAGGGGTCGGCTTATGAGCCAAGGAGAGTTCCTAGTTAATACCATGCTGCTCAAATACTTGATTATAGTATGTTCTTGACGGTCTTGAAGGTAATATTTATAGATGAATCATGCTATTGAAATAAATGTTTTATGATAAGTCACCGTTGAAAGTTATAGGTGTCCTATGTTTTATGAGGAAGATATATCGATTTCAATAAGAAAATAAATGATAGTCAACAAGATGTAATCGGACAAATTAACACTGAATGACGCGTGATTAAGGAGCCAAGCTTAATCTCTAGTGACTTAGTTACGGGGTGGTTTTAAAATAAGGTTCACTGGGACTGCAATGACCACAAGTAAAAGATTTTTTATTTTTTTATTTTCTAGGGCTTTTAGTAAATGAGTCTACGAGATTATCCTATTATTGAAAACCAATCATCAGGATCAGGAGCGCGCCTTTTTCACCCGCGCAAATCCCAAGATTATCTGACCCCCTTGTTCGTCGAACCCATTCTTTGTAGATTAGCAGAGTTACCGTCAGGGTCCTCGTTAAATACATTTAGTAATTATTAATTGCTTTTCGAAGCTTAAATTATAATATGCATATATATATATATATATACACACAGTGCGTTAGGAACATTTATTACTAAAACCTTAAAGAAATTTGTTCGATCCAATATGTAGTAAAAGAGAATAAATACCCTTTAGCAAGAAAAAAAAAAAGACAATTAAATTCCTTGGGTATCGTGTCCAAATGAGGATTTTAAGCTGTGTCCTAATAATATTTATTAATTTGTGTCTTTTTTGTGTCGAAAAATATTTTGGAATTTTGGAACATAAATGCTATTTGATCCTCTTGCCAAATTTGTTAAGTGATTATCGAATAAATTATGCTTTTTAAGGTTCTTCTATCATAAATTAAGATGTGAATTTTATTAACGAATATCTCGTAGCATATACCTTGTTCAGTCAAATCTCGTAACAAGAAAGAATGACTAATATAGTTTGTGCTATTTTTGTTGTGTTCCGCTTGTTCAAATATTATAAAGGAAGAATAATCTTAAAGAACTCTCATTAGGTTTGCCGATGGTACAAAATAAATTATTCTGCTAATGAGATCAAGGCACTAGCACGAGAAAGTCTCCACCAACTCTCAACAAAATCACTTTACACTCTCAATAGTTATTAATAAAATAATTTTTGGGGAGTGGCTTGAAATCCTCATAAACTTTGCTGTCGGTGCATAATAACCCTCTAACTTTGTTAAAATTACATATTACTTCCCTCCTCATAACTTTGGCACATTCATGCAATATTCCTGAACTTTGAAAAGTTACAAATCATCCTTCTATTTTATGATTTCAGTCGCCACCGGCGCACCGCTACTTTCTCCATCTGCATAGCCGATAAGCACGACCCAAAAATGGATCGAGCCGCTTTTCTTGACCCAAGCTAATAATCACGAGATCTTCTTGGCTTCATTAACCAAGCACCACTCTTCCTATTTCCTTAACCGCGTTAATCGAAAATGATTTAGCCTCGTTATCAACGCTCAATCGTTACGCAAACTGGAAAAAAAAAACTATAATGAAAAATCAGAATTTAAGGGCGTAAATCTAAGTCGAATTTTTAGCAAATATAAGTCGGACTTTAGCAATTGCCCTTTTTGCGTATTATTATAATATTTTTTTCTAGGATGGCGACTCGTTAAATGATTTGATTTGATGCGAGAGGGAGAGAGAAGGAAGAAAGGCCAAAAAGGTTGGCACGTGTTTTCAGCCACCACGTTATGATTGCATTGCATTAAATACGAGAAGGATATAGGGCAAAAGCGTGCTTAGGTGTAGGTGTCCACCTTTTCTTGAAACTAGGAATTTTCTTATTTTATTTTTAATTTATATCACTTCATTCTTTCCTATAAAACAGGATTTTATTTTCGCTACTTTTTTTTGCTACAAATTTTATTTTCGTGACTGTTTATTAGGGGTGTGCATGGTCCGGGTGGGCAGTTCCTGACCTAGAACTACCGCCCACTAAGGACCGGTTCCGAAAAATGGAACAAGGGATCCATCCGTTTGTTGCATGGATCACCGGGGCCGGTTCGGTTCCGTTCGGGTGGATCCATGGAACCGATCTTGACGCGAAACAATTTTAGTTTTCAACATAGAACGACTACGTGACATCAAAGCAAGCCAAAGAAAGAAAAACCAAATTTAAGTACGTGGAGATGCGGACGGCGGGAGAAGTAATTTTTAATAATTTTAGTAATTGAGGAAGAGACACAGAGAGAGAGAGAGAGAGAGAGAGAAAACCGAAGACGAAGAGAGTGAGATGAGATCTAGGGTTTCTTTTAGTAATTTTTTTTTAATATTAAAAAGGCTCCGGTCCGGTCGGGTGGGCGGGCGGGCGAATCCGCCCATGGAACCGGGAACTAGACCGGTTCCCTCAAGAATCGTCGGTTCCGGGCGGTTCTAGTCCGGTTCTGGGCGGTCCGGGCGGTTCCCGGGTATTTTGCACACCCCTACTGTTTATACACTTTCAATGATACCCAAAAAAAAAAAAACCCTAGTTATGTATGCCATGACACAAATGTCTTTCATTTTTTTACATCATTAAAAATCCTAAATTTTCTCCATTATTACATGAAAATCTTAAAATTTATTTTTGTGTTATGAAAGAATCTAACCTTATACATATATAATACACACTTTTTATTTCAGTGGGGAAAATTTGAGGATTTTGTGTGGTATTTGCCATAATTAAAATTATAAGACTAAAACACAAAGACTTCAATCTAATCTTCGGAAAAATACCCCACTTTACTTAACTTTGCCCATAATTTTTTTGCGTAAAAGAATGATCAAATTTTACTTTATTGCTGAGTTTGCTGCCGGTCCTAATATGGTCACTATTCTTTTTTCAAATTATCAACATAGAGATCATAGATCATATTATTCGTTTTCACTAACACTCTCTTCTTACATGTAGAATAACATCAGTTTTTCAATATCGATAATTTTGAATAAATTGACGATGATTCTCGGGTGTGATATAAATTTGGAATTATGAAAAAAGTTTGTAGTTTTTCAGACAAAAAATTGGTGAAAGATTGTGATGTGACCTAAAGATTAAGCCCCTAAGTTCCATGGTTCTTGCACTCTCACCAGCCACGTGGATCTCATCCTCTCTCTCTCGTCACATAGAATTTTTGTCCTACTTTTCTTTTTTCTGTCCAAAGAATTTTGTCTTACTTGGATCGGCTCTTCCCTATCCATTCATCGCAGCCCACTTGCCCCCGGCCCTTTTTGTTCTCTCTCTCTCTCTCTCGACGTATCTCTCTCAGGCTACAATATTAAATAATTATTCCGGTCGACTCCATTCGTTCCATGAATCTCTCTCTATCTCCTCTATATATAGTCTGATCTCCACTGGGTCGGACTCAAACGAACCATCCGCTGCTTCTGAGAGGAAAATATTCGAACTTTGAAGCCATGGATTTGAGCGGAGCGAAGGCCGCCAAGTCGAGATTCAAGAGGGTGTGCGTGTTCTGTGGAAGCAGCACCGGGAAGAGGAACTGTTACAGAGACGCTGCTCTTGAGCTGGCCCAAGAGCTGGTAAATCAACAAGCTCTCGCTTCCTTTTTCTTTTCTTTGTTTGGGATTTCTTGCTTTGGCTTTGGCCTTTTGTTCTTGGCGTGTGAATGTTTTTGTGGGTCGAATGCAAAATGCGAAGGTAGCGAGAAGGTTGGACCTCGTGTATGGAGGGGGAAGCATTGGGTTGATGGGTCTGGTCTCGCAAGCAGTTCACCGTGGAGGAGGAAACGTTCTTGGGTACAGTTTTACATATTCAATAACTAGCTCCTGTCTGCATTTCTCTTCTGGGTCTCAGATGTTGCCGTTGTTTTCATTCCTCCTGCGATCAATATCTGAACTTTCTTTCCTCTTTCTTGTTTTGGTGGGTTCTTTCTTCTTTGTTGGGCAGGATAATCCCCAGAACTCTCATGTCCAAAGAGGTTTGAAACAAATGGCTCGTGTCTGATAACTCCTTTTCTTTTCTTTTTCATGTTTAACTTTTCTATAGGGATTTCACTATGTAGCATTGGGTCTATCTTGGAATGAGGCAATGATTTTTTCTTGCTTTTTTTTTTGGCCTTTTGGGCCTTGTTACTTTTTTCGTTTTCTGCATTTGCTTACAGATAACAGGCGAGACTGTGGGAGAGGTGAGGCCAGTGGCTGACATGCACCAGAGGAAAGCAGAAATGGCTCGCCACTCCGATTGCTTCATTGCCCTACCAGGTCCCTTCTTATGTTTCCTTCCCGTCTCTCTCGTGTTCTTCATGTCGAAGAAAAAGGAAAGAGAAAGAAAGATGTCAATTATGGGTCAAAGCATGAGTCTTTTTGCTGGTAGAAAGGTCGATGGTGGGTCTCTACCCTCAAAGATCCTGAGATTTTTCAGGTTTGTTTCTTCAGGTGGGTACGGGACTCTGGAGGAGTTATTGGAGGTCATAACTTGGGCTCAACTCGGCATTCATGACAAGCCTGTAAGTTCAAGAACCTTTGAAAGAAAAGTTGCTCCGTTTTGTGATCTCTTTTGAGCCATTTTTGCTTGAAAACCTAAGTCCCGAGGACAAACATGCAGGTCGGGTTGCTGAATGTGGACGGGTACTACAACTACCTCCTCACATTCATCGACAAAGCAGTGGACGATGGCTTCATCAAGCCATCTCAGCGTCACATCATAGTCTCCGCACCGAACGCCAGGGAGCTCGTCCAAAAGCTGGAGGTGGGTGGGTGGGCATTTCTGTGATTTGTTTTGGGTTTCTGGGACTCAATATGCAGAAAACAAAATCCGGGTCTCTTGGAAAGAAAGTAAACTAATTTTGTGGTCTCGTTACCGACCCTTCTGCCTTCTCCTAGGTTTGCTTGTAATTTGCTTTCTCGTATCGTATGTGACAGGAGTATGTGCCGGTTCATGATGGTACCATTCCTAAGGCAAGATGGGAGGTTGAGCTCGAGCAGCAGCAACAGCAGCAACAGCAGCAGCAGCAGGTGGTGGTGTTGAATACCGCCAATCTGCAGACTGAAATCGCTCTCTGAAAGAGTGGAGGAAAAAGAGGACTGTTTTTGGGGGGGACTCTGCTAACTTTTTATCAGACTGAGCTGATTGAATCACTGATACATCATACCAAGCTGATCTCTTGTGCCGACTATGCTAAGTTATGGTTGGGCGATTAGGTGATATATGGCAAAATAGGAGGAGGAAAAGAAAGTCAGGTCCTTTTCTTTTGCACTTGAAAACATGGAACATAATGATAGTATTATTGTTTTTCGTCTCTTGGACTTGTATTGATCCCCTCTCTCTCTCTCTCTCTCTCTCTCTCTAGTCCTCTCTTTTGTTGTGGCTGGTTTTTGCCTCGAATGATGTACAGAAATTTTATATGGATGGAACAAGAAGCAAGACACTCCAAAACAAAATTTTAGCAGCAGCAGCAAAGAACAGCAAGCAGCTTTATTCTCTCTGCATTGATTCATTGCCACACAAAGCATGCATGCATGCATGCCCCTCTCTTTCTGATCGAGTCCCACATCTCTCTCTCTCTCTCTCTCTCTCTCTCTCTCTGACGGTGTGTTTTTAAGGTACTGTTGGTGTGGGGAGAGATATATTTGACCGCTTGTATGCGTTTGGGAAGCGAGTGCAGAAGCTGGGGCTTGGGCTGCGGCTGTTGGGATTTTGAGTGGGGACGCATGGTTTGTTGCCTGGGTGGTGTCTGTTGGGTTATGGCAGAGAGAGAGAGAGAGAGAGAGAGGCTCCCTCCTCTTCCTGGTGGCTGATGAGGGATCTGATAAAAAGTACTGCAGCTTATTTTTTTGCAGGGACAGGGATTTCTCTTTTCCTTCTGGAGGTGAAGCTGGAAATTTTGTGTCTTTTTCTCTTTGGTGAATCATTTGCCTCTGCTATTTGTCTTTCTCGCTTAGCAGGAATGACTCTTTTAAGGGTCCATTTGGAGTAATTTCTGTTTTACGCTGTCATTTGACTTTTATTTGGTGTCTTTTCTCTTGCACTTTGAATCTTTAGAATTATATACATATTTGCATTTAAGGGTAGACATGATCATCTGCCGAACTTTTATTCGTCGAGAAAATCACGGATCTAGCTTTGTTTATTAGAAAAATAAGAACAGACCCTAGTGAGGGTTTGGTTAGCTTTATTTTAGCGTGTAAGTGATCTAATAAAACAAATTTGAATTGTAGGTCGAAATAATAATGTCACTTTAATTCATTAAAATTGAGAGGTCTCCTAAGTAATCTTTAAGTGATAGCCTTGGACATTTTCTATAAAAAATAAATGTTCATCTAAATGCCAAATCAAACTCTCTCTCTCTCTCTCTCTCTCTCTCTCTAATTGAGTACGATATAAGCAAAAAACGCTAGATAAATAAGAGAGAGGTTTAGATAGATGTCGTCTTACTATCTAGATAGTTCCACATATAATCAATAAATAAACATAAAATAAATTAAAGTGATATAATTTGCCTTTTTCCAAGCACCCGACTTTTTCACCATATGTGACGGTCCCTCTTATCCTGCACACGCATAATAATTATCAGAGAAATACGTCTGTGCTCTTCGAGATGACCTTGAAGGATGTGTAAGTGTGACAATTCGAATCAAAACCTCAAGTGAAGAGGATCAATAGGCTTACCGCTTGAGCATTCGGAGTTAAAGTCTAGAAAAACTTTTTTGCCAAGTGAGTTGTCGTACCTCAATTGAAAATATTAGATGCTTCCAACCATTTTTTTCCTGGACTTATTTATTTATTGGAATGATTAAATCATTTGGTGTTGCCAGGTCTACTAAGACTAATTTTCTAAAATTGGCATATTGAGTGATATAACATGTACAACGCAGCAATGTAAAAAGGTGAATCATATTCAACCACAAATATAAAGTTTGAAATATAGAACTTTGTAAGCTAATCTTAATAGATACTTGTATTGTCACGCCATTATCATTTAGCAACCGAGTTTCAGTTTACCTGTTATTACTCATGATTTATCGAAAAAATGTGCAAGAAAAGATCACATGCACTGTCGAATGAGGTCGGCATTAGAGTGCATCTTATTCAACTTTTTAATTGGGCTTTAATACATTGAAACACACGCATGGCTCCTCATATATATGTAACAAGTTCAGATTTAAAAGTGAAAAGACCTATAAAGACTATTTTCTCTAATTGGCATCTTATCCCTGAAGTGAAGTGTGTCGGGTGTGAGATTTGAAAATGATCAGAGGAAGGCAAGGTCCAAAATTGTTTCTCATTTCCTGAAGCGAAGCTGTTCCATTTGCAGTTTTTCTCCTCCCCTTTAATTGTTCCTTTTGACCTCTCGAAATTAGGCAGGATCTCTAATAAAATGAAATTGACAGGCAACTGCTCTGTGAATTTGTGAGCATCGGTATCAGTGAGCCCTTTTGTGCAATGTTTCCCCATTTCCACAAGCATCAAGAGCCTGAAAGAAACTGCTTAATTGCCAAAACAAGTCCCCCTTCAATTATATACAAATACACACAATGATGAATCACGTTTCACATTTCATTTTCGATATTTCACTCTTATACCTGCTGATGTTAGCTTCTTCAAACACCTCTGTGCATGTTCGAGTCAGGGGGACAATTCTAGTTTGCGACTCTGTTACATGCGAGCTTGATCCGTCACTCGAACCAAACCAATTCATTAGTTTCTTTGCAGCTATTTAATGTACCAAAGATTATGCAGGAGCACAAACTCAATTTGTGTACTGCTAAGCATGGGGCCATGGATGATTAATATTTTTTTTTAGGGTAGCATTGTCTTTGCCCGGTCCAATTAAAAGCCTATGCAGCGATTGCCAAAGGTTGCCCCAGCAAATATGAACACAAGACAAAGACACTTCTCTTTGGGAAGAGTAATGGGGGGGGGGCATTCTTTCCTTTAGATGAAGCTGTGGGTTCTGGTTGCCTTGCTGTGCTAAATTTTTTTTCAATTGGGTCCCTACTTGCCATTTCCTTAGCTTCTGGCCGAGGGAAAGTTGATGATTGTGAGGTCTTCCTTGTAGGCCTCGAAGAAGACTTGTGTTTCCCAAGGACACAGAGGTCATGGCTTAGGTCAACTGGGAGTGATGGGTTTGTTCCTTAAATGAAGCTGGGGGACCATGATAGTACAACAAGGGCATCATAAGGCATGCAGTTGGTTGTGAGAATATTCTTAGAGTTGAATTAATGACATTGATGGTTGATGTTAGTGTGGTGTTGACTGCTGAGGAATTACTAGAGTTTGAGGGGGTGAAAAGGATGTGTACAATCTCCTTAATGAATTCCTTGATTTGGTGGGAAAACAAGGAATCGCTATAAATTAAGTGTAATGAGTTTAGCTTGTTTGTGAAAAATTAAGGAGTGACCCATACAAGACCTCATTAATTTTTCCAACATTTAACTATAGAAGAACGTGTCTAACATGAATAAGAGGACGATAATACTGTATCATCCAAATTATGGTTGAGGGATGCGGCATCGTCGACATCAAATTTATTAGACATTTTATTTGGTGTGATTTGTCTATAATCATTATTAGGAGCATTATTACGTGTCCTTTTTTTTGGAGTTAATACCATTAATTGTTTCAAAATAGTATTCAACAACAAATATACTTCAAACTAATCTCCGTCTCATTAAAAATCTCAAATCAATACCTCATTGCACATTTACCCTCAAAGTAATTTATCCACTATCGTATCATGAAATAATAGTTTGAAATTTTTAGTGATATAAACCATTTTTTTTTTCAAAAAAAATATCAGAAGATGCACTCTAATTTGGTTTAATTGAATGAGTGTTTTTCGTTATTTTTCTCAATAAATATTTATTAAAACATTTTTTAATGTTTTAAAAAGATTAGCTCTATTTAAAAAAAAATAAAAAAAATCTAGGCCCGACATGTCCACCGGCATGGGAAGTGCTTGGCACGGCTTGGGTTCATGTTAGGCCTAAGGTGATCGGGCTGTGCTGGCCTAGACACGTTGGGTGCCCTCTCCTAGTAGTGGCACCCCTTCTTTGCCGGTGATGGCTCGGCAAGGCCTTGGCGAGAGAGCGATTGGCCCTCGTCTAGTCATTCGCAAGGGCCTACTTGCCCTCGCACAGTGGTGACTCTCCTGCCCTAACCCAACGAGGTACCCTCATGTTGTGAGGGCTAGTCAACATCTAGCTAAGGGCAAGCAAGCCATTGTTGTGAGCAATTGAAGGCCTGTTTGCCCTCACCCTACTATGGCGTCACCATTTGCCACCACGGAGTGGCCATACTTGCTCTTACCCATATTAAAAGATGATTGGTTTCCGGTCCGATTTAGTTTCGATTTTAGTCTAGTGGAACCGGTCATCTTTTTTTTCCTACTAAAGAGTGTTCATGCACAATAAAAGAAAGTGACAAATTCATGAGTAAAGAATCATTGTGTCGTAATTTGTGGTGTCAATACAAATGGTATTTAGTTTATATTTTACTAATTTTTCTTTATATGTAGTTGAGCTGCTCCGGTTCCCTTTTGAAATCGAGAACCAGACTGTCCGGGCACTGGCTCTACTTTTAAGAATTGGAAGCCAGATTGATACTCTCAAGAACTTGACCCAACCGGCCAATTCGGTTCAATCTGGCCGACTTCTAATTCGAACGGTCCGTTTTCCACGTCTCTAGCCAATATCCTCGCAGCAGAGACCAAGAGGGCGCCGGCTTTCACAAGCGAAGGAGGGATAGCGAGGCCGCTAGGGTCTGCCCTTTTTGTGCTCGTTCTTCCTTTTTCACTCCGTCTAATATTTGTTTTTTTGTTTTTTTTCTAGTGCGATGGCCACTTGATGCCTTATCAGTTGCACGTGCCCACGAAAGAAAGCACCACCACTTTAGTGACCACCACGAAAGATAGACAAATTGACCAAAAAGAAAAAATTATCGAAGGAAAACTAACCGAGCTATAACGGAATTACTCAATAATTTTCTTTCGCAAGTTTAGAAATTCAAATAAGCAAAAACTGAAATTATAGCACTCGAGTGCGCTACTCAGCTAGGTTTCGGGGAACCCCGCGGAATTGTCCATGTCAAACTCAAAAGACGGCAATTCCCCATCAAACCACTGTTCCCGACACGCCACCGCATTCTCCATTAACTGAAATCACTGTTCCTAGTCCACTACGTAAATTCCGAACGAGCTTCGAGCATGGAGCTCCCACGGACAAAAGTTAAACAGTTGGGAGAAGCGAACGACGTGAAACCGACCCACTCGCCGTCCCTTTTCCCGTAACCGAAGTCAACCCAACGCGATGGCTCGAACAGGGAGTTCCGACACTTTGCGCTCGTGGGAGTTTTTCTTAGGTCCGGACAAGAGGAATTGAGGAAGGAAGATCGTGAGCAGGTAGAGAAGAAGAGGAATGTAGTCAGTAGCTGTTGCTGAAGGGGCAATCTGGCTCGTCATTGTCCTTCTGGTCTATCGCCCGTTTCTCTTCCCTCCTCCTGTTCAAAGGGATGGCTCGCGTCACTGACATTTAGGCGCACGAGTGGGGGATGCGGATAGAGCGGCTGCTTTTGGAAAGGTGACTGACTGCCCGGCCAGTCTCGTCGCGGGGCTGAGCTTCCAATCGGGTCTTTATCTGGTCAAGGTGATTTTCCAGTTTGATTGATTGAGCTCGGCTCCACTTTAGTCTCGAATTGTCTCGGGTATAACAATTCAAGTTGCGTCAATAATTTCTATTTGGAATATTGGAATTTCTGTTGGTCCATATGAAAGCTCCCCAGTTCGGTTCCGGTAGTATTTGTTTATAGATTATGTTCGTTATGAAATACAACGACACAACCGGTGTAATTCGAGTTTGATTTATTTTCCTTAGGCTTTATATTCCTAAGATCATAAGTGACAGTTTTTATTTTTCAATAGTTAACTTATCATATTAGAGCTCCCTAGTTCAATCATACATTTTTATAAGGGTTTAGGAATATAAATATACATTTAATTTATTGTAATTTATCCCTTTTTAATAAAACACAGAAAATGAGGGTTTTCTCCCACATGTTCAATATTACTTTGTGTGAGTTTACATTTTTCCTATATATATATATATATATATATATATATCATCCGGTCCATCTATCATCCCATGTGGCCACATTCCTTTATTGGGATAACGATTGCCACAAAGATATGAATTGTATGGAATTTTCGAAATACAAAGGGAAAATAAGGACTTAATATGAATTTCAAAATATTAAATTTACTAAGAATAGCTATGCGTGCAAAAAACGAATTTATACATATATATATATATATTAATATTAAACAATTTTAAAATTTGGTCTGTTTAGGGAGAAGAATGTAGGCTTCTGTGAAATAAGAAATATTGAACTTCCACAGACCAAAGAAACCGTTGGGAAGTGAACGCGAACCCACCCATTCACTACTCCTTTTCCCAAAAGAAAGTCAATCCAATCTGATGCTTGAACAGGGAAGTCCTACACTAAAACTCGTGGAGTTTCAGGCTTAGACAGAGGAATTGAGGAAGAACATGAGCAGGTGCAGTCGGTAGCTGCTTCTGAAGAGGCAATTTGGCCTCACTGCTCAAAAGGGCTCCTCACTGTCTTTCGGCTCTTTGGCGTTTCTCTTCCCTCTTGTTCAAGGAAAGCTCACTTCACTGAAATCAAGGCACACAAGTGGGTGATATCGATTGACGGCCTATTTTGGGGAAGGTGGCCGCCTGCCCGCTCCATCTTATCGCGGGTCCGAGCTTCGAATGGGTGACTCGGGTCCCCATCTGGTTCAGGATTGATTTCAAGTACCATCTTCTCGGATGGAGACCGAGCTTGGGTAGTTTAATCTCAAATTTGTCTCGGGTTTTGCTTCGTATGCATATTGCAATTCGAGTTGCATCGACAATTTCTATTAGATTCTTGGAGTTCCGTTCAGTGCATGTTAAAGTTGCCTGGTTCGGTTTAGATTGTCTATGGTCATAGGCTAGGTTCATTTAAAATATAACAATATAAGATGTGAGACTTTTATGTGATTTATTGTCCTTACTCTAGAGGTCCCTAGTTCAAACATACATCCTTACAAGAGTTTTAGGACTACAAAATTTGCATTTAATTTCTTATATATTTTTCCATTTTTGAACAAATCACAAAAAATGAGGCTTTTTTCCCACACTTTCAATGTTACTTTGCGTGAGTTTGCATTTGTTCTATACATGTTATCCTAGTCCATCCGTTGTCCCGTGTGGCCTTGTTAAAAATGCAATATAGCATTTCGTGACAATCTTTATATTAATATGTTAATTTAATTTCCCAGTACGCATAGTAGCTTATGAGGCACCAGTCACATTCCTTTATCAAGATAATGATGGCCACAAGATACGCATTATACTTAATTTTTGAAATACAAAGGAAAAATAAGGGTGTATATATGAATTTTACAGAGATGCTATATTTACTAGGAATGGAGCACGCGCTATTCGTGCGAAAAACGAAAATGAAAATTGATTGTATTCAACAATTCAAAATTTTGGTCTCTCAAGGCTTTTGTGAAATAAGAATTATTCAACTTGCAAAGATAAATGAAGACTTACGGATAAGCATGGAAGGACCATGAATCATGATTTATATTTAGCTTGTTATTGTTGTGTTGGTACTGGGTTGGGTCAAGTTCATAATGGGCGGCCCAGTCTAGTCCATTACCCAGCCTCTCCCCAGTTGCACGTGAAGGATTTGTCCCAATATCCATGTTCAATCTATCACACTATACAGCTCAATATTGGAAGTATGATTCCTTTCCAATATTTTCATTTTGGAGCTTCTCATGTTCCTTCTATTGAGCATAATGATGTGAATTGAGCTTTAATGAGTTTGAGTATGTAATGCCACACGTTTCCACTTTCTCAATCTAAGAAGCACATTGTCAGAACTAGGTTGGAATGGCAAGTGGCTCTAGATTCAAGGGTCGCCGCTGTATTTGAACATGAGAGAAAGATCATTTACACTAATACTGACAAGATCCTTTTGTTGCGCAATAGAGATACTTTATGCATTCCGTTAGTTATGTATCAATGTTCTAACAAAAGTACTTATATGCACGAAATCCCTAGGATCAATGAGGGTAAATGCCTAAAAAAGGAAAAATTTTAGCTGATGGTCTTGTAACAATTGGGAGGGGACTTGCTTTTGGTAAAAATTGTATTAATAGCTTATCTACCATGGGAGGTGCTTTTAGGTCTTATAAAAAAAAAATTGATCCTTAAATCTTTTTCATGCTTATGTCATGCCGAGGTAGTGCAAAAGAAAAATTGTGACTTTGGATTCAATCTATTGTATTTGGTAAGTTAGCCTGTTGGTTAACTACATCTTTAACACACGGAGCTTCTCTCGTCCCTTTATTGAGCAGACTGATGAAAATTGAGTTTTATTGAGTTTAAATATGCAATGCCACACAGTTCCACTTTCTCGATTCGAGAAGTGTGTGATTAGATCTACGTTGGAGTGCCAAGTGGTTCTAGATTTAGGGGTACTAGTTTATCCAAAATGAGAGGAAGAACATGTTGAGGCTAATGCTACAGCTTAAAGGGAGGTGAATAAGTTGTTTTTAAATTTAAATAAATTTTCTTGTAGAAAATAGTTAGTATTAATGAGAAGATGAGCCAATAATGAATTGACAAAGACAATAATGAGAAGATGGAGAAGATCGGACAAAGGTTTATAAATGTTGGGTTTTATATCCAAGACTACGTCCTTTTTCCAAAGTAACAACTCTAACACGGGCTGGATTCCACTAGCAATATTTAAGTTAGGGATAAGTGTTACAAGAGTCCTAAAACTTGTCACGAAAATGCAATTGAGTTCTAAAATTTGCAAAAAGTGCAATCAGGTCCTAAAACTTGTTAAATTATTTCAATCGAGTCCTAAAGTTAACGCCATCGACTTTTTTAAGGAAAAATGCTGACGTGGCATTTAAAATTAATTTTTATTTTCCAAGTGGTTTTTTTTAATTTTTTAAATTTTAAATTAGATTTAAAAATTAGAAAAGAAAAGTTAAAATTTAATTAAAAATCAAAATAGTTCAAAAAAAAAAAAAAAAAAAGGCAGCCGGCGCCCATCTTCGGAGGGGTTGGCGAATGTCGCCAGCCCTCGCTTGGCTAGGGCGAGGCCTCACCGGCCCTAGGCAAGGCCTCGCCGGCCCCGGGCGAGGGTCGACGACCTCGCCAAGCTCGGGCGAGGGTGCCCGGATCCGGGCACGCCGGCCCTCGCGGGGGCGGCGGCCGTCGCCCTCCTTGGGCGAGTGGTCGCCGGCCCTAGCGGTGGTGGCCAGCCCTCACCTTGCCAAGGCGAGGCCTCGCCGGCTCCGGTGAGGACCATCGACCCTCGCCAAGCTCGGGCGAGGGAGCCCGGATCCGGGCACGCGGCCCTCGCGTGGGGCCGGCGGCCGTCGCTCGCCTTGGGCGAGTCGTCTCCCGCCCTCACGGGGACGGCGACCGTCGCTCGCCCTGGGCGAGGCCTTGTCGGCCCTCGCTTGGGGTCAGCGAGGCTCGCAAGATCTCGGCGGCTCCCTCGCCCAAGCTTGGCGAGGGTCGCCGGCCCTCGCCTGGGGCCGGCGAGGGCCGGCCATCCCCACCCGGGGTCGGCGCCGTCGCCGGCCCTCCGGAGATGGGCGTGATGACGGTGGGGGAGGAGCCGCTAATTTTATTTTCTTTATTTTAAAACAAATTTTAAAAATAAATTTTAACTTTTCTTTTTAGTTTTTAAATCTATTTTTTTTTAAAAATTGAATAAAAAATAATTAAAAATTCCATCTGAAAAAAGAAAAATTATTTAAAAGGCCACGTCGGCGTCACCTCAGTATTTTCCGTTAAAAATGCTAATGGTGTTAACTTTAGGACTTGATTGAAACAATTTGACAAGGTTTAGGATTTGATTGCACTTTTTGCAAGTTTTAGGACTCAATTGCATTTTCGTGACAAGTTTTAGGACTTCTGCAACACTTATCCCTTTAAGTTAAGTTACAAGTGGCTACTAGTTCTATCAATTGATGGATTTTGAGAGTAGGACACAAGTATCTCTATTACCTTTGTACATTTGCTTATAACTTGATTTCGAAGTAGCAAGAATACTACATAGAAAATTTGCAGATGGATATAGGTATTGCTATTACTCTTGTATAGTTGCTTATTACATAATTACGAAGTATAATAATACATAGAAAATTTGTAAGACGGATAGAGGTACAATATTATCAAACAATGAGAGAGAGAGAGAGAGAGAGAGAGAGAGAGAGAGAGAGAGAGAGAGAGAGAGAGAGAGAGAGAGAGAGAGAGAGAGAGAGAGAGAGAGAGGAGTAGTTGCCAAGGTTTGCATTGTCCATTCAATTTGTTCCAATTACTAGGTTTCCCAAAATGGAGTTTGCTGATGCTGGTAGATCTACCATTCGGTTGAAAAATTGCCAACTATCTCTGACATATTCCCATTCTCTTGCACTGGTTTCTGTTGGAGAAAATTTATTTATTTGTTTTGACGTTGACAAAACGTTTGAAGACTTGCAGACTCTATCGTTAAAGTCTGAAGACCTCCAAACTCAAGATTCAAAGTCTACTCTCACTGATAGCTTCCAGACCGACGAAGAAAAGGTTTATCCGATGAAGAAGACCTATCCAGATGCAAGTATATCTTTAAAGATTTGGTTCGTACGGTTGAAAAAGATCTCATGGCCGGAGATATTGAAATCAATTCGGATAATTAGATCTGTTGATTGGCGAAGCATACTTGGAAGGTTCTACTTATGGAAACCTAGATCCTGGTTGTATGGCCGAGCAGGATTGGTGGGTTATCATCACATTCCTTAATTAATTCGAGATCTTCCTAATTGATTCCGTCTAATGGGTAGATTAGAAGAACTTCTTTGGAAGGTGCCAACGGTTATATTGGCATGGAGGAGTATATAAGGAAGACGCTCAAGTTATTTGAGGGTGAGTGAAAGAAAAATTCTAAAGTTCGAAGCTCCTAGTTCTTTGCTGATTCATTTACTGAGCTTAAGTTGTACTCAAAAGAGAGATTAAATACTTGTGAGACCTTGAGGAAGTGTGATAGAATTTCTACACCGTGGAATCAAGGACGTGAGACTACAAAATCTCTTTTTGTTCTTAGTGGAATCCAGCCAGTGGGCTGTCAGTGCGGGAGAGTGGACATAGGCTTGGTCTAAGCCGAATCACTATAAATTTTGTGTTCTAATTCTCTTTCCCTAAACTCTTTACTTTAATCCGTAGTCTTATATAATTGTTTACAGTCTTTTACATCTTCAGTCTATCATTCTCAAAAGTCGAATTAAGTTGTTAAGTCTCGCAAAAATTCTTTAACACCTATTCACCCCCTCTAGGTGTTCTTACTAGCTTTATCAGTTTTCTCATCCTATTAATGGTTATAGTCCTTTTGATAAATGGCTATCTTCAGACAATACGTTTTGCAGATCTCCCAAGACTTGATATCAACACGATACAAAACTCTTTATCACTCGATATTAGCATGTGCACATAATTATCAGTTTGTTGATGTTGTCCATGGTTGAGCTGTGAGAAATGACGAAGATCAATCATCCAACAATCCTTTTGAGTATGTCAACTTTCAAAGACTTTAAGTTGATGAAAAATGGACCATGGTACTTCATAAGTCTTCATGAAATCCTCATCATACTAGACTTGTTCACCTTTTGTCGATATATTCTTCAACTGAACTCTTGAAGATTGTTGATGTTATCATAGTCTTTCTTAAGGTTACCACGACCATACACACTTATCATAAAGATATGAGCACCAAGGAAAGTTTTGAAATTTTCAAAATTCTATAGGGATGTTTTCTTAATGGAACATCTCTACCAGTATTGACAATATCATTTTATTGCATAGTCAACATAATATAAGCATTCCGTTAGTTATGTATCAATATTTGAATATAAACACTTATATGCATGAAATCCTAGGTTCAATTGCGATAAATACATAAGGAAGGATAAATTTTAGCCGATGGTGTCGCTATAGTTGGATGGTTAACTCGCTTTGGGTAAAAAAGCATCATTGGCTTATCTACAATGGGAAGGTGATTTTAGCCCTTGCAAATAAAAAATAGTTCTTGAATTCCTTTTAGGCTTATGTCACGTTTAGATACTGTAAAAGAAAAAAAACTATTAAATCTTGTTCGATTTACCATAATCAGTTATTTAACTGTATTTTGAAACATAGGAAATAAAAACATCGACTCACCAAATTATTTGGCAAGTCATGAAAAAGATTTAGCTAACGTTAAAACAAATGCACTATCTGTTAAGGAAAACTTCTTTAATGTTTTGAAGTCGACAAAACTTATTCAAAGTTTATTCTGAAGAATTCCAGACTTTAGTGTCAAAGTTTGAAGACCACTAGACTTTAGGTTCAAAGTTTACTCACGCTGATAAATTCTAGACTTAATGCTATTGGAGAATGAAGACTTTTCCAATCGCAAGATTATCTTTATTTCTTCGAGGATTCGGTTCGTATGACTTAAGGATGGCATTTTGGTTGGATATAACACCTACATGATTGACTATCTTTATTGGAATCAATTTTGATATTCAAATATTTTGGAAGGCAAGTAAACTTGGAAAGTATCTACTTATGGAAACCAATATCCTAATTGTATGGGCGAACATAATTGACGGTCTTTCATCTCAATCATCAAACGACTCGAGATCTCCTTGATTGATTATGTCCAACGGGTTGATTGGAAGAATTCCTTTGGAAAATGCCAACGGTCGAGAAGACATGAATGAAGTATTTAAGGAGGACTCTCTAGTTGTTCGAGGTGGTGCGTGAAAGACAAACTTCAAAGTTTGAATCTTTCCATTTCTTTGTTGCTCCAAATACTAAGCTCAAAGTTGTATACAAAAGAGAGAAACTCATAGTGAGACTTCGTGGGAGAATAGTAGAGACTCTTCACTGTGAAGTCAAGATCACAAGGCTGTAATTTCTCTTTTGATTCTTAGTGAAATCTAGCCAGTGGGCTGTCAGCGTGGGAGAGTGGACGTAGGCTTGATCTAAGCCAAACCATTATAAACATTGTGTTCTTATTTTCTTCCCTAAACTCCTTTATTTTGTCTATTGTCAGAATTCGTTCAAAGTCTGTGATTTTCTAAAAGCAAATTACTTCTACTGAACTTTGCGAAAATTTTACTTCACACCTATTCACCCCCCCTCTAGATGTTGTTACTAGCCCTTTCACTATCCAATTCACATTAAGCAGAACATAGAGTTTCTGTCAGTATAGTAGTAAAAGCAAGACGTATAGGCAGATTGACTCATCAAGGTTCCATCAAAATAGGATGTTATGATAAAAAAATAATTCTAATTAGTTGATAATATTTGTTGATGACTTTTGGAGAGATTTCTTTGAGTGGTTTTATTGACTCTGAATTTATGCCGAGTAGACCTCGTGAGAACTCTATAATGGGTAAATGTTTCTTTTTCTCCAAAGATTGTAATTTTTTTTTTTCGGTAAGATATTAGTTACAACTAAAAAGTTCTTATCGCTAAAATTTTGATTTGTTCCCTATCTAGGCATAAATAGCAGTTCAATCACTAATTCTTTTCATTATCTCTTGTGGTAATATGAATCTATCATCCAGCAAAGAATGAAATTGTGCCGTACGAAATAACATAAAAATAGACTAATTATCTCGTTCACTCGATATGGAAGGATAATTGCCAACTCAAAAATACAATTATCAATAATTAAAATATATGGAATAAATACTCCTATTACTATCTCCAATTGTCGATAGTTATAGGATCAACGGAAAAATGGTAGTTCAATTGAATGTTGATTAAAGTGAAATTAGAAGACATGTATGGGCTAGAAAAATCAAAGAATAGGTTTGTTGATCCTATTGAAAAGACCGGTGTAAGGGAAGATGCGGTTATGACCATACATAGTTGTAGTGATGGTTCGAGCTATAGAATTGCTAATCATGTGGTGGGCAAAGAAATGCGCTAGTTGTCTCGACGAGACAATTTGAACTATTTATTATTTATTTTTGAAGATCGAAGGGCACAAAGGTGAAATCTTGGTAACCTAGAGGCAACACTTTTCAAACCCCATGAACTGATTAAGCTCAAGCATTTGGCAACTCCAACCTAAAACAATTTGCTGCACACGGTCAATGAAATTCGAATGCGTAACCTCCAGAATGGTCAAAATGGTCTCCTTCAATCTATTCTAAGACTTCCAGAAAAGTTGAAAGCTCCTAATTTGCATTAATTTTCTCTGTTGAGCCATAAAAACTCTAGTTGGAGACATGAGATTTTGCCTATTGCTGATCGAGACTCGACAATTATGAACGAATAATCCCATATATGCAAGTAAGGCAGCATATGCCAGAAGTATGGAAAAAGACCAAAGAATATTTGGAGGTTGTCCTCAGATCACCGTATAGAGTATGAAGTCTGTCCTATGCTTGCTCTTGGTGCTGGTGGCGCAAGAAACATCCACAGTGCTAACACAATTAGATGCATTTTCTTTCCAGAACATTATTTTCTACCAATGAAAGTATAGTATAAGTCCGAATTCGAGAAAGTACCTTTAGATGAATTGTCTTATAAGTTACTCTCGTACTTAAATCAAAAACTAGCTCTGAGGAGAATTTTTTAACCAGTTCATGTGTCTTTACCATGTAGATGACAAATCGACTTTGTTGAACCCAGTCAATGTACAAAATTACAAAAAAGAACTTGTAGCTATCATCTGGTGTGTTTCGGAAAAATTATGGATCATATTCCGGTTGATCACTGTTCTGGAGAGTGCTACTATCAAGAATCACAGCAAGAAATAAATCATTCTCTCTCCCAAGTAGGTAATCCTCTCTCGATATGCTTGCTCATTTCAATTTGTTAGCGAAAGAAAAGCATGTAATGTCGATGTACCCGTAGATGTCCACTATGCTCCAAAAGTCGCTTTCGCATCATATAGCAAGAACCTCAGCCTCCAGAAATAATTGGGTACGGCATTGGAGGTGGATCCGTTAAATACCGTTTTCATCGTCTATTCTGAGCCAAGTGCTTTTTGTCGTTAGACGAGACAAGGGGTCATCGACACGCTCCTTCCTTGTGCTTCCCTTGATATCTAAGCCATCATTATTTGACAATATTCCTCCATCCAAATATGTGCTTCTATGTAAGTTATTACTGATTTAAAGCATTGGAAATCACAAGTCAGAGAAAGCAACATTTGCTAAGGATTATCTTCATTCTACGCATATATTAAGTAGCGAGCACTTCGTTTCCCTTCTATTCTGCTGAAGCAACACATTATAAGTTTAAGACTAGGAATCCTGGAATTGATTTTGCTTTAAACTACCAAACTTTCCACAGAGCTTAAGCATGATGAGCCCCGAGAAGCTACTCAAGATGGCAAGGAAGTGGGAAATATTAACCGCTTCAAGCAGAAAAAGAATTGCCCTTGCTGGAGCTAGAGAGGAGCCAAATTCTGCCTCATCAGTGACAGAAAAGGGTCACTTTGTCATCTACACGGCCGACGGAAGCCGTTTCATGGTTCCTTTGCAATGTCTTAGCAGCAACATCTTTCAAGAGCTGTTCAAAATGTCCAAAGAAGAGTTTGGTTTGTCGAGTGATGGTCCAGTCACCATGCCCTGTGATGCATCGTCTATGGAGTACATACTATCTCTTGTCCAAAGACGCATTGCCAAAGACGTAGAAAATGCTTTGCTCAACTTCATTGCATTCTCTCAATGCTCAGCTGCATCTTTGGATAACTAATGTGTGGAAAGAGTTCTAGTTTGTGGTCAGTAAAGGAAAGACCTGTGATGTGTTATACGTATATGCTTGGCCAATTTGACTATTGCAGTTTTCTTTCTGTATGTAGCTTAATTGCATGTTTTGTATAGCATAAGAATCGCAACAATTGTGCATTTGTACGGCAAGACCTCTTTGTGGAGACTCAATGTATGACATTATAGTGAAGAAATGTACCTCATGCTTCCACACTTCTAGCCAGGTCTATAAAATTCAGTAAATTGGAACTAGCTAGAATGGTGCGTCTCTTTCACAGCCTCACTGTCATCAGTGCACGTTGTTACAATATTATGATGTGATAAGTCCTTGAATGTAGAAGACATTGTGAATCTATTACTGCTTGCACTCGATACCCTATCTCTTCAAGAGTCTCATCTTAATATGTATCCTGTTTTGTGGATGAAAATCATCAACAGCAGTAAAGAAAAATGAGATAGGCGTTACCTTACTTTTGTTAGCATGAATATGCATACTTTGGGCGCTGTGGTTTTCAGATTGGATGAATTTCCGATATCTATCTCAGCAATGACAGACAGCCTCAGGGTTCAGTTCCTTCATAAAAGAAGATGGTGCCCCCTATATAGAAAGGCACGTGCGCAATAAGCTAAGCTTACTTTGCCCCAAGAGAGGCCATAGGATAAAGGAGAACCAAGATGGTGCTCCGGACCAGATGGACAAGGTAATGCTAAGTTATCTGGCCTGATCCATTTCACTGAGCTCTTTAGCATTTTTCCATGTGGTTCTCTCCCGAACCTGGTGTGAAGTATTGTCCCATGAATGGTAAAACAGCTGCTACAGATCAAAAGAATGAGTAGTACGTCAGACCTTCAGGATGATGTAGTGTCTAGACACGAAACAGAAACTCTTAACATAGGGTCCTAGTTAATCTATTCTAAGCATACTTATAAAGTTCAAAGCTCCTACCTAAGTAGTATTAACTTTTCTCGTTATTGAGCTACATAGAATGACGATTTTAGACTTGATCTTTGTGAATTGATAAATTGGTGTTCTAGTGTGAAAGTTGACTTAGCAGTCTTTGCAAATGCATTATGAGGGGACGGATCGAGGGTAACAAAAAGTTGACTAGCAATTTATTTTGCCTGTCACACATTAGAAATTTATTTCAGGTCATCAATCTTTTGAAATTTTTTGGTTATCGTAGGGCCTGTTGTGGAGATGGTTGATATAGTTTGTGTATAATAGCTTTTGAAATTTTGATCCCTAACCAGTTTAAATAGCAAATAGCTTCGCACTAATGAGGTCATGTTCATCTGACGAGGAGTTGGTTGTTATCGTGTCAAACTTACCATGAATATCTCGACATTCTAATGTGATAGTACTGCAGGGACCGTACCTTAGTTCAGCTTGGAAGTCGGGAATGGGTAATCACTCTTTTAGCCATCTATGCAGAACACTAAAAGAATTGGTTTTGCACAAGGCAATCGGGAACAGCTAAGTAAATTCACCATTTTTTGGGTGATATCTACTAAAGTAACATACAGAAAATCTTCAACTTCACCTCACATCATGTCCAAATATGACATTGTTCTCAAGAGAATTTTTCATTGGCAATGACAACAGAGATGATAAAAATAAAGAGGTTGATTTCTTTGACTTTAACTCTTGTGCTTCTCCATGAGCTTAGTAATTTCATTGCCAATTTCAGCAGCCCCTGTCCTTAAACAATTCAACAAAAGTTCTGTTATTGGGTACCTTGATGCTCTCCTCTTTTTTCTCCGTATTGTCAGACAAAATTAGAATGTTCGACAGTAACTACGTATACATCTAGGCCATATCACCAATCATTTGGTTTTGCAGATTTCACCACTACATAATAAATTAACGACTTTTCAAGTTTCTCAGGTCTTCCACCTATTAAACAAACTAACCACCGTGCCTTCCATAGAACAAGTCTCAGTTCTGATTTTGCACCAAGAGGCCTCCCAAAGTGGCTAGGAAGTGGCGTAAGATCACTGCCACTGAAGGTTTTCAAATGCAGATGATTGCACAATGCTAAACGCAAGTGAAAAGGGTAACTTCATAATTTGTAGCAACCACAGAAGCCACTTTGCCATCCCCTTGGCAGCTTTGCTTGATGCAATTTCTTATTGTTGATGCTCATCATTTATTTCTTTGTATCAAAGCTACATCGGCCAACATTCAATTGTGAATTATTAGTTGGAAACATTTTTGTGTTTTGTAAATAAATTCAGATTCACCTCAAAACTTTCGCAGCATTGGTAAAAAAATTGTAATGATTCATGTAAGTTTTGTTGAAGAATTCACATAGCCATCAAAGTGATATTCACTATCTAAAAAAAGCTAGAATTGGTACTTGCATACAACAGAAGCAAATAGTGTTATACTGTCAGCCTGTCATGTACATTGAGTGTGTAGCAACATTGTTATCATTATGCTTCTTCAATAAACAATAGCTAAAGACAGAAACCCTTAATAGTCTCATTTTCCTCCCAAAGCTCTTCATTGAATGTTTATTCTCGTGGTTACTGAAGAAATCTGGATGCTGGCATGGTTATAGTATGTAAAGTCACTCCTTCCGCAACTTCAAGACCTCTCCTTTCCTTTCGGAAGCAATGTTTTAACGAGAAGATATGCCATACGTTTTCTTTCTGAAACATTGTCAACTTCCAGCAAAAAATTCTAAAGTGTCCAGGTGGAATTAGGTCCATTGCTTGATGATCTTGAAATTAAAATGAACATTACCTCAAGATGAAGAATCAAATGAGACAAGAGGAGTAGGATATTATAAAAATGTTCTCTGTATTATATCCATAAATAACTGTTAGAATGTTTAAATAATAAATCACGCTTTCATTTTTATAGCTTAAACTTTTAGAATTGTTGGTTGTGATCTCACAAAATTTAATATGGTATCAGAGTTGGAGGTCATAAGTTCGAATTTTTCCAGGCCGCATTTACCTCCCCAATTAATTCCACACTTAGTACTAGTCAAAAAGACCAAATTAAGTGTGGGGGGAGTGTTAGCATAATCAAATACTAAATTACACATTTATTTAACAGTTTAAACTTTTAGAATAATGTTATGCCTTCATCTAATAGCTTAAACTTTTAGAACTGTGTGAGCGTAATTAAATATTAAACCACGTTTTCATCTAATAACTTAAACTTTTAGAACAGTTACTAGTGGTCTCATCAAAATCTCACATGATATAAGAGCTAAAACTCCCAAATTCGAATTTTTATAGACCTCATTTGCCTCCCCAATTAATTCCACACTTAGTACTAGGCGAAAATACCAGACTAAACGTGAGGGGAAGTGTTAGAATATTCAAATAATAAATTATACTTTCATCTAATAGCTTAAACTTTTAGAATAGTTGGTCGTGATCTCACAAAATTAACAACTATAAATTCTCTGATGATCGGGTTATGGAGTTTGTCGAGAAATGTGATGGATCAGTTTTATCAAAGTCAGGCTACTTTAATTCATATTTCTGATTTTTTTTTTTTTTCGTGATAGTGATGCAACATTGTCTCGGAGGATTATATTCAAGTTCAAGATATCTCTGTGAAGAAAAGATAACTCTACTTGGAAAAATAATATTCAGTTCTATTTCTAATCAAAACTTAGCTCGACTAATTCCATCATAATGTTCATTAGCTTTCTAGAGTTTTCTTTACTAGCTGTGCTGCCTCATATAGTAGTTGACAATTTACTAGATCCTTCGCTGACCCACAGGTCATGTTCTCCAAGAAAGTATCCCAATACAGACACTTAACCTAATTCTTAACCTATTATTCAGAAACTGGTCATGAACTTTGAATACTTATGATACAGTAAAGTCACATTAACAATGAAATCTCCGACCAATGGGGACAACGTTCTATACTTGTCATCCTTAATCTTGCATAAATAGAACATTACGAGTGAGTTGGTTGTGAACAAGGCGGTTGTACAACGAGAGATTTTCTAGCGTGAATAACCAAGGAAACAAAGTGATACTCTTGTAATCAACTACAGGAAAACGTCCATATGTCCTAGATCCTGAAAGAGAAGGTGTTTCAACTGCGTCCGCACATATGTCGTCCAAATTGTCCCATTTTCTGCCTTTTCAATTACCTTTTCATCCTTTTTATGGTTGTTGGGAGGCAAAACTAGGCAGGCACTATGCAAACATATTGGTCATCAAATTTTTGGCTTTACTTGAACACAGCTAAGTAACAAACTAATCTGTCGTAAAGCATCTGAAACCATTTTTCTATATAATGAACTTCCTACCGTGCCTCCCTCAGAACCAATCTTTTCTGAGTTCGACTCTCAGTACAGTCTTCTTTTGTCATCTATCTTGTTTCCTTTACTCCATACTTCATAGGTAAGACAACATGATCAGCACTCAGAAACTACTCAAAATTGCTAGAAAGTGGAAAAAAAGTAGTTACCCCAGGGAGAAAAGAATTTCTCCTCCCAGAACAAGAAAACTTTCAGGTTTGCGGAAATGTGAAATGCTGGAAGTGAGTGAGAAGGGTCACTTTGTATTCTATAGCACAGATGGCAGGCGCTTTGCTGTTCCGTTGCCTTGTCTCCAAACTCACATTTTCCAAGAGCTGTTCAAATTGGCGGAAGAAGAGTTCAGACTCTCAAGCAATGGACCAATCAGAATGCCATTTGATGCAGCCACTATGGAGTATGCAATCTCACTCCTACGAAGAGGTCTGTCTGAAGATTCAAAAAGAGCTGTGCTTGACGTCATTTCCTTAGGCCGCTGCTCATCATCTTCTTCTTCTTCTTTGTATCAACGTTGTGTAGGCCATCAGCAGTTACTTGTTTCTTGATATAGCGAAAGAAGTTCATATTTCGTAAATGATTGGGCTTTGAAATTAATGAGAAGGAATTAAACTTAGACGTTTTGCCAGTTGCCATTTGCATTATGGATAGATGTGTCCTGGGAGAAAATAAATTTCATCATTCATTTTAGGAGCGAAGTAAATGCAAATGACTTAAGAAGATGCGAACTTTATGGAACATGTCTCAAGATAAATCAGCTATGTCTCAGTAGTGATATATTCCTAGAGCTCTTCAAAATGATTTAGACACTAAAGAGTAGCTTATATTGTCCAGTGATACTTCTCTCATTATGCATTGCCCTTGTGATAGCGTGATTACGAAGTGCATAGCATCGAGAGTGCAACAAGGCATTGCAAGAGATGCCAAAAGAGCTTCCATATTTTTATTTGCTTCTCCTCACTGCCTATTAAGCTCTAATTCCTGGTCTATCATATTGGGATCATCAAGCTATGGTTTTTTGGGCTTACTGAAGACAAATCCCTGCTATAAAAACTTTTGAAATGGTTAAACTTTCTAAATACCTGATGCATTCACACTTTTGATCAGTCACAAGTCTTTTATTTATTTATTAATAAAACAAATAAGTTTGTGCTATTCGAGACCACTATCTACTAAATTTGTACTGTACCACCTAAACAAGGAAATAGGTATGATTCATCTGATTCCAAGATGTGCTCTAAGGTTCGAGTCACTCAAATCTCAAACAAATAACTGCTGGCATAGATCACGTAATTTTCAAACTTCCCATGAGGTTGATCATCTTGTGGAGACCTTGGGAGTATGTAATATGTTTTGAGGGCATTTTCACGTACTACATAATGAAAGAGACTATTACTGAGTTTTCGTTAATGTGAGAGGAGGTGAGAATGAATTAGAAGGAATGGAATGAGCACCACCTATCCTGTCCATTAACTAATCAGTCTTGCATAGCAAACTACGACGCAAAATAACCGACACAAGACAGGGAATTCAGGAACTGTTGATATATCAAGACAGTATGGTTGGGCGAGGTCTAGAGGAACTGAAGAAAATGTGAATGGTTGACTCAACCGAAGTTTGTATAACTACAGATGACGAAGACTACAGGCATTTTTTCTCTTCAACCCTTAAAAGATTTGTCAAGAGAATAAACACCCACTGTGCTAAACACCATTAAATGCATTTTCTTTCGGAAACATTACTTTCTACTGAAGATAGTGTAGTATAAGTCCATATATTCTCGAAATTATTCCTTTCAGTAATGGTCTTATGTGTTACTCTCGTACTTAAATCGAGAACTAGCCCTGGGGAATAGGGTTTTCAAACAGGTTCGGATGTTTTGCCGTAAAACTAACAAATGGACTTTGCCGAACCTAGTACAAGTTCTTGTAAGTACTCTCTGGTGTGTATTGGAAAATTTATGGATCACATACTGGTCGATCACTTTACAGAATCCGAATATCAAGAGTCACAGTGAGAAATAAATCATTCTCTCTACCAAGTAGGTAATCTTTTCTCGTTAAGCTTGCTCATTTCCATTTGTCAGCGAAAGAAAAGTATGTAATGTCGATGTAACCATAGATGTCCACTATGCTCCAAAAGTCGCTTTCAGCATCACATAACAAGAATCTTGGCTTCCAGAAATAATTGGGGTGCAGCATTAGAGGGGGATCCGTTAGTTGCGGGGTTCCTCATCTATTCTGAACCAAGTGATTTTTATTGTTTTCAGACGAGACAAGCAAATGGTCTTTGACATTTTCCTTCCTTGTGCTTCCCTTGTTATCTAAGCCATCATTAATTGACGATATTCCTCCATCCAAATATGTGTTCTATATACGTAATTACAGAATTAAAGCATCGGAAATCACAAGACAGAGAAAGCAACATTTGAACAGGATTGTCTTCATTCTATGCACATATAAGTAGCGAGCGCCTCCTTCATATCACATCAATTTTGCTGAAGCAACACACCACAGGTCTAAGACTAGGAATCCTTGATTTTGCTTTAAATTACAAAATTTCCAGAGAGCTTAAGCATGATGAGCCCCAAGAAGCTATTCAAGATGGCAAGGAAGTGGGAAATATCAACCGGTTCAAGCAGAAAAAGAATTGCCCTCGCTGGAGCTGGAGATGAGTCGAATACTGCCTCATCAGCGACAGAAAAGGGTCACTTTGTCATCTACACGGCTGATGGAAGCCGTTTCATGATTCCTTTGCAATGCCTCAGCAGCAACATCTTTCAAGAACTGTTCAAAATGTCCAAAGAAGAGTTTGGTTTGTCAAGTGATGCTCCAATCACCATGCCCTGTGATGCAGCTTCTATGGAGTACGTAGTATCTCTCGTCCAAAGACGCATTGCCAAAGACATAGAAAAAGCTTTGCTCAACTCTATTGCATTCTTTGGACGCTCAGCTGCCTCTTTGGATAACAAATGTGTGGAAGGAGTTCTAGCTTGTGGTCTGTAAAGGAAAAGCCTGTAATGTGTTATATGTATATGCTTGGCCAATTCGAAATTGCAGTTTTCTGTAGATAGCTTAATTGCAGGCTTTGTATAGCATGAGGATTGCATCAATTATACGTTTGTACAGCAAGGCCTTGTGTGAACAAAAAACACCTGTAAATTTGTATGTGGAGACTCAATGTATGATGTTACAATGAAGAAATGTACTTCATTCTTTCGTGCTTCCTGCCAGTTTTACGAGATTCAGTAAATTGGAACTAGCTAAAATGGTGCATCTCTTTCACAGCACCATATTCATCAGTGCACATCGTCATAATGTTATGGTGTGGCGACTCCTTGATTGTAGAAGACATTGTGAATCTATGATGGCTAGCATGTGATGCCCTTACCTCTTTGAGGATCTGATCTTACTATGTATCCGGTTTTGGTGTCAAAATCGTCGACAGCAATGAAAGCAAAAGGTGATAGGAGTTAGCTAACCTTTGTTGCCATGGATATGCATCCATTGGGTGGTGTGGTACTCCGATTAGATGAATTTTTCAATATCTATTTGCGACAAAGACAAAGAGCCTGTGGTTCAGTTCCTTCCTAAAAGAATATAGTGCCCCCTATAAAGAAATGCACGTGGGCAATAAGCTCAGCTTACTTCGCCCCAGGAAAGGCCATAGAGGAGAGTGCAGCCGAGATGCTGCTCCGGACCCAGACAGACTAGGTAATGCTAACTTGTCTGACCAGACCCCTTTCATTGACCTCTTAGCTTTTTTCCAGGTGGTTCTATCTCCTGAACCTGGTGCTACGTCTTGTCCCTCGAGCGTTAAAATAGCCGTTATTAGAAAATTGTTTCATATGAGAAATATCTCAACTATCTAATTCTGATATTACTGCTCGGTAGAGGAATCTGTAGCTCACGCGAAATGTACCCCAGTCAGCTTGGAAGTTTGAAGTGGTCCGTCTGAATCACTCTGTTAACGGTCTTGGCAGAGCACAATGAAAGAATTGGTTTTGCACGAAGCAATCAGGAACAACTAGATAAGTTCACCATTATTCAGTTGATAACAACTAACGCAACATACAATCTTCCAATCCAGTCACATCATGTCCGAATATGGCATATTTCCCATCAGAAGATATTTCATTGGCAATAACGACAGAGATGACAAATCAATGCAGAATTAGGGAAATGATTGCTTTGACTTTGGCCCAAGCAGATGGTTGTTATTGGCAATAACAAACAGTTACTGCAGATGCCAGGCCAGGATGTCAACAACGAAATATTCTGATATGCATGTGCCAGGTGTCAATGAAAAGGAGTTCTGTATTGGATAATCAGATTTATATGACTAGTTAATATTATCTATTTGGCTCATAATTCATTATCTCAGATTTGAAAAGTACTTTCTAGAGAAGTATTATCCCTGCAGTGGCAAAATCTCTAATACTATGGACCTGGTTGCGCACACAGCCTATGTAGAACAATAATGCCAGAGTTCGTTTTGTAATAAGCATTTGTATGCGACTAGAGAAGCTTCACAACATTTTAGGTGAAAACAACGAAGGAAACATAGAGAACATGTCTGAAACGACTTAGTTCCGCACGAAAAAAAATTTCTAGTGGCAATAACTATGAAAGAAGACACAAGTGGAGAAAGTCCACTGTTGTGCTTTTCCCTTGAGCTTAGTAATTTCAGACTAATCACAACTACTTCTGTCATTTAACTGAAAACGAGGGGTTCCGTTATTGCCATTTTCCTCTGTTTTTTCTTCTTTTTGCCATAGTTGTGGACAAAATTAGATAAACGCTATGTAAACATCTAGGTCACTTCATCAATCATTCGGTTTTACAACAGGCATGACTGAGTAACAAGCTAACTTTTTTGCAAATTTCTCAAGTCTTCCACCTATATAAACAACTACTCCCAATGCCCTCCACAGAACCTAGCCTTGACTCTAATCCGCAAAAGTATCCCTTTCAGGCTACATTCAATGCCTCTTCCCATACTTCGCACGTACAGCAACATGATCAGCACCAAGAAACTCCTCAATGTAGCTAGGAAGTGGCAAAAGATCACTGCCATTGGAAGGAAAAGGATTTCCCATCCAAGAACAAGAAGACCTTCGAAGGCAGATGGTTGTAGAATGCAGGAAGTGAGTAAAAAGGGTCACTTTATAATCTGTAGCACCGACAGAAGACGCTTTGCCATCCCCCTGGCTTGTGTAAACACTTATATTTTTCAAGAGCTGTTCAAACTGTCAGAAGAAGAGTACGGATTATCAAGTGATGGACTCATCACATCGCCATTTGATGCAGCAATTGTGGAGTATACCGTCTCACTCACACAAAGAGGTCTAACTGAAGATTCGCAGAGAGCTTTGCTTAACGCGATTTCTTGTTGCCGCTGCTCATCATATGATTCTATGATCAATTCTGTATAAGCCAACGATCATTTGATTGTTAGTACATCGTTTCAATTCTGTAAATGGATTTGTAATGAAGTTTAATTAAAGTCCTTATCACTTCCAGTTCGACTTCCATAGCTTGCCTGATCAATAGAAAATGCTTTCGGAAAAGCGATCCAAAAAATGTGAACTAAATTGCCTGGTCAGTAGAGGATGTTGAATTGACTCTCTCTCTCTCTCTCTCTCTCTCTCTCTGTTGTTATGTCCTTTGCATCAGCTGCTGAAGGAATGAAAGTGGGCTGGGGCGTTGTGATTTCTTCTTCTGTTTACATGCCCCATTTATTACTGATGTCTCAGGATCAAAGTTCTTAAGTCCAGATACAGGCGAGATACCTGAGCTACTTGTGGAATATATTTTAACTAGGGAGAAAATTGCAACTTTGGCTTCTAAACATCATCCAAAACTATCTAGATTATAATTAGACAAGATCTTTAGTTGAAATAAAATATTGATATTGCCTTGCCAGAGTCTCCCATACCAACACCATCTTTGTAAGTAGCTCCGTACTCTGCTAGTTCTCTAGCCATGATTCTGTGAAATTGCTTTTAATCATGTGCGCTTGCTTCACTAATGAATCCTTCAACAGAAACAAGTGATGCTTGACCAATAAGGAGCCACTCAACCAATTAGTTCTCTCCCAATAGGATTAAAAATGATATGCTCTTCGTCAATGTCAGTGAAGATATGCATGCCCTTTGTACTCGTCCAACAAAAAAGATTAGCGTGCTAATCTCTTCCTATGATACTATTATGCAAACAAAAATGGATGATCACTATGTAAGCATCTATTTGCATCATCGATTTTCTGATTTTTACTGCAAGAGTCACTAAATCGCTGATAAACTCTCTTTCCCATATCTCATACGTTGCATCTATCTCACTTTTCATTACCACCACAACTGCAAACCATAATCTCTTATTCTGGACCTTCTTCACTATTTCCCTCAAATCCTGCATTGCTTACTTTACATGTAACACAACATGATGAGCCCTACGAATCTCCTCAAAGTAGCAAAGAACTAGCGAATAAAAGCTGCCATGGGAAGAAGTCCATGGGAAGAAGTAATCAACCTGACAACGATTTTCCAATGTCTGATGACCGCAGAATCTCTGAGGCGACTTTGTAATTCACAGCCCCAATAGGAAGTGCTTTATGATCCCCTTGACTTATCTTGAGACGTACATCTTTCAGCTATTACAGATGTCAGAAGAAGAGTTTGGATTATCCAATAATGGACCTATCACAATGCCACTTGATGCAGTTGCAATGCAGAACAAGAGTTGGGATCATGATCTGATTCTCCGTACATCGCCTTATAGACACAATTTTTTGGCATAATGGAAACATGCAGATGTTGTAAGAACTTCAACACACTACGTCTTGTTCGATTGATAGGACATAGAAGGCTCAGAATGTAAGCTTAATATGCATCAAATAAATTTTGAGCAAATTTACATTTCAAGAGCTAATGTTTCCGTTTTGCTTGGTTTCCTTTTATCCTTTTCCTTTGTTCTTTCAGAATTGGTCGGTGTTGCACAACTTTCACAGTATCTAAATAGAGACATCACTAAAAGTTCATGTAGGGAAACGAAGTTTCTCATATTTCAGACAAGCGCTTCAGTTATTGTCCAGAGCAACAAGGATTGGAATGAGTTTGGAGAGCAAAATTGTATACCAGACTCGTTTTGCCATAAATACCTCCATCTTCTGCTGCGTGAAATTCTGAGCACTTTTAACAGCTAGAATTCACCGACAGACCATGCTCCTGAATCTTCCTCCTGACTTAACTATCTGATCGAAATTAGTATTTCGATTTCCAACATCAATACCCACCTTATCTCAGTTCATTCTGCTGCTGCAAATGGGAACACTTCAGGGGCAATGCATAATGAAGCACCAGAATAGTGTCTCATTCTTTCTATTTAAGTTCATGTCACGTTGATTGCACTAGACGAAGGAAGGACCAACGATTATCTGAACCTGTAAGGCCTGCTATGCCGAAAACTAGCGTACCTCATGAAGGTTGGTGTAATGACCTGGTCCGACAAGAGTGGCGGTGATTGTCGGGGGCAGAGAGGGCCTGGTCAAGGTGCGGCTCATACTCTAGGATGGCGTGGGGGTAGGAATGAACTGAATCCCACGTCGTCTGGGTGTTGTAAGGTGAGTTGCTATATAAAGAGTAGCACCAGTTCTCAACTCTTGACAAGTCATTTTCTGGGCGAAGCCCTAAAGAACGAAACCATGCAGGCATTTTCTCAACATTAATGTTGGCAAGTGGAGCCTTACAATGTTGGCCCTTACAATGATAGCCAAGCTGAAAGTGTGTGGTTTGAGAACAAACCAAGTGGCAGCTGGTTGGTAATGATCTGGTCCGACGAAGGTAGGACTGATCGCCGGGGCCAAAGTGAATAATATTATTGGCAAGTGGGGCCAAAGGTTGGCCCAGAAGTGTGTGGTTTGGGGACAAACTGGGCAGAAGTTAATGGGCCTTTAATGACTAGGTTTGACAAGGACGGGAGTGATCGCCAAGACTAGAGAGGGTCCGAACAAGGTGTGACTCCAACTTTAGGATGGCATGAGGGCATGAATGAACCTAATCCCACATTGTCTAGAGGTGGTAAGATGACACCCTATATAAGGAATAGTACCGGTCTTAATTACCAACACGGCCTTTTCTAGGAAAAGGGTGGGGCCAGAGGTCGACCCTAACAGTTGGGTTGTGAAGAAGAGGCTGCACAACAAAAGAAAAAAAAAAGAGTGGGTCTAGAGCTGGTAAGATGACCTGGTCCGACGAAGGTAGGATTGATCGCTGGGGCCAAAGTGGATAATATTATTGGCAAGTGGGGCCAAAGGTCGGCCCTCATAATTTTATCAAAGCCAAGGCTAGACAAAAGTGCGTGGTTTGAGGACAAACTGGCGGAAGCTAATGGGCCTTTAACAACTAGGTCCGACAAGGACGGGGGCCCTCATAATTTTATCAAAGCCAAGGCTAGACAAAAGTGCGTGGTTTGGGGACAAACTGGCGGAAGCTAATGGGCCTTTAACGACTAGGTCCGACAAGGACGGGAGTGATCGCCGAGACTAGAGAGGGCCCGGGGCCAAAGTGGATAATATTATTGGCAAGTGGGGCCAAAGATCGGCCCTCATAATTTTATCAAAGCCAAGGCTAGACAAAAGTGCGTGGTTTGGGGACAAACTGGCGGAAGCTAATGGGCCTTTAACGACTAGGTTCGACAAGGACGGGGGCCCTCATAATTTTATCAAAGCCAAGGCTAGACAAAAGTGCGTGGTTTGGGGACAAACTGGCGGAAGCTAATGGGCCTTTAACGACTAGGTCCAACAAGGACGGGAGTGATCGCCGAGACTAGAGAGGGCCCGAACAAAGTACGACTCCAACTTTAGGATGGCATGTCGGCATGAATAAACCGAATCCCATATTGTCTAGAGGTGGTAAGATGACACCCTATATAAGGAATAGTACCAGTCTGAATTACCAACACGGCCTTTTTTAGGAAAGTGGGGCCAGAGGTGGACCCTAATAGTTGCTGTGAAGAAGAGGCTGCAAAAAAAAAAAAAAAAAACTGTATCACTCAGTAAGCACGCATTTTTTTTAAACCTATTGTCGCGGACTAATGTTCTCTTGACTACCTCAAGAACAGTCATTGACCAAATTTTGACCACCTATATGCGGTATTCAAATGTTTTTACAATTTGTACTGACAGTTTACCTTCGATAGCGGAAATGCTGATTCCAAATAGGATGACAATATTCCCGGGAGGGGCTTATTATGTTGCATCAGACAAAATCACTGACAGCCTATATGGTGTTTCATTGCCTCGACCATTGGGCATGTTTTTCTAGGAGAAAGAATCTTGAAATGCAGCTTCTGGACTTAACTTTTACATTTGCTATTAAAATAAAGTACAGGTACTGCCTCACTGAAACCTCCAACTAATATATCGTTTAGAGTACATGTATCGATATAACTAATCCGATTCTGTACACATTTCGCTCCAAATTAGAGCTTAGAGCTCCTAGGTATGTATTATGGGGTATCAGTCTATCATTTGTTTGTATCTACAAAGATTCTCAGAATTCATCTTTCCTAATTTCTAGCGATAGCCTGGAGAGTGGCTTGGTCAACAATGATCAGCCTTAGGAAAATTAACTTTTTCGGAGAAGAAAATTCTTCTTTCCAAGATTGGGAGTCATGGACTCTGCATAATGGACTTTTTCAATGTTATTCTTTTTTACCAAAAAATAAATGTGGTTCTTCAATATTTTGATACCTTTCCTTCTTTATGCTAGCTATTCATTCAAACAGTGATTCTTGAAAACTCTTCTTTTCCAGATTGAGAGTCTTGTTTTTTTTTTTTTTTTTTTTGGTCAGAAAGATAGCTTCATTCATTAAACCGAAGGAATACAACCTGCGGCTAAAGCATCAGTAGTTAAAAGATCTAACAACAGAGAGGGAGGCGATATGGGACAGTCTACAGATAGGGCCCCTGTTCTATGGAATTTTGCGGCCCAGTCCACCACACGATTTGCTCCTCTTCGGCAGTGAGCAACCCTAGCACAGGGGAAACTTCGCAGGATTGTCGTAGCTTCCTCGAAGACAGAACGAACCTCCCACGGCGGCGAGGTAATGTCATTGACCGACTCCATCAAAATCAAACTATCCGATTCGATGATCAGTTGATCTTGAAGTCGACCAGTCTTTTGTAGATGGTGAAGGGTGATCAACAGTGCCATGAACTCCGCATGAAGAGCCGAAGAAACAACAACAGTCCTGGTAAGTCCATCGAGCATTCTACCGCTCTGATCTCTGCAAATGGCGCTATTGTGCCAATATTGGTTTGTGGCTGAAAAGCCCCATCAATATTAACCTTGAATGTACCGAGTTCTGGAGGTCGCCATAAGTCACCAATGTTGATCTCCTGTCGTGCTCTGTCTGTAGGATGAGGAAAGAAAATAGAGCTGATCGAGCACCTATGAGAGCAGAATCCACAATCTGGCGAGAATCTAGTAGTTGTTGACGGAAAATAAAATGATTCCGCGCCTTCCAGAGATGCCAGAGAACGTATGCTAAAGTAGTTGAGTCAGGTAACTTCTGCTGATTCAGTAACAGTGCTGCTATCCAATGCTCTATGCTGTGTATATTCTGTATGTGGATAGGGATGTGTTGAGCCAGAGTCGACCAAACAGGGACGGTTGTAGGACAGAGCAGGAATAGGTGAGTTGCTGTTTCGGGTAGGTTATCCTGGCAGAGATGGCAAATCGGGTCTGAGGTAATATGACTATGAAAGAGGTTTGCTTTGGTGGGTAAAGCATTATGGCATGGGGCCCAAATAAATTATTTAACTTTGGGGGCTACTTTTAATTTCCATAGATGTTTCCACATTGATCGAGGGAAAGGGTGAGCATGCGAACCTTGGGACTGACTTTGGTCTATTGCTGTTTGCCGAAGTGTTTGATACCCACTTTTGACTGTATAATCATCATGTGTAGAATTTGTCCAAATCAACTTATCCTTGGTATAAGAGGGGCTGACGTGGATTGTGAGGATCTCCTGCACTGTGTGATGATCATACAGTCCGTTAAGAACAGAAATATTCCAATCATTAGTCCGGACATCAGCAACCTTAACAGGTTCATTTCGATTTGCCGGACCACCTACAATACCTTTGGGCAGCCAACGGTCTTCTCTTATTCTGAATCTTTGTCCATCACCTACTGACTAGCGAATGCTTTGACTAATGGAATGCCGACCTAATAAAAGGCCCTGCCATCCCCAAGAAGGTCTAGCACCTCTATCAGCAGAAAGAAAATCCCGAGAGTGGAAATAAATACCTCTGAAAAGCTTACTCCATAGAGCTGTTGGATTTTAATGCAGACGCCAGGCTTGTTTTCCTAGTAGGGCTTTATTGAAATCCAAGAGATCCCGAAATCCGAGACCGCCTTCAAACTTACTGCTCTTAAGCTCCTCCCATCGTGTCCAGTGAATCCCTGATTTAGAAGACTCATTCTGCCACAAAAAGCGTGCAATTCTCTTTTCAATGGACATACAAATAGAAACCGGAATTCTGAAAATAGACATAGCGTACTGTGGGATTGCCTGGACCACTACTTTTATAAGGATTTCCTTTCCCCCCTTGGATATTAAATGTTCTTTTCAGCCTTCCAGTTTTTTTATTCACTCGCACAAGTATCCAAGCGAACATCTCCTTCTTAGATCATCCCCAGTGCGAAGGGATTCCCAAATATTTGCCAGTTTGAACTAAAATTGGGACTCGCAAAGCATTGGCCAAATTTTCCTTTAAAGCAAGGGGACAAGCCTTGGAGAAATAAATCCTAGATTTGTTACGATTGATAGCCTGTCCCGTAGCTAAACAGTACTGATTCAGTACATTGGCAAGATTTAGACATTCATGTAGTTTGGCAACTATGAAGAATATAGCGTTATCAGCAAAGAAAAGATGAGATGGTATAGGACACCACCTGTTTAGCTTGATGCTTTTGAGATTGCCCATGCTGATAGCTTGACTGATCAGATTTGATAACATATTAGCTAGAAGTATAAACAAGTAGGGAGAAAGGGGATCGCCTTGTCTGATACCACGGGTCGGCTGGAAGAAAGGTAGCTGTTCACCATTAAAACACACTGTAAGACACAGTTGTAATACATTGCATTACCCATCCAACCCAAGTAGGGTGGAATCCCAAATTCAATAGAAAAGCTTCTAGAAAATCCCACTCCACACGGTCATAAGCTTTTTGCATATACATCTTTAGTACTGCATGAAAATTTTTCTGGCGTTTTCTAGTGCGCAACTGGTGTAGCACTTCCTAGACGATGAGAATATTGTCTTGAATCTGACGTCCATTAACAAAGGCACTCTGCTCAGGAGATATCAATTCAAGGAGCTAGGGCTTAAGTCTATTTGTAATCACTTTTGAGATAATCTTGTAGGCGTAATTACAAAGACTAATAGGGCGGTACTGGTCTAGGCATTCTGGGTTTGAGACTTTAGGAATCAGAGTAATGATAGTTTGATTTAGAGCCGAAGGCATAACCCCTGTTGTAAAGAACTGCTGTACTAGTGGGGTAAGATCAGCACGCAAAGTATTCCAATAAGTTTGGTAAAATAGACCATTCATACCGTCGGGTCCGGGTGCTTTTGTACGGCCCAACTGAAAGGTGGCTGCCTTGATCTCGTCATCAGTCATGGCTGCAGTCAAAAGGTTATTCATAGTAGAGGAAACCACTGGCCCAGATTGGGAGTCTTGGACTCTGCATAATGGACTCTTTTAATGTGATTCTTTTTTACCCCCCAAAAAAAAAAAATTATTCTTCAATATTTTGATGCCTTTCCTTCTTTATGCTGGCCTTTCATTCAAATAGTGATTCTTCAATTCCTTATTTCACATTGAATTTAAATCCCTTCACTAAAAAAAAACTTGTTCAGGATATGCCAATTATTGTCCCAACAATAATTAGCATGAGCAGCATTATTGATGGATGGGAAGTCCATGAGCAAGCACATGTACCTTGGAGATGATCAATGTCTACAATGACTGTACTTGTTGATACATCTGATGTTTCTTAATGCATGAGAGTGAGAGAAATTCTGGAAGGAAAGTTTAGCAGGAAAATTTACTGAAACTCAAATTTCTTTCATATAAGATGACTGGACTATTCTTAAACAGCGAAGTCATTTCTTCAACCACTTACTCTTTCCATTTTCCCTCTTCGTTTTTTTCTATATTAGCCAAGGATAGTTCAAGAGCCCACAATTTGACCTCATCTGGCAGGGGAGTTTGTTATATCTGTTGTCCGTTACTAAATTCAGTGAAAAAACCTCGTGATCCATGACCTCCTAGCAACTGCCATATCCTGAACTACCAGACAACCGAAGATACCATCCTTCTTGTGCATCTTCTGAGTTATTTTGCGACCAGATCATAGTGCACTTCCACATTACAATTGGTCTCTTCCATAATGACCAATTACTGACCTTTCATTGAAAATTCCGATGCAACGAAGCTAGGTCCATTGTAAATGTCACATGCCCCCTCAATAAATAGCCTTCCTCAATTTCGTTTAACTCACAGCAAAGGCCTCAATCTCCTTTCCTCTCCCCGCTTGAAGTGACTTCAATCTCTGGACCCGACTGCTCATCTAAACAATATGACTGGCCACAATAAGTGTGTTGAGATGGCTCGGAAGTGGAAGAAACTTGCTGTTATAGGCAGGAAGGGAATTTCTTTCATCTGGACCAATGAAGAAGGTTGCGATTCACCATATTTAGCCGATGAAGGTTGTTTTGTTATCTACAGCATTGACATGAGGCGCTTCATGGTACCCTTGGCATGCCTCGGCAGTCGTGTTTTCCAGAAGCTTCTTGAGATGTCCAAAGAAGAGTATGGACTATCTAGTGATGGGCCGATCATAATGCCATGCGATTCGGCCCTATTGGAAAACATAGTCATGCTCATCAGACGAAGTGAATCTAAGAATTCTGAGAAAGTCCTGTTTGACGCCGTTAACTCCAACCGCTCCTTGTTCTCTTCGTCCTGTGATGAATCTACAATCCAGCAGTTAGCTGTTCCTGTTTGTTGATTGACTAGGTCACTTACTATTTGTATATACTAATTGTAGAAAATGTTATTTTAGCACATGTGTTGGTCCAAAATTATCACAGAAAGAAAATTTCTCCTTGTTGGAACACAAATTTAACGAAGGAGTTTGATTATGTCAATTGGGATTCTATTTTATTTGTATTGAAGTTAAGTCATGTGCCTGATAAGTTCATTAGCTGGGTTAAATCTTGCATGGCTTCTTTTTTCTTCTCTGTCAATCTAAATGGGGGCTTGGAAGGGTTCTTTAAAGGTGACAATGTATGATCAACACAGATTTAATGTTCTTGCTGCTGTTCTGATATTGTTTGGTTTATATGACAATTTGGGACACCTTCAGGACAACTGCGATTGTTTTTTAGTTTGAGTGTGTATATAACGACTTAATATTTTGGTAGTCTTCGTCTGGGTTTAGGACATCATAGGCTCAACTGAGACAATTATCAAAAACTTTGAATTGTATAAGGATATGGCCATGTAGTAGGTATTGACCTCCCATAATCGCTTGAGTTTTGCGAATACACAGTATTTACTTATCGAAAAGAGTATACATGAATTGTTGAAGACTTTCCTTGTTGAAGTATTGCAGCATAGATCAGAAATAAACAAATGAATATTTCAAAGCATATATTTTGTTGCATTGCAAATGTTCTGCGTCTACAATTTCAGCAACATCTTATGAACTGTCACAATTCATTTACAGCAAAATTAGCAGGTCCAGGACTACCAAAAATAGCACGAAAAATTTCCTGAAGGGTAAAATTATTAGTATAGTTTCGGTTATACTAACTGAAAAGGAGAGTATTCTTAAACTGTGAGAAGAAAGAGTTCACTTCCCTATGAGAGATCACTAAACTTCCAAATGATGAATTTTTGCAGATATATGTTGTTGAGTTGATTATAACAGTTACTGGTATTTCAATCCTGATTCCCTAGGCATTCAACATGGGAAAAAGAAACACATTTGACATTCTGATATGCCAGATTCAAACCTTGTTTTTGTGCTGTGTCATAGAATCCAAGAAAGGGTGATAACTCCAAACATATAATTATTCCTATGCTTTGTGAATGAGAATGTCAGTGAATTGCAATAATAGACCAGTTCCAGCAAGGGGGTCACGACTGATGACCTTATGTCAAACAATTATTACAATGCTAAAAAACAAGCAAGATCTGGACAAAGCACTGGCTTTCAGCCAGTTGCTCAAACAATATCATTTGCGCTTTTGGACTTAGTTTGTAACTAACTAGGTCGTAACTGCGAATAATTACTATTAAATTAACATACAAGCAGTGCCTCGCAACCAATGTGTTCTATGGAGGACATTTTAGTACATGACTATTCAAATTACGTATGCACTTCCCTCAAAACTAGTGCTCAGAGCTCCATGGTAGTAGTGTCTAGAGGAAATTGTCCATCCTTTGTTTATAGCTGCAAAAATTTTCTGCATTTGTCTTTTTAGATTTCAAATGGTTGCTTGCCTAGTGACTTGATTGACATTAATCTATCTTATATTTCCAATACTAACATTGTCTGCAACCTACATGACGGATTTACAATCCCATCCTCTTCATTGTTGGAGGAAAGTAGGAAAAGGTAGGGGTTATGGAGAAGAAATTTCCTCTCTTGACAATGGGAAGTCCTGGGCTCCGGCATGATGATCTTACATATCCTTGCTCATAATTTCTTTGGATGTCATACTCCAGTATCTTGATGCCTTTTCTTCTTTCTACTAGTGAGTACTCGTTGTAGCAATGATTCATGAATTCCTTGATGCAGACCGAATTTGAATTCCTCTCTCTAGGAAACTCATCTTTTTGTTTAGGTAATGCACAAGAAATTACGAAAGAGTTCACAAGAATTCAGGAATTGTCCACTGAATAACAAACACGAGCAGAATCGCCATATGTACAAGAAGTACATGAACAACTAAGACTGCTTTGGTATTGACAAATGAATCAGCTAGAACAGAGACGACAAAAGATGATCGATATCTAGAAAGATCTGTACCTTGATTCTGTACTTGTTGATGTATCTGATGTTTGTCAAACACGACGGTTTGCGACGAATCCTGGCTGGAAAAGGAACCAAAGAATACAGAAAATTCGCAAGTTTTTCCACATAAGATGACAAAATTACTTGCTTTCCATAGTTTCGACTTTGTTTCTTCCATAAATAGCCGAGGAAATAGTTGGGAAGCCCACAATTTGGCATCATCCTGTGGTGATGTTCATTATGTGTGTTGTTAATTCCTAATTTGGTTTTCTTAACTGGCCACAAACCTTGTTATTTATGACCACCTAATAACTGCCATGTTCTGAACTACCAGACGACCAAAGATAGCGTCCTACTTGTATTTGTCTTCTGGGTTCTTTCCATAACCAGACAAAATGGCATTTTGACTTCACAGGGTCTCTTTGCCTCTCATAGGAAATTCCGGTGCAAGGAAGGCTATGTTTCTATGCAATGTCACATGCCTCCTCGATAAATAGTCCACAAGGCTTCGTTTTAACTCACAACTTAGTTCTCAATATTCCCTTCTTGAAGTCACTGCACACTTTAGACTGGACCACTAATTAGAACAGTATGATCCAAATGAAGCACAGCGAGATGGCTAGGAAGTGGAAGAAACTTGCTGCCATAGGGAGGAAAAGAATTTATTTTACCAGGAGCAATGCAGAAGGTTGCAATTCACTGACTTTGGCTGATGAAGGTTGTTTTGTTATCTACAGCATCGATAGGAGGCGATTTATGATACCCTTGGTGTACCTCAGCAGTGATATTTGCCAGAAGCTTCTCAAGATGTCCGAAGAAGAGTACGGACTATCTAGGTCTGGGCCAATCGTAATGCCTTGCGATTCAGTCCTCTTGGAAAACAAACTCACGCTCATCCAACGAGGTGTATCTAACAGTTCAGAGAAAACCCTGCTTGATGCCTTGTCTTCGTCCTGCAATATCCAACCGTCGGCTGTCCCTCTTTGCTGATTGACTAGGTCACTTACTTTCTGTACAAACTAATTGAAGCGGACTTTCATCATTGAATTGAAACTGCATAATTCAGAAATGTAAAGTTGAACTTTTCTTCAAACATGCTATTTTGCATTGCAAAATGTTCCACACGTTGTCCAATTCCAAGCATTATCTTATGAATCATTCGAAATGTATTAACAGCTCATATTAGCAGTTCCCATGCTAACAAACAAAGCCAGACCAGTTCATGAAGAGTACACTCGCTAATGGAACTTAAATGGCAATAAGCGAAAAGGAGACTGACTGTTGATGAACAAAAGAAGTACAGGTTCTGAAGCTGTGTGAATTGAATACAGTATCACCATCCAAGTGAACTCATTGCATGTGAAAGATCACTAAAATTCCGACTTTCAAGTTTTAGCATATGTTGTTGTAGATTTAAGTATCAAAGTGATTGGTACTTCAATCCTGATTCCTAGAATGCTCAACATGGGAAAAAGGAAACACTCTAGCATTCCGATAAGCCAGATCCAAATCCATTTGTATGCATCATAGCATCCAAGAAAGGGTGCCAACTCTGAAGGTAGAGCTACGCCTATGCTTTATGGTTTGAAAGCATTGTGTCGCGGTAATAGCCTAGTTGCAGCAAGATTGTAACAATTGTTACCCTTATGGTCAATCATACATCACAATGCTAAAAAGTAGGCAAGACAAAGCACTGGCTTTCAGCTAGCTGCAGGGGTAGTACCATTTACTTTTGTATCTGTTTTTGGACCCCTTGAAAGCAAATCTCAGTCACCTTAGATCACAATTCACTATGAGGTTTAACATACAGCCGTGGAGACATCGATCATCCATGTAGATGTCTCAATTCATAAACACCAAGAACCAAAGAAAAAACAAATAGCTTCGAGAAAATAAACTCAATTTATAAAAAGGGGACATTTCACCATTCCATGAATGAAGCTGAATTGGTAGAAGTGCAAGTGAAAAGGACCGGGGGGATTGATGTCACGCCCTGATCCTCGGGCACGCACCCATCCCTCACCTTGGTCGATTAATAGCGACGTCCCAAGACGCATCGCCGACCCTTTCTTTTTAATACGCATGCAGAAGCATATAAACAATCTCCAGACAATAAAACAATGGGATAGACAAGTATGACTAAAAACTTGAACCTGAAAACCAACACCCTTATGTACATACATAATAACTCAGTCATATATATACATATACAAGCCATACTAAAAGGTCGGTTTCTACTCAAACAATTTCCACAGCAAAAGTCATCAGACAAGAGTGGAGTCTCAATCCTCATCAGGAGGGTTCTCCTCCAGGTACTCCTCTTTAGGTTCTTTCTCCTCAGGTTCTTCATCAGGGTCCTGAAATGTTGTCCCACAACTGGGATGAGACTACGTCTCAGCAAGTTCTACCCCTTAAGATCCGATCAGTAAACCAATACACTATGGGCTGCCTATGCACACACGGGTGAAAGAGGGCTTACCTTGGCATCAGATTTCCACTTGCATATTAGCATGGTTCAATAGAAACCCAATCATATTATCATGGATCGAGATATCGATCAAATCAACCTAGTCGATTACATGTCAAACGGACCAACTCTTAGTCACTTCAACTCAATCAATTCACGATATCGGATCAAAGCATTGATGAATCGACTTAGTCGATTACATGTCAGTTGGGCCATCTCTAGGTACTTTTATTCATCACTATATAACCTCCAATAGTACACTTAGTCACAAAGCTACCTTTATGCTCTCAAGCGTCGTTTCCACCAATGTGACGTAAGTAATAGACAGTAATCATGCGTTCTTTAAGGCGCCCTAACCACACAATCACGAATTTGGCATAGATGACTTATCTCGCCTCAGTTCCACCCTACAGGTCAGTACAGTTTATAACTCAAACAGCATGAAAGCATGAGCAACAACTAAGCTCCAACAATTGGAACAACACACTCAATTAATCATGCGTTCCTAGTTTTGCTCTCGACATATAGTACAGCCTACTTTCTGTTCGGTGGTCCTCTGACATTATTAGGCATCATCTCACACTATTGTGCATGGCATCGTCACTACGTTAACGGCATTCCATAAAGGAGCATCGGTCCAAAGTCTATTATGACTGGCATCCATTGGTAGGGCATCCCGTACAGGGGTAATGTTTAGCTTAATAGCTCGAGACGAATTCTCTTAATCAACACACGATCACTCAAACATGGCCTAGGGAACCATGCGTTGCACTCAATTATCTCCATTAAAATGGTGAACCTAGCCTATTTTCTTCATATTAGAAATACCCATGAAAATCGTTGTGTGTGGGTACACAGTCAATTCATCCCAGAAATTCGATATCCTTTCTTTTGAAATCCCACTATTTTATGCAGTACTTAAAACTATTTCTAGTGTCAAAATCTGACACCCGGGATTTTCTGAATAATTATTGGAAATTCGCAATTTCGGAATTAAACACTTCAATTCCCAATCAACACTCAATTTGCAGAATTTAACACTCAATTGCAGAAATTAACCACACAATTACAATCAGCATGAAATTCTGGTCACTGGCTATTCCGGCCTAATTTCTGGAAAAAATAATTAATAATTAATTAATTTTGAAAATTAATAAATAAATACTAAAAATCCAATTTAGGCTCATAATGACTAATTGGAGCCCGAGACGGGTTGGGAAAAATCTCGAGATGCATTCAATAAATATTAGAAGCTCTTTAATTGCTAATGACTAAGTTTAACCACCTAACATGCATCATTAAGTCACTATTTTAATTTTTCTAAACTAATCTAACCACCTAAATGTACTTAATTAAATCTAATCAACCCCTAAATATCATTAGCAAACTAAGAAAGCATTAGTGAGTAAAACTCACTTGAGCAAAGCGAAGACCGGATCACCACAACAGCGACGCGATGGCGGCCAATCGGAGCTCCGGCGAGTGGGTGGTCGGCAACCAATGGCCCCCGGGGGTCAAAGGGGTCTTGTAGGTGGATGGAATGGCCAAAGGAATGGTTGGAATGGAAGAAAAACGAAGAAAATTGCGAAATAGTGCAAGCAGGCAGGGGACCGACGGATCGGCGGCTTGCGTTGGCCGTACGGGACGGCCGGCGGCTCTGTTCTGGATGAGGTCGGGCTTGATGGAACGGTATGGATGTCCTCTTCACGGCGATGGATGACTAGTTCACTGATTCATCCGGGAAGTCGACTTTTTACTCGGATCTTTCGCGAAAGGTCAGCTGGAGTGGAAACCGGCAGAAGTGAAAATAAAGGAGGAAAACGGTCCGGCAGCTTGCTGGCTGCTCCTTCGGTTGCTGTGGTGGTCGAAGGGTAGCAAGAGAGGGGGAGGAAGAAGCTTTGGACAACAACTTGTGGGTGAGAGAGAGAGTTGGATAAGAGAGAGGGTGAGATAAGGATGAGGGGGAGACAAGGGCCCCATTGCCTTGTTTTTCCAAAGTTTTGTCCCCCTCAAGACTTGTCCAAGAAGCCAGCCTTCCAGGCTGAAATTGAACCACACCAACACCTCATACAACCTCTCAAATGGTCCAATTTTGCTAGGGTAAGGGGGAGCTACGAAATTGGCACCATCTCTCTTCAATTGGACACTTGTTTCTCCTCAATTCAACCTCAAATGGCCTCTACAAAATTAATTGATACCTCATTGATCATCTTAGTATTTTTCCTCACCTTTGTATCCACCATGTTTCTCAAATTTGCCATAAAAAACAATTACTGGCTTTTTCTGCTCAAAACGACTCGGTGACGACTTTTTTTTCCAAAAAGTCTCGGGTTTCAGAAAATTTTTTTGAGACTGAGTCGACACTCCTAGAATTTATTGTGACATAACAGAAACTTCAATTTCTGAAATCGGACTTAAATTCGCGGTTAATTTCCACTTGGTGCGCTTTTAGCGTGACATGGTCTATCGGGTAATTTTCAAAAAAATTTAGTGCAAATGACCCGTGGTCGATTTTCTTCGAGCCACAATGAACCCACTCAACTCAATAGCGACTCTCGGGTGTCGTGAAAATCTCGAGGATTCAAATACGGACATAGGGTACCAAAATGATATAAAAATCAGTTTAGTGCCGGCCGACGAGAATTTTCAAATTTAATGGTGTCACCCATGATTACCCACACATCTCTGTCGAACCGACCTATCTTTGATCTCTAATCAATTTACGTTTGTGCCGTAATGATCTCAATAGATGAACATGGTCGAGCAGCCGATTCCTAGTCGAATTTTCAAGTTTTTTTTTTTTTGGTCAGTGAATTCTCAAGTTTATTTGCCTTAAAATTCTTAATGGTTTCTCCAGATAGTCTAGTTATCTCTAGAGTGATCAGCTCTGAGAATAGCCTTATAAGCGCGTCAATGAAATGCCCGATTTATTTAGTAGAAAACATGGTTGAAAATCTGTGATGTCACAATTGAAAGCCTAACGGTCACATGCCTTCTTCGCTTATGTTTGGGAAGAGGGCAAGATAATGAATGGTGTGAAACTAGGTGGAATGAAATTTTTGATGTGAAGAAATGATTTTCTTGATGTTGTTTCGGAGAGTGATGATTGGGGGGAGATGAAAATGTGAAGGTCATTCCTTTCACATAGTGGAACAAAAAGAAGGCAGAGAGAATGGAAAATCTATATTGCAAAATTACGATAATGTATTTTGAGACTTAAGAGAGATATAGATCGTTTCGTCGGCAAAATTGAGAAATCCATTTGTTTTTAAATTCTCAAACTCAATTGCCACTCCATATGTCGGTTGGAAACGCAATTATACACTGTCCCTATCATTTCCGTGGAGAAGGTGATCACGAGCAAACATATAATCTTCTCTCGTATTACTCATTTAGTTTCGATTATTTTCATATAAAAGGGATTTGGATGGAATTGAAGACTGCCTCACTAGCTGCGGGAAAATTCGACTTAAAGCGCCAAGAAAGCACCAGTTGCCACTAGGCAAATTGATCAGTGCAGGCCCACTAGGTGCGACTGGGGGAGTCCATCACCCACAATAAATGTAACCTCAAGCCCTCCCTTCATGGACTATTCAAGGTTTCATGATATCGAGGATAGATCGGAGAGTCAAACTTGCGACATTCGGCTTAAATTAAGTAGTGGACTACTCGACCAACCAACTAGTTGGTCATTTCTCTTCTGGAAAATGCAGACTAAACAAAATATAAGTTTAAGTGATGTGGTGTAATGATTGAAAATAAGGGGAGAATATGTATTATCCTTTTCTTTTCTTTTTTGTTTCATTTCCCACAGAGACCAATCGTTGCATCTCTGTCGTTATCCAATACTTAATTTGGAGATAGGGCTAAAAGATTAAGCCGATATAATAAGGTCGTCGGTTGCATACTGGGCACGAAAAGTGGGAACCAAGGAAAGGGAAGTTTGATTGTTTTTACTCACGGGCTTCAGCCGTCCAAGATTGAATTCAACTTGGCTCGCTTAATTTCTCGGTGGTTCCCAAATATTCCCCTCCCTGGAAAAAAAAAAAAACAAAGAAAAAGATAAATTGCAGAAGAGGACAATCCCACGGTTGCTGTATTTCCAAGTATCTGTGGGACTAATCCTTTGCAATCAATTTGAAGATTTGTCAAAGCTTATTATAATTTATGAGCCTCCCCCTACGAAGAAAGTAGGGGCTCTTTCCTTGTCCTTTCCCTTTGGGACTCGTGTTTCTCAATATTATAAAATGTACCAATGGGATAATTTTGCAGGGTATTTTCCCTGCTTGTTTTTTTCGCCCACGTAATTATCAAGATAGAAATTCTCGCAATGATGTTGTATGTAAATATGCTTTTTTGCAAAAAATTATCATTACTCGTACCATTTACAAAAATTAGTCCGTAGAAAATGTTTCCATTATCAATAATAACCCATGCCTAAACTTTTTTGTTGATGGTCGAATTATCTCTCGTTCATTTATTTTTATAAGTGATGCAAATAATTATTTTAAAAAAAATATCTTCATAATTGTTGAATTTCCCAAATACACCAAGTGGGTAATTGGAAGAAAAAGCCTCACCTCAAATCGATAGATAGATAGATATGTAAAGAATGATCTAGTTGAAGCATTCCATAACCGTCATTAAGTAATTATAAATCGATATAAGTGTAATTCTAATCAAACATCTTATAAGATCAGTATATCGAATCATGGATCAATTAGTTTTAAGATATAAAAAATGCTATTCTTATTAAGATTGATTTACAAGAATGATTTATAAAGTGACGTGTCGGGCTGCTTTTTGGTTCTTGAACGTAGTCCACTATTTTCAAGATCACCCACACCCCGGACACATCATTTCAAATTCCAATACTACAAATTAACCTTAAGAAATCTATTACTCTCCTATAAATTGATTAATATTTGCTTAGTTTTCTTTCGTTGACCGGAGGAATGGCGGTGCGCCTACTACGAAGGGAAAAGTTGTCGCACTGATTCGTGGGTCGTCTCTCTCTGTTTACTTTCTCACTGCTAGAAAATCACAGCCTCCACAGAACATTCTTAAAAGGCAAGGAGCATGCTCAAAATGATTGGCACTGCTTTCGATTGAATATAGACCTATCTGATGCGCCTCACCAGAAAAATAAAAAAAGTGATTAGGCTCTTGATTTAGGGTTTGATAGTAATTAATGGGAGGAGATGCAGAGACAATGTCCAAGCAAGATATGTGCCAAACCTTAGGCTGGAATTCACATACTCGGTGTAGGAAATTTGGACAAGACAAGGCTAGAAAGAATTCAGCAGTATAAGTTATAAAGATTATTTGATGAATTGAGTATTTACAATGAAAAGGTAATTATGACTAGTTTGACATTAAGTACAAAGCAAACACACGAGACGGACAAGTAAATTTAATAAAGTAATATAAAGAAGTATGAATGAGGCACCCGAGACAAGTGGATTTAATAAAGTAATATAAAGAAGGAAAATAGCCAAAAATGGGTATTATTATAATTTGACCAACCAATCTTACTTTTAAATCAGGTTAAAATTTAAAATCAGGGGTAAAGTCTATAATTTGACTGTCCCATGAAGAACAATGCTAGGGGCGTGAAAGAAAGAAAAAATTCCGATGTGACGAGATCATGTCCAACCATAATCTCAAAGGCTTGCTCAAGCAATAAATGTGTTTAACTTTCCTAACCTAATGCCGAATGTTTAAATAACAAGATACACATTCTTTCATGTCCACGACTCAAGGCTATAACCTCGAAACGAGCCCTATTTTCTATTAAGAAAGTATTTTAATAACACTCACTTGTGTAAACTCTATTATCTCGAATCGGCAACATCCCCCCTTTTTTTTTGTCAATCGAAAGGTTATATCTCTTAATTACCCTAAAATAAGATGAATCCGTATCAATTTTCGGGAGGACTAGGTCCAAGTCAAGGCCATCATAAAAGATAAGGGCCAACTACAAAAGTACCCGACCCCCTTCTGCTCCTCTATTTTCCAAGTATGGACGCTGACCAGAACCAAACAGGCGGTTTCCTACGACCGGCGTTGGTCCGAATTGGACCAATTTTATCAGAGTGTCCCATAAGAACGTTTGACAAAACATGCTCGGCTGCTATATTCTGTCATTATTCATTTCCGTCACATGCAAACGAATTTCTTCTCGTACCCTTTTTCTAGAGGCCACCTGTGGGCTCATCGCCTTTATTAAATGTTAAGAATTATAAAAGGTAAAATTGACCCACAATATTCCACGTTATTTTCCTGGGTCCTCCGTCTATGACCGAACGAACCACGGTCTAAAATCATCAACGCATGTACTTGTCCTCAGCACCCCAAAGTCTCTTATATAAAGAGAAGTTTTGCATCGGTGGTTCTTGTGTGGAGACACCTTGATTTGAGAGGAAGAGCAAGAACCTTAAGGACGCCAAGTGAGAAAGAAAGAGAGAGGTTCTTAGGTCTTCCTTTGGAGAGGTGCTTGCTCTTAACCCAACGAAAAAGGAAGAGCTAGCAAGTATGGGCGATGAAATATCCTCCAAACCGGTGACTCCCCGGCCAGCCTCCATGGCGACGGCAGACTCCTCGGTGGCCGGGACGCCACCCCCCGTGTCGACCCCTCCGTCCCAGTACCACTCGCCGTCCCTGTCGAGGTCGCCACTCCTGTCAACGCCGGAGATAAAGCCGTCGAAGACCCCGAGGATCGTGACCCCAAAGATTGCGACCCCGAGGCTGTCCCTCACCCCGAGGTTCATAACCCCGCTTGGCAGCCCGATCCGGCGGGCCCTGCACCTGACCAAGCTCGACCCACAGGATGCCTGGCTCCCGATCACCGAGTCGAGGAACGGCAACGCGTACTACGCTGCCTTCCACACCCTCTGCTCGGGTATCGGGATTCAAGCTCTTGTGCTCCCGGTCGCTTTCACCTTGCTTGGATGGTAAGCGAAATTCAAGCAACTCGTTCGTTGATCGTAATCTTGAAATAAACTATCAATACATAAAGTCTTGCTTTTCATACATGAATATGATTCGATATTTATGATAATCTTGCAGGACATGGGGGATTATATGCTTGACTTTGGCGTTCATATGGCAGCTCTACACGCTTTACTTGCTGGTGCAACTCCATGAATCTGCCGAGACGGGGATGCGTTACAGCAGATACATGCAGCTCGCCGCTGCTGCTTTCGGTAATTATTGATCTTCTTTTTGATTTTTCAAAAGAGAAATACAGCGAGAAGAGTTGAATTTTGCGAACCTTGAGTTAACTTGAATCTTCATGCTTGTTGCACATGGCCAAAGATGATTTCATTCGCTCTAGTTAAAAAGCATGGATATAATGCTAAAAAGAACAGTGACAGAAGAAAAAAGAAAGAAAGAAATTCTGACTCAGCCACGTTCTCCAGTCTAACGTCGTACGAATTACTATGTTTCAGGCGAGAGGCTAGCGAACTGGTTGGCGCTGTTCCCCATCATGTACCTCGCGGGAGGCACCTGCGTGTCCCTGATCATCATCGGTGGGTCGACGTGCAAGATGTTCTTTGAAATCCTGTGCGGCGGCACGTGCGGCGCGCACCACCTCACGATAGTGGAGTGGTACCTTGTGTTCACATGCGCTGCCGTCCTGCTGTCCCAGCTGCCCAACCTCAACTCCATCGCTGGCGTGTCCCTCATCGGGGCCATTACCGCCGTCGGCTACTGCACGATGATGTGGGCCATCTCGGTGACCGAGGGACGGATGCCCAACGTGTCGTACAAGCCCATCAGGGCGAACACGCAAATCGCCAGGGTCTTCGACCTCCTCAATGCGCTAGGGATCATCGGTTTCGCGTTCAGAGGCCACAACCTCATTCTTGAAATCCAGGTACCAAGATGTTTGCCCTAATTTTCCAATTCTCTTACAACGTCTAACATAAAATCCATAAAATTCATGGAAAATTAGATCAAGCAGAATGTATCTAAAGTGCTTTTAGTGAATCGCTAAATTTTGTACCAAAGAGTCATCATTTTAGGAATTATATATCTAACTCTAGGATTCCTTAGCAATCAATTTCTCCGGCCAAATTTTACTTCTAGCACAGGCAAAGTGGTCTAGACTTGATAGAGCTGCTATATCCTTGTGACATAGCTTGAATATTATCCGATAATCAATTAGTTATAAGTTAATATTCAAAAAAAATGGGTCGTATTAAAATACCCAATACAAGATAATCACGTTACTTTATAAGCTGATCTTCGTATTTTCAGAATTGTCTATTAGGTTTTGTTTTGTTTTGTTTTTTTTAAGTCCAGTTTTTTCGGTGAAGTCCACATGCCACGTCATCTTTTTGGAGTCGTTGCAAAGAGTACATGCATAAATAATTAAAAAGAAAGAACTTAGCAGCTAAAAGTTGACTGTTGATCCTGAGGAAAGGGGCTTCACTGACACATAAATGGCCACGATGCCGTCTTTGTTGAAACTTCAACACCGTTCACGGCGGGGGACTTTTGACTTTTGCCCTTTGCCCTTTGACTTTCCACCACAACCGAACAATTTCCAATCGGACGGTCCTCCCTGGCTTAGGTGGCAACCAGCTGCTTTGAGGAAGATGGTCTGAAACCACGCCGTCCCAGCCTAGTCCTCCTTTTCCCATACAACATTCATCGAGAAGCATGCTTTGCTTAAAAAATAGAATACAATCCTTGATGACATCGAGTCTTCGTTGAAATCTTAATGAAATCAAGTGCTGTTTCGACTGTCCGAAACGTGAAGAAGTTAAATCTTATTTATTACAGTGATGTCCCCACCTAGGATCACCTAAACTTTTGTCATTTTGATGGACCATGATAGTTGTCATATCGATTATTAAAGGAATTTCTACATTCCGTGCCATGACAATAAAATCAATTAATTTCTTTCCTTTTTAGTAAACAGACTTGTAGGGTTCGGCATTTTAAATTACATGGACCTTACTCGTCACTTAATTTGAATCTTCAATGTGACAATAATCTCACCTCGTTTAAATTTACAGTTATAATAAAAAGATTGAAATGAATATTCTTGATTCGGATTATAATTACTTTCACTAAATCGAATTTCTTATAATTTCGTTTTTTCATTATTGCTTTTTGGCAGGCCACCATGCCTTCGAGTGAGAAGTATCCCTCAAGAGTGCCAATGTGGAGGGGTACAAAAGTTGCATACGCCATCATCGCCGCGTGCTTATACCCTCTTGCCATTGCAGGCTACTGGGCATATGGCCAAATGGTATGAACATAATCCCAGTCCAATCTCTTGAACAATAACTGATTAGAGGAACAATTTTCAGCTGATGTATCTTTCGTTTTGATTGTTGCAGATACCCGCGAATGGGGGCATGTTGGCGGCCATATACAGGTTCCACGGGAAGGACGTCAAGCAGTCCGTCCTCGGGCTCATGATCCTGTTCGTGATCATCAACGCCCTGAGCTCGTTCCAGATCTACGGCATGCCCATGTTCGACGACATGGAGTCCAAGTTCATTGTCAAGTTCAAGAAGCCACTGCCATGGTGGGGCAGGGCGATCAGCAGGGCGATGTTCGGGTACGGCTGCTTCTTCGTGGCGGTGGCGATCCCGTTCCTGGGGAGCGTAGCTGGGCTCATCGGCGGGATTGCGCTGCCCGTGACCCTGGCCTATCCGTGTTTCATGTGGCTCAAGATGAAGAGGCCCAAGATGTACGGCCTGAGCTGGTGGGTCAACTGGGTGCTCGGATCGTTGGGGATGGCGCTGAGCGGGCTCTTGATTGCGGGGGGTCTCTATGTGGTGATCGACACTGGGATTAAAGTCAGCTTCTTTAAGCCTACATAGGGGTGAGGTTTTTCCTCGTAAGTGATGCGGGGTTGGTCCAAAAGAAACACAAGGGTTACTAAAAGTTCAAGTGAAAATAGCTTGTAGGGTTTTTAAATATTCTTGATTTGTTCCTTGTGTGAACGGTATAACTTGTAATCTGTTTGCCTCTCAAGAAGAGAAACTATAGGGTGGATTGAATGAATTCTTGAATCTTGCAATCTCTCTCTCTCTCTCTCTCGGTGGATTGAATGAATTCTTGAATCTTGCAATCTCTCTCTCTCTCTCTCTCTCTCTCTCTCTCTCACACACACACACACAAAAGGGGAATGGCTAGTCTATCTGACACAACAATAATCAAACTTACTGTCCTAACATCCAGTCAAAACTAGCCATCAATCAAGACTAAATAATCTGCGCAATCCTAACAGTTTCAAAGTGAACAGAAGCTCCTTCACATTGTTAACGCGTCTGATGTCGCATTCTGGGGGGTAACACAGACAAATAGCCATCTTGCGTGGGACTTTTACTGGTAAATTTTCCACGGCGGCTTTTTATTTAATGGATTTTCTACTTTGACTAAACTAAAGCATGGCAGTAGTATGAAACAAACAGAAAAGAGGTTCGCCTTTTATTGTTATATTATCTGTTTTTTTTTTTTTTTCCAATCAAAGTACTTTTACTTTTCACTCCTCTATGTGATTACATCTAATTTCACAAATTAAGGCCCTCCGATGCCAAATTTGACCAAATTTAGTTGATGTGACTGGCGAATGACATTAAAGTATCGTGTGAATTAAACATGCAGGTACCCACTTGCACGTGTTTGTAAAACTTTAGCCAATATAGACAATCTCGGTGTATGATGTGAATAAAATACTCTCATTGTGGCATCTACTTTAAAAAAACTACACACATCACACTTCAACATCGTCCCACGGTGATATTAGTTGAATTTGGCTGGTTTTAGTGTCTGAGGGGCTTGATTATAAAATTTTATGAAAGTAGAATTTCTTGATTAGACAAATTATAAGGACTTGATTGAAAAGATAGGGAAAATACATTAATGAAAACTATTAATTTTTCAAGGAAAAAAAGGTATCGAAGGCAGGAATAAGTACAAACTCAGCTTTTATGCATGGTAAAAAAAATAGTCAATTTACTACCTTTTTTGTTTATGTTGGGGGATTTGGATAAAATTAAAGCCATTAAATTGGTGAGTCGGGTCAGATTGAAAATAATTTGACTTAAATTAACCCATTTTGACCCATTTCTATGTGGTATAAATTTAATGATTCATATCCGACTAGACCTAACATATATTATTAAAATAATTTCATAGTTAATCTAACTTATAAAAATCCGAATCCATTTAGTTAACTAACTTTAAGCTCTTCACATGTATATGTTATTTGGATAAAATTGCTATTTCGACTAAAAGATTTGTTTTGCTAGGAACAACATCAAAATTGATGCAGGTATTTAGTCCTCAAACGGTGCCTCCTAGGCCTTACTCTTGAAGACCAACTTTTGGCATTCAACTTTAATTCTTATTCAAGACATTAGGCCGATAGGCCTTAGAATTTTGATGCATAAGATTCTCATGGAGGCTAGTGTAGAGTATAGTATTAGGATAAGTGCTATCTTACTATTCTAAAATCTCTAATACTAGATAGGGATTGTGAAGAAAAGATTAAAAGATTTTAGTCTCGCATATTTTTCACACTTAATACAAGTTTATTATTGTATTATAGGCGTAAGAGGGAGGAAAAGATAAATAAGTACCCAGCACATATAACCAATAATTCACACACATGGTCCATGCTCTTGGCAACCGATAATACAACCATGGTCCATGCTTTTGGACAATTATTCACACACCGATATTCACACGTGACCAACAAGATATATTTTATCAGATATATCACATCCTTCTTTTAATCACTACCTGTCGAGGGAGAAGATGACCAGGAGGTAATGTGTTCTTTTGCATGTGTCGGACAAGGCGATCCCATTCCATGTTTTTCGAATGCGTCGTTCGATGCTATCTTTTACCAGGTGGGGTCCCCGGAATATTTTGTACCATCTCGAGAAAGTTAGGGTAGTCTCGTGTGAGGCGCAGCTCTCAGGCGGGCACGGATGGGATCTTGATGGAATGTCACATAGAATTTTTAATTTTTATATTGATTCACAATTAAAAAAAAAAAGAGAGTAAAAATTAGTACTTGACAGTGAATATATAAAATCACAAGTGACGTGAAGGATTAGTATCTGGCAATGAATATATAAAATCAAAACAACAAATAATGTGGAGCAATTGAAATTTTAAGTAAATAGAAGTAAGATATTGATTAAGATGATTTTTGTTGAACATGAATTGCAATGACAAAAACTAAGATTAGAATAGTATGTATGACAAATCTATTCTAAATCAATTTTTTGACTACTAAATATTTTGAACTGATATATTTATGATAAATTTAATCTCGGTTAGCAAATTAGTACATAGAATTTTCAACTTTTTAATTTGTTTCGTGTGTGAACTATATGACTCCTCATATGGTTGTCTGTTGAGAAAAGAAACTATGGAGCGGATTGAATGAACTCTCTCTCTCTCTTATTTAGAAGGGATTGGCTAGTCTATCTGACACAATAGTCAAAGACGCCTGTCCAAACCTCCGGTCAAAACTAGCCATCAATCAAGGAGTGCCCGTGGCCGAGAGAATCAGGACTACATAATGTGCACTAACGGTTTCAAAGTGAATAGATTGAAGGAGTCAAAAGCTCTTTCAATTTGTTGACGCGCATGATGTCGCATTCTGGACGGTACGCAGACAAATAGGCGTTTTATATGCTGAATTTTTTACTTTGACTAAACTAAACATACCAATAATATGAAACCAATGAAAGAAACTTTTCATCGTTATGTTATGAGATAATATGGTGAAAAATCCCAAATTAGTACACTTATATTCAAACTAATGATATGACCATCGAAAACCCTAAATTAATATATTTGCTATAAATTTATTCTAAATTAAATTTTTAACTACAAAAAAACCCTAAATTAGTATATGTCTAACAAATTGACTTTCAATCCTCAGACTTTCCACCTTTGGAAAGGTCTAATTCCAGTGTCCCATTCCTGTCATTGGAAGAATTCACAGATGTTAAATTAGATTAATACAACAAAAAATCACAAACTGATACATTTGTGACAAATAGATGATTAAACCTCAAACTGATACACTTATAATCTCATCTAACTCAATAATTTGACAATAAAATCTAACGGAAACTATTATAGAGTAAATTTGTCATAAATGTACAAATTTAAGTTTTTTGGTAATTAAAAAATTAATTTGGGATAAATTTGTCATAAGTGTATCAAAATTGTTTTTTTTTTCGTGATATGACCCTTATATAATCACATTTTCTCTTTATTTTTAATTTGTCTATGCAAATACTTCTACTTTCACAAGATTCCTAATCAAGTCCCTTCGACAATAAATCTGACCAAATTCAGCTAATACAACCATCGAATGACATTCCAACTGCCCAAAGAATGTAAACTATCTAAAGCATTATGTGGATATTATATGTGGATGACTACGAAGAATTGTGTTTGTAAAAATTTACCCAATGTAAACAATCTCGATGTATGATGTGGATAAAGTTTTTTCAAAGTATATAAAGAATTTGATTATAATTTTTTGTGGAAGCAGACTAATTGGATTAGACAAATATAGAGACTTTTTCTTGTTCATGTACAGGGACATGGATAGAAGTATAAACGACGTAACGTGTTATTTCCTATCTGAGGATTGGAACTAACCTTTTCCTTTTTTAATTACAAAAATCATCTTTAACCTCGCTACCGAAATTAAATACTCTCCTTTATTTTATTTTTTTTGGTCGGTATACTTTCCTTTAATTTAAAAACCTGCATTTTGCATCCTCCCAATCCCCAAAATAACTAATTTCTCGTCATGGACACCCATTCACTCTTTTCGCTTGCCCATTCTCTCTCCTCACATACAGTAGCACGACAAACCAATAATCGAGAGCTACCCTCCCACCCGTCAAGTAGCCGCTTCAGCCGGACCTCGACACCTACAACCTGCCGCGAGCCTCTCCGACGCGCAAGCTCTGTAGCAGAGCTCAGCCATGGCTACCAGATTGGAGCTTGTCGACCGGGATGTGGCCTTGAGCTGGCAAGGCAACCGTCGCCAAGCTTAGACCTGGAGTCATCGATCGCCTTTTGAGGAGAAACTGGTGCACACGCTAGAGCAGAGGAGACGTGATGGTGGGGGTGTTAGACTTGATATGTTTACTTCAGCTTTCCCAAGACCTTCGTGGAAATACTTGACTATTTAGCAAATATTTTAAAATAACTTTCGAACAAATGCTGACGTTGGAAATGTTGAAAGTCTAATACTAGTCCCACACAGCCTTTCGAAATAACATTTGCGGAATGTTGAAACTGTGATTAAAATATATTTTTTTTCCTTTCAAAATTACCCTCACCAACTCTATAATTTTTTGCTTTTATCCATGCTTGTAACTATCCATCTTCTTTATGTGAGGGTGGCCAATGAAGCTAGATTTGGCTAGTGAAGGCTAGCGAGGTTAGATCTGGCCGACGAAGGGCCAGCAAAGGGTTGGCCAGAGTCGCACAACCCAAGCAGTGGTCGCCCTCATGAGACCTTAGCCAATTGTCGCCAATGCTAGATCTGGCTTGTCAATGGCTATAGCCCTTTGTCGGCTCTAGCTAAGGGTATGGGTCATTTTTTTTTAATTAAGAAATATAAAAAATACATTCAAAGCTCATTGTAAAAGTTTTTTTTGCCGAACAGTACTTAAACTCAATTTTCATTTGTATAGAGTTTTAATCAAACACAATTTGCATTTCTTCAAAAGGTTTTGGCTTTTAGTATCTGCATTATATCCAACATCCATTTGCAAAGTTAAACAAAACCCACCCTTAGCAACCCTCTCATATGAGGGAAAGAGTTTGGGTGGGTGTCGGTTTTTTAGGGGTGGGGATAGTTTTTTTTTTTTTTTTCCTAAAAAGGACAATTTGGTAAATTGTGTGGGAGTGAGAAATGCAACTTGATTCCATTGTAGAAGTGACGATGATAATTGGAAGTTTTGAAATGCGAGGAGAGCACTTGATATAAAGAATTGGCTTTGTTTTTGCCAAGCAAGTTGAATAGAAAAGCAAAATATTTTTAGTAAGTTAACGCAATTTTTTGTCATTTTCTCGTCAACGCTTTTTACTTATATATACATCTTTTTTGCTTCTATCGGGTGAGGGAAAGAGTATGGATGGGTGTTAGGGTTTTTTAGGGGGTGGGAATAGTTTAAGAAATAAAACTAATAATCTGATAAATTATACGAGAGTGAGAAATGCAACTTGATTCCATCGTTAGAATGATGATGATAATTGTTGGTTTTCAAATGCGACGATCACATTTGATATGGAAAATAATATTTAAAATAATTTTTGTAATTTTCCTCCAACATTTTTTTTAACTTATATATATACACATTTTCTACTTCCTTTTGACTTATATGTGCATCCTTTTAATTTCTCTTTACATCTCTTTTACTTCTGTCTCTTAAATAGGGTAAAAAATATTATCTACCTTCTGCTTCTTGTTCATAAGGAGAGGGAGAGAGGGTAATTGTTCTCTTCATTTCTCATCTTCCTTCCTTCCCTTTCAAACCAGAAATTTAACATTTCTATTCGTTAAATAATCTGTTTTTCTTTATTTAAGCATTCAAGTAGTGTGTGAGTTTTTTATTTTTTATTTTTTTTTTTTTTGGTTTGAAATAGTTCATTTATTCATTCATTGTCGCGACCTACCCTCGGGGGGAGGGAACATGTTTAGGGGTATTGCCTAAATGACGGACCTAAGGCCCATGATTAGGCGCGAGCTCTCCCAAGCCCATACCTCGCGTAACATTGGGGTATTCTTAAAAATTTCGCAAAAAGGAGTCGCCATTAGCTTATTGGAGTCCACTAGAAACCAAGTGAGGCACGGGAGTATGCCACACTTCCTACGCAACCAGAGAATCTAGAGTTGGGGACTTGATTACACTAATTGATCAATCAGTGCCATTTTGGTACTTAATCTTGTTCATTTTAGAAATTTTTTTTTTTGTCAAGCAGTTTAAATTGATTTTATACCTATCTACCAACATGTGAGGTGATTTTGCGGATGCACAATCATTATAATAACAATCATAACTACCAAGATCCTAATTGCAGTAAAATTGAGCACGTGCAAATAAACATCTACAAACATAATCAAATATGTGAATTAAACATGCTATATAATCAAGGTGCAAGAAAATAAAGACCTAATTACGCTAAAAAGGCAAGACATGACAATTCCTAACCAAACACTACATTTTTTAATTTTCGAAACTTTTAATTTTTTTAATTTTTTTGGGCGAACCGGGTCGGATCCTCGGGTTGGACCCGACTTGGTTCGTTGAAGAGTCGGCCCAAGCTCGGACCAGATCAGGCCAGACGGCCCGAGCCTGGACTAAACCGGGCCGCGCGATCCAAGCCGGCAGAAACCAGTTGGGCTTGCACCTGTGCAGGCCCAGTCTGGTCTAATTTTTTTAAAAATAAAGCCCACATGCTAAACTAGCCCAAGCCCAATCCTAAAGTCCAAAATCAGATGGCTCACCGTGACAAGCCCATGTGGACCAAAAACCCTACCCGATTGAGATCCGCGCCTGACCCGGTTCTTGGCCGAAATCCTAGGGCTTCTTGGCGGCGGTGACGACGGCGGCGACGGGCTTGACGGCGGCGGCGACACGGTGGGTGGCAGCGGCGACGCGGGGCGGCTTGACGAAGGGTTGCTCGCGAGTGTTGGGGTTGGTGACGAAACTCGGGCGGAGCAGCGAGGTAGCGATGGCTTCGCCGGGGGGGGGAGCACGGCGGTGGTCGACGGCGTGCCTCAGTGAGGCAACAACGGCCCTGCGCGATGGATTTTGTGGTGGGTCGAGGCTAGTGCTGTGACGGGGCTGACTCGGCACGGCAGGGACCCAGCATGGCGGCAGTCGTCGAGGATGGCGATTATTGGAGAGGTGTGGTCGGTGGCGGCATAGGCAGCCCTTTCGGCTAGGGCCGCGACGGCGTGCCTCGATTGGGAGAGCGGGGGCAACCCTCAACTTCTGAGGTTGGGGGTTGCTGGCGGCTGTAGCGAGGACAGAGACTTCCCTTCTCCTCTCTGGTCCTCTCTCTCCCTCCTTGGTTTCTCTCATCCCCTCTTCTTCTTCCATTTATGTTCTATCCTTTTCTCCCCTCCGTCTCCCCTATGCTTGATGCTCCTCTCTCGAGCTTTCTGTCCCTTTGCTCTCTCTCTCCGTCTCCGTTCCCTTCTCTGCTATTGCTGCTTTCTTCTTTATCTTCTTGTAGGTCACGTGCGAAGGACGCCAAGGGGGAGGAAAACAGCTGGGCCGAGCCCCCATGCGAGACAAAGAAAAAGGCGGGTCGGGCCAAGGCCGGATCCAACCTGACCTAGCCCGTTCGACTTTTTTTTTTGGTTTTTTTTTTTAATTTAATTTAAATTAATTTTAATTTTTTTATGCACTTGAAAACACAAAGTTAGTGTCAACATTTATAAAGTGAGGAATGCAAGTAGATGATAGATTGGATTTGGAACATAAAATATTCCAAAGGGGTTGGGGTGGTGTGGACACCCCATTTGGGAAAAGGGTTTTGAGGCGATGAGTTTTTGCTATCCAATCGGTGGCCTGATTGGCTTCTCTTGGACAATAAGATAACTTCATGAAGGCTAACCATTTTAAGATCCCTTTGCTTTTGTCCAATAAGTTGCTCATAGCCCATGAGGCTTCAGTCCGGCCCAACATAGCTTCCACCAAAGTTAGATTGTCACTTTGAACTTCAAGATCTCTTCCCCTTATTTGTACTTCTCCCATGTGACTTTTTGTTCTATGTTTCAGGAAGTGCAGATCATGCAATAGTTGTCACGCCCTGAACCTCGAGCGTACGCACATCCCTCGGTGGTCGATAAAATTGCGACGTTCCCAGGATGCGTCGCCGACCCAATCGATTATGCACATGCGGAAGCGAAATAAAACAATCCCCCAGATAACAAACAACATGGATAGAAAAGCAGGATTCAATTCACAAAAGCCACACTTTATAAACACCTCGAGTTTATATACACAACTAATCTATAAACGAGGGCTTAACTCCGAAAAGAAGAGCCACTGAGCTGTCTAGGCATTAGACTCCTCATCCATAAGCTCTGGGGGCTCCGGGTCCACCACGACACCACCAGGGGTGTCGAGATCCATTGGGTGAGCTGCTTCCCACTGCCCGGTCCCAATGGGAGGCCCGTGGAAACCCAGCAGGGGACCCTCCCAACCCTATTGTCGAAAGCTAATGAATCATGCTATGTATCGGTGAGGAACCAACTGAGGTAGGCCCTCATCGACTCATACCACGAACTCGACTAGCTCCTGAGTCAGGGTGGTCCCGGGAATAGGGAATGAAGTATGCTCAAAATTCATTGTCTGGGGAACCTCGTATTGTACCTAACGCTTCGCCATCTAAAGACCTGAAAAGATTAAGCCCACGACGGGGTGAAACAATGTCTCAGTGAGTTCACGCCCTAAACCCCGATTAGGAAGGAAATATGCCTAGAGGCAGTCTAATCACATATCATAAAATACTTATATCGCCTCAGTTCCTTCCTGCACGTCAGTACAATTCATATAACATATAATTGCAGTAAATGCACTCATCAATTGGAACGTTTCACTCATATCTCAATCAATCACAAGGATCTTGATTATAAGGCCAAAACATTATGACACGTTCCATTCGGTGCCACACAATTTTGTCCCATAATCAAGCGCGTTTATCTCAATCATTCATGTGTTCCAATTGATTACTGCCCACACAAACACGATCTACCCGACACACATCGGTCTTCCGGCATAACCGGGCATCGTCTTATCCCTTGAGCACGGCAACGTTTGCATCTAGACGGCATTCCACATAGGAGCATCGGTCCAGTCTCTACTGCGACCAGCATTCGTTGTCGGGCATTCCATGTAGGAGCATCGTCCACCCGACGCACATCGGGTGACGGGTTCTCATAACCATCACACGTACACCCAATCTCGACCAAGGACATTGTGCTTTGCACTCAAATATCTCAATTAAGATAATGTGCTTGGCCTATTTCCTTCGTATTAAAAACACCCAGTAAAATAATCGTGTGTGGGTACACGGTCAGATCGAACCATAAAAACTGGTATCATTCATTTTAAAATCCCACTATTTGATATAGTACTTAAAAACATTTTTGATGTCAAAACCCGACACTCGGTATTTTTCTAATTAAATACCAAAATTTCACAATTTTGAAATAATTAATCAAAAATCACAATCACCACTCAATTACACAAATTATCAATCAATTGCATAAACTAATTACACCACGGCAATCAACACGAAATCCCAACGACCGACTATCCCGGTATAATTTTCGAAAAATATTAAATAATTAAATAAATTGTAAAATTAATGAAATAAAAGCAAATTAATTCAATAAATGCCTAATTAAGCTAAATATGCTAATCTAACTACCTAATTGGATCTAGAAAAAGAATGCACTATACTAATTAAATAGTACAATCTAATTAACCCTTAACTACTCTAATCTAACTACCTAATAAGCCTAATTAAGCAACTAAACCACTAATTAATCTAAACTAACCACCTAATCTAATCTTAGGCTAAGCTAATTATCCCTTAAGTATAATTAACCCATCGGTGAGGTTTAACGAGTAAACTCATCGGATTAACGAGCCGGTGAGTTCATGGCGAGGCGACACGACGGCGAGCGAGACTCGGGTTAACAGCGACACCAAGGGAGGTTCGAAAGGGGCCTAAAAAAGCCCATGAAGTCTCAGCTGTGGGTTGAGGTTTCGATTCTGACCAAGGTTGGAAGGGGTGTCCGGCTTGGCTATGGCGGTTGGAAACGGCAAGGCGGGACGGCGGATGGCAGTGGCGGGTCTAGGTGGAGGTGATGGTGGCTCGGATGGACGGAGGACCAGTGAGCAAGCGTGGGATGGCAGTGGACGTGTGGGCTCGGGCTCGTAGGTGGTAGCGACTGGCGACGGCTTGGGCGGACGCTGGACCGGCGGTCGACGGCCGCAGCTGGCTCTTTGGTTTGCTGGCTGGATTCTTGAGCTCAAAATAGCAACAATGGAGGAAAAGAAGCTAAGGAAGAAGATGAAGGAATGGCTGCAGCTGGAGGGGGGGAAGAACAAAGCCTCAAAGTCTTCAAAAATATCAAGAACACTCAAGTGGCTGCCCCCAAAGTCTTTAGCCTCATTACTTGCCCATTTTCCTCCCTCAAGCTTCCCAACAAGCCACCCAAGAGGTCCAAAAGGTTGCTGCCCCCCATAGCTACGAATTTGTGACATTTCCCCTCCAATTCCATACAATTCCCTCCAATTCCACTCCAATTCCATCCAATTAAGTGGCCAACTTGCCAAGGTAGGTGCCCACTTCAATTCCATAATTTTCCCTCGCCAATTGATCCATCGTGACGGCCAAAAGTCCATACAAAAATGACCATTTTAATTTCCCGGTCCAAAATAGCCTAAACTTGAATTTTCGCTGAAAATTCGGGTTTGCCGAAAATTTCTCGAAGGATGAGACGACGTTCCTAAAATAAATCGTGACATAACAAAACTTTCAATTTTTGAAATTAGGTTCAACTTCGTGGTTAATTTCAATTGGACGCGATTTTAGTGTGACCTAATCTACCGGGTAGTTTTTAGGAATTTTTAATGCATTTGACCCGTGGTCTATTATTTTCGAGCGACATTGTACATCTTCGACTCATAGGTGGCTCTCGGTTGTCGTGAAAATCTTGATGTTTTAAATACGAGCACATGGTATAGAAACGACAGAAAAATCAGTTTAGTGCCGTTCAATGAGAATTTTGCAATTAGGTGGAATCACCCACACTTTAATTACATGCCTCTGTTGAAACGACCTATCTTCGATTTCTAATCGATTTTGACAGTGCCGTATTGACCATTGCAGACTAACACGGTCAAGCAGTCGATTTCTGGTCGAATTCTCAAGTCTGTTGCGTTTAGATTTTTTAACGGCTTCACTTGATAGACTAGTTATCTCATGAGTGGCCAACTCAGAGAAAAAGGCCATAGGCGCGTCGATGAAAAGACCATTTCATTCAATCGAAAACAGACTCGAAAATTAGATTGTCACAATAGTGCTAGGGCTTTTGCGTGCATAGGAGAAGCGGCTTGGATCTCTTCCGTGAAGCCATCAATCACAATCCCTCGCGCATCTCGTAAGATCCCTATAGCCAAGCTTGTCTTGTCTCCATTCGCCCATGAGCAGTCCACGTTGAGCTTGAGGGCACTGCTGGTTGGCGTTGACCATCATTTAGGTGAGTTTTGCTTGCTGGATCTCTTCTTTTCAGTTCTCAGGCACCATCTCTTGAAGGTCTAAACCTATGCTTGGGCTATATCTACTAGGGAGTCAACTTTGGGGGTTCGGGCTCTGAAAACTTGGTCATTTCTAAGCTTCCAAATTAGCCAGAGTCTGCCGGCCACCATTTTTGTTATAGGTGAGTTAGTATTTTCTTCAAAGAAATCCGCACATCACTTGTCCATTCGAGTGATTGAGGTGGTCTTGTTGTAGAGATTGAGGTGCGGATCTACCCATATGTGCTGAGTCTTTTTGCAGAGGAAGAAGAGATGTTCGACTGTCTCGGGTTGCCTTAAGCATAGGGCATAAGAGATCGGGTAAGATTCTCCTCTTGTAGAGATTATCCTTTGTTGGTATTGCATTTTGGCATAGACTCCATAGGAAAAATCTCACTTTGAGGGGAATTGGTAGATCCTATAATCTAGTCCAAAGTTTTTTGGGTGGTTGATATGAAGTCATAGCTTTGTTTGGGTCTTGGTTGTTGGCCTTTGAGTAGACATATTGTAGCCACTCTTGACGGTGTATGTGCCTGACTTATTCCCCAACCAGATTTGCCTATCTTCCTATGAGTGTGTGCTAATGGGAATTGATAGGATTTCATTGACTACTTGGTCGTCAAAGAGATCACGGAGTTTGGGCTCATCCCATAACCTCATTTCTTCATTCAACAATTTAGCCACCCTTACAAGATCATTCTTGTTCGCCGGGCCTCCTATCACACCCCTTGGAAGCCATTTATCTTGACGAATGTTGATGCTTTTCCCGTCTCCCACTATCCACCTTACCTCTGATTCTATAGCTTCCCGTCCTATTAGGATGCTTCGCCAGCCCCAAGATGGTCGTTGCCCTGTTTTTGCCTTCCACAAATCCCCATTTGGATAATAAACTCCTTTTAGAATCTGACTCCATAAGGCTGATGGTGATTGTGAGAGTCTCCAAGCTTGTTTGCTTAACACGGCCTTGTTGAAATTAATTAAATCTTTAGAGTCAAGACCCCCTTCGTCTTTTCTAGATTTTAAGACCTCCCATTTCTTCCAGTGCATACCTCTTTTGGAGTCGGTTTGTTTCCACTAGAAAGCAGCAACTCTTTGTTCAATGGCTTTACAAATTGAGATGGGGATCTTGAGAATGGACATTACATACTGAGGAAGAGCCTGCACAACAGTTTTAATCAAAATTTCTTTGCCAGCTTTAGATAACAATTTTTCTTTCCATCCTTCAAGCTTCATGTTCACTCTGGCTAGAATTCATGCGAACATCTCTTTTTTCATTTGGCCCCAATCGGATGGTATTTCCAGGTATTTCCTTATTTTGTCAATGATTGGCACTCGTAATTCTTGTGCCATATTCATCTTCAAGCTCAAAGGGCAGCCCTTGCTAAAAAACTCTCCTGACTTGTTCAAATTAATAGCTTGGCCCGTTGCATAGTAATACTGGTGCAGGATATTTGCTAATTTTAATAAGTCCACCTTCCTAGAACTGCATTCTCTTGCATTAGCTTAGTGAATTTAAGATTTTATTCCTGAAATGCTCTCCGTACCTTTAAATCCAAGACCATAACAAAATGGGCAAACTCTTTTACTATCTAAACCGACACATTATTGGCAAATATTTGAAATATATACACTATGATTTGTGGACATATTACATCGACAGATCGCCAAGGAAAAAAAAAAGGGGCTTCTCTGCTCTTAGGTAGGCTAGCACGTTTTATCGACAAGTTTTCTTTGCTATTTTTTTTTATTGGGTCAAGATTTCATTCGGAAGATTGTGGATTGTTTCATAGACATGACATTTTGTGCCTCTTATTGTCGATTTGACAACAATTACTTAGAGTGCGTTTGGTAATCATTCTGTTCTCAAGTACAATTTTTACTTAGAAATGATTTTTTTTTTATTATGCTCTAGAGAATAATTTTTGAGTTTTTGAAGACGTTAGTAACTGCCCAAATTTTTTATTCCCAATATAGAAAGGTGTTTAGTAGGATTTTTGAATTTTTTTCATGTTTTTTAATTTTTAATACTTTTATTATATTTTTCTTATTATTCTCTTTTTCCTTGTCTCCTTTCCTTCCTCCTTCTTTGTGGCCGCTCGCCAAGCAACCGGTGAGGCTCAACCTTGCCTAGGTGGCGAGAGGTTGGCCTCACCGTGGCTCGGTGTCGTCAGGGGTTAGTGACGCTGCGGCGAGATCGCCAACCCTCATCTTGCTGGTCGCAGGCCATGATCGAGCCAAAAGGAAGAAGAAGAAGAAGAAGAAGAGGAAAGAGAAGAAGAGGAAATAAAAGAGAAAAGAAAAAAAATTAACTTGATTCTAAAAATTGTTCTCAAGAATAAGAAATAACTTTTTTCTACTTCTTGATTTTGTTCCAAATCTATTCTCAGAAACAAAATAATGGATTTTTGTTTCTAACAACAAAAAAATTACCAAACCCAAGAGCAAAAAATTTACCAAACGGATTTCTATTCTTTTTTATTCCAGGAAACAAAACAAAAGAACATAATAAGTTGTTCGCTATCAAGTAAGGCCTTAATCAAACATGGATGCTTCTATTGAAGTCAAATTCGCATACCGTTCTAGTACTTGCAAAATTTCCTCAAACCGAATATCGTTGAAATTGTACATCAGTCTATCAATTCTCTCGTCTTGTCGAGTTTTCTCTCTATCAGCCGGGTAGAGTTCTTCTTCTCTTTCAAACCTGTTTCTTTCTCGATTTCGAACATCTTGCGGTAGCCATGAGGGCTGCAATTCCTCATCATCTTCCTTTCTTCTTCAATCCTAGGCTCGCATGACTTACCCACATTCCACACCCTAACCCAGTCTCCCCTCGGTGTCTCCTTTGCTGAATTTCTTTCCTCCGCCTTATGGGATTTTCGTTTTTTCATCTGCATGTCGCCATTTTCTTCTTTTAAGACCTTGATCTTCTAAGGCGACATCCCACTCTTGAAATGGCTCGCGATGAAGATCCCGATGCATCTCGAGTTGCTGCCCTCGTCAAAAACTTGGCCGATTACGTTCAGTAAAAGGAAATTGAAGAATGGCATGTTGAACCCGCACCTGAAGCAGTTGAGGAGTGTAAGTTAACGTTAATCGGTAAAGTCCCTTCCAATCCTTACTTTAATTTCCAAGCTTTTCAATCGGTCTTGAAGAGGGCATGGAGGTCGGAGCAAGTTGATATCTTGCGAGAGAGAAGCGGGAATTTATTTAGCAAAATTCCGGTCTCAATCGAAAAACAGAGAATCCTAGAAACTGGACCTTGGCAATTCTCGGGACATCTAATTAATTTTAAACCTTGGAAATCCAATACTCCTCTACACTGTTATGATTTCTCTAACTGTGCGTTCGGGTCCGGTGATCGGTCCGCCCTTAGAATGTTGTACGAGATGACATGATTCGCAAGGCGTAAGTACGGTAGGTGATGTTACGCAAGTAAAATCTGATTTTGTAACGGTTCCACTCGAGAGCAGGCCGAGCAAGAGTAGAGCTGGCATTATCTCGAACCTTTGAAGGTAGGTAGACTAATTAAATTCAAAAATCAAACTCTTTGGCTGGATTTCGGTATGAACGGTTACCTCACTATCTTGTTACTCTGTGGCCAATTGGGCCATTACACGACTCTGTTCGTCAGTACCTTTTGAGGAGAATATGATGGCTGACTCGGGAAAACACCTTATGGCCCCCGGTTAAAAGCGAAGTAAGCAATATAGCCCTTCTGGAAATTCTATTATGAGCAATCGCCTATGGAGGAGGAGGGGAGGAAACCATACCTGAAACGCCTCCCACCAATGCTCAACCTATCCCTCTTCTACCACCACCTTCCCCCAAAGTAACCGCTTATCCACAAGCAGGCTATTTCCATCATATCAAAGGGTTGTAATGATATACCAGCTCGCTCCTTCGACTCGCCACAATATCAATATCGCTCTAATTCCCGCTGAAGAGAAGCTAAATGGAGTGCAAATGCGAGACCTCGGTTCCTCAAGCAAAGAAAGGAAAAAGTGTTCGTCGGAGTATTAACATAGGCCCCGCTAAGAAACCACGACGCTATACTCCATATGACATACCCGGAGGACATCCGGTAGCTTATGATGATTCTCTCTTGTTGGATACGCCAATTGTAGAGGCGGGTGAAGATGGTTTGTGGGCGACGGTGGCGGCCCTAAATAGCCACCTGTTCAAAGATGAAACTTCTCGGTTGGAACCCCGTCGGGTTTGGGCAATCCCCCCGAGTCCAAGCTTTAAAAGCCCTAGTGGCTAAAAGAAAAGCCCGACCCGTTATTTTTGATGGAAACAAAGAATGGCGATGAAGTTTTATTTCGCCTGAAACGTACCTTGCGTTTTTTGCACCTTCAAGTGTTCAGCCCTGTTGGCTCTGCGGTGGCTTGGCCCTTTTTTGGAATGATGGCTTAAGGTTGACAGACATTACCTCCAATCCTCATCTTTTTGACTTTATCTGCCAGGATATCTCGGAGGGCAGAACCATGCGGATTACTTGTCTTCATGCACCTGCAGTTTTTCACGAGCGTCAGTATCTTTGGCAGACTTTGCGGCAGTTTAGCAGTTATAATGTTTTACCTTGGGTTTGCCTCGGTGATTTTAATGAAATTCTAAACCGTTGGGAGAAAATGGGATCTAGGCCTGCTGACTCTTACCGTCTGTCTTCATTTCGAGATGTTCTCAATGATTGTTGCTTGTTGGATCTCCCTACTCATGGCCGTGCTTTCACATGGTCCAATAACCGAGATGGGGATGCCTTAGTGAAGGAGCGCCTTGATAGTGCTTTATGTACTACTGAATGGCGAGTCACTTTCCCGAATGCTCAAGTGTTTTCTCTTCCCCGGTAGGATCGATCACGATCCACTTGTATTAGATACTACACCCTGTGCGGTTCGACGACGGAGGCAATTTACCTTTGAAGCTTTCTGGAATCAGGATCTTGACTGTCGCTCAGTCATTCAAACCTCTTGGCACTCTGTTTCGAGGCAGGACTCTCCTCTCTCAGCCAAGCTTCGCGTAGTTGCTGCTGCTTTATCCACTTGGAGTCGGAAGAAATTCTCCCATAACCGACAACAGGCAATAGAATTAGAGCATCAGTTAGAAATTATGACGAATCAGCATCCTACTTCATCGAATCAATCACGACAACGAATTTTAAAAGAGGAACTTCACAAAGTATGGCAGAGGGAAGAGCAATTTTGGGCGATGCGTTCTCGGATAAATTGGTTAAAATGGGGAGATCGCAATACTAGATTCTTTCATGCCACTACACTTCAAAGAAGACAACGTAATCGTATAAATGTATTGCGTGATGAACATCAGCAATGGGTTCGGGATCCTAGAGAGCTCAAAGATATGACTACTAATTATTTTTCACAGCTCTATACCACTTCAGGCCCTCGCTGTTATGCACAGATTTTACAGCGGTGTCCACAGTGGTTAATGCAGAAATGAATGCAATGCTTCTAGCGGTGTAACAATTGAAGAAGTTAAAGAGGCTACATTTCAATTAGGTGCTTCAAAAGCCCCAGTCCGGATGGTTTGAATGGACTATTTTATCAATCTCATTGGGATGTTCTTAAAGTGGATCTTTTTGGGCGGTTCAGCAATTTTTTAATTCCGGATCATTACCTTTAGCTTTAAATAGAACTGCTATTACTTTGATCCCCAAAACCCCAAACCCAGAAAGCTTGGATCAGTATTGTCCCATTAGCTTGTGCAACTATGCGTATAAGATTTTTTCTAAAGTGCTGGCTAATAGGTTAAAACCTCTGTTGCCTACCTTAATTTCTGAGGAACAAAGTGCTTTCGTTGCTAGAAGACAGATTCAAGATAATGTTCTAATAGTCCAGGAAGTCATTCATCAGCTTAAGACTAGAAGAAGGAAGCGTCATTTTCAAGCTATTCTTAAATTAGATATGCAGAAAGCGTATGACCGTGTTGAATGGGATTTTCTTCAGGAATATTTACTCAGATTAGGCTTTCATTCTCACTGGGTCCAGTTAATTATGCAAGTGCATCTCAACAACAACTTTGTGCGTCAAAATGAATGGTGAATATTTACAGAACTTTCATCCCACAAGAGGGCTTCGGCAGGGTGATCCTTTATCCCCTTACTTATTTATTCTCATTGCTAATCTATTATCCTATCTAATCCAGAATGCTATGGATATGGGCTTACTCAAAGGCATTAAGTTGAATCAATGGTGTCCTACTTTATCACATTTATTTTTTGCTGATGATGCTGTGTTCTTTCTTGATGTACCTTGATGGAGTGCCAGAATCTATCTAATATATTAAACCAGTATTGTCTGGCCACTGGACAAACTATCAATCGAAACAAATCTGGAATTTTCTTTAGTCCATCTTGTCCTATTTCTCTCCAGGAAAATTTGGCTCGTGAATTAAGGTTTTACAGCGATGTGGTAAGTATTTAGGGATACCTACTGATTGGGGACGCTCTAAAAGGGATATGTTTTCTTGGCTTATGAGTAGAATTCAGTCGAAATTGGAGGGGTGGAAGGAGAAATTCATATCTAAGGGAGGGAAGGAAGTTTTGCTTAAGACGTGATTCAATCTATTCCTCAATATGCCATGTCTGTTTTTAAGATTCCTATTTCATTATGCAAAGTTATAGAACAGCGTATGGCTAAATTCTGGTGGAATAATGATACAAGCAAGTCTGGAATTCATTGGCATTGTTGGAAGGGGCTACAGAACCGAAAGGCAGTAGGGGGTTTAGGCTTTAGAGATTTGATCAGTTTCAATCAAGCCATGCTTGGCAAGCAAGCATGGCGCCTTCTTCAACAACCTTTATCTTTATGGGGAAAGTTTTTAGAGGTTTATATTTTCATTCCTCCACTTTTTTAAAGCTGTCAAGGGCTCTCGCCCATCTTGGGCTGCGAGAGTCTCTTGAGCGAGAGGGACGCCATTATAACCAACGTTCGTTGGTCGGTTGGGATGGAAAATGCATTAACATTAGAGAAGACAGATGGCTACCTATGGGCATTCTAGGTGGACCAAAGGCCCAAGAAGAACCCCTACTAGTAGGCGATCTTATTGATCGATCTACCAGCTCATGGAAGATCGATTTCGCACAAATTTTTTGACTTGCCGATCATTCAACAAATCACAGACATTCAGATCAGACCTACCTTCACCAGAGATGCACTCATATGGACAGATACTAATCAAGGCACATTTACGGTCAAATCAGCATATCATGCAATCACAAAGACCACATCAGGTATTCCAACAACTGGTGCTTCTACATCGTATCAAATTCCTACCTGGTTTTGGCGCAACCTATGGAAGATGCCTGCAGCTCCCTAGATCCGCATATTTCTCTGGTCCATATGCAGCAACTCCTTAGCGACGAGAGACAACCTGCATCGACGGCATATTATTGATAGCCCTTGTTGCTCACTGTGTAAAAAACAGGTCCCAGAAACTTTAGAACATCTTTTCTTACTCGTTCGTGGACTCACGGTGTGGTCTCACCCCCAGATCAGTATCCCCATCAATCCCAACAATATCCAGCGTCTGGACTCATGGATTGTGTCCACTGTAAGGAATAGCAACCGATTACCTCGACTAGCGATTATCTCTAATGTACTGTGGCAGATCTGGCGAGCTCGGAATGGTTTCCTTTTCAGAGGATCTTTTCCAGATCCGATCCAGGTTGTAGAGGCAGCACTGACTCATACCCAGGTCGATCGGTTGTTTATGCCCTCCTGCACACAAAAGGCTCTCTCGGTCAAAAGTAGGGAACATCTCTGGCGTCCCCCAGATCCAGGGGTTCTGAAGATTAATATTGATGGATCTTATCAACAGGGTAGCAATGAAGGCAAAATAGCTTGTATTTGCAGGGATCACCAGGGCAGACTTACTGATGGTTTCTCCAAAGGCGTCGCTGCGTCCTCCGCTATGCAGGTCGAGATCCAAGCCCTTTCCTTGACGCTTCGGCATCTTCTTGATCGGGGGCTCCAAAATGCAAAGCTCCTAGTGGAATCGATAATCTCACTTTGGTGGAAACGTTGAATCGTCGGACACGGCCGCCATGGACGGATCGTGCTCTCTTCTACGAGGCAGCCTTCCCGTTAACCCTTTTCTCTAATCTCTCGCTAGGGTTCGTCGAAGGGAGGCCAACGGCAGCCGACCGGGCTGCAAGGCCCATAATAGAACTCCTTTGACTCGTAGTTGGGCTCCTCTTCCGCCCTTTCCTCTCATGAATTTGCTATGTGCGGATGCTATAGCTGCTGGTTGTATGGGTTACTCGTATTAATATATATTGGTGTTTTACCGACCAAAAAAAAAAAAAAGAATATCGTTGAAATTATTCGGCGTTGACTCTTTCTGAAATACCAATCGGTAATCAACTATCTTTCTAGTATGACATGTATAGATGAAGAGTATTTTGATACGCTTACATGGTTTATTTCATCAATAATCAAAGAAAATTCTCTCCTCCGAGAATTTGGTAACGGGTGACTTTAAAAATTTACTCATATGAACAACTACACATGCAGGAAATCTTACTGTCTTGCCCCCCACACTTCCTTGGTTCAAATAAAACATTATCTTCAGGAGACAAAAATCCTGCAAAGTGATTACAAAATCCACCAGGTTGAGATTACCAACCAAACATATACATTTTCATGGTGCCAAACTGACAAGTCCCCTATTTCATTTTTCTATCCTTACCCGGAACAATAAATATGTAGAATTTAAAATCTTAATCGGAACAAGTGCATGCAGGACTAGAACCGCTAAATCTTCCACTTTCTAGGATTTATGGTCAATCACGTTGTGGTTTATGCAATATGGATGCCATTCTGTGTGAAAGACACAGATTTGTAGATTTAAATCTGATTGACTAACTGATCTAAGCCAGCCTGCAGATCTTGGACTACATTATTTCATCATTGTGATGCCATTAATGAAGTGGCTATGTGAAAAAGATTGACGAGATACTCTTCTTCCTACTAGCTCTTTGCTTTACAAACCCTACATCTTCTTCCTAGTATATACATATCACCATCGTTTCCTTCACCGACCAAGAAAGAGGGCTTGCTGATCCACTTATTTGCTGTGCAAAGCAGAATCCAATGAGCATGGAGTGAATGGAATAGAATTGAGCAAAGCATTCTCTATGTCTTTGGCTACGCATCTTTGAACAAGTGATACTATGTACTTCATGGAAGTTGCATCACAGGGCACGGTGATAGGAGCATCCCCTGACAAACGAAACTCTTCTTCAGACATCTTGGAAGTGCCCTTTGAAGATGTTGTTACGGAGACACCGCAACGGAATCGGAAACACCGTCCATCAGTTGTGTAGATGACAAAATGTCCCCTCTCTGGTGCTTATGATGAATTCAACTCTACGGTAACTCCAGGATCGGAAATTCTTCTTCTGCCAGAAGCGGCTATTTTTTCCCACATTCTCACCATCTTCATTAGCTTCTTGGGCCTCATCATGCTTATTGCTTCTCAATTTGATTTAGAGGGTAAGCTTCAAACAAAAGGACTCCTTCTGGATTTTAGGCTTGTAGTGCTGCAAGTGAATGAAAATGGGAGAAGGACACTCTGCTTATAAATGCAAAAGGTAGAACAAAATCCCATGCAAATGTCACTTTCTCTGCCTTGTGATATGCAATGCTCTCACTATGTAACTTATTATGGAGGATACATTTCCATGAGGGGATATTAATAGCACTACTGTGACATAAATAACTAGGGGAATCTCGAGGAAGGAAGATACGGACGATTCTCCGTTTGTATTGTGAGATAAAAGCAAAAGGAACTTGCATAAGAATAATTAATGAAACAGGTATTTAACCGATTCACTTCCAATGTGCATCCCAATAAAAGCCGTCTAGTCTGAAATCACTAAGTTCATGGTAGAAGAACACAAATTAAAGTCAAAGGGACGATTTCAATGTACTTCTACATTGTTATTGCCCTTAACAACTTTTCTGTTAGGATCTACAACATTTTTGGATGCTTTCCTAGTGTTGATCATGAAGGTATCTCTTTGTTTCTCTAGTTGTTGTCGGCTGAGCAATTAATACCTTTCTTGCTGCACAGGATTGCCTTTTCATATCCATCGTTGTTTCCTTCCCAACAAAAAGAAAGCAAGAAAGGAGCACTCCATCGCATTCCACACCTTTCGGAAAAATGTCCACATCAGTGGGAGATTTCATTGCTGAAGTACCTTTACTGATGCTATGAAAGTTCAGGACCATCTATTTCTTAGTTAGTCAGGAATGGCGCCCCTCGCCTGCCTAGGCATTCTTTTTCCTTGGAGAACATGTCCTGTGGTCGAGTCAAGGATCCATGCAACTGAATGGGAGTTTAAGCAATTGGGTAATTGTATATGTACGGTTCTTTGAATTACTTATGTTGTTTCTGTTAGTTTGTGTTGAGGTTTCCATTGAAAACGACTTGTTTAAATAAGGCAGCCCTAAGCAACAAGAAGCAAGTATTGAGATTAATTAGTGGCCGGAGTACGCTTGACTGGCTGTGCCCAAGCAGAGAACTGGTAATATACCTGATAATGCATTTCTGATATGCTAGACGCCTTCCACACTTGAATACCAATTTGGCATGTCACAAACGTCAAGTCTATCAGGGATAGACACAAGCCTTATTTATAGCTAATCAGTGACTAAGATGGTGCAAATTACGAGCTCTCAACTTTGTTTTAGAGGCTTATAAGAACTTAATTTGGACACTGCGAATTCTATGTCCATACTTTATGGTTCAAAAACTGTCATCTCAACGTTTGAATTATTTGTTCAGTCTCTCATCTTGTAGCCACTATTATACTGCCCAGAGGGGACAATTTCGGGTTCAGAATTTCGTATGACTTTCTTAATACAAGGGTGATCTTCTTAGGAAGTTATAGAGCAAATGTGAAATTGCAATTGCACATTTAAAGAATCAATCGTTCCAGCAATGCATTTGTAGAACTCACTCTGATTGCTGCAGATGTAAATCAAACGCAATTATAAATCTACTCATAAATGCAAAAGATCTTACTGCTCTGGCCCGACTCCTTAGTTCAAATAAAACATTATCTTCACGTATCCCCACAACAGACAAGACAAGGAATACTGCAAAGTGATAATAAAATCCACCAGGTTGGGATTACCAGCCAAGAACATATATTTTCACAGTACTAAAGTAGCAAGTCTCCTATCTCTTTTTTCTACCCTGACCTGGAACAATATTAATATGAATAATTGAAATTTATTTGCAACTGGTGCATGCCAAATTAGAACCACTAAATCTTCTAATTTATTGGACTAATTGTCATTATGTTGTGGTTTATGCAATATGAATGCCATTCTGCAAGAAAGACACACCAGATTGACAAATCTAGTTTTGATTTACTAACTGCTCAAAGCTAACCTGATAGAGTTGAAGAATGGACTGCATCACTTCACTATTGTGATTCAAAGAAAAAGAGCTTGCTGATCCACACATTTGCTATGCACAGCAGCGGCCAACAAGCAAGGAGTGAATGAAATAGAGTTGAGCAAAGCTTTCTGTCTTTGGCCACGCATCTTTGGACAAGTGATACTCCATGGAAGCTGCACCACAGGGCAGAGTGATAGGTCTGTCCCCTGACAAACCAAAATCTTCTTCAGACATCTTAAAGAGCTCTTCAAAGATGTTGCTATGGAGACACTGCAAAGGAATCATGAAATGCCCTCCATCAGTCGTGTAAATGAGAAAATGCCCTTTCTCTGGTGCTGATGATGAATATAACTCCACAGTAACTCCAGGATTGGGAATTCTTCTCCTGCAAGAAGCGGCTAATTTCTCCCACATCCGTGCCATCTTCATTAGCTTCCTGGGGCTCATGCTGCTTATGCTTCTCAATTAGATTTAGAGTATAAAGCTCCAATCAACTAGAATTAGATTATAAAGCTTCAAACAAATGGACTATTTTTTAGGCGTGTGGGGCTGCAGAAGGGAATGCAAATGAGGGAAGGGACACTTTGCTTATAAATGCAAAAGGTTGAAGAATATCCCATGCAAATTCACTTTCTCTGTCTTGTGATATGCAATGCTCTCACTATGTAACTCATTATGGAGAATACATTTCCATGAGGAAATATAAATAGCACTACAGTGACACTAATAACGAAGGGAAGCTCAAGGAAGGAAGATGCAGACGATCCTTAGTTTGTATTGAAGGGTAAAAGCAAAAGGCACTTGCATAAGAATAACCAATGAAACAGGTACTTAACCGATTCACTTCCATGTGCATCCTAATGAATCTGTCTAGTCTGAAATCACTAAGCTCACGGAAGAAGATTACAAATTAAATTCAGAGGGACAAATTCAATATACTTCTACATTGTTATTGCCAATAACAACTTTTCTATCAGGATCTACGACATTTTGGGATGTTTTCCTAATGTCGATCACAAAGGTATCTCTTTCTCTAGTTGTTGTCAGCTGAGAAATTAAACTTTTCTAGTTGCACAGGATTGCCTTTTCATCTTGGTCGTCATTTCCTTCCCAACAAAAAGAAAGCAAGAAAAAAGAACTCCAAAAATATCTTGGATCCTAATAGAAAATTTGATATCGGCCATAACAATGTAGAAGTATTTTGAATTCGTCCCCTTGACTATAATTTATTTTCTTCTTCTATGAACTTATTGATTCAAGACTAGAAAAGTTCATTTGGAAAAACAGTACAAGTGAATCAGTTAAATACCTGCTTCATCAGTTATTCTTATGCAGGTGCCTTTTGCTGTTACTCCACAATACAAACTAAGCATTGTCCCACATCTTCCTTCCTCGAACTTCACCTAGTTATTTATGTCATCATAGTTTTACTAATGTTCCCTTATTAAAATGTAAAATGTATTATCCACAGCGAACTTCATAGACTAAGTGTTGCAAATGTCAAGGTAGAGAAAGTGACATTTACATGGGCTTCCTTTCAACCTTTTGCATTTATAACAGAGTGTCCTTCATTCATTTGCATTCAGTTCTGCAGCATTACAAGCCTACAATCCAGAAAGTCCTTCTGTTGAAGATTTATACTCTAAATCTAATTGAGAAGCATAAGAATGATGAGCCCCAAGAAGCTAATCAAGATGGTGAGGACGTGGGAAAAACTAGCTGCTTCAGGCAGGAGAAGCACTTCCCATCCTGGAGTTAATGTGGAGTTGAATTCATCATCACCACCAGAGAAGGGGCATTTTGTCATCTACACGATTGATGGAGGTCGTTTCATGATTCCTTTGCAGTGTCTCCATAGCAACATCTTTGAAGAGCTCTTTAAGATGTCTGAAGAAGAGTTTGGTTTGTCAGGGGACGATCCTATTACTGTGCCCTGTGATGCAGCTTCCATGGAGTACATAGTATCACTTGTCCAAAGATGCGTAGCCAAAGACATAGAGAAAGCTTTACTCAACTCTATTGCATTTACTCCATGCTCTATGGCCACTGCTGTGCATAGCAGATGTGTGGATCAGCAAGCTGTTTTTCTTGGTCAGTGAAGGAAACAATGGTGATATGTATATACTCAGAAGAAGAAGTAGGGTTTGTAAAGCATAAAATTGGAAGAAGTGTAGTTTGTACAACAAGAGCTAGCAAGAAGAGTATCTTGTAGATCTCTACATGGACACTTCATTGATGACATCGTAATGATGAAGTGATGTAGTCCATTGTTCAACTTTGATTAGTAAATCAGACCCAGATTTGCAAACCTGGTGTGTCTTTCTTGCAGAATGGCGTTCATTTGCACGAACCACAACATGATGACAAGAAGTCCTAGAAAGTGGAAGACCTAGCGGTTCTACATGCGCCAGTTGCAATGAACTTTTCAATTCTACATATTGATATTGTTCTAGGTAAGGGAAGAAAAAGCAATAGGGCACTTGCTACTTCAGTACAGTGGAAATTCATATGCTTGGTTGGTAGTCTCAACCTGGTGGATTTTGAAATCACTTTGCAGCATTCATTGTCTTGTCTGTAGTGGGGATACCTGAAGATAGTGTTTTATTTGAACCGAGGAAATCAGGGGTGAGAACATTAAGATTTCCTGCACGTATGAGTAAATTTATAATTGCTCTTGCTTTACATCTGCAGCACTCCAATCAGAGTGGGTGCTATTAATTCATTGTTGGAAAGGTTGATTCTTCAAATGTGCAATTGCATTTTTCTTATTTGCTCCATAACTTCTTAAGAAGATTACCCTTGTATAAAGAGAGTTGGTACGAAAATCTGAATCCGATCGGCCCCTCTGAGCAATAAAATACCTGCTACAAGACGAGAGACTGAACAAATAGTAACATAGAAAAAAGATATTTCGCGTAGGGTCCAACTTAAGTTCTTCTAAGCCTCAAAAATAAAAATAAAAAGTCGAGAGCTTGTCGTTTACACATCCTCTATAGATCAAGGAAACTGCGAAAGTTGAACTTTAATAGGAATAAAAACCAGATATTAACTTCACGGTGTACGACTTAATCCAAATAAAATCTGACGATCCCAATCTTTCATTCACAGATAAATTCGTACAAATTTGGGATCAATTTGTTGAACCATAAAGATCGACATACCTCCAACTATTGATGAAAATCTCCAAACTTGGAAAACCCTAAAACCTTGGACAAATCCGCGAAGCACGATCGATCTGCCAATGTGGAAACACCAAATTTGTACGACTTTTTCCACTAGCTAATATCACTCAAATGTGATGGTGTGTTTTCTATAGTGATCGGGTTTGGACTAGACGAGTTGACTTTTTATTCCGTTTCTTACGTTACCGACATCTTCCATCAAGACCGTTATGTTAACATATTATGTCACATCCCGAACTCAAAGCACACGAACATCCCTCGGTGATAGATTAAATTGGGGCCTTTTGCGAGCGTACTATGACGCTCCCTCGTGGGACACGCCCCCACTATCACCTCTTGTTCCTTTCGTGCACCGGAAAAGGCACGAAAGTCTCTCTATTCACAGTGTGTCATTGAAAATCATAACATAAGATGCCCTTCATATCCTAAAACAAATTATCTTCTAGCAGGCATAACATGATGAGGTCACATTCTAATTAAGGATGTCAAGGAAGAGGGAAAATTATTTAAATGGCCCTAAATTTATTGTACAACGGCCAATTCAATTCTAAACGTTTCTATTGTGCCAATTTAATTTTAAACCTTGTGACAATTTGTCAATTTAATTTTAAACCTTTCAATTATTTCAATCAATTATTTCAATCTAGTCCTAAATTCTTTGATAAATCATCAACTTAGTCCTATTTTTTTATTTTATCTTTCTTTTTTCATTTTTTTCCTTCTATTTTTATTTTTTTTTACTTTTTCCTTTTTTTTTTTCCTTTTTTATTCTCTTCTTGTCATTGTCTTTTCTTTTTGTTTTTCCTTTTTCCCTTCACTGGCCATTGCAAGGCCTTAGTGATGACTGATGAAATTCGTTGGCCTCAAGTGAGGGCCACGCTTGTCAGCCCCTAGCGAAGGTTGCCCTTACCTAGGTTGGCATGGGTTGCCCTCACCAAGGATCGACAAGAGTGGCCCTCACCTAATCTAACGAGAGTGTTTTCCCTAAGGTCGCGATGATTAGCGAAGGGAAAAAGAAAAAGGTAAAGAGAAGGCAAGAAAAAAAAAAAAAAAAAAAAAAAAAGAGAGAGTAAAAAATAAAGAAGGAAAATAGAAGAAAATCAAAATAAAAAATAAAAAATAAAAAATAAAAAAATATTATTAAAAGTGATCCACGTCAATGTCGGATGTACCTTATAGAACAACTAATATCTAGTTAATTATTTCCAATCAAAATTGGCCTGATACACTTAATTGACAAAAAGTGAAAAAAATTTGAAACTCAATTAATACAATCAAAATGTTATGACTCAATTGATAAAATTTTGATAGATTCAAGACATTTTGAATAATTTTCCCTACACGAATGGGAGAAATTTAAATCCCAATTTGCAACATCAATTTTCAATAGCATTATTGGACAATGACTTCTCGAAAAGATCAGCAATTTGATAAATACAATGATAGTTAAAGTAGTGCCTTTGCATGTGGCCCACATACACGTGTCCAAGTGGGTTTGCACTGTACATGGGCAAGGCTTTTGAGTTAAGAGTGGTCGAAACGAAAGCTACGCCCAAGATTCTCGATCCTAGCTTCAATTTTTGCCAATTCTTTAATAAAACCACACGGCCAGAAAATTATAAAATATGGCGTAAGGGCGTAAATATTCTTTGCACATCAAAATTTGTTGGGGGCAAATAATACAATCTAGAGGAAGGTGAATAAGTTGTCTAAGAACAATAAAAAATATTTGGAGAAAATAACAACTTAAATTTCAGATAGTAGCAAAAATAGAATATAATCATGTGCACGTGTGGCTATTTACTAAATAGTGATGATAATGAACACGTAATGCTAATAGTGAAGAGATAGAAAATTTGCAAGCAATTATAGAGTTTCACCTTTATCCCAAGCCTATGCCCACTCTTAACACTAATAGTCATTATAAGATTGGAATCCACTATTAATCTTCAAGACAAGTTACAATCAACAAGTATCGCATTTCTAATAGGTTACACTATCAGGATTTACATATTGTTATCATTCTTATACACTTGTTTTTGTCATTGATTACGAACACCAACAACTTACATACTTTGACATCAGGATACGCAGCTATTATCAACAAAAATAGAGCAAAGAAGAAGACCAAAGTACTAGATAAGTTTGGTTTGTTTCCACTCAATCTAACTCCTTCTCATTGACTCATTATATAGTCATCCATTCTCAAATGACTATTCCCTATCGAAATCCTCAAGTGGCTGTTAGTTCTACCGTTGTCATCAATAGAACATCGTTCGAAATCATTAGAATGGCTTTTTAACGTCGACAACGTCTCTCTGAAAAAATAGCTTTCCAGAACAATGTCACTATACTTTTGTCTATATGTCCAATGATCATGAATGCCATAACTGCTCCTGATCAACTCTCATGCTCTTTTTGGGATTCTAAACCTTTATAATGATAATTTTCATCTTGATTGATTTTCAATCAGATGAGCAAGTGACGAATGCCATCCAGGACTCGATATGAGCATTATCACAAGCAAACCTAGTCAAGTCGATCCGCCCCCGCTCGTTTTGTTTCAAGTCTTTTTCTGCTCAAACTTGCTGGAATTTTTCTGCAAAACCGATATTTTCCATTCTTCTGACCTGTTAAGCTATATAAATCCTAGATTTTTCAAATCATCTTGGAGCGCACGTACTTACTTTTTTCTCTACCCTTTTCCTTTTTTTTTTTTTTTCTATATGAATGTCTGTTCGGAAAAAGCAAACCCTTTTTTGATATTCGAAATGGAAGTCAAAATTTTTTAGGAAAAAAAAAAAAATATGGTTGAGGGTTTCAAATTCTAATATGTTTTGAAAGATTTCTAATGTTTCGAATTTGAATAAAAGTTAAACAGTAGGAGCTGTAGAATTTGAGGAAAAAAAATTACCGAAATGAATCTTATTAAAACACATGTAGACAATTAAAGCCGTTTGAGACGGTGGAAATTTTCTTCTTCATATCGTGATAACGAATTGCTCGGGGTGAGGCCGCCTACTTACAATATTATTAGCGCCAAGTTAAGCATGTTAGAGGTCAAATGCGTCTTTGACCCCAAATTACCGACGTATGCATTGTTACTTGGGTAAATACTTTTGGTACAAACTTAAATTAGCACAATATATCTTAAAGTCATGCAAAGAGTATCCAATTTTTTTTTTCAACTCAAACGATGTCTTTTAAAGTCATCAAAAGTCGTGTTTTACATTAACACAATGCATCTTAATAACACATATGTATGTGTTTATAGACGGAATAAGCACATACCCATAACCTTTTCTCATTGCAAAGAGTATCCAAATCTTCAACTCAATAAATCTCGTGGATACCAAGTGAATCACCTCATTCATATACATCAAGAATGGCTTCACCCATGTAGTAATTTGAATCTATGTTAATATCATTTCAAGTGAAAGATTTTATGATTTAAATATGACATTTACCGTTTGCGTGCGAACTAAAGTCAATTCATATTTCTTTTGCATCTATACATTTATTTTTGAATACTTTTCATATTGGGTAGGGGTCCATACTAAAAGAAGATGGTGGATTTGATGGAAAAAAATGTTGTCTGATCTGGATTTCCAACTGATTGTGTAGTGGCCACACAGCTTGTTCCACAATGATAAAGAAAATGGGTTGAACCATTCTAAAAGAGGCCGATTCCCACTTGTATTCGTGGCCCTATAAGTTGCCAAAGTGGGAAAATGTCAGACATTTCATGTCCACGGCAGATATCACTGAGGAGACAAATCCGTCAATTTATCCAATGTCTCATTCCGTAGTTTCACCTACAATATAGTCATCACTTATGTCATTTGAGGGCCAAATTTTCCATAAACTCTCTGGTAGTCAATGAAATTTTGTCGATGATAGACGAAGAAGCAATGCGGTTCTCTTTCTGAAGAGCAATTAACTATTAATCAAAGACTCTCCAAATATATTGAACCTTATTAAATAGTTCAGTTACAGCCACCTCTTTAATCTGGAACCTATGAAGCACGGACACGTTGCACGTGCTTCTGTGTCGTGTCCGACACGTGTCGGAGTGTGTCGGACACGTCAACACACTCGGACACGCGGTCAACGCGTGTCGGATTTTCTACACGTCGTCAACTTTTCTCGACACGTTTTGACACGCGTGTCTGGAAGACAATGGAGGGTGGAGGCGAGGGCAAGGGAGCAGAGACAAGACCGCGAGCAACGGCGAGCCCATGACGGTTGTTAGGGAAATCCCTTATGATATTTTGAATATAACAAAATAAATCAAAGGCTACTAATGTGTTTAATGGTTGAGTAATAGACTATGCAGATGATAAAACATGTAAAGGATATTGTCGAAGTCTATACTTGGAAGAACATGTAACAGACTCTATGATAAAGCTGAACTTATTCAGACTATGTCCAGACCTTAAGGCTAAATGTCACGCCCCAATCCTCCGAGCGTGTGCCCATCCCTCCATGGTTTATTAAATAGCGACATCCTAGGACGCATCGCCGACCCATTAATTTTAATACGCATGCGGAAGTAGATAAATAATCCCCAGACAATAATACAATGGGATAGGAAAGTAGGATCACGATTTTAATTTAGAAGTCGCCACACACTTACATTTACAATACCAAACCAGGTCATACACACAACCAATTTATAAAACAAAGTCTGCGAAACAAGGGTGGGCTTTTCAAATAACTATGGGTCCTCGTCCTCCTCGTCATCTCCCTCCATACTCCAACTGGAGTCTACTGCTGAATACACTGGAGATTTTGGATCTTCAAGGTTAGGGTCCACAGGGTCTGTCACCGAACCACCTGGAGAGTTTGTAGTGCCCTTTCCAAAAGCAACCTCCATCACATACAAAGGTATCGTAGATTCCCGTATGGGGCCTCTCTCAGTCCATTACGATCCTGGCGATACCATGCTCTATATTGATGGGGCACATTTTTGGGTAAACCCGCATCAACCTAGATTATGGACTTCATTAGTTCGTACTCTAACCCATTAAGGTGCCCATGGATTGGAATGTAATACTTATGCTCTGTGATCTTCCTCGGTTGTCCAAAATGCTCGGGAGGAGTTGCCATCTATGTACCTGAAATGTTATCCCACAACGGGGTGAGACAACGTCTCAGCGAGTTCAATCCTGTAAGACTCAACTAGGAAGAAAATACGTCCTAAGGGCTGCTTAGGCACAATCATGAGTCGGAGGACTTACATTTGCCTCGATTCCTTCCTGAAAGTCAACACAATTCACAAATTCATGGAATCACATCAACCAATCAATTCATCCCCTTAGATCAAATCATCGATCAATCGACTTAGTCAATTCTATGTCATCAAGACCATTCCCTAGTCATATCAATCAATACTATCTATAAAGTCCGACCTTATCTAAGACTGCTCACTCTAAGCTGATAATAGATAATATAGCTCGCACTAAGCTGATAAGGTTAAGGTATACTGCTTATGCTAAGCTGACATATTAGAGCCCGTAGGTTGATATAGTATATAGGTATACTGCTCTCACTAAGTTGACATATCACCCGCAGGCTGATATAATATACCCATGATGCTCACTCTAAGCTGATAAAGTGTACTGCAGGCTGATATAATATACCCATGATGCTCACTCTAAGCTGATAAAGTGTACTGCTCGCGCTAAGCTGACATATTAGAGCCCTCAGGCTGATATAGTACACAGTTCTCACCAATTGAGAATTTCACCGTTTTTATCCTTCATGATAAAATAATAGTGTGTGGGTATACGGTTGGCCTTAACAAAAATACAATATTTTCCTTTTCATAATATATGGTTCACCAAAATATTTTTGGCGTTGTAAACTAACGCTCAGTTATTTTCTAATTAATTATTGAAATTAAATAAATTTAGGAATAAATTCCTAAAATCACAATCACACTCAATCATCACAAATTTGAATTCAATTAAATAAATAGATCACACCATTGCAATCAACATAAAATTTCGGTCACCAGCTATCTCGGTCTAATTTCCAGAAAATAAATAAATAAATAAATAAATAAATAATTACGAAAAATAATTATTAAATGTAAAAAATAGCAACTTAGGCACGTAAAGCATAATTGAAAGCTGAGACGAGTGCGGAAAATTTCCGAACTACTCTAGATAAATACTAGAGCTTGTCTAGGCCCTAATTGCACTAAACTAACCTCCTAACGTGCATCGATAATTAACTAATTCACTAATCCATTCTAACTAACCACCTAAATCATACTTAGTCTAAAATAATCAACTATTAAATGTCATTAACTTACTAAGCGATGATTAGTGAGTTAAATTCACTTGATTAACGATATGCTCGGATCAAATCGACGGTGACGCGGTGGGGGACGAGAAACTCCAAAGCGAGCACGCCTTTTGAGGTCGGGAACGGCTCGAAAATGGCCCAAACGGTGGCTGGAAACCCTGGAACTTCAGTCTTTGTTTGGTGTTGGTCTTGGCCGAGAAGGGCGGCTCTGGTGGTCGGCTGAGGTAGGAATAACGACAACAACTGGCGGAGGGGTTGCGGTGAGCTTCCGGCGGCTTGGCAGGTGGCCCGGCGGCTCCGGCAACGGCGAGGGAGTTGCGACCGGCTCAGGGAACTCCCTGGGCTCACAGTTGAAGTAGGACACCGGCCAGGAAAGCTCGAGTTTGACGCGCAAGCAGACGGACTATGATCGGGCTCCGGGGTGCGGTGGTGGAGCGAGCGGCGGTCCGACAGGTGGCTCGACAGAGGAGGGGGTTGGTCCACGGTTTCTCTGGGTTGCTGAGCTCAAAGATGAAGAAGAGGGAGCAGGTGGTCGACGGATTGGTGAAGAAAAGGAGGGGAGAGACCGGTTGGATAGGGGGGACCACCTTGGACTCCTCTTATTCCATTTTGTCCTCTTAACCGGTCCATTTTGCCCAGCTGGTGTCCACAGCAAATTGCAAACCAAAATGCCCCTTCTAGAAGGCTTGAGATGGTCCACAAGTCATGGCCATGGGGGCACACGAATTTCACAATGTTTTATCTCAATTTGGACCCAAATGCTTCTTGAATCAATTCAATTCGGTCGTTATAAATTTAACCATTGAGCTCACGATCAAATTGGCATTTTTCCTCGCCACTAGAACCCACCTGCATCCCAATTTCGTGATAAAACATGGTCCTCTGATTTTTATGAACAAAGACGACCCTACCTCGATTTTTTCCCAAAAAATCTCAGTTTGTAGAAAAATATTCAGAGACTAAGTTGACGTTCCTAAAATGACTCGTGACACGACAGAACTTTCAATTTCTGAAATCGGATTCAAATTCGCGGTTAATTTCAATCCGGCGCAATTTTAGCGTGACCTAGGCTACCTGGTAGCTTTTAAAAATTTTTTGTGCAAATGATCCATGGTCGATTTTCTTCGAGCCACAATGAACCTCTTCGACACATTGACTACTCTCGGTTGTCGTGAAAATCTCGAGGATTCAAATACGGACACAGATTACCAAAACAATAGAAAAATCAATTTAGTGCCGGTCGATGAGAATTTTGTGATTTAGTGGAATCACCCACGTTTAGCCACACATCTCTGTCGAATCGACCTATCTCTGATGTCTAATCGATTTTTAACTGTGCCGTAATGATCTCTGCAGATGGGCATGGTCGAGTAGTCGATTCCTGGTCGAATTCTCAAGTCTAATGCATTAAAATTCCTTAATGACTTCCCTAGATGGTCTAGTTATCTCACGAGTGATCAGCTATGCGAATAGCACTATAGGCGCGTCGATGAAAGGCCCGATTAATTTAATTGAAAACAGAGCTGAAAAATTCAGGATGTCACACTAAATATGTTTAGACTTACGTCGAGATTATAAAGTCTACTTCAGACGGAAGACACTTAGACTCTACTTCAAACAGAGTACTCTCATACTTTACATACAGAATGAAACACAAGTCCAGAACGTGATAAGGTCCAGAACGAGACACAAGTTCAGAACGTAACAAGTTCATAATGAAGCTTAACATAAGCCCCAAACATATAACGGCTAGTGATCTGGTTTGGATTTCATACCAAGATAAATTAATTGAGTCAATCAAATTTATGGAAAGCAATATTTTATACAAAAAAATTTCTATACAAAAAAGCTCTACTTATGGAAACTAAGATTCTGTTTGTATAGGCGATCATAATCAATTTGGGATTTTACTTCTGTCACTCAACAGCTACCAAATCTTCTAAATACAGATCTATCCAATGGATAGATTGGAAGACGATCCTCTAGATACTGTCCAACGGCTAGTTTGGAAGTGGAGGGGGAGATCAAGGACCAATGGGCAAGTAAGAGACGGAGCGTAGAATTTATAATTCCAAAATCTGAGCGAACTTTGATCATACACTTGTCACTGGTGAGTTTAAACGTTTGTGATCGTGAGGGAAATACCAAAAGAGTGACTTAATGAGATAGTGTAATCTACCATTGAATGTTTGCACTCAAAGTTGTAATCTCTTGTTGATCGCATAGTGGAATCAAGCCAAAAGGTTGTTAGCATGGGAGAGTGGATGTAGGCTTGATCTAAGCTGAACCACTATAAATTTCGTGTACAACATTCTCTTTCCTTAACTCTTCATATTTAAGTCCGTTGCATACTTACAGGTTTTTTCAGAAGTCTATTCCATCGCATAACATATTCTGAACTTCTACCAGAAGTCTGGTGGCCCGCTTATCAGATTTTGATCCTTATTCAGACTTTGCTAGAGACTTATTTTATTCCGCATTTATTTGTCAAAATTTCTTTTAAACACCTATTCACCCCTTCTAGGTGTTGGTACTAGCACTTTCAATTGGTATCAGAGGCAAGTGCTCGTTTTATTGAAGTGTTTTTATTTCTGAGCTAAAGATATTTTATGGCTAGTATCTTGGCACCAAGACTTATGGAAGGACATAGCAACAATAGGCTACCATACTTTGATGGAAATGAATACAACGTTTGGAAAAACAAAATGAAGGCATTCCTAAGATCCAGAGATTCCTTGCAATTGGATGTTGTGGAAAAATGAATCAATCCCACTGCTGCGTCCACATCAAATAAGAATGGCAAAAACAAAGAAACCAAACCCCTTGCTCTTATGTCTCGGACGGAGATATCCAAAAGACAAGCTCTTGATGCAAAAGCCATTTATTCTTTATATTGTGCATTGTCTCTTGTTGAATATAACAAAATTTCTTCATGTGAAACAGCTAAGGAAGTCTAGGATAGACTTCATGTCACTTATGAAGGGACTGATCATGTAAAAGAGACTAAAGTAAAATTCCTACTCGGCCAATATGAATCCTTCAAGATGAAGTCAAGAGAATCAATTGGAGACATGCTCAGCTATTTTATGGTTTGGCATATCAAAGTCATCCAATTTCTTCCCCAATGAAGGTCAACAAACTTTTGTGAGGTCTCTCAAAAGATTGGAACCATGTTAAGACCTCAATCCGGGAGACTCAGAGGATTATGCCACTTTCCGTTGATGAATTGATTATACTATTCAATCCTACGAAGTGAAACAAATCAATGACGAAGATCTTGAAGGTAAGAAGTCCATCGCTTTAAAATCTAACGCTGATTCTAATGATACAGACTCAGAAAATGACATGGATGACAAAGAACTTGCTTTTACAATCAAGAAATTTAAAAAGCTGAGTAGAAAATGAAGGAAATTCAGTGGAAGAAGACAATACAAGCATAATGGGTAGAAAAGAACCATGAAAGAAGATGGCAAGCAAGGAAATATATACTTGATGTCACATTCAGACTCAGACTCAAATTCAGAATCAAAATCAGACTCAGAATTAGGGTTTGACTTAGACACAGACTTAGAATCCGACAAGGAAATCGAGGTAAGACATTCAAAAATTCCTACTAAAGTTCTTAAGTATATAAATGAGCTTTGTTTAAACCTCAAATCTTCTCTTAAAAGGATCTTCAAACTAAAAAAAAGGAGAATTCATGGCTTAGGCAACATGATCTTTCTAAAAAAGAAAGTTTGAAATTTTGCAAAAAGATTTTCTACAAACAAAAGAAAGTCGAGATTTACTTGTCAAAGAAAATGATTATTATAATTTTTTTTTAAATATTTCGACAAAATTTTCAAATGGTTAAAAAACATTAGAGCATATCATTTCCATACAAGTACCTTACTATAATAAGTCGGGACTTGGTTTTAATAAGGAAAGTGATTCTTTAATAGATTTTCCTAAAGTTAAGGAGAGACTTAGACAAAGACCTCATAAACTTGCGTACAAGAAGCATTTTCAAAGGATATTTACAAAACCTGTTGGTCGAAATGCCTTCAAGTGTTCAAATTGTGGAGACTCGGAACACTTTGAGAAAGAATGTCCTAAACTCTCATGGACCCAAGCAGATTTGGGTACCAAAGAAAAGATGAGTTGTTTTTTTGCAGGAAATAAAGGAAAAGAAGAAAGAGAATTTGGTAAGGAATGTATTTTTCTCAATTTGATTTGTGCACATAATTCTCATTATACTTGATATTCGATAGATCGTCTTTATGCTTCAGTTGATTTGGATTTTATTATGATCGTATTCTATGATTTGTTGAAGAAAGAATCGTGTGATTTTTTTTTTTTTTTTTTTTTTTTTTTTTTTTTTGTGATTCAAGATTTGATTTAATACTTGTGATTAATTTTTATATCTTGCTTAGAGACAATTGAGTTTATTTGATTTGATTTTATGCTCTCAAATTTTGTCATATTTTGCAAAGTGAAAATCTGTTTGACATAATATTAATTTATTCTTTCTTAGATACTCAAATATTTTATTCTCTCAAATTTTATCGTGCTTTGACTAAGTGAGAATTTATTTTTCAAGATATTATTGTGGTTAGTATTCTTTCCTTAAATAATATGTTGCGATGAAATAATAATTGATTATTCATGAAGATTACATATCTTCTCTAACAAAGGCACTATTTGGTAACCATCCAAACAGTGCCTAATTCTGATTTTTTGTTCTTGGAATCAATTTGGGCCAAGATTCGCATTTGGTAAAATTTTTGTTCCTGGGAACAGATTTGGAAGAGAATCAAGAATAAAAAAAAAAAAAGCTGATTTTTGTTCCGGGAACAAAATTGAGAATCAAAACTCTTCTTCTTCTCTTTTCTTCTTCTTCATCAACCGCCATCCTGCAGCCGTCGCCGTCCGCCTTCGCCGCCTGCCGCCCGTCGTCGACAACCGGTCCGTCGAGCTTGCTGGAGGCTCGCCAAGCTAGGGCGAGGTTCGGCGAGCTCGTTGGTGGCCAGGCGGGCCTCGCCGGGGCTGGGCGAGGCCGCCTAGCCCTGGCGAGTCTCACCTAGCCTCACCAGTGGCCAAACGGGCCTCGCCGTGGTGGCTGGGCAAGCCTTGCGACGCCCAGCCCTACCGGTGGCTAGGTGGGCCTCGCCTAGCCCCGGCAAGGCTCGCCTGGCCACTGGTGAGGCTCGGCCGATGAGGGCCGCCCTCGCTGAGGGCTGGCGACGCTCTAGTGAGGTCACCGGCCCTCGTTTGGGCGGTCGCCGGTCCGGCGACCAACCTAAAGAAGACGAAGAAGAATAGGAGAAAAAAGAAAAAAAGATAAAAGAAAAGAAAAAAAGGAAAAAAGGAAAAAAAAGAAAAGGAAAAAAAGGAAAAGCATTATAAAAATTATTTAAAAATTAAAAGAAATTGATTTGGAATAGAATCAATGAGCACGGTACCAAACACAATTCTATTCCAGAATCAGAAATTTTGTACAGTTACCAAACACGTTCTTTTACTCAGAATCAGTTCTCGGAAACATAATAAAAAAGAATCATTTCTGATCAGAATTTGTTACCAGGAACATAATCGTTACCAAACGCGCCCAAAATGGACGGATCCAAATTGATGGATACCAAAAAGGAAATGAGTTTATTGCAGGAAATTCTATAAGGGAAGAATGATTGTGAATCTTCGCAAATCATGGTGCAATCATAAAAGTATCTCATGCAAAGATTGCAAGTTTGATCCACAAAATCAGAGGAAGAAGGCTAAAAAATTATCTTCCTTGTGCAAAGTTTTTGCAAATTATTGAGGGAATCCCTTATGTGTCATACGAAAGGGGGAGAAAGTGAATTTAAAAGGAAGGGAAAAGAATTGTGATCACTTCACAAAAGGCAACAAATTGAGGGGGAGCATTGATCAATTATGGAAAAATCTTTTTGAATTGATCGTGATTTTGTTATGAAAGGAAGGAAAATAGGTAAATGTGTTAGAACTTGAAGTTCTAAGAAAATCCGATTAGTGCATCTTTTATTATTTTTTGTCATTAACAAATCTCTTATTAATATTATTATTTTATTATGAGAAAAATGGTAAGTGAATTTTATAATGTATTAGTGATTTTTATTGGATAGTTGCTGATATATATGATCGAAGTGAGCCATATTACATATCTTTAATATTTGACTTACTTTGTAAAAGCTGATTTTTTTTGGAAATTGTGTTTCATGCAAGATATTTGTTATCATTTTATATTCTCTACGTGATACTTTTTTCATTGTTATCGCTTTTTGATTATGATAAAAAGGGGGAGAGAATATAAATATGCATATATGTTGATTGATTAATATTATTTATAGTATAATATTGAGCTGTGATTATTTTTCTATAAATTATGCTCAATCGATTTGCTATCTTCTGTTATCTTTTGATTTGAATTACATTGCTTTGATTTATCAATATTTTAGAAAGTGTGATTACACATTTGCATATTCAGAGATTGTTTTGTGATCATCAAAAAGGGAGAGATTATTAGGGAAATCCCTTATGATATTTTGAAGATGAAAAAATAAATTAAACGCTATTGACGTGTTTAATGGTTGAGTAATAGACTATGCAGATGATAGAACATGTAAATGATATTGTCGAAGTCTATACTTGGAAGACCAGAAAACAGACTCTATGCTGAAGTTGAACTTATTCAGATTGTGTCTAGACCTTAAGGATAAATATGTTCAAACTTACATCCAGATTGTAAAGTCTACTTCAGACGGAAGACACTCAGACTCTACTTTAGATAGAATACTCTCAGACTTTATATACAGAACGACACACAAGTCCAGAATGTGATAAGGTCCAGAACGAGACAAAAGTTCAGAACGTAGCAGGTTTAGAATAAAGCATGTTCAGAATGAGACAACTTGACAAAATGTAACATAAGCCCCAAACATATAACAGCTAGTGATCTGGTTTGGATTTCATACCAAGATAAATTTTATTGACTAAATCTAATTGATTGACAATTGGATCATGAAGACAAGAACTTTCTATATGAAAAAGCTTTACTTATGGAAACTAAGATTCTGTTTGTATGGGCGATCAGAATCAATCTAGGATTCTACTTCTGTCACTCAACGACTACCAAATATTCTAGATACAGATCTGTCCAATGGGTAGATTGGAAGACGATCCTCTAGATACTGTCCAACGGCTAGTTTGGAAGTGTAGGAATATTTAAGGAGATCAAGGACCGATGAGCAAGTTGGAGACAGAGTGTAGAATTTATAATTCCAAAGTCTGAGCGAACTTCGATCATACACTTGTTTTTAGTAAGCTTAAACGTTTGTGATTGTGAGAGAAATACTAAAATAGTGACTTAGTGAGATAGTGTGATCTACTACTGAGTGTTTGCACTCAAAGTTGTAATCTCTTGTTGATTGTATAGTGGAATCCAGCCAGAAGGTTGTTAGCGTGGGAGAGTAGACGTATGCTTGATCTAAGTCGAACCGCTATAAATTTCGTGTACAACATTCTCTTTCCTTAACTCTTCATATTTAAGTCTGTTGCATACTTACAGGTTTTTTTCAAGTCTGTTCCATCGCATAACAAATTCTGATCTTCTACTAGAAGTCTGGTGGCCCGCTTATAAGACTCTGATCCTTATTCAGACTTTGCTCGAGACTTATTTTATTCCGCATTTATTTGTTAAGATTTCTTTTAAACACCTATTCACCCCCTCTAGATGTTGGTACTAGCACTTTCAATGGTGAGAGACGGCGAGAGAAAGAGTAGAGACTGATGCGAGGGCCGCCACTGTGATGTTGCAATGGATCAACGACGAGGCTACAGTTGTGAGGGAGGAAGGGCTAGAGGCGAGGCGGTGAACGATTATGATGAGGACCGAGAGCAAGCAGAGATCAAGAGGAAGAGGAGAGGAAGGGGGTCATGCGGCGAGGAGGAGGAGGAGAAGGAGGGCGCTGGCTAGGGTTTTTGAGAAGGAAACTAAAAAAGAATACAAAAAAAGGGGATTCTATGGACTTGGCGTGATTTTTCATTTTGGAGAGAGGGGGAAGTGACAGCTTGTTAGGTGGTAGGGGAGGGAAAGAAAAGAGAAATAAATTTAGGGGTGGGGGAAGAAATGAGGAAAAGAAGGGAGTGTGGGGGGGGGAGGTTGATTTTTAATTTTAGGTAGGGGGAAGTGACAATATGTCAGGTGGTGGGGGATGGAAATAAAAGAGAAATAAATTTGAGGTTGGGTGATTTTTTATTTTGGAGAGAAGGGGAAGCAACAACTTGTAGGTGGTAGGGGAAGGAAAGGAAAGAGAAATAAATTTGGGGGTGGGGGGAAGAGACGAGGGAAAGAAGGGAGTGTGGGGGGGGGGGTTGATTTTTAATTTTGGAGAGAGGGGGAAGTGACGGCGTGTCAGGTGGTGGGGGAGGGAAATAAAAGAGAAATAAATTTGGGGGTGGGGGTGGGAAGAGACGAGGGAAAGAAGGGAGTTGGGGCAGGGGTTGGGGGTGGACCTCATGATTGGACTTTTTTTTAATCGGAAAAATAAATAAATGAGATTAAAAAGTAATTTCAAAAAATGAAAATACTGAATGTTGAATGGTGATAAATTTTGGTCATTATAGAAGATCATGGATTTATTTAAATAAGTTGATTCTAATTTCTTAGTTTCATTAATAACTTTTGTCAATTTGTTAATTTTATTAGTGTAAATTCATTATAGGCTCTTTTTTTAATTAATTAATTATTTATAAATTTGAATCAAATTTATTAAAAATAAAAATATTCATTTAATATATAACGTGTCTCAACATGCGGAATTTTCTATTTTTGAGAAATGACGTGTCAACGTGTCGTGTCGTGTCGTGTCGCATGTTCGTGTCGCGTGTCGATGGTACTTAGTCTGGAACTACATACAACTAGATGTGAGCGACTAGGTTGATTTAACGAGGTAACCAAACCAAATTGGCCTCATATCCAGTCAATTCCAGGCTAGTTCCATGAAGAATCAATCTGGTTCTAAGGTTCTGGCATTTAACCATTTTGGGTCCCATATCAGAGCAGTCGGTTCGATCCAAGAACCAACCAAGCAAGCTTGTTCCAGGTTGAACCATTTTAAAATTGGACTTTTTCTTTTTGGTAGGTAGAACTTGACCTATACACCTTTGTTTTAAAAGAAAAAAGTGAGATGCAACTAGAGAGAATGGAACCAACAACCTCCAATTTCAATTAGGCACACGGACAACTCAACTAACAAGGCTTTACTAATCACAAGCTAAACAAAACAAACCTAGTTCTCCGATAGAACTCAGAAGCGGCCTGCAACGACCAGTTTAGTTCCACGTCAGTGCCAAGTACAATTGGTTCGGTTCCCAAGTCTGATTTTTCCGAATGGAGACCTATAAGGCAAGTTCTAAATTCCAATCTTAGAGCCGATCCACCTTAAAACTAGTCATCCTAAGTACAACTTCGATACATTAGTATATATGAATTTAATCTACTGCAATAATTTCAGGACGACAAAAATGAACCCCTCTGAATACAAAACCGACCCTTTTTCACTATTTTCTTCGTCTCCTGTCTTTACTTACGTCCGCAAGTTGAATACCGAAATATGATCTTGTGAAAACTTCCCTTCCAAGGATTCTATTATCATGCGAACCACGTTTGCACTTCGCTCAAATACGTCATTGGCAAAGGACAGCTTATGAATGCATTTCCTAGCTAGTGTGGAAAGATCGGTGGTTGCTTTATTCTAACATCTGAAACACGTATTGTGCAGCACAACGCCGCAGAACGAGGCCCCATCTTTAAAACAAAGTCTTTATTGGTAAGGAGAAGCGAAACCAATATGGCAGATGCTCTGTATAATGCAGTGAATATTTAACCAACATCGATCATTGCTCCTCAGAAAGTTTGTCTGAGCTTGACGTTAATCTCGGGGGACGGTCGACTCCCCGTTTCTTATAAACATAATCAAAAGGAGTTAGACCATAGTCAAAAGAAGTACATCCCATGAAAGACGTGGTGGGATCCTTTTTTTCTTCCTGTCCTTTCATTTTTTTCTCAGAAAAGAGAATACACTCGATGAAATTAAGCACAAACACCATAAAGAAATAAAATTTTATTGTGTCCGCAGCTAGTATAAGTAATGTCTTTCGCACTTGCCGCTGGATTATATACACGTGGTGGAATACAGTCACTGAAATAGTTTCAAATACATATGTTACTCGTCCGGCGGTGAGCACACTTGTAAGTATACATTTTTTCAAAAGAAAAACTTCTATCTCTTGTATATTTGTTGAACCATTCTATTGGAGTATATGAAACAATCATCATTTCACTCAGGTAATATACTTAATTTGAGACAAGTATACCAAAAATGTCTTAACTTGTGTACAGCGCTCACTTCAGTATTACAACTTTTTGTCGGCTCACTTAAGTGTCAAAATTGAAGAAAAACGATCACTTAAGTGCGTTCGGCAAGAAATTCTAGCTTAACTAATTAAGTGGCTTTGATAATTAAAAATGTTATTTGATGTGGCATTTTTTGGCATTGAAGTTATCACTTTTCTATTAAGATTGGCACTGAAGTGATTACTTTTTAATAACGATTGGAACCAAGGTGATCATTTTTCCACAATGACTAACACTAAAGTTATCACTTCTTAACTTGTTATATGATGTCGTTTAAGGGTTTTTTTTGTCAATGAAGTAATCACTTTTTCATTAAGATCGGTACTAAAGTGATCGAGGTAATCATTTTTTTCAACATTGACACTAAAGTGATCACTTTTTTAACTTGCTATACGACGTCGTTTAGAGATTATATAATGATTGGGCATGCTGACAAGCCACGTAGGATTGAGAAATTATTAATTACCAAGTCAGATTTTTGACGACTTAGATTGGAGTTGGTACTTAAGTGATCATTTTCCCCCTAAAATGTGGCACTTAAGTGAGCCGACAAAAAGTTGTTGCACTAATGAGCACCGTACACAAGTTAAGGCTCTTCTGGTATACTTCTCCCCTTTAATTTTGAACTTAATTTTTGTCTTTGTTCTATCAATTACCAATATAATATGTCTAGAACGATTTAAATATCCAAAAAGATATAATTATTTCCATTTTATATTCACAAGATAAATACATTTAGAGGAATGAAAGGAAGTCGGGGTTCCTTTTTCTGAGAAGTTGCATGCTTTATACTCGTACATCTCCAATTGACGTTAGCGAAACAGCATAATATCATTGAAAACATTTTTATAGTTTTTCTTCTTAAATTGAAAGTGCAATATCCAAAGTCCTAACTCATTTCAAAAGCAACCAGTGATTCACAAATCAATACTCATCTTCAAATTGTCATCACTTTATCTGATTACTTCGAGTACTCCTTTTGAGGGTTTGGCTCACATAACTGGTCGAATTGTTAAGGAAATAATGGAGAGGCTCTAATTTTCATATGAAGCTATGATTATGATCTTTTAAAACGAGACCAAAATGTAGGTAGAAATTTGGAAGCAACCTCGATGGCTCCCCCCATTCACACGTTTTCTTATTTGTTAGAAGAAACGCCGAGCCTTTTACTCTTCGGAAGAGGAAAAATTGAGAGTTCATATCTTGTATGGGTCTTCCAAATTTTTCTACAGTGCATAGCATTTCATTGGACAATGGTACAAATTGAAATTGGATTTTTTCTAATCAAAGAAATGGAAGACAAGTCCATCTAGGCATTTTGCTTCAACAATATCTATAAATAAATGAAAACAAATTCAATGAGTTAGTCTTCACAGTGCCAGATTTGTCATTATCTCAGTTGACGTGAATGCCAGTTATTTTATGTGGTGCGATCAACATTAATATGGATAATTTTTTTAATTTGTTGGTGCTTTCATGAAAATTTCTATTAATTTTTTATTTATTTTTCTTTTCTTTTTTCTTCCTTCTTTGGTTTCCCCATGTGGCTGGCAAGGGTCGCTGAAGCTCACTAGCCACTAGGCGAGGGCTGTGAAGCCCTTGCTAGCTCTCACCGGGCCTTATACAAATCTGGGTGAGGCCATAGCAATCATAGGTGAGGCCATGGCTGCCTTCGACTACAGCCGCAAGCTTCATTGCCAATTGCAAGCACAATGTACTCGACTCCAAACTAGAAGGGACGGAGGGAGGGAGGGGAAGAGAGAGAGAAGTTTTTGGGTAGGCCTTGAGGGTTTTCTTTCTAGGTTCCATTGTGATGCTTCAAAGAGAAAAAACCAAGTGGGAGGCCTGGCCATGGGTGAGGCTACCATCGCCCACAACTGCTACGGCCTCGCCCAGATTTGGGTGAGGACCAATGATCCTCACCGGCCATAGGAAAAAAAAGAAGAAAGAAAATAAGAAAAGAATAATTAAAAAACAACTTATACACTTCATAACTGGTTGTGCTACATACGATGGCCAACGTCTAACGTCCACATCACCAATTTTCGGCCACAATTGATTAGATTGATTGAATTGACACAAATACAAAAAGTTTATGACTCAATTAGTCAAAAAAATTATCATAACTGAATTAACATATTTATAATAGGTTGAAGATTTTTTATTTATTTATTTAAATTCTCCCTCTTTTTTGGTTGGACTAACCTGGCGATCTATGTCAAGTCTTTCTTCAATTTTAGAGGGAGTAACAAGCAGAACTACAAGAAAGCTTTCTTTATCTTTATGGATGATAACTTTATTTTCAAATATAATCGGAAGACTTTACCCAATAAATGGTTAAAAAAAATGGAAAGATTGGAACATGGAAAAAAAACCGAATACCAATACGGACTATCCATCTAATTTCTATTATAGTAATGCCAATTTTTTTTACATAATTTGAAAGAATATGACGTAATATATTATTCGGTAGCCGAGCCATATAGCTTTTGTCCCATATGTCATTAATTGATTTCCATGAAAAAATAATTACGTAAAATTAGGAATAATCACAGATGATAGAAAGTAGGCGTTGCTTTAGGACAAGCGAGTTGATGGCTTGACATGCTCTACCCTCGTACATGTCCAAAAGTAGCTTCATAGCCGTGTATTGAAACTCGAAAACGTGACATTCCGGGGCCCCATGTCAGTTGGGAGATGACCTGTTGGGCAATTCGTGAGTCAAGACATGCTCTCGAAATGGTCACTGCTCGAATTGATCGGGTCATTACGGAAATAATCTCAAGCCTTGATTTGCATCTGGAGCATTTGGAAAATAACCGTGTTTGTTTGAGAAGAGACCAAAGTGAAGGTAGCAATGGGAAAGCAACAAGGATGGCTTTACTCTATTCGCTCGTTTTCTTCTTTGTCTGTGAGAAACAAAGACCGATTGGAAACGACGTGTCTTTGACTGTTCAGAGGAGAAAAATTGAGAGTTACACGTCTTGCACGCGTCTCCCAAACATTTCCCTCTGAGTCAATGAAGACTTATTAGTAAAAGTATCATAAAGGAATTCGACCCAATTAGGTTCTCTTTTTCTTTTTTTTTTCCCTCTCCTTATTTTGCTTAGTTTGAAATATGACATTTTTACTTGATATCTTTTCAATTGTTAATCATGCCAAGAGTACTAGTAAGGAAATTCGAGTCAAATAGAATTTGCAAAAAAAAAAAAAAACTTAAAGATAAGGAAAATGAGAGAAAACCGTGTTTCATGGTGATTTCTACAATGCGTTTGTTTTACAGAAAATCAATAGTTTGGAAAACATTTCCAAAAAAAAAAAAAAAAAAAAAAAAACAACCGCTTTTGTCACTTATAGAAACGAATGAACGAAAAAATATTATTCTCATCAATGAAATTGTTTAGACATAAATTATTGCCAATGGTGAATATAGTTTTCATTGACTAATTTTTTTTTGGAGATACAACCACTCATTTTTTGAAATATGTTTTCCAAATCATTCTTTTTTTTTGACTAATCAAAGTACATGTCGTTTGCTTCAAGTAGTTGCAAAATCCCCCAGTTCCTTTATGTTGAGTTAAAAGTGAAAATTTCAATTCCTAAGAAATGCTCTTTAAGATCCCATTTGCTATATTTGACTCATATCAATTTGTTACTACTACATTTTTGGGCAATCATAGAGTCCAACTTGATACAAGCAATCATTTTTATGGATATATTCATCAAATCAATCATTTTCCTTGAAAACGAAAACAAAACCACAAAAGAATAGGGGAGTTGAGCTATATACTAGCCACATGTGTAATGATTGAGTAACCGCTAATAACGGATGTCGAATTTAATTTTGATACCATAAAGTCGATTCTCGAAAATAAAATAAGTGAATAAGTGGAGGGAAAAGAGCCGTGTCAAATAGTCCCTAAAGTTTCTAGTTGTCCGGAGAATCAAATCACAAGCTAAGAATATATAGAATGTTTCACAATCATTGGTACCACCACGGAATGCCATCGCATATTTGCTTAAAATCTTCTGTCTAGCCCTATAAAATCAGACATTAAGATCGATTCCAAATTTAATTGGCAGCTGGAGAAGATTTTTTTTCATTGATGCCGATTCTGCTGTCCTACCATTTATGTATCTAGCATATTTGGTAAGAATATAATTCGGCCATAGAGAAAAAAATACATATTTGGGGAGGCCACCGCATCAATTTCTTTTAAGGGAAAATTTCAAATAAAGACCCAAAGTGCCATCATTTTCTCAAAAGAGGACCTGAAGTGAAGTTTGTCTCAAATAAGGACCCAAAGTGCCATCCTTTTCTCAAAAGAGGACCTCAAGTGCAAAGAAAGACCCAAAGTAGTCATTTAGTCTCAAAGAAGGACCTCACTTGTCGGCCAGTGAATAAATGCATCTCCGATGTATATTCTGGTGGCCTGATTATGGTATTTTCGTCCATTTTTTTTTTTTTTTCATTTTTGGTTGCCCTGTTCATCGTCTTCTTCGTCCCCTGTTCACTTCTTATTGCCTAAATCAAGAACATCGGACTTGGGGAAAGGCTAGCGAGTGCTAGCCGTTGGTAAGGGCCGGCGAGGGCTCAACGCCCATCACCGGCAGCGAGGAGGGCTCAACGCCCATCACCGACAGCGAGCGAGGGCCATCAAGCCCTCGCTGGCCATGGGGGAGGGGGGCCGTCCAAATCAAGGCCCTACAAGAAGGTCCTCGATGGCAAAAGGGGTAGCCGAAGAAGTCGTCGATTTGGAAGCGGTGGTGGGAGGAAGGGATGAAGAAAGCGACACGGGCTTCCCAGTCGTAGTCCTAGCAGAAGACGAGGTTATCAGTGGAGAAGCGGGCGGAGGTGGGGGAGGTCGCCCCTCACGGCCATCAGCGAGGTCACCCCTCGTCGGCCTTGGGCGAGGGCTCGCCCACCTCACCGGCCATTGATAAGGGCCGGCGAGGGCCTGCAAGCCCTCGCCCGCAGCCAGCAAGGGCTCGACGGCCCTTGCCGGCCGCAGCCGAGGCCACCCTCGCCAGATTAGCGAGGGTTGGCTTGCAAGCCCTCGCCCACGGCCGACAAGGGCTTGGTGGCCCTCGCCTACTGCCGGCGATTGGCGTCCAACCCTCGCCAGCCCTTCCCAAGTCCGATGTTCTTGAGAAGAAGACGAACAGGGGACGAAGAAGATGATGAACAGTGTCACCATTGACCCAAAAATAATAATAATAAAGAACAAGACAACCGAAAATTTAAAAAAAAAAATTAGACAAAAATACCCTGATCAAGCTACCGGAATATGCATCGGAGATGCATCTATTCACTGACTGACAAATGAGGTCCTTCTTTGAGACTAAATGATCACTTTGGGTTCTTATTTGAGACGGACTCCACTCCAGGTCCTCTTTTGGGAAAATGAAAGCACTTTGGGTCCTTATTTGAGACAAACTTCATTTCAGGTCATCTTTTGAGAAAAGAATGGTACTTTGGGTCCTTATTTGAAATTGTCCCTTCTTTTAATAGTATATAGTCAACTTTTCCATACAAATTATATATAAAATTGCGTAATTTACTGGACTAACATGAATTAGAATAAGATCTAATTCATTGTTTTCTTCTTCTTCTCGAAACTTAATCGGCGTGGACCTTGACGAAAGCGTCCCCATTAATGACGTCACGAAGGTGAGATCACGACGCTGACGTCATCCCCTGGTCCCTGGGCGTCCGTTTCAGGCCTTAATGTAAAATTTATTCCACTCTTTTCGGACGTAGATGCCGAATTTTTTGCAAGGAATCTTTTCAATTGAGAGAGAGAGAGAGAGAGAGTTGAATGCCTTTACGCAGTGATATAACGACACTTGTTTTGTCATTGTACGTAGAAAGTACATTAATAATTTTTTAAAAATACGCTATTAAATAAGAGCTTTGAGATTATGACTATCTTCTAAATAGTAAGATTTCTTAGGGAAAAAACCCAGTCAAAATAATTATTTAGAGATATTCTTAACCATGTTCAAAAGGAAAATCAATCTTTATGATATTCGGTACAGAGAGGCGCATCAAACTGATGAAATATTCAGATCACATATATATCAATATATACACCTTCCCCAGCACTATCGCGATCTGCCCCTCAGTAAATACATGAACATTACATTTTCTAGAAGCAATGCGCATCACGCGGCTCAGATTAAATTGACTCAGACTATTAATTGATCCTGCCCCCCTCACCAGCAAACCAAACAAATAAAAAATTATCATGTGGAACGCGCGGTAATATAAAAAGTACACAGTAGTCATCAAAGGCCAGCTTGTCTCCCAACAGATCCAGCATAGCATCGTCATTGCAGTCGCCACAGCCCGCGTCGGTCATGACATCTTCCCCATGTTGCCGTCCTCCTCCGGTCGCGGTTGCACTGTACACGTTGCCATCTCCTTTTATATATATATATATACACACACACACGCACATATATATATATATATCTATATATATACACATATGTATATATGTATAATCTGCTCGTTACGATGCATTGAATCATGGTCACATCTCGCCACTAACCTTCTTCCAACGAACCACCCCATCTCCTCTCGCTCCTTATAACTGAAGTTCGAGATCCCGGGTCAGGGATATCGAATCCGTATGGGGGAAGCAGCAGCAGAAATTGCCGACTTGACGCCCGGCGACGTCTTGAACAAGCCCCCCCATGCAATCATCGCCATTACAACCAGCTCCATCGCGGACGAGTACACAGCCGAGGTGGCGGCCGCAGCTCATGAGGGGAACCCTCGGGACGGGTGGCTCCCGATCACGGAGTCGAGGGGTGGCAGCATGGTGTCCGCGGTGTTCCACCTCCTGTGCTCCGGCCTGGGGATTCAGGCGCTCATGCTTCCCGTTGCCTTCGCTTCTCTTGGTTGGTAAGCCAAAGTCATCTATCTCGTCGTCTTTAAACTATTTTTATCTTGGCAATTCTTATGTTACTGGGATTCAGTCATTTCTTCACTTCTTGATGGAGATTTTGTCTTTTGCTTGTTGGAGAATTCGGCCTCCCAGACTTGTTGGGGGATTACGACATCACATGACGTGTTTTTCTTGATTTTGCTTAATTAAAAAGAAATGGAGAAAAGAAGAACCTTGGATTTCATCAGGGTTTTGATAAAAGTTTAAATATTGACTTGCACTTCACGAGGTCTTGGAGTCTACGGCGGGCTGGAATGGAAACCTAAGACTTAGACAAATTAACATAAGAAGACAAAAACTTTTTGAGTGAGTTCTTTTAAAGGTGTGAATACCCTCCAAAGTGTTTTTGAATTTTATGAATATTTGAACTACATGAATTAGAAAGTTGTTTTAATTCTTAGATCGACGATGATCTTGCCAAGGATATCCCTTTGATTCCGGTCTCCACATTCTCAGAAGCAGCTACTAATAAATATGGTGAAAATAGCGGCAAAATAATCCTCAACTTCATGGGTGATCTTTCTCTTCGCACCGACAGTGGACCTAATATTACTTTAAAAAATGTAACATATTTCGGAATTCGAGTTCTCACCCGCAAAAGTCTCGCCAGATTTTAGTTTTTGGCAGTTTTATCTCCCTTTACCAATCATTCTATTCTCAACTTCGCATAGAATGATCTTTCTCTTTGCACCCACAGTGCGCCGAATGATATCTCTATAAAAAACTTGGTGTCTCGATAATACGATCATATGATACTGAAGGTCGCCATCAGTGTCTTTTCTCTTAGCCACACATGTGTACTCCCACTAAGTTCGTCCGTACCACTCATCCAAAAATCTGGATAGCGTGTCTTTATGCTGTAGGTATTTTGTTGTGCAAGAATCTTACTAGACTATCAACAATCGAGTTCTATAACTCTAGAATCATTTTCATCAAATTTTTAAAAAGTTTGGCGACTACCGATATTCATTTTTATTATCTTAAGGTCAGATAGCATGATATAGATGTTTTTCCCCGTAAAAAACGGCCGTTTTGTAGAAAATTTTGGCTTTTGGGTCTTTTTTTTTTTTTTTTTTTCAATCCACTATTTGTTACTTTGCCTATTCCATGACCCACTTTTTCCCATACATTGCACGAGAGGTGCCCGGAGGAAGTGGAGAATATCCCATATATTAAATGATCATGCTTTAAAGGCAAAACTACCAATTTTTTCATTTAATGGCTTTAATAAAAATTGTTTCTTTTGACTTTTAATTACCTATATTTTTTTAAATCTATCGTATTTGTTATTATCGAATATCATCTCATTATATTCTTTGTAAAATTTTGAAGGGTTTGGGGAATTATAAGTCTGTCCATAGGGTTTCTATGGCAGCTCTACACCATATGGGCTCTCGTGGAGCTCCATGAATCCGTTCCTAGAACCCGCTACAGCAGATTCCTCCACCTCTCTATTGATGCATTCGGTAAGCCGCTATAAATATTAAATATTTGTTATCAATTTAATTTAATTTACATTAGAGAAAAAAGAAAGTTTAGTATTTCCGAATAGCAAAGTTTGAGCATGAGTTCGAGTTTAAAATTTAGTCTATTAATCATAATTAGCATAAGTCAAATCGAATGTTGTTTTAATTTTAGGGTGATGTATTTTGTTTTATATTTTCGTCATGGGAAAATCGGCTATTAATAGTTATTAGCCAAATTGGTTTGTCAGTAATTAAAATTTAATTTATGTATTATAATGATATTTTAGGACCAAGGTTGGGAAAATTGCTTGCTCTATTCCCCGTGATGTACCTATCGGGGGGCACGTGCGTGATGTTGATCATCAACGGAGGGGGGGCCATGGAGCTTCTCTTCAACACCGTGTGCGGCGGAGATGGTGCCGCGTGTCGCATCAAGCCACTGGACGGCGTGGAGTGGTTCTTGTTGTTCACGTGCACAGCCATCGTCATAGCTCAACTACCAAATCTAAATGCGATAGCCATAGTCTCACTGTTTGGAGCAATCGCGACCGTTGGGTACGGAGCCCTGATTTGGATCCTATCCGTCGACAAAGGTAGGCCCGAGGGCGTGTCTTACGAACCATTGATTGAGGCAAAGTCGGAGGAGGCGAGAATCGGCAGCGTGCTGAATGCCATCGGGATCATCGCACTATCTTTTAGAGGTCACAACCTTGTGCTTGAGATTCAGGTAAAATGACCATATTTTCCTTTGTCTAATTTCTTTGCTTTTCAATGACCGTGAGGAATCTATTCCGTCCTTGGTTGCATTGGTTGCAATGGATAAAACTCATGGGACTCTAGATAACTTTCTTCTCCTAGAACCGGGCAAAATCAGGCCCGTCGCCATTAGGGTTTCAAATCCGACACTCATTCAGCAATGATGATTTGCCTTGTGCCTATTTTGTGTTGTAGGGAACATTGCCTTCAACCCCGAAATGCTCATCCAAAGAGTCCATGTGGAGAGCTGTGATCATCGCCTACTCACTCATCGCTCTCTGCTTATACTCTTTAGCCATTGGTGGGTTTTGGGCCTATGGAAGCAAAATCCCAAACGGAGGACTATTCGTCGCTTTCCCTCAATTTCATGGCCATGACACACCAAAGCTCGTGATGGGCCTAACCTACCTCCTCATTGTGGCCAGCTGCCTCAGCGCATTCCAGATCTATGCCATGCCGGTCTTCGACAACCTAGAGCTCCGATACACCAGCATCAGGAATTGCCGCTGCTCGCGGCGGGCCCGCACGTCCCTTAGGGTCTTCTTCGGCTGCCTCACCTTCTTCGTGGCGGTGGCGCTTCCCTTCCTAGGGAGCCTGGCCCCACTGATTGGGGGGATGACTTCCACCCTGACGTTTGTGCTACCATGCTTCATGTGGCTGATTATCAAGAGGCCTCGTCGCAAGAGCGCCAAGTGGTGGCTCAACGTTGGGCTGGGGTGGCTCGGGGTGGTGTTGTGGGCGGTGATGGTGGCCGCAGCAATCTGGGTATTAGTCGATAGAGGGATTAATGCTAACTTCTTCGATCCTTGAGAGTGACTTGGAAAAAAATATAACAAATCGGGTCTCGAAAGAAGAATTCTAGCAGAGAAAGGATTGGCCTTGTCAAAAGAAAATGTGAAACAAAATACGAATATAGAAGAGTTTTACGGATACGAGTGTCGGTTGATAAATAATTGAGTAGCTTCCACGAGATTGAGGCCCCATCTGGTTCGATTTTGAGGAAATGTCCTTGGGAAAATGACTTCCAAGAAAACGTTTTCCGGATTTTCCGGTGTTCATTTCACGGAAAATAAACTACTCAAGGAAAATGTTTTCCATCATTAGAAAAAACAACCTTCAAAGATGAGGAAAATGCCACTTTTCAAAAGGGGAAAACATTTTCCATGACTTCTTCCAGCTTACTTCTTTTCACCAACACATTTTTGTTTTATTTTTATGCTTTCTTTTTTTTTTTTTTTTTTTTTTTTCCATTTTTTTTTCTTTTCTTTATTTCCTTTTCATCTTTCTTCCTTAGCCTTGGCTGGTCGTCGACCACGACGGCGGCCGGCGACCGGCCGCGACCCAGCTCGAGCTCCGCCCTAGGCCGGCGAGGCTCTGCCTAGCTTGATTTGGGGAAGCCGAGCTCGCCCAAGCCGAGTGAGCTCGGGCCTCGCCAGATCGGGCGAGGCGGAGCCTTGTTGGCCTAGGGCGGAGCTCGCAGCTCACCGGATCTGGAGCTCGCGACTTGCCAGATCCGGCTAGCTAGGCGGGGCTCGGGCCTTGCTTGAGCTCGCTGAAGGTTCGCTGGGCTCTGGCGAGTTGCGAGCTCGCCGGATCGCAACGGAGCTTGCGCTCTCGATCCAGGTGAGCCCAAGCTTCACCGCCAGATTTGACGAGCTCGTGGCCTGCCAGAGCCCGGCGAACCTCCGGATAGCTCGGGCAAGATCGGCCGAGCCTCGAGCTTGCCGGATCTGGTGACCGGGTCTTGGTCGGCCGCCAAACAGCCGGCCATCGTCAAGCGTGCGACAGTGGAGGAAGGAGGAAGGAGGAAGGAGGAGGAGGAAGGAGGAAGGAAAAGAAATAAGAAATAAGAAAAAGAAAAAGAAAGAAATAAAAATAAGAAATAAAATTTCGATTTTTTTTAAAATATAAATAATTAAAAATTCATTTTTTAAAATATAAAAAAATAAAAATAATTTTTTGGTCAATTAAAAATATTAAAATTTGATTCTTCAATAATTTTTCCCAAACAATTAAATTAGCTAATGAATAATGGAAAATATTTTTCACTCAAAGTTTAGGTTTCAGCCGAACATCAGAAAATATAGTCATTTTCCTGGAAAATGACTTCCGGGAAAATATTTTTAGGAAATGGCTCATTTTCCGCAAAACGAACGGACCCTTAGATTAAAAGGGTATTCCGAAATGCAAATATCATTTGATAAATTGTAATGTTGAAATACATTGGGAAACAACTTTGACTTAAATGCCGTTTGATAAAAACCACATTTTGTAAATGACTTTTGCTAAATATATTTTTTTTTAAATTTAAATAAGTTTTTGGTTAAGGTCTGCTACCATCGACCAAAACAATCGCTGGATAGCCTTGCCTAAGGTTGCACAACCCAAGCAATTATCGCACAGGTGGTTGTTTGAGTCGCGACCCAAGCAACACTTGCCTAGGTCGCAACCACCCAAGCGACGATCTCTTAAGCTCGCGTGACCCCAGCAACAATCATCAGGTGGTCATGACCCTCAAGCAATGGTCACTGAGTGATCATGACTCCTAGGCGTCGATCGTTGCTGCACGCTACTCGTTAGTCAGCGGTCGTCGGCCTCCATCTAGCTTCTCCATCAAACCCACGGAGAAGAATAGTGATGAACAGTGACAGGGTCAAGACTTGCATTTCAAGCATGTAACTTTCCAAAATACCTCTAAACCCGCTTTAAGCTAAAGGTTCTTCAAGCCCTTTGGAAATGCAATTATATTTCCTCAAAGCTGAGCAAAAAACGAATCAAATGTTATTTGCATTTGGCCAAGGGATTTTAGAGTCCCAAAGCCTATTTGAAATACTAAACCAATAGGGCTTGAGTCGGGTATGTCATAAAAAAAATAAAGAATTGTGAAGAATTGTGTGACATTGCATAGTGGACATGCTTTCTAATTGTGATAGACACTTTTTAAAAGGGTACGTTATAAAAAAAAAAAAAAAAATTGATGGAATTAGAAATGGCATGATGTGTTTTCGCATTTAAGAAATTTAGATTTTGAAAAATTAGGGGAAAAACTATACGTGAAAATTCTATGTGCCAATAGTTAAGTATTGTGAAAGTTTCCGTAGTTTCGAAGTCGGAGTTAATAAAAGTCAAAATACACGTGCGATCCATGATTTAGATAAAAGGGAGAGTAAAAAAATATATGTCCATCGAGAAAATTTACTTTCAAAGCTACAACAATTCCAATAGTTTTCAGGACTTAAGGATGGTAATTTGGGACATGCCTGATTGGCGTAAAACTATTTAAATATAGCTACATGTGTTATGATTGAGCCCTGTATGATCTCTCCTCTTCTTCTTTTTTCCCTTCTATGATCTCTTCTCTTCTTCTTCTTCTTCTTTGTTCTTTTTAACCTTTTTTTTTTTCCCTTTGTCCCTCCTCTAGCCTCAAGCAAGGGCTACCTTTCCAGGCCTTGAGCGAGGGAGATCATACCTAGGCTAGTAAGGGTAGAGGGTGCCACTTCCCCGGGTCATGCGAGGCCTTGCTTTCGCTAGCCTAGGTAAGAGCAACCCTCCCTAGACTAGCAACGTGTTGTCATTCGCCTGATTGAGCAAAGGGCTTGCCGAAGGTTGACAAGGGCTACCCTCACCAAATCAACAATGGTGGCCGTTCGCTAGGTTAGGCAAGGGTAGCCCCCTCCTGACATTGAAGACCTCTATTAGCCATCAATGAGGCTTGGCAATGGCCGATGGAGGAAAAAAGGGGAAAAAAGAAAGTGAAGAAGGAAAAGATAAGAAAGGAAAAATAAATAAATTTTTTGAAAAATATTAAAATACTATTAAAAATTATTCACGTCAGCATCAGTTGTATCATATAAGACGGCCGATGTCCACATTAGTGATTTTGGGCTTAAATCAACCGAATAGACTCAATTGACAAAATTTGAAAAGGTTTAGGAGTCAAGTGATAAAATTGAAAGATGTATGACTCAATTATCAAAACTAAAATAGAATTATGACTTTTGGACAATTTGCCTCGGTTTAATATATGCCACAAAAATTTGGGTGTCAATGGATAGGGGGATTAAAGCTAATTTCTTCAATCTCTATCCAATACCTCTCTCTTGTATTTGTGTGTATAGTACACTGTTCAATCTTGTGAAGATTCGGGAAAAAAAAAAATCTTGTGATGAGACCTGAAAATCAGTCAAATGTTAAGACCTTTTAAAAGGAGATACTATTAAGAAACCTCATGTGTTTAGTTTTTCTTTTTAAGGAAAAGCTTCATTTTCATAAAAGAGAAACCCGAATTTCGATCTATAAGGGGAAAACTGTCAAGAATTGGAGCCCCGACTAGACTAGGTATGGGTTAATTCCACATTAAGTCGGTTGGCTGCGGATCTTTGAACTTTTGTTTTATAATAATGTGTCGATGTAGATTAAATTGACCAATTTAGGTCAGGTACTTCTTCGACCTACCCAAATTCCCACTTGCTTGACCAGTGACAACCCACATGTGTAATATATCAATAACAACAAATATTGATCTAACTTTGACAACTTGTTAAAAAGTATAATTTATAAATGAATTAAACCTCCACCAAAACAATGAATTAAATGAACAAGTGGAGGAATAAAAGCTTAATTAAACACGCTCTTAGGGCTTCATTTCGTAGCGTTTCTATTTTTCTATTTTTATTCCCTAGAATAAAAAAAAAACAGAAATCTATTAGGTAACATCAGTTAATTTTTTTATTCCCCAAAATTGAAAAATGGCCAGTGAATAGATGTAAAACAGAATTAAAAAATAGAAAGAAGTTGTTTCTTGTTCCTAGGGAATAAGTCATTTTTTTTCTTTTATTTTTATTATTTTCTTCTCTTCCCTCTTGAAACTAGTCCACTACCCATCGGCCATCGCTTGCTGCCAGTTGCCTCCTAGCCGCCCCCCGACAGTCATTGGTTGGCTAGATGAGGAAGAAAAAAAGAAAAAGAAAAGAAAAAAAAAAGGAAAAAATTTAAAAATTATTTAAAAAATTAAAAGAAGTTCTACGTCACAAAAAAATTTATAAGTTGTACTAAATGCATTTATGTTCTTTTTATATTCCGAGAATAGAAATTTTGTATATTTACTAAATATGTTCTTTTACTCAGAAACTATTCCCAAGAATTAAAATAGAAAAAAAAACTATTTCAAAAAAGAAATTATTCTTGGAACATAAATATTACCAAACGCATCCTAAATTTCAAAATTGTTAGAAGTTTCTAGTGAGACCTGAGAATCAAATGATTAAGCTAAGAATAAACTGAATGGTTCAAAATCATTAGTAACACCATGTAATGTCATCACATATCTTCGGGAAAAGTACCGAAAATATCCTAAACTTTATTGCATTTATGCTAATTTAGTTCTAAACCTTTCAATTTAGCCAATTAGTCCTAAACATATTGTACTTGTACTGAATTAGTCATAAATATTTCAATTGTGCTAATTGAGTCTTAAACTTATGGTACTCGTGCCAATTCAGTTCTCAACATTTCAAATATGTCATTTTTGTCATAAATATTTTGCCAATTTAATCTTAAATATTTTGATGATTTGTCAACTTTAGTCATTCTAATCAATTGTGGCTGGAAATTATCGACGTAGCGGTCTAGTGAGCACTAGTTGTCATGGCTAGCTAGCACTTGTGTGTCAAGAGCCTCTACACCCTCACTTGGATGGAGGCAAGAGTTGATGGCCTCACCTGTGGCCGACAAGGGCCTCTGTGCCCTTGTTGCCCTAAGGTTAGGATGGAAAAGAAAAGAGGATGAAAAAAATTAAAAAAAAATTAAAATTTTCAAAAATTGTCAATGTAAGCATCAATGGTCATGAGACCGCCACGTTGGCAATTTTCTGATCAAAATTGATTAAAATGACTCGATTGACAAATTATCAAAATATTTAGAACTAAATTAGTAAATTATCAAAAGATTTAGAATTAAATTGACACAAGTACAATAAGTTTATGACTAAATTAGCTAAATTGGAAGGTTTATTATAAATATAATATGTTTGGTACTCTTTTATATTTTTTTCCTAGATAGTCCAAATCGTAAAATCAAATGCTGAGATTGATTCGCTCTCTCATTGGCAACAGAAGAAGAAGAATTATCATTGATGCTGATTCGCTGTCCTTGCATTTAGTACATGTAGTATATTTGGTAAGAACATATTTTGGCAATTAAAAATAAAATAAAATTCATATTTGGGGAGTCCATCACATCAATTTTTTTTAATAATATAATCAACTTTCCACACAAGGTAGAGATTTAAAAAAAAAAAAGGTAGGTAATTTAATGGACTGAGATGAGTTGGAATAAGACCTAATTCTTTTATCTTCTTCTCAAAACTAAATTGAGCTTGGACCTTGACGGCAGCGTCGGCATCAAATGACGTCATGAGATGAGATTACGTTGATGACGCCATCCGGTGGTCCGCCCGTGGACTTTAGGCGTTAAGTGAACTTTATTCCACTCCTTTCGGACCAAATTTTTCTAAGGAAACTTTTCTATCGAGAGAGAGAGTTGAATGCTTGTACGTAATGATATGACAGCACCAGTTATGTCATTGTATGTAGGAAATACATTACTGTTTTCTAAAGGTACATTATTAAATAAAAGAGTTCCAAAGATCACTTATGGTCATATACATAATATAATAAATTGGATATCCTCTAAATTTTACTATTTCTTAAGGACGAAATCCGCCGAGATAATTATTTAGAGATGTTCTTAACGTTTATGTCCAAAAGGAAGAAGCGATCTTTATGAATTTCCATACAATAAGACTATTCAAATTGAGAAAATATTTACATTACATAATAGTTTTCCGTTCATATCTTTCATTATTATCCTGATATATATGAGCTAAAATGAATCTAGGTCAAATTACAAAAAAAAAAAAAAAAAAAAGAGGTGAATTTAGGCACATGTATTCCAATTTACACTTTCCCGTCCATTCTCAATATTTGCCCTCAATAAAAAAATAAACATAAAATTCTAGAAAACAATGCGCCACTTATATTGGGCAGCGCTATTTTTACTCGACTATATGCATCATATTTCCACTAAAAAGACAAAATAACCCTCAATAATTTAATTGCAAAGTGAAGGCCTTATTCCTTTTTTCTTTTTCTTTGTTTTCTTTAGGATCTACTTGCAATTCGCATGTTCTTTAGATATTAAAGAATTTTTTTTAGTGTCTTCCTACATATTTTTATAATGTTTTACTTACTCTGTGTAAAAATATCTCACTCATCATGAGGAAAGCAGATAAATTCTTTGATAAAATAAAAAACTTTAAAATCTTTTTTTCATTATTTCTCTTAAAATAACCTATCTAATATTTGTCTCAATTTCTCAAAAACTCACTTTCTTGGTGAATTTTATATTTTTAATTTCATTAGTCTAAAATATATTGAGTCACTTTACTAACTACATTAAAGAATTGATCTTTTTTTTTTTCTCACTATTGGCGAGATATCTCTACAGAAAGCAAGTACGACATTATAGAAATATCTAGAAATACACTGACAATATTACGCACAATGAGACATCTTAATATCTTTTCATAAATACCTTATAGATGATATTATTTTTTGTTGATAAAAATAATGCGATTTTACTAGCATATAAAAAAAATTTATGCCATGTTTGATATAATTGGATTTATCTTTTAAGTTTCACATTGGATGATGTAATTGTGATTTTTTCTTGGAAAATATTCAAAGAAATTTATTTTGCTTCCTCTAATAATCCTATTATATATAATGATAAGACGAGATTTGATGATGATATACACAACAAAAGTAAAAATGTATAAACGAATGATTGTGCTAAAAAAATTTCTATGTTTAATTACTTCTAGATTCTACTAACAATTTATTTATAAATTTGATTGACAACATAGAAAAGAGCATAGATTTTATTTTATTTTTTTTGGAAATTTCTCTTTTCGACAAAATTTATGGAAGTAAAATCTAACAAGTAAAAAAAAAAAAACATAGTGCCTTTTGATATACCTTGGTGTAATGCCCCAAAAAGTCACGCATGACACATGTCTATTCCAATTATAATTTGTATGTATTATTTGCAAGTGGAAGCACAATAAAATACTCATACCATCCCATACAAGAAATCCCACAAGTTTAATTAATATACATACGCTTCTCTTTTACAAAAATATTGGTAGTTGCTATATTAATACAGTGGCCAAGCAAAGCACAAATACAATATATAAGTTTGGGGAGGGTTAGGTCATCTATTAGCGACACCACACATTTGCCCAAAAAGTTACCTATACAAAGATCAAGTAAATTATTATGGATCGGCAACATCGTCCAACAATAAGTCATCGTCATCAAAACCAAGGAACCATCACAACCCCTAAATAATCCTACAAACTCCTCTTCAACTTATACAGAGGAACTACACTTAATATATTACCCCCAATTCAGGTATAAGCATATATTGGTAATCATAGCCACAATATACAGGAACTCCAAGCCAAAAAGGGAGAGGGTGATCTATCCTACAAATCTTTTAAAATAAATAAATAAATAAATAAATGAGTGAGCCAAAGCATAATAAATGAAATCTCTAAGTCTAAAGTAAGAGATCATCTTACCACTTAATTTGGTGTCAACAAACAATGTTAATTAAAGGCAATACAAAATAACTATTAGAGGCAATCGAATGAATAAATGCATTATTTCGTCTCTCATGACATACCGATGGAAATCATAACAACATTGTAGAAGATTATTCACTCAAATACAAGTAGATGGCATATTGTGTTGCCTGATTATCACTAATTAGTTCATTAAATAGAAACACACATGCATCATTAGCATATCATCTTATCCTGACTCTCGAGGCGTCCGACTCACGGGGCATCTCAACTCCGAGACTTCCCAATTCACTAGGTATCCTAATTCGAATACATCATCCCACTGATAGGTGAGTGACGGAAATAATATTCATAAGACTTTCCATATTTAATCACATATCAACAATAAATACCATATAATTATAATTATACAATCTCCTTCGCATCAACAACAAAATCAACATTTATTTTAAGAATCAACATTAGGGACACAGCATCTTTTCATGCAAATTACTTCCGAATTATACTTACCTTATCCTTTCAATCACATAAGCAAGTGATGACATGGCTATCTCCTTTCATTTCTCATGAGAGCAATAATAACATATTCAGAAAATTAGCAAATGGGTAATATTGACTAGCAGGCAAGTAGGTATGGTTGACAAGTGTGTATAATCGACTAATATGTATAATAAATTAGTAGATATAATCGACGGATAGGTATAAGCAACAAATGGGTATATTTGGCGAGTATAATATAATAGGCAAGTAGGATTACTCTGCAAGTGGGTATGACCAGCAAATAGTCAAAATTATGTAAAGAACACTTTCTAGTCCAATTTTGTCATGCCCCGATCCTCGAACGTGCATCCATCCCTTAACTGGTCGATTAATAGTGACGTCCTAAGACACATCCCTAACCCTTTCTTTTTAATACACATGCGGAAGCATATAAATAAATCCCCAGACAATAAAACAATGGGATAGAAAAGTAGGGCTACAAATTTTTTTCCAATAAAACTGGCCTTTTATTAAATAAACAATTCTATATACAATAACAGGCTGTTTACAAATATTGGCTTAACCAGAAAAGAGCTGTCCTATGACTAACTAGCCAGACATATTTGCCGATTCTGTTTCTTCCATCATTCTAGACTCCGGGGTTCCCGGTCCCCCACTAACACCTTCTAAGGACTTAAAAATTGTTATACAATAACCAGTGAGACGATGTCTCAGCAAGTTCAATCCCCTTAGACTCGATTAGAAGGCCAATATGCTCTAAGGGCTGCATATGCAAAACACGAGTCAGAGGACTTACCTTGGCCTCAGATTCCATCTGCAATTTAATACAGTTCGAATAGGCACTCAATTAATCAATTCACCATCATAGATCAAATCATTGATCAATCGACCTAGTCGATTACATGTCACCACAACCCTTTCTTGGTCGGCTCATCTCATACTATCTATTAAGCCCATTCATATCTGGACTGCTCTCTGCTAAACTGATAGATATATAGTATAGCTCGCTTTTGAGATGCTCGGTTATACTACTCTCTGCTACGCTGCCATATCGCCTATAGGCTGATATAATATACTGACATTGCTCAATCTAAATTGATAAGGTATACTGTTTTATGCTAAGCTGTCATATCAGAGCCCGTGCGTTGATATAGTATACTAACATATTCAATATAAACTAATAAGGTATACTGCTCTCTGTTAAGCTTCCATATCAGAGCCCATAGGTTGATATAGTATACCAGTATACTGCTCTCTGCTAAGCTGACATATCGCCCGTGGGTCGATATAGTATACCATCACAATCAATTCGACCTTTTTCATTCCCGATAAAAATACATATGTGTGGGTATACGGTCGGCCTTAGCCAAAATACTATAATTTACTTTCCACAAATTCCACCATTTTCTGTAGTCCACCAAAATATTTTTGGCGCTGTCAACTGACGCCAGTTATTTTTCAATTAATTATCCAAATTTAATTAATTTAGAAATATAATCCAAGAATCACCCATAAATCAATTCAACACAAATCAATGCTCAATTAAATAAACGGACTGCACCACGACACTCAGCATAAAATTCTGATCACTAGTTATCCCAGTCAAATTTCCGGAAATTAAATAATTAATTAAATAATTACGAAAATTATCAAATAAATACAATAAATCCAACTTAGGCCCGTAATGCTTAATTGGAAGCTGAAACGGACCCGGAAAAATTCCGACGTCCGTTCAATAAATAATAGGACTTGTCTACTTGCTAATTGCACTAACCATTTGCCTAACATGCATAGGTAAATCCCTAATTTAATTATTCTAATATAATATAATTGCACTTAATTAAATCCAATCAAACCCTAAACATCATTAACCTACTAAGTGAGGTTTAGTGAGTTAAACTCACTTATTTAACGAGCGGTTCGGATCAAACTGACGGGAATACGACGGGGCTCGACTTTTCCAAAGGCGGGCCTAGGTTTCGAGGCCTGGAACACCTCCAAAACAGACCACAAAGCTTGTTGGAAACCCTCTTCTTTCTGTACTTATCTTGGCTGCAAACGCAGAGGAAACAGGGCTGGTTAGGTCAGCAAGGCTCGGGAAAGGCAGCGGGGGTGGTCTCGGGTCCAAACTAGGGCAGATCGGCAGTGATGGGAGCTTCGGCGGTGGCTTGAGTTGCTCGGAGGGACTGCTGGAACATAGTTGGAGCAAGGACGACGGCCTGAGGGAGGCGGAGGCACGCGCGGGTAGCAGCGGCACTCGAGGGTGGCGTCACGGCGGCGAACGGCGAGGCGTGCGGTGGCGAGGGTCTCGGCTGGCTGCTTCGGCTTCTCTTCTTTAGTTGGTTCAAAAATGGGAGAGTATGGAGCTGAGGAATGCTTGGCCGGTTGGTGTGGGAGAGAGGAAGGAGGAGGAAGGAGACAAGGGCTCCACAAGCCTTCATTTTCCTAGTCTTGGTCCCCTTGACCTCATCCTAGCCAAGTATGGCTTCCTTGGCCTACATTGAGCCAACAAGACACTTCTTACAACTCTTGAATTGGTCCAAATTGGGCTAGGCATGGGGGCACACGAATTTGCAAGTATTTTCTCTCAATTGGATACCAACCCTTGCTCGATTCAATCTCATTTGGCCTCAATAAATTCCGCTATCAAGTCAATACTCAAATTAATATTTTTCCTCACCACTCGAACCATCTTGCATCCCCATTGCACGATAAAAAATGATCCCGCCCTTTTTTTGAACAAAAACGGTCCTATGCCGACTCTTTCCCAAAAGGTCTCGGGTTGCAGAAAAATCTTCCGAGATTGAGTCGACGTTTCTATAATTTATTGTGACATGACAGAATCTTCAATTTCTGAAATCGAACTCGAATTCGCGATTAATTTCCATTTGATGCATTTTTAGCGTGACCTAGGCTATTGGGTAACTTTTAGAAATTTTTAGTGCAACTGTCGATTTTCATCGAGCCACAATGAACCCACTTGACTCATTGGCGACTCTCGGTTGTCGTGAAAATCTCGAGGATCCAAATACGGACACAGGGTACCAAAACGATAGAAAAATCAGTCTAGTGTTGATCAACGAGAATTTTCCAATTTAGTGGTGTCACCCATGATTAGCCACACATCTCAGTCGAACCAACCTATCTCTGATTTCAAATTAATTTTTTTAACTGTGCCGTAATGGCCTCTAAAGATGAACACGGTCAAGAAGCCGATTTCTGGTCGAATTCTCAAATCTATTTGCCTTAAAATCCTTAATGGTTTCCCCAGATAATCTAGTTATCTCGAGAGTGATCAGCTTTGAGAACAGCTCTATAGGTGCGTTAATGAAATGACCAATTTATTCAATAGAAAACATGACTGAAAATCTGGAATGTCATAAATTTCATCATTTTCATATATAGCATGGTACTGCATGTCATGGAAATCAATCAGACACATTTTAATAAGAACTCATCAATACAAGTTAGATCATCACAATATGTCAACATGCTATTAATGAGGCTTGTTCACACTTTACATCAAATTTAAACTAAATTAACAAATATCAACCAACCAAGTCAAGAATACTAAGTAGATCAACCTAATTTAACCCTAGAATTTTCACATACCTTGAATAAATGGCATGAGCAAAATGCAAGCTTTGATCACATTCAAAGCTAAATAATAAAAAACAAAGATTAACAACTTCCAACCTTTTAACCAAACTAATTTAAATAAAGCCCACAAGTTCACATTGTAAGAATTGTTTTTTTAATCTTTAGCAATACAAGAGTGGAATCTTTGCTTTTATACTTAAAATTTGAAAGTGAAAATAGAAGAGGAAAGTGACAATGGATCTCTCTTCTTCTTTTTTCGCAAGAACAAGTTGGAACTCTTTAGAAACTCGAAGATATATAAATATCGATTTATACGACCAAGGGGATCAATCTAGCATGCCATACAAGAGTTACAAAAGGATAAGATTGATGAACGGAGGTTAGAATTATGATGACCTTGAGTTAAAAACATGTGGTGGAAATTGGAGAAGGTGTGGTCAAGAAAAAAACACTACACATTACCATATTTAGTTTTCTTGATGAAGATATTTTCTAATTTACCAAGAAATAAGATCAAATTACCAAGGTTAAATATAATAATGACAATGAATCGCTTGGGGTGAGGTCGCCGACTTACAATATTATTAGCGCCAAGTTAAGCATGTTAGAGGTCAAATGCGTCTTTGATCCCATATTACCCACGTATGCATCGTTACTTGGGTAAATACTTTTGGTACAAACTTAAATTAACATGATATATCTTAAAGTCATGCGAAGAGTATCCAATTTTTTTTTTTTTTTCAACTCAACGATGTCTTTTAAAGTCATTAAAAGTCGTGTTTTACATTAACACGATGCGTCTTAACTACACATATGTATGTGTTTACAGACGGAAGAAGCACATACTCATGACCTTTTCTCATTGCAAAGAGTATCCAATTCTTCAACTCAATAAATCTCGTGGATGCCCAGTGAATCACCTCATTCATATACATCAAGAAAGGCTTCACCCATAGTAGTAATTTGAATCTATGTTAATATCATTTCGAGTGAAAGACTTTATGATTTAAGTATGAAATTTACCGTTTGTGTGCGAACTAAAGCCAATTCATATTTCTTTTGCATCTATACATTTATTTTTTAATACTTTTCAAATTGGGTAGGGGTCCATACTAAAAGAATATGGTGGATTTGATGGAAAAAAACTGTTGTCTGATCTGGATTTCCAGCTGATTGTGTAGTGGCCACTCAGCTTGTTCCACAATGATAAAGAAAATGGATTGTACCATTCTAAAAGAGGCCGATTCCCACTTTTATTCGTGGCCCTATAAGTTGCCAAAGTGGGATAATGTCAGACATTTCATGTCCACGGCAGATATCACTGAGGAGACAAATCCATCAATTTATGCAATGGCTCAGTCCGTCGTTTCACCTACAATATAGTCATCACTTATGTCATTTGAGGGCCAAATTTTCCATAAACTCTCTGGTAGTTGAAATTATGTCGATAATAGACGAAGAAGCAAAGCGGTTATCAATCTGAAGAGCAATTAACTATTAATCCAAGACTCTCCAAATATATTGAACCTTATAAAATAGTTCAGTTATGGCCACCTCATTAATCTGGAGCTGCATACAACTAGATGTGATCTACTAGGTTGATTTAACGAGGTAACCAAACCAAATTGGCCTCATATCCAGTCAATTCCAGGCCAGTTTCAGGAAGAATCAATCTGGTTCTAAGGTTCCGGCCTTTAACCATTTTGGGTTCCATGTCAGAACAGTCGGTTCGATCCAAGAACCAACCAAGCAAGCTTGTTCCAGATCGAACAATTTTAAAATTGGACTTTTTTCTTTTGGTAGGTAGAACCGGACCTATACACCTTTGTTTTAAAAGAAAAAAAAATGAGATGCAACTAGAGAGAATGGAACCAACAACCTCCAATTTCAATTAGGCACACAGACAACTCAACTAACAAGGCTTTACTAATCACAAGCTAAACAAAACAAACCTAGTTCTCCGATAGAACTCGGAAGCGGCCTGCAACGACCAGTTTAGTTCCACGTCAGTGCCAAGTATAATTGGTTCGGTTCTCAAGTCTGATTTTTCCGAATGGAGACCTATAAGGCAAGTTCTAGATTCCAATCTTAGAGCCGATCCACCTTAGAACTAGTCATTCTAAGTACAACATCGATACATTAGTATATATGAATTTAATCTACTGCAATAATTTCAGGACGGCAAAAATGAACCCACTGAATACAAAACCGACACTTTTTCACTATTTTCTTCGCCTCCTGTCTTTACTTACGTCCGCAAGTTGAATTCCGAAATATGATCTTGTGAAAACTTCCCTTCCAAGGATTCTATTATCATGCGTACCACGTTTGCACTTCGCTCAAATACGTCATTTGCGAAGGACAGCTTATGAATGCATTTCCTAGCTAGTGTGGAAAGATCGTGATTGCTTTATTCTTACATCTGAACACGTATTGTGCAGCACAACGCTGCAGAACGGGGCCCCATCTTTAAAACAAAGTCTTTATTGGTAAGGAGAAGTGAAACCAATATGGCAGATGCTCTGTATAATGCAGTGAATATTTAACCAACATCGATCATTGCTCCTCAGAAAGTTTGTCTGAGCTTGACGTTAATCTGGGGGGACGGCCGACCCCCGTTTCTTATAAACATAATCAAAAGGAGTTAGACCATAGTCAAAAGAAGTACATCCCATGAAAGACGTGGTGGGATCCTTTTTTTCTTCCTGTCCTTTCATTTTTTCTCAGAAAAGAGAATACACTCGATGAAATTAAGCACAAACACAATAAAGAAATAAAATTTTATTGGGTCCGCAGCTAGTATAAGGAATGTCTTTCGCACTTGCCGTTGGATTATATACACGTGGTGGAATACAGTCACTAAACTAGTTTCAAATACATATGTTACTCGTCCGGCGGTGAGCACACGTGTAAGTATACATTTTTTCAAAAGAAAAACTTCTATCTCTTGTATATTTGTTGAACCATTCTATTGGAGTCTATGAAACAATCATCATTTCACTCAAGTAAAATACTTTAATTTGAGAGAAGTACACCAAAAGTGTCTTAACTTGTGTGCAGCGCTCACTTTAGTATCATAACTTTTTGTCGGCTCACTTAAGTGCTAAAATTGAAGAAAAACGATCACTTAAGTGCCTTCGGCAAAAAATTCCAGCTAAACTAATTAAGTGGCTTTTATAATTAAAAATGTTATTTGATGTGGCATTTTTTGGCATTGAAGTTATCACTTTTTTTTTATTAAGATTGGCACTGAAGTGATCACTTTTTAATAACGATTGGAACTAAGGTGATCATTTTTCTACCATGACTGACACTAAAGTGATCACTTCTTTACTTATTATATGATGTCGTTTAAGGGTTTTTGTGTCAATAAAGTAATCACTTTTTCATTAAGATTGGTACTAAAGTGACGAAGTGATCATTTTTTTAACCACCAGCACTAAAGCAATCATTTTTTAACTTGCTATACGACGTCGTTTAGAGATTATATATTGATTGGGCATGCCGACAAGTCACGTAGGATTGAGAAATTATTAAAATATTACCACGTCAGATTTTCGACGACTTAGATTAGAGTTGGCACGTAAGTGATCGTTTTCCTTTTTCCTAAAATGTGGCACTTAAGTGAGCCGACAAAAAGTTGTTGCACTAATGAGCACTGTACACAAGTTAAGGCTCTTCTGGTATACTTCTCCCCTTTAATTTTGAACTTAATTTTTGTCTTTGTTCTATCAATTACCAATATAATATGTCTAGAACGATTTAAATACCCAAAAATATATAATTATTTCCATTTTATATTCACAAGATAAATACATTTAGAGGAATGAAAGGAAGTCGGGGTTCCTTTTTCTGAGAAGTTGCATGCTTTATACTCGTACATCTCCAATTGCCTAGGGGTGTGCAACCGGACCGGGTCAACCCGGTTACGCGCCTCCGCTCGCCCACCTGGTCCCGGGCATCCTCGCCACCCCGGCGCCGTCGGCCTCGGACACAAACGTGACGGCGCTCCTCGTCTCGAGCGGCGTCATCAATACGCACCAGTCGGTGCTGGACAAGGGCTTGACGGTGTTCACGCCTGACGTGAGCTCGTGTCGCTCCTGCTGTACCACGCGGTGGTGGACTACACCCCGATCGGGTCCCTGAAGACGAGCAACGCCCCGATCAGCACCCTCGCCACGAACGGCGCCGGGAAGTACGATTTCACCGTGAAGACCACCGACGACTCCATCGCGCTCGACACTGGGGTCGACTCCTCACTGGTAAGAGGCCATTTCTTCAACTTTTTTATTAGACTCGCCCTTCTGGCATTACTGTACTCTATAGACTCGCTACTTTGACATGATAATGAGCTAATAGAATCGTTATCTGTTTCACCAGAGTCCGGGCTTGATGCTCTATCAGAATTAATCTCTCCCCCAGTGTTGCGTAGCTCGTTTCGTAGACAGGAATTTACCCATCTCAAATAGGCTAATTCCTCGACTTCATTTAACCGACTCATTTGTAAACCTTCCACTTGTTTACACAGGTCTTCGTTTGTATGTCTACGTAAAGAAGCCTCTTCTTTAATCTTTGCCACTATGTCACTCTAAATAAACCAACAGAGCATGATGAGCACATCACAGGAGTCAAGTAAAAAGAAGAAAAGCTCTGTACTTGTAACAGAAGATAAATAGGGCAAACACAAGCAGAAATGGCAATATAAAAAGATTCTTTTCTTAATTAGAAAAAATTGCAGTCTCCTGTATTTGTCCCAACATTCGACCGAGTTAGAATATATACAGAGGCCAGAGAAACGGAACATGTTCGGCGTGAGAACTGGGTTCACTTTAGATGTTTGCCTTGGTGATTCTATTGCTTACTTCCTCTATTTAACCATGGAAAATTGAGTTATCTGCGAAGATCTTATTCAGGGGCACTCAAGTAATAGAATAATTCAGCAATTGCGATATCCATTCATAACTAATAAAACACATCCTCACCAATGTCGAATCAAGAAACAAAAAAGGTTTAATCCATGATAATTACCTCAGAACCCTTAGCAAGAGTAGCCAGCTGAGATTCCACGGTGGAAAGCCTACAAGCAAGATTCCTCTTCTGAAGCTGCAATTCCTTATTCCTCTTCTGAACCCCATGATATGATCTGTATTGCTGAATTTGATCCATTTTCAAGTTGATTTTTCTGCTGAATTTAGTGGTTGGCTAATCTTCCAAGGTTTCATATGTTTTTCTGTTTTGGGAAAAGGAGATTCGTGAGTCCGAGTGTTCATTGCCTATATGTTAAGCTTAGGGAGTTGGAAGGCAATTCAGCTAGTGATGTGTGCTGATTTGTCTTTTTTTCTTTTTCGGGTCACAGAGATGAAGTGAGCTAATTGCAGGTTCATGGGCGTTACTGGAAATAGGAAGTGAAACAGTCTTGAGGATAGTACATCCATCATTTGCACACACGATAGTGCTATTTTGACATGCATTAGTTGGCTATCCCCTGCACTACAGTAAGAGAAACGATAGTTTTGTAATGTCTTGTGCCTTTATCTTAACAGCAGGTACTGGTCAAAGAGGCATTTCAATTCCGCAAGTATTTTCAATTACATAAGTTGATTCAGACTTGATATTGAAGTTGTTAGACCTGATTCAGACCTGATATCTTAACAGCAAGTACTGATCTCGTTCTTGCTCTCCATTTGCTGCTTGTGCTTTCTGTTTGTTCCACTTCCAACATCATCCGATGAGTCTTCCCTAGATACCTGAAAAATTAGGTGTTACTTGGCATTAAGTTATATTTATATTGCACGAATCTTCTAACTGATATGTGATCAGCCAAAAATTGTACTACAACTAGTTAATTGGCTAAATTAATAGCTTGTATATTACTGGAATACGAGAAACTCGATGTATCTTGTGGGATATGGGGATGCGAGATGGTCGAATTATACTTGGTTGTTTTTTTTTTCAAGGGAGTCCAAATTTTATACATGTTCCCAATGAGTTTGGTCGAAGGATGTGCTTGGTCCGGCCTTTTTGTTTCAGCAGATAACTCATCTAGACTTGCTTCTCTAAGGTTAATTTTTATGCAAAACAGGTTCCAATATAAACGGGGTCAACCCCTGTTCCCCGGACCGGAAAAACGGGGGTGGGTCGGGAACGGGGTCCAATGCAAACGGGGTAGGAACGGGGTCCAAAAAGGAGAACCGGTTATAACAGGGGGAATACGGGGTCCGTGTCTAGACCCTACCCACCCTGGACCCGCTCACCCCTACAATTGCCGTTAGCGAAACAGCATAATATCATTGAAAACATTTTTATAGTTGTTCTTTTTAAATTGAAAGTTCAATATCCAAAGCCCTAACTCATTTCAAAAGCAACCTATTAAGTGATTCACAAATCAATACTCATCTCCAAATTGTCATCACCTTATGTGATTACTTCGAGTACTCCTTTTGAGGGTTTGGCTCACATGTAACTGGTCGAATCGTTAAGGAAATAATGGAGCGGCTCTAATTTTCATATGAAGCTATGACTATGATCTTTTAAAACGAGACCAAAATGTAGGTAGAAATTTGGAAGCAACCTCGATGGCTCCCCCCATTCACACGTTTTCTTATTTGTTAGAAGAAACGACGAGCCTTTTACTTTTCCGAAGAGGAAAAAATTGAGAGTTCATATCTTGTATGGGTCTTCCAAATTTTTCTACAGTGCATAGCATTTCATTGGACAATGGTTCAAATTGAAATTGGATTTATTCTAATCAAAGAAATGGAAGACAAGTCCATCTTGGCATTTTGCTTCAACAGTCTATAAATAAATGAAAACAAATTCAAAGAGTTAGTCTTCACAACGCCAAATTTGTCATTATCTCAATTGACGTGAATGCCAATCATTTTATGTGGTGCGATCAACATTAACCACTGGGTGAGAGCTGTGAAGCCCTTGCCAGCTCTTGTTGGGCGTTATACAAATTTGGGTGAGGCCATAGCAACCATAGGTGAGGCATGGCTGCCTTCGACTATGGCCACAAGCTTCATCGCCGATTGCAAGCACAATGTACTCGACTCCAAACTAAGAGAGAGGGAGGGAGGAGAGAGAGAGAGAGAGAAGTTTTTGGGTAGCCCTTGAGGGTTTCCTTTCTAGGTTCCATTGTGATGCTTCAAAGAGAAAAAAACCAAGTGGGAGGCCTGGCCAGGGGTGGCCTAGCCATGGGTGAGGCTGCCATCGCCCACAACTCCTATGGCCTCACACAGATTTGGGTGAGGGCAATGACCCTCACTAGCCATAGGAAACAAAAGAAGAAAGAAAATAAGAGAAGAATAATTAAAAAAATTATACACATCAGCGCTGATTATGCTACATATGATGGCCAATGTCTAACGTCCACGCCACTAATTTTTGGCAAAATTAATTAGATGGATTGAATTAGCACAAATACAAAAAATTTATGACTCAATTAATCAAAAAAATGATTATGACGAAAATGACATAATTATAACAGGCTGAAGATTTTTTTTTTTTTTTTTTTTTTTGGTAATTCTCCCTATTTTTTGGTTGGACTAACCTGGCAACCTATGTCAACTCTTTCTTCAATTTTAGAGGGAGTAACAAGCGGAACTACAAGAAAGCTTTCTTTATGTTTATGGATGATAACTTTATTTTCAAATATAATCGGAAGACTTTACCCAATAAATGGTTTAAAAAAATGGAAAGATTGGAACATGGGAATAGACCGAATACCAGTACAGACTATCCATCTGATTTCTATTATAGTAATGCCAATATTTTTTTTACGTAATTTGAAAAACTATGACGTAATATATTATTCCGTAGCCGAGCCATGTAACTTTTGTCCCATATGTCATTAATAGATTCCCATGAAAAAATAACTACGTAAAATTAGGAATAATCTCAGATGATAGAAAGTCGGCGTTCCTTTTGGACAAGCGAATTGATGGCTTGACATGCTCTACCCTCGTACATGTCCAAAAGTAGCTTCATAACTGTGTATTGAAACTCAAAAACATGACATTCAGGGGTCCTATGTCAGTTGGGAGATGACCTGTAGAGCAATTCATGAGTCGAGACATGCTCTCAAAATGGTCACTGCTCGAATAGATCGGGTCATTACGGAAATAATCTCAAGCCTTGATTTGCATCTGGAGCATTTGGAAAATAACCGCGTTTGTTTGAGAAGAGACCAAAGTGAAGGTAGCAATGGGAAAGCAACAAGGATGGCTTTACTTTATTCGCTCGTTTTCTTCTTTTTCTGTGAGAAAAACAGACCAATTGGAAACGACGTATCTTTGACTGTTCAGAGAAGAAAAATTGAGAGTTACACGTCTCGCACGCGTCTCCCAAACATTTCCCTCTGAGTCAATGAAGACTTATTAGTAAAAGCATCATAAGGGAATTCGACCCAATTAGGTTCTCTTTTTTTTTTTTTTTTTTTTTTTTTCCTTCCTTGTCGCGACCAATTTTTCGGGTGTGAACCACCTAGGGTTTGGCTAATGGATTGCTAAGCCTAAACTTAGCTCGGGCTCTCCTAAGCCCATACCAACTCGCGACTTTAATTCAAATATCTAGCATGCAAAAGGGAGTCGCCACTAATCGGTTTACGATAGGTCGATTAGATACCTAAGTAAAATAATGGGAGAATTATTTCACTCCTACGAACCAAAGACTTTGGGTACGGGGACTTGATTACGCTAGATTTCTCTAACGTCCTTTCGGTACCATTCCTTTATTTTTTTAAAAAAAAAAAATGCTTTTACAGGCAGCTTAAATTGATTTTAAATCTAACTCCCTAACATGTGAGGTGATCATGCGAGTGCGCAAACCACCAATTTAACACCCAAGAAAACGATGAATAAATTACAGAACTTACCTCAAAGCAACGAAAGCATCTGCGTTGTTAGATCAGAATTCACATCGACAATCCTAAATATGATTTCTAATTAACACGCAATCACTCAATTTTGTTTTTACTTTTTAAATGAGAATCATGCTTTATGCAATGCATGCTACTAATCTAACATGTAATGATGTGACATGACAATATGACCTAAGCTATATGACAAAAGTGAAATATGAACATGCAGCCTATCCTAAAGAATGAAATTGATCTACTCTAAAGACAAGTTTTTTTTGTATTTTCCATGAAATTCGAAATTAGATAAATGCAAGGATTATCTACCTAGATCAAGATTCTATTCAATTTGTATTAGGAATTAGGTTAAGCCAAATTCTAATTTAAACTAGAATCTTATCTTAACCAAGTAATCCTAAAATGCAATCTATCTAAGAGAAATTATCTAAACCTATAATTAATTTAAAAAACACAATCTTATCCTAATATGCAATGACGTGCAAAGAATGCCCAAGTTCAATTTTTTTTTCTATTTTATGAAATTCGAAATAAAAAATTTACACATAATTAAACGTGCAATTTCAAAAAAGAAAAAAAAAAAGCTAACATCCTAAATGAATGCATTCTTTTTGGATTTTTATTTTTTCAAAAATTCGAAATAAATAAATTCCCTATGCAAAATAACCCTAAAAGGATAAACCTAATCTAACTCAATTTTTGGATTTTTTCTTTTACGAAAACAAAACCGACTCAAACCACACAACGGCAAATCAAAGCAAGATAAGATTGATATCCCAAAATCGACGAACCATATCTCGCGCATAAGATCGGGTTGGCCAATTTTAAATTAAATCGCGAATCGAATCTCGGTCATGAGATCGGATTGACGATTTTGCAAGGAATTGCGAGTCGGATTTCGGGCGCGAAAATCGGACTGTCAATCCCTAATTTGAGGGGCACTTACATGTTGGAATCTCAATCAAACATTTAAGAGGAACAATTCCACTAAACAAAACCAGAAATAAAGGAAAAAAGAAAAAACTATAACTGGAGAAGCAATAATAAAAAAAAATCTACCTAATTTCCTTTTCTTTTCTTTTTTTGTTTTTCTTTTTTTCCCCTTTCTTTCCTTTCCAAGCACGTTCGTGCTCGCGTGGGTCTCCTAAGGCAATAGGTCCCGATCGTCGGAGGGCGTCGCGGTCGGAGCTCTGGCGAAGGTCCGGCGAGGGGGATCGGAGTCGAGCAGACTGGCGGGTAGAGGCGCGGCGTTGGCGGAGGCAGGAGCACGGTCGTCGGACGCGGGCTGTTGGCTTCGGACGCTGGGCACTGTCGTTGGGCGGAGCGGTCAGTCGGCGGGTGCAGCTGCAGGCGGCGAAGCACGAGCGCTGGGCGTCACCACCGCAAGGCTGATGAGCGGCCAAGGCGAGGTGGTCGTCGGGGCAGGCGTTAGGCGGATCTGGCTCAGGTCAATCGAACTCGGGCAGAACAGCGTCGGATCGGAAGTGGTGCGCGGTAGGGCTACAGTGGCCGGCGCAAGGGCTCGAGTGGCAGCAGGCCGCCGAGATCGCAAGATTTGGACAGTGGACCACGGGCAGAGGACTCCGGGTCGCGGCACGGCAGAGAAAGCAAAGCAGGTCGTCGCGGCGTTGCTGGCGACGGACGGGCGAGCAGGAGCGGAGCAGAACAGAGGGGCTCGGATCTGGGTCACCGATCGAAGGTCACGACAGTCGGATGGGCGGCGATGGTGAACGGGGCGTCGCGGGTTCGCTTGGCTCCGATCCGGGTCATCGATCGGAGGGGGAACTTGCCGGGCGATGGGCGATACTCGGTGGGGCAGAGCGGTGGGTCGCGGCGAGGAGGTTTGGCGTCCAGCGGGGCAGCAGGGTAGTGGCGGATCAGGAGGAGTAGCAATGGCAGACGGACGCGAGCAGGGCGGTGACTCGCGAACGATGCCGCGCGGCGACCGGCGTAGCAGAAATCTCAAGCGGCTGTAGGGGATGAAGTGTCTGCGGAGCCAAGAGGAAGAAGATGAACGGGACTTTTCTGCTTTTCCCCTTTTCCTCTGGCCGCACGTCACTCACACTTCCCTCTCTATTCACGTCGTTATTCTGCTCTCTCTGTTGTCAGCAGAAGACTTTCTGCTGCCTTTTTTTTTTTTTTTTTAGCAAAAGCCAGGCCACCTTTTACTCCCACCAAACCCTAAAAACGAAGGGGAATTTTTCTCTTTTCGGCTTCCATTTTTTTGCCGAGCAATCGAGATCAAGAAAACCCTCCAATGTGGCCGTGTATTTCTATTGTGTGGCCTCCTTAAAACCTAGGTGCTTTAACCTATTTATAGGCCATGGATTAAGGTTTTAATTTTTTCAAATCAATATCCACCAAGATTTCTTTTTCAAATGTAATATTTGATTTTTGGAACGCAATATTTATTAGATAAATCCGTAAAATCTCCTCGAGGATACAGACTTGGGCCGATTTACTCATTTCGTGGGCTTAGCCCAACTTATAAAATTAAGGTTCCGAACCATCAATTGAACCCATTTGTTACCGGCTCACCGTAAATGCAAATTAAAAATAAATGCATTTAAAACTATATGCTATGCAATTAACTATTTTTTTTCAGGGATAAAATTAACCCCTAATTTTTTAATGCGATAAATGACTAAACGGGTCGCCAAAATTTAGATGTCAACATTCCTCTCCTTATTTTGCTTAGTTTGAAATATGATATTTTTACTTGATATCTTTTCAATTGTTAATCATGCCAAGAGTACTAGTAAGGAAATTCGAGTCAAATAGAATTTGCAAAAAAAAAAAAAAAAACTTAAAGATAAGGAAAATTAGAGAAAACCATGTTTCGTGGTGATATCTACAATGCGCTTGTTTTATGGAAAATCAATATTTTGGAAAACATTTCCAAAAATAAAAATAAATAACAACCGCTTTTGTCACTTATAGAAACAAATGAACGAAAAATATTATTCTCATCAATGAAATTGTTTAGACATAAATTATTGCCAATGGTGAATATAGTTTTCATTGACTAATTTTTTTAAGAGGTACAACCACTCATTTTTTGAAGTATGTTTTCCAAATCATTCTTTTTTTTACTAATCAAAATACATGTCGTTTGCTTCAAGTAGTTGCAAAATCCCCCAGTTCCTTTATGTTGAGTTAAAAGTGAAAATTTCAATTCCTAAGAACTGCTCTTTAAGATCCCATTTGCTATATTTGACTCATATCAATTTGTTACTACTACATTTTCGGGCAATCATAGAATCCAACTTGATACAAACGATTATTTTTATGGATATATTCATCAAATCAATCATTTTCCTTGAAAACGAAAACAAAACCACAAAAGAATAGGGGAGTTGAAATAATGACTACCCACATATGTAATGATTGATTAACCGCTAATAATGGATGTCGAATTTAATTTTAATACCATAAAGTCGATTCTCGAAAATAAAATAAGTGAATAAGTGGAGGGAAAAGAGCCATGTCAAATAGTCCCTAAAGTGTCTAGTAGTCCGGAGAATCAAATCACAAGCTAAGAATAAATAGAATGGTTCACAATCATTGGTACCATTACCACGGAATGCCATCGCATATTTGCTTAAAATCTTCTGTCTAGCCCTATAAAATCAGACATTAAGATCGATTCCAAATTTAATTGGCAGCGGGAGGAGAAGATTTTTTTTCATTGATGCCGATTCTGCTGTCCTACCATTTATGTATCTAGCATATTTGGTAAGAATATAATTCGGCAATAGAGAAAAAAATACATATTTGGGGAGGCCACCACATCAATTTCTTTTAATAGTATATAGTCAACTTTTCCATAGGAATTGTATATAAAATTGCGTAATTTACTGGACTAACATGAATTAGAATAAGATCTAATTCTCTGTTTTCTTCTTCTCGAAACTTAATCAGCGTGGACCTTGACAAAAGCGTCCCCATTAATGACGTCACGAAGGTGAGACCACGACGCTGACGTCATCCCGTGGTCCCTGGGCGTCGTTTCACGCGTTGATGTGAAATTTATTCCACTCTTTTCAGGAGGTCGATGTCGATTTGTTTGCAGGGATTTTTTTTTTTTTATTGAGAGAGAGGGAGATGAATGCCTTTAAGCAATGATATAAAGGCAGGTTTTGTCACTGTATGTAGAAAATACATTAATATTTTTTAAAAAAATTCATTATTAAATTAGTGTTTCAAAGATTACAACAATCCTCTAAATAGTACAATTTTTCAGAGATATTCTTAACCATGTTCAAAAGAAAAATAAATTTTTATGATATTTGATACAGAAAGACACACCAAATTGACAAAATATTTAGTTCACATAATTATTTATCCAAATCACCTGTATTTCGATATACATTTCTCCATGCACCGTCGAGATCTGCCCTCAATAAATGCATGAACATTACATTTTCTAGAAAACATTGTCATCCATTACGCGGCGCAGATTAAGTCGACGCTCAGACTATTAGTTGATCCTGCCCCCCTCTCCAACAAACCAAAGAAATAAAAAATGATCATGTGGAACGCGCGGTAACATAAAAAGTATGAAATAGTCATTAAAGGCCAGCGCGTCTCGACTGCTACCGCTTAGCAATCGTCATTGCAGTCGCCACAACCCGCGTCGGTCGTGACGCCATCATGCAGTCCTCCTCCGCTCGCGGTTGCACTGTACACGTCGCCATATATATATACACACATTGCATCATGGTCACATGTCGCCACCAACCCACCCCCACTCATCTCTCTCCATGTAAGGGAAGTTCGAGATCTCGGGTCGGGGATATCAAATCCGTATGGGGGAAGTAGCAGCAGAAATTGCCACCCATGTGGCCATCGCCATCACGACTGGCTCCATCGCGGACGAGTCCACCGCCGAGGCAGCAGCTGCAGCTCCTGATGCGAACCCTCGGGACAGGTGGCTCCCGATCACAGAGTCGAGGGGCGGCAGCACCGCGTCAGCGGTGTTCCACCTCTTGTGCTCCGGGTTGGGGATTCAGGCGCTCATGCTTCCCGTTGCCTTCGCTTCTCTTGGTTGGTAAGCCAAAGTCATCCATCTCGTCGTCTTTATACTATTTTTATGTTCGTAATTCTTTTGTTACTGGATTCATTTATTTATTCATTTCTTGATGGAGATTTTGTCTTTTGCCTGTTGGAGAATACGGCCTCCCAGACTTGTTGGGGGAATACAATATCACATGACGTGTTTTTTCGGAAAAATTACTAAAAAAGATTTTAAACTTGTTATAATTATACAAATTCAGTCCTAAAATTTTTTGGCCAATTTAGTTCTAAATATTTTGTATTTGTGCCAGTTGAGTCCATCCGATCAATTTTGACCGATTGGGGCAGATGTGGCACTGCAATTTTACCATAACATTTTAATAATTTTTTAAAATTTTAAAATTTTTTTTTTTTTTTTCTCTAATTTTCCCCCCCTTCTCCTTCACCTTCTCTTAGGGTAGGGGAGGGTCGCCGGCTGACCCTCGCCAGCTACAAGCGAGGGTTGCAACACCCTTGCGCCACCGGATGAGGGCGTCCCGGCCCTCACCTAGAGGGCGCAACACCCTCGCCAGCAAGGGCATGGGCATCCAACCCCTCACCCTTGTCCAGTGTCGGCAAGGGTGTCGCAGCTCTAGCCTAGTCGACGAAGGCTGGGATGCCCTCCCTGGCCTTAAGGGAAGGGGAAGGGAAAAAAACTTAAAGAAAAAATTATAATAACATGAAAATATTATTTTAAAATTGCCACATTAGCACCGATAACGCCACATTAGTGGCGGTCGGTAAAATGGACTGCAAGATTCAATTGACACAAATGAAAAATATTTATGACTGAATTAATAAAAACGAAAGTTTACAATTGAATTGACAAAATTGTAATAAATTTAAGATTTTTTTGGTAAATCTCTCCGTGTTTTTCTTGGTTTTGCTTTAAAAAGAAATAGAGAAAAGAAGAATCTTGGATTTCTTAAGGGTTTTGGTAAAAGTTCAAATATTGACTTGCACTCCACGAGGCCTTGGAGTCTACGGCAGGCTGGAATGGAAACCTAGGACTTGGACAAATCAACATAAGAAGACAAAAACTTTTGAACGAGTTTTTTTGAAGGTGTGAATTCGCTCCGAAATGTTTTTGAATTATATGAATATTTGAACTATATGAATTAGAAATTTGTTTTAATTCTTAAATCGATGATGATCTTGCGAAGGATATCCCTTCGATTCCAGTCTCCACGTTCTCACCCATTAAAGAAGCAGCTATTAATAAATATGGTGAAAATTAGCGACAAAATAATGCTCAACTTCACAAGTGATCTCTCTTCGCACTGACAATGGACCTAATATTACTTAAAAGAATGTAACATATTTCGAAATTTGAGTTCTCACCCTTAAAAGAAGCGCTAGTTTTTAGTTTTTGGCATTTGCACCAGCCCTGTACTGGTCATACTATCCTCAACTTTGCGTATAATGATCTTTTTCTTCACATGGACAGTGCACCTAATAATATCTCTATAGAAAAATTGGTGTCTCGATGATGCGGTCATGTGATACTGAAAGGTCGACATCAGTGTCTTTTCTCTTTGCCGCATGTCCGTGTACTCCCACTAAGTTCGTCGGTACCACTCATCCAAAACTCTGGATACCATGTCTTTTTTTTCAGATATCGTTTGGTGCAAGAATCTTACTAGACCATCACCTATCGAGTTATGTAACTATAGAACCATTTTCATCGATTTTTTAAAAGTTTGGCGACTACCCATATTCAGCCAGACAGCATGATATAGATGTTTTATCCCGTAAAAAACGGCAGCTTTGTAGAAAATTTTGGCTTTTGGGTGTTTTTTTTTTTTCTTTTTTGGTGGAAATCCACTATTTGTTACTTTGCCTATTCCATGACCCACTTTTTCCCATACAATGAACGAGAGGTGCCCGGAGGAAGTGGAGAATATCCTATATATTAAATGATCATGCTTTGAAAGCAAAACTACCATTCTTTCCGTTTAATGGCTTTGGGTAAAAATTGTCTTTTTTAAACTTTTGATTAACCATATATTTTTAAATCTATCTTATTTGTTATTATTGAATATTATCTCATTATATTCTTTTTAAAATTTTGAAGGGTTTGGGGAATCATAACTCTGTCCTTAGGGTTTCTATGGCAATTCTACACCATATGGGCTCTCGTGGAGCTCCATGAATCTGTTCCTGGACTTCGCTATAGCAGATTCCTTCACCTCTCCATTGCTGCCTTCGGTAAGCCGCTATATATATAATTTTTGTTATCAAGTTAATTAATTCACATTAGAGAAAATTAATTTACATTAGAGAAAAAAAAGAAAGTTTATTATTTCCAAATAGCAAAGTTTGAGCATGAGTTCGAGTTTAAAATTTTGTCTATTAATCATAATTAGCATAAGTCGAATTGAATGTTGTTTTAATTTTGGGGTGATATATTTTCTTGTATATTTTTCGTGATGGGAAAATTGCCTATTAATCGTAATTAGGCAAATTGGTTTGTCAGTAATTAAAATTTAATTTATGTATTATAATAATATTTCAGGACCCAGGTTGGGAAAATTGCTTGCTCTATTCCCCGTGATGTACCTGTCGGGGGGCACGTGTGTGATGTTGATCATCAACGGAGGCAGGGCCATGGAGGATCTCTTCAAGACCATGTGCGGCGGAGATGGCGCCGCTTGTGGCATCAAGCCACTGGACGGCGTGGAGTGGTTCTTGTTGTTCACGTGTATAGCCATCGTCATAGCTCAACTACCAAATCTAAATGCGATAGCCATAGTCTCACTGTTTGGAGCAATCGCGGCCGTTGGGTACGGCGCCCTGATTTGGATCCTATCTGTCGCCGAAGGTAGGCCCGAGGGTGTGTCTTACAAACCGTTGATTGAGGCAAAGTCGGAGGAGGCGAGAATTGGCAGCGTGCTGAATGCCATCGGGATCATCGCACTATCTTTTAGAGGTCACAACGTTGTGCTTGAGATTCAGGTAAAATGACCATCTTTTCTTTTGTCTAATTTCTTTGCTTTTCAATGACCGTGAGGAATCTATTCCGTCCTTGGTTTTGTCGGTTGCAACGGATAAAACTCACGGGACTCTAGATAACTTTCTTCTCCTAGAACCAGGCAAAATCAGGCCCGTCGCAATTAGGGTTTCAAATCCGACACTCATTCAGCAATGATGATTTGCCTTGTGCCTATTTTGTTTTGTAGGGAACATTGCCTTCAACCCCGAAATGCTCATCCAAAGGGTCCATGTGGAGAGCTGTGATCATCGCCAACTCACTCATCGCTCTCTGCTTATACTCTTTAGCCATTGGTGGGTTTTGGGCCTATGGAAGCAAAATCCCAAATGGAGGACTGTACGTCGCTCTCCCTCAATTTCATGGCCATGACACACCAAAGCTCGTGATGGGCCTAACCTACCTCCTCATTGCGGTCAACTGCCTCAGCGCATTCCAGATCTATGCCATGCCGGTCTTCGACAACTTAGAGCTCCGATACACCGGCATCAGGGATTGCCGCTGCTCGCGGCGGGCCCGCACATCTCTTAGGGTCTTCTTCGGCTGCCTCACCTTCTTCGTGGCGGTGGCGCTTCCCTTCCTGGGGAGCTTGGCCCCACTGATTGGGGGGATGACTTCCACCCTGACGTTTGTGCTACCATGCTTCATGTGGCTAATGATCAAGAGGCCTCGTCGCAAGAGCGCCAAGTGGTGGCTCAACGTTGGGCTGGGGTGGCTTGGGGTGGTGTTGTGGGCGGTGATGGTGGCCGCAGCAATCTGGGTATTACTTGATAGAGGGATTAAAGCTAACTTCTTCGATCCTTGATGTTGAGAAAACTTCTATCAAATTTTGAAATTGATAAAACTTTCCTATTCTTATTCTTATTCTTATTCTGAAGAATACTAGACTTCTGTGCTATATCGTGAAATGTTGTCAAAGTCTATTTTACTCAAGAAATCTTTCCCACTTTGACGAAATTCAGACTGAAACAAGTCCAAAACGAAGATATAATCAGACTTAGGATTATTGATCTTTCGACAAGGATTTAGTACGAACGTGATTTATTCTTAATATCTAGCTTTCTTGTGAAAAATCTCACTTACCTTTTATAAATATATTGATGGAATAAATCACGAATTGGTAAAGTCAATCTCGAAGACAAGTTCCTTTTTTAGAAACATCTACTTGCGAAAACTTGGATTCTGATTGTATGGGCGACCAGAATCATCGGATTTTCATCTCAATCTTCAAATGGTTCGAAGATTTCCTTAATCGATTCTGTCCAACGGATTGATTGGAAGAAATTCCTTTGGAGAATGCCAACGGTTAGAAAGGCGTAGAGGAGTATTTAAGGATGTCATTCAATCCATTTGAGAATGTGCGTGAAAATTGAAATTCCAAAGTTTGAGGCATTTCCAATCACTTGTTCTTCATCGATAGCGCTCACAAATTGTATTCAAGAGAGAAAAGAACAAAAAGAGTGACTTAGTGAGAGAAAAAGAAATCCTCCACTGAGTGTTCATACTCAAACCATTATATTTCTCTGTTGATACTTTAGTGAATTTAAGCCAGAAGGCTATCAGCATAGGAGAGTGGATGTAGGTTTGATCTAAGCCGAACCACTATAAAACTCGTGTTCAAGTTTCTCTTCCCTTAACTATTTTGATTTTTTTGTCGCAATCTTTTTTCTAAATTCTGCGAACTTCTAAACCATCTTAATTGAGTCTGAACTTACTTCAGAAGTCTAGTGTCACTTTTAGTCATAATTTGCTTGCAAAATAACTTATTATGCATTTATTTGCTTAATTCATCTTTACACATATTCACCTCCCTCTAGGTGATAATACTAGTATTTTCACTTTAGAGTGACTTGGAAAAATATATATAACAAATCAGGTCTGGAAAGAAGAATTCCAACGGAGAAAGAATTGGCCTTGTCAAAAGAAAATGGTAAACAAAATACTAATATAGGAGAGTTTTACATATCATTGAGTAGTGTCCATGAGATTGAGGCCCCGTCTGGTTCGGTTTTGAGGAAATGTCATTATGAAAATGCAAATACTTTTAGATTAAATGGGTTTTCCAAAATGCAAACAGCATTTGGCAAATTGTAATTTTAAACTACATTGGGAACCAACTTGGACTTAAATGCCATTTGATAAAAACCACATTTTTTAAATGACTTTTGCTAAATTTTCGAAAATTTAAATAATTTTTTGGTTAAGGTCTGCTACCGTCAACCAAAACAACTGTTGGATAGCCTTGCTTAAGGTTGCGCGACCCAAGCGATCGTTGCCTGGGTGGCCGCCTGAGTCACGACCCAAGCAACACTCGCCTAGGTCGCAACCACTCAAGCGACAATCTCTTAAGCTCGCGCGACCCTAGGCAATAGTCACCAGGTGGTCGTGACCCCCAAGCGGTGGTTGTTGAGTGATCATGACCCCTAGGCATCGATCACCACCACGCACTACCTGTTGGTTAATGATCGTCGGCCTCCATCCAGCTTCTCCATCCAAACCCATGGAGAAGAATAGTGATGAACAGTGACGGGGTCAAGACTTGCATTTCGAGGACGCAACTTTCCAAAAGACCTCTAAACCTCCTTTAAGCTAAAGGTTTTTGAAGCCCTTTGGAAATGCAATTGTATTTCCTCGAGACTGAGCGAAAAACGAATCAAATGTTATTTGCATTTGGCCAAGGAATTATAGAGTTCCAAAACCCATTTGAAATACTAAACCAAACAGGGCCTGAGTTGGGTATCTCATAAAAAAAATGAAGAATTTTGAAGAAGTGTGTGACATTGCAAAGTGGACATGCGCTTTTTAATTGTGATAGACACTTTCTAAAAGGGTATGTCATAAAAAAAAAATGATGGAATTAGAAATGGCATGATGTGTTTTTGCATATAAGAAATTTAGATTTTAAAAAATTAGGGGAAAAACTATACGTGAAAATTCTACGTGGCAACAGTTAAGTATTGTGAAAGTTTCAGCAATTTCGGAGTCGGAGTTAATAAAAGTCAAAATATGTGTGTGATCCATGATTTAGATAAAAGGGAGAGTAAAAAATAAATGTCCATCGAGAAAGGGAGGTACATTTTGCAAATGAATAATCGAACCATGTTCAACTTACCTATAGGGTGCTTTTAGAAAATTTACTTTCAAAGCTACAACAATAGTTTTAATTCCAATAGTTTTAAGGACTTAAGGATGGTAATTTGGGACATGCCCGATTGGCATAAAACTATTTAAATGTAGCTACATGTGTTATGATTAAGCCCGATCTCATTCCTCAACCATTGATTTGTTTATAATAGAAAATTCATATGCCAATATGATCTAACGATTGTGATTGATTCAAGTACAGGACATTATTTTTTATTTACTTTCGACTTTTGAATAGGAATTTTGTTTTAAGTATCTCAAATATATTTGTTGAGTAACCAATTAAGAAAATTTTACAGTTTTCAATACATTAATGGTTCTTGTGTCAAATCTCTCATAATTTAGGTTCCTAACATATTATAAAAATTTACAAACCAAACTAGAGTTGCCATCAATTGATTTGGGAAAATCCCAGGTCAATTGGACATTTAAGGAAGTGAAATTACCTAAGGAAACCAAGGAAACGAGTCTACAGGAACTACAAGTCTTAAGTGCGAGATTCAGCTTTGCATGCGAAGAATTAGCACCCATAACGCCCTTTCCATCCTTATTCTGGTGAAGTCATAAATCTCTCATCATTTAGCTTACTAAGTAGGGATGATGTTTTGTTTGGAGATTTAAAATGTCACCAAAACACTTACTTAATATTATTATCAATTTACAAGACATTTTTTTAGTGTAGTGGCATGACTCCGCGTGAGTGTAGATGCCCGACATAATACGAATGATGTGCAATAGCATGGAATAATAAAGAACAAAAAAATATCCACCGGTGGGTAGATGAGTTGGTTCGACTTTGGGCACTTCATCGCAGAGGTCCCAGGGTCGAAACTCCGCAGGTGCTAACACGTCTTAAGTGGGGGCCAAGGTGGTCGGGTCCTGTGCTTACTTGCCCCCCCTTAGGTATTGACGCTTGGTTCGAGGTGTACCCTACACAATATGGGCCGTGAGTTGGCGATTAGTGTAAGCGAAAGTTGGGCCTGTCGGATCTTGGGTCACCAAAAACATAAAATAATAAAATAAAGAACAAATGTTAAAACCTAACCTTGGGTGCACCACCTAGGGTTTGACTAATAGACTACTAAGTCTAAACTTAGCTCGGGCTCTTCCAAGCCCATACCAATTCGTAACTTAGGTTCAAGTATTTAGCTTGCACAAGATTATTAGCTAGGAGTCGCCACTTATCTATTTTTGGTGGGTCGATTAGAAACTCAAGTAAAGTAACGGGAGATTTACTTTACTCATACGAACCAGAGATTGTGAGTTCGGAGACTTGATTACGCTAGATTTCTCTAACGCTCTTTCGGTACCTTTCTCTTTTATTTTTTAAAAAAATGTTTTGCAGGCAGCTTGAATTGATTTTAATTTACTTCCCTAACACATGAGGCGACCATACGGGTGTGCAAACCACCAATTTAACACCCAATTAAGCAATAAATAAATAACGGGACTTACCTCATAGCAATGAAAGCATCTGCAATGTTAGCTCAAAATTCACATCAAAAGCCTTAGATATGATTCTTAATTAACATGCGGTCACTCAATCTTTTTTAAGGATTTTCTCTTGCTTAACAAAATCTAATCTATGTGCAATGCAATCTAACCAAATGACCTAATTCTAATGACGGACAATTTCTAAATAAATGGACCAAGCAACAATCACTAAATGACATAAACCTAATTCTATATGACATGCGCACGATATTTTTTGTACTTTTTTTATAAAAATTCGTAACTAAAATTACTAATAATAAAAATCCAACCAAAGTGAGATATTATCTATCTTAACTTAGAAATTTATCTCGACATGCAATCTAATTCAAAGATATTATCTAACCTAGATATCATCTAAACATGCATTCTAATATTATTAGAAAGGTATCTAAGTATTCTATCATGCAATTATATCTATGAAATTAATTATAATTTACATGATATGCAAATACAATATTTTTTGTATTTTCGGGATAAATAAAGCAATTAAAAGATTAGTACCAAATCATTCACGGTCATCAAAGACATTATCCATTGTTGGAATTAGGAAACAATATTTAATCAATCTGATTATTTCGCTAATAAAATCGATAAATTGATCTTAAGCCTTAAAGATCAAAATATCAATTGTATTCCTGCGTGATTAATTATTCCATCTAAAGCCTTATAGATGGAATAAAAAATTGACGTGCGGTTTCGGATTAAGCAGTAAATCCTAATTGGGATATATGTCTATCACTTATAATTATGCACATTAGATACTAATAGACATATATTAGGCAGTAAATATGCAAATATACTAGAGATGTGCATCTTACCTAATTCGAGGATATTCTTTCCAAAATTGGACCAAGCGCAATTGGACCGGGATCGCATCCGGCTCATTGATGGTGAATGCTGAGTGGAGGCGAGCAGCAATGAGTGGTGGGCGCGGGGGCGCGGCGACCGGCTCGGGCTGCTGTGGGCGTCTGATGGGCTGGTTTAGATCGATGATGAAGCTCCGAGACAGCAAAGTTCGCTAACGGCTAAGTAAAAGTCGATGTGAGGAGGATGTGCGGCTGTCAAGTCCAATAACTGCTAGGTCGTTGTCGGCAAGCTAGACACGATGGGAGGGCTTTAAGGGCAAGTTGGATGCAGCAGCAAAAGGTTGGTGCTTGCTAGAAAATATTGCAGTAGCTTAGTGAGTGGTTGTCGGTGTTGGGTGGAGCTTCATTGAGGTTAGCAGTGTGAAAGCTAGTATGAGCACCTAGAAGGGGGTGAATAGGTGCAAAAACAAATTTCCCTTAGTGAAGTATGCAACTCAAATCAGCAATAGATTATGAAAAGGAAATTCGTCTCTTGTAAACAAAATGAGTTACGATCAAAGTAAAAGAGCATAGGGAAGAGAATATGAACACGAGTTTATAGTGGTTCGGCTTAATCCAAGCTTACGTCCACTCTTCAAAGACCGACAGCCCATCGGGCTGGATTTCACTATGAACAAAAGAGTTGTTACAAGTAAAGCTCTTCCTTGATTTTACAAGGTGTAGAGACTCTACTACACTTCCTCAAGGTCTCTCCAAGATATAGACACTCTTTTGCATACAAGATTTCGCTCAACAGTTTAATTGACTAAGAACAAGGAGCTTCAAACTTTGGAATTCTTCTATCGCGCACACCTCGAACAACTGGAACATCTTCCTTATATACTCCTTTTATGCCATCATACCCGTTGGCACTTACCAAAGGAATTCTTCCAATCAACCTGTTGGACAGAATCAATTAGGAAGATCTTCGAGCTATTTAAGGAACATGACGATAGCCCATCAATCCCGCTTTCGCCCATACAATAGGATCTAGGTTTCCATAAGTAGAACCTTCCAAGTATACTTCGCCAATCAACGAATTCAAAATCCCTGAATCAATCTTGATTTGAATAAAGGATTTGGACATGCTATATCCAACCAAGAGATCTTCTCCAGTCGATAAAGTCAAATCCTTAACGAAACATCCAGTTCTGGATAAGCCTTCTTCGACGGTCTAGAAATTGTCAATGAGGATAGACTTTGAGTCTTGAGTCTGGCAGTCCGGAGTCTTCGACTTTGATGGAAGAGTCTCGCAAGTCTTCATACTAGATCGATGGAAACGTTTTATCAACTTCAAAACACTCAAGGAAGTTTTCTCCAACAATCTCCCCCTTTTTATGGTGACAAAACTTTCCGCAGATTTGGATAACTTTGACCCGCAAAACATTACTCAAGCAAATATGGATATCTCACAAAGATAAATGGCTTAGTAAAAATAACACTAGAATCTGCATCCACGTAAAGTAGGTTAGTTATGTAAATGAACAAAGCCGTGAGATATTAATAGTACTTAAGATAAACAAATGTTCAAACAAGTCAAATCCAAATCCAGTCCAAATCCAAACAAGCCAAGCAGTCAAAAGTCAAGACATCACAAGTCAAGACATCACAAAAGTCAAGAGTTCAAAGTTTGAAATCAAATCCGCACCCCATTTCTCCCCCTTTTTGTCATCATTAAAAAGGTAGAGATGAAAAGAGAATGGAATTAAGATTGTTTGGGAACACGAACAAGCCGGAAATCTCCCATTGATTGGACAATCCCTTCCAGCTTTTTCAAATCCTCCTTCGTTGCGCCACATCTTCACCCTTGGCATTTGCTTGAACTTGAAGAGCAAGGGCATGAACTTGATCATGCATAGAAACTGAAGAGGTTTGACCTGCATTTTGCAAGTTTTATACTTCGCATCCCAAAGCATATATTTGACCCCGCATCTCCAAAAGAATATCAAGTCTTCTGCGAAAGTCTGCTGAATTATCGATCCCGAGTACCGGCTTTCGCACGATCGACGGAGTATAGGCAGATGATGGCAAATCAGCATGGTCACGCAAATTGGGCGATGAAACATCATGTCCCTCCTAAGGAAATTGAGAGGCATAGATGTCCTCCGGATCTCGCGGAGAACGACTTATTCCTTCACTGGTGGCAGGGAATGAGGACGTTCCTCTTTTCTCATCATCTCCCCCTGTTTCCATGCCTTCATGTGGAGAAGAGTGTTCCTCATGCTCTTCGCTTCCGCTTGATCTCATTTCTCCTCTTCTTCTTCTTCCTCAATTCTTTCCTCCTCTCGCATATCTCTCCTTTGCTTCTTTCTCCAAATCTTTTCTCTCTCCAGTCCTCCGTTGTCTCATCCGTGTCTTTTTCCTGTCTCTCCGTTGTTTTTGGAACAGAACGACTCAAGTTCTTCATTGCCATTGCAGAAATGGTGATATCATCCTCATCCTCTTCAACCTCAATGATGAGAGCTTTTCTTTTCTTGGATGGAGCAACCATGGGCTCCTTCCCTTTTCGCTTTGCCGCCGAAGAGACTGAATGAGTCTTGACAGGGGTTTTCACTTTAAATTGCTCCAACGCCTTGTTGAGTTCCTTCAAATGCATTTTAGAGACAATTTTCAGTCCCACCACCATTTGGTTGCACGTTCGAACACAAAGAATCCGAGGAGGATGAACGTTAAAATGTCTGAATAACTTGGTCACAAGTGCTGGGTAAGGAAGTTGACCCTTATCCTTCACCACTGCTCTGTACATGTGGAACATAATAGTGTGTGGAAGAGAGAACTTTTTACCAGCATTGATGGCGTACATCAACTTTGAAGTTGATTTTGGTCTGAGACAGTTAATTACTATCTTGTGAAGCAAGATGTTGGACGCATTCATTCTCAAATAGGAAATCTTTCCTTCCGTCCTTCTATCTTGAACAAGCTCCAACGTTGCACGAGTGATAGACACACTGATAGGTTGATATCTCCCTCTTTCAACCCCAATCACATCAGCCAGAGTATTCATGTCAACCACATAGTCCTGATCTCGAACACTGAAAGAAAACATATTCACGTCCAAGAAACTGAGATTCAAATAGAAGTAAGCACTAAGTTCAAAGCATAAGCCTCGTAGTTTCAAAACAAAACTGTTCGAGTTGAAGAAGACTGAATTTTTCCCGCAGATTGACATTCACGAATCAAGAAAATCAAAGTCCACCCTTCTAGGGTTTATCACGCCACGCTTAAGCAACCTAGAGTACAATTGCTTGTGTTCCTCCGATCGAAACAAGTCTGTCCTTTTGCTTTGGATTTTTGCCGCAACACCCATTCTTGGTTTAAATTGACTGTACATCCTATCATCGTCATTCCTATCTGGTTGACTCAGCTCTCCAACACGTGGATCGCTTGGGACATTTGCCAATGCCTCTTCCGCCGACCCAAGCAGGGGCAATTCCCAATCATTCCATTGTGCGTAAAAAGAAAGTTTCATTTTTAAACCCTTTGTCTTTCAGAAATTCATCAATGTAGTTCAACGGAGTACCACTCCTATTCAAAGCACGATAAAGCTTGTAGGTAAAAGTGGGCTTAAGAGTTCTTATGGGTTCTGCGTCTTCGATGATTTCTTCCTCTTCTTGATATGCAACATCCCGAGGTCTAGATGGAGGAGATGGACGCGCGAGAATGTTGTGGGCTCGCCGCTGTCTAGGAGATTCTTCTTCCTCGATGAGATCAAAGTGCGTAGGCCCCTCACGCATTTGCTGTGGTCACCTGTTCGCGATCCTTGAAGACTTTCTTTGAGACGACATCTTTCACAGCCTTTGAGAGATTCCAAGCTTGTTTCCCAAGAAAGATGAAAATTTTTTGAGGATTAAACAAGAGAAGAAGACAGAAGTGGAAGATCGGTGCTCTCTTAGGGTTTTTATGAATAAAACGAAGAAGAACCGACAGTATATAAGCTGATCGAAGCGAGGCATACGGAGCCGTGAAAAAGAAAATATAAAAATGCCTCTTAAAAATAACTGCCTTTTTAAAAAAAAATAAAAATTAGATAACAGTCATTTCAAAAATAACTTCTTTTTGAAAAAAAAAGGATTGCACTAATCACGAAAAAATTGAAAAGTTACACCAATTAAATTTGGATAGATGATCGTACCTTTTCAAGATTTGAACCGAGAGCTAAGTTTCTAAAATGGAAATAACTTACAGTCATAGATCTTGATTGTCTGAGTCTGAGTGCCTTTAGACTTTCAGTCCTGAGTCTGAACTTCTTCAGATTTTAAGATATTTAGTCTAGAACGAATAACTTCAAATTGATTTTTCTCCAAAGGCTTTGTAAATATATCCGCCAGTTGATTCTTTGAGTCAATAAACTGAATCGAAACTTCTCCATTTTGAACATGATCTCTAATGAAATGATGTCGAATCTCTATATGTTTTGCTCTTGAGTAAAGAATTGGATTCTTGGTGAGATTGATTGCGCTGGTGTTGTCACATTTGATTTCAGTGCATGAATCTTCAATTCCAAAGTCTCTTAGCTGTTGTTTTATCCACATAATTTGCCAACAACAACTTCCAAGAGCTACATACTCTGCTTCTACCGTAGAAAGAGCTACTGTACTTTGCTTCCTTGAAAACCAAGATACTGTCCTGCTTCCAAGTAGTTGACAGGTGCCCGAGGTGCTCTTTCTATCAACTATGCAACCGGCTAGGTCTGCGTCTGAGTATCCAAGAAGAGTGAAGTCTCCTTCTTTAGAATACCAGAGACCCAAGTTTGAAGTTGAGGCAATGTATTTGATAATACGCTTTGTAGCACTTAAATGAGATTCTTTAGGATCTGATTGAAATCTGGCACAAATACAAACACTAAACAAAATGTCAGGTCTAGAAGCAGTTAGATAAAGAAGTGAACCAATGATACTCCTGTATAGCTTCTAGTCAACTTTCTTTCCTTCTTCATCCTTGTCCATCTTCAAAGAACTTGACATTGGTAGATCGGTCTTTTTGCAATTTTCTAGTCCAAACTTTTTGACAAGTTCTTTAGCATATTTTTCTTGATGAATAAAGATTCCTTCCTTCAGTTGTTTAACTTGAAACCTGAGAAAGAAGGTTAGTTCACCCATCATGCTCATTTCAAACTCATCCTGCATAGACTTAGGAAATTTCTTGCACTGATTTTCATTAGAAGATCCAAAAATGATATCATCAACATAAATTTGAACAAGTAGAAAACTTTTGCTTTCTCTTTTGATAAACAATGTAGTATCTACTTTACCTTTGACAAAACCATTTTGAATTAAAAACTTACTTAGTTTGTCGTACCAAGCTCGAGGTGCTTGCTTTAAATCATATAGAGCCTTTTTCAGTCTAAATACAGAGTCTGGTTTTCTTGGGTCTTCAAAACCAGGTGGTTGTTCCACATAGACTTCCTCTTGGATAAATCCATTTTTGAAAGCACTTTTGACGTCCATTTGGAATAACCTGAAATTCTTATGACAAGCAAAAGCAAGTAATAATCTAATTGCTTCTAACCTTGCTAACCGGTGCGTAAGTCTCATCATAGTCTATCTCTTCTTCTTACGTATATCCCTTGGCCACGAGTCTTGCTTTGTTTCTTACGACTTTACCTTTCTCGTTCATCTTGTTCCTGAAAACCCATTTAGCTCCAATGATGGATTTACCTTTCGGTTTAGGAGTCAATTCCCAGACATTATTAATGCTGAATTGCCCGAGTTCTTCTTGCATAGCTTCAATCCAGGCTTTCATCGTTTAAAGCTTCTTCTATGCTCTTGGGTTCTATTTCGAAATAAGAGCCACAAAGACTAGATTCTTCGCGCCTTTTGGATCTTGTGCGAATTCCTTCATTAATATCACCAATAATGAGATCTTTGGGATGACTGAACTTATGCTTCCAGTTGCTGGTTGATTTGACAGACTATTGATCTTTTTTCTCATTTGAATCTTCATTGATCATTTGTCGCTCGTCTTCTGAAGGTTGAACTGCTTCTGGAGATTTAGACTTTGTAGAGTCGAGCGAGGTTCGGATTCTTCAAGATGAGTATGAATCGATTGATTTTGCATAAAGTCTTGAAATTTGACATTCATTGATTCCTCCACAGATTGAGTCTTCTTGTTGTAAACTCTGTAAGCTTTGCTTGTGATAGAATATCCAAGGAAAATACCTTCATCTGATTTTTCTTCAAACTTACCAACTCGATCATTTGCATTTTTCAATATAAAACATTTACATCCAAACACATGAAAATATGAAACAATGGGCTTCTTTCCTTTGAATAACTCGTAGGGAGTTTTCTCCAGAATATGCCTTAATTTTCTCCAGAATAGGCCTTAGAAAGACTCTATCAATAATATAGCATGCTGTAGAAGCTGCTTCAGCCCAAAAACGTGAAGAGATGTTACTTTCAATTAGAAGAGTTCTAGCCATTTCTTGAAGCGACCTATTCTTTCTTTCCGCGACTCCATTTTGCTCGGAGTATATGGAGAAGAGAACATATGCTGAAAACCAGATTCATCACAGAATTTTGTAAAATCTTGATTTTCAAATTCACCTCCAGGGTCTGTCCGTATACTTGAAATAACATACCCTTTCTCATTTTGAACCTTTTTAGCAAACTTTGTAAAATAAGAAAAGGTTTCAGACTTACTTGTCAGGAAATATACCCAAGTGAATCGTGAATGATCATCCACAATCACTAAATAGCATTTCTTACCTCCAATGCTCTGAGTTCTGGTTGGTCCAAAAAGATCCATATGCAAGAGCTGCAGTACATAATTAGTGGAAACTTGATTTATTGGTTTGAATGAGTTTCTTACCTGTTTTCCCAACACACATGATGTGCATAGATCGGACTTTTGGTATGACAGATTGGGTTGACCACGAACAAGCTTCTTTGCTGAAATTTTGGCTATTTGCTTCATGTTGATGTGCCCAAGTTTTCTGTGCCATAAGTTTGCTTCTTCTTGAATTGAGATTAGACATTGAGTTTCATCTGGTTTGACATCCAAGAGGTAGATATTTCCATGTCTTCGACCCGTGAAAGAGCGAGAGGAGTCTTTACTAGTTCCTGAACATATTCCCTCTTGAAAATTTATTTTGAAACCGGTGTCGCACAACTGACTGATACTTAGCAAATTGTAGTTGAGTCCTTCCATTAAGGACACATTACAGATCGTGAGGCTTCCAATCTTTACAGTTCCGTATCCCACAATTCTTCCTTTGTTGTTTCCTCCAAATGAAACTTTTCTACCATTAACTTGAACAAGCTTTATGAAGCAATTTGAATCTCCTGTCATATGCCTTGAGCATCCACTATCTAGGTACCATTTAACATTTTTCTTGATAGTGACCAGCATTTAGAAAAGAGACTCAAGCTTTCTTTGGTACCCATATTTTCTTGGGTCCATTGGTGTTAGTGTAATATACGGTCTTTGCCCATACCTTCTTAACAAGTTTCCAAACCATAGGACATTCTTTCTCAAAATGATCGAGCTATTGCACTTAGAACATTTAAGAGCCTTTCTGCGACCTCGGTTTACGAAAACTTTTGGAAATGATTTTTGTAAGCATCTCTTGTAGGTCTTTACTTAATTCTTTCCTTTACTTTAGGAAAATCAATTAGAGGAATAGTTTCAGCAGTCATTCCTAAACCTGATTTGTTGAAATAAGGTCTTTGTGCTGAAAGAATTTTCTCAAGTTTCTCAGATCCTATAGAAAATTTTTTAGAAATACTTGAGATATCATTTTTCAGGAATGCATTTTCTTTTGAAAGATTGTCTTCATTTTCTTTCAAAGTAGTAACACTTTTGTCTAAACTTTTGATATTTTCTTTCCAAACATTTACCTGTTGCTTTAGTGCAGAATTTTCTCTTTTAAGTTCGGAAATCCTTTTAAGAGAGGTTTTAAGACTAAGACACAATTCATCAATGTATCTAGAGACTTTAGTAGGGATTTTCAAATTACTTACCTCGATTTCATTGTCTGAATTTGAGTCTATCTCGGAGTCTGAATCTGAGTCTGATTGTGCCATGAGACAAATATTGGCATAATCATCGTCACTTTCTTCACATTCTGTATTACTCCAAGTTTCTGCTTTGAGTGCCTTTCGATATTTCTCAGCTTTTCCTTTCTTTTTCTTCAGAAGGGGACAGTTGGGTCTGATGTGTCCCTTTCTCTTACATTCAAAATAGACTACATCTCTATTGGATTCATCATCCTCAGACTTAGTCTGTTGCTTTTGAAAACTTTGTTTCTTTGGATTGAATCTTCTCCCCTTCGTTTAGCTTTCGAATCTTCTTATCATGAGAGCAAGCTCTTCATCATCCATATCGTTTTCGTAACTGTGACATCGAATCATCATTAGATTTTAATGTAATGGATTTCTTATCTTTAGGATCTTCATCTTCATTGATTCGCTCCACTTCATAAGACCGAAGAGTCCCAACCAATTCGTCGATTTAAAGTGGCATAATTCTTTTGTCTCTCTTATTGAGGTCTTTATGCGATTCCAATCCTTAGAGAGTCCACGCAGTAGCTTGTTTACTTTCATGGGATCAGAAATTAGTTGACCTTGATTTTCAAGACCATTCACAATTTCTATAAAACGACTAAATATGTCAGTGATAGATTCTCCTGATTTCATTTAGAATGCTTCGTATTGGCCGAGCAGAATGTTGATTATGGTTTCTTTCAATCAATCAGTTCCTTCATAGGTGATGTGTAATCTATCCCAGACTTCTTTAGCTGTATCACAAGCAGATATTCTGTTATATTTAGTAGGTGATAATGCACAATATAAAGAATAAATTACTTTTGCATCAAGAGCTTGTCTCTTGGTTATCTCTTCTTGAGTCATTTCGCTAGACTCAACGGCTTCTTTTCCTCTTTCTGAGACAAGTGCAACTTTAGGAATGATTTCTTTGTCTACCACATCCCATTCTAGAGGATCCTTTGATCTTAGAAATGCCTTCATCTTGTTTTTCCATATGTTGTATTCCTTTCCATCAAAATAAGGCGGTCCGGGTATTGCTTTGCCCTTCAACCGATCCGGAGCCAACATACTAGCCATGGATCTTTAACTCAAGTAAAACACTTCAACTTAAGTGAGTACACGAGTGCTCGATACCAATTGTGAAAGCTAGTATGAGCACCTAAAGGGGGTGAATAGGCGCAAAAACAAATTTCCCTTAGTGAAGTATGCAACTCAAATCAAGCAATAGATTATGAAAAGGAAATTCGTCTCTTGTAAACAAAACGAGTTACGATCAAAGTAAAAGAGTGTAGGGAAGAGAATATGAACACATAGTTTATAGTGGTTCGGTTTAATCCAAGCCTACGTCCACTCTTCCGCACTGATAGCCCACCGGCTGGATTTCACTATGAACGAAAGAGTTGTTACAGTAAAGCTCTTCCTTGATTTCACAGTGTAGACACTCTACTACACTTCCTCAAGGTCTCTCCAAGATATAGACACTCTTTTGCATACAAGATTTCGCTCAACAGTTTAATTGACTAAGAACAAGGAGCTTCAAACTTTGGAATTCTTCTATCGCACACACCTCGAACAACTGGAACGTCTTCCTTATATACTCCTTTTATGCCATCATACCCGTTGGCGAGTTACCAAAGGAATTCTTCCAATCTACCCGTTGGACAGAATCAATTAGGAAGATCTTCGAGCTATTTAAGGAACATGACGATAGCCCATCAATCCTGCTCGCCCATACAATCAGGATCTAGGTTTCCATAAGTAGAACTTTCTGAGTATACTTCGCCAATCAACGAATTCAAAATCCCTGAATCAATCTTGATTTGAATGAAGGATTTCGACATGCTATATCCAGCCAAGAGATCTTCTCCAGTCGATAAAGTCAAATCCTTAACGAAACATCCAATTTTGGATTAGCCTTCTTCGACGGTCTAGAAACCGTCAATGAGGATAGACTTTGAGCCTTGAGTCCGCGCAGTCCGAGTCTTCGACTTTGATGGAAGAGTCTGCAAGTCTTCAAACTAGACTGATGGAAACGTTTTGTCAACTTCAAAACACTCAAGGAAGTTTTCTCCAACAAGCAGCAGGGGCGAGCAAAGGCGTTGCGGGTCGCTGCAGGGGCATGGAGGTAGAAGGCGTAATGACCAACCCAAGCTGCTGGTGTCGGGCAAAGGGATGACAGCGGCGGCGGAGGTGAGCACGGCAACAGGGCGAATCAAGGGGGGTCGACGTTTAGAGGGCAACGGTGGCGAGCAGTGGCGTCGCGGGTGCGGTAGAGCAAGGGCGGGTTGCTGCATGGCGGAGCGAAAGCAAAGCGGCCGGCGAAGGACAACAGGCGGAGGCTCGGCTGCTGCAAGTCGTGTGGCGAGGGAGGCAGAGCAGAAGCAGGGCGGTCGGCGTGGAGGACAATAGGCAGAGGCTCTGCCTGCTGTCCTTCGTGTATCCGCATGATAGATCGTATGTTAGGGAAGTAAATAAAAATCAATTCAAGTTGTCTACAAAACATTTTTTATGAAATAAAAGAGAAAGGTACCAAAAGGGCGTTAGAGAAATCTAGTGTAATCAAATCCCCAAACTCACAATCTCTAGTTCGCAGGAATAGAGTAAATCTCTTGTTACTTTACTTGGGTTTCTAATTGACCCACCAAAAATAGATTAGTGGCGACTCCTAGCTAATAATCTTTTGCATGCTAAATACTTGAACTTGAGTCGTGAATTGGTATGGGCTTGGGAGAGCCCGAGCTAAGTTTAGACTTAGTAGTCCATTAGCCCTAGGTGGTGCACCCGATGTTAGGTGGCGACAGCTTGGCAACTCCGCTGGGGACTTGAGTTGAAACTCTTAGTGGACTTAGGCTAATTTTCCTTTTGAAAAAATAGTTTTGTTTAGCAGCGAGGATCCCAAGTACGTCCCTAACATTTAACGTGTTAAATATTCTTGCAGGATGGGAGATATAAGGGGAAGTGTTCGCTAACCTTTGTTTTGCAGGGAGGTGTGGGAATGTATGGTTTATTTTCATATTTGAAGTGTTTCTTGATATAAACTGTTGTGCATGCCTTGCATTTAGCACTACACAATTGTACACACAACTTGCCGTCGAACCTGGGCCGCACTAAGACACTTAGGATGGTATTGAGTTGGATACGACTTCGACCGCGAGGCCGCGTAGTAGAGGTTGCCCAACTCAATCCCGGAAGCTTTTTTTTCCTTGGTGTCAAGAATGTTTACATCTGCTCGTGAGACTGTGTCACATTGGGGTATCATTCTTAATTAAGCTAGAGTTAGGAGGACTTGACTTAGTATGCGATGCTGCAACTAGTCATCCCACCCTGCTAACTCTACTTTGTTTAGCCTTCTTAGATAGAAATCGAACCCCACATTTCATGTGCTTGTCTATGTGGTTGCCGTCGATTTTCCTTGGTGAAGTAAGTCTTTTATCCCTATACTATGCAATTTACTTACTTTGTCATACTTGGTCTGTCCATGACAATCTAGGTCAATCTTTGATTTAATCCCTTTGTCAGTTAGAAATGGAATGAGGAAATTGTCATGCAATGACTCATTTGGAAAACAACAAAAACTTTGGATAATTTGTTTTCAAATCATGTCTTTATTATTCTTATTAGGGAGATTCAAATTTTGGCATTTCCTAGTTCATGTTTAGAAAACTTCATCCTTGCTAGGACATCCCACGTCTTTATTTTCCTAATCCATTTTTAGGAAATTCCCTTCATGTGTAGACCTTTTCGTGACTAAAAAAAAAAAAAAAAAGATTATTGTCATGGACCGATTCCTTATTTACACATCATACTTACATGTTCCCGTTTATTTGAACCAGGTGATTATGGAGCGATCCCGCTCACCCATCTGTACACGATCAAGAGCTAAAATGATGGATCTAAACGAGATGTTGAACCATATTGTTGATATTGACAATGACATGAATAAGTGAATTGCACGCTTCCAAAGTCAAGTCGATGAATTGTCTACTACTGTAGCTTGTCTCGTCAAGCAAAAGTGCTGTGATGACATAGATACCCTATCTTCAGTGAGAAATTGCGACTTGAAGAAGAGAGCCAAAAAGACTTTTGAACTATCTCATCAAGCAAAAGTACTTTACTTGGGTTTCTAAGTCACGATTGATATGGGCTTGGGAGAGCTCGAGCTAAGTTTAGACTTAGTAGTCCATTAGCCAAACCCTAGGTGGTGCACCCGAGGTTAGGTCACGATAGCTTGGTGACTCCACCGGGGATTAGTGTATAAAATAGTGTATAAATATGTGTTTGAAAAATCCAAATACCAAGATTTTCCTATGGCATGCTAAATGGTTCCAAGTCTTCAAGGCGTGTCTCTCTCATGGAGATAATGAGTCGATCCCGTTGTTGGGGATCATTGGTTCCACTTCCTATTACCCACTCCAAATGGCTCGTAAATATCGAGTTGTACAGGATCCACCACCTCCTCTTAAGCTGGGTTTGTTCCAAGTCAAATTCACTGCCAAGGATGGTGACCACAAGGAGGAACTTCGCTGTATCGAATAAGCTTGGCTCGCATGTTGCCAACAAAAGTTGAGTTTGCCTAAAGACGAGCTTGAGGGAAAGGAAAAGACTTACTATGCAATGGCTTGATACATCCGTCAGCACAAGATCCCGATTGAGTTTCTCCCAAGAGTGCCAGATGTGATTGAGAGGCCCACTCGGCAAGTAGAGCTTAATCGTCACAAAAGGAAGATTGAAGAACTCAAAAAGCAAGTCAAGAAGGACGCTAAGGAGAAAATGTAGTTACGTCGAGCGTTGGCCTCCAATTTGTTTATAGATTGAGCTAAGTAAAGTGGCTCGAATCTATTTAGTTTTCTACTTTAGCTTAATGTTTAGAAAGTCGAGTCATTTACTTTATTAGTTTATTTGTTTAGGGCATTTCAAGTTTTTTTTTTTTTTTTTTTTTTTTTTTTTTTTAAATTGTCAATGTCAAACAATCTCATTAATGATAAAAGTGGTTAGCTTTCGTCATGGACTAGCATGTTTTATATGAAATGCTTATTTTGTTCATTTCTTCAAATTATATGATAACGGATCCCTCACATTCGCCCATTATTACACGATCAAGAGCTAAAATGGTCAATCAAACTGAAATGCGTGATTGTATCTCCACTATGGAAGATTAACTCCAATGGTTAGTCACCTCTATGCACCTTCTGACAGCTCAAATCTAGTCCCTCCAAGTGAATCCGACTCTTGCACATGCTCTCCCTGAGATAGTAGTTCCGAAGTAGGCAAACAAGGCCCAAAAGAGTGATGAAGACATGCCTGAGCTGGAAGATGACCCACTGTCGGTCATTGTGGAAAAGGCTGAGCTTGACAACGTCCCTAAGACGAAGCAAGATGAACGATTCGCAAAGCTTGAAGAGAAAGTGAAGCAATTGTAAGAGTCGCAGAGTTTACTCCCGTTTGACTTGTCAGTTTATGAGAAGGTCAAGATGCCAAAAAAGTTTAATATGTCGGAGTTGAGAAATACGATGGTACTTCCTACCCAAAAGCTCATCTGCAGATGTATCACATACTCATGGCCTAATATGTCAAGAATGAGCCCCTCACAATCCAATCATTTCATGCGAGTTTGACGGGGTTCGCATTGAGCTGGTATGTGATGAAGAATGTGAACTTTCTCGACACTTGGAATGAAGTGGCTGACGCATTTCTCAAGCAATATAAGTTCAATATGGACATTACACCTTCCTGAGAAGATCTTGAGAGGATGGAGAAGAAGTGGAGTGATGAAGTTATTCGTTAAGACTCTCCCGCCCGAGTTCTGTAATCAAATGGCCAGCACATATGTTGAGAATTTCAATCAACTTATTCATGTGGGAGAATAAATTGAGATGGGGATAAGGGAATGATAGTTTACTGAGCCATCCAACAAAAGGTTTTCTACCAAGAAGCAGAAAGAGGATACTGTAGATGCGAATGTGGCCTATAGCCAAGAAAATGCTAATCGCAATCTGGCTATCCAGATGAATGCAAGGCAACAATAAACTGTTGGTTGTCAATCATTTGCTCAAGCAAATAATAGAAGGCAGTTCACTTCTCTCTCTAGATCTCCATCCCAAGTGTTGGCAATCCTCTTAAAGAAAGGTTTGCTTACTAGCAAGCCGAAGTGGCCTAATCACAAAAACATTTGTGGTTATGACTCGACAAAGAAGTGTGACTATCATAGCGGTGATTTGGGACATTCAACTGATGAATGTTTCACCCTCAAGCATCGGATCCAAAACCTCTTGGACACGAAGGCCTTTTCATTTCAAACTGCTCGGCCAAATGTCCAAAAGAATCCATTACCAAAGCATGAGGGTAGGGTGAATGCTATTCTGAAACCTAATGCCGTCAAATCAAGAACTCAAAGGTGCATATGGCGGATGACTACGATCGACTGGTGAGAGCTGGATATTATCTGGATCATGAGAATATTCCCCTATCATTGATGAAACAAAGAGTTGCCAAAATGGTGGATGATGGCGTCATGGTGTATGCTGACCATAATTGCATAGTTTCTATTATTTCTCATATCGTTATCGATTGGGAGAAGGAGCAGGCTACGCTCAATGCTAATAAGGAAGAAATAGATCCTTTACTTAAGGACATGCCCCCACTAGAAAATGCATCTGATGAGGAAGGTAGTGATTAAGATGTCTCAGCCATATGAGTACGTCGACAATAAGGCAGTGCCTTGGTCCTATGACCTAGATGTTGACCTCGTTACAAGTATTGGTCGGACTTATGCACAAGCTAGTGCTCAACCCGCATATCCTGTCACTGATGAAGAGGCTAAGAAATTTCTGGTTGTGATCAAGGCAAGTGAGTATAACGTGGTCGACTAGTTGCAAAAGATGCCCGCTCAAATCTCTTTGCTCGAACTCTTGCTAACATCCCTTGTGCACCAAAAGTCATTGATGAAGGTGCTAAGTGAAATTCGTAAACCAGAAACGATCGAGGCGGACAAGTTGGAGAAATTTGTGGGATCGGTCCTTCTCAAGGATCTAATTGCTTTTTCTGATGAGGAATTCCTTATTGAGGGGTAGGGGGCATCACAATGCACTCTACATCTCTGTCAAACACAAATCTTCCCATGTGTCCCGAGTGCTCATTGATAATGAGTCCGCCTGAAACAATGTCCATTGGCCACTCTTCACCGCCTCAAGATAGACCCATCCAAAGATACATGCTGCGATGATTTTGTGCGAGCTTTTGATGGCACAAAGAATGAGGTGATTGGGGAGATCCATCTTGATGTGCAAATAGGGCCGGTCATTTTCAACATCCCCTTCCAAGTGATGGATATCCCTACCACATTTAATTTTCTGTTGGGTTGTCCCTAGATACATATTGTTGGAGCGGTGCCTTCAAGTCTACATCAAAGTGTGAAGTTCGTGATCAAAGAGAAGCCGGTCACTGTTTATGGCGAAAAAGATCACCGAATTTATCATGAGACGGCTATCTCCTATGTGGAGCCAGACTTTGAGTTCGAATCAAGTTATCACTCATTTGAGTTAGTATCCACCATACACGCTTCCCAAGATTCGTCACCACTCACTCCTGAGGTTTCAAATGCTGCCCTTATGGTAGGAAGGGTGATGGTTGGGAATGATTTTGTTCCTGGTCGTGGTCTTGGAAAAGGGGTCAAGGTATTCGAAACCACATTGAAGCCCCTCAGAGGTCTCGTTCTGCTAGATTAGGGTTACCATGGAAGAGGTGGAGAAAGATTTGGAAGACAAAGACAGGAAAGACAGAACTCACCACCCGAGCAAGGGCAAGGGAGGTAAAGACAAAAAAGACAGCTGTTGCGACCTAATCTCGGGTGCATCACCTAGGGTTTGGCTAATGGATTACTAAGCCTAAACTTAGCTCGGGCTCTCCCAAGCCCATATCAATTTGCGACTTAGGTTCAAGTTCTTAACATGCAATTGATTTTTAATTAGGAGTTGCCACTAATCTATTTTTGGTAGGTCGATTAGAAACCCAAGTAAAGTAACATGAGATTTACTTTACTTCTACGAACCAAGATTTATGAGTTTGGGGACATACTTATGCTAGATTTCTCTAATGTCCTTTCGGTACCTTTCTCTTTTATTTTAAAAAAACAAAATTGCAGGCAGCTTGAATTGATTTTAATTTACCTCCCTAACATGTAAGGTAATCACGTAAGCATGCAAACCACCAATTTAACACCCAAGAAATCAATGAATAAATTACAAGACTTACCTCGTAGCAACGAAAGCATCTGCAATGTTAACTCAAAATTCACATCAAAAGCCCTAGATATGATACTTAATTAACACATAGTCACCCAATCTTTTTAAAGGATTTTCTCTTAATAAAATCTAATTTATGTGCAATGCAATCTGATCAAATGACCTAATTCTAATGACGGGCAATTTCTAATTAAATGGACCTAGCAACAATTACTAAATGACATGCAATTACTAAATGACATGCATTTCACGAACCTAATTCTATATGACATTCACATGATATTTTTGTATTTTTTAATAAAAATTCGTAACTAAAAATTTTTAGAAATAAAAATCTAACTAAAGTGAGATATTATCTATTTTAAGTTAGGAGATAGATTAATCTGAATCCTATCTTAACTTAGAAATTTATCTCGACATGCAATTTAACTCAAATATATTATCTAACCTAGATACCATCTAAATATGCATTCTAATGTAATTAGGAAAAAAATCTAACTATTCTATCATGCAATTCTATTTAGGAAATTAATTCTAATCTACATGATATGCAAATGTAATCTTTTTTTTTTTTGGGATAAATAAAGCAATTAAAGCAAGATAAGCACCAAATCACTCGAGATCATATATCATCCAATCAATGCGAATAATGAAATAATATCCAACCAACTTGAAATTTCGCGAATAAAATCGATGAGTTGACCTTAAGCTTGAAATATCAAAATATCAATTTTAAAGATTCACGCGGAATCAATAATTTTATCTAAAGCTTTATAGATGGAATCAAAGATTATATGCAGTTGCGAATTAGGAAATAAATCGTAATTTTCAGATATGTCTATCATTTATAAATGTGCACATTAGATACTAATACACATATTAGGTAGTAGATATATTAGAGATGTGGATCTTACCTAATTTGAAGATAATCTTTCCAAATTTGTACCAAACGCAATCGGACCGGGATTGCAACTAGCTCCTCGAAGTGGGACAGCGATGGCGACGTCCCTCGAAGCTCCGGTGAGGGGAGGCGAAGACGTGAGTTGCTGCAGCGGTTATGGTGCAACAGCGAAGCAGATGTGGGCAGCGTCGAGATTGGACTGCAATTTGACTTAAGAAAATCGGCGATGGATGGAGTCTAGGATAGCTCGACCAAAGTTGTTTCTCGGTGGCGCAGTAGTGAGGACCCGCGACGCGGGGGGGCTTCTAGGTGAGAGTCGGTGAACATTGAGGTTGCTATGATAGAGAATTTGGCCGACTTAATCTTCGCGAGTGGGGGGTACTGCAGAGAAGAAAGCCAAGTGTCCTCGCGACGTTTTCTCTTCTTCAAAAACCACCACGTTTGCTGGCTCGCTTTCTCAAACCTATTTTTTTTTATTTTTATTTTCCTTTTCAAGTTATGGTAGTCCATAACTCTCCAAGTAATCCAAGTGATGACAGAAAAAGTGAGGCCGGTTCAGACATAAAAGAAGCTTCAAACTGAGGACCCTCCACTTTGACAGGCCAAGCGTTGCAGATTGACTGCAACAACTTATTTGCCGAAGGTGGGGATTCGTCGTCGTTGTGGATCCCAGTCAGGTCAGCCCTCATCAATGCAATGGACAACAGGAGCAGCAACGTCCATGGGCGGTGAACTGCAACATCGTCAAGGTCAGCATCGAGCAAGCAGGGGCAAATCAGAACAACTTGTTCTTTGGAAGCTGCAGCTCGTCACAAGGCTACTGGTGGTATCAATGGGCTTGGTGAACCTGGCTTTTCATATGGGGCTTCTCAATCGGCAATAGGAGGTGTTGCGATTCCTGATGCTGTGAAGAAGCAAGTGGGTCAACTTCGCGAGTATGTGGGGCTCTCTTCCAACCGTGGACTAAGTGTGGCCTTTTTAGCCTCTTTATTCACTCTCACCTTCGCCTCCACACCCCCCCCCCCGCCCCCTTTGTTTTGTCGTGTGATGATTCCTTTTTTAGGGAAAGGACTCAAGCTTAGCAATTTTTTCTTTCTTTTTCAGCTCACGCTCGGAATCCCCTTTGATCATGTAATCTTTCTTATTTTGAGTCAAAGAATATATTACTCCATACATGCCCCACGCGATATTTCCTCTTAATATTTCATGCTTAAACTTCTAATCTTCAGTAAAATATATCCGCCTAATGTATAAATCACATGAATATATGAAATATTTACCAACTAAAATTATATGTTATGCAATTAATTAATTAATTAAATTTTTTAGGGGTTAATTTTTTTTATGCAATAGATAAATAACTGGATCGCCAAAATTTAGGTTTTAACAACTGCCCCTCTTTGAAGGTGAGTGCAACTATATTATTATTATTATTATTTTTTTTTTTTTGGAAAATGAACTCCACTTTAGAATGCAATTTATATGATGCATGGAAATGCTAATGCAAATGATAAAGGAACCTACCTAGAATAACCTACCTTCAAGGAGGGTAGAGTAATTCAAGATAGTTGGTGTTACATGTCCAAGACCCATACCTTTCTACGGTCGCCCAGAAAAGTAATGAGGCTTTGTAAGGAGACTACTTCTCTAGGACCCGTACCTTTCTACAGTCACCCAATATGGCAGTATTTAGTTGTCTAGGACCCGAACCTTTCTTCAATCGCCTTGACGAAAACAAAATTGCTTTTCCAGGACTCGTACCTTACGGTTGCTTGTTAGAGCAATCAATATTGTCTAGGACCCGTACCATTCTATGATCGCCTAAATGGGAAATCACTTTCCAGGACCCTTACCTTTCTATAGTCACTGAATGAGAAATAGCTTTTCCAGGATTCGTACATTTCTACGGTCACCTGTTAAAGCAACAAATATTGTCTAAGACCCGTACCATTATATGGTCTCCTAAACGGGAAATCACTTTCTAGGACCCATACCTTTCTAAGGTAGCCCGTTAAAGCAACAAATATTGTCTAGAACCTATATCATTCTACAATCGCCTAGCATTGCGGCATAGATCATCTGACCATGACCCAAACCTTTCTTCGGTCACCTTAATCAGACTGAATTTGGAGAAAATTTTTGGGGGACGGCTCGACCGAGTTGAGTGTTGGTGCACTTGAGAGAGAATACCTCCTAAGCACGTCGATTTGATAGGGGGACTCCGAGTTATGGAAGCACACCAGGTGAAGAACTCCGAGCTACGGGAGCACGCCGTGTCAATTAAAAGGGACATCAGGTTATGGAAGCATGTCGAGTCGATGAAAATGACTCTAAGCTACAAAAGCATAACATGTCAATATAAAGGAAATCTGAGCTATGGAAGCACGCCGGTTCAATAAAAGGGACTCTGGACTAAGAAAGCACGCCATGTCAATATAAAAGACTCTAGGCTACGAAAACACGCCATGTCAATATAAAAGACTCTAGGTTACGAAAGCACACTAGGTCAATATAAAGGGATACCGGGCTATGGAAGCACGTCGGGTCGATAAAGAAGGACATCAGGTTACAAAAGCACGCCGAGTTGATAAAAATGACACCGGGTTATGGAAGCACGCCGGGTCAGTGAAAATGGCTTCGGGCTATGAAAGCACGTAAGTATGAAAAACATTATTATGAGCGTTCATTCAAGGAATTGTCCCACGAATGGACTGTCTCCGCAATGGGTGTTCTTGGATTGCCCTTATCGAAAGGGAACAAACACACAAATTGATCAATCGAGATTGAAAATCCGATCTTCAGTAGACATTCTATTTTTGCTTTTGCCCCTGCACAAAACAACGTGCATCAAAATAAATTCAAATTGCACATTCATTTTGGCTCGAATCGAGATTTTATCTCAGTCATGTCACTACTAGAATCTGTAGTGCCCCCAATTCGTCATCTGCAAGGAAAATAACATAGTGTCAATTCCAAAATTAATTATATTCCATGAATGCAATGTATCCATTTCATCCAAGACAGATGATCATCTTTTGACTTGTTCCATCATTTTCTCATGGAAATGAGAAACTTCATTTGGCTTTCGAGAATGACATCTCACACAAATTGTAATGAGATGTGCAACACATCACACTTTGGAATCTAGATGATCTTCTTTTGACTTGCCTCGATTTCTTATTGATGTGCAAGGAAATTGCTCGGGACAAGTAAGAGGATAAGAAATGTTTAATGTCTTCTTCACTCTTGGGAGATATCATCACAATCAGCTAAGAAATGATCCTTTGCCCCCACGTCTATTTTTCCTTCGGATGTATGTTCCCAAATCAACGGGCCCACTATCACTTGGAAATTGACGCGTTATTTTCAAACGCCTCTCTATTATGCTTTGAGACATGAAGTAAATGAGTTAGAAAAACAAACAAGGGTAAAATAATGCATGTTTTTGGAAATGGCTTCAAAAATGATTTTTTTATTTTGAGGAATTTTTTGGATGAGGAAGCATGAAGAAGCCCAGTACTCATAATTTCTCCATGGATGATATTTTCTTTTCATTGTTGGATATCGTTACCGGGTTGGTTTGGTGTACCCCCATCGTGTCCTCAAAAAAAAATTTGTAATTTTATTGATATTAATCAATCAAATTACATTTATTGGAATGAAAAATGTGATATTCAAACCCTAAAAGAAAGTGAAACAGAAAAAATTGAAACCAATCCCTAAAAAATAATAAAAATTCTCACGCAGGGGAAGGTGCAACTAAACATGCCCCAAATTAAACAAGGAAAGCGAACTACTTAGAACCATGAATCATGTGTGCTTGAGTTCTTCACCCTCCTTGGTCTTGTGATGCGAACCCTCCAGGTCAAATATTCTTCCTTCCAGATATGTCACTAGTCTTTTCATGGCGGCATCAAGTTCGGCTTCTTCAGGAAAATGAGATGGTTCAAAAGTCTTTTTGTCTCTCTTATTCGAGTTGCAATTTCTCACTGAAGATAGAGTATCTATGTCATCACAACACTTTTGCTTGACGAGACAGGCTACAGTAGTAGACAATTCATCGACTTGACTTTGGAGGCGTGCAATTCGCTTGTTCATGTCATTGTCAATATCAACGAAATGGTTCAACATCTCGTTTTGATCCATCATTTTAGCTCTCGATCTTGTACAAATGGGTGAGCAGGATCGCTCCATAATCACCTAGTTCAAATGAACGAGAACATGTAAGCATGAGGTGTAAATAGGGAACCAGTCTATGACAACAATCTATTTTTTTTTCTTTTTTAGTCACGAAAAGGTCCACACATGAAGGGAATTTCTTAAAAATGGACTAGGAAAATAAAAACATGGGACGCCCTAGCAAGGACGAAGTTTCCTAAACATGAACTAGGAAAGGCCAAAATTTGAATCTCCTTAATAAGAACAATAAATACATGAGTTGAAAACAAATTGTCCAAAGTTTTTTGTTATTTTCCAAATGATTCATTGCATGGCAATTTCCTCATTCCATTTCTAATTGATCAAGAATTAGATCAAATGGCTAACCTAGATTGTCGTGGACAAACCAAAAGTATGACAAAGTAAGTAAATTGCATAGTATAGGGATAGAAGACTTACTTCATCAAGGAAAATCGATGGCAATCACATAGACAATCACATGAAATGTGGGGTTCGATTTCTATCTAAGAAGGCTAAGCAAAATGGAGTTAAAAGGGTGGGATGACTAGTCGCAACCTCTCGTACTAAGTCAAGTCCTCTTAACTCCAGCTCAGTAAAAAATGATACCCCAATGCAGCGCAGTCTCGTGGACAGAGGTAAGCATTCTTGACACCAATAAAAAAACTTTCGGGATTGAGTTGGGCAACCTCTACTATGCGGCCTCGCAGTCGAAGTCGTATTCAACTCAATACCATCCTAAGTATCCTAGTGTGGCCCAGGTCCGGCGATAGGTTTTGTGTACAATAGTGTAGTACTAAATGCAAGGTATGCACAACAATTTATATCAAGCAACACTTCAATAATTTGAATTCAAAACATTTATCCCAAACTCCAACCTGCAAGACAAGAGTTAGCAATCATTACTCCCCTTATAACTCCCCATCTCACCTGGGATCCTCGCTGCCAAACAAAAATATTTTTCAAAAAAAGAGAAAATCAGCCTATGTCCACTAAGAGTTTTAACTTAATTCCCTAGTGGAGTCACCAAGCTATTGCGACCTAATCTCGGAGGCACCACCTAGGGTTTAGTAAATGGATTATTAAGCCTAAACTTAGCTCGAGCTCTCTCAAGCCCAAACTAATTCGCAACTTAGATTCAAGTTGTTAACATGCAATTGATTTTTAGCTAGAAATCGTCATTAATCTATTTTCGATAGGTCGATTAGAAACCCAAGTAAAGTAATGTCGTGACCTAACCTCAGGTGCACCACCTAGGGTTTGGCTAAATTACTACTAAGTCTAAACTTAGCTCAAGCTCTCCCAAGCCCATACCAATTCGTGACTTAGGTTCAAGTATTTAGCATGCAAAAGATTATTAGCTAGGAGTCGCCACTAATCTATTTTTGGTGGATCGATTAGAAACCCAAGTAAAGTAACGGGAGATTTACTTTACTCCTACGAACCAAAGATTGTGAGATCAGGGACTTAATTACGCTAGATTTCTCTAACGCCCTTTTGGTACCTTTCTCTTTTATTTCGAAAAAAAATCTTTTGCAAGCAGTTTGAAGTGATTTTAATTTACTTCCCTAACATACGAGGCGATCATGCAGGTGCACAAACCACCAATTTAACACCAAATAAAACAATAAATTAAATACGGGACTTATCTTGTAGCAACGAAAGCATCTGCAATGTTAGCTCAAAATTTACATCAAAAGCCTTAGATATGATTCTTAATTAACATATGGTCACTCAATCTTTTTTAAGGATTTTCTCTTGCTTAACAAAATCTAATCTATGTGCAATGCAATCTAACCAAATGACCTAATTCTAATGACGGGCAATTTCTAATTAAATGGACCAAGCAACAATCACTAAATGACATGAATTTAATAATAAAAATCTAGCTAAAGTAAGATATTATCTATTTTAAGTTAGATAAATAGACTAATCAGAATCCTATCTTAACTTAGAAATTTATCTCAACATGCAATCTAATTCAAAGATACCATCTAACCTAGATATCATCTAAACATGCATTCTAATATAATTAGAAAGGTATCTAACTATTCTATCATGCAATTTTATCTAGGAAATTAATTGTAATCTACATGATATGCAAATACAATCTTTTTTGTATTTTCAGGATAAATAAAGCAATTAAAAAATAAGCACCAAATCATTCACGGTCATCAAAGACATTATCCATTATTCAAATTAGGAAACAATATTTAATCAATTTGATTATTTCGCTAATAAAATCGATAAATTGATCTTAAGCCTTAAAGATCAAAATATCAATTATATTCCCGCGTGATTAATTATTCCATCTAAAGCCTAATAGATGGAATAAAAAATTGATGTATGGTTACGGATTAGGCAGTAAATCATAATTGGGATATATATCTATCACTTATAAGTATGCACATTAGATACTGATAAACATATATTAGGCAGTAAAATATGCAAATATACTAGAGATGTGCATCTTACCTGATTCGAGGATATTCTTTCCAAATTTGGACCAAGCGCAATTAGATCGGGATCACAACCGGCTCCTTGATGGTGAATACCGAGTGGAGGCGAGTGGCAATGAGTGGCGGGTGTGGGGGCGCGCCGACCGGCTTAGGCTGCTATGGACGTCCGATGGGCTGGTTTAGATCGATGATGAATCTCTGAGAAAGCAAAGTCCGCTAGCGGCTAAGTAAAAGTCGATGCGAGGGGGAGGTGCAACCATCAAGTCCATAACTGCCAGGTCTTTGTCGGCAAGCTAGACACGATGGGAGGGCTTTAAGGGCGAGTTGGATGCAGTAGTAGAGGGTTGGTGCTTGTTGGAAAATGTTGCAGGAGCTTAGTGAGTGGTTGTCGATGCTGGGTGGAGCTTCATTGAGGTTTGCAGCAGCGGCGAGCAAAGGCGTCGCGGGTCACCGTAGGGGCACGGAGGCAGAAGGCGCAGCAACCAGCCCAAGCTGTTGGCATAGGGCAGAGGGACGGCAATGGCGGCGGAGGCGAGCATGGCAGCGGGGCGAGTGAAGGGGGGTCGACATTCAGAGGGCAGCGGCGGCGAGCAGAAGTAGAGTGGCCGACGCGAAGGACAACAGGTGGAGGCTCGGCTGCTGCGAGTTGTGCGACGAGGGAGGCAGAGCGAAGCATGGCGGTCGGCACGGGGGACAGCGGGTAAAGGCTCGGTTCTTGCGGGTCGTGCGGCAAGGGAGGTGGAGCAGAAGCGCAGGCGAAGCGATGAGGTAGCAGCTACTTTGGACTATTGATGTTTTTTCAACAGCTTCAATGGTCATCGATGAAATCAATTTGGGAATTTTACGGATCTCGAATTCCTTAACCTTTCATTGAATTCAATTTTAGGTCATATTCTCGCTACTTTGGACTAGCTATCATCTCCAAAAAAGCTACAACTCTCTTTTAACAAATTAAGCGAGAACATTCCAAAGGTATTGGACAACTACCCAATCTGGAGTTGATGCTCTTTGGAAATAATCAATTGGATATAAATTCATCGAACTTCACGTGTTAAAAATGCCCTAAACATTCTATATTTGTGCCAATTTAGTCCTAAATTTTTGTTTTGTGCCAATTTAGTCCTAAACTTTTTTACTTAGTGCCAATGCATTCATTTCTAGCTAATTTTGGCCAGATTTTGCTAACTAGGCACCAGCCGACTGACATGGACAACTTTTAATAATATTTTGATATTTTTGAATTTTCATTTTTCTTTTTCTTTTTCGATTTTTCTTTTTTCCTTCTCTGCCTCCTTCCTCTAGACAGTCATTAGACCTCAGCAATCAGCGAGAGGCGACAGCTGGCTAGCCTCAGCCTTGCTAGTGGCCGCAAGCCCGCCTCGCCAAAGGCTAGGTAAGGCTCGATCTCGCCGGATCTAGCTATGGCGAGCCTTAACCCTCATCAACCCAGTGCAAGGCCAACTCAAGGCTACCCTCGCGACAACTGGCGACGGCTCGAGCCTCGCCAGCTGTCGCCTATGGCCGGTCACTAAGGTCCAGCGACCGGCTGAAGGAAGGAGGAGTAGAAGGAAAAAAGAAAATAAAAAGGAAAAGGAAATAAAAAATTGTCAAAAATATTAAAATAGTATCAAAAATTGTCAATGTCCACGTCGATCATACCACGTCAGCCAACCGACATCCAGTTAACAAAATCTAGCCGAAATTAGCTGGAAATGACTGAACTGGCACTAAGTAAAAAGTTTTATGACTAAATTAGTATAAAAAAATGTTTATGACTAAATTGGCACAAATGCAAAAAGTTTAGGACTTTTTTTGTACTTTTCCCCATTTTGTAGATCTCACTAGCTTGCTCAAATTGTATTTTTATTTGAACAAACTTGTCACAAATATCAGCGCATCTTGGGTTCCTCCTTTAGAAATTCATATGTCAAGTTGCAAAATGCAACTAGAGTTCTCAACCTTGCTTCAAACACAGAGTAACATTTCAGCATTAGACATGTATAATGCTACCATCTTAGATGAAGTGTCCCATTGGCAACTTGACGTTTTATCCAATATTGAAGTGTTGGATCTCTCCATAAATATGCTTAGAGGCAACATTGCCCAAATTTTTAGTAATAAGAGAAAACTCAAATCGTCTTCAAAATAAAAGTATAGAGGCTAATATGCTATATAGAAAGGGGAAAATGAACCAAAAAAGAAAATAAAATAAAATTATCTTCATCCTTAGATGTTAATGGGCCAAGTTGAACTTGAAGGAGGGGTGTGCTGTGTGAGTTAGTTGTGCAAGACTCATGCTGTGACATCCAGATTTTCAGATTCTGATTTCGATTGAATAAATTGGGCATTTCATCGACGCGACTACAGTGCTTTTCTCTGAGTTGGCCACTCATGAGATAACTAGACTAGATGAGTGAGCTATTAAGGACTTTAAGGCAAATAGACTTGAGAATTCAACCATGAATCGACTTCTCGACCGAGCTCATCCTTAGAGATCATTACGGCATAGTTAAAAATCGAATTAAGATCAGAGATAGGTCGGTTCGACTAAGATGTGTGGCCGATCGTGGGTGACTCCACTAAATTGGAAAATTCTCGTCGACCGGCACTAATTTGATTTTACTGTCGTTTTGGTACCCTATGTCCATATTTGAATCCTCGAGATTTTCACGACAACCGAGAATCACCAATGTGTCGAGTGGATTCATTGTGGCTTGAAGAAAATCGACCACGGGTCATTTGTCCTAAAAAGTTCTAAAAACTATCCGGTAGTCTTGGTCACGCTAAAAACACGTCAGAGTGAAATTAACCGTCAATCTGAGTCCGATTTCAGAAATTGAAATTCTTTCATGTCACAATAAATTTTAGGAACGTCAACTCAGCCTCAGAATATTTTTCTGATAATCGAAACTTTTTGGGAAAAAGTCGGTTTATGGCCATTTTCGTTCGGTTGAAGCCGGGGATTAATTTTGGTTGTGAAATTGAGAAGCATGAAGGATTCTTGGATGAGGAAAATAATCAATTTGTTAAGTGAGACATTAATTGATTTTGTGAGTCATTTGAGAGAAATTCAAGAGGGAAATTGGATGCAGAAATGCAAGTGGAGACCAAGTACTCTAGTTTGGAATTTCTTTTGGGATTAAATGAGCTTATTCAAAAGAAAATGGGATAAGAATTTTCTATTTGAGGAAATTCTTTTCTTTTAGCTTTCTTCCCATTTCTTTTTCTATTTTTGGCTAAACACCTTTTCCCCATTTTTGCCACAAGTTTCTCTCTCCCCATTTCTTTCTTTCTTTCTTTTTTCTTTTTCTCTCTCTTTCTCTCTCTCTCTTGCTCCTCGTACGAAGCCCCCCTCCACCAATGCCTTATGTTGTCTTCCAACTTGCTTCCTTCACTTTTTACCTTTTTGACTTCATCTCTCTCACTCTCTTGACACTCTCTCCCTCTCACCGTGTGAACCAGAAAAGCTAAAGACAGAAGTAGCTCGACATTGCCAGCAAGCCGCCTGAACGTCGCAGCCACGCCAGACCACCGTTTGCTCGACCGCACACCGCCTCACGCTCACCGCCCGTACGCCATCTACCCCCGTCCAGTCGAGTTGCCGTCCACGACCCCGCCTAGCCAACTACTGTTCGGTGGTCGTGAGGGACGGTAGAGGGCCACCAGAGCTTCCCTCGACGCCGATTCGCCCCGGTTTGGCTTCCGCATCTCTTCCCAACCCTTTACCGCCCCCAACCATCTCATTTACCCTCTTTTTCGCAGCCTCTTCAACATCGTGCAGAGTGGGTTTCCCGCAAGTTTGTGGGCTGTTTTGGGGCGTTTCCGAACCCCGAACCCAAGGTCCACTTTGGAGTTTATTGTTCCCCACGCCGTTCCCGTCGGTTTGATCCGACTTGCGCGTTATTTCGGTGAGTTTTCTCACTAATGCTTTCTTAGTTTACTAATTATGCTTAGGGATTGGTTAAATTTATTTAAGTGCAATTAGGTGGTTAAATTAATTTAAATTAGGTAAATTAGTGACTTAATTATGCATGTTAGGTGGTTAGACTTAGTCATTAGCAAGTAGAGAGCTTCTAAGATTTATTGAATGCTTCTCGGGATTTTTCCCGACCCTTATCGGGCTTCAATTAGGCATTTCGGGCCTAAATGGGATTTTAGTAATTAAATATTAATTTTCGAAATTAATTTAATTAATTAATTATTTTCCAGAAATTCAACCGGAATGGCCGGTGACCGGGATTTTACGTTGATGATCGTGGTGTAGTCTGTTTATTTAATTGAGCTCTATTTTGAGCTAAATTGGAATTATTGTATTTATTTATTAATTTTCGAAATTAATTATTTATTTATTTATTTTTCGAAAATTAAGGCTGGGATAGCCGACAACCGAAATTTCGTGCTGATTGTCGTGGTGCAGTCCGTTTATTTATTTGAGCTCCACATTGTGCTGAATTAAATTGATTGTGCAATTTGAGGAATTGTTCCTTAATTGATTGAAATTGAGTGGAATTGAATGATTGATTAGTAGATGGCCGAGTATGGTTATTTAACCTTTATGATACTTTGGTGAGTTATAAAGCGAAAAGAATCATAAGAGTGAACTGGGAATTCTCTTGGCTGAGATCGATTAGGTACGAAGTATAGATAGGCGTGGTTCGGTGATTAAGGATATCACTGTGCGAAAACGGAGCCTTAAAAAATGCACATAGACTGTCGGTGACCTATGACTTGTGACATTCGTGGTTTTGTGATTAAGGATATCACGGTGCGAAAACGGCGCCTTAAAGAACGCACATAGACTGTCTGTGATCTATGACGGGCATGGTTCAGTGATTAAGGATATCACTGTGTGAAAACGGCGCCTTAAAGAACGCACATAGACCGTTTGTTACTTATGTCACCTTGGCGAAAACGACGCCCGAGAGTATTAATGGAGCTCTGTGACTAAGTGTACTATTTAAGGTTATATGGGATGGAATGAAATGACCGAGAGATAGTCCGACTGACATATAATCAACTAGGTCAATTGATCAATGCTTTGATCCGATTGTTGTGAAGTGATTGATTGAATCGATTTGACCGATGAAGGTGCGATTGACATGTAATCGACTAAGTCGATTTGATCGATGTTTCGATCTTTTATGATTGTTTGGGTGCCTATTGAAGTGTATTGATTTGTAGGTTGGGACTGAGGCCAAGGTAAGTCCTCTGACTCGTGTTGTGCATAGGCAGCCTTAAGGTGTATTGGTTTACTGATCGGATTTAAGGGGTAGAACTTGCTGAGACGTATTCTCATCCCGGTTGTGGGATAACATTTCAGGACTTGATGAGGAACCTGAGGAGAAAGAACCCAAAGAGGAGTTTAGAGGAGAACCCTGAGGATAGGATCCTGATGAGGATTGAGACTCCACTCCTATCTGATGACTTTTGCTGTGGAACTTGTTGAGTAGAAACCAACCTTTTAACATGGCTTGTATATGTATATGTATGCTGAGTTGTTATAGATATACATAAGAGTGTTAGTTTTCAGGTTAAGTTTCTAGTCCTACTTGTATATCCCATTGCTTTATTGTGTGGAGATTTTTATAACTACTTCCGCATGTGCTATTAAAAAGGAAAGGGTCGGCGATATGTGGTTCTGGGATATCGCATTTTAAAATCGACCAAGGTAAGGGATGTGTGCGTGCCTGAGAATCGGCGCGTGACACATGCATATTGGTCAAAATGGCTTATTATTGGGTTTTGCGGCGGTAAGCTTTTATTTTTCCATCACTCATCTCCTCTAATCATTTCCCCAACTGCATTAAGCTTTTGGGGACTGAGTTATTACTTATAAGTGGGTTCAAAATGGGTCTATGACCGACCCATTAAAACTCATTTTTTAGTTGGGCCAAGTTCACATTTTTTGCTTTTCAGAAATATAATAACATTCATGTTAGGATGTTTCCATTATTTTTTTATATTACTTTCATAGTTCTTGCAATTTTGTGTATTGTTTTTTTTTTCCCCTTTTACATTTGTTTACTGTTTTATCATAATCTAAAATAGAATTTATCTATATCATCACGTTTAGCAGTTAACCCTAGCTTCAAACTCTTCCCCATAACCTGGCGTATCAAAACTAAAGATGCGAGATCTTCTAAACTAACAGGGTAACTTTCCCATGTAAAGTATAAGAAGCAAGCTACGCATAGAAACCTGAACTGTTTGGCTATATAAAAGGTGACTCAAGACAGCAAAAGATCACAACAGCTTCATCTCCCCGCCAAAAGCAAGATTGCACATCCTCCATCAACGGTAACATACAATCGCTATCCCTACAAACAATCGGTAAGAGTCACGATCTCAGAATGCCAAACAACGACGATTGCCACTAGAGCGGAAGAGAACATATATAAGACACCAGGAAAGGGCCACAAAGCCCAAAACCGTGTCCGCCTCTGCAAAAGGGGCATATGAGCCTACCAGCACTATCACGTTGGGAGCAACACTATTGACAAATAGCGATCTAGCACAGCATGCGATGTGCAACTGTCGGTTGTATTAAACCTTTCGAAAGTCAGCGAAGCTCGGGAATTGAATATTCTTCGTCGACGGCGCTTTAAGACTCATATGACCACCAATCATCGTATGCGTTAACACTAACAATTCGCAATCGATCATTTGATCATTTTCAAAATTTAAACTGTGACCATATGTATATGAAGTAGTGGTAGCCATAACGTGAAGCAAATTGATTTCAAAAACCCTTTGGGGTGCTCAGATTCCTTGCCGTTTGCACATCTTCAAGACCAATTTTCCCGGTTCTGGGGTTGAGATGTGAATACACGTATACTTCATATGTCGCCATCATAGATATGAATCTGCATGGGCCGTGGTTGTAACAAGGACATCCACCCTGTATATCGCCATAATCACAGATAGCCTTTTTGCAAGTGAACTATGACGCTCCCTTGTGGTACAATACCCCACTATCATCTCCTGTGCACCGGGAAAGGCACGACCAGGGCCTTCGGGTCCAAGATAATAAAAGCCATCAGTCAGCTTTTCATAGTGCATCCTTGAAAGTCATAGCAAAATATGCCTTTTGTATCCTAGCACAAATTATATTCTCACGGACATAACATGATGGGTCACATTCTAATTGAGGATGTCATGGAGGAGGCAAAATTATCCAAAAAATCCTAAATTTATTGTATGGTAATCAATTATGTCATAAACATTTCAATTGTGTTGATTTAGTTCTAAAACTTTTAATGAGTTGCCAATGTCCTAAATCTTTTTTTTCTTTTATTATTCATTTTTTATTTTCTTATCTTTTCCTTCTTTACATTTTTCTTTTTTTTTCTTTTCTTTTTTATTCTCTTCTTTTCTTTTTTTCTTTTTCCCTCCACCGGCCATCGCCAGGCCTTGTTGATGGTGGGCAGAGTACGTCGGCCTCCGGCTAGAGCCGCCCTTTTAGGCCCTTGGGCAAGCGTGGGCTGCCCTCCTCCAATCTAGCAAGAGCGGCCCTCGCCTGAGGTTGACAATGGTCGGCAATGGTCAGCGTAGGGATAGAGGAAAAAATAAAAAATCAGGTGAAGGCCAGCAATGGTCAGCAAAGGGATAGAGGAAAAAAAAAATAAGGAAAATGAGAGAGAGTAATTTAAAAAAATATTTATTATCAAAATTTGGCTACGTCAATGATTTATAGCCAAAAGTTGGCCGGATTGACTGAATTGACAAAATGTAAAAATGTTTTGGAACTCAAATGATATAAGTAAAATGTTCAGAACTAAATTGGCAAAGACCCAATAGGTTTATGATTTTTTAGACAATTTCCCCTATTTTAAATGAGAGAATCGCAAATTCCCAAATTGCAACATAAGTTTTCAATTGGCGAAGTGATCAGCAATTTGATAGCTACCTTGATTGCTAAATTAGTCCCTTTGCGTGTGACCTACGTACCCGTGTTCATGTGGGTGCGTACTATGATGCACATGTGTAACGTTTCTAAGTTAAAGTGGGCGAAACGAATGCGACGCGCAAGATTCTCGATTCTAGCTTCAATTTTTGCACATTCTTTAATGAAACTGTACGGTCAAAAAATAATAATTCGTGGCGTAAGTATTCGTTGGATATTAATAGTTGTGGAGGCTAATAATAGAATTTGAAGGAGGATGAATAGGTAGTCTAAGAACAATAAAAAAAAAAATCACAGAAAATAACAAGTTGATCTTCAAACAATAACCAAAAGCGAATATATAAATCAGGTGCGCTTACTATTTTTAACAGACGGTGATGATAATAAACATGTAATACTAATAGTGAAGAGGTAAAAGATTTGTAAATAGATATATAACGATTCGGCTTTGTTGACACCTAAATTTTTGGGGTTATTTTTCGCTAAATAAAAAATAATAAAAAAAATCATAATCACATGGCATATAGTTTAGGAAAATTTTATTTTGTTAAGATTTTTTCATATATTTAGGTAATATACATTGGGAGATCACTTTTGCACAAAAGGGAATTTTCTTGATGGAATATGCGAAAAATATTTCAAACGATATATTTAGGAAGTATCGTCTTCAAGCAAAATTAGAAATGAAATATATCCCCAAGATACAATTTTTTGGCTTATAAAAGGGGTCACGTACGGTAAGTCCAAGGGGGCTCTTCTCAGATTTTCTAGGGTTTTTCCTGGGATCATTCGACAAAAGAGGTTTCCTTTCGTTCTTTGAGAAAACCACAGAAGAAAACAAAGGAAAAAGCTTTGGAGAGAAAGCTGGTTTTGCTGAAAAAGTTATGCAAAAAAGGTGAAAGAGCAGAGAAGGGACAATAGAGAGAGGGACGTGGGAAGTGACGTGCAGCAGAGGGGAGGGAGAGAAAAAACGAAAAAAGAAAAGAAAAGGGGTGCACCGTTCTTCTTCGTGGGTTCCTTCTCCTCAAAGCTGCACGCCCTTTCATCGCTGACCACCGCGCCCGCGTCCGCCTTCGACACCAGCAGACCGGCACCCGTGAAGCCCCCACTGACTTGCGCCGCCGCCCTGTGCCGCTCCGCCGCGCGACCTGCACCTTCCGCTCGTCACCGACACCAGCAGACCGGTGCCCGTGAAGCCCCCACTGACTTGCGCCGCCGTCCTGTGCCACTCCGTTCGCGTCCGCCACTTCTTTTTTTTTTTTTTTTTTGTTGTTACTTATTTCCTTATTATTTTTTTTATATTTTCCCTTATAGTTTTTTTTTTTTTTAGTGAAGTTGTTCCTAAATATATGATTGATATTCCAACATGAAAGTGCCCCCAAATTAGGGGTTGTCGGTCCGATTTTATGCCCGAAATCCGACTCGCAATCACTTCAAAATCGACAATCCAATCTCAGCCCGAGATTTGATTCGCGATTTAATTTTAAAATTGGTCAACCCGATCATGCGCGAGATATGGTTTGCCAATTTTTGGATATCAACATTAACTTGCTTGATTTGATGACGTGGTGATTGAGTCAGTTTTATTTTCGTAAAAGGAAAAAGAAATCAAAAAATCTGAGTTAGGATTAGGTTTTTTAATTATTTTGCATGTTTAGAATAGGGATTTTATTTTGAGTCATGAAAAAAGAAAAAGAAAAAGTGCATTCATTTAGGATGTTAGATTTTTTATGTGAATTGCATGTTTAATTTTAATTTCGAATTTCATATAAAAATTAGAATTATGGCATTCTTTGCATGTTATTGTTAGATAAAATTGCACGCTTTATTTTAGGTCTAGATAGATTTAAAAAAAAAAAGAATTGCATGATAGTTTTTTTTTAAATGCACATAGTATCTAGATTAGATAATATTTTAGGATTGCATCACGAGATAATGTTCTAGATTAAGATAGGATTGGTATATTCCTAACTTAAAATAGATAATGTTTCGCTTTAGTTAGATTTTTATTTTTAGTGATTTTTAATTATGAATTTTCATTAAAAGAAACAAATCAAAAAAATCATTCTCATGCATATTAGAATAGGATTGCATGTTTCATTTTAAATTTAAATTAACTTTTAGATATATTGCATCTTGGGTTAGAAGTCACTAGGTTAAAATAATACCTTGGTTTAAATTAGGATTCAGTTTGCCCTAATCCTTAATTTAAATTGGATAGAATTTTAACCAAGTTGGGTAATTGTTGCATTTTTCTTAATTTTGAATTTTAAAAATAAAAATAAAAATTTGTCTTAGGATAAATTAATTTCAATTTCTAGGATAGATTGCATTTTCTAGAATAAAAATTATGTGCACGTCATATAGAAATAGGCTCATGAAATGCACGTCATTTAGTATTTGCTAAGTTCATTTAATTAGAACTTCCTTGTTATTAGAATTAGGTCATCTTGATTAATTTAGATTGCATGTTTAATTATTGCATGTTCATTAAGAAATCATTAGTTTTTTTTCATATAGTTAGGACATGTTGCCATGCCATATTATTTCATATTAGATTAGAAGCATTGCATTGCGTTGCATGTGGATTATGCTCTTGTCTAAAAAAAAGTGAAAGCAAAAATTGAGTGATTGCTTGTTAATTAGAAATCATATCTAGGATTCTTTGATGTGAATTCGATCTAACAACGCAGATGCTTTCGTTGCTTTAAGTAAGTCCTGCATTTTATTTATTTACTTTCTTGGGTGTTAAATTGGTGGTTTGCGCACTTGAGTGATCACCTCACATGTTAGGAAAGTAAATTAAAATTGATTCAAACTGCTTGCCAAACATTTTTCAAAATAAAAGAAAAGGTACCGAAAGGGCGTTAGAGAAATCTAACGTAACCAAGTCCCCGAACTCACAAATCTACGGTTCGTAGGAGTAAGGTAAAACTCCCATTACTTTACTTGGGTTTCTAATCGACCCACCAAAAATAGATTAGTGGCGACTCACGATTGAAAATCATTTGCATGTTAAGAATTTGAACCAAAGTCGCGAATTGGTATGGGCTTTGGGAGAGCCCGGCTAAGTTTAGGCTTAGTAATCCATTAGCCAAATCATAGGTGGTTCACCCCCCCGAAAAAATTGGTCGCGACAGGCTTTATCTCTGAACCTACATTCACTCTCAATACTAACAGCAATAACAAAGCTGAAATCTACTAACCTTCAAGAAAAGTTACAATTAATGAGTATTGCATTTTCAATAGATTACACTCATAGGACTCTTGTACTACTATCACTCTTGTACACTTGTTCTTATCACTGATTACAAACATTAGTAGTACATAGACATTGAGATCAAGAGACACAACTATTACCGACAAAAATAGAGCAAAGAAGAAGACTCAAAGGGCCATGGAACCCCAAAACTGTGTCCGCCTCTACAAAAGGAGCATCTAAACCTACCTGCACTACCACGATGGGAGCAACACAAATTGACAAATAGTGATTCTAACACAACATGCGACGTGCAATTGTCACTAATATCAAACGTTTTGAAAGTTAACCAAGCTCGAGATTTGAAAATTTTTTGCCGATGGTGCGTTAAGACTTGTATGACCACCGATTATCCTATGCATTAACACTAACAATTCATGATCGACCATTTCATTTTCAAAATTAAACTGTGACCAGAATGTATATAAAACAGTAATAACCACAACTCACGCAAAAATGATTTCACAAGCTCTTTGGGGTGCTCATATTCCTTGCCGTTTGCACATCTCCAGGGCCAGTTTTCCCGGTCTTGCGGTTGAGATATGAATCTGCATGGGCCGTGGTTGTACCAAGGACATCCACCCTGTATATCACCATAATCCCAGATGGCCGCTGCGAGATATTTGGTGCGCCCTGGGGCGGCCTTTCGCGAGCGTACTATGCCGCTCCCTCGTGGGTCACACCCCCACCACTATCACCTCTCGTTCCTTTCGTGCACCGGAAAAGGCACGAAAGCCTATATTCACAGTGCGTCATTGAAAATCAAAGCACAAGATGCCCTTCATATCCTAAAACAAATTTTCTAGCAGACATAACATGACGGAGTCACATTCTAATTAGGGATGTCATGGAAGAGGGAAGATTATCTAAAAAATCCGAAATTTATTGTACAACAACTAATTCAGTTCTAAACATTTTTATTATGCCAATGTAATATTAAACCTTGTGACCATTTATCAATTTAGTTTTAAACTTTTCAATTATATCAATCTAATCATTAATTTTTTGATAAATTGTCAATTTAGTCCTAATTATTTTATTTTATTCTTTCATTTTTCATTTTTTTCCTTCTCTTTTTGATTCTTTACTTTTTCTTTTTTTTTTCTTTTTTTCTTATTCTCTTCTTTTCATTTTCTTTTCTTTTCGTTTTTCCTTTTTCCCTCCACCTAGCCAATGACAGGCCTTAGTGATGACTAATGGAATTCGTCGGCCTCAGGTGAGGCCCACGCTTGTCGGCCCCTAGTGAGGGTTGCCCTTGCTTGGGTTGGCCTGGGTTGCCCTCAACAATGGTTGACAAGGGCGGCCCTCACCTAATCTGACAAGAGTGTTTTCCCTAAGGTTGGCGATGGTCAATGAAGGGAAAAAGAAAAAGGTAAAGAGAAGGAGAGAGAGAGAGAGAGAGAGAGAGAGGATAAAGAAGGAAGATAGAAGAAAATAAATAAAAAATATTAATATTAATATATTATTAAAAGTGGTCAACATCAACGTTGACTGCACCTCATAGAACGACCAACATTCACATCAATTATTTCCAGCCAAAATTAGCCGAATGCACTTAAATGACCAAAAGTGAAAAAGTTTAAGACTTAATTAGTACAATGAAAAGGTTTATGGCTTCATCGATAAAAATCCAATAGATTCAAGATATTTTCGAAAATTTTCTCTACATGAATGGGAGAAGTTTTGTGCGAAGTCAATTTTCAAATGCATTATTGGACAACGACTTCTTGAAAAGATCGGCAATTTGATAGCTACAATGATAGTTAAAGTAGTGCCTTTGCATGTGGGCCACATACACGTGTCCAAGTGGGTTTGCACTATACATGGGCAACGCTTTTGAGTTAAGAGAGGTTGAATTGTAAGCTACGCCCAAGATTCTCGATCCTAGCTTCAATTTTTGCCCATTCTTTAATAAAACCATATGGCCATAAAATTATAATATATGGCGTAAGGGCGTAAGTATCCTTTGCTTATCAAAATTTGTTGGGACAAACAAGACAATCTAGAGGAAGGTGAATAAGTTGTCTAAGAAGTATGAAAAATATTTGGGGAAAATAACAAGTTAAATTTCAGACAATAGCAAAAATAAAATATTATCACGATTCAATTTTCAGGCAATTATGGAGTCCAACTTGATACAAGTGATCATTTTTATGGAAATATTCATCAAATCAGTTATTTTTCACGAAATAAATGAAGGTATAGAAAAATGCAGAGTTGAGATAATGACAACCCGCATGTGTAATGATTGATTAACCACTGATAATCAAGAAATTTCGATACCATGCTAAAAAGTCGAATCCAAAAAATAAATTAAGTAAATAAGTGGAGTGAAAAGAGCCAAATCACATAGTTCCTAAAGTTTCTAGTGAGACCTGAGAATCAAATCACTAAGCCAAGAATAAATGGAACGGTCCACAATCATTGGTACCACCTCGAAATGTGGTCGCATATTTGCTTAATAATCTTCTATCTTGCCCTATAAAATCAGACATTAAGATCGATTCCAAATTTAATTGGCGGCGGGAGGTGAAGATTTTTTTCATTGATGCCGATTCTGCTGTCCTACCATTTATGTTTCTAGTATATTTGGTAAGAATATAATTCGGCCATAGAGAAAAAAAAAATACATATTTGGGGAGGCCACCACATCAATTTCTTTTAATAGTATATAGTCAACTTTTCCATACTAGTTGTTTATAAAATTGCTTAATTTACTCTACTAACATGAATTAGAATAAGATGTAATTCTTTGTTTTCTTCTTCTCGAAACTTAATCAGCGTGGGACCTTGACAAAAGCGTTCCCATTGAGGACGTCAAGAAGGTGAGATCACGGTGCTGACATCATCCCGTGGTCCCTCTGCCACGTTTCAGGCGTTAATGTCAAATTTATTCCACTCTTTTCGGACGATCCGATTTTTTTTTCAAGGAATCTTTTCAATTAGGAGAGAGAGAGATGAATGCCTTTACGCAATGATATAACGGCACCGGTTTTGTCATTGTATGTAGAAAATACATTTTTTTTAAAAATATATATTATTGAACAAGAGTTTTGGAGATTAAGACTATCCTCTAAATGATACGATTTCTTAGGGAAATGATTCGTTCGAGATAATTATTTAGAGATATTCTTAATCATGTCCCAAAGGAAAACCAATCTCTATGATATTCGCTAAAAAGAGCCGCATCGGATCGATGAACTATTTAGATCACATAATTATTTATCCAAGTCACATGTATTTCAATATACATCTCCCAATGCACCGTCAAGATCTGCCCTCAATAAATGCATGAACATTACATTTTCTAGAAAACAATGTGCTCCACGCGGTCCAATTAAGTTGACCTCAGACTACTAATTGATCCTGCCCCCCTCACCAATAAACCAAAGAAATTACAAATGATCGTGTGGAAAGCGCGGTAATATAAAAAGTACAAAGTAGTCATCAAGGGCCAGCGCGTCTCAACCGCTACAGCTTAGCATCGTCATTGCAGTCACGACAACCTGCGTCGCTCGTGACATCCTCCTCCGCTTGCGTTTGCACCGTGCGCATCGCCATCTCCTGGTATATGCGCATCTCATCTGCTCGTGACGATGCATTGCATCATAGTCACATCTCGCCACTAACCTTCTCCCACCAACCAACACCATCTCCTTCTCGCTCCTTATAACTGAAGTCCGAGATCTTGGGTCGGAGATATCGAATCCATATGGGGGAAGTGGCAGCAGAAATTGCTGACTGGACGCCCGGCGACATTGCCATCTTGACCAAGCCCACCCATATGGCCATCGCCATCACGACCGGCTTCATCGCGGATGAGTCCACTGGTGAGGCGGTGGCCGCAGCTCGCAAGGCGAACCCCTGGGACGGGTGGCTCCCGATCACGGAGTCAAGGGGTGGCAGCACCGTGTCCGCAGTGTTCCACCTCCTGTGCTCCGGGTTGGGGATTCAGGCGCTGATGCTTCCCGTTGCCTTCGCTTCTCTTGGTTGGTAAGCCAAAGTCATCCATCTCGTCGTCTTTATACTATTTTTATGTTGGTAATTCTTTTGTTACTGGGATTCATTCATTTCTTCATTTCTTGATGACGATCTTTTGCCTGTTAAAGAATACGGCCTCCCAGACTTGTTGGGGGAATACAATATCACATGTGTTTTTTCGAAAAAACTACTAAAAATGTTTTAAACTTATTACAATTATACAGATTTAATTCTAAATTTTTTTTGGCAAATTCAGTCCTACATAATTTGTATTTGTGCTAGTTGAGTTTATTAGATCAATTTTGACCAGTTAAGATTGACGTGGCATTGCAATTTTAAAATAACTTTTTAAATTTTTTTAAATTTTTTTCTTTTATTTTCTTTAATTTTCCCCCCTCCCTTCTCCTTCCCCTTCCCTTAGGTTAGGGGAGGGTCGCCAGTTGACCTTCGCCGGCTACAAGCGAGGGCTGCAATGCCCTCACTGGCACTGGGTGAGGGCATCTCGGCCCTCACCAATTTTGGGAGAGGGCTAGCGACTGGCCAGGGCATGGGCACAAAGCCCCTCGCCCTTGTCCAGTGTCGGCAAGGGTGTTGCGGCTCTAGCCTAGTCTAGACGAAGGCTGGGACGTGGGGAAAAAAATTATAAGAAACATGAAAATATTATTTTAAAATTGCCACGCCAGCATCGGTAAAGCCACATCGATGCCGGTCGGCTAAAATTGACTGCATAGACTCAATTGACATAAATGTAAAAGATTTATGACTAAATTGGCAAAAACAAAAGTTTCTGACTGAATTGATAAAATTGCAATAAGTTTTGAATTTTTTTTTTTATAAATCTCCCCCTATTTTTCTTGATTTTGCTTGAGTAAAAAGAAATGGAGAAAAGAAGAATCTTGGATTTCTTTAGGGTTTTGATGAAATTTCAAATATTGACTTGCACTCCACGAGGCCTTGGAGTCTACGGCAGGTTGGAATGGAAACCTAGGACTTAGACAAATCAACATAACAAGACATAAACTTTTGAGCGAGTTCTTTTGAAGGTGTCAAATGGCTCCGAAATGTTTTTGAATTATATGAATATTTGAACTATATGAATTCGAAAGTTGTTTCAATTCTTAAATCGATGATGATCTTGCGAAGGATATCCCTTCGATTCCGGTCTCCACGTTCTCACCCATTAAAGAAGCAGCTATTAATATGGTGGAAATCAGTGGCAAAATAATCATCAACTTCATAGGTGATCTTTCTCTTTGCACTGACAATGGACCTAATATTACTTAAAAATGTAACATATTTAGGAATTTGAGTTCTCATCTGAAAAAGAAGCACCATTTTTTAGTTTTTGGCATTTTTACCCACCCTGGTCATACTATCCATAACTTCACGTATAATGATCTTTTTCTTCGCACCGATAGCGCGTCTAATGATATTTCTATAGAAAAATTGATGTCTCCATGATGCGATCATGTGATGCTGAAAGGTCAACATCAGTGTCTTTTCTCTTTGCCGCCCATCCATGTATTACCACTAAGTCCGTCGGTACCACTCATCCAAAACTCTGGATAGCGTCTTTATGCTGTAGGTATCGTGTGGTGCAAGAATCTTACTAGACCATCACCAATCGAGTTCTATAACTATAGAACCATTTTCATCAATTTTTTAAAAAGTTTGGCGACTACCCATATTCATTTTTCTTATTTTAAGGCCAGATAGCATGATATAGATGTTTTTCCCCCGTAAAAAACGGCCGCTTTGTAGAAAATTTTGGCTTTTGGGTGTTTTTTCTTTTTGGTGGATAATCCACTATTTGTTAGTTTGCCTATTCCATGACCCACTTTTTCCCATACATTGCACGAGAGGTGCCCGGCGGAAGTGGAGAATATCCCATATATTAAATGATCATGCTTTAAAAGCAAAACTACCATTCTTTCCATATAATGGCTTTGAGTAAAAATTGTCTTTTTTAACTTTTGATTACCTATATTTTTTTAAATCTATTGTATTTGTTATTATTGAATATTATCTCATTATATTCTTTTTAAAATTTTGAAGGGTTTGGGGAATCATAACTCTGTCCATAGCGTTTCTATGGCAACTCTATACCATATGGGCTCTCGTGGAGCTCCATGAATCCGTTCCTGGAACCCGCTATAGCAGATTCCTCCACCTCTCCACTGCTGCCTTCGGTAAGCCGCTGTATGTATAATAAATCTTCGTTATCAAGTTAATTAATTTACATTAGAGAAAAAAGAAAGTTCGTTATTTCCAAATAGCAAAGTTTGAGCATGAGTTTGAGTTTAAAATTTTGTCTATTAATCATAATGGGCATAAGTCGAATCGAATGTTGTTTTAATTTTGGTGTGATATATTTTCTTGTATATTTTTCGTGATGGGAAAATTGGCTATTAATCGTAATTAGGCAAATTGGTTTGTCAGTAATTAAAATTTAATTTATTTATTATAATAACATTTCAGGACCAAGGTTGGGAAAATTGCTTGCTGTATTCCCCGTGATGTACCTATCGGGGGGCACGTGCGTGATGTTGATCATCAACGGAGGCAGGGCCATGGAGGATCTCTTCAAGACCATGTGCGACGGAGATGGCGCCGCTTGTGGCATCAAGCCACTGGACAGCGTGGAGTGGTTCTTGTTGTTCACGTGCGTAGCCATCGTCATAGCTCAACTACCAAATCTAAATGCGATAGCCGTAGTCTCACTGTTTGGAGCAATCACGGCCGTCTTGTACAGCACCCTGATTTGGATACTATCCGTCGCCAAAGGTAGGCCCGAGGGCGTGTCTTACAAACCGTTGATTGAGGCGAAGTCGGAGGAGGTAAGAATCGGCAGCGTGCTGAATGCTATCGGGATCATCGCACTATCTTTTAGAGGTCACAACCTCGTGCTTGAGATTCAGGTAAAATGACTTCTTTTGTCTTATTTCTTTGCTTTTCGATGACCGTGAGGACTCTATCCCGTCCTTTGTTACCTCAATTGTGATGAATAAAACTCATAAGACTCTAGATAGCTTTCTTCTCCTAGAACTGGGCAAAATGGGGTGCGTTGCGATAAGGGTTTCAAATCCGACCCTCGATTCAGCAATGATGATTCGCCATGTGTCCATTTTGTGCTGTAGGGAACATTGCCTTCAACTACAAAATGCCCAGCCAAAAGGTCCATGTGGAGAGCTGTGATCATCTCCTACTCACTCATCGCTCTCTGCTTATACTCTTTAGCCATTGGTGGGTTTTGGGCCTATGGAAGCAAAATCCCAAACGGAGGACTCTACATCGCTTTCCCTCAATTTCATGGCCATGACACACCAAAGCTCGTGATGGGTCTAACCTACCTCCTCATTGTGGCCAACTGCATCAGCACATTCCAGATTTATGCTATGCCGGTTTTCGACAACCTAGAGCTCCGGTACCCTCGCATCAAGGACCGCCGCTGCTCGCAGCAGGCCTGCGTGTCCCTTAGGGTCTTCTTCGGCTGCCTCGCCTTCTTCGTGGCGGTGGGGCTCCCCTTCCTAGGGAGCCTAGCCCCACTGCTCGGGGGGATGACTTCCACCCTGACATTTGTGCTACCATGCTTCATGTGGCTGGTCATCAAGAGGCCTCAACGCAAGAGCAGTGAGTGGTGGCTCAACGTTGGGCTGGGGTGGCTCGGCGTGGTGTTGTGGGCAACGATGGTGGCCGCTGCCATTTGGGTATTAGTTGATAGAGGGATAAATGCTAACTTTTTCGATCCTTAAAAAAAATATATGACTGTTTCACCAGTCTTAGATCCTGCAATGAAATATTTTTTATTAAATGTTATATTTTGATTTGTATTAGAGGAGACTTAGGTTCTATGTTAGTATTGGATAGAGAGGGTCAAATGCGAACGAGACTACAATCACAAATTTAATGAAGTCGCTTAACATGCTTAATACAAATTCGAAGTCAATGTTGAACCTTGATGATTGACTTGATATGTACTTACTTTAATGTTCTAATGAAAGCCCATCACTATTAAAGCAATATGTACAATATCGAAGTTGGTCCAACAAAGCAAAACGCCAAAGACAATAGTGAGACGGTATGCTCTTGGTTTGATTTGAAAGTACAACATCGGATCTCAACCAATAACGTTAGATGGTAGAATCAACACCTAATAGACATTGTTTCTAGATAGATATGAGGACACAGCGTCAGAACCTAATCGACAATACTCGATAGTCGAAACAACACCTAATAGGCACTACTTTTGGATAGATGTGAGGACATAACGTCAAAATTTAATTGACGACGTTGGACTGTAATGACAACAACTACTAAACACTACTCCTAGATGAGTATAAGGATATAACGTCGAAATCAAATCAACGATGTTAGATGGGAAAACAACACCTATTAAACGAGGTACGGACACCGGGAGTGCCAAAACTTGGCACGGAGGGACACTTAAGTGCCAAAAGTTTGGAAAGTGGCACTTAAGTGCCAAAATTAGAGCAAAATGGATTACTCAAGTGCCACTCCGCCAAAATTCGGCTAAAATGTCGACGTGGCGATTTTCCGGTGAAGGAAGTGCAAAATAATGCCGTTTTGCATGCTAACGTGGCTAAACAATATAAAAACGACGTCGTTCTGGTGCTGATGTCGTAAAAAACATTAATACAAAAAATAATTAAATTTAATTTAAAAATAAAATTATTTAAAACATTTAAAAATAAGATAAAAATACTAAAAATACTAAAAAATAAAAAATAAAAAACATTTAAAAATAAAAAAATTAAAAACCAATTTTTTAAAACACTAAAAATTTAAAAAATTAAAAAAAAAACTAAACTTATTTAAAAAATTTAAAAATCAAAATCAAAATATTAAATAAAAGGCGGGGTTGGGCCCTTCTGGTGACGGCGAGGAGGCGGAGGCGGCGGAGGCGAGGGCTCGGCCCTTAGTCGCCTGCTCCTTTTAAAAAAATATATATATATATATATATTTCTTAATATTTTTATTTTATTTTTAAATGTTTTAAATAAGTTTAGTTTTTAAATGTTTTAAATTTTTAGTTTTTTTTATAAAAAAAATTGAAACTTTTAGTTTTTTAATTTTTAGTTTTTTTAATATTTTTATTTTATTTTTAAATGTTTTTAATAAATTTAGTTTTAAATTTAATTTAATTAATTTTTATATTAATTTTGTTAACACGTCGCACCAAAACGACGTCGTTTTTGTATTGTCTAGCCACGTTAGCATGCAAAATGGCGTCGTTTTGCACTTCCTTCGCCGAAAAATCGCCACGTCGGCATTTTGGCCAGATTTTGGCCAGAGTGGCACTTAAGTGATCCATTTTGCTCCGATTTTGTCACTTAATGTCACTTTCTAAACTGTTGGCACCTAAGTGTCCCTCTGTGCAAGTTTTGGCACTTGGGGTGTACTTCTGCACCTATTAAACACTGACCCTAGATCGATATGAGAATATAATGTCGAAATCTAATCAACAACGCTAGATGGTAAGTTAGTACTAGAATCTAATCAACAGCAATACCCAACTTGCCGGAATTGAATCTGCAGTATGAATTTTAAGTTACAACTAAACTAGACTAAGATAAAAGGTAAGATAAATTAGTTTTCCATGTTGTTCCGCAGGAGGGGGGTTCTCATTAGATTGCCTGTGATATTTGTAGGCCAATTTGATAACCGTTGATGGTCGGTTGGTTCTTTCTTAAAAGTCACTCCACATTCTATGCTAAATCGCCTTATCTGTGACATCCTGAATTTTTCAATTCTACTTTCAATTAAATTAATCGGGCCTTTCATCGACACACCTATAGTGCTATTCTCAGAGATGATCACTCGTGAGATAACTAGACTATCTGGAGAAGTCATTAAGGAATTTTAATGCATTAGACTTGAGAATTCTACTAGGAATTGACTACTCGATCGTGCTCATCTACAGAGATAATTTCGACACGATAAAGATCGATTAGAAATTAGAGATAGGTCAGTTCGACAGAGATGTGTAGTTAAACGTGGGTGATTCCACTAAATTAGAAAATTCTCGTCGACCGGCACTAGACTGATTTTTCTATCGTTTTGGTACCATGTGTCCGTATTTGAATCCTCGAGATTTTCACGACTACCGAGAGTAGCCAATGTGTCGAAGAGGTTTATTGTTGCTCAAAGAGAATCGACCACGGGTCATTTGCACTAAAATTTTCTAAAAGCTACCCAGTAGCCTAGGTCACGTTAAAATCGCGTCCAATTGAAATTAATTGCGAATTTGAATCCGATTTCAGAAATTGAAAGTTCTGTAATGTCACAGATCATACTAGGAACGTCGACTCAATCTCCGAAGATTTTTCTGCAAACCGAGTTTTTGGCGGAAAAAGTTGAGATAGGGCCGTTTTCGACTGGAAAATGTAGAGGACCATTTTTTATTGTGAAATTAGGATGCAAGTAGGTATTAATGGCTTGGAAAAATACCAATTTGATCGATGATACGTCGGTGAAATTTATAGAGGCCGAATCGAGTTGATTCAAGAAGGAATGAAGTCCAATTTGGGGAAATTCATTCAAAATTCGCGTGCCCCCCCGGGACCCAACAATTGGACCAACTCAAGGCTTCTAAAGGGAAGGTTATGGTTGGAAACTGAGCTGAGGAGGCTAGCTGGTGGTGGGGACCAAACAAGGGGACAAGAAGATGAAGTTGAAGGCTTGGTGGTCTCCTTCATAAAGCAAGAGGTTCCGCCTCTTCCTTTCCCCTCCAATTCCATCGACCAGCCCCCATCTTCAGCTCTTCAAGCTTCAAAAATTTTCAGAAAAGAACTAGCAGTCCTCCTCTTCCGGTCGACGCTGCTCGCCACCGTCAGATAGCCTACCTCCCCCTTCCATGTTGAAAGGGTGGCTACTGGAGCAAACCCCAGTGGTTTTATTTTTATATTTACTTTCTCTTCTTCTTTTTTTTCACTTTTCCTTCCTTCTTTTTTTCCCTTTTATGATCTCTTCTCTTTTTCTTTTTTTTTTTTTTTTTTCTTTTTTGCTTTGTCCTTCCTCCAGCCTCGAGCGAGGGAGCTCACGCCTAGGCTAGTGAGGGTAGAGGGTGACCCTTCGCCGAGTCATGCAAGGCCTTGCTCTCGCTAGCCTAGGTAAGAGTGACCCTCCCCTAGACTGGCAAGGCATTGTCATTCACCTGATTGAGCAAGGGACCCTCACCAAATCAACAAGGGTGGCCATTCCCTAGGTTAGGCAAGGGCAGCCCCCTCCTTACATTGAAGACCTCTGTCAGCCATCAATGAGGCTTGGCGATGGCCGATGGAGAGGAAAAAGGGAAAAAAGAAAGTGAAGAAGGAAAAGATAAGAAAGAAAGAATAAAGGAAAACTAAATAAAAATTCTGAAAAATATTAAAGTATTATTAAAAATTATTCACGTCAACGTCAGTCATACCATGTAGAACGCCCGATGTTCACATTAGTGATTTTGGGCTTAAATCAACTGAATAGACTCAATTGACAAAATTTAAAAAAGGTGTAGGAGTCAAGTGATAAAATTGAAAGATGTATGACTTAATTATCAAAACTAAAATAGAATTATGACTTTTGGACAATTTGCTTCGGTTTAATATATGAACAGAAATTTGGGTGTCAATGGATAGGGGGATTAAAGCTAATTTCTTCAATCTCTATCCAACACCTCTCTCTTGTATTTGTGTGTATAGTATACTATTCAATCTTGTGAAGATTCAGGGGGAAAAAATTGTGTTCATACCTGAAAATCAGTCAAATGTTAGACCTTTTAAAAGGAGATACTATTAAGAAACCTCATATGTTTAGTTTTTCTTTTTAAGGAAAAGCTTCGTTTTCATAAAAGAGAAACCCGAATTTCGATCTATAAGGGGAAAATTGTCAAGAATTGGAGCCCCGACTAGACTAGGTATGGGTTAATTCCAAATTGAGTTGGTCGGCTGTGAATCTTTAAAATTTTGTTTTATTATGTGTCAATGTAGATTAAATTGACCAATTTGGGTCAGGTACTTCTTCGACCTACCCAAATTCCCACTTGCTTGACCAGTGACAACCCACATGTGTAATATATCAATAACAACAAATATTGATCTAACTTTGATATCTTGTTAAAAATTTTAATTTATAAATGAATTAAACCTCCACCAAAACAATGAATTAAATGAACAAGTGGAGGAATAAAAGCTTATTAAAACACACCCTTAGGGCTTCGTTTGGTAACGTTTCTATTTTTCTATTTTTATGTTATTTTGTTCCCCAGAAAAAAAAAAACAGAAATCTATTTGATAACGTCAGTTAATTTTTTTATTCCCCGAAATAGAAAAATGGCCAGTGAATAGATTTAAAAAAATATATAAAATAGAAAAAAGTTGTTTTTTATTCCTAGGGAATAAGTCATTTTCTTTCTTTTATTTATTATTTCCTTCTTCTTCCCTCTTGAAACCGGTCCTCTACCCACCGGTTACTACCAATTGCCTCCTAGCTGCCCACCGATAGTCACCAGTTGGCTAGATGAGGAAGAAGAAGAGAAAAAAAAAGAAAAAAAAGGAAAATCTTAAAATTTATTAAAAAAAATTAAAAAATTTCTATGTCACAAAAAAAAAAAAATTATAAGTTGAACCAAATCCATTTTTGTTCTTTTTATATTCCGAGAATAGAAATTGTGTACATTTACCAAATACGCTCTTTTACTCAGAAACTATTCTCAAGAATTAAAATTGAAAAAAAAAACTATTTCTAAAAAGAAATTATTCTTGGAACATAAATATTACCAAATGCATCCTAAATTTCAAAATTGTTAGAAGTTTCTAGTGAGACCTGAGAATCAAACAATTAAGCTAAGAATAAACTGAATAGTTCAAAATCATTAGTAACATCATGTAATGTCATCACATATCTTTGGGGAAAGTACCGAAAATATCCTAAACCTATTGTATTTATGCTAATTTAGTTATAAACATTTCAATTTAGCCAATTAGTCCTAAACATATTGCACTTGTACTGAATTAGTCATAAATATTTCAATTGTGCTAATTGAGTCCTAAACTTATTGTATTCATGTCAATTCAATCCTCAACATTTCAATTGTGTCATTTTTGTCATAAATCTTTTGCCAATTTAGTCTTAAATCTTTTGATGAATTGTCAATTTTAGTCATTTTAATCAATTGTGGCTGGAAATTATCGACGTAGTGGTCTAGTGAGCACTAGCTGTCGTGGCTAGCTAGCACTCATGTGTCAAGAGCCTCTACACCCTCACTTGGATCCAGGCGAGGGTTGATGGCCTCACCTGTGGCCGACAAAGGGCCTCTGTGCCCTTGTTGCCCTAAGGTTAGGATAGAAAAGAAAAGAAGAAGAAAAATTTTAAAAATTAAAATTAAAATTTTTAAAAATTGTCAATGTAAGCATCAATGGTCATGAGATTGCCACATCCGCAATTTTCTGATCAAAATTAATTAGAATGACTCGATTGACAAATCATCAAAATATTTAAGACTAAATTAGTAAATTATCAAAAGATTTAGAACTAATTGACACAAATGCAATAAGTTTAGGACTAAATTAACTAAAATGAAAGGTTTATTAAAAATATAATATGTTTGGTACTTTTTTATATTTTTTCCTAGATAGTCCAAATCGTAAAATCAAATGCTGAGATCGATTCGCTCTCTCATTGGCAACAGGAGAAGAACAATTTTCATTGATGCTGATTCGCTGTCCTTGCATTTAGTACATGTAGTATATTTAGCAAGACTATATTTTGGCAATTAAAAATAAAAATAAAAATTCATATTTGGGGAGTCCATCACATCAATTTCTTTTAATAATATAATCGACTTTCCACACAAGGTAGAGATTATTAAAAATAAAAAGTAGGTAATTTAATGGACCGAGATGAGTTAGAATAAGACCTAATTCTTTTACCTTTTTCTCAAAACTAAATTGAGCGTGGACCTTGACGGCAGCGTCGGCATCAAATGACGTCATGAGGTCAGATTACGTTGATGACGTCATCCGGTGGTCCGTCCCGTGGACTTTAGGCGTTAAGTGAACTTTATTCCACTCCTTTCGGACCAAATTTTTCTAAGGAATCTTTTCGATCGAGAGAGAGAGAGAGTTGAATGCTGGTACGCAATGATATGACAGCACCGGTTATGTCATTGTATGTGGGAAATACATTACTGCTTTCTAAAGGTACATTATTAAATAAAAGAGTTCCAAAGATCACTTATGGTCATATACATAATTTAATAAATTGGATATCCTCTAAATATTACGATTTCTTAAGGAAGAAATCCGCCAAGATAATTATTTAGAGATGTTCTTAACGTTTATGTCCAAAAGGAAGAAGCGATCTTTATGAATTTCCATATAATAAGACTATTCAAATTGAAAAAATATTTAGATTACGTAATAGTTTTCCGTTCATATATTTCATTATTATGCTGATATATAATGACTTTTATGAGCTAAAATGAATCTAGGTCAAATTACAACAACAAAAAAGTTGAATTTAGGCACATGTATTCCAATATACACTTTCCCGTCCATTCTCAATATTTGCCCTCAATAAAAAACATTAACATAAAATTCTAAAAAACAATGCGCCACTTATATTACGCCTCAAGAGATCAGTCTTTCAACTCACCAACTAACCAAGGAAATAATATTAATATATATACACACATATCGGGCAGCTCTATTTTTACTCTCTACATGACTATATCCATGTTATTTCCACTAAAAAGACAAAATAATCCTCAATAATTTAATTGCAAAATGAAGGCCTTATTCCTTTTTTTTTTTTTTTTTTTTTTTTTTCTTGTTTTCTTTAGGATCTACTTGCAATTCGCATGTTTTTAAGCATACTAAAGAATTTTTTTTTAGTGTCTTCCTACATATTTTTATAATGTTTTACTTACTCTATGTAAAAATATCTCACTCATCATGAGGAAAGGAGATAAATTCTTTGATAAAGTAAAAAACTTAAAAATCTTTTTTTCATTATTTCTCTTAAAATAACCTATCTAATATTTGTCTCTATTTCTCAAAAACTCACTTTCTTGGTGAATTTTATATTTTTAATTTCATTAGTCTAAAATATATTGAGTCACTTTACTTACTACATTAAAGAATTTATCTTTTTTCCTCACTATTGGCAAGATATCTCTACACAAAGCAAGTACGACATTATAGAAATATCTAGAAATACACTGAAAATAGTACGCACAATGAGACATCTTGATATCGTTTCATAAATACCTTATAGACGATATTAATTTTTGTTAATAAAAATAATGCGATTTTACTAGCATTTAAAAAAAGTAATTTTATGCCATGTTTGATATAATTGAATTTATCTTTTAAATTTCACATTGGACAATATAATTGTGATTTTTTCTTGGAAAATCTTCAAAGAAATTTTTTTTGCTTCATCTAATAGTCCTATTATATAGACTGATAAGACGCGATATGATGATGATATACACAACAAAAGTAAATATGTATAAACAGATGATTGTGCTAAAAAAATGTCTATGTTTAATTACTTCTATATTCTACTAACAATTTATTTATAAATTTGATTGACAACATAGAAAAGAGCATAGATATTTTTTTGGAAATTTCTCTTTTCGACAAAATTTATGGAAGTAAAATCTAACAAGTAAAAAAAAACATAGCGTCTCTTGATATACCTTGGTGTAACGCCCCAAAAAGTCACGCGTGACACATGTCTATTCCAATTATAATTTGTATGTACTATTTGCAAGTGGAAGCACAATAAAATACTCATACCATCCCATACAAGAAATCCCCCAAGTTTAATTAATATACATACGCTTCATCTTTTACAAAAATATCAGTAGTTGCTATCTTAATACGGTGGCCAAGCAAAGCCCAAATACAATATATAAGTTTGGGGAAAGGTTAGGGTCATCTATTAGCAACACCACACCTTTGCCCAAAAAGTTACCTATACAAAGATCAAGTAAGAGCCTGTTTGTTAAAAAGTGTTTCTGTTCCGGGGAACAAAAAAATAACAGAAACGTGTTTGGTAAAACTTTTGTTCCCGGAAACAAAAAATCTATTCTTTTGTTCCCGGAAACAGATTTAGAATAGAAACAAGAAGTAGAAAAAAGTTGCTTCATGTTCTCGGGAACAATTCCGAGAAACAATTTTTCTCTCTCTTCTTTTTTCTTCTCTTTTTTCTTCTTCTTTTTTCTTTCCTTCTTCTTCCTTTTGGCCAGTCACTAGCCTCGGTCATGGCCGGCGATTGGCTGACGAGGGCCGATGACCTCGTCGAAGCGTCACCGTGGCTAAGCGAGGCTCGGTCTCGCCAGGCCAGGGCGAGGCCGACCTCGCGGCCTCGCGGTGGCTTGGCGAGGCTCCGGCGAGCTCGCGGGACCTCGCCCAGCCAATCGCCGGCCACCGTCGTGGCTAGTGACCGACACAAAGGAGAAAGAAGGAAAAAAGAAAGAAAAAAAAAGGAAAAATATAATAAAAATATTAAAAAATTAAAAAAAAAAAACAAAATTATACAAGTTTACCAAACGCATTTCTATTCCTGGAATAGAAATTTTTTGCAATTACCAAGCGCATTCTTATGCTTAGAAATTGTTCCCCGAAACAAAAATAGAAAAAACTATTTCTGTTAAAAAATTGTTCCGGAATAGAAATGTTACCAAACGCGCTCTAAATTATTATGGATCGACAACATCGTCCAATGATAAGTCATCGTCATCAAAACTAGGGGACCATTAAAACCCCTAAATGATCCAACAAACTCCTCTTCAACTTATACAAAGGAACTACACTTAATATATTACCCCCAATTCAGGTATAAGCATATATTGGTAATCATAGCCACAATATACAGGAACTCCAAGCCAAAAAGGGGATGGTGATCTATCCTACAAATCTTTTAATAAATAAATAAATAAATAAAGGAGTGAACCAAAGCATAATAAATGAAATCTCTAAGTCTAAAGTAAGAGATCATCTTACCACTTAATTTGGTCCCAACAAATAGTGTTAATTGAAGGCATTACAAAATAACTATAAAAGGCAATCAAATGAATAAATGCAATATTTCTTCTCTCATGACATATCAATGGAAATCATAACAACGTTCCATAAGATTATTCACTCAAATATAAGTAGATGGCGTATTGTGTTGCCTGATTATCACTAATTAGTTCATTAAATAGAAACACATATGTATCATTAGCATATCATCTTATCCTGACTCCCGAGGAATCCGACTCACGGGGCATCTCAACTCCAAGACTTACCAATTCACTTGGTATCCTAATTCGAATACATCATCCCACTAATATGTGAGTGACGGAAATAATATTCATAAGACTTTCCATATTTAATCAAATATCAACAATAAACCATATAATTATAATTATACAATCTCCTTTGCATCAACAATAAAATCAACATTTATTTTAAGAATCAACATTAGGGTCACAACATCTTTCCATGCAAATTACTTCCCAATTATACTTACCTTATCCTTTCAATCACATAAGCAAGTGATGACATGGTTATCTCCTTTCATTTCTCATGAGAGCAATAATAACATATTCAAAAATTAGCAAATGGTAATATTGACTAGCAGGCAAGTAGGTATGGTTGACAAGTGTGTATAATCGACTAATATGTATAATAAATAAGTAGATATAATCAACGGATAGGTATAAGCAACAAATGGGCATATTTGGCGAATATAATATAATAGGCAAGTAGGACTACTTTGCAAGTGGGTATGACCAGCAAATAGTCAAAATTATGTAAAGAACAATTTCTAGTCCAACTTCATCATTTTCAGATCTAGCATGGTATTGCATGTCATGGAAATCAATCAGACACATTTTAATAAGAACTCATCAATACAAGTCAGATCATCACAATATGTCAACATGCTATTAATGAGGCTTGTTCACACTTAACATCAAATTTAAACTAAATTAACAAATATCAATCGACCAAGTCAAGAATATTAAGTAGATCAACCTAATTTAATCTAGAATTTTCACTTACCTTTAATAAATGGCATGAGGAAAATGCAAGCTTTAATCACATTCAAAGCTAAATAATAAAAAAACAAAGATTAACAACTTCCACCCTTTTAACAAAACTAATTTAAAAAAAAAAAAAACAGAGAGAAAGAATGTAGCCCATAAGTTCACATTGTAAACTCTTGAAAGATTTTTTAATCTTTAGCAATACAAGAGTGGAATATTTGCTTTTCTACTTAAAATTTGAAAGTGAAAATAGAAGAGGAAAGTGACAATCGATATCTCTTCTTCTTATTTTCGCAAGAACAAGTTGGAACTCTTTGGAAACTCGAAGATATAAAATATCTATTTATACGACCAAGGAGATGAATCTAGCTTGACATACAAGGGATAAGATTGATTAACGGAGGTTAGAATTATGATGACCTTGAGTTAAAAACATGTGGTGGAAATTGGAGGAGGTGTGGTCAAGAAAAAACACTACACATTACCACATTTAGTTTGCTTGATGAAGATATTTTATAATTTACCAAGAAATAAGATCAAATGACCAAGGTTAAATATAATAATGACAATGGATTAAAAACACTAGGCGTAAAAGAGATATGAGTGTTCCAACCCAAAAATTACAAGTAACTTAATGTGAGTAGCCAAAAGGAGGTATTTGATGCATGAATGTGGACTCAAACTTATCAAGAACATTAATGGCTAAAGTGAAAGAAGATGATGTGGTCAAAGTAGAAGGTAACAAATGGCTCAATCAAGCTTATCAAGAACATTAATGAGCTAAAGAGTTGTTTAAGTAGAAAAGTTAAAAGTGACATAATTATATGGTTCCAAATTAGATCTTTTGATAAGTTACCAAAATATCTATTATATCAATACATAAAGAAGGAAGTTAGTGTCAGTTCTAAGCACCAATATATAAGAAAAATATTTTAAATCCACTAAAATCATCAATGAAAAATAACGGACGTTTAGGAAAATCTCAACTTAGTAAATTTTAATTTGAAAACCATCTAATACATATTTCAAAGCATATTAGTCCCGTCAACGGATACTACGGTGGTAAATCAACTACTGTCATTCTACATTATCAACATACATATCAACATCTATCAACTTAATTTTAATGCATCGGACCCTGAGCAACTACGGCTGCGGAAAATCATCCTCCACACCTTATGGATCTCATGACATTAATGATCCATCTAAGATTCAAGACATGCCATCCAATTCCAAATGTACTTAACTTTATATCTTATATATTACTATTGAATATAAAAAATTTCAAATGTCACATTGGGAATTTTTTTTTTTCGGTAACTAAATCCTATATAGAAATAGAAAAACTAGGTAAAAGAAAAGTAAATAAATTTGAGGGCACTATTTTAAATTTCAATTGAATAATTGGTGGCAATTTCAGCTTTTTGATAAAAATTAAGTGGATCCAGTCATGTTGAGGGTGGAAATAACGATATCCTAAATATTTCATATAATAAAAGTTGGGATATTTAATGTTAAACTCGCGGAATCTTGGCCATGCACAAGCTCGGAGTAGGCATCAAGGTCAGTGCTCTCCATTGCTCGTGACGATGCATTGCATCATGGTCACAGTTCACCACTAACCTTCTCTCACCTACTCATCTTCTCTCGCTCCGTGTAATTGCAGTTCGAGATCTCGCGTCAGAGATATCGAATCCACGGGGCGGAAGTAGCTGAAATAGGCGAAGACGGATTCCCCGAGTCGACGCTTGACGACAAGGCTGTACCCATGTAGTCGTCGCCATCACGACTGGCTTTGTCACGGACGAGGCCGCAGCCACAGCGACTGCCACGGCTCACGAGGGGGACCCTCGGGACAGATGGCTTCCGATCACAGAGTCGAGGGGCGGCAGCACTGCGTCTGCGGTGTTCCACGTCTTGTGCTCCGGGATGTGGATTCAGGCGCTCATGCTTCCCGTTGCCTTCGCTTCTCTTGGTTGGTAAGCCAAAGTCATCTCGTTGTCTTTAAATTAGTTTTATCTTCGTAATTCTTATGTTACTGGGATTCAGTCATTTCTTCATTTCTACTTCAAGATGCATGAGATTTTGTCTTTTGATAAAAGTTCATTCATGGACTTTGCACTCTATGAGGACTTCGAGTTTACGAAAGGCTGGAAACCTAGGACTTGGACAAATCAACATAAGAAGACCAAAAACTTTGAGTGAGTACTTTTGAAGGTGGGAATTCTCCCGAAGGTTTTCTTGAATTATATGGATATTTAAACTATATAAATTAGAATGTTGTGTTAATTCTTAAAAATGATGATCTCGCGAAGGATATCTCTTCGATCTCGGTGTTTCTGTAATTGGTAATTTGTTTGTAAAACAAATAAAGATGTTTCTTATTTTATATGGAAAAGATATGAATACAGGTGGTTCAGATGGATACAACCTTTTAAAGGTCATATTTGTTCATAAATAAGTTTCGCTTTTAATTATTCAAATTTTATGTTTCAATATTTTTAACTTCCGTTATATTCATATCTTTCAAATGATATACAACTATTATTTTCAATTGTTTCTTTTTTAGAGTTCTCGGATAATTGCTATTTAGTATTTTCATTCAAGACTTTGTTGTATTCTAAAAAGATTTTGTCAATCAGTATTAGTAATGTTATGGAGCAAATAATTCCTTAAGAAAGTGTTTTTGTCACGCCCCGATCCTCGAGCGCATGCCCATCCCTCGATGGTCAATTAAATTGCGACGTCCCAGGATGTGTCGCCGATCCATTCATTTTAATGCGCATGTGGAGCGAATAAATAAATCCCCAGACAACACAAAGATGGGATAGAAAAGCAGGGCCAAAATTTTGAAAACCACAACACACATTTATACACAGCAGACTAGGTCATTTACTAGTCTATATTGACAAGTCTACAAAAGATTAGTCCTTAAAACAAGCTGTCCTATGACCAGCTAGCTAGACTCATTGGCCGATCCTTTAATCTCCACCGGCTCCGGACGGGATGTCGGGTCCTCCACCACGCCATCGGGAGGGTCAACTGGATCTTCGTCTAGAGTAGCATCAACTACCACAGCAAGAATATAAAAAGTCCTAAGGGGACCCACCCTGAAACCATTGGGTCCATAGCGGAACCACGCTTTGAATCGATGAGGTGGATCCTCTTCGACCCAAACAGTGGTCACTACCAGCTCATAGACCCAGTGACTTTCGGGATTGGGGTAACTAGAAACCCGCTCAGTAACCCTCATTGGTCGGCCAAAATGCTTAGGAGGATTCGCCATCTAATGACCTGAAAATGTTGAGCCCACGACGGGATGAGACAACGTCTCAGCAAATCCACCCCCTAAACTCCGACTAGAAAGGAAATATGCCTAAAGGCTGTCTATGCACACACAAGATAGAGGACTTACCTAGCCTCAGTTCCTTCCTGCAAGTCAGTACAGTTCATAATCTCAATCAATCCACTCCAATTTAAATCAAACCATCGATCAATCAGTTAATCAGCTCTGTTCGATACCATCAGTACTATCTATCAATTCAACACCATATATCAATCTCATTGATACCACCACTGCTCACACAAGCTGCAATATATGGTCATCGTTCGCTCAAGCTGATATATATAGATAGTAGCTCGCACAAGCTGATAAATATGTAGATCGTGCTCGCACAAGCTAATAGATATAGATATATATATATATATATATATATATATCGTGTTCACACAAGCTGATAAAACGATCTTAGCTCACACAAGCTGATAAGGTATACTGCTCTCATAAGCTGACAAATCGAGCTCATAGGCTGATATAATATATTGCTCTCACAAGCTAACGTGCAAAGGGGCACACGCAAGCTGATAATTCACCACATTAAAAATACCCGATAAAATAACCGTGTGTAAGTACACGGTCGGCCTGAGCCAAATATATCATATATTTCTTTTCAAAAATCCCACTAATTATATAGTCCACAAAGAAATTTTCGTCATTAAAAACTGACGTCCGGTATTTTCCAATTAAATACCGAAATTACTCAATTTTGGAATAAATACCCAAAATTACAAATCCCAATCAATTTGCACAAGTCAGCACTCAATTAAACAAACCAAGCATACCATTGCAATCAGCACGAAATTCTAGTCACCGGCTATCCCGGTATAATTTTCGAAAAATAATAAATAATTAAATAAATACCAAAAATAATTAAATAAATACCATTAAATGCTAAAAATAGAAACTTAGGCCGGAAAAGCCTAATTAAATACCGAAACAGGCCCCGAAAAATTTCGAACATATCTAAATAAATAATACAACCTATCTAGTTGCTAATTAAGCCGATCTAACTACCTAACATGCAATAATGAGTAATTAAATCGTTAATCCATTCTAACTAACTACCTAAACCATACTTAGCCTAAACTAATCAACCATTAAGCATCATTTAACTCCCTAAGCAAAGTTTAGTGAGTAAACTTACCGGTTTTGTGATCTAGTAAGTCCACGGCAACGGCAATGTGGAGACGGGCTACAAACTCCAAAGCGCGACACCCTACGAGGCCTGGAAGTGGTCTGAAATGGGCCTCGAAGCTCACGGATCCTTGTTGGGCTTCGGCTCTGCTTGCTAGGGCTGAGGGGTTGCTCGAGCGACCAAAAGTGGCAAGGTGAGGCGGTGACGGTGCAGCGGGACTAGGCGGCCAATGCAGGCCTTCAAGGCGGCGGAGGTGAGCTCAGACGGTGGCCTAAGGAGCTCAACGGCAACCAGGGATGGCTCGAGGATGGGCTAGGCCCGCAAGACAGTAAGCTGGAGGCGGATGAGCAAACGGCACGCAACGGGGGCACGACGACAATGCAGCGGCCACAAGGGGCTTGACGGGCGATCGACGGCCAAGGAGGGGTGGCTGGCTCGATTCTCTGAAATTGTGGAGCTTCAAAGAGGTCTCTTATGGGGAAAGCAGCCTGCTGAAGAAGAAGAAGGCAGCTGGAAGTTTGGAGGGGGCCACTTTGCCTCAATAGTCCACCATTCTATCCAATTCACTCAAGCACTTGGCCCCACTAGTTTCAGCTCTATCCTAAGCCAATTTTGTGCACACATAACTCCCTAAACAATCCCTAAATGGTCCAAAAGTTGAGGGGGACCATAGCCTACGAATTTGCACACCAATTCCCCAAATTAGACTCAATTTCTCTTCAATTGGATTCAATTCGGTCCTCATAAATTCCACCAAGGTGTCCTCGATCAAATTGACTTTTTTCCTCGCCAATAGAATCAACTTGCATCCAAAAACGCAATAAAAAACGGTCCTCTAAATTTTCTGGACAAAAATGGCCATATCTTGAATTTTCACCAAAACTCTCGGTTTGCAAAAAAATCTTTTGAGGATGAATCAACATTCCTAAAATGTTACGTGACATGACAGAACTTCCAAAATTTGAAATCATATTCAAATTCGCGGTTAATTTCAATCTGACGCGATTTTAGCGTGACCTAACCTACCGGGTAGTTTTTAGGAATTTTTAGTATAATTGACCTGTGGTCAATCATTTTCGAGCCACATTGTACATCTTCGACACATTGGTTACTCTCGGTTGTCGTGAAAATCTCAATATTTCAAATAAGGGAATAGGGTACCCAAAACGACAGAAAAATCAATCTAGTGCCGATCAACGAGAATTTTGCAATCAGGTGGAATCACCCACACTTTGATCATATATCTCATTCGAATTGACCTATCTCTGATCTCTAATCGATTTTGACAATGTCGTAATGACCCTTGCAAATAAGCACGGTCGAGTAGTCGATTTCTAGTCTAATTCTCAAGTCTATTAATTTAAAATCCCTTAACAACTTCACCTTATAGGCTAGTTATCTCATGAGTGGCCAACTCAGAGAAAAGAATTATTAGCGCGTCAATGAAAAACCCAACTTATTCAATCGAAAACAAAGCCTGAAAATCAGGATGTCACAACTCTTCCCCTCTTATAAAATTTTTGTCCTCAAATTTTAAACAATTACAATTCTTTAAACAAAAATGTAGGGGTACAGTCGTCTCATCGAATCTTCACTTTCCCATATTGTTCCTCCTGTTCCGTGGTGTTGCTAGACCACTTTAACCAAGGGGTTCGTCTTGGTGTGCAGAATATGTTCTTTCCCATCCACAATTTGAACCGGGCTTTTCACGTATGACACTCTATCGTCCACGTCTAATTCTTCAAAATTTAGCACGTGAGTCGGGTCAAACTCATACATCCTCAACATCGACACGTGAAAGACGTCATGCCCTTGCGCCAACCTTGGCAGCAATGCAAGACGATACGCTAGGATCCCGATTCTTTCTAGAATCTCAAAAGGACCAACGTACCTTGGACTTAGCTTTTCCTTTCTTCCGAAACGCGAAGTACCCCTCATTGGTGACACCTTCACAAAGACGTGATCACCAACTTGGAATTCCATTAGTCTTCGACACTTATCTGCATAACTTTTCTAACAACTCGGAGCGGTCTTTAATCTGTTTTTGATAATGGCAATTGCATCCACTGACTGCTAAACCAACTACGATCTTTCGTTCTTCGACTTCATCCCAACACACTAGCGTTCTGCATACTCTGCCATACAATGCTTCAAAAGGTGCCATCTAAATACTCTGCTGATAGCTGTTATTCTAGGCGAACTCGACGAGATGAAGCTATTTCTCCAAGCTTCCTTTAAAGTTTATTACACACGCACTCAACATGTCCTAGAGAGTCTAAATTGTCCTTTTAGATTGGCCATCTGTCTGTGGATGGTAAGTCGTACTGAATTGTAGTTTTGTTCCTAAGGCGATCTGTAAACTCTTCCAAAATGCAGCTATGAACCTTGGGTCTCTATCAAATATGATCTTCACCGGCACTCCATGCAGATGAATAATCTAATGCATGTACAATCTGTGTGCTTATCCAAAACACGGTCCTTTCATACGGCGATGAAATGAGCCAACTTCGTCAGTCTTGTCGACCACTACCCAAATGGAATCATTACCCCTCTGACTCCTTGGTAAGCCTGTCATAAAATTCATCGTGATGTGCTCCCATTTCCACTCAAAAATCTCGAGAGGTTGCAAAAGTCCTCCCGGCTTACAATACTTTGCCTTCACTTGCTGACACGTCAGACATTTGGCAACATGCTTGGCAATGTCCACCTTCATACCTGACCACCAATAATGTTGACGCAGATTCTGATACATCTTCGTACTGCCAAGATGAATGCTGTAACTGCTACGATGAGCTTCTGATAAGATCTCTCCTTTAAGCTGTGCATCGTCAAGTAAACACAATCGGCCTCGGAACCTTAGTGTCCATTCTCAGAAATCTGAAAATCAGTGTTTCTCTTATCGGTATCCTCTTGTAGAATCTTCTGAACATCTGGGTCTATCAACTGAAGCGTCTTGATTCTGATCTGAATATCCGTTTCAATTCTGAGGGTGGCCATAAGATTCGAAAGGTGGCCTACCTCAAATTTGAAAACAAAATCTCGAGCCCTTTCGAGTAAAACCCATTCCTTAACCATCATTTGTGCAACTGAAGACTTCCGACTCAGCGCTTCTGCAACCTTATTCGTCTTTCCAGGGTGATACAAAATATCACAATCATAGTCCTTCAGAAGTTCCATCCAGCAACGCTGTCTCATATTCAACTCCTTCTGAGAGAATAGATACTTAAGACTTTGATGGTCAGTGAAGATCTGGAATCTTTCTCCACACAAATAATGTCTCCAAATCTTCATAGTGAAAATGATTGCTGCGAGTTCTAAGTCATGCGTTGGGTAATTCAACTCGTGAGGTCTCAACTGACGGGACGCGTATGTAACAGCCCTACCATGTTGCACCAACACGCAACCCAGTCCTCTAAACGATGCATCACTATAGATCTCGTATCCTCCAAGACCAGATGGAATGGTCAGCACAGGTGCGGTAGTTAGCTTCTGCTTAAGTTCTTGGAAACTACGCTCGCACTTATCTGTCCACACAAACTTCTCTTCCTTCTTCAGTAGTCGAGTCAACGGTGACGCTAATGCTAAAAATCCTTCCACGAACCTTCTGTAATAACCTGCCAAACCCAAAAAGCTTATGATCTTTGACATTGACTTCGGTCTTGGCCAACTAATAACTGCTTTAATCTTAGACGGGTCCACAGAGATTCCTTCGCCTAAAATCATGTGACCAAGGAACGCTACACGATTTAACCAAAACTCGCACTTGTTAAACTTAGCGTACAATCCATGAATCCTCAAGGTCTAGAGTACCATCCTCAAATGACTCTCGTGTTCCTTAGAACTTCTCAAATGCACCAGAATATCATCGATGAACACGATCACAAACTGATCCAAATATTATTTAAACACTCGGTTCATCAGATCCATGAAAGCAGTTGGGGCGTTCGTCAAACTAACGGCATTACAGTGAACTCATAATAGCCATATCGAGTACGAAATGTTGACTTCGGTATGTCCTTCTTCCTGATCCTCATCTGATGATACCCTATCCTCGAGTTGATTTTTGAAAATATCGACGCTCCTTGTAATTAGTCAAACAAGTCGTCAATCCTCGGGAGTGGATACTTGTTCTTGATCATCACCTGATTGAGTTGAAGATAGTTGATGCACAGGCGCAACAAACCATCCTTCTTCTTCACGAATAGAACTAGTGCTCCCTAAGGTGATGTACTGGGACGTATAAATTCCTTATCCAATAACTCATGCATCTGCACCTTCAGTTCTTTCAACTCAGACAACAACATCCAATAAGGAGCCTTAGAGATTGGCTCTGTCCTGGGTGCTAACTCGATCATGAATTCTATCTCTCTCTCCGGCAACAAGCCTGGCAATTCTTTCGTAAACACATCAGGAAACTCTTGTACCACTAAGATGTCATCGACCTTCAGTTCCTCAACTATCGTATCTACGACAATCACTAAGTAACATTGGTAACCCCCGTCTAACAAACGGGTTGCCTCAAGCGATGAGATAAAAAGGGATCGAAGGTCCTCCTCGACTCCTAATAAACTCGAAATTTTCACATACTAAAGAATTAAACTAGATTACTTCACGACAATAATTCATCACAACAAGAGGTTCCTTGAGCCAACTCTTTTCATATATGATATCAAAGCTATTCATATGCAAAATCATCAAGTACAACTCTAGTCAACGATTCTCTTTTCTACAGCTTTATTACGATAAACTGGAATTCTACAACCTTCACCCAAAATTCTGCTGCACTACTCTAATAAACTCACCCCGAAAACATTCTTCCTATGATCGGTGTATGGCTCGGTTCATTCCTATCTCTTTCGTCATCCTAGTGGCGCCCTATCTGCGGTAGCGGTGCTTGTGTTCCCCTGGATCTAAGCGGACAATCCTTCATCTGGTGGCCGTGCTGGTTACATCCGTAGCACTCTCCCGTTACACCAAGACACTAGGTTGGTCCATGGTTCCTTCTACAAACTCAGCGCCTGTCTGGTGAGTCTTCTGCCTCTTGTCGGGTGACAGCATACACCCGTCCTCGTGCTTGAGGTCTATTCATTGTACCCTAAGGTGCGTTCTGCGGTGCACTCCTCTGTTATGTCCCATTGGTGGCGGCGGTAGTAGCAGCTATGGTCCCATATGCCTGCGCGGGCAATTCTTAAACCGGTGGCCTTGTTGGCCACATTTAAAACAAGTTCCCATCTTTTTAAAACAAGGGGCGGATCCATGTCTTTTCCTATAGACACGACACGCATCCTTCTGGTTGGAAGGGGTGAAATATCTTTCTTCTGACATCTGCCTCTTCCTCAATCGATTGCCATCTCGATTGGAACCGAATCTTGATCCAAATGCGGTAGCTTACTCGCTAATCACATCTCCATGCTGGACCTCAGCAGGTACGGCAACAACAGTGGTTGCGACATTGGCGACTACAGTGACAGCGGCAATAGCGGCGGCATGGTCCTATGCTTGCTGGCCCAACAAGTTCCCAAGGGTCACTAGCGCCTGAACGATCCTATCGAACCTAGGATCGCTCGGTGCTACTACACTCTCAGTATCAGCCTGCGGCGGTACTCTTACGCTCACGATGGCCTGAGCCGGCGCTCTACCTCGACCACCTCGAGTACCGACCCTTGTCGGCATTCTACGCCGAGTAACTGGTCCAAAGGTTCTCTTTCTAGGAATTCTCCGCTCCTGATCACTCATTATGCAAGATTCTTACAGAACCTGCTTTCCAATTCCACATCGAATTAAAAATTGAGTGATCCCCACAAAACAATCTACCAATACACTATCAATCACATGCACCGGCATGAAATAGAAGTCATTCCTACTAACTATACCATGAACCATCGCACATTATCACTCCAACTATCAACTAGCTCTGATACCACTCCGGGTCGGGGATATCACACCCCGATCCTCGAGCGCGTGCCTATCCCTTGGTGGTCGATTAAATTGTGACATCCGAGGACACGTCGTCGACCCATTCATTTTAATGCGCATACGGAAGCGAATAAATAAATCCCCAGACAACACAAAGATGGGATTGAAAAGCAGAGCCAAAATTTTGAAAACCACAACACACATTTATACACAGCAGACTAGGTCATTTACAATACTAGTATATATTCACAAGTCTACAAAAGATCGGTCCTTAAAACCAAGCTGTCCTATGACCAACTAGCCAGACTCATTCGCCGATCCTTCGGCCTCCACCGGCTCCGGACGAGACGTTGGGTCCTCCACCACGCCATCGGGAGGGTCAGCCGGATCTTTGTCTACAGTAGCATCAACTACCGCAGTGAGGATATCAAAAGTCCTAAGGGGACCCACCCTGAAACCATTGGCTCCATAGCGGAACCACACTCTGAATCAATGAGGTATCCTATGAGGTGGATCCTCTTCAACCTAGACAGTGGTCACTACTAGCTCATAGACCCAGTAACTTCCGAGATCGGGGTAACTAGAAACCCGCTCGGTAACCCTCATTGGCTAGCCAAAATGATCATGAGGATTCGCCATCTAAGGACCTGAAAATGTTGAGCCCACGACGGGGTGAGATAACGTCTCGGCAAGTCCACCCCCTAAACTTCGACTAGGTAGGAAATACGCCTAAAGGTTGTCTATGCACACACAAGATAGATGACTTACCTCCCTCAGCTCCTTCCTACAAGTCAGTACAGTTTATAATCTCAATCAATCCACTCAATTCAAATCAAACCATCGATCAATCAGTCAATCAGCTCTGTTTGATACCATCAGTACTATCTATTAGTTCAACACCATATATCAATCTCATTGATACCACCACCACTGCTCACACACGCTACAATATATGGTCATAGCTCGCTCAAGCTGATATAGATAGATGGCAGCTCACTCAAGCTGATAAATATATAGATCGTGCTCTCACAAGCTTACATATCGAGCTCATAGGCTGATATAGTATACTGCTCTCACAAGGTGACGTGCAAAGGGGCTCACACAAGTTGATAATTCACCATATTGAAAATACCTGATAAAATAACCATGTGTAGATACACGGTCGGCCTGAGCAAAAAACGTCATATCTTTCTTTTCAAAAATCTCACTAATTATATAGTCCACAAAGACATTTTCGGCGTTAAGAATTGACGTCTTGTATTTTCCAATTAAATACCAAAATTACTCAATTTTGGAATAAATACCCAAAATTACAAATCTCAATCAATTTGCACAAATCAGCACTCAATTAAATAAACCAAGCATACCATTGCAATCAGCATGAAATTCCGATCACCGACTTTCCCGGTATAATTTTCAGAAAATAATAAATAATTAAATAAATACCAAAAATAATTAAATAAATACTATTAAATGCTAAAAATAGAAACTTAGGCTGGAAAAGCCTAATTAAATACCGAAACGGGCCCGGAAAAATTCCGAACCTATCTAGATAAATAATACAACTTATCTAGTTGCTAATTAAGCCGATCTAACCACCTAATATGCAATAACCAGTAATTAAATTGCTAATCCGTTATAACTAACCACCTAAATCATACTTAGCCTAAACAAATCAACCCTTAAGCATCATTAACTCCCTAAGCAAAGTTTAGTGAATAAACTCACCGGTTTTGCAATCCAGTGAGTCCACGACAACTTCAATGTGGAGACGGGCGACAAACTCTTAAGCGGCGACACCCTACGAGGCCCGAAAAGGGTCTAAAATGGGCCTCGAAGCTCACGGATCCTTGCTAGGCTTTGGCTCTGCTTGCTGGGCCAAGAGATGTCGAGCGAAGCCAAGAGTGGCAAAATGAGGTGGTGACGGTGCAGCGGGACTAGGCGGCCAACGCGGGCTTCACAGCGGCGGAGGCAAGCCCGGACAGTGGCCTAAGGAGCTTGACGGCGACCAAGGACGACTCGGGGACAAGTTGGGCACGCAGGACAACGAGCTAGAAGTGGACAGGCAGACGGCACGCGACAGGGGCGCGACGGCGACGCGGCGACAGTAGGGGGCTTGACGGGCGATCGACGGCCAAAGAGGGGTGGCTGGCTCGGTTCTCTAAAATTTTGGAGCTTAAAAGAGGTCTCTAATAGGGAAAACAGCCTGCTGAAGAAGAAGAAGGCTGTTGGAAGTTTGGAGGGGGCCACTTTGCCTCAATAGTCCACCATTCTATCCAATTCACTCAAGCACTTGGCCCCACTAGTTTCAGCTCTATCCTCAGCCAATTTTGTGCACACATAACTCCCTAGACAATCCCCAAATGGTCCAAAAATTGAGGGGGACCATGGCCTACGAATTTGCACACCAATTCCCCAAATTGGACTCAATTTCTCTTCAATTGGATTCAATTCGGTCCCCATAAATTTCACCAAGGTGTCCTCGACCAAATTGACGTTTTTCCTGGCCAATAGAACCAATTTACATCCCAAAAACGTAATAAAAACGGTCCTCTGAATTTTCCAGAAAAAACGCCATATCTTGAATTTTGCCAAAACTCTCAGTTTGCAGAAAAATCTTCGGAGGATGAGTCGACGTTCCTAAAATGAATCGTGACATGACAGAACTTCAAATTTCTGAAATCGGATTCAAATTTGCGGTTAATTTCAATCTGACGCGATTTTAGAGTGACCTAACCTACCGGGTAGCTTTTAAGAATTTTTAGTGCAATTGACCTGTGGTTGATTATTTTCGAGCCACATTGTACATCTTCGACACATTGGTGACTCTCGGTTGTCGTGAAAATCTCAATATTTCAAATACGGGCACAGGATATCCAAAATAACAGAAAAATCGGTCTAGTGTCGATCAACGAGAATTTTGCAATCAGGTAGAATCACCCACACTTTGATCACATATCTCATTCAAATCGACCTATCTTTGATCTCTGATCAATTTTGGTGCCGTAATGACCCTTGCAGATAAGCATGGTCGAAGCAGTCGATTTCTGATCGAATTCTCAAGTCTATTGCGTTAAAATCTCTTAACGGCTTCACCTGATATTCTAGTTATCTCGTGAGTAGCCAACTCAAAGAAAAGAACTATAGGCGCGTCGATGAAAAGCCCAACTTATTCAATCGAAAACAGAGTTTGAAAATCAGGATGTCATAGTTTGCATGATTCAAATTATGATTCCATTTCTTCACATTCCTAAAATATTTCCCAACATCCGTTTCACTTCCTCACTCGCAAAAGTAGCTATTAATGAATATGGTGAATCTTCACACATGATCTTTCTCTTCGCACTGACAATGGATGTAATATTACGTTTGAAAGAATAGCATTTTTCAAAATTCGCATTCTCATCCGCAAAAGAATACCGATTTTTAGTTTCTGGCATTTCTACCAGCCTTTTATTGACCGCACCATCCTCAACTTCGCGTGTATGATCTTTCTCTTGTGATCGACAGCATCCTGATGATATCACTAAAGAAAAATAAGTATCTCCTTGATGTGTTCATGTGATACTGCAAGATCAACATTCGCGTATTACGTCCTTTTCTCTCTTTGCCACTTTTCCATGTACTCCACTAAGTTCGTCGGTACCACTCATCCAAAAATTTGGATCGCCTGTCTTTGCGCTATAGATATTGTGTGGTGCTAGAATCTTACTAGACTATCAACAATCGAGTTCTATAACTATAGAACCATTTTCGTCAATATTTTAAAAAGTGTGGCGGCCACCCATATTCATTTCTATTATTTTAAGGTCATATAGCATGATATAGATATTTTTCCCGTAAAAAACGGCCGCTTTATAGAAAATTTTGGCTTTTGGGTCTTTTTTATTGTTTTATTTAAAGGTCGAGAATGGCATTTTTGGAAAATCCACCATTTTTCACTTCGCCTATTTTATGACCCACTTTTTCCCATACATTGCACGAGAGGTGCCCGGAGGCAGTGGAGAATATCCCATATATTAAATGATCATGCTTTAAAAGCAAAACTACCATTCTTTCCATTTAATGGCTTTGGGCAAATTTTGTCTTTTTCAACTTTTGATGACCTATATTTTTTTTAATCTATCATATTTGTTATTATTGAATATTATCTCATTATATTCTTTTTAAAATTCTGAAGGGTTTGGGGAATCATGACTCTGTCCATAGGGTTTCTATGGCAACTCTACACCATATGGGCTCTCGTGGAGCTCCATGAATTGGTTCCGAGAGCCCGCTACAGCAGATTCCTTCATCTCTTCATTGCTGTCTTCGGTAAGCCGCTATATATTTTAAATCCTTATGATCAAGTTAAATAATTTACCTTAGAGAAAAAGAAAGTTTAGTATTTTGGATAGCAAAGTTTTAGCATGAATTGGAGTTTAAACCGAGCCATTTAGTGCATAATTTGAATGAGTTCTATCATATTTCTCGAACCCGTATCTAATCCATCATGTGAGGTCAAGAATCATTAGCATAAGTCGAATTAATATTAGGGTAATGTATTTTCTTGTATATTTTTCGTGATGCGACAATCGGCTGTTAATCATAACTAGGAAATTGGATTGCCAGTAATTAAAATTTAATTTATGAATTAAAATAATATTTTTAGGACCAAGGTTGGGAAAATTGCTTGCTATATTCCCCATGATGTTACTATCTGGGGGCACGTGCGTGATGTTAATCATCACCGGAGGTGGGAACATAGAGCCTCTCTTCAAGACCGTGTGCGGGGGAGATGGCGCCGCGTGTAGCATCAAGCCGCGTCATAGCTCAATCACCAAATCTAAATGCGATAGCCGTCATCTCACTGTTCGGAGCAATCACGGCCGTCGGCTACAGCGCCCTAATTTGGATCCCGCCTGTTGCCAAAGGTAGGCCTGAGGGTGTGTCTTACGAACCGCTGATTGAGGCAAAGTCGGACGAGGCAAGAATCGGCGACGTGCTGAATGCCATCGGGAACATCGCACTGTCTTTGAGGGGTCAAAACCTCATACTTGAGATTCAGGTAAAATGGCTATCTTATCTTTTCTCTAATTTCTTTGCTTCTTGATGACCGTAAGGAATCTATACCGTCCTCAGTTGCGTCGGTTGCGATGGATAAAGCTCACAGTGCTCTAGAGAGCTCTCTCCTTTAGAAGTAGATAAAACCGGGTGCATTGTGATTAGGATTTCGAATCCTACACTCAATTCACCAATGATGATTTGCCATGTGTCCATTTTTGTAATGGAGGGAACATTGCCTTCAACCCCACAGTGCCCATCCAAAGTGCCCATGTGGAGAGCTGTGATCATCTCCTGCTCACTCGTGGCTCTTTGCTTATACTCTTTAGCCATTGGTGGGTGTTGGGCCTATGGAATGCAAAATCCCAAACGGAGGACTCTACATCGCTTTCCCTCAATTTCATGGCCATGACGCACCAAAGCTCGTGATGGACCAGATCTACCTCCTCGTAGTGGCCAACTGTCTCAGCACCTTCCAGATCTATGCTATGCCGGTCTTCGACAACCTGAGCTCCAGTACACCGGCATTAGGGACCGCCGCTGCTCGTAGCGGGCCCACACGTCCCTCAGGTTCTTGTTCGGCTGCCTCGCCTTCTTTGTGGCGGTGGTGCTTCCCTTCCTAAGGAGCCTGGCCCCACTGATCGGGGAGATGACTTCTACTCTGACATTCGTGTTGCCGTGCTTCATGTGGCTAGCGATCAAGAGGCCTCGTTGCCGGAGCGGCACATGGTGGCTCAACGTCGGGCTGGGGTGCCTCGGCATGGTGTTGTGGACGGTGATGGTGACTGCGGCGATCTGGGTCTCAGGTGATGGAGGGATTAATGCTAACTTTTTTAATCCTTAAAGAGTGAATTGGAAAAATATATAACAAATTGGGTCTCAAAGAAGAATGCAGCTAAGAAAAAATTGGACTTATCAAAAGGAAATGAGAGACAAAATACTAATGTACAAGAGTTTATGTTAATACGAGTGTCGATGCTTAAATAACTGAGTAGCGTCCATGAGATTGAGTCGGGTAATTTTTCAGAAATATATTAATTTCTTTTCTATGGAAATTATGAAGAGTTGTGTGACATTGCACAGGGGACATGCACTTTCTAATTGTGATACTCTTTTTAAAGGGTATGTCATCAAAAAAGGATGGAATTAGAAAGGGCATGTTGTGTAACATGGAAGGGGTGAATAGATTGATGATCGAAACTCGCATTTTAAGGAGTTATCAAAGTCAAGTTTAGTTTATAGGGGGGATGATGCTAACTTTTTCATTCTCTATCCAGCGCCTCCTTCCCGTATTTGTTTAAATAGTATACTATTCAATCTTGTGAAAAGTATAATTAAAAATTAGTCAAATGTTGGACCTTCTTAACAGGTGATACTATTAATAAACCTCACATGTATAGCTTTTTTTTTTTAAGGAAAAGCTTCTTTTTCATATCAAGAGAAACACAAATTTCAATCTATATGATGTTTATTTGAATGTCATAACTTTGAATCAATCATTTGAGTACTATAACTTTTTAAAAACGTTCACCTAAATGCCGAACACTTGTAGTAAACATTTTTTTAGAATTATGACACTCAAATGTTTGATTAAAAAGTTATATGATACTCAAGTGACTAAAAAGATGGATAACACTCAAATGAGCATTGTACATTAATTATGATACTCAAGCAATCAAAAATAAAAAGTTGTGGTACTCAAGTTGTTGGAAATTAATCCGGAGAAGACACTCTGTTTGTTGTAATCAGAACATCAATGTAAAGAAGATGATAACAACTTTATAATATCCTCCCTTTTACCAATCTTGGAGAAGAAGAAAATAAGATATCACTGAAAAATAACATAAAATTGGAGGTGAGGTACGGATATCCAAATCTCCTTAAGGCGATTAGTTCTCGCAATGGTGTTCCGCAGATTCACGAACTATGCCTCCCAAGATACAACATCTCGAACCTATTTGGATTAGCACTATGCAAACAGGACTCAGTCGAACCGTTCAATTGAACCAGCACACTCAGAAAAAACGGAAGAGTAGAAAAGTATATCAAAGCCTTTTTGGAATCAAGTCAGAAAAACCAAAACCAAAAACCTTTTTAATGAAGCTCTATGCTCCTATCTATTTATAGAGCTTTTTTGGTTCATGTACAGAAGATATACATGAATTAAATAGATGCATGTATCCACGAAGTTCATGAATCAAGAGATACATGAAACCAAGAGATTCATGAATCCAAAGACACGTGAATTCAATAGATTCGTGAACTCTATAAATACATGAACTAACAGATACATGAATCTAGGAAATTCATGAATTCAATAGATACGTGAACATAAAAGTTGAGGAAATTCATGAATCCAAAAGAGATACGTGAATAGAAAAAACGTATCTTAATTTATTGGCTTTCGTTGATCCATTAACCATAATTATAACCATAATTACAACACAAGTACCATACGAAAGTTATCACACTAATGGTTTATTTTTTCCCAAAATTTTCCTTGCCAACTGTCAGCCCCCCCCATGCAGCATAGAATTTTCATGAAAAAAAAAATGCACAATTCGTCTATGTATCAAAGTTTTGAAAAAATAGACATATTGGAGAAACATACGTAAAACTGTTTGTTGTGACTAGAAAATAATAACTCCAACAAAACAATAACAAAAATAAATAAACAAGAGGTGAGGTACAACTAACTAAATCTCCTTAAGACAATTAATTCCAACTAATGATACTAAGCAGCTTCACAAACTATGCATCTCAAGATACAACACATTGAACCCGTTTGAATTAATATTATGCAAATAGGACTTTATCAAACACTTCTTGAAACCATCACACTTAGAGAAAAATTGAAGTGAGGAGATGCGAGTGGTTTTTGTCATGAAGAATAACTTAAATGTATTTAAAGAAGTCATGTTTGGAGAGATACATAAATTAAATAGATACTAGAGGTGAGTATAGTCCGTGTTGGGCTGATCCACCCCCTAATCCTAGGATCAACCTGGATAGTGTTGGTCCTCAATTTTTGGAACCGAGAACTGCCCCTATTGAGTTTGGGACTGAGTATTGGACTGACTCAATGAGTTGAGTCCAGTTCAAGGATTAACCCGGACCAATCGATAATTTTTCTATTTCATTTTTTGTACTTCCTAAAAAGGTGATCGATGATCAGACTAACCCAATGAATTCGGTGATAAGTGAGGTCAGCTAAGAGAGGCGAGCGTCAAGTGGGGTGAGCACTAAGCGCGGGGTGAACATCGAACAAGATGAGCAACAAGCAACAAGCAGGACGAGTATCGAGCGGCGAGCGGCACGAGTAACCAAAAGCAAACAAGGCGAGTGTCAAGTATCGATGGAGAAATTGTTTCTTTTGATTTTGGCAATTGAAGACTAAGAGGACAAATAAGACAAAAGAGAACAAGTACTAGAGGAGAATATCGTGAGGAGCTGTTTATACACTTTTGGACGCCGTGATGATTCCTTATAAAAACATTTTATTCTTTTGTAAATTATGACCGTTGACGTCATAAAAGACATTAAATATCTAAGTTATTAAGGAACAATGTAAAATTACTTGGACTTCTCACTAAGAAATTGTTTAATGTTGTTGACGCTATTTGATTTAGGAGTTTACTCTATATAAAAAAATTATAAATAATATATATACATAGTTAGGGTTGGTCCAACCCTAAACTCCTAGGACCAAAGATCAACCCACACAGTGTTGATCTAGGAATCCCAGAACTAAGGACTAAGAACCGATCCAATCTTCTTGAGAACTGGATTAGGACCGACAGGATTAGACCGATCTAGGGCGGGTCCAAGGTTGACCCTAAACCGATGCTCACCCCTAATAGATACATGAACTCAGGAGATACATAAACTGAAAAAATGTATCTCATTTTGCTTAGTTTCATAGATCCATTAACCATAATTACAACACTCAGTTTTAGCAGTTCACGGATGTATTAATTTGGGATTTTACCCTTAATTTGTCACATGTATACTAATTTATGATTTTTTTGTATTAATCCAATTTAATGGAAATTAACAAAGGGCAAATTTTTCACAAATGTACCAATTTTTTATTTTTGATAGTCAAAAAATTAGTTTTAGATAAATTTATCATAGTATACTAGTTTGGAATTTTTCGTAATATTAACTCTTAAAAATTTACAAAATTATGAAAAAAATTATATGTGAATTTTTGTACCAACAATTTGAGTGTAATGAAAGTTTTGGGAGTAGTGGATTTAGCAAAAGTCAAAACGCATGCAACGCGAGATTTATATTAGAAAAAAATAAAAAGTAAAAAGAGAATGTTAAATGTCCATCGAAATAGGGAGAAACAATTTGCACATAACTAATCAAATCACAGTCGACTTATTTATAACATTGCATTTATAGATGTTACTTTCAAAATGACAACGATTCCAATAGATTTAAAGGACAGAGGATGAAAATTTGAGACATGCCCAATTCACATGAAACTATATTAAATATGCTCAAGCTCTCTTCATGACCACCGCTTTTCACTTTCATCTTTTATCCTCAAATTACTTTGTAATTGTTTGAAATTTCTTATAATCACTTCCCAATCATTACACATCACCCCCAACCACTTGTAATCACTTCTTGAGATCATTGGCAAGAAGGCAACATAACAATCTGGTGTATAATGTCTTTTTGTTTGCAAGTGATCATTGTCTATGAAATTGAAATGTTCTCCCAATCAAGTAGCCTGCCAGTTTGACCAGTTTGTCGTTCCCTAGAACATACGAAATTCCAAATCTATGATATTAGGAAAATTCGAATGCGACTTATCTTCCAGATAAAAAAAAATGCTTGATCTTAGCGACATGGAACTCATGGATACGTGGCTGATGACGGTAACGTTGAATAGAAATATATATGCATGAAAAGCATTAGAACTAAGCCTTTTGAATTGAGACCTACAAAAAAACTAATGGTGGGTTGCCAAAACACCTACAAAAGAGCAAAACACTTGTGCAATAGGGACAATAGTGCAGGGCACCGGTGAGGCAAGTGTCACGGGCCGGTCGTTTGGAATCAAGATCATGCAGTGACTTAAGCGATCATTAGCGCGCCTAAGCCAAGCTTTTTGGGATCAATCATTCACTCGCTCGCTCACTCGGATCTTAAAGAGAGAAAATTTCTAGAGAGAGAAGCTTTGAACAAGAGAATGAACCTTCGATTATGAAATGGTTGGATAGATATAATGAAGGAGAGCACCCATTCTTATACTAGTGGCCCTTAAATTACCATCATTGATCGCCTTTCGATTCAATGGCTAAGATTGTGCCTTCTAACCTACTACCTACCAACATTTGTGCCTAGAAAGTTCTAGATTCTCGACACGGTTACCGTCTTGCCTGGGAACTTTCTGGAAGCTCTTGGGGAAACATTGGACGATCTTGAGAGGTCTTCCTCAATCATGCATGGTCCTTTGGTGACAAGAATCTCATAACCGTGACACAAGGCTAGAGTGCTGGAATTGGACTAAGAGTTCTCAACTGCTGATTGTTTCTTTTAAGCCTGGATGCAACCCCGAGTCCTCAGTAAATCCGTATTCTCCCCTTAATCGACACATACTGGTTCTTCGATGAAATGACCCTAAGATGAGTCCATGAGAATGGCGTCATGTTCTTCAGCCAAGTCTAGGGACCCTAACATATTTGCATATCATTGATGGATTGCTTGGTCATTAGTCGTGGTTATTATTATTATTATTATAACTTTGGGTTTTCAACACCATTGTTGCCTCATCTGTCATGTTTTCTCTTCTCCACCGATCATAGACTGGGAAACTACTCGCCTTGAGACATTTATAAGTGGCCTTGTATGCAACATTGTATTTTGAACTTTTAATTTATTTACTATGATTATCAAATTTTTAATTTATTTAATATGACCTCTCAACTTTCTATATATATTCAATGCAGTTTTCGAATTATATGAAAATATTTAATATTATTCATGAATTTAATCAGATAAACTATTAAATATTTTCATATAATTCAAGAATTAAATTGAATCACATTTGATAAATTAAAAAATTATAAACGGAATTATATATTGAGTTAAAATTTAGAAATAAATTAAAAATTAAAGAATTACGTTATATATAATGCCAAAATCGAAGGACCATTTATGTTATTTTCCTTAAAACATAAGAACCCGCCAGAGCCCCGAAAGACCGCTTCCTAATCAGTGTCTTGCCTCTCCACAGGTGAAAAGGGCTCCCCGCTTCCTCTTCTCTCAAGCCAGCGCCACCTCCGGCGACAATCGGCCAGAGCTCATTTCGAGCTCGAAGAAGACGTCGAAGTCGCTCAAGAACAGCGCGGCGGAGGTCGAAGAAGGCGGCGGCGGCGGCGGCCATGGACAAGCGAAGGAGCGGCGGGTCAGGAAGCCGGAAAGTCCCACCTCGCGGCAAGGTATCGGGGACCATCAAGCCCCAAGTCAACGAGGACGACGCCTCGATGCTCATCGGGAGCATTGTCGAGAAGGGCGTCTCCGACGTCCCCGCGACGAAGACTCTCGCCGCCCCGACCCCTCCTCCGAGGGCCACCGTCCTCCCCTTCCCGGTGGCGCGGCACCGTTCTCACGGCCCCGTGAGTTCCTGAAACTACTTGCGCTTCTTCTGGGTGGTGGGAATTCGAAAATTTTGTCTGCTTTTGGGTTTATTGGGTAACGGAAGCATTACACGGGAGCTTCGGGACAGGTCACCAGTCCTGCTTCGGTGTTCTTGGTTCGGTGAAGTGAGGGAAATGGATGAACGTTAAGGTCGGTGGTTTCGTGTTTTTGGTTTGTAAATCTGGCCATTGGTTTAAGGGCAGGTTTGGAACGTGTTTCAGATGGGTTGGAATGTGTAGTAGTAAAGGTAGTGTTGCAGTTTTAGTTTTGAGTAGGGAGCTCGAAGAAGGTAAAATCCTGGTATGGCATTGAGTTATTGGTTGAGTTTGAGGGTCTTTTTTTATTTGTTTGGGAACTGATAGAATAAGGAATTTCCTTGGTTTTTTATTTTATTTTATTTTATTTTTGTTGATAGGGAAATGTCAATCTGCAGCATTGGGGTCCAGTTAGCACGAGATGGGACGAAGATCACGACAGTGATGATCATGAGGAGGATGCTCAGGAAAATAGGAAGCTTGCTGCTTCTGAGCGGATCGCAGCTCTTGCTAGACCAGTTCAAAGAAAGGAGAAGAAGGAATTGAACTTACAATATTGGAGGGAGCTTGTCACGGGAAATGATTCCTCTTTTGGTAGTAAAAATACAAAGCATGGATCTGCAGGGGCTGAAGTGCGAGGTAGAGAGGTGATCAAAAGTGAAAATAAGCCGAACCTCGTAGATGATACATCTTTAAGTGGTGCAGTTCCTATGGAAGTAGATGCAAAAGCACAATCAAAATTTGAGCCTGTGTATGAATCGTATGGGGCCATCACAGATGGTAAGACTTCTGCATTGATTGGTTTGCAAAGCTATACAGGTAAAGGTGCTCAAGTTCAGGGATGTTCCCTTGACGGTGACAAGAGTGCTGAGGCGGCTAATTTACTTGGAGATTTGGGGTCTATGCATACTAGCAGCGGAACTGGTTCAGTGAAAGTTTCAATCAATGAATCTGTAAGAATGCTGGACGAGGCAAAAGAGTTAAGTTCCTTGTTTCTTGATCGTTCTAGAGAGCAGGAAAATCAATTGTCAAGCTCGCCTACAGCCTCCTTGTTTGGATCAAGTGTCAATGATGATGGGCATAGCCATTCTTCTCTTGAGAGTCAAATTGATGTGGAGAACCGTGCCCGATTACAGAGTATGTCTCCTGATGAAATTGCTGAAGCTCGAGCTGAGATTATGAAGAAGATGGACCCTTCATTGCTCAAGTTGCTGAAAAGAAGGGGTCAAGAGAAATTCAAGAAGCAAAACTTGTCAGGCTCTCAGATAGCTATGGATGAAACATTGGGTAGTCCATTAAGTGAGAGTCAGTCTCTTCAGAATGCAGAATCACGGAATACGAAGGATGGAGTATCTAATTTGGTATCATCGGAGACTGTAAAAGATAACCAAAGTCAGCAGGATCATGCTGGTGTCCAGCATGTTGGACCAAGAGATGGCAGTTTGTGGAGTGCTTGGACTCATAGGGTTGAGACTGTACGAGAATTACGATTTTCATTAGAGGGAAATGTCATTCGAAGTGAAATTGACCCAGTTGTGGGGACTGGTAAGTCAATTGCTATTATAATCACTTCGAGTTAGTGTCTCTTGTTACGCATCTCTTTTGGCGCCTTTTGAGTCCAGATGATGGTTCCTTCTCTAAAAATAAGATACCTAGTTCTTCAATGAGTTCACATCTTGTTAGTCATTACAAATGGGGTTGACATGCACTAGTAACTTAATGATGGGAGCAACTTATCTAGCTAGATCATGCGCTAGTCACACCAATGAGTCTCTATATAGTAACTAAGGTAATATAGCTTAAGGTGTCACACTAGTGCGTTCCTATGTAGTAATTAGGTTCGTTTAGCTTGACCTATTCTTTTAATGAAATGTGCAAGAGTGTAGCATGGGCATCTTCATCAACTGATTTGAATGGCAAAACCTAATATCGCTGGGGACTGCAATGTCTTGAGCTGCTATGGATTTTGACCTGTATAAGAACTTTAATTTAAAATGATGACTATAGAATTTGGGATTGGCTTTCGTTCCTTGATAAACACAAGTAGAATGAGCTTTCTTTATAAGTGCCTTCTTTTTCAATCTTAAGTCTTACCCTTTTGTCAACCTATGGTTGAAAACCACATTTTCCTGTTCCCAGATTTCCACACCTGGGAGATGTCTGATTGGTGTGGCATTTCTGGTGTCACAGCACCAATTCTCACTAGACAGCTTCATTAATGAGTGATAGGGTTAATATATGCAGTTTAATCTGATTAGCTCCCCAGATTTTATTTGGTGAATTTTTTGGAAGTGTATATTCAATAACTTACCTTCTTCTCTAGCTTTCTCATATGGTTGGATCAGAGTATGGCATGTTCTATGCTTGAGTTCTAAGTGTGCATCAGAGGAATTCTTTAATGTTAATTCAAGTTATGTCTGAATTTATATATATTTTCTGTGATTATATCACTTATTGGGACTATACTTCAGGTCAGAACAGGCAGAGTGCTGATAATGTTGCCGAGCGAGACTTCTTGAGGACTGAAGGTGATCCTGGTGCTGCGGGTTATACTATCAAAGAAGCGGTGGCACTTACAAGAAGTGTAGTAAGTTGCCTTTGAAATCAGTGCTTAGCTTATATAGACTCAAAGCTAATCAGATAGTTTTTGCTATCTCATTAGCGTTCGTTCTTAAGTTCATATCCTTTACTGCTAAGTTACAAGAACCTTCTTCACTACTGGCATATTTAGTAAATAATGAATTGATGCTTCAGGTTCCGGGACAACGGGCCCTTGCACTTCATCTTCTCGCTTCTGTACTTGACAAGGCAACGCACAATATTTGCCAGGATCAAGTTGATCTTGTTACTGGATATTCTAATGTTGATAAAGATTCAGTGGATTGGGAGGCTCTCTGGGCATTTGCACTCGGCCCAGAACCTGAACTTGTCTTAACATTGAGGTAATCTTTATTGCATAAGTTTTGTCATCATCCTTCCTTCATATTGTTAGTCAATAAGCAGTGGACATGGCCTTGATTTTTGCGTTATTAGTGGAAGTTCCATATTTTCTTTTGTTGTGCTAAGCTTATATATACAAATAATTCTGAGCCATACCGCTGACATAAGCTCCTGGATATCCTCAAAAAAGTTTACACTAATGAGGAACTTGTGCATACTGCTTTTTTTTTTTTTTTTTGTAACTACCTTATTCACTGGAGCATTAGTTCTTCTGTTATAGGTACACTCCACAACATGTTGAATCAGTGATGGGACTGCTTTGCAATGCTTATAGGGATTGACTAGTGCTTGAATATCCCTTTTTATATTTTCAGATCCTTTCGGGAATCTAAGTAATGAGGTCACTTGGTTATGGCCTGAGCTGCTTCTAACTAATGTTACACTGCTTTTCTGAGCATCTTTGGATGATAAATTCGACATCAAGATTATTACTCCCAAAAGGCTTTATATTTCTAGGTTTTGATATCATATCCATCCATTTGAAAAAAGTTGAAGATTTACTTTAATGCTGTGAATTTGCAGGATGTGTCTTGATGACAACCACAATTCTGTAGTTTTAGCATGTGCGAGAGTTGTTGAGTGCATACTCAGCTCTGATTTAAACGAGAACTTCTTTGACAAATTGGAGGTAAAATTTCCTTCAGAGATGCTTATCATTGTTGTAACTCTTCATTAAGTTGAGTTTAAGTTTGATATGTTGTCTTTCAGAGGATGAGTATGCACGGAAAGTATCTCTACACTGCCCCAGTGTTTAGGAGTAGACCAGAAATTAATGGCGGTTTGCTTCATGGTGGGTTTTGGAAGTACAGTGCTAAATCCTCTAATGTTCTTCCTATGGAAGAAACAGCTGATGATGAATCTGAAGGGAAGCGCACTATTCAGGATGATATTGTGGTTGCTGGTCAAGATTTTATTGCAGGTTTAGTCAGGATGGGAATTCTGCCAAGAATTCGTTATATCTTGGAGGTAGCATGATCTAACTATTGTGTCAGTTTTCGACCTGTTTACTTCGTATAGAAATCATTTTGTGTCTTCAAATGAATGGTTTCAGACGGATCCGACTGAAGCTCTGGAAGAACGGATGATCTCTATTCTAATTGCAATAGCAAGACATTCACCAACTGCTTCATGTGCTATCATGGACTGTCCAAGGCTCATCCAAATAGTTGTCCACAGAATTTCCATGAAAAGCAGTATGGAAATTCAGCCTTCCAAGATAAAATCTGTTACACTCTTAAGGGTGAGTCATCAGTTCATATGCATCTTGCACCAGTCTAATCTTTCATGGGACAATTGGTCCCTTAGCCAGTGAAACTTATGTCTGTTTACCTTTTGAAAAGGTATTGGCACAATCTAATAGGAAGTACTGCATCGAGCTTATAAGGAGCGGAACACTGCATGCCATGATATGGCAGTTGTATCAACCTGCTTATTCGCTTGACCAATGGATTAAACTGGGAAAAGAGCGCTGCAAACTTTCCTCGTCTCTGATGATTGAACAATTGCGGCTGTGGAGGACTTGCATAGAGTATGGATGTTGTGTCTCACTCTTCTCAGATATCTTTCATTCCTTGTGCTTGTGGTTGAATCCACCTTCCTTGGAGAAACTGTTGGAGAATAATATCATGAGAGAACTTTTTTCAATATCCAATGAGGCATACCTTGTTCTGGCAGCTTTAGCTAGTAGACTTCCAAAGTTTCATTCACAGAAACATACAGGCAATAGAAATACAAAGTGTGCTGGCGATGGTACTGAATTATGGTCTTGGAATTATGTTATCCCAATGGTTGATCATGGAATAAAGTGGATAGAATGGATGAATGATTCTTGCATCTCTTGGTTCTTTGAGTCGCAAAGTGGAAAGAAAAATGACCTGAGAACTCAATCTCTGACGTCCTTATTGTGGGTTTATTCTTCGGTCATGCATATGCTGTCAGTTGTTCTTGAAAGAGTGGGGCCAGACAATGCAATAAATAGCTCTGATGATGGCAAGTCACTGCCTTGGCTTCCTGAATTTGTACCAAAAATTGGTTTAGAGATTATTCGGCAAGGATTCTTTAGCTTTTTGAATGGCAGCATAGATAATGGAACAGATTCTGCAAGAGTTGGTTCGTTCGTTGAAAAGTTGTCTCATTTGAGACTTAAAAGCGAAAGTGGAACCTCTTTGGCTTCTGTGTGCTGTCTCCATGGATTTGTGCAGTTGATGGTTGAGATTGATCGCTTGATTCAGTTAGCCAAGGCTGGAATGTCTAGTCCTCCAACAAAAGGACTTTCCATCTCAGCAGAAGAGACAATTCTTGAGGATGGTATGCTCAAGGGTTCTCTTCTTGATCTACAGAAAGTGCTAGACATCCTTTTGAACGTAATTGCTTCTGAATGGCACTCAATCCAGTCCATAGAGACATTTGGAAGAGGAGGTCCTGCTCCAGGAGTCGGGGTCGGATGGGGTGCTTCTCGTGGAGGATATTGGTCAACACGTGTCCTTTTGGCACAAAAAGATGCAGGTCTTCTCGTGTACTTGCTTGGAACTGTTCCAGTGGTATCGGTTGAGCATATAGCCTTCAGTGAGGGCCAAGCCATTGTTTTGCATAGAGTTAATGGTGCCTTAGGAGCTTGTTTGACTGCTGGCCCAAGGGATAGGGTTGTTGTGGAGAAGGCATTTGACTTTCTGTTTCAAGTCCCTGTTCTAAAGTGCTTGAATATATGTATTCGGCACTTTTTTTCTCTTATCAGGAGATCTCTCACGTGGGAGTATAGTGAAGAGGACCTACATCATATTAGCAAATTATTGTCTTCCCATTTCAGAAAGAGATGGTTGTGTGAAAAGAAAAAGGCAAGTTCCATAGAAGGCAGGGAGAGTACCATGCATAAAGCAAATCAAAATAGTAGTATTTCTCTTGAAACCATTCATGAGGATATGGACATGTCAGATGAGAAAGAGGAACATCCTCCTTGTGATAATCTGACTATGGAGTGGGCTCACCAGAGACTGCCACTTCCCATGCATTGGTTCATCAGCCCAATCAGTTCATTAGGGGATGGCTTGCACAGTACAGATCAGAAAGTCTCTGGTGTCATTAATCTTGTTCAGGATCATGATGATCTATCTGAAGTTGCTAAAGCTGGAATGTTCTTTCTATTAGGTGTGGAGGCAATATCTCATTCGGGATGCACAGATATCACTTCACCTGCTCAACATGTGTCACTAGTTTGGAAATTTCATTCCTTGTCTATGATCTTACTTGTTGGGTTGGCTGTGATTGAAGAGCAGAGAAGTAGAGATGTTTATGAAGCTTTACAAGAACTCTTTGGACAGCTTCTTGATCGAGAAATTATAAGTAGAAGCACTAGACATACTCTGAAAGATGAGCCTGAAATGGATAGCGCAAATAAATGGGGATTGCTAAAATTTGGATCAGAAATTCATGATAGTTACTCAACGTTTATTGAAGCTTTTGTCGAGCAGTTTGCTGCAATATCCTATGGTGATCTGCTGTATGGTCGTCAAGTCGCGCTATACCTCCACCGTCATGTGGAAGTTTCTGTAAGACTTGCTGCATGGAATGCACTGTCAAATGCTCGGGTTCTGGATCTTCTGCCTCCTTTAGATAAGTGCCTAGCCACTGCAGAAGGTTATCTCGAACCTCCTGAGGTATTGTTCCTGAAAATACTTGTTCTCTTCTTTTGTTGTTTGTTTGTTCAAACATATGTTCAAGCAGTGGAATTGTGGTATTGGTTTGTTTTTCTTAAAGTAAATATATCACCCATATTACTCAAATTGGGGACAGTGGCTCTAATATACGTATTTTCTCCTCCATTTGTTAGATTAAATTTTTGGGTTGAACTTTCTGCCTAATTTATATCCTTTATGTCTCATTTAATATTCCATTTCGTGTTTGGTTTTCTATTATCTCATTCCCTATTCTTCCATCCGGGAGCAAGAAAATTATCTTCCATTCTACGTCTTTTGATGTCTACTTCATGTGTAGGATAGTTGTATTTTTGTTCTTCATTGCAGCTTGCATGTGAGAGGGGATTCTAAAGTATATACTATATCACTTAATTATGGAATTCTAATGGTCCATGTTATATGTAGTCTCCATTCACTTAATGCCTTCAGGGTTTTTGTTACACTTTCGAACCATTGTGTTCTGAAGTGGCTGCTTGCCATCACAAGTATTTCTCTTGTTCAAGAATCTTACTTTATGCAATTGTGACATACTTTCCATTTTTTCTTTGGCACACCAGAAAAATGTAAAATTTCTTTGACCAGTTGGATATTTTATGAACTCTAGATGTAGGGTAGATGTTATCTCTGGGTAAACGCTTTTTTCCTGCTTTGGTAGTTTTCAAATTTCAGAAGCTGCTGTTCCATTCACATTACACCATTTCCGAGGAATAACTTCACTAAGGGTCTTGTGTAAATGCTTAGAGACTCGTCTTAAGTTCGTTGATGAGTTTCATGTCTTTTCATTTGCAGGATGATGAACACATCTTAGAAGCATACGTGAAGTCATGGGTTTCTGGAGCACTTGAAAGAGCCGCTGCTAGAGGATCACTAGCATTAATTCTTGTCTTGCACCATATCTCCTCTTTCATTTTCCTTGATCATACAAAGGATCGTGTTTTGCTACGAAATAAGTTAGTGAAGTCCTTGTTGCGGTATTGCTCCCGGAAGCAACAACATGAGGTATGCAATTCTGTGGAGCAGTTGAATTTTAATCAGTCTTGTAAAATAAGGATGTAACTATCGAATGCTTTGCTCAATCTACTGGTTACTCTTCGTTTGTTGTGTGAAAGGGAGTAATTTTATGGTGACCTCTTGCTGCTGGATGGCTATGTATGATAGTTATCATTCAGGGCCACCATTGTGGAAAGGTTGGGATTTTGTAAAAAGATCATACACTCGCTATCTGATTTGTTCTAGATAAAATTATGAGGAATGGGGTGTGGTGGGGTTCAGGAGATATATTTTTTTGCAACAAATGTGTATATGCAATGTAGATCATGGTTGCTATTTTTACCCGAATCCCTCTGTTTAGGAAGAGGCATGTACGTGATCATTCTATCGAAACTTGTAGTTTGAATTTGACTTGTTGTTGGGATTTGTTACTGTAGGGAATAATGATGGATCTCATCCAATACAAGAAGTCATCCCCATCCAAAATGACTGCACAAGAGGAGCGTGCATTGCAAGCAAGCATTGTCCACAGAAGGCTTGAAGTACTTAAAGAAGCTTGTGAAGGAAATGCATCTCTCTTGGCTGAAGTGGAAAAGCTAAGTTCCAAGTTTCAACTACTCCAGAGGTGACTTGACCTGATTATACTCTCTGCATCGCGTGCAAGCATAATCCAAGGGCTTGAGGTACTCAAAGAGGCTTGTGAGGGAAATGAGTCTCTCTCAGCAGAAGTGGAAAAGCTAAGTCCCAAGTTTTGTCAACTCCGGAGATGACTTGACCTAATTATACTCTGTACAGTGTAGGTATATGTTTTTGCACTCCTTTAAAGTTTTCAGAGTTGGTACAGTGAGGGACAAGAAAAGCTTTTTGTGGTCCCTGTAATTTTTGGTCAGATGGGAATGTGAAAAATGCTAATGGTAAATGAAAGTCTTTTTCCTTTTCCTTTTTACCACTTTGAGAAAAGTTCACTGCTTTCTTAGTTTTTGGATGTGAAAAATGCTAATGGTAAATTAAAGTGTTTTTCCTTTTCCTTTTTACCACTTTGAGAAAAGTTCACTGCTTTCTTAGTTTTGGATGTGAAAAATGCTAATGGTAAATGAAAGTTTTTTTCCTTTTCCTTTTTACCACTTTGAGAAAAGTTCAATGCTTTCTTAGTTTTTGGATTTTAACATCGGCTTGACGTGTTGGCATCATGTCAGCCAAATGTAGAGGTAGATCACTTCTGGCTGAGTTTTCATCATCTTTATAATTTGACACCTTCTCGAGAAGCAGTATAGAATGATGAAAGCTTGAAACATTCAACATGATTTAGCGCATGCCTCCCAAGTCACAACCAAAGCAAACACTTTGTTGCCTGGATCCTGATAAATATTACAGAACATGGCGTCTTAAGTAAGGAGATGAACAAGGCTCAGAGTAACTCTGCATGGAGAAAAATACTCAACCTCAGGTGCATTTTGAAGCCTTATGTAGGTATTGGTAATGAAATGAAAAGTCCATCCCCCTTTGGTTTGATAATCATCAACCCTCTTGGTGTTTTGGCTGATTTATATCCTCCTAGAGATATATATCGTTCAACATTGAGTTGCTGCTAGAGTTGCTGATAATACTGTAGACAAAAAATGGAGACAGGCCTCCAGCTTGGTCGGGTGCATCAGTGGAGATACAAGCTCTTCTATGTGGCTGCATATTTCCTATTCAACTCTGAGAATAAGGTCACTAGCTGGTTCTTCCAATGGTGTATCTAATCAGGCTGAAGCAAAGGCTCCACTCAAATTAGGCGTCAGATTTGTTTGTTTCAAACCATACATGCCTGAGCATGCATTCATCAATTGGCTGGCCATCCTCAAAAGATTGCAGACTTATGATTAAATGAAGCGTCAGAGTGATGTTAATGATGCATGTTTGCTTAGTCAATCACAGGCTGAATCAAGAGAACTTCTTTTCTGCTGTTGCTCTCTCACAAAGCAGAGCTGAGAAATTTCTTATTTATTTGTTTTACCTTGAACGGTAATAGCAGAGGCTGGAGTCTTGAGTTTGCCCAGGATTTTGCAGGCTGCTAGGGACAAGTTTGAAGTCTACTTTCTTTAAGTTGGCCAATGGAACAAAGGTGACCCATGGGGGATATCTCCCTCAGGCTAGCAAGATCATTGCCTGTGTGATCTTTTTTGGGCTCGGGACTTCTTTGGAGAGATTGTTGTTGGAAGGTGGAAGGGTAGAGGAAGCTTCCTCAAGATGTCAGGGGACTGCTCAGAAAATGGATGATCGAATTCCGATTTCCTGGGTTACGGCTTCGGTTCTAGTTTATTACAAGACTTGAGTTTTGGAATTTCAAGATCATCGGTTTTTCCTGTGTGTTGGGGCACTGTTGAGGCATTGCTCCTCTAGTTTCTCTTGCGAATTTGTAGAGGCTCTGGAATTGCTTGGAGTTTGACCAGGTGTGGTGAGTTTGGCAATGTTTTGCCTGAAGTACCTTGACTCAAATTTTTTTCACTAAAGAGCACACCATCGACTGGAGAAGTTGGCTTGGCCGGGGATGGGTGACAGCACCAAGTCACGAGACCCAGGGCAATGGGCTCCCGAGGTCACTCGACCTGAGGCAACGAACCAATGGGGTTGGGCAAGGTCACGTGACTGCAAGCAGGGCACCAATTACTCGTGACTCGTCACTAGGGTTGATTCTTGTTGAGGCTAGGCCTCATTGTTCTGGTGTTCGTGGGCTAGGTCGCATCAAGGTCGCAAATCTTGGCGAAGCTTCTTCCGTTGCACGGCCTGACGTTTTGCAACCCACCACCTAAGCTCTTGATTGAGTTTTGAGGATACATGGTTTGTGTGATCGAGAAAAGAAAGATAGGAAAATTGAAACAGCAAAAATTCCCAAATGCTTAGAACTGGTTAGTGCACAAAGTGTTTTGGAGAACGAAAAATGACTATAGCTTTAACCTCATCCGAGATCATTTTATGCCGATATATCACTGACATTATATCAATGTGTCATCCTCAACGTGGTAATTTGGACCTTTTTTTTATAATTATTAAAGGTTAATATCACAAAATATTCGAAAGTGAACCAGTTAGCATTCAAAAACCCCTTAAAATGGTACTGTTATTCTGAAGTTTTATTCTCGATCAGCATTCTGTTCAATTTCGCAATCTATTGTCTGTCATAATTTTCCTTAAACAGATGTAAGTTTGGCCACTTTCCCATCAATTTCGTAAGTTACGATATAAAACCGGCTTATACGTGACCGGTCCGACGTAAGCTTTTTTTGTTTTTTTCTTTTCTATCTCTTTTTATCCAACGGTGCACGTTGGATGCGGGACAGGTCCACAAAAATCACCTGAACCATAGAATTTCTCCTTTAAGATTACCAGCTCACCCAAATTTGCAAAATCAGAATTTGGTGTCAATTGAGCGCTTCTGACAGAAAAAAAATCGTCGCGAAACATGCCAAATCGGATGTCTCGATGCAACGCAACCCTGTCTGTCTGCATCACCGCAATTTTTTCCGAGCAAGTGGGCTCAAAATTGCTATGTTTGGTACGAAAATTTGTCGCTTTTTTAATTGCTACGTCATGAAGATGAAGAGAAACCCCCATCAAAGCCCGATACAAGTTGCATTATACAACAACTGTTTTCTTGGGGAGTGTCCCAAAACATAATAAACAAGGGAGACAGGAAAAAGTTAAAATTGACATCTAGCTTTCTGCGGCCCTCTCCAACGTGTCTCACTAACAATTATACTCTCAATCTTGCCAGAGGCCTGATTGAGATCGACGGCTTCAAGCAAGGCGCCACCATCAGTTGTCTTGTTGCCGAGGTCGATTCTTGTGGTGGGCAAATCTTGTTATTCTAGTTCTCGTCAGGCCAAATAGCTTCTGGGTCGCGACCTTGGCTAAGCTTTTCCGACGCCGTGCGACCTCCGGTGAAAATTTTCCAGCGTCTCGCAACGACGAACGCAAACCTCTCTGATTGCACATCTCTCTCTCTCGACCCAATTGAGATACAGCTTGATTCAGCCCACTTTGCCGGCATGTCATCCGCCATTGAAGCTGTAGAGGCTTCGGCAAGGTCGCACTACCGGCGGGGCGCCAATGATTCGTGACTTGTCACCGGGGTCAATTCTGGTTGAGGGCTGATCTCATTGTTCTAGTGTTTGCTGGGCTAGGTGGCGTGGGGTTTGAAACTCTTGGGAAAGCTTCTTCGGCCGCGCGACATCCAGCGAAGATTTTCCGACGTTGCGCAACCCTCCATGCAACCTGATGCTTGAGTTTTGAGGATACAAGATATGTGCCATCGAAAGGACAAAAAAAAAAAATTGGAAAATGGAATCAACAAAAATTCCCAAACTCTAAGAACTTGTTGGTGCACAAACTGTTTTGGAGACTGAAAATTGACTACAGCTTAAATCTCATCCGAGATCATTTTATGCCAATATACCGATAGGATATCAATGTATTATCCTCGACGTGCTAATTCAAACTTTTTGTTATAATTATTAAAGGTTTGGATCGCGAAATATTCTAAACTGGGCCGGTTGGACACATTTAACCTAATTTTTCGACACGTAGAGAAATCCCTAAAAGTGGTACTGCTATTCTAAAGTTTTATTCTCAATCATGCTTTCTATTCAATTTCATCATCGATTGTCCTCCATGTAATCAACGTGGTAATGCTTGCCTAGCAGACCCGTTTTGATTTTGCAAGCTTATCTATCATAATTTTCCCTAATCAAATATATGTTTGGTCACTTTTATGTCAATGACTTTCTTTAAACGTTCCCAAGTTACAATATAAAACCGGTTTACATGTGACCGGTCTCACGTAAGCTGCTTTTTTTTTTTCCTTTCTTTCTTTTCTCTCCTCTTTTTAATCCAACGGTGCACATTGGATGCGGGGCAGGTCCACAAAAATCATCTGAACCATAGAATATCTCCTTAAGATTATCAACTCACTCAAATGTGCAAAAATCATAGATTGATGTCGATTGAGCGCTTTTGACAGACAGACATCGTCGTGAAACATGCCGAATCCGATGTCTCCATGCAACGCAAGCTTGTCTGTCTCTATCACCACACTTATGTTGGAGCAAGTACGTGGACCTAAAATTGCGATGTTTGGTACGAAAATGGTCGCTTTTTTAATTGCTACAGCATGAAGATGAGGAGAAACGTCATCAAAGCCTTGATACAAGCTGTATTATACAGCTATTGCTTTCTTGGGGAGTGTCCCAAAACATGATAAACAAGGGAGAACAGGAAAAAGTTAAAATTATTCTAATATTGGCATTGGGCCCCCCGAGGTTTTCCGACTCTAGGCGACGGACTGTCAGGCTCAAGAGACTACAGGCAACGAGAAAATATTGGCTGAGGTCACTCAGCCCAATCGAGATCTAGCTTTCTACAGCCTTCTCTCCGACGTCTCGTTAAATATTAAAGTCGAAATCTTGCAGAGGCCAGAATGACATCGACAGCTTCAAGCAAGGCGCCACCATCACTTGACTTGTTGCCGAGGCCAATTCTTGTGGTCAGCAAATCTTGTTATTCTAATTCTCGTCGAGCCAGATAGCTTCTCGGTTACAACCTTGGCTAAACTTTTCCGACGTCGTTTAACCTCCGGTGAAGATTTTTCAACGTCTCGCGATGACTCACACAAACATTTCTAATTGTACATCTCTCTCTCTCTCTCTCTCTCTCTCTCTCTCTCAGCCCATCTACGTCTGGTCGTCCGGATTTCTAATCGAGATAGGACTGGATAGGACAGGATATGAAATCCTAAGATTTTTTTATATCATATTCATTATTTGATGAATTACAGTATTAAAGTCGGATATGTTCACATCATATTATGTACATTTTTTTATTTATATAAATGGCATGTTATTATAAATGAACATGAATGTTCATAAACGAAGATGATGAAAATATCTCGTAACACGATTCCTTAATTTATTTTTATTTTATTTTTCCTTTTTTTTATATTATTTTCTTTATTATTTCTTTTCCCCCTTTCATCATTCTTTAATAAAATTTTATCAAATAGTAAATTGTACTAACATACCTAAAAAATATAATAAATATAAATATTTAATTTATAGATTGAATATTTATTATAAGATAGAATTAAAGTTGAATATATAAATTAAAATAAGATTAATTAAAAATAATTTTCTGCTTTTTTATTTTTAATTTCTTAAATTAGAATTCAAATATTATTTATATTGAAATATAATTTCAATTTTGTTAACTTAATAAGTTTGTTATTCGAGAAAAATAAAGAAATCCTATCCACATTTATCCTACCTCCCCATGGGATAATTTTATTCTACATATATCCCCCTTATATCCGACTTTATCCTATTCTGAGTGAGCACCAAATTTAGGATAGGATAAATCATATCCTATCCCGAATTTTATCCCGACTACCAAACGCAGCTTATGATGATATCACCCCCTTGGCCCTACTAGTCTTTTTCAACTCATACATCCTCTCAAAACTCATAGAAATACTTCCACGCATTATCAACTAGATTAACATTATCGAGTGGACTTCAATTAGAAGAAGTCTCTTCACAGAAGACCATCAATATAATCAAATATTACGATGATGATGATGATGATGATGATGATGCATTTTCTCGGAAAACAGCTTATGAGGAGAACATTTTGACCTAGAAAGCAAAATCAATCAAACATGTGCGTCCCAAATCATCAATCCATCAATTTCACCCCAAGCTACTTACCTGATCTTCTCAACCGGATCTACTAATTGGTTTCGATTTCACACACTCCAAGGGCATTTTTTTCCATGAAAAAATAATTATTAGTATTTTTCTAAAAATTATCGATTGTATCATTTGAAATCATTAATTAATGGCAAATATTTTAATTATTGGCAATAATTTACATATAATCATTTTCATAGAAGATGAAAATATTTTTATTCATTCATTATTGTCATCAATACAAGCAATTATTTTTAAAGAAAACATTTTAGATAGAATACATTCTCTATTAAATAAATGGAGTCTGACATGCATAATATTTTCGTACATTCTTGCTCAAGTAGTTAATATAAAAACGATTCTCACGTTGTTCAAAGAATATTGAACTTTAAGAAGATGCTGGCTCACCCAAGTGTGCAAAACCAGATATGGTTGTCAGTGGATCTATTGTGACCGAGAAATTTATGTATAATCATTTTCATAAAAGATGAACATATTTTTGTTCATTCATTATTGTCATCAATTCAAGCAATTTTTTTTAAAGAAAACATTTTGCGCATAATACATTTTTTTATTAAATAAATGGAGTCTGACATGCATAATATTTTCATACATTCTTTCTTTAAGTAGTTAATATAAAAACAATTCTCACGATGTTCAAAGAATATTGAACTTTAAGAAGATGCCGGCTCACCCAAGTGTGCAAAACCAGAGATGGTTGTCGGTGGACCTATTTTGACCGAGAAATGTCGTCGTGAAACACGCCTTACCTGTCTCATCACCAAAATTTTGTCCAACTAGGTGCACTCAAGATGCTGTGTTTGGCACGAAAAATTATTTTCTTATTTAAGAAATAATAACACAAGTTTTTTTTTTTAAATTTTGGCTAAACATATGATGTAGTCCCTAAAATTTTCATTTATTCGATATAATATTTGAGTTTTAACTCATTACATAATGTAGTATCTGAATTTTCAGTACATATTATCAGAATATTTAATGGTATATTTCTATTATTTCAAGTTTAGGGATAATATTAAATATTTTAATATATTTTAGAGACTAAATTAAACATGTATCAGAAATTCATTGATCATATTAAAAATTTAAAAGTTTGTGGATCATATTATATATTGGATTGGAATCACAATTTAAAAATTCATATAAAATAAATTAAAATTTTAGGAGTTGCGACGTGCATTAGATTAAAACTCAAGGACGGTTTGTCTTATTGTCCCTTTCTAGAAGTTGCTATGGCTTGAAGATGAAGAGAAACGCAATCAAGCCAGCGATAAAACGGTGGTTTTCCTATGAAGTCTCCAAAAAGTTAAATTTGAGGGGGATGGAAAGAGGTTAGAAATGAGTGAAAGCCTGAAAGGCGACAGATCTTGATGCTGCAGGATGCCCATCAACTCTTCATGTATGTATATCGAATCTATCCAACCCTGTACAGTTGCACTTGTCCCCCAAAATTTTGTGGCATTTTAAATGAATATCATTTTGTATCTTACTATATCCTAAAATTATTACGTCTGAACTTTGAGATATAAAATTCAAGGATATTAATAGGAACACTTTAATTGGGAGATAGGACGTGTAAGTACCGACACGTTAAAATACAGAATGCATCCAAGTTAAGCACCACATTATCGGATCACCATTGGAAGTCCCTATCAAAAACTTGCTTCGTGTTGATTAGACACATGCTTCACACTGTCTCTAAAACTAGCACATCTAAATACCTCTTGATTCTAGACATTGTGCGAAGATCACCAAAATTTTTTTTGTATTTTAAATGAAGGTCACCTTAATATATAGGTAAAAACCATTGTACATGGAGATTTGGACTTGGTCCAACATCAGAAGTTTCCAAGGGGGTCTTCAAACCGGATAGGACGTCGAGCTAGATTCTCTAGGCAATGCGCAGTTGAACTCGTTTAAACCGCAAAGAAACGACTGAAAATATCTGTCCAAATGACACATTTAATCATGTAATATAATTTGATCATCATTACAAGGATGTTCGACCGAATTAAATTAATCATATGAAAGAAACAATGAAATGCGTGCCATGGAAAATTTTATTCCATCCCATGGCCCCATCATTAAGCCAGGCTACCCCATATATTTTTTTATGTGAAGCATCACTCTTTGAAACTCAAGCACTTCGTCGTGAAAGTTATGAGACATTATGAAGTGATTGTCCAATCTCGTTCCAGATGTTATGTAAAATGAATTTAAAACTAAACTATTATATATTTGGTATACTTATCAAGTGCCTGTGCGGTTCTCCTCGTGCTTGCTAATTCCAGTAGCAAGTTGAGTTTCCATCCGCAACCTTCATCAAACAAAAGCCAGAGAGAGAGAGAGAGAGAGAGAGAATGCCACTCGAAAAACCAGAGAGAGAGAGAGAGAGAGAGAATGCCACTCGAAAAACCAGCAGCAGAACCAAAATCAACAGCGCAAGCCCCCGGCGACGAGGATGATGAAGAAGCAAAAGCCGGGTTGGACATCTGGAAGTACGTCTTCGGCTTCACTGAGATGGCGGTGGTGAAGTGCGCCATTGATCTCGGCATTGCCGACGCCATGGAGAGCCACCTGGAGCCCTCCATCTCTCTGTCCCGGCTCTCCTCCAAGCTCGGGTGCTGCCCCTCCTCCCTCCACCGCATCCTCCGCTTCCTCGTCCACCGCAGGATCTTCAGGCACCACGCAGACACCGACACCTACTCACAGACCCCGCTCTCTTGCCGCCTCCTGAGCAGAGGAGAGAACTCAGTGGCCGCTTTCATTCGGCTGGAGACCACCCCCGTGATGCTCGCCCCATGGCTCAACCTGAGCTCTCACGTGTCTGCAGCAGCTGCCACAGCTCCTCCGCCTTTCGTGGCGGCACACGGCGATGACGTTTGGGTGTACTCGGCAGCGAATCCCGGGCATGGCAGGCTCATCGAAGAGGCCATGGCATGCGACGCAAGAGTGGCGGTGCCAGCACTCGCCGAGGATTGCCCGGAGGTGCTCGAAGGTGTCCTGACCATGGTGGACGTCGGAGGAGGGAACGGGACCACCCTGAGGTTGCTGAGGAAGGCATTTCCGTGGATCAGAGGGATCAATTTCGACCTCCCTCACGTCGTCTCCGGGGCCTCACCGCCATGCGAGGGGGTGGAGCATGTCGGAGGAGACATGTTTGAGGGCGTTCCAAAGGCCGACGCTGGTTTCCTCAAGGTTGGTGCCTTTTTTGATAGGTTATTAACCTTGAAAAACCCCAAACTTGTACATTTATGACAAATTTACCCAAAACTATTTTTTTTACCACCAAAAACTCCAAACTGGTATATCTTTGACAAATTTATCCCAAACAGGTACACTTGTGACAAATTTACCCTCTATTGTTAAATTTTAACTAGTTAAATTATTAAGTTAAATGATATGTGACAGTTGATTGGTATTTTATGCTCCATTTGTCACAATTTGATTTTTTGTGGTATTAATCTAATTTAGCAGATGGTATATTTGTTGCAAATTTATCAGTTTGAGGTTTTTTGCGGTCAAATAAATTAGTTTGGGGTAAATTTATCATAAATGTACCAGTTTAGGGTTTTTTACGGTTAGTCAAGGTAATTTGTCACAGGTGTATCAATTTGGGGTTTTTCATGGTTAAAAAAATAGTTTGGGATAAATTTGTCACAGGTGTATCAGTTTGGAGTTTTTCTTGGTATTAACCCTTTTTAACATCTTGTTTCACCCTTTTTGACAACGTGTGTGTACGTCAAAAGTTCATCTATAAACTAACCCGGCTAAGTACTTTTTTTTAAGTACATTTTTAGGTGGACCCAAAAGAGAGAGGTTTCAGTTTCAACCCAATATATATATTACGGTTTTAGCTATCTAAATTTTATTTTCATATTAATTAGGTCCTCAAACTTTCTATATTTGTGCAATACGATCCTTTAAATTATATTTTGTCCAATTAAACCATCTAATATTCTTGATTAGTTTGCACATCCTTCGGTCAATCACGAACCATCCAAATAATTAATTACATAGCAATCTGATATGGTAGCGCAGAAAAGAAAGTTATGCTAATGTGGCGCCAAATTAGAAGAAGGCAAGCCGGGAAAATAAAGAAAAAAAGAAATCCTAACTTGACTGTGTAAATTACATGGGCTAAAAATAACAGTAACTGCACATTATAAAAGTTAGAGGATTTGACTGTAAAAAAAAAAAAAAAAAAAAAAACGAGTAGCATCAATTTTTCTTGTCAATAAATTCTATATGAATTTTTTCGTTAAGTATTATTATCAGTTGAGTCCAGATTTGTCTAATTCTTTTATGGCAGCACTATTTCCATCCTATTTTGACTAAGATACTCTTCTTTTTTTTTTTTCAATCAATTGAACAAAAAACCCTTCTCTCTCTTCAATTTATTGTTTCTTTTTTCCTATCAACCTAATTAACAAAGTTGTCTTTTTCTAGTATCTATCATATCTTGTCAATTTCATTATATAAATGTCAAATTACACCTAACAACATATTATATTATCATACATCCTGTTATCATTTTGTTTAGAGAATGTTATTAATTTTAATTTATATTATCAAATTTCTAATCACAAAAGTTACATACAAAGTTAGAAATTTCTAATTACAATGGCTTATGAAGACACAATTAATTGCCTTTTTTTTTTTATCAAATTGTTTGAGGGAAACTTTATTTCAAGTTGAAATCTAAATTCAATCTAATTATTTAGCCAATTTTTACCCTTGTTGTTGTTTCTCCTCATAAACTTTGTAGGTTTTTAACATTAAACATCGCTGATTTGTGCTTTCTTTTGAGCTTTTCACATTTTAATAAAAATTGTAAGATGAGGGTTGAAAACTTACTTACAGTTACACCTTCACTTTCAAACCCACGTCAGATTTTTTCAGAATAAAAACATATTTTAAAGTTTTGATCCACTTGCTATGAAATTAAATTTACAATTCGATAGTAATTATTTTCTTCATAGTAGCAGTAGAATAGCAAGAAGTTTCCTCTCTCTCTCTCTTTTTTTTTTTTTTTTTTGCATTTATGCGCTCATCTTTTGTTAATATTTAGATATGACTTAAATATAAATATGATTGACATTTGATCATACTCCTAACAAATTTTCCTTTTTCCATATTCTGATCACTTTCTCTTTTCCATTTTTTTTTATCAAGATTGGATAGATAACTAAATGTAATTTAATTTTCGACTTTGAAATAAATTTTTACTCACACTACTTGATAATTAAAAAAAAAAGGTAATTAACTGTATGTTCATAAACTATCATAAATAGAAATTTCTTGTGATTAAAAAATGAGATCATAAATTAAAATTGAAAATATTCTCTAGGTAAAGCGATGACAAAGTGTAAGGTAAAACAATATCTTATTAGGTGTAATGAAATATTTGTATTGTGAAACTGGTGAGAGATGATAGAAATAAAGGCAATATATATATATATATTGCCTTTATTTCTATCATCTCTCACCAGTTTCACAATACATATGTATATATATAGCATTGTCTTTTTTCTAAACCAAATTTTAAATATTATATTAAATGGTTGTAACTTGGGTTTGATAAATCCTACTATGGTCATTTTTAAGTCAGTGTTAATTGCTCTGTGCGAAATGGTGGGTCATCAAGTACACACCAAACATATTGAAAGACTACTTCATTAATAGATTTATAGCATGATATAATACATTTGCTTGTGGGTAATAGAAACAAGTGGGCTGTACAATTATATATCTGATTACTAATGACGGACTTTTGGGGTGTAAACGGGCCGGGATTCTACGGTAAACGTAGCCCCTAAAAAATTTTTGGACCCAAAAGTTTCGGGCCTTGTTCGACTTGGGTCAGGCTAGGCTTGAAATTATATATCAATTTTTCTACATTAAATAAAATAGTTAGTTCCCTAGTAAATAATCAGTTCGCTGGTAGTATTTCATTTTTCTCATCCAAGATAGAGAACTTTATCTATATATTGCCAAAATGAAAAAAAAAAAACTATAATATAAATAAGACATCGGATATGGATCAGACCATTTCGGATTTCACAAGATGAAAACATGTATAATAGAACGAGCCTGACATCCGACCCAAGACTATTCGGGCTTAAGGACTTTCAGACTGGTCCGAATTTCCCCATCTTCATTTTCACCTCAAGCAACAGCCAACTATCAAAAACAGTGCTTAAGGACAAGAATTGTTAAGAAAGTAACTGCGAAGGTCATGCAATGTACATAGTACATACTTTTAAAAGGTGTCTTTTATTATGTTGGTGATGATCGGTTGGCTTTTTTAAACAAGAAATGCATTTTCATTAACATTTCTTTTGCCCAATTCAACGGTTGATCTTAGAAACCAAACCCCCACATGCATTGATTATCCATATGGTAACAAGTGAACATCCAATTGGGATTTTGTACATCTCTTATTAGTTATTGCCAAACTGATTGTATCCTCAAACAAAAATCGTGCACTAATAGTGTTTAATCTTCTACCAAGAGAATTCATTGTGTGATTGATTTGCAAGATTGAATTTATATGAAATTGCTGATATCACGTTTACATACCATTAATGGGGGTTTATTATACTAATGGATCATCTTCAAACACACTGCTATCTATCTCTCTACCTTTTTTTTTTCTTTCAAACTATATTTTTCTTCCCTAAATGGAAAAAGTTTATTTCAACCCTACCCTTGAAAGATGAGTTACAAATTGTGGGGTATGTATAGGAAAAGAGAAAATGACACAAACGATCCCTAAACTTTGACTAATATGCAATGTAGTCCCTGAATTTTTAATTTACTTAATGCGGTTGTTGGATTTTAGCCCAATGTACAACATCATCTTTAAACTTTTAATTTATTCAATATGGTCATTCAACTTTTTATACATATTCAATTTAACTCTTAAGTTATATGAAAATGCTCAATGTTGCCTTTATATTTGAATTAATTGAAGGATAATATTAAACATTTTCATATAGTTGAGAGATTACATTGTGGTATTTACTAATAGTTCAAGGAACATACTAAAAAAATTAAAAGTTCAAAGGCAATATTACACATTGAACCAAACTTCAGAAATCATTTGTGTAATTATTCTTTTGGGAAAATTTCCTACACCTAAGAATGGAGGTAAAAGTGACTTTGTTTTGTCCTGTTATCCCTCCGTGATTCTAATCCTATTAATTCCAAGATAATCTCTACACACACATGCATGTGGTTGGCTTTCCAGGTGTTATTAATAGAGGCTAGCTTGTTTTGAACATGTGTAGTGGGTTCTTCACGATTGGTCGGACAGCGAGTGCGTGCAAATCCTGAAGAACTGCAAAGAAGCCATCTCGGGGAGCAAATCGGGGAAGGTGATAATCATGGAAGCCGTGATCGGCAAAGAGGAAGACGACAAGTTGACTGACGTGAGGCTAACCCTCGACATGGTGATCATGGCTCACACTGGTGGAGGCAAAGAGAGGACTGAGAAGGAGTGGGCACACGTGCTTTGCCAAGCTGGGTTCACCAAGTACACGATCAAGCCCATACGTGCCATCCAATCCGTCATCGAGGCATTTCCTTAAAAATGTAACTCGGGAAATAAATTGGTTGTTTGTCTTTATAGTTTAGTGTACTTGGGTGTTATTTATATCCTTGATGTGCTTGTTAACTTAGGACTCTCTGAATGATCAATGTAGTTGTTCGTTCTTTCTTTGTCATCTTGACATCTTGTCGATGTTGAAACTTCGAATGATCACACATAATCATTCACGAATCACGTTTTTTGTTGTGGAGAAGGCATTTGACTTTTTGTTCCAACTCCCTGTTCTATAGTGCTTGAATATCTCTACTCGGCACTTTTTTCCTCTTAGCAGGAGATCTCTAACTTGGGGTATAGCGAAGAGGACCTACATCATATTAGCAAATTATTGTCATCTTATTTCAGAAAGAGATGGTTGTGTATAAAGAGAAAAGCAAGTTCCGTAGAAGGCAGTAAAAGCACTATGCATAAAGCAAATCAAAATGGTAGTATTTCTCTTGAAACGACTCATGAGAATATGGACATATCAGATGAGAAAGCAGAACATCCTCCTTGTACTAATATGACTCGGAAGTGTGCTGTTAGTTATATGCCCTAAAGCAATCATGTAATAATTACATGTTAAGGATTATTTAATAGCAAATAAATATTCATTCATCATCCCATGAATGAGTTCATAAGATCAGTTAGGACCGAACCTATTCTTAAGGAGTTAAGAATATGTGTGATAGTCGACAAGTTTACAATTATGCTTAATCTTTAAACAGTTCCCGGTCGATGAATTATTGAGAGGATATTGATGAGCCTATTGAGACCGGTGTGTTCTCAAGTTTCATCATTCAGTACTGGATACTCGAGGGGATGATGAGTCATAAGTCATTGGATATTGTGATATCCGAGTTAGAACACAGGTGCTTGTATCGGACAAGTTCATTGAATGTGACACACATATAATGATTGGTAATATGGATTCTTTTAGCGGGGTCAATGACCAATCGTTCATGTTTTGGGTAAGATTCTCAGACCTGAGGCACGATGCTGACTTGTCTGTTGGATGACTATTGTTCATAAGTGCACATATTGATACTTCGTTAAACCGTCTCTGTACTTGATTGTCATAATTTGTTCACATACGAAGGCACATGCGCGCGCAATATGAAATATATCTTTTTGTTCCACAAGATTGACATCATATGCGATCTAATCATGATATTATATTGAAATCCTTGGCCAAGGTTGTAACCGAGAACAAACGGGTCATGTCTTAAAGAATACATGTCAATTAGATTTAGGCATAAGATCAAACTGGTGGCTTAACCAACAATTCCATAGCCTTTATTCGATCAGGACATGGTGAGACAAAATGATCAAATTACACAGTTACCAAAGCTGACGGGTTCATTATATTGTTAAAATATTTCACACGGTCTGGATAATCATGATATATTGCTAGATGTCACTCATAGTTTGTAGGAATAGGAGATTGATTCGAACCATCGGTTCTCTTGATTGTGCTAATGTGTTAGTACAAATCCTACTAGTAGCTCAATGATAAACCTAGAGATGTCACATACCATAACCAATTAGAATGACGTTTGAACGAGAGAGAGAATATTGCAAATATATTTGCAAGTTGAGCCAATCAGATTGAGTCGGGTTAAAAATAAAAGATCTAAAAATGAGCATTAGACTTTACAAAGTTTGAAGCGGGTTTCAGACTTTACGGCCGAATCAAGGATTTGAAGCATGTTTAGATTTAATGCCCGAATTAATCATCTGAAGTGAGTTCAGAATTAATAGATGCATTAATGATTTAAGTGAGTTTAGAATCAATGGATGACATCATTAACAATTTGAAGTGAGTTCGGAATCAATCGTCAATTTTAATGGTTTGAAACAGTTTCGGACTTAATAGCTAAATTAAATATTTGAAACGGTTTCAAATGTAACAGAGACATTAATGATTTGAAACAATTTCAGAATCAATGGACAGTTTAATGATCTGAAACAATTTCACATTCAAATGACCAATTAATACTTTGAAATAGTTTCAGATGTAACGATCAAATTAAATGTTTGTAACAGTTACAAAGCCGATACCCAAAACAAAACTTGTAATGATTACAAATAAATGTATGGAATAATGCTCCATATCAATTACGGAGTTAATGCCCTAATTAGTGTCCGAAACGATATAAAAACTTACATTTGTTATAAGTTATGGTCGAATTAATTCTAAAAGGGTTTTAGAGTTAATGAGTCGATTTAAATGTGATCAGCACTGGCTACACAAGGTAATACAAAGTGCATATCACATAATATTCGATGATCAACAATAGACAATTGAGAGTGTTGATAGTGATCAACTAAATCATTCACTCACGAGAGTAGTTGTGAAATATCTCAATTTCTCTCTTCTATTCAACGTGAAATTGGTGATGTGTCAGAATTAGAGGCTCAACACTTGTGGGGTTGGATCTAAAGAACGTCATAACCTACGTTACGAAGAGATCAGACATTCTGCATCTGAAGATTAGAGCTAGTATTACCAGAAGGGTGAAAATATCAAGAACATCAGAACCAATGCTACTAGAAGATCAATCATTTGTAGTTAGAGTTTGAAGAACATCAGAACCATTGCTATAAGGATATCAGATATTAGTGCTCAGAATTTGAAGAACATCACAACCAAATTTTGGAGCAAGGTACAAGGTTAATATAATTAGCCATTTTATCTCTTCTATGTGTTTTTATTAAAATACACAAAAATGCTTTGGAAACACGTGTATGAGTGTTTTTACTTCCGCTGCAATCAAACTTTGATATTAATTTACTTATACACGAATGCTTGTTTATCGAAACAAACACCAACATGGGCTTACCAGAGTGCCACTTCCCATGCATTCATTCATCTGTTCAGGATCATGACAATTTATTTGAAATTGTTGAAGCCGGAATGTTATTTATATTGGGCGTGAAGGCATTGTCTCATTCGCAATGCATAATTAACACTTCACCAGCTCAAAATGTGTCACTAGTGTGCTTGTCTATGATCGTACTTGTTAGGTTGGCTGTGATTGAAGAATAGTAGAAGTAAGGATGTTTATGAAGCTTTACAATAACTCTTTGGACAGCTTCTTGATTAAGAAATTATAAGTAGAAGCGCTAAACATGCTATGCTTCTTGATCGAGAAATTATAAGTAGAAGCGCTAAACATACTCTGAAAGATGAGCCTAAAATAAATAGTGCAAATAAATGGGCATTGTTAAAATTTGGATCAGAAATTCATGATGGTTACTCAACGTTTATTGAAGCTCTTATTGAGCAGTTTGCTGCAATATTCTATCGTGATCTACTGTATGGTCATCAAGTTGCGCTATACCTCCACCTTCATGTGGAAGTTCCTGAAAAATACTTGTTCTCTTCTTTTGTTGTTTGGACTTGTTCAGTGGAATTGTGGTATTAGTTTGTTTTTCTTAAAGTAAATATATTGACATATTACTCAAAATGGGGCTCAGTGGGTCTCATATGCGCATTTTCTCCTCCATTCGTTAAATTAAATTTTTGGGTTGAATTTTCTGCCTAATGTATATCATTTATGTCTCATTTGATATTTCATTTCGTGTTTGGTTTTCTATTATCTCATTCCCTGTTCTTCCATCCGGGAGCAAGAAAATATTATCCATTCTACGTCTTTTGATATCTACATCATGTACATGATAGTTGTCTTTCTATTCTTCATCGTAGCTTGCATGTGAGAGGAGATTCTAAAGTTATACTGTATGACATAAACATGGATTTCTAATGGTCCATGTTATATATGTAGTCTACGTTCACTTAATACCTTCAGAATTTTTGTTGGACTTTCAAATCGCTATGTTTTGAAGTGGCTGCTTGCCATCACGGGTATTTCTCTTGTTGAAGAATCTTATATTATGCAGTTGTGACATACTTTCCGTCTTTCTTTTGGCATACCAGAAAAATGTAAAATTTCTTTAACAAGTTGGATATTTCATGAGCTTTAGATGCAGGGTAGATATCGTCGTTGTGTGTTACTTCCGAAGTTCCCAAATTACAAAAGATGTTGTTCCATTCACATTACACTATTTCCGAGGAATAACTAACTTCATTGAAGGTATTGTCTAAATGCTCAAAGACTTGTATTGAGCTCCTTGATGAGTTTCATATCTTTTCATTTGCAGGATAATGAACACATCTTAGAAGCATCTGTAAAGACATGGGCTTCTAGAGCACTTGAAAGAGCCGCTGCTAGAGGATCACTAGCATTAACGCTTGTCCTGCATCATATCCCCTCTTTCATTTTCCTTGGTCATGCAAAAGATCATGTTTTGCTACGAAATATGTTAGTGAAGTCCTTGTTGCGATATTGCTCCCAGAAGCAACAACATGAGGTATGCAATTCTGTAGAGCAGTTGAATGTCAAGTAGAGTCTTGTAAAACGTGGATGTGACTATCAAATGCTTTGATCAATCTACAAGTCACTCATCTTTTCTTGTGTGAGAGGGAGTAATTTTATGGTGACCTCTTTCTGCTGGACAGTCACGTACAATAGTTATCATTCAGGGCCACCATTGTGTGAAGGTTGGGATTTTGCAAGAACATCAAACACTCACTAACTAATTCATAGATAAAATTATGAGGAAAGGGGTGTGGTGCGGTTCAGCAAATACATTTTTCGCAATGACTATGTACATGCAATGTAGATCATCGTTGCAATTTTTAATTATATCCCTCTATATAGGAAGAGCCATGTACACAATCCTTCTAATGAAACTTGTAGTTTGAATTTGACTTGTCGTTGGGATTTTTTACCGCTGGGAATGATGATGGATCTCATCGAATACAAGATGTCATCCCCATCCAAAATGACTGCACAAGAGGAGGGTGCATCACAAGCGAGCACTATCCACGGAAGGCTTGAAGTACTTAAAGAGGCTCGTGAAGGAATTGTGTCTCTCTTGGCTGAAGTGGACAAGCTAAGTTCGAAGTTTTGCTAACTCCAGAGATGACTTGACCTAATTATACTCTCTGTACAGTGTAGGTATATGTTTTTGCACTCCTTTTAAGCTTTCAAAGGTGGAATAATGAGGGATGAGAAAAGCTTTTTGCGGTCCCTGTAATTTTTGGTCCAATGGGAAGGTGAAAAATGCTAATGGTAAATGAAAGTTTTTTTCTCGTTCCTTTTTACCACTTTGAGAAAAGTTCACTGCTTTTTGAGTTTTTGGATTTTAACATCGGCTTGATGTATCAGCATCATGTCAACCAAATGTAGAGGGAGATCACTACTCGCCGAGTTTTCACCATCTTTATAAATTGACACCTTTTCGAGAAGTAATCTAGAATGATGAAAGCTTGAAACATTCAAGATGCTTTAATGTGTGTCTCCCAAGTCACAACAAAACCAAACACTTTGTCGGCCGGATTCTGATAAATATTACAGAACACGGCGTCTTAAGGGGATGAACAAGGCTTAGAGTACTTTTGCATCGAGAAAAATACTCAAGCTTAGGTGCATTTTGAAGCCTTATGTAGATTATGTGGTAGTGAAATGGAGGATCTATCCCCATTTGGTTTGATATCATCGACCCTCTTGGTGCCATTTTATATCCTCATAGAGATATATATTACGAAACATTCAGCTGCTGTTAGAGTTGTTTATAATATGTACACAAAAATGTAGAAAGGCCTCTAGCTTTTTCTAGTGCATGGGTAGAGATACAAGCTCCTCTTGGTGGCTTCCTATTTGACTCTAAGGATAAGGTGACTTTTACTAGTCCTTCCAATGGTGTATCGAATCAGGCTAAAGCCTGAAAATTGGTCAGAGGCAGGGGCTCTATAGTAATGAGGCATCGATTTGTTTATGTGCCTAAGCATGCATTCATCAATTGGCTAGCCATCCTCGACAAATTGCAGACTTATATGATAGAATGAAGCATTTGTGTGATGTTAATGATACATGTTTGCTTTGTCAATCATAAGCTGAATCAAGAGAACTTCTTTTTTGTTGTTGCTCTCTCACAAAGCAGAGCTGAGAACTTTTTTATTTATATATTCGACTTTGAATGGTAATAGCAGAGGCAATGCAGGCTGGAGTCTGGCATTTGCCAAGGATTTTGCATGGCTAAAAGTGTGAAATTAGTGTATTTATTGTTAATTTGTTGGTCTATATTATTGTTAGGGTCAACGACACAATTGAGAGGAGGTAAAAACATTGTTTGAGAGCTATGAAACAATTTTGCACAACTTAGTAACTTAAATTTTGACGGTAGCAGAATCAGATTGATAGTAATAGGCACATATGCTACTATCAAATAGATACTAAAATTAATGAATAGATAATGTTGTTAATAAAGAGATAGAAGATATTGCAAGCTGATATATAATTGTTTGACTTATTATTAATGCTACATCCACTCTTCACAACTAACAACCACAATAAGACTGGAATCCACTAATATTCTTCAAAACAAATTATAATCAGCACATATTGCTCTCATCAAATGATAAATCACACCACCAAGATACAAATATCACTATCACTTTTGTACACTTGCTTTTTTTTTTTCACGATTACCAACAATGGCATCCCATAGAGATATTATAAAAAATACACCTCTATTATCAACAAGAACATAGCAAAGAAGAATACTCAGAGTAATAGACTAGTTTAGTTTGTTTCCCTCCAAGCCAACTATTTCTTTTTTATAGCCACCCAACCTTTAATGACCCTTTCCAACCTAAATCCCTCAAGTAGCCGCTGGTTCCACTATTCCCAACAGCAAAAGGTCTCTTTGTCACTCGTCAACATCAAAACGTCTCTCTGACAGTGGCAATTTCCCAAAACAATTAGTTATGCTTCTATCTAAGTCCGTCTCCTAATCATAATTGACAAGATTGCTCTTATTCTACTCCAGTACTCTTGCTACAAATTCCAAGGCTTGTCAACGGCTATTTTTGTTATGACCAACGTTTCAATCAGATGACCAAGTGACCAATACCTTCTAGGACTTGATATGAGCACGATCCATTGCTCATTATCAATATGTGCTTGTTATCATCAGTCTATTGATGTTGTTCATAGTTAAACCATATGGAATGACCGATGATCAATCATCCAATGATCCTTCTACATATGTCAACTTCCAAAAATTTTAAGTTGATGAAAGATTGGGAACATTTTAGACATGTTCCCCTCTTATTGATAACTTCATTGTTCTTCACAGAACTCACATTAATCTTCACTATCATCTTAGTCTTCCATTTCATCTTATAGGAACTGCTTTGCCCACAACCTACTAATCTTGCTAGCAACCCACTACTTCTCTAAGTGATTTGATCTTCTATCTTCTCATATTTCCAAGTATATTGATGATCATGATTCTACCTAATTGGTCACATTCCTATGGTCCTTCCAAACTTTACTGAATATCCTCGTGCTAGACTTGTTCACCATCATATCCATCCAAATGTTCACCAAATCTTGATCATTCTTCTTGACTTGTTCACCCTCGATTAAGGTCATTTTAGATGTTCACGATATTTCAAGGTCCTTCCAATTTGTAGACACCTTGACAAAACCTTGTTCACCTTTAGTAGTGGCAAAGCACTTCTCTTATTAGTTTATCTAGTTAGGACACCATTTGTTTATTAACTTGTGCATTTGCACTTGCCTCTACTCAACTAGTACAAACTCCATGAGCATATAATAACTGATTTGGGGTTGCAATTTTTATTAAGGATTCATAAAACGATTGCCTTTACTTTTGTAAATTTCTTCACTAGCTATTTTGATCATTAATAAACATTATAATTTCTCAAACTGCGGTTTCAAGAGAATTAAATGCAAAGACATAATTCATTTTTTAGGAAAATGACTTATTGGGAAAAAAAATTGACCAACTAAAAACAAAATCAATCTAGCACATCCCAAATTATCAACCAATCCATCAATCAATTTCGATTTTCCCCAACTAGTTTACCTGATCTTTTCAACTAGCTTAAGTAGTGTTTTGATTACACTCTAAAATGCAAAACATATTTCTCACCATCTGCAAAATCAATTAATATAAAAATGATGTTCACGTCATGCAAAGAGTCTGGACTTGTAAGAAGATACCAGCTCACTCAAATTTGCAAAACCAAGAGATCCTTGCCAGTAGGGTGGGTGAAACCAAAGAATTAGGTTGGTGAAAACTTGACCGATTTCAGATTCTAACATATGTGGGGTAGGTTCCAAGTTCTAAAAATTTAGGAACTTATTTTAATAGGTAGATTTCAAGTTCTAGGTAGGCAAAACATGAAATTTAGAATAAGTTTTTGTGTTTTCCTTTGTTTATGTCTTTGCATGATCATATGGTATTCCATGGCATCCAATAATGAGTATATAATCTGAAACTACTAGTTTGAGTTTTTATCTTATGATTAAAGCTTTTACTTTATTAAAGTTTCATATTATTCGTATGTCTAAATATAAGTTATGGTTAATGAATCGTAACGGCAAGTGGTGAGAGTTCATTGCAATCATTCAATTAACAGGCAAGCTCACTTTTAAGTTTTATCTAAAAAATTTTGATTTTTGTGATATTTCTCAATTTTATCTGAAATTTCTGAATTTTATTATGAATTTTCTGAGTTTTAAATTTTTATTATTTGTTATCTTTTATTATCATCGGGAATTGTCTGAATATTGGGTCACAATTTTTTTAGGGATCTTTTTCCTTACTATTTAAGAGAAAAATACTCACATAGTTAAATTTTAAGGTTTTTTTTTGGTAAGATTTCCGAATTTTCTGAATATTTGATTAATTTTCTGAATTTTAAATTCTTTATTATTTTTATATTTTAAAATTACCTATCATCATCGTCTCTAAAAGGGGGGGAAAAAGCATCCAAAAATTGTTATTATTATATTCGGGAACCGGTTTGGACCGGGTTTATCCGATCCGAACTGTTGAACCGAATCGTATATCATATCCGATCCGGTCATATTAAAACGACCTTTTTTATAACATTTTTGTTTTAAATTCTTTTCTCCTCTTTTTAATTTTTTTTTTTGCCTTTTTTTGTTTTGTCTTTTTCTCCCCTGCGACTTCCTCTTCTTCTCCCTCGCACGCAACCTGCCAAACACAATCCTATCGCCGGTCGGCCGTCTACTCTGGCAACCTAAGCAAAAACAAAGCAGATCATGAGAGAGAGAGAGGGGGGGGGAGTTACCTAACGAAGGGCAGCAAATGGAAGGAGCAAGCCGACGTGCTCTCGGCGGCGACAAACAGAAAGTGACAGTAGACAGAGGGAGCGAGAGAGAGAGAGTTGGGAGGGAGGGATCTTTGCGCCTGAGGAGAGAGAAAGAGATGCAGAGGAAAATGGAGGAGATCCCTCCAAGTCTAGCTAGAGATGCTATCTTTGGACTTGTAGCGAGAACCTCTGAAAGTCGAAAATTGGATAATTCGAACTGTAAATGGATGTAGTGGAGCTTTGTAGCTCCACCATTACGGCAAAGTCCCAATGGCACACAAATTATCAATTCGGGTCAAAGCTGAGTTGGGACCGATTGACTTGGAGAAGAAGAAGAGACAGAAAGGTGACAAGGGCGAGCAAGAAAAGGCAGTGGCGGCTTGGTGGCCGATGAGGCGATTCAAGGGTGGATACTGCTGCCGTGGGCCGACGCTTTCGAGAAGTTGCAGAAGGTCAATGGTTTCTAATTTGATTACAATTATTTGGCATCTTTTTCTTAAAACTCCGATGAACAGGATACAAAAAATGAAAATCAATAGGAGGCGACAGTTGTATTGAGTTATGACTTATTAGTACTTATGTCAATTGGGATTTAGATTTTTTTTAATTGATATTTAAGTTTTTTTTTTTATGTTGATGTTGGAATATGCACATCACGTGCACGATGTTGGCACAGTGCATGCACGGCACAATTATGGCATGTGCACGACAGTTGTGGCATACACACCACACTTATTATACATGCACAGCACAATTAAGCAAATGGTGAAGTTAGACCACTTTTAACCCTTTAGATGCAAATATGGTTGTGACTATCACTGCGAGTTTGTGTTAAGCAGAGTATCAAATCTTATGATCAGAGCGACTTGTGCCCCAATGACAAAGACATTAGCTACACTCCTACTTCTTTGCTCCTTATTTGCGAGTAGCTACTTCGGAACGTTATCGTTGACTTCGATCTCAATATCTTCTAATTCCTACAAAGTAAGTCAATTGGCACCTCATGTAAGTCAATCAATTGCATAAAGCTGCAAGAGAAACTATTTAAAGAGCCCAAGTATAATTGACGAGAAGCAATCCCGTTGTCCAACCAAAGAGAGAATCATAGCATCAAAATTAAAAAGACATGCCAAAAAAAAAAAAATGGAAACTTTAGTTGAAAGTATAACGAATAATAACAGGCAAGCATACCTTGCCCAGTTCATGATTCACTACTTCTTTTTCTATTTCAGTAGATAGTTCCACTATTTCAAATAAGGGTCCCAAGTCCTCTTCTTCTTCTCCCCCTCTTTTGCCGTGCTCGTCTCCTTCTTCTCCTTCACTAAATAGAATTAGTAAGAACTCTTGGTAGCTCTCACTTTTTCTTCTTCTTCTTCTTCTTCTCCTTCTTCTCCGTATAAATGAAGGCTTTGTCCTCCTTCTTCTTCTCCCCCTCTTTCGCCATGCCTGTCTCCTTCTTCTCCTTCATTGAATAGAATCAAGAAGAACTCTTGGTAGCTCTCACCTTCTTCTTCTCCTTCTTTGAATAGAAATAGTATGAACTCTCTATAGCTCTCATCATCACCAAAGAGCACATGAGAATGGTCATCTATGACTTCTTTCTGCTTGGGCCTGCCATGAGAGATGGAGCAAGAGTTCAGCCTATCGATCATTCTAAAAATGAAAAGTACAATCAATGTATAAAGCAGGCACAATCAAGTATAATTGAAATGAATAGCGCAATCAGCAACCTAGCATCATCTCTTAAAAAAAAGCATCCAAAAAAATCCTATAGTGAAGCCCTAAAGGTTTATTCACTTGGGTTTCAATTTTTGAGGGATTTTTCTTTACTCTTTAAGAGAAAACCACTCAAAAGGCTAATTTTTATGTCTTTCCAAAGATTTTTGAATTTTCTGATTTTTTTATGAATTTCTTGAATTTGTAAATTGTTAGTTTTTATTTATTATCTCTTAATATTACCTAGCATAGTCTCTAAAACGAAAAAAGGCATCCAAGAAATCCTATTATAAAGCCCTAAAGGCTTTTTCAATTGGGTTTCAATTTTTTTTTTCTTTTTTAAGGATTTTTTGTTTACTCTATAAGAGAAAACTACTCACAAAGCTCATTTTTACATTTTATCCAAAAATTTCTTACTTTTATGAATTTTCTGAATTTTGTATGAATTTTCTGAGTTTTAATTTTTTTATTATTCATTATCTTTTAATATTACCGAGCATCGTCTCAATTGGATTACAATTTTTTTAAGAGACTCTTTATGGGAAAACTACTCAGACAGCTAATTTTTCAGTTTTTTGCTAAGATTTCTTAATTTTCTAAAATTTATTATTTATTTTCTGAATTTTTAAATTCTTTATTATTTTCATCTTTTAAAATTACCTAAAATTGCCTCTAAGAGGAAAAAAAAGGCCCCAAGAAATGCTATGGTAAAAGACTTGAAGGCTTATTCAATTGGGTTTCAATTTTTTAAATATTTTTTATTTACCCGTTTAAGACAAAATTATCCAAAAAGCTCATTTTTACGTTTTATCCAAAAAATTTCTTATTTTTATGATTTTTTTGAATTTTATAAAAGATAACAAATAGTAACAAGTAGAACTTAAGTAGAACCTAGACTCAATAGGGTAAAGTCTAGATTCCAAAATATGCGGACTAGATTTCATGTTTCACACCACTCACTTTTATTTGCCACCAATTCTAATCAAGAAACATCGTCGTGAAACATGCCTTTTCTATCTCCATCGTCGTGAAGCTTGCCTTGTCCAACGAAGTTCGCTCAAGATGCTACATTCGGTACGAAAGATTATTCTATTTTCTACATTGCTTCAGCATGAAGATGAAGAGAAGCCCAATCAAAGGCCCGGTTGTTTTCTTGTGGAGTCTTCCGAAAAGTTAAACGTGAGGGGACCAAGAAAAGGTTAAAATGATTGAAAGACGACAGATCTTGACGTTGCGGTGTGCCCATCAACTCTTCGTGTATGTTCATCTGATCCATCCAACCTTATACGGTTGTACTTGTCCCCCCGAGAGTTGTGTGGCATTGTAAATGAAGGTCGCCGTAATATATCTTGAAATTTACCTGCAAAACACAATTTTCATACTGGCATATGGAGATATGGGCTTGGTCCAACATCAGAACTTTCTTAGGGCATTTTCGAACCAGACTGAATACGAACTAGATTCTCTAAGTGGTGCGCGGTTAAACCGTACTAAACCGCAAAAAGAGAGCTAAAAATATCGACCTACATTACCCGATTAAGTCAATTGGTTTGATCCAAGTTTCGGGAGTCGTGTCATCTTATGCACTACTACTTACGAGTTCGAGGATGAAATGACATGGGAAAAAGGATCATTTTCACGTTGGTTGCATCAATCATTTATTTATTTATTTATTTTTTAATTTGGTACTTGATACTGTACTTTAGACGAGGAAAAAAACTAGCAAGGACAAGAAGTTAGCAACGCTTTGGTCCATGCACTTTCAACTCTATTACACCGAGGCAATGAGCTCTACAGGAAAAATTATTGCGTGAACTCGATACAAAAATTTGTATGTCGTGTGCATAACTTGAGATTTAAGTGTAGATAATTTGCCTTTGATCAGACGGTCTAAACCTGACTTTCCTCATTATTTACAAGTAAAGGATCTTAATTTACATAATCGATGCAAGTAATATAATTTGATTATCATCACAAAGATGTTCGATTGAATATATTAATCACGTGAAATAAATAAAGAACATGAAAAATTTTATTCCATCTCATCATGTCATTTTAATATGAAACATCACTTTTCGAGACAAATGAAGCACGTGAAAATTACAAGACAATAAGAATTGATTGTCCAATCTCGTTCTAATGTTGCTTAAAATCAATTTAAAACTAAACTACTATAAATTAGGTGTCCGCCTGAAATTCATATGCAGTTCTTCTCGTGCTTGCTAATTCTAGTAACAAGTTGAGTTTCCATCTGCAAGCTTCATCAATCAAAACCCACAGAGAGAGAGAGAGAGAGAGAGAGAGAATATGACACTTGAAAAACCAGCAGCAGAACGAATTCCAACGGCGCAAGTCGCCGGCGACGAGGACGATGAAGAAGCAAAAGCCGGGGTGGACATCTGGAAGTACATCCTCGGCTTCACTGAGATGGCGGTGGTGAAGTGCGCCATCGATCTCGGCATTGCTGACGCCATCGAGAGCCACCCTGAGCCCTCCATCTCTCTATCCCAGCTCTCCTCCAAGCTTGGCTGCTGCCCCTCCTCCCTCCGCCGCATCCTCCGCTTCCTCGTCCACCGCAAGGTCTTCAGGCACCACGCCGACACCGACACCTACTCACAGACCCCGCTCTCTCGCCGTCTCCTGACCAGAGGAGAGAAATCGATGGCCGCTTTAATTCTGCTCGAGACCACCCCCGTGATGCTCGCCCCATGGCTCAACCTGAGCTCTAACATGGCTGCAACGGCTGCTGGAGTAAATCCGCCTTTTGTGGCGGCGCATGGCAACGATATTTGGGTTTACTCGGTGGCAAATCCCGGGCACAGCAGGCTCATCGACGAGGCCATGGCATGCGACACGAGAGTGGCGGTGCCAGCACTCGCCGTGGATTGCCCGGAGGTGTTCGAGGGTGTCCTGACTGTGGTGGACGTCGGAGGAGGGAACGGGACCGCCCTGAGGTTGCTGAGGAAGGCGTTTCCGTGGATAAGAGGGATCAATTTCGACCTCCCGCATGTCGTCTCCGGGGCCTCACCGCCAAGCGAGGGGGTGGAGCATGTCGGAGGAGATATGTTTGAGGGCGTTCCAAAGGCCGACGCTGCTTTCCTCAAGGTTGGTGACTTTTAACTTCTTGTTTCACCCTTTTTGGCAACGTGGTATGTCAAAAGTTCATTTATAAACTAACCCGGCTAAGTACAGTTTTTTTTTTTTAAGTACATTTTTAGGCGGACCCAAAAGAGAGATAGAGAGAAGTTTCAGTTTTAACCCAAAAGAAAAATATTACTGTTTTAGCTATCTAAATTTTTATTTATTTATTCAATTAGGTCCTCAAACTTTCTATATTTGTGCAATACGATCCTCTAAATTATATTTTGTCCAATTAAGCCTTCTAATATTATCGATTAGTTTCCACATCCTTCGGTCAATCACGAACCATCCAAATAATTAATTACATAGCAATCTGATATGGTAGCGCAAAAAAGAAAGTTATGCTAATGTGGCGCCAAATTAGAAGAAGATAAGCGGGGAAAATAAAGAAAAAAAGAAATTCTAACTTGACTGTTTAAGTTACATGGGCCAAAAATAACACTAACTGCACAATATAAAAGTTAGAGGATTTGATTGTTAAAAAAAAAAAAAACCAAGTAGCATCAATTTTTCTTGTCAAGAAATTCTATATGACTTTTTTCTTTAAGTATTATTATCAAGTGAGTCCAGATTTGTCTAATTCTTTTATGGCAGCACTTTTTCCATCCTATATTGACTAAGATACTCATTTTTTTCAATCAATTGACCAAAAAACCCTTCTCTCTCTTCAATTTATTGTTTCTTTTTTTCCTATCAACCTAATTAATAAAATTGTCTGTTTCTAGTATCTATCATATCTTGTCAGTTTCATTATATAAATGTCAAATTACACCTAACAACATATTATCTTATCATACATATTGTTATCATTTTGCTTAGAGAATGTTATTAATTTTTATTTATATTCTCAAATTTCTAATCACAAAAGTTACATACAAAGTTAGAAATTTCTAATTACAATGGCTTATGAAGACACAATTAATTGCCCTTTTTTATCAAATTGTTTAAGGGAAACTTTATTTCAAAGTTGAAAACTAAATTCAATCTAATTATCTAGCCAATTTTACCCTTGTTGGTGTTTCCCTGATAAACTTTGTAGGTTTTTAACATTAAACATCGCCGATTTGTGCTTTCTTTTGAGCTTTTCACATTTTAATAAAAATTGCAAGATGAGGGTTGAAAACTTACTTACACCTTCACTTTCAACCCCACATCAGATTTTTTCAGAAGAAAATATTTAAACATATTTTAAATTTTTTATCCACTTGCTATGAAATTAAATTTACAATTCGATAGTAATTACTTTCTTCATAGTAGCAGTAGAATAGCAAGAAGTTTCCTCCTCTCCTTTTTTTTTTTTTTTTTTTTTTTGCATTTATGCGCTCATCTTTTGTTAATATTTAGATATGACTTAAATATAAATATGATTGACATTTGATCATACTCCTGACAAATTTTCCTTTTTCCATATTCTGATCACTTTCTTTTTTCCATTTTTTTATCAAGATTGGATAGATAATTTAATTGAATTTAATTTATTTACTTTGAAATATAGTTTTACTCACACTATTTGATAATAATAAAAAAGGTAATTAATTGTATGTTCATAAACTATCATAAATAGAAATTTCTTGTGATTAAAAAATGAGACCATAAATTAAAATTGAAAATATTCTCTAGGTAAAGCAATGACAAAGTGTAAGGTAGAACAATATCTTATTAGGTGTAATGAAATATTTGTATTGTGAAACTGGTGAGAAATGATAGAAATAAAGGCAATATATATATATATATATATATATATATATATATATATATATATAATAGATTAGAGCTGCCCGCGAGGGGAAGGGGGGAGAAGATTCGGGTAAGTTAACTAGAAAAATGAGTGTCTTAGTCAAAATAGGGGTGAAAATAGCATGGTCTTTTTTCTAAACCAAATTTTAAATATTAGATTAAATGGTTGTAACTTGGGTTTGATAAATCCTACTATGGTCATTTTTAAGTTAGTGTTAATTGCTCTGTGTGAAATGGTGGGTCATCAAGTACACAAATGATCCCTAAACTTCGACTAATATGCAATGTAGTCCCTAAATTTTTAATTTACTTACTGCGGTTGTTGGGTTTTTGCCCAATGTACAACATCATCTTTAAACTTTTAGTTTATTTAATATGGTCCTTCAACTTTTCATACATATTCAATTTAGTTCTTAAATTATATGAAAATGCTCAATGTTGCCTTTAGAGTTGAATTAATTGAAGGATAATATTAGACATTTTTATATAGTTGAGAGATTAGATTGTGATATTTACTAATAGTTCAGGGACCATGCTAAACAAAATAAAAGTTCAAATGCGATATTACACATTGAACCAAAATTCAGAAATCATTTGTGTAATTATTCCTTTGGGAAAATTTCCTCCACCTAAGACCGGAGGTAAAAGTGACTTTGTTTTGTCCTGTTATCCCTCCGTGATTCCAGTCCTATTAATTCCAAGATAATCTATGCAAACACATGCATGTGGTCGGCTTTCCAGGTGTTATTAATAGAGGCTAGCTTGTTTTGAGCATGTGTAGTGGGTTCTTCACGATTGGTCGGACAGCGAGTGCGTGCAAATCCTAAAGAACTGCAAAGAAGCCATCTCGGGGAGCAAATCGGGGAAGGTTATAATCATGGAAGTCATGATCGGCAAAGAGGAAGACGACAAGTTGACTGACGTGAGGCTAACCCTCGACATGGCGATGATGGCTCACACTGGTGGAGGCAAAGAGAGGACTGAGAAGGAGTGGGCGCACATGCTTTGCCAAGCTGGGTTCACCAAGTACACAATCAAGCCCATACGCGCCATCCAATCCATCATCGAGGCATTTCCTTAAAAATGTAACTAGGGAAATAAATTGGCTATTTATCTTTATAGTTCAGTGTACTTGGGTGTTATTTATATCCTTGATGTGCTTGTTAACTTAGGACTCTCTGCACGATCAACGTAGTTGTTCGTTCTTTCTTTGTCATCTTGACATCTTGTCAATGTTGAAACTTCGAATGATCACATACAATCATTCACGAATCACGTTTTTTGTTGTGGATAAGGCATTTGACTTTTGTTCCAAGTCCCTATTCTATAGTGCTTGAATATCTCTACTCGGCACTTTTTTCCTCTTAGCAGGAGATCTCTAACTTGGGGTATAGCGAAGAGGACCTACATTATATTAGCAAATTATTGTCATCTCATTTCAGAAAGAGATGGTTGTGTATAAAGAGAAAGACAAGTTCCGTAGAAGGCAGTAAAAGCACTATGCATAAAGCAAATCAAAATGGTAGTATTTCTCTTGAAACGACTCATGAGAATATGGACATGTCAGATGAGAAAGCAGAACATCCTCCTTGTACCAATATGACTCGGAAGTGTGCTGTTAGTTATATGCCCTAAAGCAATCATGTAATAATTACATGTTAAGAATTATTTAATAGCAAATAAATATTCATTCATCATCCCATGAATGAGTTCATAAGATCAGTTAGGACCGAACCTATTCTTAAGGAGTTAAGAATATGTGTGACAGTCGACAAGTTTACAATTATGCTTAATCTTTAAACAGTTCCCGATCGATGAATTATTGAGAGGATATTGATGAGCCTATTAAGACCGGTGTGTTCTCAAGTTTCATCATTCAGTACTGGATACTCGAGGGGATGATGAGTCATAAGTCATTGGTTATTGTGATATCCAAGTTAGAACACAGGTGCTTGTATCAGACAAGTTCATTGAATGTGACACACATATAACGATTGGTAATATGGATTCTTTTAGCGGGGTCAATGACCAATCGTTCATGTTTTGGTCGTGTGTAAGATTCTCAGACCTGAGGCACGATGCTGACTTGTATGTTGGATGACTATTGTTCATAAGTGCACATATTGATACTTCGTTAAACCGTCTCTCTACTTGATTGTCATAATTTGTTCACATATGAAGGCACATGCCCGCGCAATATGAAATATATCTTTTTGTTCCACAAGATTGACGTCATATGCGATCTAATCGTGATATTATATTGAAATCCTTGGCCAAGATTGTAACCGAGATCAAACGGTTTAGTGTTTTTACTTTCGCTGCGATCAAACTTTGATATTAATTTACTTATACACAAATGCTTGTTTATCGAAACAAACGCCAACATGGGCTTACTAGAGTGCCACTTCCCATGCATTCATTCATCGGCCTGAAGAGTTCATGAAGGGATGTCATGCACAATACAGATCAAAAAGTTTCTGGTGTCATTTCTCCTATTCAGGATCATGACAATTTATGTGAAATTGCCGAAGCCGAAATGTTATTTATATTGGGCGTGAAGGCATTGTCTCATTCGCGATGCATAATTAGCACTTCACCAGCTCAACATGTGTCACTAGTGTGGAAATTTCATTCCTTGTCTATGATCGTACTTGTTAGGTTGGCTGTGATTGAAGAATAGTAGAAGTAAGGATGTTTATGAAGCTTTACAATAACTCTTTGGACAGCTTCTTGATCGAGAAATTATAAGTAGAAGTGCTAAACATGCTATGCTTCTTGATCGAAAAATTATAAGTAGAAGCGCTAAACATACTCTGAAAGATGAGCCTGAAATAAATAATGCAAATAAATTGGCATTGTTAAAATTTGGATCAGAAATTCGTGATGGTTACTCAACGTTTATTGAAGCTCTTATTGAGCAGTTTGCCGCAATATCCTATCGTGATCTACTGTATGGTCATCAAGTCGCGCTATACCTCCACCGTCATGTGGAAGTTCCTGAAAATACTTGTTCTCTTCTTTTGCTGTTTGGACTTGTTCAGTGGAATTGTGGTATTAGTTTGTTTTTCTTAAAGTAAATATATCACCATATTACTCAAGATGGGGCTCAGTGGGTCTCATATGCGCATTTTCTCCTCCATTCGTTAAATTAAATTTTTGGGTTGAATTTTCTACCTAAGGTATATCCTTTATGCCTCATTCGATATTTCATTTCGTGTTTGGTTTTCTATTATCTCATTCCCTGATCTTCCATCCGAGAGCAAGAAAATTATCTTCCATTCTACGTCTTTTGATAACTACATCATGTACAGGATAGTTGTCTTTCTGTTCTTCATTGCAGCTTGCATGTGAGAGGAGATTCTAAAGTTATACTGTATGACAAAAACACGGAATTTTAATGGTTCATGTTATATATGTAGTCTACGTTCATTTAATACCTTCGAGATTTTTGTTGGACTTTCGAACCGCTATGTTCTGAAGTGGCTGCTTCCCATCATAGGTATTTCTCTCGTTGAAGAATCTTACATTATGCAGTTGTGACATACTTTCCGTCTTTTCTTTAGCATAACAGAAAAATGTAAAATTTCTTCAACAAGTTGGATTTTTCATGAGCTCTAGATGCAGGGTAGATATTGTCGTTGTGTGTTACTTTCGAAGTTCCCAAATTACAGAAGCTGCTGTTCCATTCACATTACACTATTTCTGAGGAATAACTAACTTCATTGAGGGTATTGTCTAAATGCTCAAAAACTTGTATTGAGCTCCTTGATGAGTTTCATATCTTTTCATTTGCAGGATAATGAACACATCTTAGAAGCATCTGTAAAGACATGGGCTTCTAGAGCACTTGAAAGAGTCGCTGCTAGAGGATCACTAGCATTAACGCTTGTCCTGCATCATATCTCCTCTTTCATTTTCCTTGGTCATGCAAAAGATCATGTTTTGCTACGAAATGTTAGTGAAGTCCTCGTTGCGATATTGCTCCCAGAAGCAACAACATGAGGTATGCAATTTTGTAGAGCAGTTAAATGTCAAGTAGAGTCTTGTAAAACGTGGATTTGACTATCAAATGCTTTGATCAATCTACAAGTCACTCATCTTTTCTTGTGTGAAAGGGAGTAATTTTATGGTGACCTCTTTCTGCTCGATGGTCACGGACAATAGTTATCATTCAGGGCCACCATTGTGTGAAGGTTGGGATTTTGCAAAAACATCAAACACTCACTAACTAATTCATAGATAAAATTATGAGGAAGGGGGTGTGGTGCGGTTCAGCAAATACATTTTTCGCAATGACTGTGTACATGCAATGTAGATCATGGTTGCAATTTTTAATCATATCCCTATATATAGGAAGAGCCATGTACACGATCCTTCTAGTGAAACTTGTAGTTTGAATTTGACTTGTCGTTGGGATTTTTTACCACTGGGAATGATTATGGATCTCATCCAATACAAGAAGTCATCCCCATCCAAAATGACTGCACAAGAGGAGGATGCATCACAAGCGAGCACTATCCATGGAAGGCTTGAAGTACTTAAAGAGGCTTGTGAAGGAAATGTGTCTCTCTTGGCTGAAGTGGACAAGTTAAGTTCCAAGTTTTGCTAACTCCGGAGATGACTTGACCTAATTATACTCTTTGTACAGTGTAGGTATATGTTTTTGCACTCCTTTTAATCTTTCAAAGGTGGAATAAGGAGGGATGAGAAAAGCTTTTTGCGGTCCCTGTAATTTTTGGTCCAATGGGAATGTGAAAAATGCTAATGGTAAATGAAAGTTTATTTCTTGTTCCTTTTTACCACTTTAAGAAAAGTTCACTGCTTTCTTAGTTTTTGGATTTTAACATCTGCTTGACGTATCAGCATCATGTCAACCAAATGTAGAGGGAGATCACTACTCGCCGAGTTTTCACCATCTTTATAAATTGAGAAATCTAGTGTAACCAAGTCCCCGTACCCATAGTATATGATTCATAGGAGTAAAGTAAACTCCCGTTGCTTTACTTAGGTTTCTAATCGACCCACTAAAAATAGATTAGTGGCGACTCCTAGACAAAATCTATCTGCATGTTAAGAATTTGAACATAAGTCGCGAATTGGAATGGGCTTAGGAGAGCCCGAGTTAAGTCTAGGCTTAGTAATCTATTAGCCAAATTTTAGGTGGTTCACCCGAAAAATTGGTCGCGACAGCTCTCTCACAAAGCAGAGCTGAGAACTTTTTTATTTATTTATTCGACTTTGAATGGTAATAGCAGAGGAAATGCAGGCTGGAGTCTGGCATTTGCCAAGGATTTTGCATGGACAAAAGTGTGAAATTTGTGTATTTATTGTTAATTTATTGGTCTATATTATTGTTAGGGTCAACGACACAATTAAGAGGAGGTGAAAATGTTGTTTGAGAGCTATGAAACAATTTTGCTTAACTTAGTAACTTAAATTTTGACGGTAGCAGAATCAAATTGATAATAATAGGCACATATGCTACTATCGAATAGATACTAAAATTAATGAATAGATAATGTTGTTAATAAAGAGATAGAAGATATTGCAAGCTGATATATAATGGTTCGACTTATTATTAATGCTAAATCCACTCTTCACAACTAACAACCACAATAAGACTAGAATCCACTAATATTCTTCAAAACAAATTATAATCAGCACATATTGCTCTCATCAAATGATAAATCACACCACCAAGATACAAATATCACTATCACTTTTGTACACTTGCTTTTTTTCACGATTACCAACAATGGCATCCCATAGAGATATTATAAAAAATACACCTCTATTATCAACAAGAACAGAGCAAAGAAGAATACTCATAGTAATAGACTAGTTTAGTCCGTTATCCTCCAAGCCAACTATTTCTTTTTTATAGCCATCCAACCTTTAATGACCCTTTCCAACCTAAATCCCTCAAGTAGTCGCTGGTTCCACTATTCCCAACAGCAAAAGGTCTCTTTGTCGCTCGTCAACATCAAAACGCCTCTCTGACAGTGGCAATTTCCCAAAACAATTAGTTATGCTTCTATCTAAGTCCGTCTCCTGATCATAATTGACGAGATTGCTCTTATTCTACTCCAGTACTCTTGCTACAAATTCCAAGGCTTTTCAACGGCTATTTTTGTTATGACCAATGTTTCAACCAGATGACCAAGTGACTAATACCTTCTAGGACTTGATATGAGCACGATCCATTGCTCATTATCAAATGTGCTTGTTATCATCAGTCTATTGATGTTGTTCATAGTTAAACCGTATGGAATGACCGATGATCAATCATCCAATGATCCTTCTACATATGTCAACTTCCAAAAATTTTAAGTTGATGAAAGATTACGAACATTTTAGACATGTTCCCCTCTTATCGATAACTTCATTGTTCTTCACAGAACTCACATTAATCATCGGTATCTTCTTAGTCTTCCATTTCATCTTATAGGAACTGCTTTGCCCACAACCTACTAATCTTGCCAGCAACCCACTACTTCTCTAAGTGATTCGATCTTTATCTTCTCATATTTCCGAGTATATTGACGATCATGATTCTACCTAACTATTCACATTCCTATGGTCCTTCCAAACTTTACTGAATATCCTCGTCCTAGACTCGTTCACCATCATATCCATCCAAATGTTCACCAAATCTTGATCATTCTTCTTGACTTGTTCACCCTCGATTAAGGTCGTTTTAGATGTTCACGATATTTCAAGGTCCTTCCAATTTGTAGACACCTTGACAAAACCTTGTTCACCTTTAGTAGTGGCAAAGCACTTCTCTTATTAGTTTATCTAGTTAGGACACCATTTGTATATTAACTTGTGCATTTGCACTTGGCTCTACTCAACTAATACAAACTTCATGAGCATATAATAACTTATTCGGGGTTGCGATTTTTATTAAGGATTCATAAAACGATAGCCTTTACTTTTGTAAATTTCTTCACTAGCTATTTTGATCATTAATAAACATTATAAGATATTTTCTCGAACTGTGGTTTCAAGAGAATTAAATGCAAAGACATAATTCATTTTTTAGGAAAATGACTTATTGGGAAAAAAATTGACCAACTAAAAAAAATAATCAATCTAGTACATCCCAAATTATCAACCAATCCATCAATCAATTTCGATTTCCCCCAACTAGTTTACCTGATCTTCTCAACTAGCTTAAGTAATGTTTTGATTACACTCTAAAATGCAGAATATATTTCTCACCATCTGCAAAAGCAATTAATATAAAAATGATGTTCACGTCATGCAAAGAGTCTGGCCTTGTAAGAAGATACCAGCTCACTCAAATTTGCAAAACCAAGAGATCCTTGCTAGTAGGGTGGGTGAAACCAAAGAATTAGGCTGGTGAAAACTTGACTGATTTCATATTCTAACATATGTGGGGTAGGTTCCAAGTTCTAAAAATTTAGGAACTTATTTTAATAGGTAGATTTCAAGTTCTAGGTAGGTAAAACATGAAATTTAGAATAAGTTTTTGTGTTTTCCTTTGTCTATGTCTTTGCATGATCATATGATATTCCATGGCATCCAATAATGAGTAAATAATCTGAAACTACTAGTTTGAGTTTTTATTTTATGATTAAAGCTTTTACTTTATTAAAGTTTCATATTATTCGTATGTCTAAATATAAGTTATGGTTAATGAATCGTAACGGCAAGTGGTGATAGTTCATTGCAATCATTCAAGAAACAGGCAAGCTCATTTTTAAGTTTTATCTAAAAAATTTTGATTTTTGTGATATTTCTCAATTTTATCTGAAATTTCTGAATTTTATTATGAATTTTCTGAGTTTTAAATTTTTATTATTTGTTATCTTTTATTATCATTGGGAATTGTCTGAATATTGGGTTACACTTTTTTTAGGGATCTTTTTCCTTACTATTTAAGAGAAAAATACTCACATAGTTAATTTTTAAGGTTTTTTTGGTAAGATTTCCGAATTTTCTGAATATTTTATTAATTTTCTGAATTTTTAAATTCTTTATTATTTTTATATTTTAAAATTACCTATCATCATTGTCTCTAAAAGGGGAAAAAAAGCATCCAAAAATTGTTATTATTATATTCGGGAAGGGGTTTGGACCGGGTTTACGATCCGAATCGTTGAACCGAACCGTATACCATATCCGATATGGTTAGATTAAAACGAACTTTTTGATAACATTTTTGTTTTAAATTCTTTTCTCCTCTTTTTTGAATTTTTTTTTTGCCTTTTTTTGTTTTGTCTTTTTCCCCTACGACTTCCTCTTCTTCTCCCTCGCACGCAACCCGCCAAAAACAACCTATCGTCGGTCGGGGGGGGGGCTTGGAGCCTAACGAAGGGCGGCAAATGGAAGGAGCAAGCCGACGTGCTCCCGGCGGCAGCAAAGAAAGTGAAAGTGAGGGAGCGAGAGAGAGAGAGAGAGAGAGAGGAGAGAGAGAGAGAGAGAGAGAGAGAGAGAGAGATGCAGAGGAAAATGGAGGAGATCCCTCCAAGTCTAGCTGGAGATGCCATCTTTGGACTTGTAGCGAGAACCTATGCAAGTCGAAAATTGGATAATTCAAACCATAAATGGATGTAGTGGAGCTTTGTAGCTCCACCATTACGGCAAAGTCCCAACGGCATGCAAATTATCAATTCGGGTCAGAGTTGGGTTGGGACCGGTCGACCTGGAGAAGGAGAAGAGACAGAAAGGTGACAAGGGCGAGCAAGAAAAGGCAATGGCGGTCTGGTGGCCGATGAGGCGATTCAAGCGTCGATACTGCTGCCGCAGGCCGACGCTTTCGAGAAGTTGCAGAAGGTCAATTGTTTCTAATTTGATTACAATTATTTGGCATCTTTTTCTTAAAACTCCGATGAACAGGATACAAAAAATGAAAATCAATAGGAGGCGACAGTTGTATTGAGTTATGACTTATTAATACTTATGTCAATTGGGGTTGTGATGTTTTTTTAATTGATATTTAAGTTTTTTATGTTGATGTTGGAATATGCACATCATGTACACAATGTTGGCACGGTGCATGCACGGCACACTTATGGCATGTGCACGACAGTTGTGGCATGCACACCACACTTAATATACATGCACAACACAATTAAGCAAATGGTGAAGTTAGACCACTTTTAACCTTACAGATGAAAATATGGTTGTGACTATCACTGCGAGTCTGTGTTAAGCAGAGTATCAGATCTTATAATCAGAGCGACTTGTGCCCTAATGACAAAGACATTAGCTACGCTCCTACTTCTTTGCTCCTTATTTGCGAGGAGCTACTTCGGAACGTTATCGTTGACTTCGATCTCAATATCTTCTAATTCCTACAAAGTAAGTCAATTGGCACCTCATGTAAGTCAATCAATTGCATAAAGCTGCAAGATAAACTGTTTAAAGAGCCCAAGTATTATTGACAAGAAGCAATCCCGTTGTCCAACCAAAGAGAGAATCATAGCATCAAAATTAAAAAGACATGCAAAAAAAAAACATTTTGGAAACTTTAGTTGAAAGTATAACAAATAATAACAGGCAAGCATACCCTGCCCAGTTCATGAGTCAGTGCTTCTTCTTCTATTTCAGTAGATAGTTCCACTATTTCAAATAAGGGTCCCAAGTCCTCTTCTTCTTCTCCTCCTCTTTTGCCATGCTCGTCTTCTTCTTCTCCTTCACTAAATAGAATTAGTAAGAACTCTTGGTAGCTCTCACCTTCTTCTTCTTCTCCTCCTTCTTCTCCGTATAAATGAAGGCCTTGTTCTCCTTCTTCTTCTCGCCCTCTTTCGCCATGCTTGTCTCATTCTTCTCCTTCATTGAATAAAATCAAGAAGAACTCTTGGTAGCTCTCACCTTCTTCTTCTCCTTCTTTAAATAGAAATAGTATGAACTCTCTATAGCTCTCATCATCACCAAAGAGCACATGAGAATGGTCATCCATGACTTCTTTCTGCTTGGGCTTGCCATGAGAGATGGAGCAAGAGTTCAGCCTATCGATCATTCTAAAAATGAAAAGTACAATCAATGTATAAAGGAGGCACAATCAAGTATAATTGAAATGAATAGCGCAATCAGCAACCTAGCATTGTCTCTTAAAAAAAAAAGTCATCCAAAAAAATCCTATAGTGAAGCCCTAAAGGTTTATTCACTTGGGTTTCAATTTTTTAGGGATTTTTCTTTACTCTTTAAGAGAAAACCACTCGAAAGGCTAATTTTTATGTCTTTCCAAAGATTTTTGAATTTTCTGATTTTTTTATGAATTTCTTGAATTTCTAAATTGTTATTTTTTTTATTTATTATCTCTTGATATTATCTAGCATAGTCTCTAAAACGAAAAAAGGCATCCAAGAAATCCTATTATAAAGCCCTAAAGGCTTTTTCAATTGGGTTTCAATTTTTTTCTTTTTTAAGGATTTTTCGTTTACTTAATAAGAGAAAACTACTCAAAAAGCTCATTTTTACATTTTATCCAAAAATTTCTTACTTTTATGAATTTTCTGAATTTTGTCTGAATTTTCTAAGTTTAATTTTTTTTATTATTCATTATCTTTTAATTTTACCGAGCATCGTCTCAATTGGATTACAATTTTTTTTAGAGACCTTTTTCTTTACTCTCTATGGGAAAACTACTCAGACGGCTAATTTTTAAGTTTTTTGCTAAGATTTCTTAATTTTCTAAAATTTATTATTTATTTTCTGAATTTTTAAATTCTTTATTATTTTCATCTTTTAAAATTACCTAAAATTGTCTATAAGAGGGGAAAAAAAGGCATCCAAAAAATGCTATGGTAAAAGCCTTGAAGGCTTATTCAATTGGGTTTCAATTTTTTAAAATATTTTTTATTTACCCGTTTAAGAGAAACTTATCCAAAAAGCTCATTTTTAGGTTTTATCCGAAAATTTCTTATTTTTTATGATTTTATTTAATTGTATAAAAGATAACAAATAGTAACAAGTAGAACCTAGAATTAATAGGATAAAGTCTAGATTCCAAAATATGCAGACTAGATTTCATGTTTCACATAGTAATGAACTTATTTTAATAGGTAGATTTCAAATTTCAAGGGAAATCTGTTCGAATCTCGAACCACTCACTTTTATTTGCTAGTCGACCTATTCTAATCAAGAAACATCGTCGTGAAACATGCCTTTTCTATCTCCATCGTTGTGAAGCTTGCCTTGTCCAACGAAGTTCGCTCAAGATGCTACATTCGGTACGAAAGATTATTCTATTTTCTACGTTGCTTCAGCATGAAGATGAAGAGAAGCCCAATCAAAGGCCCGGTTGTTTTCTTGTGGAATCTTCCGAAAAGTTAAACGTGAGGGGACTAAGAAAAGGTTAAAATTGAAAGACGACAGATCTTGACGTTGCGGTGTGCCCATCAACTCTTCATGTATGTTCATCTGATCCAATCTTCTACAGTAGTACTTGTCCCCCCAAGAGTTTTGTGGCATTGTAAATGAAGGTCGCCGTAATGTATCTTGAAATTTACCTGCAAATAACCATTTTCATACTGGCATATAGAATTATGGACCTGGTCCAAAATCAGAAGTTTCCCAGGGCATTTTCGAACCGGAGTGAATATCGAACTAGATTCTCTAAGTGGTGCGCGGTTGAACCGGACTAAACCTAAAAAAAAGGGCTAAAAATATTGACCTGCATTACCCAATTAAGTCAACTGATTTGATCCAAGTTTTGGGAGTCGTGTCATCTGATGCACTACTGCTAACGAGTTTGAGGATGAAATGACACGGGAAAAAGATCATTTTCATGTTGGACAATGTGATTACATCAATCAGTTTTTTTGATCTGTTACTTGATACTGTACTTTAGACATGGAAAAAGCTAGCAAGGACAAGAAGTTAGCAGCGCTACAGTCCATGCACTTTCAACTCTATTATGCCAAGGTAATGAGCTCTGCAGGAAAAATTATTGCGTGAACCCGATACAAAAATTTGTATGTCGTGCGCATAACTTGAGATTTAAGTGTAGATAATTTGCCTTTGATCAGACAGTCTAAACCTGACTTTCCTCATTATTTGCAAGTAAAGGATCTTAATTTACATAATCGATATTTGATCATCATCACAAAAATATTCGATTGAATAGATTAATCACGTGAAAGAAACAAAGAACATGAAAATTTTTATTCCATCTCACCATGTCGGCTTTATATGAAACGTCACTTTTCGAAATAAATGAAGCACGTGAAAATTACAAGACAATAAGAAATGATTGTCCAATGTCCAATCTCGTTCTAATGTTGCCTAAAATCAATTTAAAACTAAACTACTATAAATTAGGTGTCCGCCTGAAATTGCTATGCAGTTCTTCTCGTGCTTGCTAATTCTAGTAACAAGTTGAGTTTCCATCTGCAAGCTTCATCAATCAAAACCCAGAGAGAGAGAATATGACACTTGAAACACCAGCAGCGGAACCAATACCAACGGCGCAAGTCGCGGGCGACGAGGACGACGAAGAAGCAAAAGCCGGGGTGGACATCTGGAAGTACATCCTCGGCTTCACAGAGATGGCGGTGGTGAAGTGCGCCATCGATCTCGGCATTGCCGACGCCATCGAGAGCCACCCAGATCCCTCCATCTCTCTGTCCCAGCTCTCCTCCAAGCTTGGCTGCTGCCCCTCCTCCCTCCGCCGCATCCTCCGCTTCCTCGTCCACCACAAGATCTTCAGGCACCACGCCGACACCGACACCTACTCACAGACCTCGCTCTCTCGCCTCCTCGTGACCAGAGGAGAGAAATCGATGGCCGCTTTAATTCTGCTCGAGACCACCCCCGTGATGCTCGCCCCATGGCTCAACCTGAGCTCTCACGTGTCTGCAGCAGCTGCCACAGCTCCTCCGCCTTTCATGGCAGCGCACCGCGACGAAATTTGGGTATACTCAGCAGCGAATCCCGGGCACAGCAGGCTCATCGACGAGGCCATGGCATGTGACGCAAGAGTGGCGGTGCCAGCAGTCCCCGAGGATTGCCCGGAGGTGTTCGAAGGTGTCCTGACCATGGTGGACGTCGGAGGAGGGAACGGGACCACCCTGACGTTGCTGAGGAAGGCATTTCCGTGGATCAGAGGGATCAATTTCGACCTCCCTCATGTCGTCTCCGGGGCGTTACCGCCATGCGAGGGTGTGAAGCATGTCGGAGGAGACATGTTTGAGGGCGTTCCAAAGGCCGACGCTGCTTTCCTCAAGGTCAGTTGCTTTTCTTACTTCTTTTTTCTCCCTTCTTAGCAACGTGTGTACGTCAAAAGTTCATCTATAAACTAACCGAGCTAAGTAGTTTTTGAACGTTTTGTAGGATAAGATGGAAGCACTATAATGACTAATTTAGACATGTTGACCCGATCTAGAATTCTTGATAGTCTTATTCAATCCACGACGTTAAATTCCAGTGCAGTTCAGATGTTGTAACTTAATCTATCGGTGTCTTACCTACCCCTTACTAGATCAAACAAATAAAGCTCCATTGAATGAATCAACTTCTCCCTCCCTGGTCAATGTTTCGGGGAAAAGCCTATATATACGCATATGAAAGTTGTTTTTTTTTCTTTTCTCTTGCCCTGCTCTCATTATTTATTAAAAATGAATTTTCTAGCATTAGTTCTGGATGCCCCTCCCTTTCCCTTTGTGTCTCTCCCTAAGATGGGAGACAAAAGGAAGGAATAGTTTAGCTTCCAACCCCCCCAAAAAAAGTGAAGTTTTAATTTCAACCATTAAAAAAAAAGTTTTAGCTATCTAAGTTCTTTTATTTGTAAGATTTGCTCATCTGACTTTTATTTTATCCGATTAAGTCATCAAACTTTTTGTAATTGGGCAATATGGTCCTCTAACAATCTCCATTAGTGCATTCAACATCCTTCGGTCGACCACTAACTGCCCAAATAGCAATCTAAAGCGGTAGAAAAATGAAAGTTATTCTAATGTGGCGCCAATTAGAAGAAAACAACTGCTGGGAACTTGACTATGTTAGTTACATATTTTATTTGTTTATTGTTTTCACAATACAATTGTCATATTACACCCAACAAGATATTATCTTATCCTACATCCTTAGAGGAGGTCGTTGATTTTATATGTTCTCGTATTTCTAATTGCAAAATTTACATAGAAAAGTTAGAGATTTCTAGTTATGGCAGCTTATTAATACACAATTAATTACATATTTTTTATCAAATAATTTGAGGGAAACTTTATTTCAAAACCGAAAATTAAAATTCAATCTAATTATCTAGCCAATTTTGACCTCGTAGTTGTTTTTCCAGATTAAGTTTGTAGGTTTCGAAAATTAAACATTGTTGATTTGTGCTTTCTTTTGAGCTTTTCATATTTTAATATACATTACAAGATGGGGGTTGCAAATGCATTTACACCTTCACTTTCAAACTCACGTCAAATTTTTTTTCAGAGGAAAATTTTAAACATATTTTAAATTTTGGATCCACTTATGTGAGATTAATCTACAATCAGTATTAATTACTTTCTTCATAGGAAGAGTAGAATACCAAGAAGTTTCCCTTTTTTTTTCCTTTTTTTTCTTATCTTTTGTTAATATTTAGATATGACCTAAATAGAAGTATATTTAACATTTGATCATGCTTCTAATCTTATCCATATTTTGATCACTTTTTCTTTTCCATTTTTTATCAAGATCAGCTAGATAATTAAATTCAATTTTAATTTTTGATTTTGAAATAAAGTTTCATTCATACTATTTGATTAAAAAAAGTAATTAGTTGTGTGTTCATAAACTGTCATAAATAGAAATTTCTTGTGATTGAGAATATAAGAACACAAACTAAAAATTGACAACATTCTTGAGGCAAAGTGATAATAAAATGCAAGGTAAAATGATATCTTGTTGGGTAGAATGGATATTTGTAATGTGAAATTGATGAGAGATGATAGAAATGAAGGTAGTTTTGTGAGTTAACCTGATGAAAAAAAAAAAAAAACACAACAAATGAGAGAGAGAGAGAGAGAGAGAGAGAGAGAGAGAGAGAGAGAAAAGGTGTTTGGTAAGTTGCCTAGAAAAAGGAGTATCTTAGCCAAAATAGGAGTGAAAATAGCACCGTGCTTTTTCTAAACCAATTTAGAGAGAGAGAAAGAGAGAGAGAAGGTGTTTCGTAAGTTGCCTAGAAAAAGGAGTTTCTTAGCCAAAATAGGAGTGAAAATAGCACCGTGCTTTTCTAAACCAATTTAGAGAGAGAGAGAGAGAGAGAGAGAGAGGACGTGTTTTGTCAGTTGCCTAGAAAAAGGAGTTTCTTAGCCAAAATAGGAGTGAAAATAGCACCGTACTTTTTCTAAACCAATTGAGAGAGAGAGAGAGAGAAAGGTGTTTTGTAAGTTGCCGTAATATTAGTCTTCTTAATTCCAAGATAATCCCTAAACACACACGCATGTGGTCAACTTTCCAAGTGTGATTACCAAAGACTAGCATGTTTTGAACATGGATAGTCGGTTCTTCATGACTGGTCAGATAGTGAGTGCATCCAAATCCTAAAGAACTGCAAAGAAGCTATCTCAGAGAGCAAATTGGGGAAGGTGATAATCGTGGAAGTTGTGATCGATGAAGAGAAAGACGCAAGTGGATTGAGGTGAGGCTGACCCTTGACATGGTGATGATGGCTCACATCGGGGGAGGCAAAGAGAGGACTGAGAAGGAGTGGGCTCACGTGCTTCGCCAAGCCGGGTTCTCTAAGTACACGATCAAGCCCGTGCGCGCCATCCAATCCGTCATCGAGGCATTTCCTTGAAAAATATAACTAGGGGAAATAAATTGGTTGTCTATCTTTATAGTTTAGTGTCCTTGGGTGTTGTTTGTATCCTTAAGATATGCTTGTTGACTTTGTATTCGCCAAACGATCTTCGTAGCTCCTTCCTCTTTCTCTGCCGTCTTGAAACCTTGTCGATGTCGTCTTGAAATAAATTGGTGTCTATCTTTATAATTTAGTGTACTTGGGTGTTGTTTGTATCCTTAAGACATGCTTGTTGAATTTGTATTCTTTAAACGATTTTCGTAGCTCCTCCCTCTTTCTCTGTCGTCTTGAAACCTTGTCGATGTTGGATCTCCAAATGATGACATCTGGTAGTCATTCGCGAATCACGTTTTCAGTTCCTCCGGGGAGGCGTGGCCCACAGGCCATCGCTCGTCGAAAGAGAGAAGATTGAATGGATAACTCGCCCAACCGCCGTTCCCACTTTCCCCACCACACCGTGCGGAACGCGACACCTCTCTGTGCACAATCTCATCTTTTCTTCTTCTACCCACTATCCACTGCGTTGACGTGAACAAGACCCAGATCAGGAACAAGAAGAGGAAGCGTTGCAGAAGCCGCAGGGAGGCGGAGAGAGCAGAGAGAGCGGAGAGGGAGAGAGGGGGGAGGTGAAAGCCATGGCCTTTTCGTCGATGCTGCCGCCGTCGCCGGCCCTCTGCCTCGCGAGGAAGCCCGTCCATCTGAGACCCGCGATCTCATTCCGCTGCCTCGCCTCCGCGGCGGCCCCGACCCGGTCCCCGAGGCCGAGGCCGTTCGATCTGAAGACGTACTGGGCGACCCTGATCGCGGAGATCAACCAGAAGCTGGACGAGGCGATCCCGGTCCAGTACCCGGAGCGGATCTACGAGGCCATGAGGTACTCCGTCTTGGCCGACGGCGCCAAGCGCGCGCCGCCCGTGATGTGCGTCACCGCCTGCGAGCTCTTCGGCGGCAACCGCCTCGCCGCGTTCCCCACCGCCTGCGCTCTTGAGATGGTGAGTGTGCTGGATTTAGCTGCCTGGTGATTGTCCATGTTTTGGTGGGGATTTCTTGATGAGTTCTGGATTCGGAATGGTGGTCGTGGGATTAATTATGGGTTGAGCAGGCGCTTTTGGTTCTGTGTGTTGGAGGGTCACTTTGGTAGGTGGAAAGTTTTCAGCTTTAATGAAAGTACTGGGTTTCAGAGGATCTTCAGCTTTTGGTTGTGTGTGTTGGAGGTCACTTTGGTGGGTGGGAAGTCTTCAGCTTTGGTGTAGGTACTGGGTTTTAGTTAGAGCTTAGCTTCTTGGAAAAGGTAGTTGAAGTGTTTTGGTGGAGACGGAGTGTAGACTGAGAGTTTGAATGGTTGCGTTAGCCGAAACTGCATATCAAAGAAGCAGAGGATCTTGGCAGCATCGATTAGATTATGATTTTCGGTCTTGCAATTTCAGGATGACTAGTTAGTTAGTCATGTTTCCGATGAAGTCTTAATCCTCCAAAAGCCGAGGTGAAACCTTACAAGGCAAAGAAGTCTGAATTGGGGAATCCACTTCAAGTATAGTTTAGTTCAGTAGTCATTGGAGCATTAGTTTTCTGGGCAGAATTAATAAAGATGCGTTTGCCCATTAAACGTTTACAGTCTAAGGGTTAGATCTTATCAACAAATTAGGACTCCACCCAGCATTAAAATTTGAGTGAGACATTAGCTGATTTTTTAGAGAACCTCCTTTCTGTCTCAGATTATGTCAAATTCTTCTGCTCTGAGAAATTATTTGATCTCTGATGTCATGGTCATTCAACAATCCATATTTGATGATTACAGGTTCACGCAGCTTCACTCATTCACGACGATCTCCCCTGCATGGACGATGATCCATCACGCAGGGGCCAGCCATCGAACCACACCGTATACGGTGTTGACATGGCAATCCTAGCTGGAGATGCACTGTTTCCTCTCGGCTTCCGTCACATAGTCTCACAGACACCATCTGACCTCGTGCCAGAGCCTCGCATCCTCCGAGTGATAGCGGAGATTGCCCGATCTGTGGGATCCACTGGAATGGCTGCTGGGCAGTTCTTGGATCTTGAAGGTGGTCCAAACTCGGTTGACTTTGTTCAAGAGAAGAAATTTGGAGAAATGGCGGAGTGTTCTGCAGTCTGTGGAGGGTTACTAGGAGGTGCCGAAGATGAGGAGATAAGAAGATTGAGGAGATATGGAAGAGCTGTTGGAGTACTGTATCAAGTAGTAGAGGACATACTCGAAGAGCAAACGAAGAGTGGAATGAGTGACGAGGAGAAAAAGAAGAAAAAAGGGAAAAGTTACGTGCGGTTATATGGGATTGAGAAGGCTTTGGAGGTTGCTAAGGAGCTCAAGGACAAGGCTCAGAAGGAACTCGAAGCTTTTGAGAAATACGGTGACAGAGTCGCACCTCTCTATAGTTTTGTTGATTATGCTGCTGAAAGGGAATTTACTTTTGGCAGCTCCAGTTGATGTCGGATTTACCGCCAGTGTTGGATTTGAGTGTTTCTCACTGAACTACATACTACTGCCCAATGTTTGATGTTTTGACAAAGTGATGCGCCACCAAGTGCTACCTTCTGATGAACTTAACCACATGAGTGTAGGGTTGCTATGACAAGCTCCAAGAAGCGGGTTCTCTTCTGTCACGAGACCATGGCTGGAGATATTCGGTTGTTTGGTGAGTTGTTACTCGAAAGGTTACAGTTTCATTTCTGCGGTTTATGTAATCTGAGAAGATAGGTATGCTATATCATGAACTGTGAGATTCTCTTCCAGAATTCAGTACTTCCGTGGTTAGATGATTGGTCAATGTTAATGTGTAAGTAACTTCTAAGGAGAGTGTACTTGGAACAACTCTGATTGGCCCAGTTTATGAATGGTTAAAAGTGGATTTGGCAAAGCTGTTTCTACTTCTGAAAAATTGCTTGTGTTGCCTTGGCGAGACTTCAAAGGAAAAGCCAGTGAAAATTGAAGCAATGATGGCTGATTTTCTAGAAGTAGCCAAAAGTTTACGTTAACGTGTTTGTAGCTTTCTAAGTACAACAGAATTTGTAGTAACTTTATTTTCACTATTGAAGATATTTACTCCTCAATCATCTGTTATTCACTTGATCAGCATCCAAAATTTCTTTTCAAACCCGTGTTGTACCTACAGAATAAAGCCAGTTCCAAAATTTCAAGTGTGGAAGTTATAGCAAACTCCAAATGCAATCATTGCTGATTATACTACTGGCTGTTAAATCGAATTCGCATTTCTACCAAAAAAAACAGAATCATATTCGCATATCCAGTTTGTCACTGGGTACTCTATTTCCTTGAATACTTGACTATGTTAATGAAGATTCTCTATATGCTTGTATCCTAAAGCCTCAAAAGCAGCCCAACCTCTGAGAATCTATCATCTTCATTCTCCGTGCCCAGTAGTTTGCAGGTTCTTTTGTAGCATAAATTGTGCTTGTCTGATGAAATACGTTTGGGGTCATGTGATCTATGTTGGGTGCATGTTCATGGAGTGCATTCAGGTCGACTGAAAGCAGTAAATTTTTTTCGCATATGCTAGTTTCCTCTTGGGTTGCCGTCCATTTGATCCTACTTGTAAATTTCTGTTTAATCTCATCCTCTGAGATGTTCTTTTTATACAATTCGAGTCTTCTAACGTACTCTGTTTGGGCGGTCAAGTTATCTTGGCTGCATCCATGTCAGTCTATTCGATTGATGGCATGGCATTGCTGAGACGGTAAATGATTTGGTGATGTGGTGGCACCTTGTAGGTAACAATGGCGCAGCGGACTTAGGTCAATGCTGCCCAGGCATAGTCATCGTGAGAGATGAAGAGGGTCATGACCCTTGCTGTCAGGCTCTCGAAAGAATTCATCGCCTTAGTAATGTGACAGCGAAAGTTTTGACAACAGAATCTACTGTCACGATACCGCTGATAATGGACCTAATGAATCCCAATTCTTGACGTGCTTAACGTTTTTAAGCCGCCCAATTGCATCGCATTCACTGCTATGATTCTATCATATCTCAGTTGAGAAACTAGCAATTTACAAAGATTTCTTTATGCGACCCATATGTAGAATCAACACATAAAACAGTCGGCTCTGTCGATTATTAGCATTATAGACTTCTTATAATTGAAGCCAACTTGTTGGACTTCAGTTCATGATGTTTGGAAGCAGTGTTATGAGTTTTGAGCGGACGGACAATTAGAAAAGGACTTGCAGGATTACGGGGGTGCTACCGATCTATGTTGAAGCTGAAGTCTATGCTGCCTAGACTCGTTTAACAGTGACAGATTAATTCAGTATGAGGAGATAGTGAGAGTCATGACGGATCCGAAAAAATACCAGTTCTCATACATGTTTTTGAATAGTGATGGCCTCTCTTTACTACATCATTCGTCGAATAAGTCTACCTAATAGCCTTTTGTAGAAATTTAAGCTGTAAAAATACTTAGTGGTTTGCTTGAACATTCTCCATCATGTGAACACTAGCAAGAGATGAGAGCTCGAATGTAATGAGCATTATACGTGTGGACAAAGAAATCATAGAAAACACATAAATGGCAAGGAAAAGTAGAAGCCTCTTTTACTGATACGGTATGTGCAAGTTAGTAAATTTAATTTTCATGACCATTTTGGCAAGATCTCTAATCACAACAAACCTTCTATCATTAAGCATGTTTTTGTATAAATCTCTTATCAATGTATGAGAAATAATAAGTTTATGCATATTTTGATAATAAATGTTTAAAGATAACTTCATTTTGAAGTATCTCTATGCAATTAGATGAATGATCAAAGATTCATGATAGATATAATTCCAATGGTGAAACCTTAGATTATCATTTTGAAGCATCCCTAAGCAGTTAGATGAATGATCAAAGATTTATGATAGATATAATTCCATCTACTTAACAATTGATGTAAACAAAGGCATGTATCTAGGTAAGTTAATATTTGATCAACCTTTCTATCATTAATTATAGTATAGATTTTAAATATGTTTTATTAAATAGTGAAACCTTAGGTTATCATGTTTTGATTATTTCCCCGTACTAACCAAAGGTGTATCAGGCTTCCAAACCTTTAGACACTAAAATGAAACCCCAATATCATCTTGCATTACTTGTTATGATTGATCTAATTAAGTTGAATTTCATCTACTACACGTAATCAATTAAATGATGGATTTTTAATATGATACATATTTCATTACATTGCAATATTATCAATCGTCATTGTCACTTACACTTTAAGGTTTTCATATTTGGGGCATGCATTACTAGTCCCATAATGCATATAAAATCAGAGTATGTTAATGCAGGATAATACATAATTTGTGTAGTAAAAACCAAATCAAATTGCCATTAGGATTTCACAAAGATTGCAACTTAGGGTTAATTAGTTTCATATTGTGTAGGGCACGCCATCTAGAAAATCATAAATTTACTAGGGTGATTTTTAGTAATCACATCATGTAGATAATTTTAGTTAATAATTGCATTTCATGCATTAATCACATCATGTAGAGTGAATAATGCATGAAATGCAATTATTAACTAAAATTATCTACATGATGTGATTACTAAAAATCACCCTAGTAAATTTATGATTTTCTAGATGGCGTGCCCTACACAATATGAAACTAATTAACCCTAAGTCTACATGCAATATTTGTGAAATCCTAATGACAATTTTTATTTTGTTTTTATTATAAAATAATGTATTATCTTGATGTATTCTAAATTAACATACTTTGATTCTATATGCTCTATGAGACTAATCATGCATGCCCCAAATATGAAAACTCTAAAATGTGAGTGATGTGCAATGACGATTGATAATATTGCAATGTAATGACATACTCATTATATTTGAAATTCATCATTGAATTGATATCATATTATTTCAAGGCAATTGAATTTCAACTAAATCACATTAATCATAACAAGTCATGTGACATTAGAGTTCTCGGGGGCCTAATACGCCTCGATTAATGCAGGGAAAACATATTTAAAATTCTATACTAGAGTTAATGATAGAACCAGATCCTAGTTTTTACCTAGAATCGAGGTTCCTTCAAGACTGAAGCCGGACCAAGCACGGGATACACACAGTAATTACCATCGAACTGAGTATATTTGCAAAAAGGAATTGTTGCTCGGCGGAGGAAACCGGAAGAGTAGCGATACCTACTGGACAGTGAACAAGGCGCGGGGGGTGGACTAGTGTTCGTCGTGAATCGAGGCCCGGGACTGAAGTCTTCCGGCGCTGGACTCCGTGGCTAGCAGAGGCGTCAAGGTCACAAAGAAAACCTGGGAACTCAGTGGGGAACGGCTGCACAACGATAGGAGGCGCAGCGAGCGACGTTGAAACTCGCCGGCGATGCTGAATTGGGCTGGACTCCCCGCTGAAGACGCTGTACGCAACGAAATCGGGACACTGGACATAGAGCTTGCCGAGCGCGGAGAAGACTCGACAGGAAAGCCGGGAATGCTGCAGAGGAGCCGTCGAAACAATGACGTTGCTGGGATCTCCAGGAAAAACGCCGGGGCAGCGGGAGTGAGGCGTTTTAGGTGGCGGCGAAGGACGAGTGCTCGAGGCCGCCACTGCTGCATGAACCAGCCGACCAACACCGGAAAAAGGCAGCCGCCAGGAAGCTGGGCGCGGCGGGGGAAATGGCGGACTGGGCACCAGGGGCGGCGAAGGAGAATGGAGGGTGCTGTTAGTGCGTGAAACTCTCGCCCGCTTCCCTCGGCACCGAACGAAATCTTTTCCATCTTGCTGAGTACTTCCCTCAAACGATGGGAAAAAATCCCATCGATCTGTTTCAATGCACATGTGGAATTTACGGGCCACGTCAGGAAGTTTGATGGGCTTGGCCGAAATTCAAGTTCAGGACCTCCCCGCTTGAGTCCATTAGCTTCAGCCCGGTGCAGTTTATGTGGGCTTAATGCTAAAAAAGCTCTTGTACGTATGTGCAAATTAACTATTATTTCCGTTTGGCGGTCGGGATTGATCCCTAATTATTATATGTATTGCCAAAATTTAAGTGTCGACATTATATCTTTACCGATTGGTGCAAGAAGTGTGTGGCGTTTATGCATATTGATGTTGAGATAAGATTAAGTGGAAAACTCAAATTTCTTTATTGATTTTCAAAAAGCAAACAAAAGACGAAGATGTTGCTATTATAAAGAAAATAGAGGGGACAGCTCAAGTAAGCTATAATAAAGGTAAATGGAGAAATTGTTCTAAATGGAGAAAATTTTCAAACCTGATGAAAGCTATTGGCAAAAACTGTCATGATATGAGGAGAAAACAAAACGACGAAGAGAAAAAGGAGGTAAAATGCAAAAGAAATGGGGAGAATCATGATCATATCAAAGTAGCAACAGATTTGGAGGGAGCATTGATAGGCAAATCTTTATGAACCTGACCTAATTAGGGCCTAGATCTTGATTATTATTTTGAAAATGGATGAAAAAGTTATGTGCGCATAGGACTTGCTAAGTTCTACATGGTCGGATGGTCTATTTTCTATATTCTTACATTCTGTTATAAACGAAAATTCTTGCTCATATCATTATTTTTAATATTAAAAGAAATGACAAAAAGGGTGAGAAGAAATAATATGCATCCGTGTTTGACATAAATAGAGAAGAGGAAAAATTTTGGATCAATTATATGCACTTATGCAGATGATGTTTGATTCCATAACATGAGCCGTATTGCATATTCTGTTCATGAGCATTTCCTTGTTGAGTATGTCATTTCTACAAAATTTTGCTTGATGACTAATATGTTCTAAAGAAATTGTGTGAAGATAAACTGAATTGCATATGCTTGATATATTCCAGACATTATGTCAATATACGATACTTGACATGGTCTGGGTTTTATAATTAAGGGTGAATATCACCCAAAAAAAAAAAATTACGATAGCAATACTCTGATATATTTACCTAATTATTTTTTTACCTATAGAAATCCAAAGTGATACCACTATGTCAAATTTACTCTTAAGTATTACAATGCTTGGTTAGTGGACCCACTTCTATTCTGCTCAAAACCCTTGGTTTTGCCCTAATTTTTGTCATGTCCGGCATTTCAGCTCTTGGCCAAGCGAGCAACCAAGTGAGCAAACACAAGGCGGGGTTTTTATCCAAAAGAAAGATCTTTTCTAGAAAGAATGCATATAATAACAGTGCACGCTGAATTTGGCACGTATACATTCCACATCAGACAACATGCGGCACAGTTGAAAATTAAATTTGACATGATTATACTTAAGAGTAAATTTGAGAGAGTGGCATCATCGGAAGTTTTTAGGAATTGAAAAATAACGTGCGATAAATATGTCTAAATAATACCAGGTTAGGTTTTCATGGAATTAACCTGTAAGTGAAAGCTAAAACAATCAATATAAATATGAGTTTCTTCTCATTGTTAGGAAGATTCCAGCTCTCCCTCAAATGTGCCAAACCAGAGCTGAGCGTCAGTCGAGCGATCTCGTACGCGAAATATCATCATGAAGCATGCCTCATCATCTGTTTCCATCACCATAATTGGAGTCCAACCAAGTGCGCTTCAAAATGCCACGTTTTGCACGAGATTAACAATTGCTGTTTTCTTAGGGAGCATCCCGAAACGCGATAAACACGAGGGGAACAGGAAAGAAGTCAAAATGATTGATTGACAGCAAATCTTGAACAGTGGAACTTGTCCTCCCAAAATTTTGTGATGCCAAAATTTATCAGAAAGAATGCTAGCAAGGTCAAGCATAAGAAGTTAGCTGGGCCCGTTCTCATGCAACTTCGACTGGGGCGGTGGGCTCTACGGAAAAAATATTATTACGCGAACTCGGCGCAAAAATTCGAAAGTTGAGTGTATCGTTGTGAAATATTATGTACATACAACTCGTGATTTAGGTGTAGATAATTTGTCTTTTCATTGTATCGACTGAACTTTAATGGAAAAAGTGTCAAAAAAAATCCTAAATATATTGTATATATGCCAATTTAGTCCTAAATTCTTTAATTATATCAATTCAGTTATAAACATTTTGATTTAATATCAATTCAGTTATAAACCTCTTAAATTAATATCAATTTAATCATAAATATTTTGAATTGATATTAATTCAGTATTTCCGGCTAATTTTTAACCAAAAATTGTTGACATAGATGTCTGCCAGTTTACTTGGTAAACGGAGCTAACGTGGAAATTTTTAATAATTTTTCAATTTTTTAATATTTTTTCTGATATATATATATAAGAACTTAAATAAAGTCGCGAGAATTAAAGATAATATAAAGACCAAAAGCAATATATAAAATATAAAGTAAGAGGATGCATAAACAAAAACCAACCATGAAGGTGGTATGAACTTGTATTATATAAACTGAAAGTTACATGTATTGAAGGATGCAAAAAATAAAGTATCAAGTCATCCACTAGGGCGGTAATCCGCACTCCAGGGAGTATTGATGTTGTATTACAAGAAATGGTTAACCAACTATCATGTAAGTTGGTAACCCTGTATAAAACTATGTATTTGAAAAACAAACTTACTTTGTAACAAGGGATACAAGGTAAGAAAGCTTGAGGCTCGAAAGGATGAGGATGAAGGATGAGGGTTACAAGAGGGAAGGAGGAGGAAGAAGAGAGAAGTGAGATCTGAAAAAATTTCGAGTCCCCCCTCTTGTGCCGGAGAAGTGTATTTATAAGGGGTGCTACAGTGAACAGTACTGAGTGAATAGTGTAAAGTGAACAGTACTGAGTGAATAGTGAACAGTATATGTCTATCGTATAGCCTTTGCGCCGTTTGCAACAGTGTCTGCATGTGATCTCTTTTGATCTTGTCTTTAATTCCTATCTAGAGAGATTCCATAACAGTCATCTTCATTGGTGTTTCCACTGTGATGTGATTGTGAGGATCCATTTGTATTGTCTTGTGATTTGGAGGATCCACATTGTGATCCTTCCGCTTCTGAGAGCATTGTCCTGAGGATGTTACAGTATTCTTCTCTGTTCTGGACTGCAGCGAGTGCTGCACTTGCCATGGATTTCTCCTGTAAAAATGATGTATTTGATGGGGCTGCGATCATTTGGGTTTTCTGGCTTTTTAACCATGTTTTAACCGCAGCTTCGGATCCTTGTTCATGTAATTTGAATCCATCCCACCATTTTGTCTTGTACTTTCGAATAAGTGCGGTATTAAGTGGGTGGATGTATTGTATTCAAACTCCCAAGCTATTACCCATGAGATTTTGAATATTATGAAAAAATGCATAAGGCACTGGAATCTTGAATCATGTGGAGTTGGTATGTAGTATTTACGGAATGTTTGGTATCCCTGGTCAACTGTGAGATGTAAAATAATGTCCAAAGGACCAAAGAAATCCCACCAAGAGCTTAACCAATTTGGTAGGCTATGTCTGGGGAAATTGTCTTTGAAGAATACCAGCCAGGTGTGTTGGAAGTTTGTATTTTGTCTATAGAAGACATTCCACCAAGCTTGTTGGTAGTTCCAGTAGGTATATGAAGAGGAGTATGGTAGACTTTGGGTAAGTCTGGTTTGGAATTTTCTGGATGTATGGGGTGAAGTTTCCCATTGTGAGGGGTGTATGATTTTACTAATGGATATAGTGGAGTATAGGATATTTTATGTGTTGTTTTTGTCGGCAAAGTGAGTAAACCTTGCTGATTCGGTCTCCACTAGGATTTGCTCATAATAAGCAAGAGTTTTGTTCATATTGTGTGGCTTGAAAAGCCAGTTTTCTGGAAAGATGTTTTTGCGAATTTGATTGGATTTTCATCGTAAAATCCATCTTCCCTGATCAGTATTTTTTGAAAAGATGTTTTGGGAAAAAACTTAGATCTTTGAGAATGAGGGGTGCTGTGGCCTAATAACCACCTCATTCGAAATCCCTTTGTATTGTTTTTGTGTATCGGGAAGGGAAGGATTGTTGCTTACCTCAATGTCCTTAGAAGGTTCTTTCTTTGCTGTGTTTTGTAAGGATTGGGCAAGTAACAATAATACGTCTTTTGGTATTATGTTGGCTAGCTGGTTAAATGCTAATATGGGTTCAGATGATATGGGTTCTACTTTCAAGGATGTATTTGGTGTTTGGTTTTGTTGTAAGAATGATTGGTTGTTTTCTGCCATTTGAAGCCATGTCTTGATGGGTGTTAAGCCTATTGGCTTTGGTGGTGTATTGGAGGTTTCAGCAATGGCTTTGCCTTTGCTTTTGTCTTTTCTAGATCTTGGCATGATGATGGTATCCCCTGTAAAAATTCTCTTGTGAGAAAATCTGGTAGTGAATTTGAAGAACCATTTATAAATTCAATGTCAAAATCAAATACGAAAGTATGGCTTGCCATCGGCAAAAATCTGTTTTGATGCAATGTTTAATACGTCTTTTTGTAAGACGTCTTTGGCTGATTTGCAATCAATACGTAAGAGAAATTTTTGGTTTAATAAATCTCCTTGGAATTTTGATATAGACAAAACTATAGCAAGTATTTCTTTTTTGATAGTTGAATAATTTTGTTGGGTAGAATTCCAATGTTTTGAAATAAACTGAACGACTTGTTCTTTGTTATTATTGACATGTTTAAGAATACCGTCATATCCTATTTCTGAGGCATCTGTTTCAACAATTTTGAAAGTAGATGGGTCAGCTAGGTGTAAGCATGGTATATCTTTGACATGAATCTTTATTTGTTTGACTATGTTAGTATGGACAGAGGTCCATGGTGGAGGATCCTTTTGTAATCTTTGGTGTAAGGGTTTACAAAGGATATTTATATTTGGGAGGAAATCTAGAATATAATTGAGACTACCTAGGAATCTTTGTAACTGAGTTTTGTCTTTGATCTCATCTGGGAATTTATCAGTAAAAGAAATTGATCTTTCTATGGGAGTTACAGTGTTTAAGTGGATGTAATGACCCAAGAACCTAATTTTGGTTTTGAAGAGTGCAATTTTAGTAGGAGAGGCTACAAGACCATTTTGTATGATTATTTTTATGAAAGTAGATAAATGCTTAAAATGCTGTTCTATATTGGGGGAGAAGACTAGAATATCATCTATATAAACTATGATGTATTATGAATAAGGATTGAAAATCTCGTTCATAATTCTTTGAAATTCTGAAGGGGCATTTTTTAGGCCAAATGGCATAACATTCCATTCGTATTGGCCAAAAGGGACTGTAAAAGCTGTTTTGTATTTATCTTTCTCACTGATTTGTATTTGCCAAAATCCTGATTTCATGTCAAACTTTGAAAATACTTTTGATCTACATAATCTGTTTAGCAAATCTTTTTTATTAGGTATCGGATACCTTATCCATCTAAGAGCTGTATTTAGAGGTTTATAATTGATAACTAACCTGGGGACTCCTCTTTCTAGTTCAGCATTTTTATTGACATAAAAAGCGGAGCAGCTCCATGGCGACTGGCTTTTTCTTATAAGTTTTTTTATTCAAGAGGTCTTGTATTTATGTTTGGCAAAATTTTACAACTTCTTGGTTCATCTGTGTAGGGCGTGCCTTTGTAGGTATTTTATTTTCAGAAAAATCATGTTCATAAGGTAGGTCAACAATATGTTTCTTTCTTTCCCAAAAAGCATTGGGTAAGGTAGAGCGTATGGTTTTCTCTATGTGTTTTTGTAGGGAAGTTATTTTTTCTAAAACATTTGGTTTTATAAGATTTTCTTCTATTCGTTTGAATTCTAAATCTTCTTTTAAAAATTCAAGCTGGTTTTCTTTGTCTTTTATAAGGCAATTTATTTCTGAAATAGAGTGTTCTTGTAAAATGTTTAGGCTTCTCTTTTGTGGTTTTGTTATGAAGTTGAAGGTAATTTTTCTATTTAAAGTATGAGTTTCAATACCTTCATTAGTAACTGTAAAAGGTTGGATTAATTGTATAAAAGGTGTTCCTAGAATTACCTGTTGTCTCATATTTTTAACAAGAAGAAAAGATGTTTTGTAAGACATTTGGTCTTTTATAATTAAAGCTTCGGCAATTTGTATTGGATATTTAACTTATCTCTTGAGGCTGATTTTAGTGATTCGGAAGTTTTGTCAAAGTATCTGGTTGAAACAAGACCTTCTTTGATACAATTGAGGTCAGCCCCAGTATCAAAGAGTGCCGTTGTTTCAATGATAAATTCATTATTAATTTTTATCATTATTTTTATTATCCATTTTCTAGAGGTTATTTCTGTTAATAACATAAGAAAAGCTGGATCAGGAGTATCAGAAGTATTTGTAATATCATTATGATCTTTCAATTTTGTTTTTCCTTTTATGACAAGATCTTTAATCTCATAGATTTCTTGTTTCATTTCTGATTGTGTTGCTTTCAAAGCTTGTATTTCTAATTTTTGTTGTTTTATTTCATTTTGGAGGTCATTAATATTTATGGGTCTGGATTGAGTTTTCTTGTTTCTATTCAAAATGTCTTTTAAATTGTAGGAAGTATTATGTTTGGTGGTAATATCCATGGAAGAATGAAGTCTATCTAAGTATTCTTTCTTGGCTTCTGGGTCAGTGATTTTATCGGCAGTGCTGAGAAGGAATTCTTCTTCTTTTGTCAACATATTTATTTCAGGAATGGATTTTTCGGGAGAGGCGTCTTCGTAATCGGAATCGAAGAGGATTCTATTTCATTAATTTGAAGACCATCTTCTTCAAGAAGTTCATCAGAAGAAGTGTCATTATTTTCTATGAGGATGTTGTTCAATTGGTATAGAGTATTGTCATCTAAAGAAAGTTAATTTAGTTTCTCGTTAATCCTGCAATATTTAGAAATATATCATTTTCGACCACAATAGTAACATTTAATGTCTTTAAAATTCTTTTTATCAGTTTGAGGCTTGTTCTGGCTATTATGGTGTCTACGTTTATTCTTATAAGTTTGATGTTTGTTGTGATGTTTCTTAGTATCTTTTTCAGGAGGACAAGTTCCTTTACATTTGGACTTTGTTTTTTCATTATAAGAGGGATCGTATTGAGCACAGAAATCTCCTAGACTTTTATTAGTGAGATTTTGTTCTTCCTTGAGTTGTCTTTGTAATTTGATAGTATTACACATTTGTGTTCCTTGTCTATAAATGTAAGAGACTATTTCTCCATAAGAAAGCAAATTATAAGGTATTTGACCACTATATTCTTCTCTAATTCTATCTCTTACTTGGTCACCTATTATTTGGGGTAAACCAGCTAAGAATTTTTCTTTCCAAAAAGGTTGGTTGCAGTCTGGTCTAACAAGAACCCTTTGAAAGAAAAGTTCTTTGTATTCTCTAAATCTTCCTAGGGATTTACAACGCATATTGGACAGGAGATCTTGGTTCCTATCTCTAATATGTGAAGGGTCTCCTATGAAGTGTTGTGATATGGAGTAAATAAGAGTGTTAACCACATCTTGGATGAGATGTCCGTGATCATCATCCATGCATTGGCCAAAATCATCTATTTTATAAGAAGTTAAAATTTGTAATTTTTGTTCATCTGTCAAGTAGTTATCCCACCAACCTTTTAGTTGTCCAGTAAAACCGGCTACTAAAAGATTAGCAACAGCATGATCGGAAACATCTTGCTGTGTTTTGTAGGCATTGGCAAGCATTACCATGTTATTCAAGATATTCATGATATTGATTTCGGCAACACCATCAATATTCCATTCATAAATGGCATCTGGAGAATATTTATTCTGTATTTTTTGCGATGATTCTTCTTGGGCTATGTCTGGTGGGTAGCTCTACTGTAATAAAGTTTTTGGGGTTGTCTCCAATTGAGTCTATTAACCTCAGCAGCTGATTCATTGTCGGAATCATTAGAGGGCTTGGTCAAGGTACTAATAGTAGGTTGGTCAGGGGTGTCTTTAATAATTAGTCCTTGGAATTTAGGGGTGTCTAGTATAGGGGTAGGTTATAGTGTTGATTTTCCTAGGAGTTTTTTCTTTTGTTTAATGGCTTTGGCAAATTCTGGGTTAAGGTTTTTTGGAAACTCAAAAGCCTTAAAAATGGGTTTTTTGAGTGTTTCAGTTTGCATTGTAGTCATTTGGGTAGGATTTTGTATAGTGGATTCTATCCTATTTAATTGTTTTCCTATGGTTACTAGATGTTGATTAGTAAAATTGTTTTGTTCAATGACCTTATGAGTGTAAAGAGAATCTCCTTTGTCTGCGGAATTCTAAAAGGAGTAGCTGAAATCTCGCTATCTCCATATTGTATTTTTATTTTCCCGAGGGGTGGATGGTTGGATTCTATGGTTTCACCATTATCAAGTTTCCACTTATAGTGATGATCTAGAACAACTATCTCTTTTGGTTCAAGGAATTGTTCTTCTAACCAATCAAAGAAAAATATATGGACTTCATATTCATACATGTAGTCGTAATATTTGCAAAGGTTTTGAAGAACCATTGTCGGATTTGTTTATTGTTTTCAGAGTTGAATTCTTTGTTAAGGAATGCTCTATTTGGTTCAAATTGTTTTTCTAAAACATTAAGCTCAGCATCATCATCTGAGAATAAGTGGGGGAATGATGAGGAGAATCTGTATTCTGTAAGATTGGATCAGGCTGGTTTTGTTGGTAAACTGGCCTGGAAATCCCTGATCTATTATCTAAACCGCTAATTTCTGGTTCAGGTGATGTCTCATGATTACTCCTACTAGGAAAAGGAGGTAAAGTTGTGGTATCACGTGTGGGAGTGTTTCTATGCGTACTTGGGGGAATGGTGATTATAGGAGGAAGATTGGGATTAAGATCTATGGACCTTGTATAAGAAGTATGCGAAAAAGGATTAGATCTTGAATCAAAAGATCTTCTCGGGAACCTAATAGTCATTATATATATATATATATATATTTCTTTCTTTGTTTCTTCTTCCTTTTGCCAATAACTAGCCATCGGCCATGGCTGGGTGGGCTGGCTTCACCTAGCCATGGTGAGGGCAAAGCCAACAAGGGCCGTCATCGCCAAATCTGACAAGGCCTACCCTTGTCTAGGCCGGGACGATCTTGCTAGGCCTCATCGAGGCTTGACCTCACCATGGCCAAGCAAGGTCAGCCCACCTGACCATGGCCAATGGCTGGCCACAAGCAAAAAGAAGAAGAAGAAATGAGAGAAAGAAAGAAATAAATTACAAAAAAATCAGAAAAAATAATAATAAATCAAAAAATTAATTAGATATTATTAACAATTATCGTTATAAACGCTAGCGATACCATGTAAGCTAGTCGGCGTGCACATCAACAATATCCAACCAAAATTAGTTAGAAGGATTGAACTGACACTAAGTGAAAACATTTAAAACTAAATTAGTACTAGTTCAAAAGTTTCAAAACTAAATTGACACCATTAAAAGGTTTAGAAATAAATTAGCATAAGTCAAAAGATTCAGAACTAAATTGACACAATTAAAAAGTTTAAGATTAAATTAACATCAATGTAATAAGTTTATGAAGTTAATGACACTTTTCTCAAACTTTAATTAATCAATGCGAAGGTTATCATTCAACGGTCCAAATTTTAAAACCACTATTCCATCGCCACCATCTTTATGTGCCATCGCGGCCTCCATTGATCACGTCAGCAACTTCGCTGAGACGGAGGTCGCTGATGGTCGCGATCTTCATTGATGACCTCATTGAGGTCTCCAATACAGAAAGATGGAGGTCTTTGGTAAGCTCGGGATGGGCAGTAATAGCATGGTTCAGGTGAAGACGACAACGAAGAGCGGCCACTGACGAGTGGTATGGCACAGGCGTGAAGCGACATGCGGCGAAAGCGAAGGCCAATCAAGTACATGTAATATTGCAAGTAATATTACGAACACGTTCGGTCGAATCAAATTAATCATATCGAATAAATAATGGAACTAAAGAAAAAAACTCATTCCGTCTCACTACACTAATTTTAGACATTTTCCTTTTATGAAGCATCGCTTTTTTGAAAAAGAAAACTCAAGCGTTGTGAAATTACAAAACAACAGGAAATTATTGTCTACCCTCATTTTATGGACGGAATAAAAATTCTATTTGTGAGAAATACTGAGACTTGGGCTAGATTACCAAAATAATGATGGTAATAACCGCACAAGCATTAAAAAAAAATATAGAATTTTCTAGTGTTATTTAAAATTAGTATAAGATTAAATTTTATTTATTAATATAAGATTAAATATATGTTTGCGAAAATGAATAATTTACAAAATATTTTCTTAAAAATAATCAGTTGTATTACTTACAAAAAAATGAATTAATAAAAAATATTTACATCATTCTCGAAAATATTTAAACATAGATTATTATTGATAATAAAAATATTTTCATCAACTAATTATTTTAAGTCCTATCAGCAATTAGTTTTTAAAAAATAAATTAAATTATTCATTGAAATTTTCATGAAATAGACCAAACCTTAAAATTTTGATAGTTTTTATCGTGTTCATTAAGGGTCTGCATGGTAACGTTTCTGTTTCTCCCAATTTCTGTTCTTTTGTTCCTCGGAACAAAAAAAGAACAGAAATTCGTTGGTAACGCCAAGTTAATTTCTATTCCCCGGAATAGAAAAGTTAGCCCGAGAATAGAAACGAGAAAAAAAAAAAAAAATTGCTTCTTGTCCGGGAACAATTTCTAGAAATAAGCAAATTTTCTTTTTTTTTTGTTTTATTTATCTCTTGCCGTGGCCACCTCCAATCGCCCGGAGCCACCGCCGACGCCCGCTGACCGCGAGCAAGAATAAAAAAACAAATAAATAAAAAATAAAAAAATAAAAAATAAATACGAAAAACAAATAAATACAAAAAAAAATAAATGCAAAAAACAAATAAATACAAAAAAATAAATACAAATAAATACAAATAAAAAAACACAAGAAAATAAAAAAATAAAAAACAAATAAATACAAAAAAACAAATAAAAACAAAAAAAAACAAAAAAATAAATATAAAAAAAATAAATACAAAAACAAATAAATACAAATAAACAAATAAAAAACAAATAAATACAAAAAAAAAATAAAAAAAAATAAATAAAATAAAAAAAAGAAAAAAAAAAAAAAAAAACGAAAAACAAATAAATACAAAAAAAATAAAAAACAAAAATAAAAACAAATAAATAAAAAAAAATAAAAAACAAATAAATACAAATAAATACAAAAAAGAACAAATAAATACAAAAAAGAATAAAAAAATAAAAAATAACAAATAAAAAACAAATAAATACAAGAAAGAATGGTTGCTTTACCAAACGCATTTCTATTCTTTTTCTATTCTAAGAGTAGAAATTTTGTGTAGTTACCAAACAAGGTTCTTTTACTCGAAATTGTTAGGAATAGAAATGAAAAGTTAACTATTTCGAAAAAAAACTCTTTCCCTATATGAATCTAACAAGGATCAGTCTGAGAGAGAGAGAGAGTGGCAGTTGAATGAACAGCAGCCAAACCAAAACCAACAGCAGAAGTCGTGGGCGATGGGGACGACGAAGAAGCAAAAGTCGGAGTGGGCATCAGGAAGTACATCTTCGGCATCACAGAGATGGCAGCGGTGAGGTGCGTCGTTGACGTAGGCAGCACCGACGCCATGGAGAGCCACCCGGAGCCCACCATCTCTCGTCCAAGCTAGCTGCTCCGCCGCATCCTCCGTTTCCTAGTCCCCCGTAAGATCTTAAGGCCCCACGCCGACCCCGCCACCTACTCGCAGACCCTGATCTCTTTCCGTCTCCTGACCACAGGAGAGAATTCAATGACCGCGGTGGCTGCTGGAGCTCCTGCCACTCTCACGGCTGCACACTGCGACAACCTTTGATATAAGTGGCAGTGAATCCCAGGTGCAGCGGGCTCGTCGACAAGGCCATGGCATGCGACATGAGAGTGGCGGAGCTGGCAGTTATCAGAGGGATCCCCGGAGTCGTTCGAGGGAGTCCCAAGTTGGGACTCCCAACCATGGCGGATGTCATGAATTAACAATCGCCATTTAGAATGATGTGAAAATCTATGGTTTTAGACGCACGGGCTTCTTACTAATACATGTGAAAAAGAAATGTTTTACTAGCATTACAATTTTTGGATTATTGTGAGAATAACCGATGAAAAAATATTGGCTGCATAAGTTGTGCCAACGTAACAATTTGGAAGCCTATTCATTGAGTGATATGTATCCATAAAAGGCCCATTCGTCAAACTTTTCTCTCTCCTTCTTACCCTCTCTCTTTCCGCCCATTGCTTTCTTCGTTCGTTGTGCAGGCCATGGACAACCTCTCTCCTTCGTAACCCCCCTCTCCTCCCTCCGACCCTCTCCCTCACTTGCATGGGGTGCAACAAGGTAGTTCACCTGCCCTTTTTCTCACCTGAGCCGGACTTGTGCACCTTCCCCATCGATGACGATTCCATTATTGAAATCGTCTGCTGCCCCCGCAGCCCCTTGGTCCAAGAACAAGTCCAAATCCCCCATGCCTGTCATCATCACTTGTGAACTTAAGCCCCTGCATCCTCAATATCCTCTACACTCTAAGTCGTTACCTCCCTCCCTAGTTTTTGGATCGAACGAGGGCTAGACCCTCGCTAGATTTGGCGCGGGCAACCCTCACCCTGGCCACAACAATCGACCCCTCGCTAAATCCTCTCATCTGATTTGGCAAGGGCGACCCTGGCTTGTGGTTAGTCACCGACCACAATTGAGTACCTACCACAGGCCAAAGGGAAAGAAAGTTCAAAAAAAAATAAATAAATAAATAAATAAATAAATAATAATAAAAAATAAATAAAATAAATAATAATAATAATAATAATAATAATAATAATAATAATAATAATAATAAGGAGAAATGGCAAAGAAGAAAAGAAGAAGAGAAACGGAGGTGTGAGTCTACAAGAGGAGAAAGACAAAGGGAGGAGATCCGATAATAGGTTCACGAGCACGATGAGTGGATTAATAATTTATTGAGTTGGCAGATCTCATTTACCTAATTAGGTTATAAGCCACAAATTCTCGAATAAATGGATCTTACAACAGTTTCTAATTATTTGTTATTTATTTTTTTATGATCCAAAATAGATGGTCAATTTCATAATAAATTAAGGACAATTATATAAGTATTTTTCAAAAAAGAATGCGGAACCACTTTCAGCTGATTCATATTGATTGAAAGCTGTTAGGCGAAGAGAAATAGACTTACGCTTCACGTGGCGAGTGTTAATCTATAAACTAAATAAGGTTGGAATCGAACACCCCCTCCTGCATACATATCGAAAGATAACCATAGTCAAGACAAGAAGATTAGGAGAGAAACCTAAAATGGACTCTCTTTGACCTTGCTGGGGTCTTTACCCCATCAAAGGAGTCTCTTGGACATATTGCGCAAAAAGTACAGTCCTAAAACGCTGAAAAACCCGTTGATTGATGGCGATATAAAAATATTTTCAATCGATATAATCATAACGTGCAAGATATTCTTATCCACCATAATTACTGTTTTGCATGCGCAAGCTCGCGACGGGTTAGATTTCACACTTTTGTTTATTAGGCTTAGGTTTCGTTTGGTTCGGTTTTAATATTTTGCATTTGGTTCATACTTTTGAGTCTCCATTTGCCAAATGCCAGCATTTGAAATGCTAGTCTAAGGTTTAATGAATTTTTTTCTTTCCAATATTGCCTTTACCGATAATCATGTTTTCCTCTTTTGCCCTCGAAAAATACCATTCATTGTCTTCTTCCTTCTTTCTCACAAAGCTCAACCGGCGGACGGCGCTCAGTCGCGAGCGGCCAGATTTGGCCGCTGGGAAGCCTTGCCTGAGGTCGGGCGACCTCGGGTGTCGCCTGGGTCGTGTGACCCAGGTGTTGCCGCCTGAGGTCACGCGACCCAGGCGCCACCGCCTGAGGCCGTGCGACCCAGGGCGTCGCCTAAGGTCGGCACGACCCGGCGGCCGGGTTGCGCGACTCAGGTGTCGCCTGAGGTCGCTGACCTGAGGCGAGCCGCCTCCCCCCACCGCCACCACCACCAGCCGCCTCTCCATCACCACTAGCACCATTGCCGAGCGGCTGCATCTCCTCCTCCCTTTTCTTTTCTTTTCTTTTTTTCCTTTTTCTTTTCACCTTAAAGCTGCTTTGCAAAATATACACAAAAATGAGTTTCCAAACACACTTGCATTCACAAAATGCCCATTCATTCAAAGTTACTTGGGGAAATGCAAAACCATTTTCCCAAAGTTGAACCAAACATGCCCTTATTATATGTTGCTTATGTGGGCTTCCCTCGATGAGCCCATCAAAACATTTATCCTCTATCTTCTTCTCTTCACTTTAATTATTAAAAAAAAATTAAAACAAGATAAACATTTAATAAGAAAGACATCTTTTAGGAAATCTAAATCAAAGCAACAATTTACGAACTCCAGTGGGTTGAAAATGTACTACTTTTTCATTAGTTCATATCCTCTTGCAAATCAGAAGGAGATTTTATCATAAAAACAACTTCCTCAATTTTGTGGTGACATAACTTAAAGAGAACTTACGACAAAGATGGCTAATAAATCGAGAGATCCAAAGAAACCCCATTACACAAGCTAGCCTCTTATGAATGTTATCATAGGATTTCACAATCTAGTATAAGTAATTCGGGGTTATGAGTCAGTCGAGTCTAACGTTGTGACAGTTCCACCGTACCATATGGATCAAAGCCATAAAATGACCCCAAAGAGGTCTTCCTAGAATGGCCCAACTCATTACCATGACTCTACCAATTTTCCTAATATATCCCTGATTCTTGGTTAACCTTGATTAGTCTATAAAAAAATGTGCCTTGATTTAAGGTATAGCCGGTCTCGGGTTTCCCCACTCGCACCTAGTGAGACTGCGGTTCACCTAGTAAGGACTTGACGCTTTAAACCAAACATTTCGGTAATAAGTGGATAAGTGACAACCCCGTGCAAACTCTTGTTTGAATAGAAGAAGTTTACCACGTAGTACTACAAACAACTGACAAGTTTCAATTCCAATCAATCACAAAAAAGCACTTACATAATAGTTGGATCGGTCATGAAAAATTTTAAACTATTACTAAAGAAATGCTATAGAGATACAAATAGTCACTATGTCCACTTAAGTAAAAAGTTATCGATTATGAAATATACGAAAAAAAAGTAATCATACTAAAGAGAAATTTAAGTCAATGCAAAACTAGTTATATTAGTTACGAAACCTAAAAATTATAATTGAAATAAAGATTTTAAATTGAAATGAAGAACTTAAAAGAAAATCACTAAAGATTAAAAAAAAAAAATTGGATACTTAATCTTCAGTAACCTCAAATATTGAATTTGACATCAATTATAGTTTTGTTCAAATAGGGTACTAGCATAGACTGTGTAGGATGGAAGTCGATCTTTCCATAAATTAATCAAGAAAAAAGCTCATAATTTTCTCGATATTTTTCTAAAACTGTTTGGTTGTGTTTAAATAATCACTCTAACTTAATAAACACATAATTCTATGAATAAAAAACCCAATTTGATCTCCTCGATGTTGTTCACGTTACAGTCAAATTGGATTAACACATTAATAGGCACGTTGAGTTTGGGTTACATATTCAACGAACATATCGAGTTTGGGTTCTCACATGATCATTAAACGCGTCATATTCCAAAATTAGTACATGTAATGATGTATCCTTAAGTTGCCAGAAACAAAGATGACTCACAGGGCCACAGGACAAACCAAAGGCCACCCCTAATCTTTACGGGATTAAGAATTCCTATGTAGCAATTTAAGCCGGTAGTAATAGAAACATAATAATAATAATAAAAATCAAGAGAGAGAGAGAGAGAGAGAGAGAGAGAGAGGCCATAGAAGGAACAAAAGTGGAAAATAATCTTCGAAATAAAATTTATATGCATTGTGTTCGGGCTACGTAATCAATGAACATATCGTATTTGAATTCTAACATGAATATTAAATGCGGTGTGTTCCAAAAATAGTCCATGTAATGATCTATCCTTAAGTTGCCCGACACAAATATGACCCCCGATAATCTTCATAAGATTAAGAATTCCCCTGTAGCAATTTAAGTCGGTAATCATAGAAACATCACAGAAAATTTTAAAGGAGAGAGAGAAAAGAGGACAGTGGCCATAAAAGGAACAATTTGGAAAACGATCTTGAAGATGAAGTTTATAAACATTACATTCGGGTTATGCATTTATGAAATACGATCTGTTCATTAAATATGTAATATACAATGTGTGCGGGATACGCATTCGGTCAATACATTGTGGCCGTATAGCAATTATACACATTGTGTTCGGGTTACGTATTCAATGAACGAATTGGTTAACGAACCTGATGTCCAGGTTCAATGTGTCTAACTAAAATCATGTCCAGATACAAGGAATATGTCTCTGTGTCCGACTATCTTGGGGGTCATCAATGCAAATCCGGAAAGAGGCAGTTACAGTTAGGTCCTTGCTTTCGATTTATGGAAATTCTCGAGGGGTGACTGCCAAAATGCCCCCTCTTGCTTGCTCATTCCTTTGTACTTTCAAAATTTTTGTGTACGCACAAACATTTAGGTTACGTTTGGTCGCTCAGATTTCTAATTAGGATAGAACTAGATAGACTAGGATATGAAATCTAAGAAATTTTGATATATCTCTATCCACTATTTGATAATTACAATAATAATAATATGAGATATATTCACATTATTATATATATATATATATATATATATATATATGTTGTTTGGTATGAACACTCATGTGAATCACAAATTTCATAAACAAAGATGATAAAATTTCTCGCGACACTCTTATCTATTATATTTTTATTTATTTTATTTTATTTTCCTCTCTTTTAATTAATTTCTTTTTTATTTCTTTCTTCCCCTTCCATCACTCTCTAATAAAAATTTATCAAATAGAAAATCGTACTAATACATCTAAAATACTAAAACACCCAAAATATGCAATAAATATATATGTGTATATTGAATTTATATTATAAGATAGAATTAAATTAGAATATATAAATAAAAATAAGATTAAATTAAAAACCTAAATTTTTATTTTTTGTTATTTTGAATTTCTTATATTAGAATTCATATATTATTTATATTGAAATATAATTCTAATTTGTTAATCTAAGAAATTTGTTATCTGAGAAAAAACTTTTTTATTATGAATATTAAAAATCATATCCGTCTTTATCCCATATTCCTTATGAAATAATTTTATCCAGTTAATATCTCATTTATCTATGACTTTATTATATCTTGAGCAGGCACCAAACGTATTATAAGATAAATTTTATCATATCCTAAATTTTATCATGATCGCCAAAGGCAACCTTAGATTGATCTTAAACTAATGTATGCAAGTAAATAAATGACAAATAGAAAGAAAGACCATAAAAAGTCACAACCAACAAATTTGTGTATGCTTGTCTTAGAATTTGAGAAACGAACAGGTGAGGTCACGAACAAGGGACTACAAAGCTAACTCTCTCTCTACGAACAAGGGACTACAAAGCTAACTCTCTCTCTCTCTCTCTCTCTCTCTCTCTCATGTGAACGAGGAGGGATTACCACACCTGCCAAGATTACTTGAAAATGCTAGAAAAAAATTCAAGCACCTCATAATTATAGGTGAGAAAACCTACAAAATCCAGGCAAATTAGTCACCAGTTGCGGTATTCCAACTCAAACTCCAATCTAACTAATCTTATTTGACAAATTCAATTGAGGAAAGTTGTCTACTCTATGTATTACAACGAAGATAAAACTCGTTGAAAGCTCTATCTACAATTAAAGATAATCTATGGATGGACAGACCAAGCCAAGGCGTTTAAGAGATAAATGTGCAAGCTTGAGTAATTCTCCTACATAAGAAAGTCAAGAAAAGTACCAAAAAAGTTCTAAACCTTTTGCATTAATACAAATTCATTCCTAAACTCTTCAATTGGACCAATTTAGTCATGAACATTTTTCATTTAGTATCGATTTAGTTCATCCGGCCATTCTTTACCGGAAAAGGCTGACATGGACTCCAAGTCATGCCGGCCGGTGCTGACATGGACGCTAGAGTGTGAAACTACATCGTTTTGCTTTAAATAAAAAAAAAAAATAGACTTTTTTGCTCCTAAAACACCTTGTTTCGTTTGCCCCAAATCAATCGTCCCTCCTTGCCTTAGCAATAGTCGCTCCTTCACCTCACCTCCCTCCGCCTTAATGCCTTAGCCAGAACGAAGGTTTCAATCTTTTCTCTATGGCCATGCTCTCTAACTGAAGAATACCTAAGGCTACTTTTGGTCGTCCGGATTTATAATCAGGATAGGACTGGATAGGATAAGATATGAAATCCTGGGATTTTTTTATAACCCATCCATTGTTTGGTGAATCACAGTATTAAAGTCGGATATGTTCACATCATATCATGTACATTTTTTTATATATAAATGGCATATCATTATAAATTAACCTAAGTGTTCATAAACGGAGATGGTGAAAATCTCTCGTAATACTATTCCTTAATTTATTATTTATTATTTTATTTTTCCTCTTTTTTTATATTATTTTCATTATTATTTCTTTTTTCCCCTTTCACCATTCTTTAATAAAACTTTATCAAATAGTAAATTGTACTAACATACCTAAAATACAAAAATACCTAAAATATATAATAAATATAAATATTTAATTTATAGATTGAATGTTTATTATAAGATAGAATTAAAGTTGAATATATAAATTAAAATAAGATTAATTAAAAATAATTTTTTATTTTTTATTTTTAATTATTTAAATTAGAATTCAAATATTATTTATTGAAATATAATTTCAATTTTGTTAATTTAATAAGTTTGTTATTCAAGAAAAATAACTTTCCTATTATGGACATTAAAAATCCTATCCACCTTTAACCCGCCTCCCCCCATGGGATAATTTTATCCTGTCTATATCCCCCTTATATCCGATTTTATCCTGTCCTGAGCGAGCATCAAACGTAGGATATGATAAATCATATCCTATCCCGAATTTTATCCCGATTGCCAAATGCAGCCTAAGAGTTTTACTCAATCATCTGCGGTTTCTCTTACTTGTATGCTTTTGCATTTCTAAATCGCCAACCCTACCACTTGCTGCCAGAAGAAGCTTGAGATTGACGATGGCCAAAAATTGTTAATTCTCTCTATCTTTGCTCTTTATTATACTCGTTTGGTTTAACCAACTAATCTAAATGTGGGTTATTTCTTGATTTCGTTTGATGTTTTGCAGACAATGTCACGTGGTGCCTAGGTTTTTTGTCTTTTGTTTTTGGCTACTGTTTATGCTCATTTTCTTTGTTAAGATATGTTGTTGTTGATGTTGGGGAGTGTGTTCAGTGCATTTAGTTTTTGCTTGTCTGGTTTAACCAACTCGTCCATATGTGGGTTAGTTTTCAATTTCTTTTGATGTTTTGTGGACGACATCGCGTGGTGTCCAGAATTTTTTTTTTTTTTACTATTTTTTTTGCTTGTTTTGCTTTTTAAGATATGTTGTTATTGATGTTGGGGAATGTGTTCAATGCATTGAGTTTGTGCTCGTTTGGTTTAACGAACTTGTCTAAATGTGGGTTAGTTTTCGATTTCGTTTGATGTTTTGCGGACAACATCGTGTGGTGCTCGAAATATTATTTTTGGCTATTGTCTGTGTTCTTTTTGCTTGTTAAGATATTCTGTTGTCGACATTGGTGAGTGCGTGCAGTGCATTGACTTTTTTCGACTGTCGTATGGTTTTCCCGTGGTGTTCATCAGTAGCATATGGGATAATTGGTTTATCTTGAGATAGAGAAAGACTGTTTGAGGGGAGGGAGGGTAATAAATGCTAAAACTTGAGTAGATTTACCATTTGATTCATACTTTATAAAGAATTTATCTTATCTATGTATGTATGTGCTCATAAAGAGCTATTGGTTTAATTGGAGTTGAAATCCCATTTGCCTAAACTTTGTAGTCGATGTTGATGTTTGCTTAGTTTTTGGGACATCGAGATCCATATCATGTATATAGTTTGGAGGAAAATTACTTTGATGTTAGCTTTGGCTAGGCATGAATATTTAAACTTTGATGTAGTCTATTAAGCATTTGTCTTTGAAGCATTAAACAATTTTTTTGGAGTTCTTAGTTGCATTTTCTTTTGGTAAGCTTGTTGCATCCTTATAGGGATAGGAATTGTAGGTTGGCATTATGAGGTGCATTTGGGACCTAGTTTCCTGCTATTAAGACTGATTTCAGGATGGAATGAGTTATATTGTTGCTATTGAGGTTAGGCCATGTAGACATATGCTAAGGTGCTGTTGTTGAACTTACAGGATAAGCATGCTCTGACTGGTGTTGATTCTGAAAGCATAAATAACAATTACTCTACAATCATTACAATTGATGAAGATATCAATGAATTCGTCACAATCAAGGACATCGGTCCCTCTAATCAACAACGATACATTCATGTTTTGCTATTGTGTCCTCAAATGTCCTTTACAAATAACAAAGACGAAGGAGAATCGAGAAAGAAGATATCACGGCTGCCCAAAATACAAAATTGAGAAAAATTGCAGTTTTTTATTTGGGTTGATGCAGAAACGTGTCAATCAACAATAAATGTGTCAACGAAATTTCACTGGAGCAATATTGAAGAAAAACAAATGTTGACCCCTAATGAGGATGATGACAGTTCAATGGATGCTGAAATTAGAGCTTTCAAAGCACAACTAAAACATGTCAAACAAGATGCGCCAAAGTTAAAGAAACAAAATTTGACATTGAAAACCATGTTGATTGTGTCGTGGGTCTTTATAGTAATTCTAGGAAACATGCTATTTGGAAATTCGAAGATGACTGATGAACTGAGCTTGTCGTAGGTGTGTTAATGCTGATCTAGTTATATAATCTATTTTAGTACATTTTTGCAATATATTTTGTATTTGTCCACATGTTGGAGTATGAACATGAACAAAGTGAAAGTTGTTTGCACCCTCTCGTGTCATATGCAATTTGTTTCTCAATCTCAACACCAAAGACATATCGTTCTTGATGTCACGACCTGCTATTATAACTAATGAAGTATGATATGAGAAAAAAAAAAGCAATACAATCTCACAACTTCATGAACAAATAACCACAACACAATAAACAAGCAAATAACATACGCACAATCTTGCGTCCAAATGGCTACCAAAGAGTAAAACGAAGACAATTTCTTATTAAAGGTTCAAACAACCTATCATGGTTATTAAGGAAGTACAAAGGCAAAAAAAAAAAAAAAACCAATGTAAAACTCATGTCCATAACTTACAACAAGTATATTGAAACAAGACGATTGGACAAATATATGGACCCTATGTCACACAACATGACACTAAAATTGAAACAGGCCTAAAGAGATGCACTTCTAAAGAAATACACATTGCAACCACAAAATAGGTTGCTTATGACTCATACAAGACACTGAAACTAAGCTTAAACCAACTTAAAATTCTTATAAGCTAGTTTAAGCTTAGTTTTGATATGAGAAGATGCGATTTGACCATATCACATTAACTACAAAGGCCTTCATTACACGGAGAGCATATAATTGGGAATAGGTCGGTAGCCAAATACGAGATGGACAGAAGAACAATTTCTTCATGGAAAACATAAAACAACAAGAGAAAAAATGACTCAGTAGTTAGGGTTGTCTAAAAGCACCCCAACTTTATTAATAATAAGCACTACATGAATATCTACAAGACATGCCTCTGTAGCCACTAACACTACATAATTGGATTGAGAGGTGATCAACATCCAAAAATTCAAAATCAAAAACTTCTATCAAGATCCAAAGATTCAAAACCAAAACTTCCAAAGCAAAAGTGTTAATGGATTCCAAAAAATTAGAGTACAGTCAACAGTGTGGACTTGATCAATAAAACTAACTTTTATAATATGTGGAATTGCAGTCTCTCTCTCTTTACTTGTTTGGTAAAATAATCATCATTAGGACTCAATTGACAGTGGGGTTTGTGACTGCCCCAGCTAATAAATCTATGGCCATTCCACAAAAGAGACCTCAATGAATCGAGAAACTGAATACATGTACAGTCAAGTCAATTACTTAATTGTGATTGTGCGTGCCTCAAGTAATAAAATAATGAAAGCTTGTACAAGAATAGGAAAAAGTGCAAGGAAAGAGAGGCTTTCTCTTCATATTGTGCATGGCAACACAAAATTCCAGCACCCATATGACTGTACACGTGAAGAATTTAGCCAGACGCGAGGATACAAAAGCTTTCTCTTCATATCGTACTTTATTAGAAATTGATTTGGCCAAACTTGAGTGTTATGTTCCCTACTACACCCAGGTACTTAATAGTAAACGCGAAGAATTTCTCTCTTCCAACCGATGACGACACACGTGGAGAAATCAAGGCAAATTGATTATATAAAATAAAAAGAGGACAACACACTTAGTTTGGGAGCACGACAACATACTTTTCATGTTCTCTACTGACTTCAGGACACCACATGGAGTTGTCGCTCAACGTTGCCGACAAAACAATCAAATCGGGACCACAACACCTACTCGCGTTCGCTTCGGATTGTGACGGATGAGTCGAGTCTCAACTAGGTTGTGGGCAAATCGGGTCTTCACCCTTAAAGATGGGTGAGTCTAGGATTGTGAAAAATGAAGCCCTCAACTAAAAGGGACTCGATTAATGAAGGCGATTGATGGAAGAACGACTTAGCTTCAAGAAATTGGAAAGACAAACGAGATTGAATCTAGGGCAAGTTGCTGAGAATTTTGGGGGAGATCATAATAGGGTTTGGGTGTGCTTTGGGCAAAGATCATGGGCAAAGCATCTTCAGTTTTAGGGCAAACAAAATGCTGCGCTTTGGGAGAAAAAATGTTTTTTTTTTTTTTTTCAAGCAAAACGACGTAATTTCGCACTCTGACATCCATGTTAGCGCCTAAGTAGCACCGACACTGACACGCGACACGCGACACGACACAACACGACATACCGACACATCATTTTTCAAAAAAATAAAGAATTTCGACACGTTGGGACACGTTGTATATTAAATATATATTTTTATATATACATAATAATTTATTATTTTTATGATTATTTCAATCAAATTAATTTGAATCAAATTCATAAATAATAAATAATTAAAAAGCCTAGAATGAATATACTTTAAAAACACTAATCCGCCATTTATTAATATCATTCATTATTTCAATTTGACAAATTCAACTCTATTTCAATAATTCATAAAACTTGGAGAAAAAACAAGCCATCGATATTCTGGACTCGCATGTTAGATATATTGGAAGAGGAGAAAAAAAAAATTAAGGGGTGAATTGTGTATCACGGGAAGTGGGAGCCAGAAGAAAAGAGAAAATTAGGTTTTTTTCTTTCTCCATTTATTATTTTTATCATTGTGTTTTATTCTTTCACACACACACACACACACACACACACACACACACATATATACATATATATATATATATATATATATTGACTTCTCCTTTATTGAATTTTTAAAATTAACCTCGATATCGGAATCACGTGTCGAAAACTTGTATATCAGAATTCCAACTAGAGTGTCGGAGAGTGTCGGGAAAGTTGACTAGGTGTCGGATTTTCTGACACATGTTGACTGAGTGTCGGAGAGTGTTCGAGAGTATCGGACACGTGTCGAAGTGTCTGACATGACATGAAGGCTCTTGAAGAGTGTCGGTGCTTCATAGGTTAGCGCCAACAGCACCAGTCAGTGCTAACTTGGAGTCCAGATCAGCCTTTTTTGGTAAAGAATGGTCGGATGAACTAAATCGGTACAAAATGCAAAAGCTTTAGGATTAAATTGGTAATTGAAATGTTTAGGATTGAATTAGCATAAATACATAAGGTTTACGACTTCTTTGATATTTTTTTTTTAAGAAAGTCCGATCTGCCAACCTTTGTCCTAAGCCCAGCTTAGCCTGAAAATTATTATCTAAATTTAATGCGATGAGTGGACTTGTCCAACACATTAAACCTAACCGTCAAGCTCGACCCTATCCAATGATCCCCTCTTTGTAACATCGGCTTTAACTTTGTCTTGTAATCTCTTATTTTGGGTGTGTAATTTAAACGTTAGAAAAGAAGAAGAAGAAGAAGACTTGAGATCAAATAGAAGAAGACTTGAGATCAAATGAGTGTCAACAATCCCCTTGAACTTGTCAATGATTCTTCATAAAATTTTGTGAATTTTCCACTTAATGAATATAACGCCAGTTGTACGGCCACACCCAAATACTAGCCTAATCACAAAGGTTTACCCAACTAGTTTTCACCCTTTTACAAATGGCCTCATAAAAAACTTACTTCGCAATCTGCACCTTTGAACTTGTGATCGATCTAAACAAGTTTCCCACCATAGATACTTGATCTCTCATCAATCTGACTCGCGCACACGTAAAATCTCAACACATATGCAAAGTCGGGGCAATTGGATAATCAACTTACTCAAAATCGTCATTGGAATTCTAGATTTGATGACCATACCAAACAAAATTCCCGTATTCGCAAATCATAGATTCCCGATAAGAGCTCTTTAAGAAATTTATATTATCTCTCTTTTTCCCTTGTGGTTGAAAAATCGATGATGCATGATATACATCCCCCCTAGCCTTGTCCACCTGTATTCTCTCTTCTATAATAACCCAATTGAACATGTTCGTCTGAAAAATAATTATAATAAAATGTGTAGCATTGCAGAGGATTTGCTGGGGATAAGCACAAGGGCAAGCTTACGACATGGACAGCTCCGACAACGTTGGCCAGCAAATCACACCTGCGAAAGTTCTAAATACAAACTGGCCCTTCGCAGCCTCGAAGGGTCACTGCCACGTCATCCACCCTTTTCCTTAGTACCGTCCACGTCGGAGTCAACGATTTCGGGCTTCCCTTTTTCCTTTTTAAGGATTTTATTTTACGCATGCTCCGTGTTAATCTATATATTATTTATCCATGCTAATCTCGACCCTCGATGTAACTCTCACATGTGAACAGATAGAATATCCACGACACATGTGAAGCCTTTATAATAATGTTCAGAGGATTTCATAGAGGATTTCATTTCGCATATGCTTCATGTAAATCTATATATATATTATTTAATCACGCTAGTCTGGACCCTCGATGGAACCCTAATTTGTGAATAAATAGAATTCTCAATCGAATAATCCGCGGCATATGAGAAGTCTCTATCATAATGTCCAAAGGATTTGTTGAGGATCTTCTCTTGCATATGCTCCTTATGAATTTTGTATATGATTTAGTCACACTAGTCTCGCTCGACTAGCTCGACCCTCGACATAACTTAATTTGTGAATAGATAGAATTGACTCATATAATCTACAATGTACGTTAAGTCACTGTAGCATGGGAAACGTACCGAAAAAAAGTTATAATCTATTATATTGATACAAATTTAATCATAAGCTTTTTAATTGTATCGATTTAGTCATGAATTTATACCAATTGATCAATCAGGTCAATGGCCGCTAACATAAACATCAGCTATGTTACATCTTTTTACAAATTTTTAATATTTTTTTCGATTTTTTTATTTGTATAATTTTTTTTTCTTTCCTTGGTGATACAAGCCATGGTTGGTAAGGTTCGACCTTGGCCGGTTGTGCTTGGGCGAGGGCGAGCACCGGCAAGGGTGGCCTTAGTTTAATAAACGAATATGTGACGGACTTATCAAAATGAGTTGAAAGGCCGGCGAATAGCGGACCGAAGCAAGGGTTTATCCTCCGGAAGGATGCCCAATCCTGAAATGAAGAGGGAAAAAAAAAGAAAAAGTCAACGCCGCTCGCTCCTCCGCGTGCCACGTCGCCCTACGGAGTCTTCGTTTTCCTCTTCCCGGGAGTCGCCGTCAAAACTATACCCCGCCAATTCAACCCAAATCTCATTGCGAATTAATATTAATAATGAATAATAATGTAACCTCTAAACTCTATTTAATTCTTCGTAATCCCCGTGGATGGGGACGTTTGATCATGGGATTATTTCTATTTATGGATTTCTCTACTCCACGTGTCTTTTTTTAATTTTGAAAAAGAAAAAATAGATCGTGGGAATTATTATAATAGGACAAAAAAAAAATTAAGTCAATGAAATTGAGAAGCGGTCAAAATAAATGGAGACCGACCGAATCTGCTGCTTAGTGCTTTTCCCGCCCACCACATTGTCCCACTTTTCTTTCATATATCTTTTTCAATACTTTTTTTTTTTCCTTTTCCGGATAATATTTTTTAATTAGCAACCGGATATATTATAGTACCTCCAAATCACAATTTCCATGTTGTTTCTCTCATGCTTCCCAAGCGGTTTCTTGTTCCTTGTTTTCTTTTTTTTTTCTTTTTTTTTTAATTAAAGAGGTTAAATTTACGTTTAAAACAACACGCTCCGTGCTTAATTGGCAGGCTTACAATTGGGATTAAAATAAGAGTGAGATTAATTAGTCGATCCATGCATATACATCAATTAAATAAATATATGCCTTGGGAATAAACTGGGAATATACCTCCACCCAAGATTTGCATAGCACGTTCACTAACAAATATGTACACTTGGAGAATAATTTGAGTCTAGTTGAATAAGTATGTGTTATATGAGGTTAGTGTCTAAGTCTCGCTTGTATTCGCACGTAGACTTGTCCCAGTCCCATTTAATAATTTTAATAGGATCTTTCGTTTACGATTATCTTCAAAGTGCACATTGAGTCGGCCTATCTTTCATGAAAAACATTGATGGATTTCTCTAAACCAGTGCCCGACAACATATTTGTCCTATAAAAACGAATTTATTAAAAAAAAAAAAAAAAAAGGCTAAAAGCCAGTTCTAAAATCGGTTCTCAGGTGGAATCATTGGTTTATGGCATAGAATTTGAAATGGAACCTATAAAGGTCGATTTCCCAATTATCTCACCTAGAAACCCATTTTGTCCCTTTTGTGAATTAGGTTGGAACTGGTCAGATAAGATTAGTTTGATTCGATTCTCGAGTTAAACAGAGCTGTTTGCTCACAACCTAGTATAAATCGCCCTTTGTGTGTCTAATGTTACTAATCAAAAGGGGAAAACTTCTTATTCTCAATTTTTGCTATAATTTTGTTTTTCACTCTAATTAAGAGGCCAAATATTCAATTTTTTTTCTATGGAAAGGAAATGCCACAACCATACCAGCATATTCATACTTCTACAGAATATACTTATAATCAATGTCACATGGAAATGTCTCAAGCCACACAAAATGAGGAAAAAGGGGCTTCATCTCATCAAACACCCTTTTCATCTCCTTTCCTCTAATAGCGACGGTTCTCTGAATTCCTCATCTTCCTCGTGAGCTCACCAACCATCCTCATTGATTGATTTATTGATTAAGACACCAAGCGCCCACATATAATGGAAAGATATTTATCTATTTTAATTTTTATTAAAAGTGATTCCGAGGCATTTGTTAATGTTTTGAAAAATAAATTATTGAGATTTCTTATGCAATCGGCTTTAACAGTCACTCACGTAATTGATATTTTGAAAATCAATTATTTTTTCATTACATTCGTTTAACGAATGATATATGATCGAGAGGCGCATGTTCATAAGATCTTTTTTGTCCATTAGTTACATGTGTTGCCATTAAAATGTTTGGTTTTGACGCATTTTTGAACTGAATTGTCACATTGGCAACATGTTTATATTATTTTTGCTGTATAGTTCACTTGTAAAAACATAATATGTTCGTTGTTAAGATTAAACAGTCAATGTTTTTCTTTGTGCTTCACGATAAATTTATTTTTTGGGTAAATGATGTATTTGACAATTTATACATCAGAATAATAATTTGACTTAAGATTTGTGCCACATGTTTTTGGGATAAATGTTTCACTTCATTGGTTTAACTTGACTCGATAATTTCTTCAAAACTCACGAAATTGCACAACCTACTTTTCGAACTATTTAATCTATATGGTTATGAAGAAACCTTCGCTGAACTTTTGTTTGATGTATTATATCATTTTTGAATTTTAGTTTGCTCAATTAGGTTTGTACTTTTTGTCCAATGTGAAGTACTGTCCCCAATTAATTAGTTCGGTTAAATTCCTAAACTAATTTATAATGCTAGATGTCATTTCTGTCTTAAGGGAACCTCTTGAAAATTCAGAAAGAGTCTCTCGCTCGATACAATCAATATCATCTTCTCTGCCAATCTTTCAATCAACATCGTCGAAACAATGTCTATTATTTCACAAAAAAATAAACGATTTGAAAAATATTTTCTTAAAAATTATCACTTATATAACTTGAAATAATTAGCCAATGAAAAATATTTTCATTATCGACAAATTCATATTTAAATATTTTCATGAACGAAGAGAACATTTTTTATTCATTTATTTTGCAACCGATACAAATTATCGTTTTCAGGAAAATATTTTCCAAATTATTATTTTTTGGGAAAACCAACACATACAAATCTTCTTTTTACATGAGAATACGTTATTTCCCTGTTCATTTTTGACAGGATACATTAATAAAATAAAATAGATAAGCACGCTGACGTCACCTGTTCATGTCTATATATCTCCGCTTCACTCGAGAGAAAAAAAATCCGATTAACGCAAAGCCATCTCCTCCTCCTCCTCCTCCTCCTCGCGCTCATCTTCATCTCTCTCGTTCTCTCTTCTCCGCTTCCTGCGCTTTCCATGGCGGTGATGGAGGACAGCGCGAGCTGCCTGAGCCAGGCGCCGCCCGCCTCGTCCCCGTCGCGGAGGAAGCGCGAGGCCTACGGCGAGACCCTGAGCCGGCTCAACCGCTCCGGCCACGCCGACGCCGCGCGGCCCGGCTTCGACGACGAGCTCTGGTCTCACTTCGCCCGCCTCCCTACTCGGTGAGCACCCCCCCCCCTCGCTTTCGCTTTCGCTCCCGTCTCCTCCTTCGCGTCCGCTCGCGTGCCTCGCGCGGCGGCTCCCGGTCCGTTCGATTCGGAAAAGCTCCGATTCCGATCTTTTCCCGCGCCTTCTCCGCAGGCGATCGTGGATTTTCGCGTCGCGCTCGCTTGCGATTCCCGGCATTCGCTCCTGCTTTCCTTCGCCGGAATGCGCGAAGAGCGAGAGCGGAGTGCTTTCTCGTCGCGTTATTATCCTAGCGGTTTTTGATTTTTTCCGGTTCTTCGCTCGCATGCAACTTCTCGTTCGTGCTGGCTGAAGGCGTGAATGGATGGCGTCGCGCTTGCCGTCGCTTCCTAACGACGTCGATGCGTTTCAGGTACGCCTCGGAAGTGAACGTGGAGAGGGCCGAGGACGTGCTCATGCACAAGAGGCTGCTGGAATCGGCTCGCGATCCGGCCAATCGACCCGCGATCGACGTTCGCCTCGTCCAGGTGATGCTCGCCTTCCTCGGCCGCGAAAGCCGATGAGGCCCTCCTTGTCTTCTGAACATTGTTTTTCTTCGGGTTTGTTCGGCAGCGGCGCGTTAACGTGCGCGCATGTGGTATTTGTTTCTTTTAATCCGTGGACCATTTCTCTGGGGATTCGAGACCCTGCTTTTGGCTTGTCAACTTTTCGTCGTCCGCCCCTTGGTTGCTTCCAAGGGTCAGGCTATGTTGTCTTCTCGTGGTTTCGTTATCGTTGTTATTATTATTATTATTTTTTATTCGGGTTGCAAACTCGATTTTTTTCTTCCTAAGCGGAGCTCTTCACCGCGTCACTTCCGACTTATTAAGGACGGCGTCTTTGGCCAATTTCACCGTCTTAGCCTCAAATCTTTGCTGCTGTGAGCTAGAATTCGAATAGAGTTTATAAATGAACCACCTTCTGAATTCAAGCATCTTCGTAGTTCTGCTTGCCAGTTCACATAATTCCGGAACTGGGACACGGGGCAAGTTGACCTCGTTCCACAAGTTCACCTTTTGGCTGAGAGAAAGGTGGGCGACTATAGTCAAGGATCAATTTGTGAATAGATCATTTAAACAAAAATAGCTATGTCGATTTTTGTCCATGTTCATTCCAGATTCCTCGATAAATAAGAGAATTAGATTTTAAAGCAGCTCTTTAAGATACTTGCTTCACTGGCAGACCCAGGATTTAAGGGGAGAATGAGCTTTGCACAGGTTGCATACTTGTGAAAGGCGCTATGTCTCTTGTGAGGGTATATTGGGTTAAGTCACTTGTTTGCTGGAAACACTTCTCTGGGTGTTTCAAGTATTAAATCTAAGTTCAAATTTCTCTTTTTGCTCTTGTGCATTCACCATTTAGTCTTTTAGAGCTATTGGTCTGTCCTTACATCAACATATGCCCGAATATGTCGGCTAACTTAGCATATCCCTCTTTTGCAAATTACTGGATCAGATTAGTAGATTATACACATCGTCTATTCTTTAATTAATCTGCTGCACAGATATATTCAGTTGAATTTTCTCTTCTCCAGGTTCTTCCCCCATATGAATTGCGTACGACTGATTCTGTTCATTCAGGTTCTACTATTAAAAGTGAAGATGTGAGTTCAACATGTTACTCCAGCAGGCTAAGGTATGCATTGCGAAATATTATGAAGCTCATTAAAGACTTAAGATGGTTGTTAATTTGTCGATACCTGTCTATTTAATTTCATGTGTTGGGATTGTGCACTTTGACAACTCAAAGATAACATCTGGTTGTCTGCTCCATTGTCAGCATTCATCCTCCACCAGCATTTGGATCATCACCTAATCTCGAGTTGCTTGCTTTAGAAGGTAGTGAATCTCTTACAAAGGATGGAGACAACTCTGTTCATGCCAATGCACAATTTTCTCGGTAATACTTTTAAACTCAAGTTCACAAGTTCTAATTTGCTGAAGAATGCCTTTTAAACGCAATTTAGTTTTGCCTAGAGACTACATGTAGTTACCGCTATCACAAATTTACAATCAAGGATTGACTTTTAGTTTAATAAATGCGATCATTTGATTATGATCTTTAGCTAGAGATTTCTCTTTAGAATCTTGCTCTTTTCTGGTGCAATGCCATGAGGAATCCTTGTTAAACCTTTAATTACCTGCAGCTGATTACAATTCCGCTTGTATTGATTTCATTTTTTCAAGATCTGTGCGCTTATGCAATTCTTTTGTGATTTGAATCATTTGGGGCATGCTCTTTTCAACTTTAACTTTCAGACTTTAGTTTCACTTATCCTAAAGTGCCTTTACTGCTTCTTTAGAGATGGTGCTTTTTTTTTTTTTTTTTTTTTTTTTTTTTTTTTTTGCGGGGGGGGGGGGGGGGTTGGTTATAGTTGTTTTTCATCGATGTGATAAACCTTCGAAAACTGTAGATTCTGGTTTGTTTTGAGCCTTACTTATATTGTGTATATTTATGCAGACCCATGCACGAAATAACTTTTTCAAGTGAAGATAAACCGAAGCTACTTAGTCAGGTACTCCATGTTCTCTTTGAAACCCCAGCCCTATAACAAGAGGATCGTGCATAGCTAAAGATTATGAGGGTTCGAGATATATTTTTGAACTTTAGTTTGGCAATTTCATCGATTTGACTGTTGTGAACATGCTGGGTTGGCTTGAATTGAATGAGCATAATTTAATATATGTTAGCTCTGTAGGATTTTTTTTTTGTTAGGGAGTATAATGAGCACCAAGGGGTTGCCTCCCATTCACAACCTAGACGTTAGAAATATTGAAGAAATTCAGAAAAGAATCAGTGTCTTTGCATCCTGCTGACAAATAGAACACCTATCGGATGATACACAATTTTTGTAGTTGGAGTTCTCTCCCAAGCGCGCGCGCGCATTAAAGAACTTACTCTCGCACATGCTTTAGTCTTCCAGGAAATTTTCCTCAGAGAAGAAAGGCTCCCAACAACTTCATTTGTGTGCACAAAATAGCTTTTACAGGCTGATTGAAAATTGAAGATCCCACCCTACCGTGCTGCCAAAGCACCTCCTCTTTCCTGTTGAGAACCCCGAAAGGCATAAAGTGTGCCAGACAATTACAAAAGAGTTAGACCTCCCTACCTTGAGGTTTGCTGTAGAACTCAGTGTGCCGTACCAACCTACCATTTGCTCTTCTATCGTTTTCCTTCACCAGGGCATCTTTTTGTCTTGCTAACCAAAAATGTCATGAAATGAAACCATTCAAATTGAACTTGGAATCATTTTTTTTTTCAAGAGATCAAAGTTCAATGCTAAAAGGTCCTCCCAGTCTCTATAGATCCACCTACAGGGGCTCATCTCAATGCTCCCTCTTTGCACACTAGTTTTCCGTCAGTTGTGACAAGTATTGAATTTCACTGCTATAAAGACTTTGAAAACTGTCATTTTTTGGATAAAAACGTTATTTACTTTTAGCTAGAAGAGCTTTGTTTTAGGGTTGAAGCGATCTCACCAACTTTCAGTTAATCATGTTTAAAATAATTTATGGGAGATATGTAGTAAATAGTGAGGTTCCATATTGTACTTTTAATGACTGCATGTCTTCAACACTCTGAAAGGTAATGCTGTTCCGAAACCTGCAAGTCTTCACAAGAACTTTCAATTATCTGTTTTATAGGGCTTTCATCTTCACTTTAGCACCCAAAGGAAGCCTTAAAGTATTCATAGGAAAACTTTCCAGTTTTACGTAACAAAACATCCACTAACATGTGGCCACCTGATACCATCACCCAATTGAATAAGTGCAGTCTATTTTTAGATCTGATAAACCTTCAAAGCATGAAACAACGTCCTGCGAATTCAAAAGTTCCTGCATATCTCTCTTACCAAAAAGTATTGGGTCATCACAAAAAAGTAGGATATATTTGTCGATACATTATCAATGGGAACAAACAACGCAATCTGATGGTAACTCTTTCCTCGTAGCATTCAACTCTTCTTAGTGCTCAGTAGTTTAATCCTTTATTACCAGGTAATAAGTGAAAATCTGAATAAAGTTTAACTCAATAATGTCAAGATTTGATTTGTCGTTGTGCATGGGCATGCTACGTCTCTTTCCTAATTACATAGAAGATCAATGATTTCCTCTTGTCATTAGCTTTTGTATGAATTTGCAGCTGACTTCGTTACTTGCTGATGTTGGTCTGAACATCCAAGAAGCACACGTGTTTTCTACAATAGACGGTTACTCTTTAGATGTCTTTGTGGTTGATGGCTGGCCTTATGAGGTACTCTTTCTTGCTTTAACTGAATCTGCTGGGATAACTAATCAAACATTGTATTACACTCACTATTCTTGCCGATTGCATGGTTCTGTTATAGTATTATGTTATTCCCTGACAGCGAATCTTTTTCTTTCTTTACTCTTAAATGCTTATAAAATAAATTAACTAGTTGTGAGAAGCTAAAATCAAGTTTTGCATGATGTCATATCCTGTCTCTTGTTTACGTCCTTTTTTCTTCTTATTCTAAAGGGTGTACTAGTATACTAACAAGTTGCACTGAAGCCATTGCTTGTGAAAATTTCAGGAAACAGAACAGCTCAGAATTGCTTTGGAGAAGGAAGCTTTGAAGCATGAGGTACTTAGCCTCTAACATTCCACCGACCTAAATAAATGATTATCAAATCTGTACATGTTTCATCAAAAACTTGCAGCACCTTGTTCAATTTCCTTTTGGGGTTTTTACTTATTGATAACGGCTAGCAAAATCTGAATTAGTTAAAAGAAAAGTCAACCCAATAGGCCGTGTTTTAACTTTAAGAATGGGAAATTAATGTCCATAAGTGACCTCAATTGGACCTCTGCCCTTCCCACTTCACAGTTAATAGACCACTGGTTTGAAATAAGAATGTCTCCTTGGTTAAAAAGTGCTTGCAGCTGACGTAGTTTTCTTTTCCCTTTTTCTAACACACAATGGTCAAGTGAAACGAATGGAAATTAGGCCTCAAATTACAATTCATTGTTTTTGCAATATCGCACATAATAGATCCATCTAGTCACCTGGCAATAATTATAACTTGGTGTAGTATGAAAAGTCTTCTTCATTTTATTAGAATCTCTCCTTTCTATCCAAGGGGACAATCTCTAGGATCTGTGCCATGTTAAAAAGTTGTGTTTGCATACTGTAAATATCAGCACTGGTGGTTTCAAAGTTCTTTCTAATCTTTAAACCCTCAACTCTCTGTCTCATTGGAAGGGAGCATTGATTTCATTATTTTTATTTCACCCTCTGCAAGAAAGGAACCTGTTTATAGTGTTATTGTCAATTGTCCATCTTATTGTGTTGTTTGCTAAGCTGATGGTTCTTTGACAGAAGCATGCTCGGACAAAATCTCATGCATCATTTCATTTGAGCAATGTGGAGCAAACAGGAATAAAGAAGGAGCACGATCACTTGTCAATTCCAAATGATGGAATTGATGTTTGGGAGATAGATTTAAATAATTTGAAGTTTGAGAAAAAGGTTGCATCAGGATCTTATGGTGACTTGTAAGTCTTTTGTGCTTTTGAGTTTTGATATATTACCCAATGCCTCTGGAGTTTCCTTTCTATATTGTTTTTTTGTTTTTTCAGTTACAAGTTCGCTGGAGTTTCCTTAATTATTTCATTTGCAGGTACAAAGGCACGTACTGCAGCCAGGATGTGGCCATTAAGGTCCTCAAGCATGAGCGTCTAAATGAAGAGTTGCAAAGCGAGTTTGCACAGGAAGTTTTTATTATGAGGTTTGTCAAATTATTTCATTTCCAGTTGAATGTTCGTGCTGGGATTTTTTCTTCGGAATAGTCCTCATTCTGCAATCTTGTGAGGGCCAATAATGATGATGCAGACGTCTTTCCAAGCTGCATTTGGATCACTAGTTTAAGCTCCATGGTGGTTTAATCACACATCCATTTACATTTTGCCAAGCCAATAATTAAACCATAATTTTAACCTCCATATCAAACCAATCTACATTGAAAGTATTTAACGAGAAAGCAATTCAATTTTTTTGACGTCCTTTGGTTTTTTCCAATTATCACACCCCCCCCCAAAAAAAAAAGAAAAGAAAAGAAAAGAAAAAAGACATAAAACCAAGAGTAGATATAGAAAAGGTCATTGTCATGCATTTGGGCAGAGAGGAGGCGTGGAAAGTGGATTGCTGCTTCTTTTCCCTTCATGACAAAGCTCTGATGAAATGCAGGAAAGTTCGACACAAGAATGTTGTGCAATTTATTGGAGCATGTACCAAGCCTCCAAACTTGTATATTGTGACAGGTAAATTCATTGCATTGTTAATAGATATATGAATGTACTTTATGTGTGGTAGATTTATCCTGCGACACTTTTTTTTGGTCTCGTGAATTTGAAGTAGTTTTCTTTTGTTTCATTGAAAAAGAATTTGTTGCTCAGTTGTCGTCCTAAGTTTGACTTGCTCCTTGTTTGTTCTTTCCCCAGAATTCATGTCAGGTGGCAGTGTGTATGACTATCTGCATAAGCAGAAAGGTGTCTTTAAGCTTCCTATGTTGCTTAAGGTAGCTATCGATGTCGCAAAAGGAATGCATTACTTGCATCAGAATAACATTATTCACAGAGACTTGAAGGCTGCAAACCTATTGATGGATGAGAATGAAGTAAGTTTCTTTTTTTCACCAAAATTTCTGAGGAGTACCTTCATCTATATATGTTTTGCTGACTGGAATATCTACTACGACATGATCTTTATGTAGATGACATCAAACATCATGATAGACTTTCTCCATTTATTCTGTAAATTTCATGTGGATACTTTAAATTTTCATCTCAATTTTATTGTTTGGCTAGCATGTTCAGTTGCATTATTCTGTGTCCCAATGTGCTTCATTCTAAGATAAGCACGGTGGCTTCCATTAGCAGTTTTAGAGTTTCATGAGATGGTACTCTTGTATGAAATAGATTCCAGTTGAGCACTTACTTCACTTACTTTAGATAATCTGTGAGATAGCACCACGTAAAATGTGTCTTTTGAAGAAAATTAGGAAATAAACTTCTGCCTTCTGACTAAGAAATATGACATGAAATACTGTTCTACTTTTGTTGAAGCCTTGTAGGTTGCCAGAATGCTTGGTCTAGAGATAAGAGAGGCTTGACGGCACTTATTTATGCTCTGTTGCATTTAATATACTTGCTATTTGGTAAAATCATCTTCAATCTATAGGAATGTATCTTTGCCATCATGAAACTTATATTGCCTTTGTCTTGCAGGTTTTTAAGGTTGCAGATTTTGGTGTTGCCAGAGTGAAAGCTCAATCAGGAGTTATGACCGCTGAAACCGGAACATATAGATGGATGGCCCCAGAGGTACTTCCATTGTGATAACTAAAGCTCTCTTCGTCATTATCTTTTTACATGAATGAAAGCAATATCTAGGTATTCTACCGAGGCTGATAACTGCCACTACTTGGCTTCTTCCATATGTCAGAACCATTCCTTGGCCATTTTTGGTCTAATGAACAAACTTGTGATTAATCATATTCGGAAGCAGCACCACATCGCCATGAAATTACAATTATGTTTAAATGGTGAACTTCACTTTAATTTGATGCTTGTTTTGTTGGAAGTCCTGACTTGTATTATTTAAAAGACATTTAACGTTTTTTCTGCCCAGTAATCCCCATGGACCTACCATCAAAATATCTCTTGATTTCATCTAAGGGAAATAGATTAAGAAGAAGATGGAATATAAGATTATAGGATTTGCTTATTGGTTACACCCAAAAGTAGTTCTAGTCTAGTACTAGCTGGATTGTTGTGGTTCCTAAGAATGGTTGATATAGAGTTGCTTGTTTGAATGTGCAGTGATTCGATCTTCCTTTCTCGTTCCTAATATTAGTGTCTTGAACTGAGTCTCTATGAAATCTGAATAGAGTTATAAGGCATACAAGGAGTAGCCAACCATGATGATCTGCCATGTTCCTCTGCCTCTTTAATGTGATTTATCTTAATTAATGATAATGTCGTTTTTTTCATCATTGATGATACTTACAATTTGAGTTAATGCAATGCCTGTTAAGGTCATTGAACACAGGCCATATGATCACAAGGCTGATGTTTTCAGTTTCGGTATTGTATTATGGGAGTTACTCACTGGAAAGGTAAAATTCTGACAATAAAAAATTATTTAATTAAACATCCATTTTTATTTCCTTACTTATGCAGTTTACTGTCTTGCGCCTCAGCTCCCATATGAGTACTTGACTCCGTTACAAGCAGCTGTTGGAGTGGTTCAGAAGGTATGTACAAAATTTCTAGTCCTATGGGCAATCCTTCTATTCAGCTGAATATCCAACAACTGAGATAAAAAAAGACATCGATCCTTAAATCTTGAATCATTAAGTTTAGCCCTTATACAAGAAATTTGCATGTCTTACTCTTGTTTATTGTTATTATCTGAATGTAATTCACTCGTGGGCATCATACATATTTATCTCAAATGTTAATAAGAAATGTCATGCTCTGGGAAAGTTGCAATCTATTGTTGTATCGATCTTTTTGTTGTAGGAAACTCCAAATGTCCACATTGTGTTTTCTTACTCTTTTCCAGTTGTTAAGCCATGGTGCTTCTTTTATGAGAGAAAGGTTGTACTTCAATGCAACTTCACATGCAACTTCAGAAATATAATTTTAAATGAAAAAAAAAATGTTAGAATAGAAGTTTTGCGACCATGGACTAAACTGCAATTCACTGCAAAACTGATGGATTGCCCTAACAAAAAAGAAAATCTAATAGTTGAGACTGACTTGAGGATTGATCACTTTTTGTTCCTTAACCCAAAAGAAAGGTGAAAGAAGACCCACTGAGAATCATATCATGTCCAGATCAAGTCAAATGGTGCTATCGACTTCGATTTTAAATGAGTTTGTAGAAATGGGATATTTGTTAAAAATTTATTTTGGATGTGTGCGTGCGGAAGCATGGTTTTGATATTGATGATAGTTCTTTATTAGTAATTTGTGCAATTGTATGGTATAATTTGTAAAGAATGGACAAGGGACAAGATATTTTGAGAAGGTTTATGGGACAAAGATAGTTTCACTAGCTTATAAAGATGGTTATACAATAGTTGAAGGAGGTGTTAGTGAGGGAACTACATGATATGGTTTTTATGATCAGCTCCACACAAACCAAGGAGCAAGTTATGATCAGCTCCACACAAACCATGGAGCACTTGCTCCTTTATATAAGCTGCCTAAGAAGATTCTGGACTTCTCTTACATGCTGGAAATTCAGCCACAATTATTTTTTTTTAACCATCCAAAACTTTATCTAGATTGTAGTTTAGTAGGAAATTCTAGAAAATGGATCACCATTTTCAACAATATTGTAAATCTTCTAGAATAAATGAGATCTTGTTTAATTCGACATTGTTTCAGGGACTCCGGCCTACCATCCCAAAACACACTCACCCGAAGCTTGGTGAGCTACTGCAGAGTTGCTGGCAGGGGAATGCTAAGATGAGACCCGACTTTGTTGATATAATCACAATCCTGCAGCAAATAGCCAAGGAGGTGAGTCATCATTGCTCATGCAAGCCAATTCCATGTCCATTAAAATTAAGTTCCTTACTAAAACTAAGTTCAAATTCAATTAAGTTTTGACTTTTCGGATGTTGCATGTGAAACAGGTTGCAGAAGAGGGGGAGGATCGGCGCAAGGAGAAGCCCGGCAAATTCCTATCTGTCCTCCGGAGAGGACATCATTGAATCGCCAGGAGCAGAGTCAAGTAGGCTTTTATTTTCTTCAGCATAAAAAGATCTGTACAGTTCCCGTAGCTGAAAGCGAACACGCCGTATGTATCAATGCTTCTCCTTGCATTGGATTGATTCGTAATGTAGTTAATCATCACTTGAATCTTTCAATGGCGAATGACTTACTGCCCTCCACCAAACCCCGTCACTTTTGCTCCTCCATACCTTAAAATTCGACATTCGTTGCAACTAATGGATCGTAAAGTGGGTGTGACTGAGAAAGCACCATGGATCTGGAGGAACCTTTCGATTCTTCTCTCTTTGGCTGGTAGATTTGAAGCGCAAAAATAATTTTCCTGTCTTTATATAGTCATCTAGAAGGAGAAACTTATGAAGGAAGTTAAAAGAGAATATATAGCGAACTGACTCATATATTTATAGCCCAAATAATCCTATCTTTAGATAGTCATCTAGAAGGATAAATTTATGAATGAAATTAAAAGAGAATATACAGCGGACTGACTCATATATTTATAGCTCAAATGATCCCGTGCTCATCATGAAAAATGCATTTTGATTCTTCTGGACTTTTCGGGAAAATTCATTAATAATTATTGTATGCGATCCCTGACAAAATGCGAGGGAAGAACTTATATTCCTCATAGTATTTCTTTACATTGTAAAGCAAATCAAAGCATTCTTCAACCACACAAACCTTCAAATTTGTGTAAGCTAGGTGGATAAAAATTTTTACCACCGGCCAAATAGCGTGGAGGGTAGGATCTCTGGTTTCCCCGGTGGAGGCCAAGGTTCGAAGCCCGCGAAGCGAGTGGAGGCTGAAACGCGTGAAGTGGTGATTTAAGCGTGACGTCGAGGGTGGTGGTTTCCGCTAGCGTCACGGGGGGTTCTGGCGCATTGTCGGTCAAGTTCTGGATTCCTCCCGAATCAAAAAAAAAAAAAAAAAAAAATTTGTGTCATATAGGCGGATAGAAATTATGTAAAATAGGGGTGGATAAAAATTTGTGTCAGATAGGCGGATAAAAATTATATAAAATAGGAGAATTGTAGAAGTGATTTTCTACGCAAAGTTTTCACTTGCGCATGTGTCTTACCATGTTCAACACGCGCAGGGAAAGGGGCGCGAAAGACGTCTAAGTACATAGCGATGAGATGGTGTATCTGAAAAGAAAGGAGTGAGGGGTCAAAGGATACACGTGTCCAACTAGGGTTTGGTTGATAGCGTCTACGTCACGAAATGCCCACGCCATCCATTGGCAGTCTAAGTGAGAGCCACCAATTATAATACATGGAAAACAACTCATCGACATTCCCTTTTTGTCCTTATCCGTCTGCTCTCTATTTCTCTCGCCTTTTTGTCTCTAGTCTACCGAGGTTGGGCTCGGAACTATCGATGCTCGAGTCCCCAACGACTAGGCTGAGGTCTTCAACGCTAGGCCCGATTGTATAGAGGTCAAGCCCAAGTCCATCAAGGTTGAGCTCTTTGCCCCAATACTCATGCTTGAGTCCTCGATGCCTCAGCTCGAGACCCTAGTGCCCTGTGCCGAGCTTCCCTGTGCTTGAGCTCGAGCAAGGTCTTGGGTTTGTCCTTGATGGACTCAAATGTGGATAGCACGGTCCTTAGCACAGTTGCTGAGGTCTCGAGCAGGCCTCAATGGATTTATGCTTGGGTGCATGAAAAAAAAATATTTTATGACTTATTTTTTAAGTAATCTAACTATCGGAAAATGACAAAATAATATTTTTTATAAACAACGAAGTCTAAATTAGCATCTTTGTCAATCCAACACGTAATGTGCCTATTCTAGGGAGAGCATACACTGCTCGACTATGTGGACCTAACCATGTACAATGGTGTCACAACATTGATGGGAGGAGCTACACGCGAAGAGACAATATTGGCAATGTCAGGTGCTCCAACGTGGCAAATAAGAAGGCATCTCAAATTGTGCCACGTGTCCAACATGGGCCCACGTTATCAAGCCAATTTCCCCCCACTTTTCTCTCTCCTCTCTCTTCTCTTTCCTAACATACTTTCTCCTCATCAGTGCGGACGAACAGCCAGCCCCTCGACCTCCGCCGCGACCACCTCCTCCGGTATGTTCGGGAAGACGCATGAGTGCTTGATCTACCACAAGAGCTTCCTCATCGGCCAAGCTCTCGGTGGACACAAGAGGTGCCACTACAAGACCCCCACTCCTGCCTCCTCGGCCACCGCCGCCTCGATTGCCAATAGGGTGAGCTTCTCAGGCGTGGGGTCAACTCACATGCAAAGCTAGGGGCATTGTGAGTTCGATCTGAACATCCCGGCCCTCCTAGAGTTTTGCCTCTAGCTCGCACTCTCCGGCAACGTGGATGACAAGGTGGAGAACCCACATCCCTCCAAGAGGCCCCCCTTTCTTAGGGTCAGTGAAGACAAAAGTGTCATAAAATGGGTTCGATTGAAAATGCACAGAAATGCGCGCACACACACACACAAAAGAAGAAGAAGAAGAAGAAGAAGAAAAAACGTGCAATCGGAGGGAGAGAGAGTCAGGCAAGAAAGCGTGCAGACGAGGAAGAGAGAAGAGTGTTGAGTAGGTCACTCCCAATTGGAGAAGCCAACACAATTATGTACATCTATAGTAGAATATGTATGGTAGTGAGTGTGTAAAAGTAAAAAGAAAGAAAAGAAAAAAAAAAGAGAGAAAAGAAAGAAAAAGAAAAAGAAAATATCAAAAGAGATAAGGAGATAAATCAACGTGATTTTCCACATCCAGAAGATCAAGGGAGATTGGGAAAGAAATCAAAGTGATCTTCTCATATTTACAAAGTCACGAGAGATTAGGAGATAATTGTACGTGATTTTCATATCATACAATTCCAATTGGGATTGCATTTGCTCCTACAAATAGGAATCCTCCTCAAGGAGAAGAATATACAAAAGCAAGAATTTCAGAGCAGCGTAGCAGAAGAAATAGTTTTCTTCTTCCAAGAAAGAGAGTTATTTTTAAGCGAGTTATCTAGTTTGTGAGAAGTTCAGATCCACAAATTGAAGACAGGGAGAGATCGACCTTGGAATTTTCTACGTTAAAAATTCTGGTATTATTTACTATCAATCTTTGCTGCTTTCATTTAATATTTTATCCTATTTAATTTTCACAAAAATAATAGCAGGAAAAATTATCTGGGCCTTCTCCACAAATATTCTTTTCTTTTTCCCAACAAAGAGAGAGGAGAGAGAAAAGTGAGGAGACAAGAGAGAGAGGGAAATTAGCCTAACAACTTTGTCACGTTGGACCGCAGACGTAGCCAATATTTTCTCATACGCAAAGGAGGAGGAAAGCATGGAGTGACCAAGGGTCAAAGGATACACGTGTTCAACTAGGGTTTGGTTGATTCTAGCATTATTCCTCTGGAATGCCAACATCGGTCATTGAGCACAATTTAAGTCCAAAGTCACTAGTTATAATAGTGAAAATGACATGAATGATTTTGAAAGTTGATTTAATAAGTAATGTGATATCTAAAATTTTAATTTATTTAATATGATCCTTAAATTTTAGCTTAATGTATAATATGATCTTGAATTTTTAATTTATTTATAATGATATTTGGTCTTTTGGTACATATTCAATATAGATTATATTGCGTATGTACAAAAAGTTCAGTAGGACTACATTATCTATTGAATATATACCGAAAATCCATAGATCCTATTTAATAAATTAAAAGTTCAGATTGCATTGTATATGTATCAAAAGTCAATATACTATATTAAATACATTAAGAATTTAGAAACTACATTAAATATAATGATAAAATTTAGAGATTATATTAAATAATTAAAAGTTTATGAATCATAGTAATTATATCATTATTCCGTTATAATATATCGAAAACAACTCACCCACATTCTGTCTTAATCGATAGCGAACAAATGTCCAAGTCCTCGTCGGCCTATTCTCCCGTCCACCTGCCCCCTCCCAAGTCCATTGCGGCCGCCAACTTCAATGCAAGGATTTTCGATCAGTCCCATTAAAGAAAGCGTGACAAGATTATTAATGGAGGAAGAGCAGGCGTGATTTATATTGTTGAAAAATTAATTTTGAATCGCTATAAAATATTAAAAAAGAAAAAGAAGAAAAAGTCACTAAAAAATTATAACTATACTCACAGACATAGAAAACTCTAAATTATGCTTATTATAATATGTTTACCCTCAACTTTTTCTTATGATATTGAATACCTCAAACTTGTGTCACAAATTTACTCTCTTTTAATTTTTTTTTTCAGCTAGAACAATGTCATTTTTTATTTCATTTAAGCCGCGTGAACACCATATCAAAACAATTTTCTTTCCAACGATTTTCATTAGTAGAACGTAAAGTAAATATGTTATGCTGTTAAAAGTTTGGGATTTTGATCGTCATAGAAAAAAATTAGAATGAATGTATTACATAGAATATAATTTGGGGATTTTTGAGGGTTATAAGAAATTCATGATGTAAAACGATAGTCTTAGGGACATCGCATGTCCGTTATGATGTACGATAAGATTTTCATTTATTTAGTAGCCAACTCTTAAGACTTATAATCAAACTGTGTATGGGTAAGTTGTGTTAAAATATTTGATAAACATAATTTTAAATCACGACACCTATATAATCATAAATACATATGATTTTTGCACTATATTTCAATGCCTTTTATTTTGCACGCATAATATAAATTTCGAAACTATCCTCCCATATTTCTTTCCCTTCTTCGATATCGCGTTTCGAACGTCAAAACTTTGCAATTGCTACCGAATTTTTCGGGAGAGTGGCAGTCCGGTAATTTCCATCCTGTACGAAGGGCATTTGGGAAACCCTGGCCATGCAGACGATGGAACACGAAAGTGAATTTCGATTTCAAACGGAATCCCGGGGCGCTCTGCTCTGCTCTGCTTCCTCTTTCGACCTTCGCTGCCCATTTCGGAACGGAGAACAGAATGGGAAAGCGAATGTCGATTTTCAACGGAATCCTCTTTCGAACGTTTCCTGTTTCCTCCCTCCTCTCGCCATTTATACATCCTCTGCTTCGGCGGCCAGCTGCACTCTCTCTCTCTCTCTCTCTCTCTCTCTCACATCTCCATCTTCACAGTGCAACCGCGTTTTCTTCACTGCACGCGCGCCTCTCACACAACTTCAAAGCTTGTTCTGTTTTTCTCCGTTTCTTGCCTTTCCTAATCGATTCTTCACTGACCCACTGATCCATGGAATTACTGCGGAGAGCCGCAGGAACGACGGTTCGAGAATGCCGAGAGAACCCAGCATTGGGTTCGAGAAGGGGAGCGAGGAGGAAGCTCCTGCCGAGGGTTCGGGCTGCGCGCCCGATGACCTGCCATCGCCGCTGATTGGGCCGATCCTACACCAGCAGCGGGCCTCCGGCAACGTGTCGCTGGACGTGGAATCGGAGATCGAGGAGCTGCCCGGCGACGACGGCCGGAGGGACTTGCCTCCGGTGGCCGATTCGCCGCCGGCGCCACGGCCGCAGAGGCGGCAAGAAGGTTTGCCGAGCCGTGGGGGAGATGGAGACTCTGTAGGCAACAGAGAAGAGGAGGTCATGAAAAGCACGTCGAGCGCGACTTTCCAGGGGAAATCATGCCTGTTCGGCACAAAAACCCGGTCGCGGCTGATGGACCCGCCGGAGGAGCCCCAACGGAGATCGGGTCACATTCCGCGGTCTGGAATGTTGGGGTGGGCAGGGGGTAAGGACGAGGACGACATCTTCTTGGAAGAAGACCTGCCAGCGGAGTTCAAGAAAACCCAGTTCGGTGCCATGGCTCTGTTACAGTGGGTGAGTTTGGTCTTGATCGTTGGTGCTATAGTTTGTACTCTTGCGATTCCTGCATTGAAGCATAAGGATTTGTGGAAGTGGGAGGTCATGGTCCTGGTCTTGATTTGTGGGAGGTTGGTCTCTGGGTGGATGATTCGATTCGTTGTGTTCTTCATCAAGAGGAACTTTCTGCTGCGAAAACGGGTTCTGTATTTCGTCTACTGCCTTCGAAAGGCAGTGCAGAACTGCCTGTGGTTGGGATTGGTCTTGATTGCTTGGAGGGCTCTCTTGGACAAGAAGGTCAAGAGGGAGACGAACAGTGATACGTTGAGGTACGTCGCCAAGTTGCTGGCGTGCTTGCTGGCGTGCTTTTTGGTGGGGACTCTACTGTGGTTGATCAATACACTGATCATCAAGGTGCTGGCATCGTCGTTCCATGTGAGCAAATTCTTTGAACGGATCCAGAAGTCTCTGTTCGATCAGTACGTGATCGAGACTTTGTCAGGTCCGCCTCCGATTGAAATTCGGACGAGACAGGAAGAGAACATTGCAAGTGCTGTTCAGATTTTACAGAGAGCAGGCTTGACTGTGCTTCCAGATCCAAGGGCGGCGGCTTTTCCAACTAAAAGTCCCCGAGTGAAGATCACCAAGCTCTCTCAAGGGCTGTCGGGAAACAGCGAGGGAGGGATCACAATAGAGCACTTGTACAAGCTGAATCCCAAGAATGTGTCTGCCTGGAATATGAAAAGATTGATTAATATCGTGCGGCATGGATTTCACTCGACATTGGATGAGCGGATACAGGATTCTACTCAAGAGGATGAGTCGGCAACAATGATCAGGAGTGAAAACGAAGCCAAAGCTGCAGCTAGGAAGATCTTTCGAAATGTGGCTAAGCCTAATTCACAGTAAGATCATAGTTCTTCACCTCCTGTTTTGAGCTTTTGACATAATCCTTGAACGAGTCAATTGCTTCCCTGATTGGATCTCTTTCCGATTAACTGACGCACTATGTGCGGTCGATATTATCTGGTTTTATGATGGAAAGTGTCCAAGTCAGTTTTATATTTTATTGTTGTTGCTAGGTTTATTTACTTGGAAGATCTGAAGCGGTTCATGGAGGACGATGAAGCCTTGAATACGATGAGTCTCTTTGAAGGAGCCGATGAATGCAAGAGAATCAGCAAGTCGTGCCTGAAGAACTGGCTGGTGAGTGGAATTCTGTTAAATTAGGTCCTTAGACATCCTTGTTCATACTTTTTTGTCTTCAATGCTAATCAAATTAACCAAATCGTTTTAGGTCAATGCTTTCAGGGGGAGGAGAGCACTTGTCTTGACCTTAAATGACACCAACAGTGCAGTCGACAAGCTGCATCACGTGGTCAACGTCGTAGTCGGTATCTTCACATTGATCACCGGGCTTCTCATCCTGGGAATAGCAACAACCAAGATCCTGCTCTTTCTCGGTTCGCAGCTCGTCCCCTTGGCATTTCTTTTCGGGAACACCTGCAAGACCATATTTGAGGCGATTGTCTTCTTGTTCGTGATGCATCCGTATGATGTGGGCGACAGGTGCGAGATCGATGGAGTCCAGGTAGATACTGATATCATGTGTCGACCAGTATATTCACTGCTCTATTTGCTTTGGCTTGTATCTACTTCATGGTCTCTTCTGTTATTCATCGCTCATTCATATGCTGTATCCTTTTTAGATGGTTGTGGAAGAGATAAACATCCTGACGACCGTGTTTCTGAGGCATGACGATCAAAAGATTATATATCCAAACAGCACTCTTGCAACGAAGGTCATCGGCAACTATTATCGGAGCCCTGACATGGGAGACGTGGTCGAATTCTGTGTGCACATATCTACCCCTGCAGAGAAGATTGCTGCCGTGAAGCACAAGATAAACGGGCAAGTGAAAACAGCTATATTTTCTCGAATTTTGTTCAGTTTTCTGAGACTATTGAAGCATCTTTTCCGAGGAATGATTGCTGCCGTAGAAATCTATCAGGAAAAGTAGAGACCTGTAATGTCTTTCAAGTCAATCTGTGATAAGAAACAGGATTAATCGCGGATGTTTGGGTTTTAGAACTAGGAAGATGACCATGTTAAAATTCCGGGCTCTCTCCCTTGAATATTGCCAGTCTGTTTCTGTTCCCTCTGCATCGACGTATAGATAATTAAGAAATAATCTGGATTGCTTCTTTGTTGTTCTACCAATTGCAGTTATGTCGACAGCAAGAAAGAGCACTGGTATTCCTCGCCAATGATCATACTGAAGGAGCATATAGAAGAGCTGAACGCCGTGAGGATTGCCGTGTGGCTGTGCCACAGGATGAATCACCAGGACTTGGAAGAAAAGTTGATGAGACGATCCCTCTTCGTTGAGGAGATGGTCAAGATATTCAGAGAGCTTGACATTCATTTACCGCCTGCTACCGCTTGACATCAACGTCCGCGCAATGCCTGCCTCCAGCTCCGCGCGGGTTCCTCCATGATGGTATTTTGCGGAAGCGTGTGTGTGCGCGCAAGTGTGTATGTGTGAAGAAAAGTGGACTACAACACAAGAAAGTATGGGTAAAAAAGATTTTTATTATGAAAGTTTGTATTACAAAGGAAGGAGTGTTTCTAGTTTTTCTACTACATAGAACAAACACCACAACTCCTATTTATAGGTGTGAGTCACCGCCTTCCTCCACCGACATTGAGTATTTCAGGTTGCTATCTCCATTATTCTGCATATTCCTAGTCACTGCAGCTCCTTTTGTTGACTTTTCTTTTCTTTTGCCTTTTTGCTGCGCACGTGGTCTTGCTGCCCATCGTACCATAAACTTCTTCAATACGTGAGAGTCTTTACTTTTTGCCTTGTCTTGTTTTTCTTGCATTTCACTTTCATTGCCAACACTTTTTCCTTCTCTGTGTAGTCTGGTGTATCTAGAGTTTTCCAAAAATGATCACTTTTTAACACTCCTCCTTGATCCATTTTTGTGATACTCCGAGCATGCATCTCAATATCTCGAATTTTTCTGTTGGTAGTGCTTTATTGAATATGTCTACAATTTGGTCTTCAGCCTTACAATACTTTAGCTCAATTTCTCCTTTATTTTGTACTTCACGAATGAAGTGATATTTTATGTCAATATGTTTGGTTCTTCCATGAAAGACTGGATTTTTTGATATTGCAATCGCGGACTTGTTGTCACAAAATATTGGCGTTGATTTCATTTGTGGTTCTCCAATGTTTTCTAGAATTCTTCGAAGCCATATTGCATGACTAGTAGTTGTAGCAGCCGCAACATATTCTGCTTCTGCAGTGGATTGTGCCATTGAGTCTTGTTTTTTAGATATCCATGAAAATATTCTAGAACCTAATGTGAATGCATAACCAGTGGTGCTCCTTCTGTCATCAGATGATCTGCCCAATCGCTATTAGTATAACCGATCAACTTAGCTGTTGCACTAGGTCGGTATCAAATACCATAATCAGTGGTTCCTCGTAAGTATCTTAGAATTCTCTTGGCTGCTCCAAAATGAATTTGGCTTGGACTCTGCATAAATCGTGATAGTAAACTTGTCACGTACATAATATCTGGCCGTGTAGCAGTGATATATAGCAGACTACCAATCAGACTTCTATAGAGGGAGGCATCAGCTTTTTCCGCTCCATCTTCTTTTAATAGTTTCTCATTTGTCATAAGCGGAGTTGAAACTGCTTTGCAATAGTTCATCTTGAATTTTTTTAGGAGGTTAGTGGTATATTTCTTTTGCGAGATAAACACTCCTTCGTTTTGGTCGATCTTGATGCCAAGGAAGTAATGCATCAAGCCCAAGTCCGTTATCTCAAATGTCTTCATCATTTCTTCTTTAAATTCTTGGATCATTGTCTCATTGTTTCCTGTATATATGAGATCATCTACATATAGAGAGACAATGAGAGTGTCGGACTTACCTTGGGTCTTGATGTAGAGTGTTGGCTGACTCATACTTCTCCTGAATCCTTGCTTGATGAAGTATTCATCGATTCTACTATACCACGCTCGTGGTGCTTGTTTTAACCCATACAGGGCTTTCTTGAGTTTGAGAACTTTTTCTTCTTGGCCTTTGAGGGGGATAAGTACACAATCAGTGCCAAAAGTTGTGTACGGCGCTCACTTTGGTGCCAAAAGTTTCCGTCGGATCACTTAAGTGCCAAAAAACTTGAAAAACGATCATTTTAGTGCCAACTCTGATCAGATTAACCGGAAATCTGACGTGACACTTTTTTATTAATTTTTTAGGCTGATGTGGCTCGCCGAAGAGCACAATTAGCATCTAAACCGCAAAACGACGTCGTTTGGCTTCTCTCCCCCAAATCGAAACCCTAAATCCCCAAATTGAGAGAGAGAGAGAGAGAGAGAGAGAGAGAGAAGAGGCATGTCGTCTTCTTCCCCGAAGAACGACACTAACAGCGAACGGCACCAGTAACGGTAGTAGAAGCGCACCAATAGCAGCACCAACAACGGCACCGGTGGCGGCGGCGCACTAGTAGCGGCACCTTTGACCCCTCTTCTTCCTCCTCCTCCTCCGCCCTCGCCTCCTATTCTTCCTGCCACTTCTTGCTTGAGCAACAATCTCATTCTCTCCTCACTCACCTGGTCAAGCATCTACAATGGTGGCCGAGTGACGGTGTCCGAGTGTTGGTAGGCGAACAATGGTGGCTGAGCGGTGAGGAAGAAACCCTAATGCTAATTTCAATCCACGTATGAGCTATACGGCGTTGTTTTTGCAAGGATGTCCACGTATAAGGGCAAAACGACCTCGGTTTTCTTGAAGAGGATGGAAAACGACGTCGTTTAAAAGCCAAGCAACTTTTTTTTTTTTTAAAAATATAAAAGCCACGTAATTAATTTGGCCGGAATTTTTCGCCGGTGGCACCAAAGTGAGCGCCGTACACAACTTTTGGCACTGATAGTGTACTTATCCCGCCTTTGAGGATAAAGCCTTGTGGTTGTTCTATGTATATTTCTTCTTGAAGATATCCATTTAAAAATGCCGACTTCACATCTAGTTGATGGATCTTCCATTCTTTTTGTGCTGCTAGGGCTATGAGTGTTCGAATAGTATCAAGGCGAGCGACAAGGGGCAAAAGTTTCAGTATAGTCGATACCTGGTTGTTGCAAGTATCTTTTCGCCACAAGCCTTGCATTATGCTTATGGATTGATCCATCCGCGTTGAGCTTCGTCTTGTAAACCCACTTGACGCCAATGATCTCTTTGTCTTCGGGTCGATCGACAAGCTCCCAAGTTTCATTTTTTCTTGATCATCTTGATCTCTTCCTCCATGGCTTTTATCCAGACTTCTTCTTTGGATGCTTGTTCGTAGTTTTCTGGTTCCAAAATAGCAAAGTTGCATGTGTCATAAATTCTTCTAAAGGCTTTTACCCTTAGTACTTGGAGACTCTGGAGTAGATTCTTCTTGCATTACTCTTGGAGAGCTTGGTGGAGTTATGTCGTGAGTGGTGGAATCCAGTACTTCTCCTTCTTCTTGTGACGTTGACTCCTCTTGAGCAGGTGGTATGTCCGTCAAGGTGATGTACTTCTTCACAATCTTCTTGTCCTCCCAATTCCAGGCAGCATTCTCGTCGAACTCGACGTCTTGACTAATCATAAGCTTCTTGGTTCTTAGGTTGTAAACCCGATAGCCTTTTGATTGGTCACTGTAGCCAAGGATTATTCCTTTCTTTTTTTTTTTTTTTTTTTTTTCTGTCTTTTCATCTAGCTTACTCCTTTTTTGAGCAGGGATGTGGACATAGCATATGCATCTAAATACCTTGAGGTGCTTTGCTGAAGGCTTCCTTCCACTCCATGCTTCGACTAGAGTTTTATTTTGGACTGCTTTAGTTGGACACCTATTTAAGATGTATACTGCCATGCAGACTGCTTCTACCCATAATGAGTTAGGAAGTCCTTTTTCCTTTAGTATAGACCTTGCCATCTCCATGACGGTTTTATTTTTTCTTTCGGCTACTCCATTTTGCTCTGGGGCGTAGTCAACAGTTAGTTGATGATGGACTCCTTCATTTTCACAGAATTTATTAAACTCCTTTGAATTGTATTATGTGCCTCCATCACTTCTTAGGACTTTGATTCTTTGGCCACTTTGATTCTCGACGTGGTTCTTGAATTTTCTGAAGATAGAGAAAACCTCTGATCTTTCTCGAAGAAAGTGTTAGAGAAAACTTCTTTATTGTTTTGAAGTTGACAGAACTTTTCCAAAGTCTATGTCTGGAGATCTGAAGACTTTATCGTCAAAGTCTGAAGACCGACAGTTCACCAGATGATAATCTCAAAGTTTATCCTCACTAGCAGTTTCAAACTGAAATATGAAGATTTATCCGAATGCAGGATTATTATCCAGATAAAGTTTATCTTCAAAACTTCGTTTCGTATGGTTATTGGAAGATCTTATAGCTAGAATTCACACATATTTGATTGATTATTCTTATTGGAAACTACTTCGATATGAAGATCTTTGAAAGGCAAGCTAAACTTGGAAGGTTCTACTTATGGAAACTCAAGATCCTGATTTGTATGGGCGAGCAGGATTGACGGGCTTTCAACACAAATTATCTAATGATTCGAGATCACCTTAATTGATTCTGTCCAACCGGTAGAGTGGAATAATTCCTTTGGAAAGTGCCAACGGTTGAGAAGGCATGAAGGAGTATTTAAGGATTGATTTCTTGGTTGTTTGATACGGTGCTTAAGAGAGAATTCTAAAGTCTGAAGCCTTTCTAGTCTCTTGCTTCTTCATTCATCGAGCAAAACATTGTATACAAAAGAAAGAAACTCTTAGTGTGACTGTGTGAGAGTTTGATAAGACTAATCGCCGTGATAGTCAAGATCTCGAGTTGTAACAACTCTTTTGATATCTAGTGGAATCTAGCCAATTGGCTGTCAAGAGAAGAGTGGACGTAGGCTTGGTCTAAGCCGAACAATTATAAACTCTGTGTTCACTTTCTCTTATCCCTGAATTTGATACTTTTATTTACTGGTCGTCTATTTACATAAAGTTGAAATACTACTTATGTTTAACATCTTCTAAAGTCAAATACTTTCATCAAGTGCTGCAGAAATTTTTATTTACACATGTTCACCCCTCTTTAGGTGTATTCTCTAGCATCTTTCAATTGATATCAGAGCTTGTGTGCTTATTTGTTGAAGTGTTTTACTTCTTAAGCTAAAGATCTATGGCTCGTATTTTGGCTTTAGGACTGATTGAAGGTCAAAGCAACACCAGACCTCCTTACTTTGATGGGAAGGAATATAACGTATGAAAGAACAAGATGAAAGTATTCCTAAAATCAAAAGATCCCCTGGAATGTGATGTGGTAGAAAAATGAGTTATTCCTATAAATACATCAACTTCAGAAAGAGGAAAGGAAGTGGCAGATGCTAGGGAGATAACACAAGCAGATATAACCAAGAGATAAGCTCTTGATGCTAAATCTATCTACTCTTTATATTGTGCCTTATCTCTTACTGAATATAACAAAATTTCATCTTGTGAAACAGCGAAAGTAGTCTGGGACAGGTTGCATGTTACCTATGAAGGAACTAATTGAGTTAAAGAAACAAAGATCAACATTCTTTTTGGACAATATGAAGCTTTCAAAATGAAGTTAGGAGAATCCATCACTAATATGTTTAGTCGTTTTACAGAAATTGTAAATGATCTTGCATATCATGGACTGCCAATCTCATGGCAGATGAAAGTCAACAAGTTGCTGCGAGAACTCTCCAAAGACTGGAATCACATTAAGACTTCTATTAGAGAAACAAAAAGGATTGTGCCTCTACCTGTAGACGAATTAGTGGGCACACTTCAATATTATGAAGTGGAGCACATCAATGAGGAAGAAGATCCTAAAGGTAAAAAGTCAATTGCTTTAAAGTCTAATGATGATTATGATGTTATAGATTCAAAAGATGACCTGGATGATGAAGAACTAGCCCTCATGATAAGGAAGTTCAGGAAGTTAAACAGAAAATGGAAGAAAGTACAACTGGAGGAAGTAGAGTACTCAAAGATCTCAGAATAAATCAACTGAAGACAATGAGTTTAACAAAGATGTGACTTGCTTTGAACGCAAGAAGAAAGGACACATCAGATCCAATTGTCCTATATTGAAGAAAAATAAGGGAAATACAGAGAAATTCAAAAAGGCTCTCAAAGCAGAGACTTGGAGTGATACTGAATGTGAAGAGAGTAATGAAGAATATGCCAACATTTGTTTTATAGCAAATTCGAATCGAGACTTAGACTCCGAGACAGACTCAGACTTAGATTCAGATAAGGAAATCGATGTTAGTAATTTTAAAATTCATGTTAAAGTTTCAAAGTATATTGATGAACTCTGTCTTAGTCTCAAGGTATCTCTTGGAAAGAAAAATTTGAAGGAAAAATTTTCGAACTAAAGAAGGAAAATTCCATATTGAGGCAACAGGAAATTTCTTGGAAAGAAAAATTTGAAAATCTAAACAAAAACTTTGTTGTTTTAAAAGAAAATGCAGATTCTCTTTCAAAGGAAAATACATTTTTGAAAGAGATATTTCAAATATCTCAAATAAGTTTTCAAATGGATCTGAAAAGCTAGATAAAATTCTTTCAATTCAAAGACCTTATTTTAACAAATCAGGTTTAGGAATGACACCAGAAACTATTACTTTAATTGATTTTCCAAAAGTTAAAGAAAGAATCAAACAAAGACCCACTAAAACATTTTACAAAAATCATTTTCAAAAAGTTTTTGTAAAACCCGTTGGCCGAAGTGCTCTTAAATGTTCAAAGTGTAACAGCTCAGAACATTTCGAAAAGGATTATCCTAAAGTTTGGAGACCAGTTAAGAGAGATTGTGCAAATATTGTCTTTGGAACTAACTCCCCTGGACCCAAGAAAATATGGTTACCAAAGAAAACTTGAAATCTTCTTATAACTGCAGGTCACTATCAAGAAAAAGATCAAATGGTATTTGGATAGTGGTTGTTCGAGACATATGATAGGAGATTCAAACTGCTTTATAAAGCTTACTCAAGTAAATGGTGGAAAAGTCTCTTTTGGTAGAAATAGTAAGGGAAAAATTATTGGATGTGGAACTGTCAAGATTGGAAGTCTCACAATCAACAATGTTTCCTTGGTGGAAGGCTTGAAATATAATCTACTCAGTATAAGTCAACTGTGTGACATTGGATTCAAAATCAATTTTCAAGAAGGCATTTGTTCAGGAACTGGTAAAGATTTGTCTCAATCTTTTACTGGACGAAGACATGTAAACATCTATCTACTGGACATTAAACTAGAAAGCTCTCAGTGTCTAATTTCTATTCAATATGAAGAAAATCTTGGCCATGTCAATATGAAGCAGATAGCCAAAATTTCCTCCAAGAAGTTTGTTCGTGGACTGCCTAACTTGAGTTATCAAAAGTCAGAATTATGCACATCATGTGTTTTGGGAAAATAGGTAAAAAGTTCTTTTAAACTTATAAATCAAGTTTCTACTCATCGTGTTTTGCAGCTTCTGCATATGGATCTTTTTGGACCAACCAAAACACAAAGTATTGGTGGAAAGAAATACTGCTTAGTAATCATGGATGATTATTCTCGCTTTACATGGGTATTCTTCTTGGCAAGTAAGTCTGAAGCATTTTCTCATTTTTCAAAGTTTGCTAAGAAAATTCAAAATGAGAAAGGATATGCTATAACAAGCATCCAGACAGACAAGTTTCTGTGATGAATTTGGTTTAAAGCATGTTTTCTCTTCGCCATATACTCCGGAGCAAAATGGAGTTGTGGAAAGAAAGAATATATCATTACAAGAAATGGCAAGAACTCTTTTAATTGAAAGTAACATTTCTTCTCGTTTTTGGGCTGAAACAGTTTCTACAGCTTGTTATATCATTAACGGAGTATTTTTAAGGCCTATTTTAGAGAAAACTCCTTATGAGGTGTTTAAAGGAAAGAAGCCAAATGTTTCTTATTTTCAAGTGTTTGGTTGCAAATGTTTTATTCTGAAAAATGCATATGATCGAACTGGTAAGTTTGAAAAAAAGTCAGACGAAGGTATTTTTCTTGGCTACTCAACATCAAGCAAAGCTTACAGAGTATTCAACAATAAGACTCAGTCTATTGAAGAATCTATGAATGTCAAGTTTTAAGACTCTACACAGAATCAAGTGATAGAGACTCAACTTGAAGAAACTGAACCTGCACGAGATGTTACAAAGTCTACTTCCCCCACAGAAGTTCAAACTCCTGAAATTCAACAACGGGAAGAACCAAAAGATTCAACTGAAGCAGAGGATAAGCAGACTCAAAAATCAACCAACAATTGGAAGCATAAGTCTAGTCATGCCAAAGAACTTATCATTGGCAACATTGATGAAGGAATTCGTACCAGATCCAAAAGGAGAGAAGAGTTTAGTGCTTTGGCACTTATTTCAGAAATTGAGCCCAAAATATAGAAGAAGCCTTAGCTGATGAAAGCTGGATTAAAGTCTTGCAAGAAGAACTCAAACAGTTCCACATCAACGATGTTTGAGAATTAATTCCTAAAGCAAAAGGTAAATCTATTATTGGAGCTAAATAGATTTTCAGGAACAAAATAGATGAGAAAGGAAAAGTAATAAGGAACAAAGCAAGACTTGTGGCCAAATGATACACACAAGAAGAAGGGATAGACTATGATGAGACCTATGCACCAGTAGCGAGGTTAGGAGCAATTAGATTACTTCTTGCTTTTGCTTGCTTTAAAAATTTCAGGTTATTCCAAATGGATGTAAAGAACACATTCCTAAATGGATTTATCCGAGAAGAAGTTTATGTGGAACAACTACCTGGTTTTGAAGATCCAAGAAAGCCAAATTCAGTTTACAAACTGAAAAAGGCTCTGTATGGACTGAAGCAAGCACCTCGAGCCTAGTATGAAATGTTAAGTAATTTTCTAACTAAAAATTGATTTGTTAAAGGGAAAGGTGATACTACCTTATTCATTAAAAAGGAATGTAAAGATTTTCTACTTGTTCAAATTTATGTTGATGACATTATTTTTTGTTCACCTAATGAAAGTCTATGTAAGAAATTCTCTAGATGCATGCAGGATGAATTCGAAATGAGCATGATGGGTGAGCTAAATTTTATTCTGAGATTACAAGTAAAACAGTCAATATAAGGAATTTTCATTCACCAAGAGAAGTATGCGAAAGATCTCATCAAGAAGTTTGGATTGGAAAACTGCAAAAAGACAGAGACTCCTATGTCAAGTTCTTCAAAGCTGGATAAAGATGAAGAATGAAAGACTGTGGATCAAAAGTTATACAGGATCATAATTGGATCACTTATTTACTTTATTGCATCTAGACTTAACATTTTGTTTAGTGTTTGTATTTGTGCTAGATTCCAATCAAATCCCAAAGAATCTCATCTTAGTGCAGCAAAGTGAATTATCAAATATGTTGCAACTACCCCAAAGCTATGTCTATGGCATCCTAAAGAAGGAGAATTTACTCTCCTTGGATATTCAGACGCAGATCTTGCAGGATACAAAGTGGATAGAAAGAGTACTGGTACATGTCAACTGCTTGGCAACAAGCTGCTATCATGGTTTTCAAGAAAACAGAGTATAATAGCTCTTTCAATAGCTGAAGCGGAATAGTTAAAAGACTTTGGAATTGAAGAATCATGCACTGAAGTCAAATGCGATAACACAAGCGCCATCAATCTCACAAAGAATCCAATTCTTCACTCAAGAGCAAAGCATATAGAAGTACGTCATCATTTTATTAGAAATCATATTCAAAATTGAGAAGTTTTGATTCAATTCATTGACTCGAAAAATCAACTTGCGGACATATTTACAAAGCCACTGGATAAAAGCTTATTTGAGTCTATTCGTGGAAGAATGAACATTCTATCGTTTGCCAGGTAAATCTGAAGGTGTTCAGACTCAGAATTTCCAGATGTTAAAATTGTAAGTAAATTCCTTCTATTTTAATGTGAAGTTATCTTTAGATAAAATTTTGAAAAGGTATGTTATCTTTTTATTATTTTGTCCATTTTATTTTTAGAAGTTATCTTAATTGATGATTGTTTATTTTCAAAAAGGAAGTTATTATTTTGAAAAAGACAGCTATTTTTAAGGCAGTATATCATTTTCAGAAGAGGCAGTTTTTACCTTTTCATTGCGACGCTTCGTATACCTGCTTTATATATTGTTGAAACCGTCTTCTTCATATATGCTCACTTTTTGAAACCCTAGAATACTGTGATCTTACTGTTACTCATCTACTTGAGTTTCATCCAAAAAGTTTTAACCTTTTCGAAAGAGCAAGTTGGAGAAATTCCCCTAGACTTTGACAATGTCTTCCCAAAGAAAGTCTTCCAGAATCGCAAGTCGGGGACCACAGCGTATGCGTGAGGGACCTATGCATTTCGATCTGACCGAGGAAGAAGATTCTCCTCCTCAACAAGAGCAACTGCCAAGACAACATTCTCAACCGTGCCAACAAGCAACACAAAATCCTCCTCCACAGTAAGAACAAGAAGAAGTTATTGAAGATGTTGAACCTATAAGGACTTAAAAACCCCAATTTCTTTATAGACTGTATTCGAGCTTGAAGAAGGGTGATTTTGCTATGAACTTGATCATTAAGTTCTTAAAAGCACACGGTTACAAAAATGAGACTTTCTTCTTGAATACTATGGAAAGAATAGGAGTTGTGCCTCAGGGTTTGGCAAAATGGTCGTTCAAGAATTTTCCTAGTGATCCGAGTGTTAGACAACCAGAGGAGAAATACGACGATGAAAAGTTGTTTGTTCATTTTCAGCCTAGGATGGGCATTGCTGCAAAGGTTGGTGGTGAAGGGACGAACCTATTTCGTTCAAAAGACCACAAAAGGTGTTACTGGAATTTACTGAAAAGAGGGATTATGAACCCTAGGAGCGTGGATTTCGACTTTCTCGATTCTTTAAAGATTAATTTGAGAGAAAAGCTTGGTTTGCTTCAAGTTGAACACTTTTGCACCGAGACGACCGTCGTGTATCCCGAACTTACTACCGATTTTTATTCGAATCTTTTCTTTATAGATGCGAATAAATTTAGTTTTTTCTATAAGGGATAAAGAATGTGTAGTTGATGTAGACACCTTGGCCGATATAATTGGTCTGGAAAGAGGGAGATTCCAACCAATTGGTGCATCTTATGCCCATGCTACCTTGTTTATAGTGAATGACAGGATGGTCGAAGGTAAAATTTCTTATTCAAGGTTGAATGCCCTTAACATCCTTCTTCACAAGGTGGTCATTAACTGCATTAGGGCAAAGTCTACTTCAAATACTGATGTCTCTCGTTCTGAAGCAAAACTAATGTACGCAATCAACACTGGTTGCAAGTTCTCTCTGCCTCACACAATTCTCATGCACATGTGTAGAACTGTGGTGAAAGACAAAGGATAGCTCCCTTACTTTGCGCTTATCTCTCAACTATTTAAGCATTTCAATATCAAACTCCCTACTCTTCTTTGTGCTAGAACCATTCCTTCAATGGTTATTGGTCTCATAATGGTTTCCAAAATGATATTGAAGGAACTGAGCAAGGAGTTGGAGAGCTTTAAGGAGAAGTCACCTATGAAGGTGAAGCAAGACTCTGTTGCAAAGAAGAGGAAGGGAAAAGAGCCTATGACAGAACCTATGAAGAAAAGAAGATCTCTCATCTTGGAAGACGAGGAAGAAGATGATGATGATCTCACTATCTTAGCTCTTGCGCTGCGGAATCTACAGAGTTATGTAAGCCCTACCATGATCAGAGAACGAGAAGGAACAAAGAGAAAAGGAGAAGAAAGAGAAGAAGCAAGAAGAGAAGAAGAAGGAAGAAAAAGAGATGAACAAGAAGGAAGAAGAAGCGAAGAAAGAAGGAGTCGCGATGACTCTTTTGAACCAACACTTGCTACATCCGATGATTCGGAGAAGACAAGAAGTGAGAAGACTAGAGAACAACATAACTACAGTGCCGAAGCAGAGCTTGAAGAAGAACATATCTCTCCACCTGAAGGCATGAAGACAGGGGAGATGCTGTAAATCGAGGTACTTCTTCACCCATCTTTACTAGTGATGTTAGTAGATCTTCACAAGACTCAGTAGAGGTCTATGCCGCTCAATTCCCTGAAGCAGATTTTGAGGCATACACTCCTAGTCATGGTGATAGAACAACTAATGTTCCCCCTCATTTTCAAACTCTTGCAATTGATTCGGCTGGTCCTAGCATTGCTATAGATCACTCTCCAGATTTTCAGCGAGTGATGGAACTTCTTTTAGAATTAAAGGGACAACAATATGCTTTTGAGTTTGAAATGAAGCACATGATGACCGTCTTCAAGGCATCTACCAACTATGAGTTTAGGACACCTGGAGTGCCAAAACTTGGCACGAAGGGACACTTAAGTGCCAAAACTTTGGAAAGGTACACTTAAGTGTCAAAATCGGAGTAAAATAGATCACTTGAGTGCAACTCCAGCCAAATGGCTGACGTGGCAATTTTCCGTCGAGGTGAGTGTAAAACGACGTTGTTTTGCACGCTGACGTGATGAGAAAATGCAAAAACGACGTCGTTTTGTGTTTGATATGTAAATAATTAATATAAAAATGAATTAAGTTTAATTTAAACTTGAATTTATTTAAAATATTCTAAAAATGGAAAACTTAAAATTAAAAATTAAAAATTTGAAAAAGGGGGGGGGGAAGGAGGCGGCCGGGGCCGAGTCCCGCCGCCGCCGCCGTTGCGCCGGAAGGGCCAACGACGGAGGGGGTGGGTCGGCCGGGGTGGCCGGCCCCGGCGACCGGTGGCGAGGGCCGCGAGCCGTCGCCGGATCCGGGCGAGGGCTGCGACCCTCGCCGCCTCCCCGCGTTGCCGAGAAGGCCCTCGCCCCGATTTGGGCGTGGGCTCGCGGCCCTCGTCGCCGGTCGACTAGGGGCCCGCCACCCCGCCGACCCTCCCCCCTTTGTCGCCGGCCCTTCCCGGCGGTGGCGGGGAGGCGGCGACGGCGAGGGTCGGCCCTCGGCCACCTCATTCGGGCCCTTTTTTTTTAAATGTAAATTTTATTTTTTTTCTAATTTTTAGACTATTTTAAATAAATTTAATTTTATATATAATTTAATTAATTTTTATATTAATTATTTACACATTTTTATTTTTTATAATATTTTAGCTAGTAGTTTAATTTTTATTTTACAAACGACGTCGTTTCGGGTGAGTTTGAGCAGAGTCAGCTCTCCGGCGAGCCACGTAGGCAAGAAAAAATAATAAAATATTGCCACGTAGGATTTCCGGCAAGGTTCGCCGGAGGTGGCACTTAAGTGTCCCACTTTTCAAAGAAAGTGACACTTAAGTGTACATTTTCAAAGTTTTGGCACTTAAGTGTCTTCTCGTGCCAAGTTTTGGCACTTGGGCTATTCTTTTGCCTGCCGACTCTCTTCAAGATCAGATTCAAGCCCTCAAGCAAGAACATGCAAAGGGTGTGGATATTCAACAACTTAAGGAGTCTTTGTAGAAGCTTGAAGACACTTTCAAGTCCATGGGGGATTTCCAGCTCATTCGTATCCCCAAGCAGCCCTAATTCAAACCAACTCTTTTAATCGTTTTTGTCTCCACTTTTTGGGTCTTGATGTAGAGTGTTGGCTGACTCATACTCCTCCTGATTCCATGCTTGATGAAGTATTCATCGATTCTACTATACCACGCTCGTGGTGCTTGTTTTAACCCATAAAGGGCTTTCTTGAGTTTGAGAACTTTTTCTTCTTGGCCTTTGAGGATAAAGCCTTGTGGTTGTTCTATGTATATTTTTTCTTGAAGATATCCATTTAAGAATGCCGACTTCACATTCTTCCATTCTTTTTGTGCTACTAGGGCTATGAGTGTTCGAATAGTATCAAGGCGAGCGACAGGGGCAAAAGTTTCAGTATAGTCGATACCTGGTTGTTGCAAGTATCCTTTAGCCACAAGCCTTGCTTTATGCTTATGGATTGTACCATCCGCGTTGAGCTTTGTCTTGACGCCAATGATCTCTTTGTCTTCGGGTCGATCGACAAGCTCCCAAGTTTCATTTTTCTCGATCATCTTGATCTCTTCCTCCATGGCTTTTATCCAGACTTCTTCTTTGGATGCTTGTTCGTAGTTTTCTGGTTCCAAAATAGCAAAGTTGCATGTGTCATAAATTTTTCTAAGGGCTTTTACCCTTAGTACTAGAGACTCTGGAGTAGATTCTTCTTGCGTTACTCTTGGAGAGCTTGGTGGAGTTATGTCGTGAGTGGTGGAATCCAGTACTTCTCCTTCTTCTTGTGACGTTGACTCCTCTTGAGCAGGTGGTATGTCTAGCAAGGTGATGTACTTCTTCTCAATCTTCTCGTCCTCCTAATTCCAGGCAGCATTCTCGTTGAACTCGACGTCTCGACTAATCATAAGCTTCTTGGTTCTTAGGTTGTAAACCCGATAGCCTTTTGATTGGTCACTGTAGCTGAGGAATATTCTTTTTTCTGTCTTTTCATCTAGCTTACTCCTTTTTTGAGCAGGGATGTGGACATAGCATATGCATCCGAATACCTTGAGGTGCTTTGCTTAAGGCTTCCTTCCACTCAATGCTTCGATTGGAGTTTTATTTTGGACTGCTTTAGTTGGACACCTATTTAAGATGTATACTTCCGTGTAGACTGCTTCTGCCAAGAACGAGTTAAGAAGTCCTCTTTCCTTTAGCATAGACCTTGCCATCTCCATGACGGTTTTATTTTTTCTTTCGGCTACTCCATTTTGCTCTGGGGCGTAGCCAACAGTTAGTTGATGATGGACTCCTTCATTTTCACAGAATTTATTAAACTCCTTTGAATTGTATTTTGTGCCTCTGTCACTCCTTAGGATTTTGATTCGTTGGCCACTCTGATTCTCGACGTGGTTCTTGAATTTTCTGAAGATAGAAAAACCTCTGATCTTTCTCGAAGAAAGTGTTAGAGAAAACTTGTTTATTGTTTTGAAGTTGACAAAACCTTTCCAAAGTCTATGTCTGGAGATCTGAAGACTTTATCGTCAAAGTCTGAAGACCGACAATTCACCAGATGATAATCTCAAAGTCTATCCTCACTGGCAGTTTCAGACTGAAATATGAAGATTTATCCGAATGTAGGATTATTATCTAGATAAAGTCTATCTTCAAAGCTTCGTTTCGTATGGTTATAGGAAGATCTTATAGCTGTAATTCACACATACTTGATTAATTATTCTTATTGGAAACTACTCCGATATGAAGATCTTTGAAAGGCAAGCTAAACTTGGAAGGTTCTACTTATGGAAACTTAAGATCCTGATTTGTATGGGCGAGCAGGATTGACGGGTTTTTAACACAAATTATCTAACGACTCGAGTCCACCATAATTGATTCTGTCCAACGGGTAGATTGGAAGAATTCCTTTAGAAAGTACCAACAGTGGAGAAGGCATGAAGGAGTATTTAAGGATTGATTTCTTGGTTGTTCGATACGGTGCTTGAGAGAGAATTCTAAAGTCTGAAGCCTTTCTAGTCTCTTGCTTCTTCATTCATCGAGCAAAACATTGTATACAAAAGAGAGAAACTCTTAGTGTGACTGCGTGAGAGTTTGATAGACTCATCACCGTAATAGTCAAGATCTCAAGCTGTAACAACTCTTTTGATATCTAGTGGAATCCAGCCAATAGGTTGTCAGCAAAGAGAGTGGACGTAGGCTTAGTCTAAGCCAAACCACTATAAACTTTGTGTTCACTTTCTCTTATCCCTGAACTTCATACTTTTATTTACTGGTTGTTTATTTACATAAAGTTGAAATACTACTTATGTTTAACATCTTCTAAAATCAAATACTTTCATTAAGTCCCGCAGAAATTTTTATTTACACCTGTTCACCCCCCTCTAGGTGTATTCTCTAGCCTCTTTCAGTTTAGAAGATCCAAGAAATCCAAATTCAGTTTACAGATTGAAAAAAGGCTTTGTATGGACTGAAGCAAGCACCTCGAGCCTAGTATGAAAGGTTAAGTAATTTTCTAATTCAAAATGGATTTGTTAAAGGGAAAGTAGATACTACCTTATTCATTAAAAATGAAGGTAAATATTTTTTACTTGTTCAAATTTATGTTGATGACATTATTTTTGGTTCACCTAATGAAAGTCTAAGCAAGAAATTCTCTAGATGCATGCAGGATGAATTCAAAATGAGCATGATGGGTGAGCTAAATTTCATTATGAGATTACAAGTAAAACGGTCAATAGAATGAATCTTCATTCACCAAGAAAAGTATACGAAATATCTCATCAAGAAGTTTGGATTGGAAAACTGCAAAAAGACAGAGACTCCTATGTCAAGTTCTTCAAAGCTGGATAAAGATGAAGAAGGAAAGACTATGGATCAAAAGCTATATAGGAGCATAATTGGATCACTTCTTTACTTTACTGCATCTAGACCATTTTGTTTAGTATTTGTATCTGTGCTAGATTCCAATCAAATCCCAAAGAATCTCATTTTAGTGCAGCAAAGCGAATTATCAAATATGTTGTAACTACTCCAAAGCTAGGTCTATGGTATTATAAAGAATGAGACTTTACTCTCCTTGGATATTCAGACGCAGATCTTGCAGGATGCAAAGTGGATAGGAAGAGTACTTCTGGTACATGTCAACTGCTTGGCAACAAGCTGGTATCATGGTTTTCAAGAAAACAGAGTAAAGTAGCTCTTTCAATAGCTGAAGCGGAATATGTAGCACTTGGGAGTTGCTGCTCTCAAATCCTATCAATGAGGCAACAGTTAAAAGATTTTGGAATTAAGGAATCATGCACTGAAATCAAATGCGATAACACAAGCGCCATCAATCTTACAAAGCATCCAATTCTTCACTCAAGAGAAAAGCATATAGAAATACGTCATCATTTTATTAGATATCATGTTCAAAATGGAGAAATCTTGATTCAATTCATTGACTCGAAGAATCAACTTGCGGACATATTTACAAAGCCAATGGATAAAAGCTTATTTGAGTCTATTCGTGCAAGACTGAACATTCTATCGTTTGCTGGGTAAAGTCTGAAGGTGTTCAGACTCAGAATTTCCGGATGTTAAGACTGTAAGTAAATTCATTCTATTTTAATGTGAAGTTATCTTTGGATAAAATTTTGAAAAGGTACGTTATCTTTTTATTATTTTGTTCATTTTATTTTTAGAAGTTATCTTAATTGATGATCTTTTATTTTCAAAAAGGAAGTTATTATTTTGAAAAAGACAGTTATTTTTAATGCAGTTTATCATTTTCAAAAAAGGTAGTTTTTACCTTTTTATTGTGACGCTTCGTATACCTGCTTTATATATTGTTGAAACTCGTCTTCTTCATTTATACTCACTTTTTGAAACCCTATAATACTGTGATCTTACTGTTTCTCATCTACTTGAGTTTCATCCAAAAAGTTTTAACCTTTTCGAAAGAGCAAGTTGGAGAAATTCCCCTAGACTTTGACAATGTCTTTCCAAAGAAAGTCTTCCAGAATCACGAGTCGGGGACCACAGCGTATGCGTGAGGGACCTACGCATTTCGATCTGATCGAGGAAGAAGATTCTCCTCAACAAGAGCAACTCAAAAGACAACATTCTCAACCGCGCCAACAAGTAACACAAAATCCTCCTCCACAGCAAGAACAAGAAGAAGTTATTGAAGATGTTGAACCTGTAAGGACTCAAAACCCCCAATTTATTTATAGACTGTATTCGAACTTGAAGAAGGGTGGTTCTACTATGAACTTGATCGATGAGTTCTTAAAAGCACACGGTTACAAAAATGAGACTTTCTTCTTGAATACTATGGAAAGAATAGGAGTGGTGCCTCATGGTTTGGCAAAATGGTCGTTCGAGAGTTTTCCTAGTGATCTGAGTGTTGGACAGCCAGAGGAAAAAGACGACGATGAAAAGTTGTTTGTTCATTTTCAGCTTAGGATGGACATTGTTGCAAAGGTTGGTAGTGAAGGGACGAACCTATTTCGTTCCAAGGACCACAAAAGGTGTTACTTGAATTCACTGAAAAGAGGGGTTATGAACCCTAGGAGCGTGGATTTTGACTTTCTTGATTCTTTAGAGATTAATTTGAGAGAAAAGCTTGGTTTGCTTCAACTTGAACGTTTTTGCGCCGAGACGACCGTCGTGTATCCTGAACTTACTGCCTATTTTTATTCGAATCTTTCGTTTATAGATGCGAATAAATTTATTTTTTCTGTAAGGGATAAAGAATGTGTAGTTGATGTAGACACCTTGGCTAATATAATTGGTGTGGAAAGAGGGAGATTCCAACCAATTGGTGCATCTTATGCCCATGCTACCTTGTCCATAGTGAATGACAGGATGGTCGAAGGCAAAATTTCTTATTCAAAGTTGAATGCCCCCAACATCCTTCTTCATAAGGTGGTCATTAACTGCATCAGGCCAAAGTCTACTTCAAAGACTGATCTCTCTCGTTCTGAAGCGAAACTAATGTAAGCAATCAACATTGATTGCAAGTTCTCTCTGCCTTACACAATTCTCATGCACATGTATAGAACTGTGGTGAAAGACAAAGGATAGCTCCCTTACTCTGCGCTTATCTCTCAACTATTCAAGCATTTCAATATCAAACTCCCTGCTCTTCTTTGTGCTAGAACCATTCCTTTAATGATTATTGGTCTCAAAATGGTTTCTAAAATGAGACTGAAGGAGCTGAGCAAGGAGTTGGAGAGCTTTAAGAAGAAGTCCCCTGTGAAGGCGAAGCAAGACTCTGTTGCAAAGAAGAGGAAGGGGAAATAGCCTATGACAGATTCTGTGAAGAAAAGAAGATCTCTCATCTTGGAAAATGAGGAAGAAGATGATGATGATCTCACTATCTCAGCTCTTACCCTGCGGAATCTACAGAGTTATGTAAGCCCTACCAAGATCAGAGAACGAGAAGGAACAGAGAGAAGAGGAGAAGAAAGAGAAGAAGGAAGAAGAGAAGAAGAAGAAGAAGGAAGAAAAAGAGATGAACAAGAAGGAAGAAGAAGCGAAGAAAGAAGGAGTCGCAATGACTCTTTTGAACCAACACTAGCTGCATCCGATGATTCGGAGAAGACAAGAAGTGAGAAGACTGGAGAACGACATCACTACAGTGCCAAAGTAGAGCTTGAAGAAGAACATATCTCTCCACCTGAAGGCATGAAGACAGGGGGAGATGCTGTAAATAGAGGTACTTCTTCACCCATCTTTACTAGTGATGTTAGTAGATCTCCATAAGACTCAGAAAAGGTCTCCCTGAAGCAGATTTTGAGGCATACACTCCTAGTATAGAACAACTGATGTTGCCCCTCATTTTCAAACTCCTGCAACTGATTCGACTAGTCCTAGCACTACTATAGATCACTCTACAGATTTTCAGCGAGTGATGGAACTTCTTTTAGAATTAAAGGGACATCAATATGCTTTTGAGTTTGAAATGAAGCACATGATGACTGTCTTCAAGGCATCTACCGACTCTGAGTTTAGGACACCTAGAGTGCCAAAACTTGACACGAAGGAACACTTAAGTGCCAAAACTTTGGAAAGGTACACTTAAGTGCCAAAATCGGAGTAAAATGGATTACTTAAGTGCCATTCCAGCCAAATTGCTGACGTGGCAATTTTCCGATGAGGTGAGTGTAAAACGACGTTGTTTTGCATGCCGACTTGACGAGAAAATGCAAAAATGACGTCGTTTTGTGTCCGATGTATAAATAATTAATATCAAAATTAATTAAATTTAATTTAAACTTAAATTTATTTAAAATATTCTAAAAAAAAAAAACTTAAAATTAAAAATTAAAAATTAAAAATTTGAAAAAAAGGGGGTGGTGGGCGAAGGTGGCGGTGGCGGCAAGGGCTCAGCCCTCCCACCACCCACCCCCCCCCAATTTTTTTAAATTTAATTTTTTTTTAATTTTTAAAATATTTTAAATAAATTTAAGTTTATATATAATTTAATTAATTTTTATATTAATTATTTACACTTTTTTATTTTTTATAATATTTTAGCCGGTAGTTTAATTTTTATTTTGCAAACGATATCGTTTCGGGTGAGTTTGAGCCGAGTCAGCTCTTCGGCAAGCCACATAGGCAAGCAAAAATAATAAATTATTGTCACGTAGGATTTCCGGCAAGGTTTGCCGAAGGTGGCACTTAAGTGTCCCACTTTTCAAAGAAAGTGACACTTAAGTGTACATTTTCAAAGTTTTGGCATTTAAGTGTCCCCTCGTGTCAAGTTTTGGCACTTGGGCTGTTCTTCTGCCTACCGACTCTCTTCAAGATTAGATTCAAGCCCTCAAGCAAGAACATGCAAAGGGTGTGGATATTCAATAGCTTAAGGAGTCTTTGCAAAAGCTTGAAGACACTATCAAGTCCATGGGGGATTTCCAGCTCGTTCGTATCCCCAAGTAACCCTAATTCAAACCAACTCTTTTTAATCGTTTTTGTCTCCACTTTTTGCTGTTGACAAAAAGGGGGAGAGTGCAAATTTGTTTTTTATTGACTTTTGACTTGGACTTTAGACTTGGACTTTACTTTTTGTGGACTTTTTTATTATGGTTTAGTTTGACATTTGACGTTGGATATTGTTAATCTTTTGATGCTTGCAAGTGTAGTGGTTTAGTTTGCGATATTACTTATAAATAGTTTGTACTAACATATGTTGTGTGGTTGCAGAATCAAAGTTTTTAAAGTCCTAATTACATTTATAAGATATTATATATTGCATAAGTATTGTTTTGCAGATTAAAAAGTTTTCCAAAATCTGCAACAAAGTTTTGTCACCATAAAAAATGGGGAGATTATTAGAGAAAACTCCTTTATTGTTTTGAAGTTGACAAAACCTTTCCAAAGTCTATGTCTGAAGATCTGAAGACTTTATTGTGAAATTTTGAAAACCGACAGTTCACCAGATGATAATCTCAAAGTCTATCATCACTAGCAGTTCCAGACTGAAATATGAAGATTTATCCGAATGCAGGATTATTATCCAGATAAAGTTTATCTTCAAAGTTTCGTTTCGTATGGTTATTGGAAGATCTTATAGCTGGAATTCACACATACTTGATTGATTATTCTTATTGAAAACTACTCCGATATGAAGATCTTTGAAAGGCAAGCTAAACTTGGAAGGTTCTACTTATGGAAACTCAAGATCCTAATTTGTATGGGCAAGTAGGATTGACGGGCTTTCAACACAAATTATCTAACGACTCGAGATCATCTTAATTGATTCTGTCCAATGGGTAGATTGGAAGAATTCCTCTGGAGAGTGCCAACGGTCGAGAAGGCATAAAGAAGTATTTAAGGATTGATTTTTTGGTTGTTCGATATGGTGCTTGAGAGAGAATTCTAAAGTCTGAAACCTTTCTAGTCTCTTGCTTCTTCATTCATCGAGCAAAACATTGTATACAAAAGAAAGAAACTCTTAGTGTGATTGTGTGAGAGTTTGATAAGACTCATCACCGTGATAGTTAAGATCTCGAGCTGTAACAACTCTTTTGATATTTAGTGGAATCCAGCCAATAGGCTGTCAGCGAGGAGAGTGGATGTAGGCTTGGTCTAAACCGAACCGCTATAAACTCTGTGTTTACTTTCTCTTATCCATGAACTTCATACTTTTATTTACTGGTTGTCTATTTACATAAATTTGAAATACTGCTTATGTTTAACATCTTCTAAAATCAAATACTTTCATTAAGTCCTGCGAAAATTTTTATTTACACCTATTCACCCCCCTCTAGGTGTATTCTCTAGCGTCTTTCAGAAAGTATACCCACATCATTCTTGTGTAATCATCAATGAATTGGATGAAATATTTATTCTGATTGAGTGTGGGGGTTCTCATTGGTCCACATACGTCCGTATGGACTAACTCTAATGGCTTCTTAGCTCTCCATGTGCCTCCAGATGGGAAGGATTGTCTCTATTGTTTTCCAAGGAGACAACCTTCACAAATATCTGAAATTTCTGATATAGCTGGAAAGTCTCTCATCATATTTTTCTGATGGAGAGTTTTTAGCCCAGCAAAATTGAAGTGGCCAAATCTTCGATGCCATAGCAATGAATCATCAAGTTGAGCTTTCATGGCTATATCTTTGACATATTTCCATCGAATAGGAAAATTCTTATTTTCCATCTTAATAGAGGCAATGACATTTTTATATTTATCATAGATAATGTAGGCATCTCCACTAAAATATAGAGAATACCCACTTTGTATCATTTGGCCCACACTTAAGAGATTTTGTGCAAGACGAGGGACTATATATACATTATGTATATATTTTGGGCCTTTATTCGTTTCCATGGCGATGGTGCCTTTTCCTTTGACATCTACTAATGCACCATTGCCTAACTTTACTTGGGATTTCACCGACTTATCTATATTAGTGAATATAGATTCGTCCTTCGTCATGTGATTGCTACACCCACTATCAATGTACCATGTTTCATTTTTATTATTATTTGCCGCTTGGCCTGCGTAGAATGTATTCTCTTCACTTTCTTTTTTTCCTACATAGTTTGCTCGATTATATGTTTTCGAGCGACAATCTTTTTCTACGTGGCCATATCTTTTACAAAAGCGGCATTTATTTTTTATTTTTAAACCAACAATCCTTCTGCAAATGATTTGTTTTTTTTTTTTGCAAATACCACATGGTGGATAGTTTTCCTTTTGTGTAGTTTCTCCTCTTTTTTTTTTTTTTTTTTTTTTTTTTTTTTTTTCCATGAGCTCTTTCCACCATTTTTAGATTGATGAGATCATATATTTACTTTAGACTGAAAGACACTTTCAACTGGATCTTCATCTTGTGCCATTAGTCTTTTCTCATGTTCTTCCAGAGAGCCAATTAATTCACTCACTGATAGGGTCATCAAGTCCTTAGTTCCTTCTATAGTTGTAACTATGGAGTTGTATTTTTTTGGTAAGTGATACCAATATTTTCTCAACAACCCTTTGATCAGTTATCCCATCTCCATAGGCTCTCATTTGATTAACTAGTTCCTTTAATTTTCCACAATATTCATGTACGGTTTCATAATTTTTCATTTTGGAATTCTCAAAATCTCTTCTCAGAGTTTGAAGGCGAATAGTGTGTACCTTTTCCGATCCTTGAAATTCTTCTCGTAGTATATCCCAAGCCCCTTTTGCAGTCCTTGCTCCAATTATTCTTGGAAATACGGTTTCTGAGAGTGCTTGCTGGATAAAGTATAGTGCCCTTGCATCCTTTTGTAGTTGATCCTTCGAAACACTTGCACCTTGTAGCAGAGCCTCGCAACCTTTTTCCAGGATGGCCCATAAGTCTTGGGCCATCAAGAATGTAGTCATTTTTATGCTCCAAAAGTCATAGTTGTTCCCATCAAAACTGGGAATGGGAAATGAGGATGAGGTAGAGTTGGCCATGGTTTAGTTATTGGGTATTTGGAAAAGGTAGCTTTAGGAATGGGTAGGTAGGACAAACGCCCAATAACAACCAAAGACGTGGCTCTGATACCACTGATGGTATTTTGCGGAAGCGTGTGTGTGTGCAAGTGTGTATGTGTGAATAAAAGTGGACTACAATGCAAGGGAGTATGGGTAAAAAAGATTTTTATTATGAAAGTTTATATTACAAAGGAAGGAGTGTTTCTAGTTTTTCTACTACATAGAACAAACACCACAACTCCTATTTATAGGCGTGAGTCACCGCCTTCCTCCGCCGACATTGAGTATTTCTGGTTGCTTCTCCATTATTCTGCATATTTCTAGTCTCTGCAGCTCCTTTTGTTGACTTTTCTTTTCTTTTCTTATGCCTTTTTGCTGCCCACGTGGTCTTGCTGCTCATCGTACCAGAAACTTCTTCAATATGTGAGAGTCTTCACTTTTTGGCTTGTCTTGTTTTTCTTGCATTTCACTTTCACTTTTCACTGTTCCCGACACTTTTTCTTTCTCTGTGTAGTCTGATGTAGTCTAGAGTTTTTCAAAAATGGATCACTTGTTAATACTCCAGCATGGGAAAACGCTGGCTGAGTTGCTCAGCTGGTCCGACAAAGAGCTGCATTAACCGATGGTAGATACGCAGTTGGCATTCCACGGCAGCAGTGCGATGCGGACTGTGTATTGGACTCCGGCAAACCGCTACTTCTTTGGCTCTGAGGTTTTCCTTTCTCATTGAACATATTCATCCAGTGCAGTGAAAATTTGGTTTCTCCATCTTTCCTGGCACGTTTAGGCTCTTTTCCTTAACTTGATCTGAGGTATACTTGTAATTAGAGAATGGGTTACATAAGTGATGCTTTGAAATTGAAGGGATACGACATTTTACTCAAGAGAGTTGTCAGAATGTGGATGTTCATGTATCTAGCGATGGTGGTCCCGTTACTTATCAGCAATTCTAGTTTATTCGACGTTTATCCTAAACTTACTTCTAAGGAAACCTTCAAGCAAATGGCAACATAAAGGTTTCGAGTGCATGTCAAACAAACACCATGTTGACTTTTAGAAACATACAATTTGCGTCACAAGTTTCGCCACTTCGTTTCGCATTGCATCCTGCCATCCTCGCTTATTTACCAACTTGCCCAGTTTTCTTCCCAAACTACCCTGTCTTAAAAAGCACTCAGAAATCATAATCCGGCCTTCTCTCTCCTACTTGCCGCCATCGAGAACCTTGAATCTGGCCTAGATTGAGGTTGGACTGGTCGTAGCTATGGGATACTTACATGACTGCCACGATCCCTGTGAGGTCGAGCTCGTGGCTCTTGTGAGATCAAGGTCGCTCTCATGGCGGGTCGCATGCTACAATGAGAGGATAAGAGGTCCTCAATGCACCGAAGACATCGCTTGCAAAAATTTCAGGAAACAGAGCAGCTCAGAATTGCTTTGGAAAAGGAAGCTTTGAAGCGTGAGGTACTTAGCCTCTAATATTCCACTGACCGAAGTAAATGATTATCAAATCTATACATGTCCCAAAAACTTGAAGCACATTGTTCAATTCCTTTTGGGGATTTCACTTATTGATAGCGGCTAGCAAAATCTGAATTATTCAAAAGAAAAGTCAACCCAGCAGGCGGTTTTTTAACTTTAAAAATAAGACTTTTAATGTCCATAAGTGACCTCTATTTGTCTTCTGCCCGTCCCACTTCACAATTTATAGACCACTGGTCTGAAATAAGAATGTCTCCATGGTTGAAAACTACTTGAATCTGTCGTAGTTTTCCTTTCCCTTTTTCTAACACGCAATGGTCAAGTGAAACGGACGGAAAGTAGGCCTCAAATTATGACTCATTGTTTTTGCAATATCGCAGATAATAGATCCATCTGGCAATAATTATGGCTTGGTGTAGTAAGAAAAATCTTCTTCATTTTATTAAGATCTCTCTCCTCTATCCACTGAACAACCTCTAGAATCTGCGCCATGTTAAAAAGTGACCTTAAGTTGCCTACCCTAAAGAAGCTATTGATGTCGCCAAAGAAATGCATTACTGGCATCAGAATGGCATTATTTGCAGAGGTTTGAAGGCTGCCAACCTATCGATGGATGAGAATGAAGCAAGTTTCTTTTTTCCGAAACTTCTGAGGAGTGCCTTCATCTATATATGTTTTGCTGACTGGAATATCTACTACAACATGATCTGTACGTAGATGACATCAAACATTATGATAGACTTTCTCCATTTATTGTGTAAATTTCATGTGGATACTTTCAACAATTGTCATAATTAATTTTCTAATTTTCATCTCAATTTCTTGTTTGGCTTGCATGTTTAGTTGCATTATTCTCCGTTCCAATGTGCTTCATCCTAAGATACGCACGGTGGCTTGCATTAGTAGTTCGAGAGACACTTCTGATTTTGCGAGATGATACTCTTGTATGAAATGAATTCCAGTGAGCACTTACTTTACTTTAGATAATGTGTGAGGATAGCACCATGGAAAGTGTGCCTTTCGAAGAAAATTAGGAAATAAACTTCTGCCTTCTGACTGAAAGATTATGGGAGTTACTCACTGGAAAGGTAAAATTCTGACAGAAAAAATTATTTAACGAAACATCCGTCTTTATTTCCTTACCCATGCAGTTTACTGTCTTGCGCCTCAGCTCCCATATGAGTACTTGACTCCGTTACAAGCAGCTGTTGGAGTGGTTCAGAAGGTATGTACAAAATTTCTAGTCCTATGGGCTATCCTTCTATTCAGCTGAATATCCAACAACTGGGATAAAAAAAGACATTGATCCTTAAATCTTGAATCATTAAGTTTAGCCCTTATACAAGAAATTTTCATGTCTTACTCTTGCTTATTGTTATTATCTGAATGTAATTCACTAGTGGGCATCAAACATATTTATCTCAAATGTTAATAAGAAATGTTATGCTCTGGGAAAGTTGCAACCTTGCTGTCGTATCGATCTTTTTGTTGTAGGAAACTCCAAATGTCCACATTGTGTTTTCTTACTCTTTTCTAGTTGTTAAGCCATGGTGCTTCTTTGATGAGAGAAAGGTTGTACTTCAATGCAACTTCACATGCAACTTCAAAAATATAATCTCAAATGAGCAACAAAGATATGGCGAAAAAAATAAAATAAAATATGGTAGAATAGAAGTTATGGGACTACGGACTAAACTGCAATTCATTGCAAAACTGATGGATCGCCCTGACAAAAAAGAAAATTGAGAATTGATCACTTTTTGTTCCCTAACCCCAAAAGAAAGGTGAAAGAAGACCCACTGAGAATCATATCATGTCCAGATCAAGTCAAATGGTGCTATTGACTTCGCTTTTAAATGAGTTTGTAGAAATGGGATATTGTAAATCTTCTAGAATAAATGAGATCGTGTTTAATTCAACATTGTTTCAGGGACTCCGGCCTACCATCCCGAAGCACACTCACGCGAAGCTTGGTGAGCTACTGCAGAGTTGCTGGCAGGGGAATGCTAAGATGAGACCCGACTTTGTTGATATAATCACAATCCTGCAGCAAATAGCCAAGGAGGTGAGCCATCATTGCTCACGCAAGCCAATTCCATGTCCATTAAAATCTTCTCATAGACCGAACCCGTCCTTTTGAGTCTTGTGGCGCGAGTGGACTAGAAAAGCCCTTTCAATAGGGCGTCTTGTCCATAGTGAAGAATATGTAAAATTTTGTTTTTCCTAGCCCTCTCTATACTTCTGCTCGTTAATGAAGGCCCTGTTTCTGGTCGTCTCTCGAACTGCCGATTAATTTCGATTTCAATGGCAAACTAGGTTCTTTACAGTGTTTTCCACCCTCGAATACTTGTAGATTTGCCATTTTTCTTTACTAAAACTCAGCTCGTCAAGTGCCAGTTCAAATTCAATTAAGTTTGACTTTTTGGATGTTGCATGTGGAACAGGTTGTAGAAGAGGGGGAGGATCGGCGCAAGGAGCTCCGGAGAGGACATCATTGAATCGCCAGGAGCAGAGTCAAGTAGGCTTTTATTTTCTTCAGCATAAAAAGATCTGTACAGTTCCCGTAGCTGAAAGTGAACGCACAGTATGTATCAATGCTTCTCCTTGCATTTGATTGATTCGTAATGTAGTTAATCATCACTTAAATCTTTCAATGGCGAATGACTTACTGCCCTCCACCAAACCCGGTCACTTTTGCTCCTCCATACCTTAAAATTCGACATTCGTTGCAACTAATGGATCGTAAAGTGGGTGCGACTGAGAAAGCGCCATCTGGAGGAATTTTTCGATGATTCTCTCTTTGGCTGGTAGATTTGAAGCGCAAAAATAATTTTCCTGTCTTTACATAGTCATCTAGAAGGAGAAACTTATGAAGGAAGTTAAAAGAGAATATATAGCGAACTGACTCATATATTTATAGCCCAAATAATCCTGTCTTTAGATAGTCATCTAGAAGGATAAATTTATGAATGAAATTAAAAGAGAATATACAGCGGACTGACTCATATATTTATAGCTCAAATAATTCCGTGCTCATCATGAAAAATGCATTTTGATTCATCTGGATTTTTCTGGAAAATTCATTAATTATTATTGTATGCGATCCCTGCCAAAATGCGAGGGAAGAACTTATATTCCTCATAGTATTTCTTTACATTGTAAAGCAAATCAAAGCATTCTTCAACCACACAAACCTTCAAATTCGTGTAAGCTAGGTGAATAAAAATTTGTGTCAGATAGGCGGAAAAAAATTATGTAAAATAGGGGAATTGTAGAAGTGATATTCCATAAATCCCGTGTATATCTTACATAAAAAATTTGAGGTCTTTTCTACCCAAAGTTTTCACTTGCGCATGTGTCTTACCGTGTTCAACACGCGCAGGGAAAGGGGAGCGAAAGACGTCTAAGGGCAAGTTTGGTAACGTTTCTGTTCCGGGAAATAATTTTTGAACATAAATAGTTTTTTTTCTATTTCTGTTCCCAGGAATGATTTATGAATATAAGAACACGCTTGGTAACTGCAAAAAAAAATTCTATTCCAGGAATAGAAATGCGTTTGGTAAACTTGTATAATTTTATTATTTCTTTTAATTTTTCAATATTTTTATTATATTTTTCCTTTTTTTCTTCTTTCTTTTCTTTTCCTTCTTTCTCCTTTGTGGCGGGTTGCCGACCACGGTGGCGGGCCGGTGACCGGTTGGGTGAGCTCGCTAGAGCCTCGCCTAGCCACCATGAGGCTCGGCCATGCCGGTGGCCTCGGTGGCTAGGCGAGCCTCGCCAAGCCACCGGTGAGGCTCAACCTCGCCCAGGCGGCACGAGGTCGGCCTCGCCCTAGCCTGGCGAGGCCGAGCTCGCCCAGCCACCGGCGAGGCTCGGCCTCGCCAAGCCATCATTGGGCGACACCGACCTAGCGGTGGCTTGGTGAGGCCAAGCCCTGCCCGTGGTTGGGCGGGCTCGGCCTCACCAAATCTAGGCAAGCTTGAGCTCGCCCAACCGAGCCTCACCCAACCATGGCAAGGTCACTGGCCCTCTCAGCCAGTCGCCGGCCATGGCCGAGGCCGGCGACCGGCCAAAAGGAAGAAGAAAGAAGAGGAAAAAAGAATCGAGAGAAAAAATTGTTTATCGGAATTGTTCTCGGGAACAAGAAATAACGTTTTTCTAGTTCTTGTTTCTATTCCAAATATGTTCCCAGGATCAAAAAAATAGATTTTTTGTTTCCATGAACATAAGTTTCCGGGGAACAGAAACACTTTTTAACAAATAGACCTTAATTGTCTAAACACGTAGCGATGAGATGGTCTCTCTGAAAATGAAGGAGTGGGGTCAAAGGACACAAATATCCACATATGTTGCGTTTGGCAGTCGTGATAAAATTTGGGATATGATATGATTTATCATATCCTACATTTGGTACTCGCTCAGGACATAATAAAGTTGGATATAAGGGGGATATAGATAGGATAAAATTATCCCATGGGGGAGGTGAGATAAAGGAGGATATGATTTCTAATGTCCATAATAGGAAAGTTATTTTTCTTGAATAATAAACTTATTAAATTAATAAAATTGATATTATATTTCAATATAAATAATATTTGAATTCTAATTTAAGAAGTTAAAAATAAAAATATAAAAATTTATTTTTAATCAATCCTATTTTAATTAATATATTCAACTTTAATTCTATCTTGTAATAAACATTCAATCTATAAATTAAATATTCATATTTATTATATATTTTAGGTATTTTTTGTATTTTAGGTATGTTGGTATAGTTTATTATTTGATAAAATTTTATTAAAGAATGATGAAAGGGGAAAAAAGAATAATAAAGAAAATAATATTAAAAAAGAGGAAAAATAAAATAAAAATAAATTAAGGAATAGTGTTACGAGAGATTTTCACCATCTCCATTTATGAACATTAATGTTCATTTATAATGATATGCCGTTTATAGAAAAAAAAATGTATATGATATGATGTAAACATATTTGACTTTAATACTGCGATTCACCAAACAATGGACATGATATAAAAAATCCTAGGATTTCATATAATATCTTATCCAGTCCTATCCCAATTAGAAATCCGAATGACCAAACGTAGCCCTAGGGTTTAGTTGATAGCGTCTGCTTCACGAAATGCCCACGTCGTCCATTGGGCAATCTAAGTGAGAGCCACCAATTATAATACATGGAAACCAACTCATCGACATTCCCTTTTTGTCCTTATCCGTCTGCTCTCTCTTTTTGTCTCTAGTCTACCGAGGTTGGGCTTGGCCTAATGTCGACACTCGAGTCCCCAACAACTAGGCCAAGGTCTTCAACGCCTAGGCCTGATTGTATAGAGGCCGAGCCCAAATCCATCAAGATTGAGCTCTTTATCCCAATACTCATGCTCATCCCGATGCTTGAGCTCAAGACTATAGTGCCCCATGCCGAGCTTCTTCGTGCTTGAGCTCGAACAAGGTCTTGAGTTTGCCCTTGATGGACCTAGGTGTGGACATTATGGTCCCTAGCACAGCTGCCGAGGTCTCGAGCAGGCCTCAATGGATTTATGCTTGGGTGCATAAAAAAATTTTATGACTTATTTTTTTAAGTAATCTAAATTTCGAAAAATGACAAAATAATATTTTTATGAAACAAACGAAGCCTAAATTAACATCTTTGTCAATCCAACACGTATTGTGCCTATTCTAGGGATAGCATACATAGCTCAACTATGTGGACCTAACCATGCACAATGGTGTCACAACATTTATGGGAGGAGCTACACGCGAAGGAGGGAGAATTACCAAAAAAGTCATAAACCTATTACAATTATGCCAATTGAGTTCTAAAAACTTTTTTTTTATCAATTTAATCATAAACATTTTACAATTATGCCAATTCAATCCATCTGATCGGCACTGACATTGATGCCGGCCGGGGACAGCTGGCCAACGAACGCTGATGTGATAATTTTTAATATTTTTTTAATATTTTTAATATTTTTTAATATTTTTTGAATTTCTTTTTTTTTTTTTTTTTTTTTCCATCTTCTCCTTCCTTTGGTCGGCGCCAACCAGAGGCGAGGGCCAACGAGGCTCGCCCCCGCCGACCACTGGTGAAGGCGAGCCTCGCCCAACGACGGCGAGGCCGCCGTCGCAAGATTTGGTGAGGCTTGGCCTCGCCCAACCAATGGAAGGGTTGACCTTGCCGGTGGCCTGGGAGGCTCCTCGCCTAGGGACGGCGAGGCTCAACCTCGCCAGATCTGGCGACAATAGCCTCGTCGACCACTGGCGAGGTCAACCCTTATCTTGGCTGGGCGAGGCCCCGCCAGATCTGGTGAGGCTTGGCCTCGCCCATCCATGGCGGGGCTCCTCACCCCCGTCGCTACCGGAGCAAATCAAGCCTCAAATTCAAGGCCTCGACCCCCCGCAAGACGGCGATTCTGCCACCTCAGAGGTGGAGCGGCTTGGTGGACTACGAGAGCTTCCACGGCGGTAAGGACAGGAAGAGCGAGCCTCGCTGGGGCTGCGTGATCATCCATTTAGAGAGTGGGGAGAGGAACCGGTTGGGGAAGCTGGAGTGGAGGAAGGGGTTGACGAAGAGCGGTGTGAACGGCGACGAGACTGCGTAGTGGGAGTTGGCGGCGGCGGTAGTAGTGAGGAAAGGCCCGACTTGCTAGGGCTTTCGACAAGGAGGGACCACAGGGAGCTATAGATTGTCATTGTGCGTGTCAGCGTAGGCGAGCAGTGGGAGCCGACATGGATTTTTTCTCTCGGAGGTTAGAGACAGCTGCCTCGTCGTCGCTGGGCGAGACTCGCTTTCACTAGTGGCCGGTGGGGGCGAGCCTCACCAATGGCCAGCGAGGGCAACCTCACTGGCCCTTGCCTCTGGCCGGCGTTGGCGCTGGCTGGACAGAGGAAGGAGAAGATGGAAAAAAAATTCAAAAAAAATATTAAAAAATTCAAAATATTCAAAAAATAGCCACATCAGCGTTTGCCGGCCGAGACACCCCGGCCATCATCCACGTCAACACGGACCGGCCAATTTTGGCCGGATGGACTGAATTGGCACAATTGTAAAAGGTTTAGGACTAAATTGACCAAAAAAAAAAGTTTAGGATTGAATTAGCACAATTGCAATAGGTTTAGGACTTTTTTGGTAATTCTCCCCGCAAAGGAGGAGGAAAGCATGGAGTGACGATGGGTCAAAGGACACACAATTTAAGTCCAAAGCCACCAATTATAACAGTGAAAATGACATGAATGATTTTTGAAAGTTGATTTAATAGGTAATGTAATTTCTGAAATTTTAATTTATTTAATATGATCCTTAAATTTTAACTTAATGTATAATATGATTTTGAATTTTGAATTTGATGGTTTTTAGATTTTTGGTACATATTCATTAAAAATTATATTGCACATATACAAAAAGTCCAGTAGGACCACATTATATATTGAATCTATAGCGAAAATCCAAAGATCACATTCAATAAATTAAAAGTTCGGGTTCTACATTATGTATGTATCAAAGTCGATATAATATATTGAATAAATTAAGAGTTCATAAATTACATTAAGTATTAGGAAATAAATTTAGAGCTTATATTAAATAATTAAAAGTTTATGAATCATATTAATTATATCATTATTCCGTTATAATATATCGAAAACGACTCACTCACATTCCCCTTTTTTGTCTCGTCCGTCCTCCATCTCTCTCTCTCCCTTCCCTTCTGTCTTAATCGATAGCAAACAAATGTCCAAGTCCTCGTCGGCCTATTCTCCCGTCCACCTGCTCCCTCCCAAGTCCATTGCGGCCGCCAACTTCAATGCAAGGATTTTCGCTCAGTCCCATTAAAGAAAGTGTGACAAGATTATTAATGGAGGAAGAGCAGGCGTGATTTATATTGTTGAAAAATTAATATTGAATTGCTATAAAATATTGAAAAAGAAGAAGGAGAAAAAGCCACTAAAAAATTATAACTATACTCACAGACCTAGAAAACTCTAAATTATGCTCATTATAATATGTTTACCCTCACCTTTTTCTTGTTATATTGAATACCTCAAACTTGTGTCACAAATTTACTCTCCTCTAATTTTGTTTTTTAGCTAGCATGATGTCATTTTTTATTTCATTTAAGCCGCGTAAACACCATATCAAAACTATTTTCTTTCCAACGATTCTCATTAGTAGAACATAAAGTAAATATGTTATGCAATTAAAAGTTTGGGATTTTTATCGTCACAGAAAAAAATTAGAATGAATGTATTACATAGAATATAATTTGGGGATTTTGGAGGGTTATAAGAAATTCATGATGTAAAACGATAGTCTTAGGGACATCGCATGTCCATTATGATGATAAGATTTTCATTCATTTAGTAGCCAACTCTTAAGACTTATAATCAAACTATGTATGGGTAAGTTGTGTTAAAATATTTTATAAACATAATTTTAAATAACGACACCTATATAATCATAAATACATATGCTTTTTGCACTATATTTCAATACCCTTTTATTCTTGGATGAAGACCTGCCGGAGGAGTTCAAGAAAACCCAGTTCGGTGCCATGGCTCTGTTACAGTGGGTGAGTTTGGTCTTGATCGTTGGTGCTTTAGTTTGTACTCTTGCGATTCCTGCATTGAAGCATAAGGATTTGTGGAAGCTCAAACCGTGGAAATGGGAGGTCATGGTCTTGGTCTTGATTTGTGGGAGGTTGGTCTCTGGGTGGATGATTCGATTAATTGTGTTCTTCATCGAGAGGAACTTTCTGCTGCGAAAACAGGTTCTGTATATCTTCTACGGCCTTCGAAAGGCAGTGCAGAACTGCCTGTGGTTGGGATTGGTCTTGATTGCTTGGCATGCTCTGTTCGACAAGAAGGTCGAGAGGGAGATGAACGGTGACAGGTTGAGGTATGTCACCAAGGTGATGGTTTGCTTCTTGGTGGGGACTCTACTGTGGTTGGTCAAGACGCTGATCATCAAGGTGCTGGCATCGTCGTTCTATGTGAGCACCTACTTCGACTGGATCCAGAAGTCTCTGTTCAATCAGTACGTGATCGAGACGTTGTCAGGTCCGCCTGTGATTGAAATTCGGAGGACACAGGAAGAGGAGGAGGAGAACATTGCAGGTGATCTTCAGACTTTACAGAAAGCAGGTGCGACTGTGCCGCCAGATCTAAGGGCGGCGGCTTTTCTGACCAAAGGTGGGATGGTAGTTGGGAGCGGAGGGCTTCAGAGAAGTCCCCGAGAGAAGAACACCAAGCTCTCTCGAAGGCTGTCAGGAAAGAGCGAGGGAGGGATCACAATAGAGCACTTGCACAAGCTGAATCCCAAGAATGTGTCTGCCTGGAATATGAAAAGATTGATTAATATCGTGCGGCATGGATTTTACTCAACATTGGATGAGCGGATACAGGATTCTACTCAAGAGGATGAGTCGGCCACAATGATCAGGAGTGAAAACGAAGCCAAAGCTGCAGCTAGGAAGATCTTTCGAAATGTGGCTAAACCTAATTCAAAGTAAGATCATAGTTCTTCACCACCTGTTTTGAGCATTTGACATAATCCTTGAACGAGGCAATTGCTTCCCTGATTGGATCTCTTTCTGATTAACTGCCGCACTATGTGCGGTTGATATTATCTGGTTTTATGATGGAAAGTGTCCAAGTCAGTTATTTCTTTTATTGTTGTTGCTAGGTTTATCTACTTGGAAGATCTGAAGCGATTCATGAAGGACGATGAAGCATTGAATACGATGAGTCTCTTCGAAGGAGCTGATGAATGCAAGAGAATCAGCAAGTCGTGCCTGAAGAACTGGTTGGTGAGTGAAATTCTGTTAAATTAGGTCCTTAGACATGCTTGTTCATACTTTTTTGTCTTCAATGCTAATCGAATTAACCAAATCGTTTTAGGTCAATGCTTTCAGGGGGAGGAGAGCACTTGCCTTGACCTTAAATGACACCAAGACTGCAGTCAACAAGCTGCATCACGTGGTCAACGTCATAGTCGGTATCATCATATTGATCATCTGGCTTCTCATCATGGGAATAGCAACAAGCAAGTTCCTTCTCTTTCTCAGTTCGCATCTCGTCCTTGTCGCATTTATTTTCGGGAACACCTGCAAGACCATATTTGAGGCGATCGTCTTCTTGTTCGTGATGCATCCGTATGATGTGGGCGACAGGTGCGGGATCGATGGAGTCCAGGTTGATACTGGTATCACGTGTCGACTGTATATTCACTGCTCTATTTGCTTTGGCTTGTACGTGGTCTCTTCTGTTATTCATCGCCCATTCATATGCTGTATCCTTTTGGATGGTTGTGGAAGAGATAAACATCTTGACGACCGTGTTTCTGATGTATGACGATCAAAAGATTTTATATCCAAACAGCACTCTTGCAACAAAGGCCATCGGCAACTATTATCGGAGCCCTGACATGGGAGACGCAGTCGAGTTCTGTGTGCACATATCTACTTCTGCAGAGAAGATTGCTGCCATGAAGCACAAGATAACCAGGCAAGTGAAAACATCTAAATTTTCTCGAATTTTGTTCAGTTTTCTGAGTCTGTTGAAGCATCTTTTCCGAGGAATGATTGCTGCCGTAGAAATCTATCAGGAAAAGTAGAGACCTGTAATGTCTTTCAAGTCAATCTGTGATAAGAAACAGGATTAATCGCGGGTGTTTGGGTTTTAGAACTAGGAAGATGACCATGTTAAAATTCCGGGCTCTCTCCCTTGAATATTGCCAGTCTGTTTCTGTTCCCTCTGCATCGACGTATAGATAATTAAGAAATAATCTGGATTGCTTCTTTGTTGTTCTACCGATTGCAGTTATGTCGACAGCAAGAAAGAGCACTGGTATTCCTCGCCAATGATCATAATGAAGGATATAGAAGAGCTGAACCGCGTGAGGATTGCCGTGTGGCTCCGCCACAGGATGAATCACTAGGACATGGGAGAGAAGTTTACGAGGCGATCCCTCTTGATTGAGGAGATGGTCAAGATGTTCAGAGAGCTTGACATCCAATACCGCCTGCTACCGCTTGACATCAAAGTCCGTGCAATGCCCGCTTTGAGCTCCACGCGGGTTCCTCCAGCATGGGAAAACGCTGGCTGAGTTGCTCAGCTGGTCCGACAAAGAGCTGCATTCACCGACGGTAGATAGGCAGTTGGCATTCCACAGCAGTCGTGTATCGGACTCCGGCAAACCGCTACTTCTTTGGCTCTGAGGTTTTCCTTTCTCATTGAACATATTCATCGCAATGCAGTGAAAATATGGTTTCTCCATATTTCCCGGCACGTTTAGGCTCTTTTCCTAACTTGATCTGAGGTATACTTGTAATTAGAGAATGGGTTATATAAATGATGCTTTGAAATTGAAGGGATACGACATTTTACTCAAGAGAGTTGTCAGAATTAGATGTCCATATATCTAGCGATGGTTGTCCGTTACTTTTCAGCTATTCTAGTTTATCCGACGTTTATTCTAAACTTCCTTTCAAGGAAAACCTTCAAGCAAATGGCAACATAAAGGTTTCGAGTGCATGTCAAACAAACACCATCCTGCCATCCTCGCTTATTTACCAACTTGCCTAGTTTTCTTCCCAAACTACCCTGTCTTAAAAACCACCCAGAAATCATAACCCGGCCTTCTCTCTCCTACTCGCCGCCACCGCCAACCTTGAATCTGGTCTAGATCGAGGTTGGACTGGTCGTAGCTATGGGAGACTTATACGGCTGCCACGAGCCCTGTGAGGTCAAGCTCCTGGCTTCTGTGAGGTTGAGGTCGCTCTCATGGCGAGTCTCATGCTACATTGAGAGGATAAGAGGTCCTCAATGCACCGATGGCTTCGCTTGCGAAAATTTCAGGAAACAGAGCAGCTCAGAATTGCTTTGGAGATGGAAGCTTTGAAGTGTGAGGTACTTTGCCTCTAATATTCCACTGACCTAAGTAAATGATTATCAAATCTATACATGTCCCAAAAACTTGAAGCACATTGTTCAATTCCTTTTGGGGTTTTCACTTATTGATAACGGCTAGCAAAATCTGAATTATTCAAAAGAAAAGTCAACCTAGTAGGCGGTGTTTTCACTTTAAAAATAAGACTTTCAATGTCCATAAGTGACCTCTATTTGACTCATGCCTGTCCCACTTCACAATTTATAGACCACTGGTTTGAAATAAGGCCATTGTTTGATTGGGCATTTGGAAGGCCCTTTGGGACTCTAAAGTTCATTGGCCAAATGCAAACGTGTTTGGTTCGTTTTTTTGGATGACTTTGGCAAGATACAATTGCATTGGCTCTAAGGCCTTTAGCCCAATGCAGCTCCGGAGGTACTTTGGGAAGTTGCATATCCGGAATGCAAGTCCCGCTACTGTTCATCTTCTCAAAAAAACCACCGCACACAACACGAAGAAGCTGACCGGAGGTCGACGACTGCCGACCAAGGGGTCGCGCGCACCGGTGAGGCGCCAGCGACCGCCGCCTGAGGGTCGCCCGACCCCCACGACCGTCGCCGGACCTTAGGCGATGCCTGGGTTGCGCGACCCCAGGCAGCCGTCGCCCGAGGTCGCGCAACTTGGGCGACCGTGCGCGACCTCGGCGACCGTCCGATCGCTTGATCCAGCCATCCGGCCGCTAGATTCGGCAGTCCGGTGGTCGGACTTCAAAAAAAAAATACAAATGTTTTTTTTTGTTTTTTTAATTTAATAAAAGTTCTTTACAAATGTAAATTTTACCGAATGGTATTTTCGCCAAAGTTGTATCTCAATGCAAATTTTACCAAACGATATTTCCATTTCGGAAAACCTCATTCACCCAAAAGTATTTGCATTTTGACGAATGCATTCTCCAAAAGCCGAATCAAATGGGCCCTAAGAATGTCTCCTTCGTTGAAAACTACTTGAATCTGTCGTAGTTTTCCTTTCCCTTTTTCTAATACACAATGGTCAAGTGAAACGGACGGAAAGTAGGCCTCAAATTATGACTCATTGTTTTTGCAATATCGCAGATAATAGATCAATCAGGCAATAATTATGACTTGGTGTAGTAAGAAAAATCTTCTTCATTTTATTAAGATCTCTCTCCTATATCCACCGAACAATCTTTAGAATCTGCGCCATGTTAAAAACTGTCCTTAAGCTGCCTACGTTGCTTAAAGAAGCTATTGATGTCGCAAAAGAAATGCATCACTGGCATGAGAATGACATTATTTACAAAGGTTTGAAGGCTGCCAACCTATTGATGGATGAGAATGAAGCAAGTTTCTTTTTTCCGAAACTTCTGAGGAGTGCCTTCATCTATATATGTTTTGCTGACTGGAATATCTACTACAACCTGATCTATACGTAGATGACATCAAATATTATGATAGACTTTCTTCATTTATTGTGTAAATTTCATGTGGATACTTTCAACAATTGTCATAATTAGTTTTCTAATTTTCATCTCAATTTCTTGTTTGGCTTGCATGTTTAGTTGCATTATTCTCCGTTCCAATGTGCTTCATCCTAAAATAAGCACAGTGGCTTGCATTAGTAGTTCGAGAGACACGTCTGATTTTGCGAGATGATACTCTTGTATGAAGTGAATTCCAGTGGGCACTTACTTTACTTCAGATAGTGTGTGAGGATAGCACCATGGAAAGTGTGCCTTTCGAAGAAAATTAGGAAATAAACTTCTGCCTTCTACTAAAAAGGTAGGACACGAAATATTGCTCTGCTTTCGTCGAAGCCTTGTAGGTTGCCAGAATGCTTGGTTTAGGGATAGGAGAGGCTTGACGGCATTTAACTATGCTCTGTTGTGTATTATTTACTTGCTATTCGGTAAAATCATCTTCGGTTTATAGGCATATATCTTGGCCATTATGAAAGTTATATTGCCTTTATCTTGCAGGTTTTTAAGGTGTCGGATTTTGGTGTTGCCAGAGTGAAAGCTCAATCAGGAGTTATGACTGTTGATACTGGAGGATATAGATGGATGGCCCCAGAGGTACTTCCATTCTGATGACTAAAGTTCTCTGCATCACTGATCTTTGTACATGAATGAAAGCAATATCTAGGAATTCTACCAAGGCTGATAGCTGCCACTACTTGGCTTCTTCCATATGTCAGAATCACTCGCTGGCCGTTTTTGGTCTAATAAATAACCTTGTGATTAATCATCTTGAGAAGCAGCACCGCATCACCATGACATGAACGTTTTTCTGCAAGGTAATCTCCATGGACCTGCCATGGGGAGATATCTTGATTCCATCTTAGGATAATAAAATTATGAACAAGAAGGAATATAAGATTCTAGGATTTACTTATTGGTTACACCCAAAAGTAGGGGAGAAGTACACTATCAATGCCATAAGTTGTGTACGGCGCTCACTTTGGTGCCAAAAGTTTCCGTCGGATCACTTAAGTGCCAAAATTTTGAACAACGATCATTTATGTGCCAACGCCGATCCGGTTGGCCGGAAATCCGACGTGGCAATTTTTTATTAATTTTTTACGCTGATGTGGCTTGCCGGAGAGTACAGTCAGCATGTAAACCACCAAACGATGTCGTTTGGCGTCTTCACCCCCAAGTCGAAACCTAAAATCTCCAAATCAAGAGAGAGAGAGAGAGAGAGAGAGAGAGAGAGAGAGAGAGAGAGAGAGAGAGAGAGAGAGAAGCCATGATGGCATCATCTTCTTCCCCGAAGAACAACACCAGCACCAGCCACTCTCTGAGCGAGCCCAATCCACCATCTCCATATGCGCCCTCCTTGTTTCCCTCGCACTCCTCATCTTCTCTCTCTCTCTACACCTTCGACCCCCTTCTTCCTCCTCCTCCTCTGCCCTCGCCTCCTATTTTCCCATCACTTCTTGGCCAAGCGACGGTGGCCGAGCAAGCTAGGTCAGCGAGGATGAACAAAAAAAAACCCTAATTTCAATCCTAAATGAGTTGTGCAGCATCGTTTTTCCTAAGCCATCCACGTATGACGGCAAAACGACGTTGTTTTCTTAAGTATGACGGAAAACGACGTCGTTTAAAGGGTTTATCGATTTTTTTTTTTTAAAATATAAAAGCCACGTAATCATTTTGGCCGGAATTTCTCACCGATGGCACCAAAGTGATCGTTTTTCCTCCGAATTGGCACTTAAGTGATCCGACGGAAACTTTTTGCACCAAAGTGAGCGCCGTACACAACTTATGGCAGTACTTCTCCCCAAAAATAGTTCTTGTCTTTTAGTAGCTGGATTGTTACATTCCTAAAAGCAGTTGATATAGAGTTGCTTGTTCAAATGTGCAGTGATTTAATCTTCCTTTCAAGTTCCTAATATTTGTGCCTTGAACCAAGTCCCTATCAAATCTGAATAGAGTTAAAAGGCATACAAGGAGTAGCCAACCATGAAAATCTGCCATGTTTGATGAATGAATGCAATATCTAGGAATTCTACCGAGGATGATAGCTGCCACTACTTGGCTTCTTCCATATGTCAGAATCACTCTGTGGTCATTTTTGGTCTAATAAACAACCTTGTGATTGTGAAAGCTAGTATGAGCACCTAGAGGGGGGTGAATAGGTGTAAAAACAAATTTCCCTTAGTGAGGTATGCAACTCAAATCAGCAATAGATTATGAAAAGGAAATTCGTCTCTTGTAAACAAAACGAGTTACGATCAAAGTAAAAGAGCGTAGGGAAAAGAATATGAACAAAGAGTGTATAGTGGTTCGGCTTAATCCAAGCCTACGTCCACTCTTCCGCACTGACAGCCCACCGGCTGGATTTCACTATGAACAAAAGAGTTGTTACAGTAAAGCTCTTCCTTGATTCCACGGTGTAGAGACTCTACTACACTTCCTCAAGGTCTCTCAAAGATATAGACTCTCTTTTGCGTACAAGATTTCGCTCAACAGTTTAATTGACTAAGAACAAGGAGCTTCAGACTTTGGAATTCTTCTATCGCGCACTCACTCGAACAACTGGAACGTCTTCCTTATATACTCCTTTATGCCATCATACCCGTTGGCACTTACTAAAGGAATTCTTCCAATCTACTCGTTGTACGGAATCAATTAGGAAGATCTTCGAGCTATTTAAGGAACATGACGATAGCCCATCAATCATGCTTGCCCATACAATCAGGATCTAGGTTTCCGTAAGTAGAACCTTCCAAGTATACTTCGCCAATCAACGGATCCAAAATCCCTGAATCAATCTTGATTTGAATAATGGATTTCGACATGCTATATCCAGCCAAGAGATCTTCTCCGATCGATAAAGTCAAATCCTTAACGAAACATCCAGTTCGGATAAGCCTTCTTCGATGGTCTAGAAACTGTCAATGAGGATAGACTTTGAGTTTGAGTCTTGAGTCTTCAAACTTTGATGGAAGAGTCTGCAAGTCTTCAGACTAGACTGATGGAAACATTTTGTCAACTTCAAAATACTCAAGGAAGTTTTCTCCAACAATCTCCCCCTTTTTGATGGTGACAAATCTTTCCTGCAGATTTGGATAACTTTGATCTGCAAAACATTACTCAAGCAAATATGGATATCTCACAAAAGTAAATGGCTTAGTAAAAATAACACTAGAATCTGCATCCACAGAAAGTAGGTTAGTTATGTAAATGAACAAAGCCATGAGATATCAATAGTACTTAAAATAAACAAATGTTCAAACAGTCAAATCCAAATCCAATCCAAATCCAAATAGCCAAGCACAAAAGTCAAGTCATTACAAATGTCAAGAGTTCAAAGTTTAAAATCAAATATTTTAAAATCAAATCTGCACCACATATCTCCCCCTTTTTGTCATCATTAAAAAGGTAGAGATGAAAAGATAATGAAATTAAGATTGCTTGGGAACACGAACAAGCTGGAAATCTCCCATGGACTGGACAATCCCTTCCAGCTTTTTCAAATCCTCCTTCAGTTGCGCCACATCTTCACCCTTGGCATTTGCTTGAACTTGAAGAGCAAGGGCATGAATTTGATCAGCAAAGAAACTGAATAGGTTTGACCTGTATTTTGCAAGTTCTGTACTTTGCATCCCAGAGCATATATTTGACCCCGCATCTCTAAGAGAACATCAAGTATTCTGCGAAAGTCTACTGAATTATCAGTCTGAATACTGGCTTCTGCACGATCAGACGGAGTATAGGCAGATGATGGCAAATCAGCATGGTCGCGCAAATTGGGCGATGGAACATCATGTCCCTCCTCAGGAAATTGAGAGGCATAGATGTCCTATGGATCTGCTGGAGAACGACTTATTCCTTCACTGGTGGCAGGGAATGAGGACGTTCCTCTTTTCTCAGGATCTCCCCCTGTTTCCATGCCTTCAAGTGGAGAAAAGTGTTCCTCATGCTCTACTTCCGCTTGATCTTCTCTCTCCCTGTTCTTCTTCTTCCTCAATTCTTTCCTCCTCTTTATCTCTCTCCTCTGCTTCTTTCTCCAAATCTTCTCTCTCTCCAAGTCCTACGTCTGTCTCATCCATGTCTTTTTCCCCTGTCTCTCCGTTGTTTTGGAACGAACGACTCAAGTTCTTCAATGCCATTGCAGAAATGGTGATATCATCCTCATCCTCTTCATCTTCAATGATGAGAGCTCTTCTTTTCTTGGATGGAGCAACCATGGGCTCGCCCGCCGAAGAGACTGAATGAGTCTTGACAGGGGTTTTCACTTTGAATTGCTCCAACGCCTTGTTGAGTTCCTTCAAACGCATTTTAGAGACCATTTTCAGTCCCACCACCATTTGATCGCACGTTCGAACACAAAGAATCTGGGGAGGCTGAACGTTAAAATGTCTTAATAGCTTGGTCACAAGTGCTTTGGGTAAGGAAGTTGACCCTTGTCCTTCACCACCGCTTTCTCCGTACATGTGGAACATAATAGTGTGTGGAAGAGAGAACTTTTTACCAAAGCATTGATGGAATACATCAACTTTGCCTCCGAGTTTGAAACGTCGGTCTTTGAAGTTGATTTTGGTCTCGAGACAGTTAATTACTATCTTGTGAAGCAAGATGTTGGACGCATTCATTCTCAAATGGGAAATCTTTCCTTCCGTCCTTCTATCCTGAACAAGCTCCAACGTTGCACGAGCGATAGACACACTGATAGGTTGATATCTCCCTCTTTCAACCCCAATCACATCAGCCAGAGTATTCATGTCAACCACATAATCCTGATCTCAAACACTGAAAGAAAACCTATTCGCATCCAAGAAACTGAGATTCGAATAGAAGTAAGCAGTAAGTTCAGCATAAGCCTCTGTAGTTTCAGAACAAAACTGTTCGAGTTGAAGAAGACTGAATTTTTCCCGTAGATTGACATTCACAGAATCAAGAAAATCAAAGTCCACCCTTCTAGGGTTTATCACGCCACGCTTAAGCAACTTAGAGTACAGTTGCTTGTGTTCCTCCGATCAAAACAAGTCTGTCCTTTTGCTTCGGATTTTTGCCGCAACACCCATTCTCGGTTTAAACTAATTATACATCCTATCATCGTCATTCCCATCTGGTTGACTCAGCCCTCCAACACGTGGATCGCTTGGGATATTTGCCAATGCCTCTTCCGCCAACCCAGCAAGGGCAATTCCCAATCGTTCCATTGTGCGTGAAAAAGAAAGTTTCATTTCTAAACCCTTTGTCTTTCAGAAATTCATCAATGTAGTTCAACGGAGTACCACTCCTCTTCAAAGCACGATAAAGCTTGTAGGTAAAAGCGGGCTTAAGAGTTCTTACGGGTTCTGCGTCTTCGATGATTTCTTCCTCTTCTTGATGTGCAACATCCCGAGGTCTAGATGGAGGAGATGGACGCTGCCGAGAATGTTGTGGGCTCGCTGGTGTCTAGGAGATTCTTCTTCCTCGGTGAGATCAAAGTGCGTAGGCCCCTCACGCATTTGCTGTGGTCCCCTATTCGCAATCCTTGAAGACTTTCTTTGAGACGACATCTTTCACGATCTTTGAGAGATTCCAAGCTTGTTTCCCAAGAAAATGAAAACTTTTTGAGGATTAAACAAGAGAAGAAGACAAAAGTGGAAGATCGGTGCTCTCTTAGGGTTTTTATGAGTAAAACGAAGAAGAACCGACAGTATATAAGGCAGTCGAAGCGAGGCATATGGAGCGTTGTGAAAAAAGGAAATATAAAAATGCCTTTTAAAAATAACTGCCTTTTTTTAAAATTAGATAACTGTCATTTCAAAAATAACTTCTTTTTCGAAAAGGAAGGATTGCACTAATCACAAAAAATTGGGAAAATTACACCGATTAAATTTGGATAGATGATCATACATTTTCAAGATTTGAACCGAGAGATAAGTTTCTAAAATAGAAATAACTTACGTCGTAGATTTTGATTATCGAGTCGAGTGCCTTTAGACTTTCGGTTCGAGTCGAACTTCTTCGACTTTAAGATATTTAGTCCGGAACGAATAACTTCAAATTGATTTTTCTCCAAAGGCTTTGTAAATATATCCGCCGAGTTGATTCTTTGAGTCAATAAACTGAATCGAAACTTCTCCATTTTGACCATGATCTCTAATGAAATGATGTCGAATCTCTATATGTTTTGCTCTTGAGTAAAGAATCGGATTTTTGGTGAGATTGATTGCTTATTTGGTGTTGTCACATTTGATTTCAATGCATGAATCTTCAATTCCAAAGTCTCTTAACTGTTGTTTTATCCACATAATTTGTGAACAACAACTTCCAAGAGCTACATACTCTGCTTTTGCCGTAGAAAAAGCTAATGTACTTTGCTTCCTTAAAAACCAAGATATTGTCCTGCTTCCAAGTAGTTGACAGGTGCCCGAGGTGCTCTTTCTATCAACTCTGCAACCGGCTAGGTCTGCGTCTGAGTATCCAAGAAGAGTGAAGTCTCCTTCTTTAGGATACCAGAGACCCAAGTTTGAAGTTGAGGCAATGTAATTGATAATACGCTTTGCAGCACTTAAATGAGATTCTTTAGGGTTTGATTGAAATCTGGCACAAATACAAACACTAAACAAAATGTCAGGTCTAGAAGCAATTAGATAAAGAAGTGAACAAATGATACTCCTGTATAGCTTCCGGTCAACTTTCTTTCCTTCTTCATCCTTGTCCATCTTCAAAGAACTTGACATTGGTAGATCAGTCTTTTTGCAATTTTCTAGTCCAAACTTTTTGACAAGTTCTTTAGCATATTTTTCTTGATGAATAAAGATTCCTTCCATCAGTTGTTTAACTTGAAGCCCGAGAAAGAAGGTTAGTTCACCCATCATGCTCATTTCAAACTCATCCTACATAGACTTAGAATATTTTTTGCACAGATTTTCATTAGAAGATCCAAAAATGATATCATCAACATAAATTTGAACAAGTAGAAAACTTTTGCTTTCTCTTTTGATTAACAATGTAGTATCTACTTTACCTTTGACAAAGCCATTTTGAATTAAAAACTTACTTAGTCTGTCGTACCAAGCTCGAGGTGCTTGCTTTAAACCATATAGAGCCTTTTTCGATCTCGAATACGAGTTTGGTTTTCTTGGGTCTTCAAAACCAAGTGGTTGTTCCACATAGACTTCCTCTTGGATAAATCCATTTAGGAAAGCACTTTTGACATTCATTTGGAATAACCTGAAATTCTTATGACAAGCAAAAGCAAGTAATAATCTAATTGCTTCTAACCTTGCTACTGGTGCGTAAGTCTCATCATAGTCTATCCCTTCTTCTTGCGTATATCCCTTGGCCACGAGTCTTGCTTTGTTTCTTACGACTTTACCTTTCTCGTTCATCTTGTTCCTGAAAACCCATTTAGCTCCAATGATGGATTTACCTTTCGGTTTAGGAGTCAATTCCCAAACATCATTAATGCTGAATTGCTTGAGTTTTTCTTACATAGCTTCAATCCAGCTTTCATCAGTTAAAGCTTCTTCTACGCTCTTGGGTTTTATTTCAGAAATAAGAGCCACAGCACTAGACTCTTCGTGCCTTTTGGATATTGTGCGAATTCCTTCATTAATATCACCAATAATGAGATCTTTGGGATGACCGGACTTATGCTTCTAGTTGCTGGTTGATTTGTCGATCGTTGATCTTTTTCCTCATTTGAATCTTCGTTGATCATTTGTTGCTCGTCTTCCGAAGGTTGAACCGCTTCGGAGATTTAGACTTTGTAGAGTCTGGAGCAGGTTCGGATTCTTCAAGATGAGTATGAATAGATTGATTTTGCATAAAGTCTTGAAATTTGACATTCATTGATTCCTCCACAGATTGAGTCTTCTTGTTGTAAACTCTGTAAGCTTTGCTTGTGATAGAATATCCAAGGAAAATACATTCATCTGATTTTTCTTCAAACTTACCAACCCGATCATTTGCATTTTTCAATATAAAATATTTACATCCAAACACATGAAAATATGAAACAATGGGCTTCTTTCCTTTGAATAACTCGTAGGAGTTTTCTCCGAATAGGTCTTAGAAAGACTCTATTAATAATATAACATCTTGTAGAAACTGCTTCAGCCCAAAAACGTGAAGAGATGTTACTTTCAATTAGAAGAGTTCTAGCCATTTCTTGAAGCGACCTATTTTTTCTTTCCACGACTCCATTTTGCTTTGGAGTATATGGAGAAGAGAACATATGCTGAAAACTAGATTCATCACAGAATTTTGTAAAATCTTGATTTTCAAATTCACCTCCGTGGTCTGTCCGTATACTTTAAATAACATACCATTTTTCATTTTGGACCTTTTTAGCAAACTTTGTAAAATAAGAAAAGGTTTCAGACTTACTTGCCAGGAAATATACCCAAGTAAATCGTGAATAATCATCCACAATCACTAAACAGTATTTCTTACCTCCAATGCTCCGAGTTCGGTTGGTCCAAAGAGATCCATATGCAAGAGCCGCAGACACGATTAGTGGAAACTTGATTTATTGGTTTGAATGAGTTTCTTACCTGTTTTCCCAACACACATGGTGTGCATAGATTAGACTTTTGGTATGACAGATTGGGTAGACCACGAACAAGCTTCTTTGCTGAAATTTTGGCTATTTGCTTCATGTTGATGTGCCCAAGTTTTCTGTGCCATAAGTTTGCTTCTTCTTGAATTGAGATTAGACATTGGGTTTCATCTGGTTTGACATCCAAGAGGTAGATATTTCCATGTCTTCGACCCGTGAAAGACCGAGAGGAGTCTTTTTGCGGTTCCCGAACATATTCCCTCTTGAAAATTTATTTTGAAATCGGTGTCACACAGCTAACTGATACTTAGCAAATTGTAGTTGAGTCCTTCCACTAAGGACACATTACAGATCGTGAGGCTTCCAATCTTTACAGTTCCGTATCCCACCATTCTTCCTTTGTTGTTTCCTCCAAATGAAACTTTTCCACCATTAACTTGAATAAGTTTTATGAAGCAATTTGAATCTCCTGTCATATGCCTTGAGCATCCACTATCCAGGTACCATTTAACCTTTTTCTTGATAGTGACCTGCATTTAGAAAAGAGACTCAAGCTTTCTTTGGTACCCATATTTTCTTGGTTCCATTGGTGTTAGTGTAATATACCGTCTTTGCCCATACCTTCTTAACAGGTTTCCAAACCATAGGACATTCCTTCTCAAAATGATCGAGCTATTGCACTTAGAACATTTAAGAGCACCGCAACCTATCGGTTTTACAAAAACTTTTTGGAAATGATTTTTGTAAGCATCTCTTGTAGGTCTTTGCTTAATTCTTTCCTTTACTTTAGGAAAATTAATTAGAGGAATAGTTTCAGTAGTCATTCCTAAACCTGATTTGTTGAAATAAGGTCTTTGTCTTTGAAAGAATTTTCTCAAGTTTCTCAAATCCTATAGAAAATCTTTTAGAAATACTTGAGATATCATTTTTAGGAATGCATTTTCTTTTGAAAGATTGTCTTCATTTTCTTTCAAAGTAGTAACACTTTTGTCTAAACTTTTGATCTTTTCTTTCCAAACATTTTCATGTTGCTTTAGTGCAGAATTTTCTCTTTTAAGTTCGGAAATCCTTTTAAGAGAAGTTTTGAGACTAAGACACAATTCATCAATGTATCTAGACACTTTAGTAGGGATTTTCAAATTGCTTACCTCGATTTCATTGTCTGAATCTGAGTCTGTCTCGGAGTCTGAATCGGAGTCTGATTGTGCCATGAGACAAATATTGGCATAATCATCATCACTTTCTTCACATTCTGTATCACTCCAAGTTTCTGCTTTGAGTGCCTTTCGATATTTCTCAGCTTTTCATTTCTTTTTCCTCAGAATGGGACAGTTGGGTCTGATGTGTCCCTTTTTCTTACATTCAAAACAGACTACATCTCTATTTGATTCATCATCCTCAACGAGACTTAGTCTCTGTTGCTTTTGAAAACTTTGTTTCTTTGGATTGAATCTTCTCCCTTTTCTATTTAGCTTTCGAATCTTCTTATCATGAGAGCAAGCTCTTCATCATCCATATCGTCTTTAATCTGTGACATCATAATCATCATTAGATTTTAATGCAATGGATTTCTTACCTTTAGGATCTTCATCTTCATTGATTCGCTCCACTTCATAAGACTGAAGAGTCCCAACCAATTCATCGACAAAAAGTGGCATAATTCTTTGTGTCTCCCTTATTGAGGTCTTTATGTGATTCCAATCCTTGGAGAGTCCATGCAGTAGCTTGTTTACTTTCATGGGATCAGAAATTGGTTGACCTTGATTTTCAAGACCATTCACGATTTACGTAAAACGACTAAACATGTCGTGATGATTCTCCCGATTTCATTTTGAATGCTTCGTATTGACCGAGCAGAATGTTGATTTTGGTTTCTTTCACTCGATCAGTTCCTTCATAGGTGATGTGTAATCTATCCCAGACTTCTTTAGCTATATCACAAGAAGATATTCTGTTATATTCAGTAGGTGATAATGCACAATATAAAGAATAAATTGCTTTTGCATCAAGAGCTTGTCTCCTGGTTATCTCTTCTTGAGTCATTTCGCTAGACTCAACGGCTTCTTTTCCTCTTTCTGAGACAGGTGCAGCTTTAGGAATGATTCCTTTGTCTACCACATCCCATTCCGAGGATCCTTTGATCTTAGAAATGCCTTCATCTTGTTTTTCCATATGTTGTATTCCTTTCCATCAAAATAAGGCGGTCTGGTATTGCTTTGCCCTTCAATTAATCCTGGAGCCAACATACTAGCCATGGATCTTTAACTCTGAATTAAAACACTTCAACTTAAGTGAGTACACAAGCTCTTATACCAATTGAGAAAGCTAGTACGAGCACCTAGAGGGGGGTGAATAGGTATAAAAACAAATTTCCCTTAGTGAGGTATGCAACTCAAATCAGCAATAGATTATGAAAAGGAAATTCGTCTCTTGTAAACAAAACGAGTTACGATCAAAGTAAAAGAGTGTAGGGAAGAGAATATGAACAAAGAGTTTATAGTGGTTCGGCTTAATCCAAGCCTACGTCCACTCTTCCGCACTGACAGCCCACCGGCTGGATTTCACTATGAACAAAAGAGTTGTTACAGTAAAGCTCTTCCTTGATTCCACAGTGTAGAGACTCTACTACACTTCCTCAAGGTCTCTCAAAGATATAGACTCTCTTTTGCGTACAAGATTTCGCTCAACAGTTTAATTGACTAAGAACAAGGAGCTTCAGACTTTGGAATTCTTCTATCACGCACTTACTCGAACAACTGGAACGTCTTCCTTATATACTCATTTATGCCATCATACCCGTTGGCACTTACCAAAGGAATTCTTCCAATCTACCCGTTGGACAGAATCAATTAGGAAGATCTTTGAGCTATTTAAGGAACATGACGATAGCCCATCAATCATGCTTGCCCATACAATCAGGATCTAGGTTTCCGTAAGTAGAACCTTCCAAGTATACTTCGTCAATCAACGGATCCAAAATCCCTAAATCAATCTTGATTTGAATAATGGATTTCGACATGCTATATCCAGCCAAGAGATCTTCTCCAGTCGATAAAGTCAAATCCTTAACGAAATATCCAGTTCTGGATAAGCCTTCTTCAACGGTCTAGAAACTGTCAATGAGGATAGACTTTGAGTCTTGAGTCTGGCAGTCCGGAGTCTTCAGACTTTGATGGAAGAGTCTACAAGTCTTCAGACTAGACTGATGGAAACGTTTTGTCAACTTCAAAACACTCAAGGAAGTTTTCTCCAACAGTGATTAATCATCTGGAGAAGCAGCACCGCATCACCATGACATGAACGTTTTCTGCCAGGTAATTCCCATGGACCTGCCGTGAGGAGATCTCTTGATTCCATATTAGGGAAATAAAATTATGAACAAGGAGGAATGTAAGATTCTAGGATTTACTCGATGGTTACACCCAAAAGTAGTTCTCGTCTTATGCTAGCTGGATTGTTGGATTCCTAAGAACAGTTAATATAGAATTGCTTGTTCGAATGGGCAGTGATTTGATCTTCCTCTCGAGTTCCTAATAATTGTGCCATGAACCGAGTGTCTATCAAATCTGGGTAGAGTTAAAAGGCATACAAGGAGTAGCCAACCATGAAAATCTGCCATGTTCCACTGCCTCTTTGATGTCATTTGTCTGAGTCAATGATACTTTTTTCTCTTTTTTTCTCATCATTGATGATACTTACAATTTGAGTTCATGCCAATGCCTTTTAAGGTCATTGAACACAAGCCATATGATCACAAGGCCAATGTTTTCAGTTTTGGTATTGTATTGTGGGGGTTACTCACTGGAAAGGTAAATTTCTGATGGAAATAATTATTTATTGAACATCTGTCTTCTTTATTTCCTTAGTCATGCATTTTAATGTCTTGCTTCTCAGCTCCCATATGAGTACTTGACTCCGTTACAAGCAGCTGTTGGAGTGGTTTGGAAGGTATGTACAAAGTTTCAACTCTTAATAGTCTTACAGGCTATGCTTCTATTCAGCTGAATATCCAACAACTGGGACAAAAGTGACTTTGCTCCTTAATATCTTGAATTGTTAAATTTAGCCCTTCTGCAAGAAATATTCATGTCTTACTCTTGTTTACTGTTATTATCTGAATGTACTTCACTAGTGGGCATCATACATATTTATCTCAAACTCATGCATCTGGGAAAGTTGCAACTTTGCTGTCCTGTCGATCTTTTTATTGTTGGAAACTCTAAATGACCCCATTGTGTTTTCTTACCTTTTCTAGTCGTCCTTGAGCCATGGTACTCACTTTATGAGAGAAAGGTCGTACGCCAATGCAACTTCAGAAATATAGTCTTAAATGAGCAACAGAGATATGACGAAGAAAACAAAGAAAAAAAAGGAGAATTTAAGTTCTGCGATTATGGACTAAATTGCAATGACAAAAGGAAAAAACCATCAATTGAGACTGACTCGAGGACTGATCACTCTTTGTTCCTTAACCCAAAAGAAAGACAAAAGTAGACCTACCAAATCCAGAAAAAGTCAATTGGTGCTACTGCCTTCGCTTTTAATTGAGTTGTAGAAATGGGGATTGTAAATCTTCTAGAATAAATGAGATCGTGTTTAATTTGATATTGTTTCAGGGACTCTGGCCTGCTATCCCGAACCACACTTGCCCAAAGCTTGGTGAGCTACTGCAGTGGTGCTGGCAGGTGGATGCAAAGATGAGACCCGACTTTTTTGATATAACCACAATCCTGCAGCAAATGGCCAAGAAGTCAAAAGCAAACTGGGTTCTTTACAGTGTTTTCCAGTGTCCGATACTTACAGATTTGCCATTTTTCTACTTTAGTTTTCATTTTCTTTCTTTACTAAGACTCAGGCCCTCGAGTGCCGGTTCAAATTCACGTCAGCTTGATTTTTGAGACGTTGCATGTGAAACAGGTTGCGGTAGAGGGGGATGATTGGCACGAGGAGAAGCCCAGCCAATTCCTGCCCATCCTCCGGAGAGGACATCATTAAATCGCCGGGAGCCCAGTCAAGTTGGGCTTTTATTTTCTTCTGCATATAAAGATCTGGACAGTTCCAGATGCTGAAAAGAACAGACAGTAATATCAATGCTTCTCCCCGCATATACTTAACACGGGAATTCCTATCTATAATAAAGAAAAGAAGAGTAAAGCTGCCTTACACACACAAAAAATAAATAAAAATAACAAATCAAAGAAAAAGTAGGTAAATAGAAGATTCAAGAGGCTTGTAACGATCAACATAAAAACGAATGCTTCAACTTGATATTTTGGCATTACAACCATAAATAAGAATTTTCGTATTTTTACTGGTTCGTATCTTCAAAGAAGTTATAGAAGGTTGAATCATCCCTTAAAAGACATTTTATTTTCCTATCTGACTTTGCAGTTTCCCTTGTAGAGCACCATGAAATCTTTCGATGGGGAATCGCTGTTGGCTCTCCGCCAAATCTTGTCACCTTTTCTCCTCCATACCTTGAATATTGAATATCAGAGTCACACAGCTCTGATAAAACTCTCACAAGAGAAGCTCTTAAGAAAGAAGATGAATACACTACTTTACTCGCTGAAATTTCTTTTCACTCTCCACCATATGAAACGATTACAAGACTCGCCTATATAGGCTTAAAACATGACTCTTGACATACCTTAGCTACATGAAAAGGCATGTCTAGATACATAGCAATAAAGACACTTGAACATGTGTGCTGAAAAAACTTCCATGGGGAACTGAACAGTTTTTCGACTAAAACACAAAGAGTCACGAGAGATAGGCACTGATATCTTCAATACTCCCCCTCACTGACTACTCTCTCTAAGGATAGTCCTCACGACCATACCAAGCTAAGCTCGGAACTCTTCAAACTTTGTAGCTCCAAGACCTTTGGTGAAGATATCAGCAACTTGATCACCTGTCTTGATGTACTTCATCTTGATCTTGCCCTCCAACACTTTCTCTCGCAGAAAGTGATAGTGAACTTCCACATGCTTAATCCTAGCATGGAAAATTGAATTCTCTACCAAGCTTATAGCGGATAGATTATCACAATACAATATTGTCAAATAATCTATTGACTGATGAAGATCATCCAATAACTGCACTAGCCACATGCTCTCCTGAGCTGCCATTGCTGCTGCTTTGTATTCAGTTTCAGTTATAGACAAAGACACAATTAGCTGTCTTTTACTACACCAAGATACTACTGCTGATCCAAGATTAAATGAGAATCCAATAGTTGATCACTGGGTGTTGATCTCCAGCATAGTAGGTATCACAATGACCAACCAACTCACTCGATGATTCCTTTTTATACAAAAGCCCAAAATTAAAAGTCTTCTTTACATACCTCAGGATACGCTTGCCTGCATCCAAGTGAGGCTTCTTTGGCTTTTCCGTGAATCGACTCACTACTCCCACTGCAAAAGAGATGTTAGGCTGAGCTATGGTAAGGTAAATTAGACTACCTACCAGTTGCCTATACATAGTCGAATCTTCTAGCTCTCGACTTTCTTCAACACATAGCTTTGCGTTCCCATCCAACGGAGTAGATATAGGTTTGCAATCAAGTATTCCGAATTTTTCCAAGAGATCTCGTGCATACTTTTGTTGACTTAGGAATAATCCTTCCTTTGTCCTATCAATCTCGAGCCCCAGAAAGTTTTTAGTTCACCAAGCTCCTTCATCTGGAACCGCACAGAGAGGTTGGCTCTAATTCGACATATCTCATCTTTATCATCTCCAGGAATGATGAGATCATCCACATAAACCAGCACAGCTGCAACTTTTCCATCTTCTACCGTCACGAACAGGCTCGAGTCTGTTGGAGCTACATTATAATCATTCTTCAATAAGAATTCCACAATCTTTCCATACCACGCTCTCGAGGCTTGCTTCAAGCCATACAACGCTTTCTTTAGCTTGCAAACATATTTTGGATAATTTTGCTCTTGAAGCCATCCGGTTGCTCCAGATATATCTCTCGCTCGAGTTCTCCATGTAAGAAAGCATTCTTCACATCCACTTGCCACACATTCCATGACTCGCTTGCTGCAAGTGCTAATAGAACTCGAACAGTGGTAACCTTTGCCACTAGGCTAAAGGTCTCTTCATAATCAACCCCATATTTTTGTGAAAATCCTCGAGCCACTAGACGTGCTTTATACCTCTCAATTGACCAGTCTGGTTGAGTTTTAAGTTTATAAACCCATTTGCAGGAAATAGGACGTACCTCTTCAAGTTTCGGTACTGAGTCCCATGTCTCATTCTTCTTTAGTGCGAGGATTTCTTCTTCCATGGCATTCCTCCATTCTGTACCCTTCGAGGCGTCTTCATATGTCGAAGGCTCGACCATGCCACATCTTCAGTCAATGCTACATTGGCATACTTGGGGTTTGGCTTCCTTTGCCTCGTTGATCTCCGAAGTTGAGGCTCCTCCTCTTCAAGTTCTTCTCCTGACTTGGTCAAAGTTCTTTTGTCGACCTTGGATGCTCACCGGATGAACTCGTCGATCCAGGTGATTGTGCCTCAACATCTTTTTCGACATCTTTTTCAACAGGTTGATTCTCATTGAATTCTTTCAGCCTTTCTTCAACCTCTTCATCGAAATGCTGTGAATTTGGCAATTCGACTGCTTGAGGTGACCACCAAGACGACATTTCATCACACACCACATTCCTTGAAGTATAGCACCTCCCTGTTATAGGGTCGCAACACTTCCACCCCTTTCATTAATCATCATATCCCACGAATATGCAGCGGACCACCTTCTTGTCGAATTTGCTATGAAGATGATCAAGCACAATTGCATAACATACGCATCCGAAAACTCTAAAGTGACTTACCATAGGCTTGTGATTCCATAACTTCTCGTATGGTAACATAAAACCAAGCCTTGCTTGTGGCAGCCTGTTAGTCACGTGAGCCGTCTTCTTCATACATTCGGCCCAAAACCTCGGTGGAACATTCTTCGCGTGCAACATGCTCCTGCATGTCTCAGCTAGATGTTGATTCTTTCTTTTGGCAACATCGTTCTGTTGTAGCGTATACGGACAAGTATACTGTCGATGTATATTGTACTCTTGCAAATACTTCTTAAACTCGTAGGAAGTGTACTCTCCCCCATTATCGATGTGTAGGCAATGAATTTTTTTGCATACTTCACTTTCAACCTTCTCCTTAAACACCTTAAATTTGATAAACACCTCAAATTTTTCCTTCATGAAATCAACCCAGAAGTACCTAGAGAAGTCGTCGATGAAAGTGATCATATACTTGAATCCGCTAACAGATAGCTGCTTCATTGGACCAAACACATCTGAGTGAACGAGCTCGAGAGGCATTTGAGCTTTGAACGATGATTCTTCATAGGGAAGTTGATGTGTATTCCTATACTAGCACCCAGCACAAACCACATTTTCTTGCACTTCCAACTAGGGAAGACCCCTCAGCATGTTCTTTTGCATCATCACCTTCAACTTGTGATAACTTACATGCCCAAGTCGTGCATGCCATAAATCGGGTGTATCATTCTTTCGGGTTTTGTTTACATATGCCATTTGAGCAGACATCATGTAAACGGACTCTAGCCGACGTCCCTCCATGATTGGTCGACCAATGGTCTTCACACTTTGGTACACCTTAACATCTCGTGGACTGAACACCACATAATTACTGGAGTCTGTGAGCTAGTCTACAGACAATAAATTCTTCTTCATTCCTATCACGTGATACACACTTTTCAATTCAACTTGCTATGAATTGAACCGAGGAGTTATCATCGTCTCGCCAATCTGAGCAATCGGCAACCTCGAGCCGTCTACAGTAATAATAACACGTCCTCCGGTATAATTATGCATGTTTGATAGCTTGCCTTGATGTCTAGTCATATGACTCGAACATCCTGAATCAACAATCCAGTCGAAATCATAATTAATCAACTTTTCACTTACAGAAATTAATGCCATCATATCGTTTCAATCGACTGTGGAAGAGGCAACGAACTCGTCTAACACCACTATTGCAATGGATGTTTGAAAATCACATTCCTTATCTTCATCGAAATCATTCCTCTTTGATGATGCTGCGACATTTCCTTCAACTTTCTTCGCTCGATAATCTTTGGCAAAGTGGCCCTCCTTGCCGCAGACGTAACATTGTCCACTACGTCTTTTGCCATCGCACCACCAGGCTCCCCCTGGTTGAAGGCTCGACTCTCCTGGACGCTTTTGTCATCCTTCACGAGCTGGTTGCTTTTGTCATGGACATGGCTTTTCTTGGACTTGCCATCTTTATTGTCGCACTAGTTTGCCTTTGGCCCTTGAATCCTCTTTTATCACTAAAGAGGACACTTTCTTCTTCCTTAATCGAAACCTTAGACATTTGACTATCTAAAGTCTCTTGGTTAGCCAAAATATTCTCCAGATTAGCAATCAACGTCGGTTGAGTTGCCCATCCACGAGCAGCCGTAATAATACCGTTATACTACGGCTTTAACCCGTAAGTAATAATTCTTCTCATTCTTGTTTCTGAGATGGCATTAGTGAGATCCAACTTTGAAATTTTGTCATAAATAGACTTAACTTTGGAAAATTACTGACTTGCCGTCATATTTTGTTATGACATCGACAGCAGCTCATTCTCCAACCTTTGTAACTTGGCATCATTCGACCTTGCGAATAACACTGCCAAGTTATCCCATGCCTCCTTGGGAGTCTGCGCGCTCTTAATGTGTAGCAATAAATCATCTTCAACAGTTACAACAAGAGTGTAAAGAGCCTTACCCTTTTTGATCTTCCATCTCCACTGTTCATCATCGTCTCTGGGTGCCTTGGTGTTGCTGCCGCCAACAATATCCCACAAATCCTGACCCAGCAAATAAACTGCATCCGGGTACTCCAATATTGTAGTTGGAGTTGTTGAGCTTCTCAATGCCATTCATTGAATTTGAAACATCCACCATCTAACTTGAAATAATGCTCGGCACTATCCAAGAAACCTTGATCCCCGACCAATCGATCACAGTCCCTGACTGTACACCAGTAGAACTTCGACGTATTCCGGTCCTCGGCCGACTACGCACGAACAATGGTCCTTGACCACGTCTTCACAAACTACACTCCGAAAGACCTGACTCACGGTCCCTGAAAACCGTGCTCTCGGTCCTAGATAACCTTGTTTTGATACCAATTATTGAATATCACAGTTGCACAACTCTAATAAAACTCTCACAAGAGAAGCTCTTAAGGAAGGAGATGAATACACTACTTTACTCGTTGAAATTTCTTTTCAATCTCCACAATATGAAACGATTACAAGACTCGCCTATATAGGCTTAAAACACGACTCTTGACATACTTTAGATACATGAGAAGACATATCTAGATACATAGCAATAAAGACACTTTAACATGTGCGCCGAAAAAACTTCCGTCGGGCACTGAACAGTCTTTCAACCAAAATACAAAGAGCCATGAGAGATAGGCGGTGATATCTTCATTGAAACTCAACATTCGTTACAACTAATCAATCGTAAAGTGAGCGTGACCGATGAAGCGCCGTGATCTACAGAAAGCTCTCGACTCTTTGGCTGGTAGATTTGAGAAGCGATGCATTTCAAAAATAAAACTGCTCGTCTTTAGGACAGTTATCTAGAAGGAGAAACATGCGAAGGCGGGGAAAATGATAGTGGAAAACTCATATTTTATAACTAAAATATTCCGGCACTCATCGTGGGAAAAACATTTCGATTCATCTAGATGTTTGGGAAAATTCATAAAAATCATGTATGCAATGATGAGTTATGAAGAAGGATCCCTGTTAAAGTGGGAGGGGAAGAACTTAAACCCCTCACGGCATCTCTCTGTACCCTAAAGCAAAATCAAAGCACTCTTTAACTGCACAACCTTCAAAGCTCGCGTGATGAGAACTAACGTATGCATGTCAATGCGTCAATAAAGAATAGACAAAATGGGTTAAAGGTTATAGGTTTTTGGAAAAAAAATTTAAATAAGAGCATGGAGTGTTATTACTTTCTCAAATAAGAACTTGGAGTGGATCTTATTTGAAAAAAAGCATGGTAATTCAAATAAGATTTGAAGTGACATGGCAATTTCAAATAATGGCATGATAATGTTTAGGGTTATAGGTTTTTGGGAAAATTCCAAATAAGGGCATTGAGTGTCCTCATTTTCTCAAATAAAAATTTGGATTGAATTTTATTTCAAAAAAGGGCATGATAGTGTCAAATAAGAGTTTGAAGTGGTCATGATAATTTTCAATAAGGGCTTAACATAGCCGCCCGGCAGAATATTTCCGACCGATCACCGGTAGTTTTGTCCAAAGAAAATTTAAACCTAAATTATAGTTTAATTAGATTAAAATTAAGAAAGTTAAAAGTTTTTAAAGAAGATAAAAAATGCATGCGTCAGGGCAGGTCCCAACCCTCTTGCCTATGGCCACCTCTTCATTGCTAGTGGGGCATCAACAATGGTTGGCAATGTTGTCGGCACCTCGACAAGGGTTGGTAGGCCGACCCTCTCCCTAATATGAGGGAGGGTCGTCAGCCCTCGCCCTGGCCGACACCCCATTGGCGATTGGGCGGCAGCTACAAGTAAAGGACTTGAGTTTTTTCTTTTTGTGTTTGTGTGCGTGTTTTCCTTTTTCTAAATTTTAGCCTTTTATAGATTTTTTTAACTAATTTAATTAAGATTTTGTGTAAAAATTAGGATTCAAATCAAAACGATGTCGTTTTAGTGCTTTAGTTAACTTTAACTCCATGTAAGAGAGATAAAATATTTAAAAAATTACATTAGCATTTTTCATTAATCAAATTAGACGGACTTAGTGGAATGATTTGATTTTCATTAAAAAAAAAAAAAAAAAAAAAAAACTCGAGTCCTAAGTTAGGGCTAGCCTTAGTTGTGGCCAATAAGGGTCACTTAGACGAGGTCGGGTGGCCAACCATTGCTTGAGACCGACCACTGGTGAAAAGGAAATAAAAAATAGAAAAAGGACAAAAAAAAAGTAAAAGCTAAAAATGCTCTTGACCAGCATGCGAAGTCAAAGATAAATTAATATGGCTATTTCATGCTTTTATTTGAAATTTTTCGTTAATTTTTTTAATGTAAAATTTAAAGTATTTTCTTTCCAAGATTTATATTACACACATGGTAGGTGCCTACTCTTTTGCTAACCTACGTAGTTCAAATACATTAACCTAACCATATTCAATACTTGCGATTTTCAAGAAGAGAGCCTTGTAGCTGAAAAAAAAGGAGGAGAGATGATGGAGGCTAGGGATTTGCAAAGGAATCGGATATCGGTTGGTTTTAGACGATTCTAGGTTCCAAATTTTTAGAATTGAAAATGACGATCCAGTTCTCAATTTAAGGCAAGAAGCCGAATTGTCCCGATCAAACCGATTTTCTTTTTTTGTAAAATTTTTTCTTCTTTTTTGAAAAGTAAAAAAAAGAAACTTTCAAAACCTTAAACCTGGTCGATCCAATTCGGGAACCAGACTGATGCGGAAACGGATCGTCGGAGGTCTCACTCAGGGGAAGGAGAGGGAAAGACGTCAAGTGACATTAGCGCGAGAAGAGATGGTTGAAAGTGATGGGGGGAATGATGAGCAAAAGGACACCCGGTTCCCAATGAGGGCTCGGTTGACCGCAAGGATCCACGCCTCGAAACGCCAACGTCGACCACTGACTGAGCAATCCAAGTCCGAAGCCACCAATCATAAATACTTGGAAAACAACTCGTCGACATTCCCCATTTTTCTCCTCTTCTCCCCTCCCTCTCTCTCTCTAGCCCAATCGATTGCAGACAAACGTCCATGTCATCGTTGGCATATTCTCCATCGCTTGCTCCCAAAGTACACAGCGGCCCCTAACTTAACGTAAGATTTCTTTTGTTTGAGTCTCAAAAAAAAAATGTGACGCTTTTAGCAATAGAGGAGGAGAAGGCGTGATTTATATGATTAAAAATAGTTGAAAAATGAACCTTGAATCATTTTAAATTAATTAAATATTAAATCATTCTTTTATCTAAAAACTTAAATTTATCATTGGCGGTGGTCACACAAATTCTCTCATGATATTGGAGTTTGAGGTTCTGAGTTCAAATTTTTTCAGACTCTATTTATCTCCCTAATTAAATATGTTTACACTTAGTATTAGGCAAAAAGACCAGACTAAGTATGATGGAGAGTGTTTGAATAATTAAATATTAAATTATGTTTTCATCTGATTAAGCTTTTAGAATAGTTGGCAGTAGTCATATAAATTCTCACAAATGTCTACAAAATATGAACAAAAAAAAAGAGAAAAAATAATAAAAATTATTAGATTGTGCTCATTGTGGCATATTTATCCTTAACTTTTTCTTGCAATGTCAAAAATCCCAAATTTATACCCGTATGATGACTCATTGGCTCTTCGCCAATGTTCTATTAAATGATTTTTCAGCCAAAATGACGTTTTTATTTTATTTAAGCCACATGGGTGCCATATCAACACAGTTTGCCTTCTGTCGTCCATGCATGCAGATTTTGAAAATGTGCTTATTGACGAAACCTTGATGAAGGGTAGACGTGTCATGCGATCACAACTTTAAGACTTTTGGTGTCGCAAATCAAAATTTAAGATAAATGTATCACAATGAGTATAATTTGTGGAATTTTGTTGCTTTTTCCCAAAGAATAATAGAGCAAATACAAGGGAAAAAAAAAACCAAAATATGTCCACCGTGGTACAAAAACCTCAAAAAAAAATTTTGTGTCACCAAAAACCCCAAACTTACCTCCTATGATACGGATACCCTCGACTTTTTTTTTTCTTCTCGTGAAAAAAATTCCAAATTTATACATATACAACAAATTTACCCTATATTTAAATTTCATCAAAGATATATTTGTCACGCCGATATAAGTTTAAGGTTTTTTATAACAACAAAATAATTCGGTGTATTTGTATCATAATAGGCAAGTTTAGGACTTTTAGGACTCGTATGATAACGATTCTATTCATCTATTTTTCTACTTTTCTATTCCTGAGAACAACTTTAAAACATAAATTCATTTGATAATACAATTTTGTTCCTCTACTTTTGGGGCAAATTTTTAGCCTAGAATTAAATTATAGAAATGAGAAGTAGAAAATTTTCTACTTTTCTATTTCTGAAACAGAAATAGAAATAAAATAAAAAAAAAAAACTCTTATCATTGCTCCCTTCACCACCATAGCCTGTCGATGTACGATTTCTACATCGACTTTTAATTCAATTGATTAAGGATGTTTAATCTCATGAAAGAGTGGAGCACATTGAATTAAAAAAAAAGGCATGGGAGAGAGATATTTAGGGTTAATACCCTGAAAAACCCCAAACTGGTACACATGTGACAAATTTACCCCAAACTATTTTTTTGACCATGAAAATCCCAAAACTGATACATTTGTGACAAATTTGCCCTAACTAACCATAAAAAATTATAAACTAGTAGATTTATAATAAATTTACCTCAAACTAATTTATTCGACCGTAAAAAACCCTAAACTGATAAATTTATAACAAATATACCTTCCACTAAATTGGATTAATACTACAAAAAAAATCACAAAAATTGTAAACTGTGATAAACGGAGCGTAAAATCTCAAATTGGTACTATCATGTGTCATTTAACTTAATAATTTAACAATAAAATTTAACGAAAACTAATAGAGGGTAAATTTGTCACAAGTATACCAGTTTGGGGTAAATTTGTCAAAGGTATACTAATTTGGGGTTTTTGGTGGTCAAAAAAATTATTTGAGGTAAATTTGTCACATGTGTACCAATTTTGGGTTTTTCATAATATTAATCAAGATATTTAAGAAGGCCTATCAAACGAATTTTTATTCTAAGATCATAAATTTTGTGTTATTATCAAATGTGTATCAAGGGAATAAAAATAGAAAGATTTATTTTTGTCAAAAAATTATTTCTAGAAACATAATGGTTGTCATTTGCACCATTAGCAACCAAAAAAAAGTTAGGATTATTTGTGTCATAGTAAACAGAGTATAAAGTTTTTTGTGGTATCAACTCATAATAATATTATAAGAGAATCGTGATTTAAAGCGCTTGTTTTAGTGACATCCCATGTACTTTCCGATGTGATATATAATTTTTGTTCATCTAGAAGTCACCACGGCTCTTGAGGCTTATAAGGGAACCGTCCACGTTTTACTTTTACCTTTTATGACATCCAACAGCATATCGCGTGAATAAGTCATGTTAGAATATTTAATACACATAATTTTAAACGACAACGCCTATGATCATGCCTACATACGACTCTTGCACTAGATATTTGATACGGCACGCCAAATAAAATTCAATTATTTTGTGCATATATATGCCTTCGCGGCCATTGCCGAGGTCCGGCGACCAACCGGAGGAAGGAGGAGGAGAAAGAAAAAATAAAAATTAAAAAATTCAAAAATATTAAAATATTATTAAAAGTTATCCACGTTAGCGCCGATGAGACCACGTCAACCGGCCGGCGTCCAGTCAGCAAAATCCAGCCAAAATTGGCCGGAAATGACTAAATTGGCATAACGTGAAAAGGTCTAAGACTAAATCGGCACCAAAAAAAGGTTTAGGACTAAATCAACAAAAAAAAAATATTTATGACTAAATCGGCACAAAGACAAAAGATTTAGGACTTTTTCGACACTTTTTTCCTTTCCCTTACTAACCTCCCCCTCTTTCTTCCTCTCCTTTCAATATCGATTTAACTACTGGCGGGATGGAGGCGGGAAGAGTTCGCAACAGCCGGAGCGCGTTGGGAAGGTTATCCTTGCGGGGTACGTGTTCGCGATCGGTATAAACGCAAAACGTGTTTCGTCTCAATCTGAAAAACTTTTTGCGTGCAATCCTGCCGAACTCTCGCTCCACTCCGGTCGGCCATAGCCAGACGTCAGTAGAGAGGCATTCCGGTAATAACATCCAAGGACAAGGACATTTAGGAGATCCCGCCATGCAAGAATGGAACAGGAGGGCTCCGCTGAGCTCCCATCTTCACCCTTCGTTGCCTTTTTCGGAGCGTTACCTGTTTGCTCCTCCTCTCGCCACGGTAATTCGGTGTTTCGACGCCACCTGTGTCTTTTCTCTCTTCACATTTTTAATCTGTCTCCTTCTTTGAGGTTGATATGGAAATACATACTATGTTTACATATGGATCCATTTAGGATTGGGAATAGACGTAATCGGACCCGCTTATTAAATATCTCCCCTTACTTGAGATCCTATTCAACTCTTTTAGTTAATGAATTTGATTGTCCATCTTTCTAATTTGATATAATATTAATATATATAAAGCATCCTCCGGATAATTCAAATCGAAGCAATTGGATGTACAGATTGAGTCTATGACATGACGGTACGCGTGTTTCTTACCATCAATACTTCCATGAAATTCCACGCACCATATTACCCAGGTCCTCTGTTTTTCTTTTCTGAGTCTCTCTCTTTCTTGCCATTTTTAAATTTTCTTTGACTAATCAGCTGGAACCTACCTCATTTGCCCCACTGATTATGGAGTTACGGCGCAAGTCCTCTAATTCCTACGGCTCCTGCCAAGATCGCTTGCCCATCCCCGCCGAACGAAGGGCCGCCGGCGACCCCTCCGACCTCGAGCTCGGCCTCAATGGTCCCGGCCCAGCAGGTGATTCGAAGAGCGACGAGAGCGACGGTTTGAGAATGCTAAGGGAACCCAGCATTGAGTTCTGGAGGGGGAGCGAGGAGAAAGCTCCTGGGGAGGGTCCCGGCACCTCACCACGTCAGCATGCGCCGGAGGATGACCACCCGTCGCGGCTGATCGGGCGGTTCCTCCACCATCAGCAGGCCTCTGGCACAGTGTCACTGGACATGGACCTGGAGATAGAGGAGCTGCGCGGCGGCGACAGCCTGAGGGACTTGCCTCCAGTCGCCGACTTGCTGCCAAGGCAGAGCGAGGACGGCTCAAGAGTGCCCATCCAGCCGCCCATCTCGACAGGGGCTGGGCCAGGTACACTGCAGAGGCGGCACAAGGGCTCGACGAGCCGCGGGGGAGATGGCAACTCTGTCGACAACAGGGAAGAGGAGGCTGTGAAATGCACGTCGAGTGCAGCTTTCCAGCGGAGATCAGGCCTGCTCCGCTCGAAAACCCGGTCGCGGCTGATGGACCCGCTGGAGGAGCCCGACCAGAGCTTGGGCCATGTTCCATGGTCAGGCCACCTACGGTCTGGAATGTTGGGGAAGGCAGGGGATGAGGAGGAGGACGACCTGTTCTGGGATGAAGACGTGCCAGAGGAGTTCAAGAAGGCGAAATTCAGTATCATGACACTGTTACAGTGGGTGAGTATGGTCTTGATCATTGGTGCTTTAGTTTGTACTCTTGCAATTCCTGCCTGGAAGCGTAGAAATTTGTGGAAGCTCAAACTGTGGAAGTGGGAGGTCATGGCCTTGGTCTTGATTTGTGGGAGGTTGGTCTCTGGGTGGATGATTCAATTAGTTGTGTTCTTCATCGAGAGGAACTTTCTGCTGCGAAAACGGGTTCTGTACTTCGTCTATGGCCTTCGAAAGGCAGTGCAGAACTGCCTGTGGTTGGGGCTGGTCTTGATTGCTTGGCATGCTCTGTTTGACAAGAAGGTCCAGAGGGAGACGAAGAGCGACAGGTTGCGGTATGTCACCAAGGTGCTGGTGTGCTTCGTGGTGGGGACTCTGCTGTGGTTGCTCAAGACGCTGATCATCAAGGTGCTGGCGTCGTCATTCCATGTGAGCGCCTACTTTGACCGGATCCAGGAGTCTCTATTCAATCAGTTCGTGATCCAGACGCTGTCAGGTCTGCCAGTGATTGAAATTCGGAGGACAGAGGCAGAGGAGGAGAACTTTGTGGCCGAGCTTCAGACTTTACAGAAAGCAGGTGCGACTGTGCTGCCAGATCTAATGGCGGCGGCTTTTCCGACTAAAAGTGGGATGGTAGTTGGAAGCGGAGGACTTCAGAGAAGTTCCCGAGTGATTACCACCAAGCTCTCTCGAGGGCTGTCGGTAAAGAGCGAGGGAGGGATCACAATAGATAACTTGCACAAGCTCAATCCCAAGAATGTGTCAGCCTGGAATATGAACAGATTGATTAATATTGTGCGGCACGGATTTTACTCAACATTGGATGAGCGGATACAGGATTCTACTCATGAGTCAGCAACAATGATCGGGAGTGAAAACGAAGCCAGAGCTGCAGCTAGGAAGATCTTTCGAAATGTGGCTAAGCCTCATTTAAAGTAAGACCATAGTTCTTCCCCTGGACCTTTTGAGTTTTTGATGTAAGTCTCCGATGAGGCAATTCGTTCCCCAATTGGATCTCTTTCCGATTCACTGGCGCACTACATTCGGTCGATAGTATCTGGTTTTATGATGGAAAGTGTCCAAGTGGGTAATGATTTTCTTGTTGCTAGGTTTATCTACTTGGAAGATCTGATGCGGTTCATGAGGGACGATGAAGCCTTGAAGACGATGAGCCTCTTCAAAGGAAGCGATGAATGCAAGAGAATCAGCAAGTCGTGCCTGAAGAACTGGATGGCAAGTGGAATTTTGTTAAATTAGGTCCTTGGACATGCTTGTTCATACTTTTTCGTCTTCAATGCTAATCGAATTAACCAAATTGTTGTAGGTCAATGCTTTCAGAGATAGGAGAGCACTTGCCTTGACCTTAAATGACACCAAGACTGCTGTCAACAAGCTGCATCGGGTGGTCAACGTCATAGTTGGCATCCTCATATTGATCATCTGGCTCCTCATCCTGGGGATAGCAACAACCAAGTTCCTGCTCTTTCTCAGTTCGCAGCTTGTCCTCATTGTATTTATTTTCGGGAACACCTGCAAAACCATATTCGAGGCAATTATCTTCTTGTTCGTGATGCATCCATATGATGTGGGAGATAGGTGCGAGATTGATGGAGTCCAGGTAGATCCCGATTATCACATGTCGACCGTATACTCACTGCTTTATCTGCTTTCGCTCGTACCTACTTCACCGTTTCTTCTATTATCATCACTCGTGTATGCTGTATCCTTTTAGCTGGTTGTGGAAGAGATGAACATCCTGACGACCATGTTTCTGAGGGACGACAATCAAAAGATTATATACCCGAACAGCACTCTTGCAACAAAGGCAATCGGCAACTATTATCGGAGCCCTGACATGGGAGACGCGGTCGAATTCTGTGTGCACATATCTACTCCTGCAGAGAAGATTGCTGCCATGAAGCACAAGATAACCAGGCAAGTGAAAACATCTAGAGTTTCTCGAATTCTGTTCGGTTTTCTGTGTCTGTTGAAGCTTCTTTTCCGAGGAATGATTGCTGCCGTAGATAACTACCCGGAAAAGTAGAGAATTGTAATGTCTCTCAAGTCAATCTGTGATAAGAACCAGCATTAATCTTGGGTGTTCGTGTTTTAAAACTAGGTAGATAACCATGTGAAAATTCCGGGCTTGCTTACCTGAATATTGCCAGTCTCTTTCTCTCTGCATCAAAGTATTGATAAAACTAGAAATAATCTGGAATGCTTCTTTGTTGTTCTACCGATTGCAGTTATGTCGACAGCAAGAAAGAGCACTGGTATTCCTCGCCTATGATCATAATGAAGGATGTAGAAGAGCTGAACAGGGTCAGGATCGCCGTGTGGCTGTGCCACAGGATGAACCACCATGACATGGGAGAGAAGTTCCTGAGGCGATCCGCCTTAGTCGAGGAGATGGTCAAGATGTTCAGAGAGCTCGACATCCAATACCGATTGCTACCACTCGACATCAATATCCGCGCAATGCCTGCTTTGAGCTCTGCGCGGGTTCCTCCTGCATGGGAAAACCCTGGCTGAGTCGCTCATCTTGTCGGACAAAGAGCTGCATTCGCCCATTATATTGGCAGCTCGCATTCCACAGCAGCAGTGCAACGCGGACCATGTAGGGGACTCCAGCAAACCGCTACTTCTTCGACTCTGAGGTTTTCCCCTCTCGTTGAATATATTCATCGCAGAAGAGTGAAAATCCGATTTCTGTCTTTCCCGACACCTCTAGGCTCTTTTCCTCGGATTTCGGAACACTTTTCCCATCTTAATCTGAGGCATACTTGTAATTAAAGAATGGATTATATAAATGAAGCTTTGAAATTGAAGGGATACAACATGTTACTTGAAGAGAGAAATCTCAGGATGTAGATGTTCATGTATCTAGTGACGGTCGTCCTGTTACTTTTGAGCTATTCTAGTCTATCCGACATGTATCCGAAACTTCCTTTAATGGAGACCTTCAGACAAATGGCAGCATAAAGGTTTCAACTGCATATCAAACATCATCTTAGACTTTTGAAAACAACACAATTTGCATCCCGAGTTTTGCTGCTTCATTTCGCATTGCATCCTGCCATCCTCACTTATACCAATTTCCCAGTTTTCTTCCTAAACTAACCCGTCTCAACAACCACGCACAAATCCTATCCCGGCCTTCTCTCTCCTACTCCCCACCAGCACCGACCTCAAATGTGGTCTAGATCGAGGTTGGACTGCTCGTAGCTATGAGAGACATACATGGCCGCTATTGGAATATAATACGTAGAAACGATAAGATCTTATAATTTACGTCAACGCGAAATCACCAGAAAAATAAAAGAGAAATTATAAAGACATTAAAAATTTACGTGATTTGGTCGAATATCGATACCTACGTCTACGGGAGAGAAAGACAAATAGTTCAATAATCGGAGAATCAGAATTTACAATCGCTTACATGCTCGAATGTTTCTCATACCTAAATTTAATCCCAAACTCAAAAAGTTTATAAATAAATAATGTACACTCACGGGACGGAAAATAACTGTGTGTTCAAGCCCAAGCAATACTCTTTTCGTACGACCGAAAATCATGACAGTTCAACGCTCTTGAATTTTTTTTTCTTTCACGTACAGCGAATTGCTGCTTCTCGTTGACTTATGGACTTTTCTTTTGTGCGGTTCTACTCGGCTTCAGCGGCCTCTCTCAAGTGGCGCTCTCTTTTGGACGTGCAGAGGGCTTCTCTTCTTTTTCAGCTAAAGAGTCCACCCTTTTATATTGTGCGCCCAAAGTCAAAACTCTACTCTGGCCCCACCGTGGGTTCTTTTCTCCAAAATGGATTTAGCTCCTTTTGCAGGTAAAAGAAGAAACCCTAACTTTTCTTTATTTTATTTCTTTTTTTGTCTTGTAGCAGTGGATCACTTTTTTGTTAGCTTTCTTTTGTACATCCAAAAGAAAGTCTAAGAAGAGGAAAACTTCTTCATCCAATGTATAATCCGCTTGAGAAAATCTTTATCAACAAATTTGATTTAATAAATCATTATCTGAATTCAAACTCAAGATATTAATTTAATAATTTTTCACATTGGCTCGATGTTTGAAGCCAAATTATAATGCTCACAATTCATGATATTCTCCTAATGCCCCAACGAGCGTTCATTCTCCACAGACGCCAATAGAGTTCAAGCAGAGTTTGAGCTTCGCCAAAAAAAAGAATTAGTCATCATGTCTATCGGGTTATCTGCTATAACAATCATTTTGATAATAACATTACCCTTAACTAAGACATTTCGAATAAAGTGGCATTTGATATTGATATTCTTCGTTCGCTTGTGATAAATTAGATTATACGCCAAATATATTGCACCTTGGTTATCACAATGTACATCCCCACTTTCCTGTTCTAAACCAAAGTCCGAGAGCAAACTTCGTAACCATATCGCCTCTTTTGCTACAAAAGTTAGTGCCATGTACTCTACCTCAGTCGAAAATAAGGTAACACGATCCTGTAAAAACGCTTTCCAACTAATTGCACCACCTACTAGCGTAAACACGTACCCTACTAAAGATCTGTAATCATCCAAGTCACTGAAGTGATTCGAATCCACAAAACCAGTGGTCTCACCGCCATTATTATTCGTTTGGTACACTATACTAATGTCTGTTGTCCCCTTCAAATATTTAAGTATCCACTTCACACAGTTTCTCAATGAGCTTTACTGAGATGTTTCATATAGTGACTAACCACGATCATAACTTGTGAAATATCAGGCCTAATGCATATTGTATCTTACATAATACTATCAACGACACTAGAATAAGGAACATGGCACATATGTTTCTCCTCCTCTTCAGTTTGCGGTGACAATTTATCTGAAAGTTTAAAGTATTTCGCTAAATGTGTACTTACAGATTTTGCCAAATGCATATTAAAACGTGCCACGATGTTGTCAATATATTTCTTCTTAAATAGACGTAAAACTCATGTAGTCCTATTAAGTAAAATCTCCATACCCAATATTTTCTTTGCAGCACCTAAATCTTTCATCTTAAATTCAGTATTTAACTGCCTCTTCAGCACATTAATATCAGACATATTTTTAGTTGCTATCAGCATATCATTAACATATAAGAGTAGATAAATCAAAGAACCATTCTCCAACCTCCTAAAGTAAACACAGCTATCCATCTGACTTTTCGAATAGTATTAACTAGCCATGAACGTATCAAAACATTTATACCACAACCTAGGAGACTGTTTCAATCCATACAAAGATTTTTTTAACAAGCAAATATGATCTTCCTTACCCAGAATAGCAAATCCCTCTAGCTACCTCATGTAAATCTGCTTCTCCAACTCACCGTGAAGAAATGCAGTTTTCACATCTAATTGTTCTAACTTGAGATCTTGTGAAGCAATTAAGTCATGTAAAACACGAATAGAAGTATGTCGACGTGCGGACCCCTAGAGTGTTATAACTTTGCACAAAGGGACATTTAAGTGCCATAACTTACGAAAGGTACATTTAAGTGCCAAAATCAGAGTAATAGGGATCACTTGAGTGCCAATTCGGACAAAGTCTAGCCAAAACGCCGACATGGCTTTTTTTGGCGAACCGAGCCCAAAACGATGCCGTTTTGCACGCTGATGTGGCCAAATAATGCAAAAACGGCGTCGTTTTGGGCTAACAAGGTAAAAAAAATAAAAAATTAATTAAAGTTAATTTAAAATTAAATTTAGTTAAAATATTAAAAAATAATAATTTTAAAATTAAATTTAGTTAAAATATTTTAAAAATAATAATTTAAAATTTAAAAAAAAATTAAAAAAAGGGAAAGGGGGAGGCGGGCGAGGGCCGCCCCGCCACCGCTGGAAGGGCCGGCGACGGCGGGGAGGGTAAGCCGGGGTCGTCGGGCCCGGCCGGGGTCGGCGACCCCGACCGCCCGCCGGCGAGGGCTCGCGAGCCCTCGCCTTAGATCGGGGTGAGGGTCGCAGCCCTCGCCACTAGCCATAAAACTGGGAGGGTCGCGGCCCTCGCCCGGATCCGGCGAGGGTCGGCGGCCCTCATCGGATTTGGGCGAGGGCTCGCCGCCCTCGCCGCCGGTCGACTAGGGTCGCCGGTCCCGGCCAAGGCCCGGCGACCCCGGCCGACCTTCCCCCCCGCCGTCGCTAGCCCTTCCGGCGACAATTGGCAACGGCGGGCGGCCGAGGGCGATCCTCGCCCGCCTCCCCCTTTCCTTTTTTTTTTTTTTTTTTTTAATTTTTTTAATTTTAAAATTATTATTTTTAAATATTTTAACTAAATTTAATTTTAAATTTAATTTAATTACTTTTTTTTTATTTTTTTACCACGTCAGCCCAAAGGACGCCGTTTTTGCATTATTTGGCCACGTCAGCATGCAAAACGACGTCGTTTTGGGCGCGTGCTTCGCCGGAAAAATACCACGTCGACGTTTTGGCCGGAGTGGCACTCAAGTGATCCGTTTTTCTTCGAATGTGGCACTTAAGTGTACATTTCGTAAGTTATGGCACTTAAGTGTCCCTTTGTGCAAAGTTATGGCACTCGAAGCGTTCTTTTGCCGAAGTATGTCTTACCACAAGAGAAAACACCTCATTGTAGTCAATGTCCTCATGCTGTGTATACCCCTTCGCCACAAGTCTCACCTTATACCTCGTTGTCTCGACACCGGGAATGCTCTCTTTCTGTTTAAAGACCCATTTACTTCTAATAATGTTTTGGCTCTTGGGTATTTTGACTAGCTCCCATGTCTGATTTCGATGGAGTAATTCTATCTCTTCACTCATAGCTCCTAGCCACTACGACGACTCTGAACTACCTATCGCCTCAAAGTAAGACGAAGGCTCATCTGTTTCTACCTCATCACCTACAGTCAATGCATAAGCAATATCTGTATAAACATAATGTATCGATGATTTAATTTGCATTCTTTGTTTGTCTGCGGCTATAGTGTGCTGACTTTGCTAGTTGTTCACTATCATCAACTTCAAAAACTGCGGCCTCATCTATAGTCTTAACTTCTGTTACCTCTGAGGTCTCTGGAGTCTCCACCTGAAGCTTCATCTCACTGTTGACACCATGATTTATCTGCTATGCTAGTTGTGTTACAAAATTCATTTGTTGAAGTATTGCAGTCTCGTCGAAGATCACATCTCTGTTAATTAGAAAAATGGGTGATCTGGGATCGGTGCACCACCACACGTAGCCTTTCACCTCATGTGTATAACCCAAAAATATGCATTTCTTTACCATCGGCTCAACCTTACCACCACTCGCATGAGCATATGTAGGACATCTGAATATACATAATCCAGAGTAATCAACAGGTCTCCCTGATTATACTTCCTCAAGAGTCTTCCACTCGATAGCAGATGCTGGAAATCGATTAATCAGGTAACATGCCATGTTCACTGCTTCAGCCCAAAATTCCTTGCGAACTGCTGCATGCGAAAGCATGCATCAAGCTCACTCAAGCAAAGTTCTGTTCTTTCATTCTGCCACATCATTCTACTGTGATATCCTAGGTACTGTGCGGAGTCACACAATCCCTTCTTTCTCGCAGAACTCGGTAAAATCTTTCCCACAGAACTACACGCCATTATCAGTTCTTAAGCACTTGATTTGTTTATCTGACTGCTTCTCAATCAATGCCTTAAATTTCTTGAATTGATCGAACACTTCATATTTGTGCTTTAGAAAGTATACCATACCTTCCTCGAATAATCGTCGATAAACATCAACATATATTGGGCACCTCCTTTTTAAGGAACTAAAGACGGGCCTCAAACGTCTGAATAAATGTATTCAACTGGTCACTTGGTCAAATGAATAGCTATGGCAAACTTAATTCAACATTGCTTCCCAAAGATGCAGTGCTCATATAAGTCCAGCTTCCCTGTCTTCTGACCCTTCAACAACCCCATTTTACTCAGCATCGTCATACATGCCTCACTCATGTGCCCTAAATGCATATACCATAACTGAATCAAGTTAGAGTTTGAGTCACCTAATGAAATTGTAGCGGTTCTGGTCAGATTCTCTCCTAGTAGATGATAGAGAGTATTCACTTTCTTCCCCTTCATCACTGTCATGACACCTCGAGAGATCTTTAGTATTCCACCTTCAGCGGTATACCCACACTCCATGTCATCAAGTGCCCCTAAAGAAATAAAATTCTTCTTGAGCTCTGGTACATGCCTCACGTCTGTCAATATGCGCACCACCTCATCGTGCATTCGAATCCAAATTGTCTCTACTTCCACAACCTTGTAAGCTACATTATTCCCTAAAAGAATGTTACCACCATCTGCAATCTGATAAGTAATAAATCAGTTCTTATGAAGCGTCATATGATAAGAACTAGGGGTGAGCAATTGGATCGGGTTTATTGGGAACCTGGACCGGACCACTCGGAAAACCGATCTGAGAACCGGTTCCATTTTTTGGGAACCAGTTAGAACCGGTCCGATTCCCGGTTCCCAGTGAAGACCCACCTGGGAACCGGACCGATTTTGGACCCGATTTTGAGATATTACTAAAAAAATAAACCCCTAAGCATTCTGCCCCCCTCTCTCAGTCTCTCTCTTTCGTGTGATTGCAATCCTACGGCTACCCCCCCTCTCTCTCTCTCTCAATCGCAGCAGTATTTCTCTCTCAATCTCTATTCAAGATCGTGTAATCCCGATCCTGCAGCAACGGTTGCTGGGCAACCCTAAGTAGAGGGGAAGGAGCAAGGCAACAACGGTTGCTGGGCAACCCTGGGCAGAGGGAAAGAGCAAGGCGGAGAGACTTTCACGAGGACGGGGGGAATCGGAGGGAGAGAGGAGAGGGACCGCTGACTTTCACGACTGCCACGCCCTTGCTAGTCGCCACCATCGTCACCAACCGGATCGCCTCTCGTTGGTGCCCCGTAGGAACGCAACTCGCTGTCGCCTCTCGTCCGTTTGTCACCACTTGTTGGTGGGTTTGTGACTCCACTCTAATCTGAGTGTTATTATCACTTCTCTACATTTATTGTTCCACTTGCATGTTAACAACAGTCCGAACTCACTAAAATGAAGAAACTCATGACTGATTTATAATTTGTTAACGTATGGATCTTTTGATGGTCAAGAAGTCCTCCTTCAGAAGTTTTGATTGAGGGATCTTCCCAAACTCAAGAACCCAAAACTAGAAACTAAGAGGATGTCTCAACTGAAGTGTCTTTTGAGTTCACGTCACATGTTGACGTTGGTTTGGGATATAAGTGACGAAAAAGGAACAATCTTTTGTGTTTCCTTTGTGTCATTTCTGCTAAAGTGAATGTTTTCTTTTACTCGTTGACACCATATAGACTAGCCAAAATGATTATATGCTTCTGTGGAAGTTATGGTTCACGTTGCTTCTTTTGGAATTGTTGCTCTAGCTTAGTAATACTAGCTCATGCATTAGTTCTTGAGTACCGGGTTCATTGCCATCTATTTTTGCTGCATTATTTTAGTGAAGGATTGTTACTAGTTCTCTGAACAAGTGATGTGTTAATAGGTATGACACCTACTTCTACAAGGTATTGGTAGAATTTTCTAGTGATTAATTGTGATCCCTTAGCAATTTGTAGCACTGAATTTATTTGATTCGTTGAATTAGAAGATGGTAGTAGTAGAATTGTGGTGATCTGTTCTCTTCTCTCGACAATTTGTAGCATCCAATTCAGTTAGTTTAGCTCACTGCTGAGTGGTAACTGTAAACATTGATCCATATGAAGTCAATTTTTTGTTTATTAACCAAGCTAGATCTTTGCGTGTCGTATGTTTGAGAAACTTGAGAAAATGGAAGTGGCGTGATTTTAATTGTTGAGTCTTCATTTTGGTAACTTTTTCAGACATGGTAAGAATTTGTCACTTCTTGTTCATGAATTTTTCCAATTAAGAGGCATTCGTGAGATGTATGTGTGGTCATGCATATTGGCAAATGTCATGCTCCGTACTTAAAAAACTTCTTGAAGCTCATATTGGAAATTGAGTATAATCGTAATGACGTGCTAGATGAATTGTATGAACTGTACAACAAGTTCATGATTTCTTTAAAGTTAAAGCTTATTGTTGTTAATTTTTCTTACAGAATAATGTGTCCCATTTTTCCTTGTTTACTTATTAATTTGTCCAAAGCTGATGTGAAGATTCTTATGATTTTCTTGTAGGTCTCGATTGTCCTTATCTGGGGTTGATTTGCTCTTTCTATTTTCAGTCAATGGATCAAGACAAAAATATATCAATGGAAGTGGATGGACATAATGAAATGAGTCCGCTCATGGAATTTCCATTCCATAGAGCTGATGAAGTAGAATCTACAACCATGGGTGCGACAAACAATGTGAGGGCACCTAACTCTCGTCCTCCTCTAGGTAAAAGCAGGCTAATCAATCGAAGACTTTAGATCATTTTTCGAGAATCATAGATGAGAAAACACAAAAAACCATTAGGGTGAAGTGCATTCATTGTGGGGTTGAATATGTGTATAATGTTGATCATGGAACGTCAACTATGTGGAAGCACTTGAAAAAGTGCAAAGAGTATTCTCATGCAAATAAAAAGCAAATGTTGATTACATCACGTAAGGGAGAACTGACTGGTGATGAAGGGAAAAATACTATTAGTGGTGATAGCGTCTTAACGATGTGGAAGTTTGATCAAGAACGTTGTAGGCACATGTTTGCTCGGATGGTTATTATTGATGAACAACCGTTTTATATGGTTGAGCGTGTTGGTTTTCACGATTTTGTCACCGAGTTACAGCCTCTTTTCCAACATCTTTCAAGATTTACGATGTCTAGAGATTGTATGAAATTGTATCTGAGTGAAAAAACTTGTTTGAAAGCTTCCTTTGGTAAGCTTAAATCTAGAATTGTACTCACAACTAACATGTGGAGTTTCATTCAAAATTTGAACTACTTATGTCTCACTGCACATTTTATTGATGAAAATTGGAAGTTGTATAAAAGAATTATAAATTTTGTGGTAATGCATAGTCACAAGGATAGGGAGATTGGGAAAATGATGGAGAAATGTATTCATGACTTGGGAATAGAAAAAAAGATATCCACAATAACCGTGGATAATGCTAATTCAAATGATGTAGCCGTTGATTATTTGAAGGAAAAATTTTCTAGAGAAGGGTTTTTGATTTTGAATGGCGATGCTTTACATATGAGGTGTACTGCTCACATACTTAACTTGATAGTAAGAGATGGACTGAATGAGGTGCATGATTCTATTGCACATATCCGAAACGTAGTTAGGTATGTGAGGAGTTCTCCTGCTAAAGCTAAGACATTCCGGTCTTATATTGAGAGTGAGAGGATTGTATATAAAGGTTCGGTCTGTCTTGATGTTGCCACTAAATGGAACTCCACTTACATGATGTTAGACACAGCCATAAAGTTCAGGAAAGCTTTTGAAAGAATGGAAGAAGATGATTTCTTTTTCTTAAGGGAGATTGACAATGATGCTCCTCAAGATGAAAATTGGGAAAATGCCATCATTCTTTCTAAATTTCTGAAACAGTTTTATGATGCAACCAAAAGGATATCGGGGAGTTCATATGTTACTTCAAAAGATTATTTTGAGGGGATGGCTATGTTGTATAACTATTTGAATAATGCGGCGAATTCCTTGAACCCAAAGCTTTAAGCTATGGGTATAAAAATGAAAGAAAAGCTTGACAAGTATTGTGAGAGTCTGGATAAAGAAAAAATGATGGTGTTGGTTGCGGTTGCATTGGATCATACAAAAAAGTTGAATTATGTGAAGTTTTGTTTTGAACAAATTAATGATGATGAAGCAAAATTGATGAGATGCATAATAAAGTGAAGGTTGCTTTGGAATGTTTATATATATTTTACGAGCAATCTTTTGATGGTTCTTCTAGTAAAGAAAATTTTAGTGGTTCAAGTGTGAGTAATAGTAGTAGTGCTTCCAATGCCAATATTGATGACAATAAGTGTGAAATCCATGTTTGGCATAAAAGCTTTCTCCACACCAAGAACAGAGTGTTGGATGAAAACAAATCTGAGCTTGATCGGTATCTTGAAGCTGAAAGTGAAGATGTCCTTAATCTCGACCTTTTGATGTGGTGGAAGAGTATTAGGTCAAAGTATAAAATCTTATCTTTGATTACTCGAGATGTTTTGTCTATTCTCGTGACTACCGTTGCTTCCGAGTCGACTTTTAGTACGTTGGGACATGTACTTGACGGCTTTCAAAGTTCTTTGACTCCTAAAGTGATGGAATGTTTGATTTGCACTCAAAATTGGTTGAGAGTTGTTCGTGTGCCAATCAATGTTGAACAGTGCATTGAGAATGTGGAAAAATTTGAGGCGGGTAAGTTGTATGTATTTCTTTTTATCTTGTAATTTATTTGCATAACTATCTATTAAGTGAATGCTTTATTTAATCTCTCTTTTGGTTTTTAGATTTGGATTGTCTTACCGAAGACATTATCATTGGAAAATAGACTTCATTTTGTGGAAACTCCAATTTTGTGGTAAGTAAATAGACTTTATTAAACCATAACTTTTGTATCATCTTTATTTGACTTTTCAAGAGCCTATATTTTGCAAGGAACTTCACTTTGTAGTCGTCATTTATACAAGGTAAATCATGCTAATCTTTTAGTCTTGTAGAGTTCTTATATATACTGTTTTGCATATGTTTTCTTAGAGGCTCTCATATGCTTTTATTGTTTGTCAGGGTCACCATATCCAAGGCCAAAATGACTAATTTAATGGCCATGGGTTCTGAAACTCTATATATTTTGCATAAATGGCACAAATCCTACCTCAAAGATGCTATCAGCTCGAAAAGTTCTTCTACCTGGTACTTACATATTTGTAAATGCATCACTATTGATGCTTTTTGCATAATATGCTGGATATGGTTTTGGCTCTTGGAGGGTGAATTTATGATTGGAGAAGAAGGCTATGTATATATTAAAGCGATGAAAGAAGTAGAGGCATTGTAAGCCGACAGCAATTATCAATTACTTTTGATTGTTTATGTTGATCAATGTGGCGATAAGTTGGATGATGGTTTTAGTACCTCAATGTACCGATTCATCTATCATGGGGGCGAATACTAGTTGTATCATCTTTATTTGACTTTTATAACTATCTTTCAATGATGTATCTTCCAATTTGCTCTTTTAGCATGATAACCGGCTGATGAGATCTTGAGATCTGCTTAAGTGTTAGCACTTTCTCACCCATTAGTGAGGCATTCATAACAGTTCTTTCAGAACGACGTGGTGAAATCTTCAAGTCTATGGATCATTGGATGTGTTGTCTTAAGGAACCACAACCGTTATTAGTAGGGTTTCAGAATATTCTCTCATTATTACTACTACTTTATTGCGAGGAATCTTGCTGAGAAATTACCCGGGAACCATATATTGGAGGTGATCGAGTTAAGGAGGCAACCGTTGGACTTCTTTCGAGTGTATTTTCCAATGGTATCGGATGGTAACAAAACAAGTTCTAGTGGAAATAAGATTGACCCTAGAACTGGATTGGAAAAACAGGGTGGTCCGGATACTCGGTCTAATGCAAACAGGGTTGGGTACAGCGTTCAAAAAGGGGATCCGGTTATAAGAGGGTTGGGTATAGGGTCCAGGTCTGGACCCTACCCACCCTGAACCCAATCACCCATAATAAGAACACTGCGAATCTAGCACCTATCCGTCTCCTGACGAAGTAGTAGTCACACATAAAATAGCTTCTGCATCGTGAGTGCTTCCCTTGGCAACGTTCGCCACATTGCTTGTGGTATTCTATCTATCACTTTTTTTCTTCCGCTTTGGATAGTCTCTCCTGATGTGCCCCTCCTCATGACACTTAAAACACTTCATGCGTCCTTTAGACTTTCTATGGTGTGATTTTGATTTGCTTTTACCTCTACTGCTACTAGGCTCTTGATGTTGTTTTCCATCCCGAATCGTCAATGCTTGTGCTACTTCTTGCGCCAGACTGTCATCCACTCCTTAGAGAACAAGGTGGACTTTACCTTTTCCAAGGTAATCATAGTACGCCCTTACAACAGTGAATCAGTAAAGTGCTCCCATGACTCTAGTAAAGAAGCTAACAATATCATGCCATGTTCTTCATCATCAAGTATCTTATCGACATTCTTCAAATCCATCATGAGTTTATTGAATTCATCAAGGTGGGTTCTGATAGACGTACATTCAGTATATCTAAATTGAAACATCATCTTCAATATGTACAAGCAATTATTCAAACCTTTCTTTACATAGAGTGCTTGAAGTTTTTCTCATAATGCTGCAACATCCTTCTCATCGGCAACCTCTATTAAAACCTCATTCGACAAGTTCAATGGGATTGTGCTCTCTGCTCTTTCCATTAGCTCTACTCTTTCAAAGGCTTTCATTATAATTGGCAACTCATCTTCACCATCTAGTGCCTTGGCCAACCCTTGGGTTATCAATAACGCCCGTATTTTGATGCTCCATAACCCAAAGTTGTTCCTCCTGTTAAACTTCTCAATTTTAGATTTCTTTTAAGAGATAATTACAATTACAGAATTTCCATATAATAATAGACAAGCAAAAGCTCCAAATCACAATCAAGAAATTCGATCCCAAGCTCTGATACCAATTGTTAGAATATAATACGCGAGAATAACAGGATTTTGCAATTTACATCAACGCAAAATTACCAAAAAATAAACGAGAAATAATAAGGACACGAGAAATTTACATGATTCGGTTTGAGTATCGGTATCTACGTTCACGGGGAGAGCTAGTAGCAAATAATCTACTATAATCGGAGAATCAGAGTTTACAATTGCTCATATACTCAAATGTTTCCCATACCTAAATTTAATCACAAACCCAAAGAGTTAATAAATAAATAATGTAAACCCACAGCTCAAATGTTTCCCACACCTAAATTTAATCACACACCCAAACAATACTCTTTTCGTACGATCGAAAATCAAGACCGTGCAACATTCTTGAATTTTTTTTTTTTTCATGTATGGCGAGTTGCTGCTTCTCGTTGGCTTCTGGACTTTTCTTTTGTGCGGCTCTGCTTGGCTTCAGCGGCTTCTCTCAAGCTGAGCTCTCTTCTGGATGTGCGGAGGCCTTCTCTTCTTTTTCAGCTAAATAGTCCATGCCTTTTATATTGTGTGCCCAGACTCAAAACTTTGACTCTGGGCCCCACCATTGGTTATTTTCTCCAATATGGATCCGGCTCCTTCTACACGTAAAAGAAGAAACCCTAACTTTTCTTTATTTTATTTCCTCTTTTGTCTTGTAGTAGTAGATAACCTTTTTTTTTTTTTTTTTTTTTTTTTGCTTTCTTTTGTACATCCAAAAGAAAGTCTAACAAGAGAAAAACTTCTTCTTTCTATGTATAATCCGCTTGAGAAAATCATTATCAACAAATTTGGTTTAACAAATCGTTATCCGAATTCAAAATCGAAACATTAATTTAATAGTTGGCATGAGCATTGTGAGGTCGAGCCTCGCAGCTCCCGCGATGTTAAGAACACTCCCATGGCTGCAACTTGCATGCTACAATGAAGAGAGAGAGAGAGAGAGAGAGAGAGAGAGAGCATTGCTGCGACTTGCATGGTACAATGAGAGAGAGAGAGAGAGCTGATTAAAATGAGACTTGATAATGCTGTAATTGGGTTTGGAAAATGATAACAGCGAAATGGAGAGGAAGAGAGAATTTGGTGGCCGCAAAAAGGGAAAAAGACAACCTTCCTATCTCTACTCTGACATTTAGGGAAAGGGTGAACAAGAGTGAAAGGATACTAAATGAAAGCAAATGTGCTTTACAAAGTCAAATAATTTGTTACATGCATATTTGGATATCATATTTGTGTAAATTGCCTATGGTTATATTGTATAGAGATCGTTAACACGATATCAATTATTATAAGAAAGAATGATCATTATGAGAGAGAATGATCCTCTAATTTCTCTAAAGATTATCCAAAAAGTCCTAAATCTATTGTAGTTTTCTCAATGTAGTTTTAAACATTTCAATTTTGTCAATTGAATTTTAAACCTTTGCATATTTTCTCAATTTAGTCCATTTGGCAAATTTTGGCTAGAAATTACTTGTGTGGATAGCCAGTGTTGACGTGACACTTTTTAATAATATTTTGATGATTTTTTAATGATTTATTGAATTTTTTATACATTTTGTTAAAAATTATTTTTCTTTGTTTTTTTTAAGGGTTTTGGAGAAAGAGCCAACCGACCCTCGCTTGCCCTAGGGGAGGGCATTGAGGTGCTCACCAGCTTTGGGCAAGGCCAGACACCCTTGCAAGGTAAAGCAAAGGTGTGAAAGCCTTCACCTGCCTAATGCCCTCACCCAAGGCTGGCGAGGGTCGGTCGGCCCTCACCCCGCCAGCCACCCTTGTCGGCCCTCTCTCCAAAATAGTAAAAAAAAAAAAAAAAGACAAAAAAAAATTTACAAATTTATTAAAATATCATTAAAATATTATTTTAAAAAGTGTCACGTCAACGTCGACCAACCACATCGTAATTTCCAGTCAAAATTGACCGAATTGACTCAATTGACAAAAAATAAAAATTTTTAGGACTCAATTAATAAAATTGAAAAGTTTAAGACCGAATTAGCGAAAATATAATAGATTTAGGATTTTTTGGACAAATTTTCCCTAATTTCGTCAAAACCTAGCTTGTGACTAAAAAGTGCAACTTAGGTCGTAATACTTATAAACAAGTTGCTGCATATTTCACTACATAAAGCATTTGTAAGTATGTCAATCAGTCATGCCTAAATATAGGATAAATTTGGGTATGTCTGATTGTATGAATACTTTAATAATAATATCATGTACATAATAAGAAATCCGTTACTTCTTATAGCAAAAGAGGATATTTAACACTACATCTCCTTAAACCAAAAAGCCGGCTGGGCTATTGAAAAATTATTTCACATTATATTATACTATACTATTTATAAATTGGCTAGATCTCCTTTCCTTTTTTTTTTTTTTCCTTATTCCCTGTAAAACTATAAATATTGTTACATAGTTTGAACTACAACACAAGATGTTAATAGAAAAGGTTCATTCATGATGAGCTAAACATGACTATCATCTCCACAAACAAAGCTATAATTAGGGGTGAGCGCGGTTCCGGGATAGAACCGGGAACTGGAGAACCGCACCGATGGGTCCGGTTCGGTTCCCGATTCTGAGGAGAGAGGTTCCGATTTCCGGTTCCTTTTTTTTTTCGGAACCGGGAACCAAAACCGAAATCGGAACTAGTTCCTAATTCTTAAAAACCCTAATTTTATTCCAATCTGTCTCTTCTCTCTCTCTGACTCTATCCCTAACCTTGACTCCCGACTCTCTCCTTTGGCTCTCTTCGCCCGGCGACGCCCTTCATGACAACTCGATGTTGCTCGCCCCCCTTTGCTTGGCGACACCGCTCAACCTCACTCGGCCCCCTCGACGCCGCTCGCCCCCTCCACTCGGCGACACCCTCGACGACGACTTGACGCCGCTCACCCCCCTCGCTTCCCTCGACCTTCATTACCTTTCTTCCTCCGTCTTCTCGAGCTCCTGGTACTCTCTCTCTCTCTCTCTCTCTCTCTCTCTCTCGTTCTTGGTGTGGGGGTCTTCTCCGTCCAATACACCAGTCAGAGTCCGGGTTGTTTGTTTCGGTTTTGGACAGAGAGCTGTGTCCCCGTGAGTTTGATCTGTCTAACGCCTCTCTTCATGATCTTGTGTTCTTCTCGTGTTTTCTGGACCAACGTGTTTTGTCCTTCTTTTGTTGTTGCCAAGGATTATTGATTGTTGGTGTGACGAGTAGTTTGTTCATTTGGTGATTCGTGGGGAGGGTTGAAATGGGTCTGGTCTGTTTGTGGCTTGGTTATTAAATTGGGGCTTTGGATATCATGATTCGTCCGAATAACTGGAAAAGTAAAATCAGTGACATTCGGAATCGTGTCTTGTGTCCTCTGCTCTTAAAGCGACGTCCTTTGCTCGCCGATTCCAATGAAAGTTTTGGAATTTAGAGCATTTGATTCATGTAATTTTTGTGGGCGGTGGGTGATGAAAAGCCGGGGGAGGTGTTGAGATTTGGGATCAGCTGGGTTCTCCTAGTTCTCAACCTAATAGTGAGATCACTACAGGAAAATGGGTTGCAAAGATTATAGTTAACGAATGTTCCCAACCATTACAGTCGTGCCTAATTAGAACTTATAGAATTTCAGGGATTAACTGTATATCTACATAGGCTTTTATCCATAATTGCTGATAAGAACTCGGCCACAACTATGCACGTAATATTTTGCAGAGAACACATGCTGGCACTCATAGGCTAAAACTTTTTAATATGCAAAAGGAAAATCTATATAATAATCGCTAGAAAGATTCAGCAAAATAACAATGAAAAGAAAATGAGAGAAATTGCAGGCGTCTCCTCTATATGCTTGTTTATCCAAAGAGCCACTTTCATCATGAAGAAGAGCCATTAGAGGCTAGTCCCACAATTGGTGGCACAAGCAAGGGATTTCAATTTATGACGTACTCCCAGTTTTTTAAATGACCAGTGAAGAGAAAACCGACATCCTTGATCGTTTGTCTAGATATTGTAATTGGGCAAGTAATGACATCTTATCTGAAGTTGGACTTCTTAGAATGAACTCTGGGTCTTTCACCCAAAATAACTGCAGGAGGATATTATTGTTGTGTATATGTGAAGTTAATGTACCAAGGGATTCCCGACAGTAGGAGTTTCTTTTGCGGACTTTTCTTCAATTTCCTCTCTTTTATCTAGTTGAATTCTTTGCCAAGAATTATTTTTCCTCTGTTGATACCACTATCATTTTGTATTCTCTTTTATGAATGATAAGTTTGTCTATTATTATTGCGTTCATTTTCGTTTTTTTTTTAAACTAAAAATGAAAATAAAAATAAAAAAAAGAGGGAACTTGTTGGACCCCGGAACCGACCTTGGAACCTGTGACAGGATAAATTTTAGGTTCTTGGTTCCGACGGATAGGTTCCAGGTTTCAAAAAATGAAAAACCTGTACCCGAGGGTAGGTTCCAGGTTCTAGGCGGAACCTGTAAGGAATCTGAAACCGCTCACCCCTAGCTATAATAATCATCAAGAACCAAGTTTGAGAGGTGTCGAACTGTGAGGGAGACATGGGCACCGTGTCACTAAGACTGATATTAAGAGACGTGAGTGATGGGTATGCATGATTGCATCTAAGCGAGGAAATAAGAGAATTAAGGTTTTAGAATTTTGGAATAATAAGAATAAAAAAAAAACGGCTTGGGTATGTCGCGACCTACTCTCAGGGGCCACCTTCGGGAATAGATTTAGAGATATATGTTTATGAGATAGTTTGAATAGTACAAAAATGCTAAGGTAGACCCTCACTTGATAACGCCGCAAACAAACCCTCGATCGTAATCTCTCCTAAGTTCATACCTCGTGTGTCATGAGACTTGCAATTTAAATTCGAATTGATCCTAAAAATTTTATGTAAGGAGTTGCCATGACCCTAATGAAATTGGCTAGAAACAAACTGAGGTATAAGATGATATCTCACTTTCTACACATTGGAGATTTAGGAATCGGGACTTGATTGCACTAGTCATCTAACTAGTCCCCTTTCGGTTCTTAAGCTTGACTATTTGTTGACCAAAGTGTCAAGGAAATCTTTTACCAATCAAAGATCTTAAAAATTATCCTCATCATTCTATTAAAAAAAGAAAAAGAAAAGAAAAGAACAATCAATGTATTAGAAGATTGCAATTAAATAAAATTGAAATGAAAGTGCACAAATTAGGATTGTTTATAAAAGAAAATGACATTAAAAAATCCTTATGATAAAGCTTATGAGCTTAGGCCATGTTTGATAATCGAGCAAACAATGTCTGATTCTATTATTTTGTTCTTCGAAACCAAAAAAAAATAGAAATCTGTTTGGTAAATTTTTTGTTAATTTGTTCTTGAGAATATATTTGAAACAAAATCAAGAAGTAAAAAAATTTATTTCTTTGTTCCCCGGAACAATTTTAGAATCAAGCCAACTTTTTCTTTTTCTTTTTTGGTTTTTTTTTTCTTTTTTTTTTTTTCCTTTTCTTCATCTTCTTCCTTTTGCCAATTGTTGGCCTCATTGATGATTGGTGACCGACCAAATGAGGGCCGAGGGCCGAGAGCCTCACCAAAGCCGCCTCAACCTAGCCTTACCCAGCCAAGGTGAGGCCGAGCCTTGTCGAGCCATTACAAGGTAGGCATTGCCCAACCACGGCAAGGTCGACTTCATGGTGGCCCGACGAGGTTGAGCCTCACTAAATTCAAAGCGAGCTCCACCTTGTTGGGGGCTAGTGACAATCTAGCGAGGTTGCCAGCCATGGCAGAGGCCAGCAATCAGCTAAATGAAGAGAAAAAAAGAGAAAAGAAAAAAGTAACAAAATTATTTAAAAATTCAAAGAAATTCTAAATCACAACAGAATTTGAACATAAATTTTTAACAATTACCAAACGCCTTCAAATACTTAGAAACTTGTCTAGGGAACAAAATCAGGAAAAACTATTTTTGAGAAAAAATTATTCTCGAGAATAAAATGGTAACCAAACACATCCTTATTCAATTTTAAATCCAATTTTCACCGAAAGATTTTTACATTTTTATGCATTAAACTAATTCTAAACTAGAATTAATGCTAAAAATCTAACAAAACTAATTAAAATATAATTCCTTATCTTTTTCTTGAATTTTTAAAATTTTTGGAGTTTTTTATTATATATTATTTATTTCTGATTTTCATGAAAAGAATTATTTTTTATTCTGGAAAAATGGGGACCGGATTAGGCAAAGGACCCGGTCCGAATATACGGGTCCGAAGGTCCAGGTTGGGTCTCAAATTTAGACCAGCTTTAGGCCCTGGTCCGGATGTGGCCTTGGTCTGATGGGTTTAGCTATTCCGACAAATCAAGCCCAAATTTGTTATTTCCTTTTGATCGATCCAAGGCCAAAACTAAAATCAGTCCACACGCCCAGCCGAGCTTCACCAAACCTTTAGCCCATTTAAATATATAAGTGCATGTATATCTATAGGGTTAATATGTGAAAACCCCCAAACTAGTAGACATATGATAAAATTGCTAAAAACTAATTTTTCGATCATCAAACCTATGACAAATTAACCCCAAAATGATAAACTTGTGATAAATTTACCCTATGATAGTTTTCATCAAATTTTACTATCAAATTGCCGAGTTGAATAATACATGACGTCAATTAATATACCAGTTTGTGATTTTATTCTTTGCTTGTCATAATTGTACCATTTTTCTAGTTTTTCTGTGGTATTAATCCAATTTAATGGAGATTATATTTGTTACAAATATGTCAATTTGGGGTTTTTAATGGTCGAACAAATTAGTTTTGGTAAATTTGTTAAAAATGTACCAATATGAGGTTTTTTATGGTCATTTAGGGTAAATTTATCACCATAGTTTGAGTTTTTTCACACTCAAAAATTAGTTTTAGGTAAATTTTTCATAAGTGTACGATGAAAAACTTCAAATTGATACACATGTAATAAATTTATTCCAAACTAATTTTTTGATAATGAAAAACCTTTAACTAGTATATGCTTACTATTTTTTTATCACCAAAAAACCTCAAATTAGTACACTTTTGACAAATTTACATATGTTAACTCTTTTTTCAAATTTTATCGTTAAATTTACTAACCTAGATGACACGTGGTGACGTGGAAAGTCCACGTGGAAATCCATAAAAGTAAAGATCATGAAAAACCCAAAATTTGTGACAAATTTAATGACACACTTGTGATAAATATAACGGTACATCTTAAATAATTTGAGATTTTGCGTGATATTAACCCTATTAATTTCTACATGGACTTACCATGTCATTATAACACTATCAATGTTAGCAAATTTAATAGCAAAATTTGACGGAAATTAATAGAGATAAATTCATCACAAGTGTACTAATTTAGAGTTTTTAGTAGTAAAAAAAATTAGATTAAGATAGATTTGTCACAATTGTATTAGTTGAGGTTTTTCGTTATACCAACACACACACACAAATATATTGACACACATACGTTTTTCCTTTTCTTTATCTCATTATCTTTTTTTCTTCTTCCTTTTTAATTTCTTTTTTTTTATATATTTTTATCATTTATTTTTCTTGTTCGTGCTCCCCTTCACCGAGAGTCTTGTCATCTTCAGACGAACTCTAGTCGGATCTTCATGCTTCCGACTTTCGGCCGCCGACGCCGCCGGCCATCACCGGAGTACCTCCGTCAGGCCTCCTCTCCGACCGTCAATTCCGGCAATCACCGGACTCTCTTTTTACTCTTGCCCGTCAACAGATTCCAGCGTTTTTCTATTCCGATTATTTCCCTCCGATCATCATCAACACGGCCAAGCAATAAAAACGAAATACAAGGAAGGACGGACATTACCAGATATTCAATAACATGCCCACCAGAGAATTTCGCTCGACTTCCTCCCCAGTGGTCACCGCTCGAGCAAGCCATGCAGTGCAAAGAACGAAGTGAACACAAGAAGAAAAATTGATTCAGAAGTGGAAACAACGATGCACGACTGAAAATACATTCGTGAACTTTAAACTGACCGCAAAAGAACAATTTCTATCATGTTTCCAGATCCTCAGTCGCTTTTCATCGAGGCATTTTATCAAACAAGTTACGTGCATGGAAGATGTTGAATATGGTCGCGAAATCCAAGCCTTTCTTTTCGCCTAAACCAGTACTAGAACAACGATATCATTACTGGTTTCCCAAAGAAAACTTTTTTCGTCCGATTAGCTACGCACGAACAGCACGCGTATGGTTCGAAAACGTGTTTTACTCGAAGCAGAGAAAAAACAGGGAAAGAAAAATCACCCGTCCGCGAGCAGCTATGGAAGAGTGCAATCGGTGGCAGTGTCAGGAACGAAGATTTCAAATAACGCCTGTGGCCAGAATCGCGGCAAATGGATGAAGCGAATGTTCTGTGGTTGGAGATCTTCGATGCGCGAAGTCAAGCTAAACGGATCGAATCCCTTCTTCTCGGGCCGGAATTGACGAAGGCAAGCAGCGACGGCAACGGTGGCTGATGCGGCTGCGGGGCCATGGATGATCTCAGAGCAGCGATTTCTCCGTTCTTTTTATCTGGAGGGAGAGTCTATTCTTTCCCCCTCCTCCTCCGGCCGAGAACTGCCGCCGGCGATGTAAGTTTGTTTTGTTTATCATGATTCATATTTTTTGTTAAGTTCCGTGGCATTTATTACTGTATTTTTATTTTTCTTATTTTATTTTATTTTATTTTATTGTAAAAAAGATTGCACACTTTGGATAACCAATAAAAATCTAATTGTCAATAGTTTGGCACCTAAATCGAGAATTGGACCGATTTTCACCGATTCCAAATTTTAGGAATTAGGAACCTACTTAAAATGATTTGATTCGATTCGATCCGATTATTTTGTTCACCCTTATTACCAATCTCATGTTATCCATTGGTTATATATTTCAATCAATATGTATATTTTGGGGTTTTGGCATAGATGAAAGTAATTTCTAGGCTATGCTATCGAGTATGGTTTATAATAACTTAAGGAGGTTCACATTGTTTCAAGGCTGCTCAGTGCAAAGAGTTTCAACACACACAACATGATAAGATGAAAACAAAAGAGAGAAGAGATATCATAAAGTCGGAAAAACCAGAAAACGAGGAAACTATATTTATAATAAGATTCTAATATATGATATTTTCTTTAGGTAATTTCAAAGCATTGCATGTAAGCTTTAAAGGATCTCGTATATATGAAATCTAATGAGATAACTCTAACAAATTCGTATCGAAATCTTATAAGAAACATATGTAGAATAGCTGGGTATATAGATTTAATCATATATAGAAAAATCCAATGGTTATTACATCTATATATTTCTTTCACTAAAACCTATGGGGCAATACTGAAAAATAAACATTTGTCTGATGCACTATGAGATGTTATAATTGGAGATGCCAAGAATGAAATTGATCGAGTGTAAGGTTGAAGTGACCATTCAAAGGGTATGAATGTGCCCAAGATAGAGCTTTTGTAGAATTGAGAAAATAGCCTAACAAGCCTTGAACCTATTGAACATATACTAAATCAGTTTTAAACTTTTCAATTTTATCAAATTGAGTTTTAAATTTTTAGGTGGAATTCCAATGTAGTTTTTCATGTCAATTTTACCAAATATTGCTTACGCGGCTGTGTGCTATGTAGAAAGACCAGCGATGACTAGATCATCATATCAGCAATTTCTGACGATCGAAAGAATTGTATTAAAATTTCGTGCAAAGATTTAGGACTAAACTATAAAAATTTGAAAGTTTATAACTAAATTAACATCCGTAGTATAAGCTTAAAAGCAAATGGGTAGTTTTTCTTCAACAACATACTCTACACCTTGATAAAATCGAAGGTCTTGGTCTCCATCCTAAGGCTAAATAATTTGGAACATAATTTAGGACTAACGAAATAATTATAAAGAAAGCTAAACCACCACCAAAGTGATCTCGTGCAATCGAACTATAACTCCACTGTTGCCAAATCAGAATTTCGGAACATATCAATCTCTCATGAAATACTCATTTGAATGATCTAAAATTAAAGCTTTCAATATGCTGACATATCTAATTCATGGATATTGCAATATTATTATAGAGCCAAGCAAAATTATAATCTTAGTTAATATATATTTTTTAAGGGTTAATACCACGAAAAACTCTAAACTGGTACATACATCATAATTTATCCAAAATTAATTTTTCAACTATCAAAAACTCCCAAATTGATATACTGGCGGCAAATTTATCCTTTGTTAATTTTCGTTAAATTTTATTGTCAAATTTTTGAGTTATATATGAAAGTTGTAAGTGCATTAATTTGAGATTTTACTTTTTATTTATAACATGTATATTTTTTTGTGGTTTTTCGTTAAATTAATCCAATTTCGACGAAAATTAGCAAATGATAAATTTGTGATAAATTTATTAGTTTGATGTTTTTGGTGGTTCAAAAATAAGTTGGCGGTAGGGTGAATCAATTTGAGATTTTTGATGATAAAAAAATTATTTTGGAATAGATTTATCGTGTGTGTATATATATATATAAAAGTTTGAGGTTTCTCGTCGTAGTATTTATTTATTTTTTTTTTTTTTTGAGGTCCTAAATCATAAAATGTATATACTTCATTGCATTTCTATGAATTTTTATACCTTACGACCAAGCGGAGAATGTCTCGCTCCCATTCCATTCCCCCGTAGACCATACAGGCTACGGGCACAGGCTACAGAGCTTGAGCCGACTTGGGTTGCAGACGACCAGCGCAAGCTCGACCGACTGGGTCGTCCTGCTTCCGCGACAGACATGAGGATCTGCTGGACGAAGCTCTACATCTCGCACAGACCCACGTTCTTGTCGCGGAGACGGCCTCAGTGTCGACTCAATCGCCTTCACCTGGCGACCCACCATTCCCCCGCCGGCGACTCGCGACGAGCTCGCGGCTTTGCCTCAACGAGGGGGTGTAAAGGGTCACGTAACCCGGATTTGTTCGCACTGAAAAAGCAGATCTCGCACCTGGTCAGGACGGGCGGTCTCGGCGAAGCCCGAGCGGTTTTCGGCGCCGAGCGCCGGAACACCGTGACGGGGGACGCCATGATCACGGGCTCCGTGAAAAGAGGAGCCATGCCGAGGGCGCGCGAGCTGTTCGACGGAATGCCCGAGAGAGACGTTACGTCGTGGAATCTGGTGATCTCCGGTTACGTTTAGTGTCGCAGTAGTGAGGAACTGTTCAAGCGAATGCCCGAAAGAGATTGCATTCCGTGGAACACGATGATTGACACCCGGACCGTAGAGTGTCAAAACTTGGCACGGGGATATTTAAGTGCCAAAAGTTAGTAGGTATGCGAACGCGGGAGGACGGATGAGGCGTTATGGCTGTTCAAGCGTATGCCCGAGAGAAATGTCGTTTCTTGGGATACGATGGCAACTGGGTTTTCTGAGGAACGGTGAACGCGCGGTTGAGTTTTTTCAAGGAGATGCTGCACATTACGATGATGCACCACCCCTTCACTATCTTAGCAAAAAACCGCACCAGAAAAAGCGTCCGCCCTCATACAGGAACACGGATTTCCCGGAGCACGGATTTCGGACACTCCCTATAGCCCTAGCAATCGAGAAAATTGTAGCACGAACGACCGCAGGGAAAGGGGAATCCGGAAGCAGAGAAATTCGAGTTCCTGACCAAGCATAAAATTCCAAACGTGTGTTAATAATCTCAACGTCAGCAGAGTGGCAGTCCAGTGATTTACATCCAAGGAGGAGGGCATTCAGGAACCCCGCCATGCAGAGAACAGAATAGGAAAGTGAATTTCAGCGCAATCCGGAGCTCTCTGCTCTGCTTCTTCAACTCTCGTTGCCTATTTCGGAACGTTTCCTCTTTCCTCCTTCCTCCTCTCGCCATTATAATCTCTGTTTCGGCGCGTTTCCTCTTTCCTTCTCCCTGCTCTCGCCATTTATAATCTCTGTTTCGGCGGCACCCCTCACCCTTCTTTGAAGTTCAACCTCTGCTGCGTCTCCCACCATCAATATCTCTTCTGGTCACTCTCTTTCTTGCCTTTTCTAATCGTTTCTTTGACTAGCCCCACTGACCATGGAGTCACTGCGCAAGTCCTTTAGATCCTACGGCTCCTACAAGCACACGCCAGGCAGACGAATGGCTGCCGTCGACCCCTCCAACCTCGAGCTCGGTCTCAATGGTCCCGGCTTACTGGGTGATTCAAAGAGTGACAGGAATGATGGTTCGAGAATGCTGGGGGAACCCAACATTGAGTTCTGGAAGGGGAGGGAGGAGGAAGCTCCTGAAGAAGGTCCCGGCCACTCGCCACACCGGCTAGCACCGGATGACCCACCATCCCGGCTGATCAGGTGGTTCCTCCACCAGCAGCGGGCCTCCGGCAACGTGTTGCTGGACATGGACCTAAAGATGGAGGAGCTGCACGGCAGCGACAGCTGGAGGGACTTGCCTCCGGTCGCCAATTCGCCGCCGGTGCCACAGCTGCCAAGGCAGAGCCAGGACGGCTCAAGAGTGTCCTTCCAGCCGCCCATCTCGACAGGGGGCAGGCCAGGTACACCACAGAGGCAGCACAAGGGCTCGCCCAGCCATGGCAGAGATGGAAACACTGTCAGCAACAACGAAGAGGAGGCTATGACTTTGCAGCAGAAATCAAGCCTGCTCTGCATGAAAACCAGGTCGCGGCTGATGGACCCGCCAGAGGAGCGCGACTGGAGATCGGGCCGCGTTCCACAGTCAGGCCGACTACGGTCTGGAATATTGAGGGGGGCAGGGGATGAGGAGGAGGACGACCTGTTCTTGGAACAAGACTTGCCAGAGGAGTTCAAGAAGGCAAGGTTCGGTGCCATGACTCTGTTACAGGGGGTGACTTTGGTCTTGATCATTGGTGCTTTAGTTTGTACTCTTGCAATTCCTGCATTGAAGCGTAGAGATCTGTGGAAGTGGGAGGTCATGGTCTTGGTCATGATTTGTGGGAGGTTGGTCTCTGGGTGGATGATTCGATTAGTTGTGTTCTTCATTGAGAGGAACTTTCTGCTGCGAAAACGGGTTCTGTATTTTGTCTACGGCGTTTGAAATGCAGTGCAGAACTGCCTGTGGTTGGGTTTGGTCTTGATTGCTTGGCACGCTCTCTTCGACAAGAAGGTTGAGAGGGAGACGAACAGTGACAGGTTGAGGTACGTCACCAAGGTGCTGGTGTGCTTCTTGGTGGGGACTCTACTGTGGTTGGTCAAGACTTTGATCATCAAGGTGCTGGCATCGTCATTCCATGTGAGCACCTACTTTGACCGGATCCAGAAGTCTCTGTTCGATCAGTACGTGATCAAGACGTTGTCGGGTCCGCCTGTGATTGAAATTCTGAGGAAAGAGGAAGAGGAGGAGAACTTTGTGGCCGAGTCTCAGACTTTACAGAAAGAAGGTGCGACTGTGCCGCCAGATCTAAGGGCGGCTGCTTTTCCGACTAAAAGTGGGATGGTAGTTGGAAGTGGAGGGCTTCAGAGAAGTCCCCGAGTGAAGAACACCAAGCTCTCTCGAGGGCTGTCGGGAAAGAGCGAGGAAGGGATCACAATAGAGCACTTGCACAAGCTGAATCCCAAGAATGTATCTGCCTGGAATATGAAAAGATTGATTAATATTGTGCGGCACGGATTTTACTCGACATTGGATGAGCAGATACAGGATTCTACTCAAGAAGATGAGTCGGCAACAATGATCAGGAGTGAAAACGAAGCCAAAGCTGCAGCTAGGAAGATCTTTCGAAATGTGGCTAAGCCTAATTCAAAGTAAGACCATAGTTCTTCACCTCGATGTTTTGAGTTTTTGACATAATTGTTGGATGAGGCAATTTGTTCCCCGATTGGATCTCTTTCTGATTCACTAGCGCATGACGTTGGGTCGATATTATCTGGTTTTATGATGGAAAGTGCCCAAGTTGGTTATGATTTTCTTGTTGCTAGGTTTATCTGCTTGGAAGATCTGATACGGTTCATGAGGAACGATGAAGCCTTGAAGATGACGAGTCTCTTTGAAGGAGCCGATGAATGCAAGAGAATCAGCAAGTCATGCCTGAAGAACTGGCTGGTGAGTGGAATTCTGTAAAATTAGGTCCTTGGACATGCTTATTTAAACTTTTTCGTCTTCAATGCTAATCAAATTAACCAAATTGCTTAAGGTCAATGCTTTCAGAGCGAGGAGAGCACTTGCCTTGACTTTAAACGACACCAAGACTGCGGTCAAGAAGCTGCATCAGGTGGTCAACGTCATAGTCGGTATTGTCATATTGATCATCTGGCTTCTTATCCTGGGGATAGCAACAACCAAGTTCCTGCTCTTTCTCAGTTCGCAGCTCGTCCTTGTTGCATTTATTTTCGGGAACACCTGCAAGACCATATTTGAGGCAATTGTCTTCTTGTTCGTGATGCATCCCTATGATGTGGGCGATAGGTGTGAGATCAATGGAGTCCAGGTAGATGCCAAGATCACATGTCCACCATTTATTCACTGCTCTATCCAATTTGGCTTGTACCTACTTCATGGTCTCTTCTCTTATTCATCGCTCATTCATATGCTGTATCCTTTTAGATGGTTGTAGAAGAGATTAACCTCTTGACGACTGTGTTTCTGAGGGATGACAATCGAAAGATTATATACCCAAACAGCACTCTTGCAACGAAGACCATTGGCAACTATTATCGGAGCCCTGGCATGGGGGACGCGGTCGAGTTCTGTGTGCACATATCTACTCCTGCAGAGAAGATTGCTGCCATGAAGCACAAGATAACCAGGCAAGTGAAAACATTTAAAGTTTCTCAAATTTTGTCCACTTTTCCATGTCTACCGAAGCATCTTTTCCACGGAATGATTACTGCTGTTGATAAAGATCCGGAAACATAGAGAACTGTAATGTCTCTTATGTCAATCTGTGATAAGAGACAGGATTAATAGCGGGAGTTTGGGTTCTATAACTAGGTAGTTAAAATTCCGGGCTCGCTCCCCTGAGTATTACCGGTCTTTTTCCATTCTCTTGGCATCGGTGTATCAAAACAAGAGATAATCTGGAATGCTTCTTTGTTGTTCTACTTGGTTGCAGTTACATTGACAGCAAGAAAGAGCACTGGTATTCCTCGCCTATGATCATAATGAAGGATATAGAAGAGCTGAACAGGGTGAGGATTGCCGTGTGGCTATGCCACAGGATGAATCACCAGGACATGGGAGAGAAGTTCACGAGGCGAGCCCTCTTGATTGAGGAGATGGTCAAGATGTTCAGAGAGCTTGACATTCAATATCGCCTGCTACCGCTGGACATCAATGTCCAGTCAATGCCTGCTTTGAGCTCCATGCGGGTTCCTCCTGCATGGGAAAACGCCGGCTGAGTCGCTCAGCTGGTCAGACAAAGAGCTGCATTCACCCACGGTAGATGGGCAGCTTGCATTCCAGGGCAGCAGTGCAATGCGGACCATGTAGCGGACTCTGGCAAACCGCTACTCTTCGGCTCTGAGGTTTTCCTCTCATTTATTGCAGCACAGGGAAAAATTCAGTTTCTCCATCTTTGCTGGCACCTTGAGGCTCTTTTTCTATCTCAATCTGAGGCATACTTGTAATTAGAGAATGAGTTATATAAATGATGCTTTGAAATTGGAGGAATACGACATTTTTTACTCGAGAGAGTTCTGAGAATGTAGGTGTTCATGCATCCAGTGGTGGTCGTTCTAGTCTATCCGACATGAATCAGAAGCTTCCTTTAATGGAAACCCTCAAACAAATGGCAACATTAAAGTTTCAACTGCATATCAAACAATACAATGTGCATCCCGAGTTTTGTTACTTCATCTCTTATTGCATCCCGGCATCCTCATTTATACCAACTCGCCCGTTTTCTTCCCGAACTGCTACTCTCTTCTTAAAAACCACGAACAAATCCTAACCGGGCCTTCTCTTGCCTACTCCCACCACCGCTGACCTCGAAGTAGGTCCAGATTGAGGTCGGACCGGTCGTAGATATGGGAGACCTACATGGTTGCCATGAGCCCTGTCAGGTCAAGCTTCACAGCTCCTGCGAGTCGCATGCTACAATGAGAGAGAGAGAGACAGAACTTGGTGTTGTTGCTATTCGGTTTAGAAAATGAATACAGCGAAATATAGAGAATTTGGCGGCCGCAAGACGAGAAAGGAGCAACCTCCATAACTCTACGATGACGTATAAGATAAGCGTGAACAAGGAGAGTCAAGAGGATTCTAAATGAAAGAGTCACTGTGCTTTACAAAGTCAAATGATTCGTTACATGCATATTTGGATATTATATCTGTAAATTTCCAATGGTTATATTGTATAGAGATCGTTGAAACGATATGGATCGTTATGAGAGAAAACCGTACTCTAATTTCCTCATAACCTAAAATAACTCTCGACTAAAAAGTACAAATTGGTCATGATACTTATAAACAAGTTGTTGTATATTGCACTAATATAGAAAGCATTTGTGGATATATTGAAAGAAGACAATAAGCTAAGGGAAGATAGAAAGAACGTAGAAGGAATAGAAGCTTTGGGAAATTTGTGTGTATTCTATTCCATTCTTTACTGATGTACGAAGTCATGTAAATATAGTACAAATGTATACAAAAGAAAGGAAATTATATTCAATGAATCAAATCTAATAATTACTTGATTCAATCCAATCATTGATTGATTTAATGAATCAATCTAAATTCGAATGGATTTCGTCCAACTCGAGCATATCTTCCAATATTTCCCCTCAGAGTGGTGGCTTGTAAACGTCGAAGACACCTAACTTGCTCAATAGATAAGCATGTTGTCTTTGACAAAGAGGTTTGGTGAAAACATCTATGAGTTGTTATATAGTCCCAATTCCTCTTGTTTCGATCATTCCTTCTTGAATCTTGTCTCGAGTAAAGTGGCAGTCCACTTCTATATGTTTTGTTCTCTCATGCACCATGGGATTTGCTGCAGCTGCAAATTTGAGAGTCGCATCATTGTCGCAAAATAACTTTGTTGGTCCCTTCACTTGTATCCCAAGGTCTTGAAGTAAGCCTCGTATCCAAACTATCTCGCAAGTCGTCTTAGCCATGGCTCAGTATCCCGCTTTGGCTGAGGATAGTGAGACAGTTGCTTGCTTCTTTGTCTTCCATGAAAGAAGAGACTCCCCAAGCTTAATGCGGAAACCAGTGACGGATTTTCGACTTATGGGACAAGTTGCATAGTTCGCATTGCAATAGGCCGTCATCTCCATGTTGCAGTTCTTGGAAAGAAGTATCCCAAGTCATGGGCATTTTTTCAAATATTTTACGACCTTAAGAGCAACATCCATATGAGATTGTTTGGGACTACGCATAAATTGGCTCAATGTTTGTACTCCATAATATATATATCAGGCCTGGTCATAGTCAAGTACATAAGTTTTCTGATAAGCTTCTGATAACTTGACGGATCTCTAAGCATAGGATCTTCATTTTGAGATGATCACGTATCATGTTCTACCGTAGTTAATTTGATGTTCTGCTTGATTGGAATAACAACCGGTTTACATCTTGATAGGCCAGCTTCTAATATGATTTCTAGTACAAATTTTCTTTGGCTAAGAGAGATTCCTTGGTTGGATCGAGCAATCTCACTCCTCGAGCAATCTCACTCCCAAGAAAATATTTCGGTGATCCCAATTCCTTTATATGGAAAGTGGAATTCAAATACTTCTTAAGGCTCTCTATGGCAGTTTTGTCGTTCCCCATAATGAGCATGTTATCAATACATATCATCAAGTAAATAGACAACATAACTTCCGTCCATGTGAATAAGGCATAATCATATATGGATTGCTTGAATCTTACTGTAATGAGGGCATGAACAAACTTGGCGTATCATTGCTTGGAAGCTTGTTTGAGGCCACATAGGGCTTGACAAAGACAACATACTCGATTCTCCTGTAAACCCCGAGGAATATCTATATAAATTTCTTCATCTAGGTCCCCATGAAGAAAAGCATTATGTATGTCCATTTGGTGTAATGACCAATTGTGTAGAGCAGCAACTAATAAGTAGGAATGGACCATCACATCTCTAGCTACTGGAGAAAAGGTTTTATGATAGTCGAATCCTTCTCGTTGTGTAAAACCCTTAGCCACCAATCGAGTCTTGTATCGTTCAATCGATCTATTTGCTCCATACTTAATTTTGTACATCTATTTGCAGCCGATTAATTTTGCGATTTGGGGGTGGTGTTACAAGCTCCCATGTTTGATTTTCGATTAAGGCTTAAAATTCAGCTTCCATAGCTTTCTACCATCGTGGATCAATAGATGCTTCCTCATGACTAGATGGTTCCCATTCTTCCGATATGTAGCCAATGCAACATCTATATTCCAGAGAAAGTTGATGGAGAGAAACATTGGATGAGATCGAATAATGAATACCTGATGCATTGAGTGCCGCACAAACATAATCATTAGTCCATGTTGGTCAACGGGTGATAGGGTTGTGGAGGATCCAGTTGGGATGGAGATGATGATGATTCCTCCATAATGGGACCCGGTGAAATACTGGAAGCTTCATCAATGGGCATGTACTCAGGAGTTGATGTCAAAGAAGATAGTTCCTCAGTTGTTGCTGGGGAAAGAACTTCATCTAAAGTTGGTGCTGATGTCGAAGTAAAATTTGGAATTTCCAGAGGTGTAGCGAGTATATACTCAGGAGCTAGAGATAATTCTTTTTCAAATAAGAAATTATGTGAATGAGCCATGGTGTTTGAATTCTCTTTTGATGACCCTACTTCACTGAATGGAAAAAATTCTTCATGAAAAACAACATCTCTACTCACGAAGAATTCTCCTGTAAAAATCTTGAAGAGATGATATCCTTTTTGCAAGTTTGGGTAACCCATGAAAACATGATGTCGGGCATGGGGACCCATTTTGTCCCGAGGGCCCACTGTGGTGGCATAGCATAAACAACCAAAGACTTTTAAGTTATTCAGCTCTGCTTCCTTCCCATAAAGCAATTCATACAGAGTTCGTCTACCAAGAACTTGAGTGGGCATACGATTGATCATGTAAGCTACCGTGATTACATAGTCTCCCTGGAAATTTTCTAGAATAGACACTTGGAATTTTAGTGCACGCGCTGCTTCTAGAAGTGGCGATGCTTACGTTCTACCACTCCATTCTATTGTGGCATATAAGTGTAGGAGCTCTCATGTAGTATGCCATTAGATGAAAATAAGGAAGCACAGTCATTGCTAAAAAATTCTCTCCCATTATTAGTGCGAATCCGTTGAATAGATTTTCCAAACTAATTCTTTGATAGAGCAATAAACGGTTTTAAATGTGAGATAACTTGATTTTTGGACTGCATCGCACGAGAATAATTGTCTACAATTGTGATAAACAAACGAGAGACATCACGATGCACTGTATGGTGGGGTCCCTAAATAACAAAATGAATTAAAGAAAAAACATTGTTGGTATGAGTTTTGCTAGAATGAAAAGGGGATCTTGATTGCTTTGCAAGAGGACAAATGTGACACTAAAGGTAAGGAAAAAAAACACTATGACCCATTCTTGAATTTAAAAGGAAATTCTTATCATTGGTAGTCGAGTTACACAATAATTTTTTATTCAAATGAATGCAAGACAAGTCAATACTATTTGGAAAGCTGGTCCAAAAAAACAATCATTTAGAGAGTTTATCCAAGCCTATCAGTATGCCAGTTGAAAGGGCCTGAAAAAAGCAAGTATCAGAATCAAACAAGACTTGACAGAATTTTTTCGCAAACTCTGGACACAGCTGGGATGTAGAGAACATTTTTTAAAGTGATTTGAGGACTAAGATTAAGTGTTCGTTCATTGTGACATAGGTGACATTTCCATTTGGAAGTTGAACAGAAATAGAAAAGTTCGTCCCCTTCGTATAATAGAAAAGAACCGTTTGTCGTAGACTATATGATCACTGGCTCCAGAATCAATTATCCATGCATTTCTTGAAACAAAGTTTATCAGACAATGAGATATACCTCAAAAACTCCCTCCTCTATTAGAAGTCTCCAATTTCTGCAAAGCCAGCATAAGTTGCTGATATTGTCCATATGTAATGGGTTGATCACTTGTATTAGCATTCAGACCAGTTGGGCCAGTAACTTGACATGTTGCTGAAAAATTCTATTCTTTTTTTCCTTTTTCTCCAGGATTACCATGCAATTTTCAACAATTATCAACGGTGTGATGCGGGCATTTGCAATACTCGCAAAATAATTTACCTTTTCCTTTGGAATTTTGCCCATAATTTTTGGATGACACAACAAAAATCCGTCTGTTAGATGCTTTGGCCATCCCTTCATGTCCATTGTCTAATTCAGTTGATGAACTAATGGATCTCGAATCGTCCGTTCTCAAGGCATATGCATTAATTGATTCACGACCATCCAATTGCAAGAAATAATCTGGACAGTCCGCTCCATCCCTCTTAAGAAACCCATCTTCTCCATTCTTCTCGAACCCTAGTGCTGCTACTCCTCATTCGTCTTCTAGGGTTCTGCTTCCAGACCCTCGCCATGAGCTACGAGCCACGAGCAAGATACTCTTGCTTGCTTTGGCGTAATCTGGCGAGGAGAGTTGCCGACTTTCTACCTAGATCACGAGCTGGTAGATGTGGCCGAGCGATGGTACTGGGTCCATGGCCAAGATCTGGGATCGGAATGTGAGGTATGAGTCATTTAGAATCAAAAGAAATCTCGTGGCTTTCTCTCTATCCCTTATTGCCTTATAATGTTGTAAAGTGGCTTCGAGCCCTTCAAATTTTTCCTGTGCCGCCTCCAATTCATTCCAAAGTGTGGACAACCTGTTAAAGCATGCTGCAACAGACATGTTTCCTTGCTTCAACTCTATGAGTGTTTGGTTGAGCGAGAAAATCTTTGCTCTATCCAATTTCATGTACATCTCTTTTATATTCTCTCACATAGTTTTGGAATCCTTTGTCGGAGATAGCCCGATTGTGACTTCTAGGGCCACGCAGTTCTTGATCCAGGTTCTCACCAACTTGTTACATTTTATCCACTGTTGCACCGTTCTCGAATCTGTTGGAATTGGGATGGTTCCATCGAGGAAGCCATCTTTGTCCTTAGTGACCAGAGCTCTCTAAAACTCTTGTGCCCAAGTTGATGACTTTCTGATCCAGTAAGTTGATGTGCTATAAGTCGCAGCTCTGGTCCATCACTGGTTGAGACATATAATAGATCGCCAGGCTCCGATCGACCACCAATGACCGCGATGGAATACAATAGAAACCCTGGTGGAAAAACCGAGTAGGGATTTATTTCCATACCCGAATTACTTGACCTGATTCCTTGCCCCGCATTTGGAAATCCCGGGTAGGGATTTAGTCCCATACCCGGGTCGTTTGACCTGATCACTTGCCCCGCATTGATTGCCGAAGCTATTTCAAGAGTTTAACAACTCTCATACCATGAAAGAAGACAAGAAGCTAAGGCAAGATAGAAAGAACGTAGAAGGAACATAAGCTTTGGGGAATTTTTGTGTATTCTATTCCATTCTTTACTATTGTACAAAGCCATGTAAATATGATACAAATGTGTACAAAAGAAAGGAAATTATATTCAATGAATCAAATCTAATAATTAATTGGTTCAGTCCAATCATTGATTGATTTAATGAACCAATCTCAATCCAAATGAATTTCGTCCAGCTCGAGCATATCTTCCAACATATGTCAATCAGTCATGCCTAAATACAAGATAAATCTAGCTATTTCGGGTCGTATGAATGCTTTATCAAAAGTATAAGTTTCATATGCGTCATAAGGAATCCATTACTTCTAATAGCATAAGAGGATATTTAATATTGCATCTCTTGGCTAAACCAAAAAGCCAGCTGGGCTATTTAAAAATTATTTCACATTATATTATACCATTTATAATCTGGTCGTATCTCCTTTTTTTTTTTCTCTATTCCTCGTAAGACTGCAAGTGTTGTTACATAATCTAAACTACTACATAAGTGATGTTAATAGAAGAAGCTCGTGACAAGCTAAACATGTTGATCTGAACAAAGCTACAATGATCATTAAGAACCAACTCTAAGAGGCGTCGAGCCATGAGGGAGGCGTGAGCGCGACATGATTGAGACTGAGAGAAGTTAAGTGAGAGGTGTAAGCAATGAGCGTGTATGACTGAGTCTAAGTGAGAGATGATGGGAATTAGCATTTTGGAAATTTGGAATAATAATAATTAAAAAAAAAATTGATCTAGGTGGGGGGTCCACATCTTGAATTGAGAACCAGGCCAATATTCACCAGTTCCAAATTTTAAGAATTGAGAATCACTTATGTCTAGTTGGGCTCGATCGAGTGCTTTTGCTCATCCCTATTACCAATCCCACAATTCTTGCTGGTTACCTATTTCAATCAATATGTGCGTTTTAGTTATTGGCATAGATGAAAATGGTTTCTTAGGCTTTGGTATCCCATTTGGAGATGTCCAAACCTATCCATTGCTTGTGAGAGATTAATCAAGCTGGTGATTGAGTTGCTAAAGCCAACCAAAACAAGACTCTTCCCATCAATTGATTGTATTTATCCTATTAACCTCTTTGGAATATTTTATGTTTAGAAATTCAGCTATTCGACCCTAGTAGAGTTCATTTTTCGTTTGTACGATTGAATGAAAGAACCTTTTTGACAAAAAGAAAAAAAAAAAAAAAAAAAAAAAAGAGGGTCTCTTTGGCTATGCTATCAAGTACAATTCATGATAACTTGAGGAGAGTCCCTTTGTTTAAGGTTGCTCAATGCAAATATTTTCAATGCACATCACAAGATAAGACGAAAACAAAAGAAAGGAGAGTTCAGAACGTCTGAAACACCATAAAACGAGGAATGTACATTTATAATAAGATTATCATATATGATAATTTCTTTAGGTAATTCAGAGCATTGCACGTGAGATTTAGAGGATCTTAAATTATATGAAATCTCATGAGATAACTCTAGCAAATTCGTATAGAAATAGTGTAAGAAGCATATGCAGAATGCAGAGTTTCTGGGAATACATATTCGATCTATATACAATTATAATATAGGAAAATCTGATGCTTACTATGTGACATCCCAAATTTTTACCGACCCTATAAGTGTAATCGGACTATTAAGGGCTTGGATTATTTTTAAAGCGAGCTAGAAGACAAGCCTGATGGGCCGTGAGGAAAGTGTGGACTTAAGTAGTTAACGGGCCACAAAGATATTGAGTATGGGCTCGATCGGCCAAAGGATAGGATATGGACTTGGGCTTGGCTTGGAGCGGACCAAGAGTCAAGTTCATTAGAATGATAAATTAAGTCTAGTGGGCCGAGAAATGTCGTGGGATTACCGTTATAAGGATTTAATTATAAATTTTATTAAAACTTATAAGCGATTGTAATGCTATTGTCAATCACTAACTTTAGTAATTTCTTGTGATAAATTCTTGTTAGTAGATTAGTGCTGAGATGTTAACATGTCATTTCGATTTGTGCGAACTCATAGATTCGTATAGTTACGAGGGAATCGAAATTATGTGGATTCGGAACGAAACTAAGTAAAAGACATTAGAAACTAATAGACCAACTAACAACACGAATTAGAAGTTAATTGTTTTCAAACGCCAGGCGTCGACCATGAAGAATGAGGCGTGCATGGAAGCCATGACACCTTTCCTTTCCTTCGGTTTTCTTCCCCTAACCCGAAACTTCAGAGGAGACACAAGGATTACTTCTCTCCTTGGGATTGAAAATAAAAATTTGCACACACTCACAGCCATCTTCCTCATAATTCACGCCACTCTCTCTCTCACCAAAACAGAACCAAAAACTCTCTCTTTTCTCTTTTCTCTCGCGGCTCAAGCAGAAGCTAGCAGCTCCAACGACTTTTGCTTCTTCTTGCGTGAGTTTGAAAGAAGATTCTTGGAGAACATCGAGCCACCAGTGAAGCCAAGTAACTGGTAAGGAAATGATGAGTTCCTAAACTAGAAATTACCCGCCTTTTGTCGAGGAAACTTGCGGAACTTGCTGAATGGTGTAGGATTAGGTGTGATGATTATGTTTTGTGTTGAAATAGGCTAGATGAGCACTAAATTGAAGCTGAGTCCTTGCATGTCATGATAAGGCTTTGGATGGTTAAAGAATTGAGTGCGAGGGAGCTGACTTTGGTCGAATTGGTGGGAAGACAACTGCTGAGTGATGGAAAGACATTGCATGTTGCTGTCGAGGAGTCAAGATGCGAATACTAGTCTTGAATTGAGCTGTGGGTTGCTGTGTGTAGGCGAAGAGCTACTGAGGTCACTTTTAGGTGCTGTTGGAGAGGTGTCGGGTACTAACAGAGGTTGTAGATGAGCTAAATAGTCTAATTGAGTTGTAGATGGGGATAGTGGTTTGGGATGTTCTGGTTGGGAAAGATAGAGATGGAAAACTTACTAGTTTATGCATTGCTTGGAGATTTAAAGGTGTAGTTAAATGAAAGAACTAGTTTTCTTAACAGTGTAATAACTATTTTAGGCTTTGACTATTGGTTGTAGTGAGATTCTTGCGAAAACGTGTTGGCGAGAACATTCTCCCTTAGAACAGTAAGCTGATCTGCAGAAAACAACAGGTAGTTCTACGAATTTTCTGTAATTTTCTAGATGGAATTGGACCTTAAATCCTTCATGAAAGTTGTAGGAAACATCTTTAGTAACAACATATCAAAATTTGAGAAGATTTGGGCACTGAAATGATCCTTCTTCTGTTGGCACTCAATCTGGAAGTTGCTGCAGAATTTAGGGGTAAAGACAGCAAATTACTGCTCTTTATACATTGAGATATTGGCTTAGGTTTCTTCACAAAAAATGTTAATCTATGTCTCTTCTATAACATACTAAAATTTTGTAGCATTTCGATGAGATTTGATGCACTTTCCACTTCTGTGATTGAAACTGATAGTGTGGGTTTGTATCCTGCTTTGATCCGAGATAGTGCATTAGATGCTATGCCTCTTATAGCTCATTTTCATGACATATAGGTAGTCTAGTGGTCTTGTGATAAACGTTAGTTTGTGCATGAGCATGCCTCTTCCATGATTGAAGTGTAGTCATTTTATGGTTACCAATTGTGGCATGTGTGTGCAATGAGTGCGACATGGATGAAATATTGTGTGAACATAAGTCTTGCTTGAAGTGATCGTGTGTACTATTGAGGTCTCATGCATGCTGTGAGGTGATATAATTTAGAGGTTTGATGTGTGAAATGTGTGAATTAAATGAATAAGAGATTTCCATCGGTACTGATATGCTGGTGATGCCCCAAGGAGTGGGATGCCCATGCTGTGTGATCTTGGATGCCTCGGTTGAGTGAGATATCGGGATGCCTTGGAGTTGAGATGCCCTTGTGTGTGATTAGGGATGTCTTGGTTGTGAGATACCGAGATGCCTCGGAGTGAGATGCCCCATGCTGAGTGATCTTGGGATCCTCGGTTGTGTGATACTGAGATGCCTTGGAGTGAGATGCCATGATAGCAATATTGTGGAAGTCCGGATGTGAGATTCCGGAAGTGACTCGATCGAGACGGCTTGCATTCCGGTGGATAAACTGATCGAGGGTGGACTTGATATACACATTATAATGTAAATTCCACTTGGCGTGTGAGTCCGCTTGCTACTGTTGCATATCATCTTAACTCAGATTAGGAGCATGAGGTGCACATGTACATTTAGCATGTTTGTTGTGGAATGATCATTCATGTGACATTTTAGTATTCTTTTAATTATACTTGTGACAATCCTGCCTTGGTATGTTGAACTATTTGGTAGTGTTCTCTTGCTTTCTTTGGCAACTGTGGATTGTCTAATTTAGGGTCTTATTATTTTTTTACTGGGCACTGCTCATTCCTTTCTATTTTTCATATCGTTAGAATGGACGTACCACCGATTGCTCGTTATGGGATGATAGCGCGTATTGATATATCTTTCCATGACGTGTATGATCCCGATATCGAGTGGACCTACATGAAATATGAGGCTCCACTTTAGATGGACAATGGCAGGGTAGACTAAGTTCCTATGAGGTTCATTGCGTGGTTTGTAAACCATGAGGGGGAGTTGTTTGGCCCTCTTCAGTTCGGTGCTGGGGGACCTGGAGCCGGGGCGGGAGGTGTTTAGGCGCCTAGATCATGATGAAGCCGGAGAAGATGTCTTTTGTTTTTTTGGATGGAGGTGGGCTAGTGTGGGGTAGTGAAGTTAGGAACCTCTCACCCTTTTCCCTGGCTGTTTACTTATAATCAGTATATTTTTCCGCTTGCGTTTAGGATGTGACACTTCTGGGACGTCACAACTTTGGTTTTGGTCGTTACGGCCCTTTTCTGATTATCATCTTGACAAGACCTGTTGATTTCAATTATCGGACTATAACATCTATCTTAAATTGGTTAGCATGTATAACATGGACATTTTAGGATCTAAAGCTTTATATCACAAGGTCACCTGGTAACCGTACTGTCACTTGGTATTAGAGAATCCAACTAAGAACATATATATAAGGATCATGAGAAGTTCATTAACTTTCCATTTAAAAACAATTCGGGCTTACATACTTCGACCCGGATTACTTACAAGTTCTTCACCTATGCACAACACATTTACATGTTCTTATCAAAAGTGTAAGTAAACAACCAGGGAAAAGAGTGAGAGGGTTCCTAACTTCACTACCCCACACTAGCTCACGTCCATCCAAAAAAAACAAAAGACGTCTTCTCCGGCTTCATCACGATCTGGGCGCCTAAACACCTCCCGCCCCGGCTCCAGGTCCTCCAGCACCGAACTGAAGAGGGCCAAACAGCTCCCCCTCGTGGTTTACAAACCACGCAACGAACCTTATAGGAACCTAGGTTACCCCCACCATCGTCCATCCAAAGTGTAGCCTCATATTTCGTGTAGGTCATCTTGATATCGGGATCATACACATCATGGAAAGATATATCAATACGCGCTATCATCCCATAACAAACAATTGGTGGTATGTCCATTCTAACGATATGAAAAATAGAAAGGAATGAGCAATGCCCAGTAAAGAAATAATAAGACCCTAAACTAAACAATCCACAGTTGCCAAAGAAAGCAAGAAAACACTACCAAATAGTTCAACATACCAAGGCAGGATTGTCACAGGTATAACTAAAAGAATACTAAAATGTCAGATGAATGATCATTCCATAACAAACATGTTAAATGCACATGTACACCTCATGCTCCTAATTTGAGTTAAGATGATATGCAACAGTAGCAGGCGAACTCACACGCCAAGTGGAATTTACATTATAATGTGTATATCAAGTCCACCCTCAATCAGTTTACCCACCAAAACGCAAGCCAGCCCGATCGAGTCACTTCCAGAATCCCACATCCAGACTTCCACAATATTGCTATCATTAGCATGGGGCATCTCACTCCGAGGCATCTCGGTATCCCACAACCAAGGCATCCCTGATCACACACAAGGGCATCTCAACTCCAAGGCATCCCGGTATCTCGCTCAACCGAAGCATGCAAGATCACACAGCATGGGCATCCCACTCCTTGGGGCATCACCGGCATCTCAGTACCGATGGAAATCTCATACTCATTTAATTCACACATTTCACACATCAAACCTCTGAATTATATCACCTCACAGCATGCATGAGACCTCAATAGTACACATGATCACTTCAAGCAAGACTCATGCTCACACAATATTTCATCCATGTCGCACTCATTGCACACACATGCCACAATTGATAACCATACAATGACTACACTTCAATCATGGAAGAGGCATGCTCATGCACAAACTAAACTTTATCACAAAACCACTAGACTACCTATATGTCATGAAAATCAGCTATAAGAGGCACAGCATCTAATGCAATATCTCGGATCAAAGTAGGATACAAACCGACACGGGCAGTTTCAATCACAGAAGCGGAAAGTGCATCAAATCTCATCGAAATGCTACGAAATTTTAGTATGTTATAGAAAGAGACATATATTAACATTTTTTGTGAAGAAACCTAAGCCTATATCTCAATGTATAAAGAGCAGTAATTTGCTGTCTTTACCCCTAAATTCTGCAGCAACTTTCAGATTGAGTGCCTACAGAAGAAGGATCATTTCACTGCCCAAATCTCAACCGTTTGTTCTCAAATTTTGATATGTTGTTCCTAAAGATGTGTCCTACAACTTTCATGAAGGATTTAAGGTCTAATTCCATCTAGAAAATTACAGAAAATTCGTAGATTCTGCTATTTTCTGCAGATCAGCTTACTGTTCTAAGGGAGAATGTTCTTGCCAACACGTTTTCGCAAGAATCTCACTACAACTAATAGTCGAAGCCTAAAATAGTTAGTACACTCTTAAGAAAACTAGTTCTTTCCTTTAACTACACCTTTAAATCTCCCAGCAACGCATAAACTAGTAAGTTTTCCATCTCTATCTTTCCCAACCAGAACATCCCGAACCATTATCCCCTTCTACAGCTCAACTAGACTATTTAGCTCATCTACAACCTCTGTTAGTACCCGACACCTCTCCAACAACACCTAAAAGTGACCTCAGTAGCTCTTCGCCTACACACAACAACCCACAGCTCAATTCAAGACTAGTATTCGCATCTCGACTCCTCGACAGCAACATGCAACGTCTTTCCATCACTTAGCAGTTGTCTTCCCACCAACTCGACCAAACTCAGTTCCCTCGCACTCAATTCTTTAACCATCCAAAGCCTTATCATGACATGCAAGGACTCACAGCTTCAATTTAGTGCTCATCTAGCCTATTTCAATACAAAACATAATCATTAGACCTAATCGTCCACCATTCAGCAAGTTCCGCAAGTTTCCTCGACAAACGGCGGATAATTTCTAGTTTAGGAACTCATCATTTCCTTATCGGTTACTTGGCTTCACTGGTGGCTCGATGTTCTCCAAGAATCTGCTTTCAAACTCACGCAAGAAGAAGCAAAAGTCGCTGGAGTTGCTAGGCTTCGCTTCTACTCGAGCCGCGAGAGAAAAGAGATAAGAGAGAGTTTTTGATTCTGTTTTGGGGGAGAGAGAGAGAGTGGCGTGAATTATGAGGAAGATGGCTGTGAGTGTGTGCAAATTTTTATTTTCAATCCCAAGGAGAGAAGTAATCATTGTGTCTCCTTTGAAGTTTCGGGTTGGGGGAAGAAAACCAAAGGGAAGGAAGGGTGTCGTGGCTTCCATGCACGCCTCATTCTTCACTGTCGACGCTTGGCGTTCGAAAACAATTAACTTCTAATCTGTGTTGTTAGTTGGTCTATTAGTTTCTAATGTCTTTTACTTAGTTTCATTCCAAATCCACAAAATTTCGATTCCCTCGTAACTATACGAATCTATGAGTTCGCACGAATCGAAATGACGTGTTAAACATCTTGGCACTAATCTACTAACAAGAATTTATCACGAGAAATTACTAAAGTTAGTGATCGACGATAGCATTACAATCGCTTATAAGTTTTAATAAAATTTCTAATTAAATCCTTATAACGGTAATCTATAAACTTAATCGAAAATTAAAGCACTCGGACCTAATTATCCGTCTCTGGCCCACCAGGCTCATCCCACGACATTTCATGGCCCCATTAGACTTAATTTACCATTCTAATGAACTCGACTCTTGGCCCGCTTCAAGCCAAGCCCAAATCCATATCATATCCTTTGGCCGATCAAGCCCATACTCGATATCTTTGTGGCCCGTTATCTACTTAAGCCCGTACTTTCCTCACGGCCCATCAGGCTTGTCTTTTGGCCCCCTTTAAAAATAATCCAAGCCCTTAGCAGTCCGATTACACTTATAGGGTTGGTAAAAATTCGGGATGTCACATATTATATTATATATTTCTTTCACTAAAACCTTTGGGCCAATACTGAAAATAAACATCTGTCTAATGTACCATGTGATGTTATAAGTCATCATGTCAAGACTAGAATTGATTTCAAAGAGAATGAATTGCCCAAGACAGCTTATGTACAACAGGGAACATTGTCTAATTAGTCTTAAAACCTATTGTATGATTGTCAATTCAATTCTAAACTTTTTATTTTTGCCAAATTGAGTTTTAGATCTTTGCGCGAAATTATAATGTAGTCTTTTAGTTTGATTTTTTTATTTTATTTGATAGAAATCACTAATGTGGGAATGTGCCATGTAGAAAAGCAGGCTATAATTGGATTCCTACATTAGTAATTTTTGACGAAAATTGATCAAATGAATCCACATTGAAGTTTCGCACAATGGTTGAGGATTAAACTAGTAAAATTTGAAAGTTTAGGATTGAATTGATATTCGCATAATAAGTTTAAAATTGTTTGGATAATTTTTTCCAAACGTCATATTCTACAATTTGATAACAAATTGAAGGCCTTAGTCTCCGTCCTAATGCTAAATAATTTGGAACATAATTTGGGACCATCAAAATTCTTCAATAGAAAACTAAACCGCCACCAAAGTGTTCTCGTGTAATTGAAATACAACTCCCGATCATTATCAAATAATAATTTCAGAACGTACCAATCTCTCGTTGAATACTAATTAAAATGATCATAAATTAAAGCAATTTCAATAGGCCGACCTATCTAACTACATCAAATTTTGAGATATTACAATATTATTATAGGGCCAAACAAAACTATAATCTTGTTAATATAATTTTTCTAAAAAAATAAAGTTAATATGATTTTTTGGAATAAATGCATCGAAAGTTCTAAAACGTGTTAACAAAGTACAATTTAGTCCTAAAATTGGTCACGAAAATACAATATAGTTTTAAACTTTCAAAAAGTGCAATTAAATTCCAAAACTCGTCACAAATTTACAATCGAGTCCTAAAACTTTCAAAAAATACAATTAAATCATAAAACTTGTCAAATTGTTTAAATCAAGTCCTTCCGTTGATAGAATCTTTTGAAAGTTTTAGGATTCGCTTGTACTTTCGTGACAAGTTTTATAACTTAATTGTCCTTTTTGAAAGTTTTATAATTTAATTGTACTTTTGTGATAAATTTTATGCTTTTTAATGCGCATATCCCTAATGTTTTTTTTTTTCGCTTTTTTACATAAGTGCTAAATATTACTTGTATATACTTCATTTCATTTCTATGAATCAATTCTTTCCGACCAGCCGGAGAATATCTCGGTCACATTCCACTCCCCCATAAGACCATACAGAGAAATGGGCTACAGGCTGCAGAGCTTGAACTGACCTTGGGTCGCGGATGACCAGCACAAGCTCGACCGGGTCGCCTTGCTTCCCCGACAGACATGAGGATCTGCTGGAGGAAGCTCTGCATCTTGCACAGGCCCACGTTCCTGTCGTGGAGACGGCCTCAGCGTCGACTCAATCCTCTTCACTTGGCGACCCGCCATTTCCCCACCGGAGACTCCCGACGAGCTCGCGGCTTTGCCTCCGCGAGGGAGTGTAAAGGGTCCCGTGCCCCGGATTTGTTCGCACTGAACAAGCAGATCTCGCACCTGATCAGGACGGGCCGTCTCGGCGAAGCCAGAGCGGTCTTCGACGCCGCCGAGTGCCGGAACACCGTGACGTGGAACGCCATGATCACGGGCTACGCGAAAAGAGGAGCGATGGCGAGGGCGCGCGAGCTGTTCGACGGAATGCCCGAGAGAGACGTTACGTCGTGGAATCTGATGATTTCGGGTTACGTATCGTGTCGCGGGAGTGGGTTCATTGAGGAAGGGAGGGAACTGTTTGAGCGAATGCCCGAGAGAGATTGCATTTCGTGGAACACGATGATTAGTGGGTACGCGAAGGTGGGGAGGATGGATGAGGCGTTGTGGCTATTTCAGCGGATGCCTGAGAGAAATGTCGTTTCTTGGAATACGATGGTAACTGGGTTTCTGAGGAACGGTGATGTGGAACGCGCAGTTGAGTTTTTTAAGGAGATGCCCGAGCGGGATTCAGCTTCTCTAAGTGGCCTTGTGTCGGGTCTTATTCGTAATGATAAATTAGATGAAGCTGCTAGGATTTTCCTTGAATACGGGAAGCCGGATGGTGGGGAAGATATAGTGGGAGCATATAACACTCTGATTGCTGGATATGGCCAAAGAGGATGCATTGAAGAGGCTCGTTATCTTTTTGACCTGATCCCATTTGGTAATGATAGAGGGGAGGGGGGTGCTCGGAAGTTCGTGAGAAATGTGGTGTCATGGAATACCATGATCATGTCCTACGTTAAAGTAGGAAACGCTGTTGCTGCCAGAGAACTCTTTGATCAAATGACAGAACGTGATACATTTTCTTGGAACACCATGATTAGTGGTTATGTACACATGTCTAACATGGAAGAGGCGTCCAAACTTTTTCAAGATATGCCTAATCCTGATACTTTTACGTGGAATACCATGATCTCAGGATACGCCGAAACTGGAAACCTTGAATTTGTGAGGGATTTATTTGAGAAGATGCCTCGAAAGAACTTGGTCTCATGGAATTCTGTGATAGCAGGATATGAGAAAAATGAGGACTATAAAGGAGCGGTTGTACTCTTCATTCAGATGCTGACCAATGGGGAGAAACCCGATCGGCATACTTTATCTTCCATTCTAGCCGTAGCCACTGGCCTTGTTGATCTTTCCCTAGGTTTGCAGATCCACCAGCTGGTCAACAAAATAGTTAACCCAGATGTGCCTATAAACAATTCCCTCATCACTATGTACTCTAGATGTGGGGCGATTGTCGATGCTCGGACTATCTTTGATGAGGTGAACTTACAGAAGAATGTGATCACTTGGAACGCAATGATTGGAGGATATGCATCTCATGGGTTTGCTGCAGAGGCTCTTGAACTCTTTAAGTTGATGAAGAGATTTGAAGTTAGGCCTACCTATATAACCTTTATTTCTGTTCTGAGTGCTTGTGCTCATGTTGGGTTAGTGGAAGAAGGCCGGAGGCATTTTCTGTCGATGTCTAAGGAATATGGCATAGAACCAACGGTTGAACATTTTGCATCACTTGTGGACATAGTGGGCCGGCACGGGCAGCTTAACGAGGCCTTCGATATAATAAAGGACATGCCAATGAAGCCAGATAAGGCTGTTTGGGGTGCTTTACTTGGTGCTTGTAGAGTGCATGACAATGTGGAGCTGGCTCGAGTTGCAGCTGAAGCATTGATGCAACTTGAGCCAGAAAGTTCAGCACCATACGTCTTGCTATACAACATGTATGCAGATGCCGGACGCTGGGATGATGCAAACGAAGTGCGCATGATGATGGAGAGAAATGCAATTAAGAAGCATAAGGGGTATAGTCGAGTGGATTCCCCGCAGTAGCTGCTGTTTCGTATGCTGACCTTTGGTTTATTCCCTGCATCAACCTTCTTTTGCTTATGAAATCAAAAGAAGTTAGATAACTAATAGATCTTTTGATTTAATTGGGATTCTCAAGAAAGAATGAGGACTCTGGTTTTCAAGGTGAATCATTTGCTGATATCATAAAAATTTCTGGCCTATTACAAATGAAACTCAATGACCCCAACAATTTATATGTACAATTAAATAGGAGCTGAAGCCAATCTAGACTCTTAATTGGCATGCTCAACTTTTGTATGAATCATTCATGCTAATGCATTACTGCTTCGTCAAAATGAACACATGAAGAGCAATGACTTTTTCTGCATGGGATGTTGACCTGCATCGTCCATCTTCATTGGCCAACATGGCCTTTATTCAAGATTCATGACAAGAGGAGATTTTACATGTTGATGCTACGAAAAGCCTGGGTATTCTGCAACTGAGTAGATTGGCAAGCACACAGATACTTAACTCTTTAACAGGTAACCTGATTTTGGCTAGTTTACTCTACATAAGTGAATAATCTGCAAAAATGTGCCCTTTTATTGAGCTCTGGAAGGTCATCTACTGATTGCTTTGTCTTGGCAGAAGAGAATAGAATGATCACTCGCATATTGGCTCTCTTCACTGTTCACTTTTTCCGGAGAGAATTCTCTGCTATTCTTTGGAACTTGTCTCTTGAATATGTGATGCCTCTCTTTCAGCAACTTAAGCAAAGAAAGGAGGAAGAGGAAGAACAAGCAAATGGTTAGCAATTTTGTCAAGGCTGCAAGGCTACTTATGTTGTTTTGAGGCCTAAATCACTCAAGGATTCAAGGGGCTTCTACTTGCATGCGTGGGGCTTTGACTTATAAACTGCGGTTCAACAATGATTTTCTTTGTAATAATAATAATTGCTGCTGATCTGTGTCATTCTTCTGATACTAAAATCATCTTCAGGGTTCTCTATTTATTTCCATAAAATTCCAAACAAAATTTGATGAATCAACAGTAATGGCAACGGTCACTGGTAGCGTTGAAGGGTGACAATGAGTCACTAATTACTACCGTCAATTGAAACAGTGTAGCAGTGACAGACACCCGGTAGCAACCAGTGACCGGTGATGGGTGATGGTGGTCACTGGGGACCAGGGGTGTTGGCAGCTAGCAACTGGCGACATTGATTGGTGGCTTGCCGACCTGGACAACCTATCAGTGATGGGGTGGTCAATGGAGGTTATTGAGATGGAACAACAAGTTCGATGAGGTTCAAGAGAGCACTCTTGCTTGAAGGGTAAGTCATTTACCAGAATTTAAATATTCATCTTCCATTTTCCACTGACCATGATAAGAAATTGCCACATCCTCTATTGAGAGGAATTTTCTGTTTATTAAAAGGGTATGGTATTTCGTATGTGGTCTAGGGGAAGTGGTACAGAGTTCAAGGCTGGTTTTGATTGCTTGGCATGCCCTGTTTAATAAGAATGTTGAGGAAAGAGCTTGAAGTATGTCACTGGAAGTTCGTGTGTTATTTGACAGGGAATCCGCTGCAGTTGATCATGATGCTGATAATCAAGGTGCTAGCCTTGTCATTTCACGAGAGCACCCATTTCTCCATAATTCAGTAATCTGGGTTTAACCAATACGTGATTGGGTGTTATTGGGTCCACCTTCCATGGAAATACTGAGGACGGAGGGAGAGGACATAATTGCAGCTAACCTTCAAAATTTGAAGGATGCAAGCAGGAGCCGTGCTATCAGATCTCGGGGCAGCTGCTTTTCCAAGGAGCAGTGGGAGGGTAACTTGGAGGGGAGAGCTTTAGAGAAGTCCCATAGTGGAAAGCTTCAAGTTCTCTCTGAGTACAGTTTGGAAATAGTAATCGGGGGGATAACAGTAAATCTCGCTTGCACAAGCTGAACATTAAGGGTGCGTTTGGATGAGCATTTAGAATTTAGAAAGCCCCTTCAAGCTCCAAAGCCCTTTCATCTCAAATTGAGGTATTTGGCAATCATTCTTGAGGCTTGCCAGTGAAAGTCGACTTTGAAATCTTCAAGTTCTTGCCGCTAGTAGAGAGCCTTTTTCAGCAAAGATTCCTCAGCATTTTCGAAATTCTGAAGGGTTCATTTAATGAAAATAATAAATTACCTATTTTACCCTCAAAACTTTATAAGCTTTATTGAAAAACCGCTTTTACCCATTTTGAAAACAAAAGGAACCCTAGATCTCCTTCTCTTCCCCCCTTCCATCGCTCTGCCTTCGCGCCACCGAATCTGCGGCCTCCCCTTCCACGGCGCTCGATTTTTCCGAGGGATTGTGAGAACGACAGAGGGAAGCCGAGAGTGAGATGGCGTCGGGGTCATGGGTTGCTGGCGTCGGGGCGTCTGGTGGTGCTCGGAGATGTCGGCGTCAATGCAGCGACGGCAGGGAACAGCGCTGGCTACAGGCACCGGGTGGAGGCCAGCGACGGGTGCCGTGGGTGTCAGGCGCTGGGCGCAGCAGCAAGGCTCGGGTAGAAGCTGCAGATCGGCGATGGTGCAGCGAGGAGGGCTCTATGACGGATTCTGGTGACGCGGGTCGCTGCAGCTAGTTGCGGGTGGAGGCGCTACAGGGGCGTCGCACTGCGGCGGTTCGGCAAATGATCGAATGCTGCAGGGGCGTCGCGGAGCGCACGGGCGCGGCGCGGAAGTGACGAGCAGCAACAGCGGGGGAAGCTCCTGGAGAAGATGAACAGTAGCACTATTTTCTTTTTCTTCTTTTTTTTTTTTTTTCTCTCTCTCCATCACTCTCACGTCCCTTCTCTCCTTGGTTGACTTTTTCTCTCCCTCAGCAGACTTCTCTTCCCTTTTCGTGTTTCTTTTTCACAGGAACGAAGGAAAAAGCCAAAGGCCTCCCACGGAAGGAGCTCTTTTTCACAAAAATGGTCTTCGTCAAACAAGCAAAGCTTAAGTTTGTTATTAATCTATTGATTCTCAAGATGAGCGTGTAAATATGACTGATTCGGGCTTATGGTTTCTACGAAGGATCCACGAAAGCGTCTGCTTACTTTGTAATGTTCTTGGCTAGCTACTTTGACCATAAATAAACGCCCAAAAAACGTTTTCTCAAACTGCATTTTCAGCATAACCAAACACAAAAAGAAAAATTCATTTTCTAGGAAATGGACTTATTAGGAAGACATTTTCCTCAACTATGAGCTTACGGGACCCTAACTTTAAGGGTGTCGCCATGCTTATGCATAAACGGTTGATAAATGAAAGCCCCTTAGTTGCCCAAACTTTCATATTTTAAGTTTTAGTTTATTTTGAGAAAAATGAATGATTTGAAAAATGTAAGTTGGCTCTCGATGGCACATGAAATTTAGCTAAATGGGAGGTGGATGTACATTCGCAAAAGAGAACACTGATTTCGATATCATGTTAGATCACTCATTTTAATACCACATTAAACAGCTACTAGTCCAAGAGGGAAAAAGCCACCAGCACATGCAGCACCCTAGGATAACGACGCGGAGGCGAGCATGCGCAAAGGACAGGACAGTAAAAATATGATAAGTTTTTATTGTAATGAAATTATTTTTATTGTAATTAAAAAAGAGAGTAAGTAAATTTTTTCAATTTGATGTTTTTTAGCAAAAAAAAGGAATTTTAATTTTAATAAAATTATTTACACAACATATTTAACATTGTTGTCAAATATAAATTAAAAAAGTCGCAAACATTATTTTTTAATTTTAAACAAATAAAAATTAAAATATTTAGATTAATCACCAAATGGGCTTTGCAAATGTATTTTCTACCAAACAGCATTTATCTCAAAATTACTTTTCAAAGCAGAATTTACCAAACAGTCTTTGCATTTCCTCCAAAGCCCATTAGGCTAAATTATTTTGCATTTTCTCAAAAAGGCTTTCCAAATCGCCGAACCAAACGCACCCTAAGAATGTGCCGATGCCTGCCTGGAATATGAAAAGATTGATCAATATCGTGCAAGCATGGATTTGATTTGACATTGGACAAGCGGAAACAAGGTTCTACTCAAGAATGAGTTGGACACCATGATCGGGAGGGAAACCAAAGCCAGCTTTGGCTGAACGTGGCTAACCATGCAAGGCCTCAGACCTTCCAAAGCAGATGGTAAGAGTCCTTTTCATATTTCCATGGATGCATGTGTTGAGTTTCCAGTGAATCTGCAATTGCTAAGCTTGGGCATGTTTGATAAACCAATTAGATGTTGAAAATTGAAAATTCGGTACTCAATGAGATTCAGCTTGATTGATGGCATTGGCACGAAAAGTGCCCGATGTACTTAATTCGAAGTGACGTAAAGAAATTATTGATGGCAATCAAAACCCATCAGTCAGGATCATTGCCATCTTTGAAAAAAATTCGAGACCTCGCTTGCTTAAATTGATAACTTACAGAACAAGAGGAAATTCTCAAAATAATTTTAAATCTATTGCAATTTTTTCAATTTAATGATAATTTTTTTAATTAATTATAATTTTTTTTGTAATTGTATCAATCTAGTTCCTCTGGCCAATTTTGATTGGCGGTCTTTGTCGGCGTGGACAATATTTAATAATTACTACTTTTTTTGAATTTTTTTTTCCTCCTCCTTCCTTTGGTCGCTACCGACCAAAGGCAAGTGGTGGCGAGGCTTGCCCCCACTAGCCACTAGCAAGGGCGAGCCTCACCCAGTGATGATGAGGTCGTCCTCACCAAGGCTAAGCGAGGCCCCACTAGATCTGGTGAAGCCGCCTTGCCATGGCTAAGTGAGGCCCCACCAAATTTAGCAAAGCTCAACCTCATCCACTGTGGTGAGACCGCAACTTGCCCATGACCGGCAAGGCTCCACCATCGCCAGATTCGATGAGGGCGAGCCTTGCCTAGCCATTGGCAACTCTCGCGAGTTTGCGTGAGGTTGTGACCTTCGACCTTGTGACCTTTGGCGATGTCGGGCCTCGCCCATGGTTTCCAAGGCTCGACCCTCACCGACCCAACGAACGACCTAGGCGAGGTCACCCAACCATGGCCAAGCTTCGCTAAGGCTAGCGAGGGACCTTGCCTTTGGCCGATCACCTAAGGAAGGAGGAGGAAGTGAAGAAAAAAGATTAAAAAAAATAAAATATTATTAAAATATTATTCACGTTAGTATCGGTCAGACACCGTGGTCAGTGTCGATCAGCCAAAATTAGTCGGGAAGACTAAATTGACACAATTATAAAATGTTTAGAATTGAATTGAAAAATTGCAATAAGTTTAGGATTGGTTTAGTAATTCTTCGTACGGAACAAATATTGCTATATATATATATATTATAAGTTTGGAAATATGTAAAATAACTTGTCCAACATCACTAAATTAATATAGGATCATCAAAAACAATTTGTAGTGCGAATTCGGTTACTACAAAACCACTTTATTCGTTTCAAATCAAGAAATTGACGAGAGAATTACTAGAAAAGTCTTGAACCTAGTACAATTTTACTAATTCAATCATAAATTTTTTTCTTGGTCAATTCAGTTCTAAACCTTTTGCAATTGTGCCAATTCGATCAATCCGGTCAATTTTGGCTGGTTAGCGTTGACGTAGTCTAACGATGACGTGGTAATTTTTTAAATATTTTTTTTCAAATTTTTTATTAATTTTTTCTTTTTCCTTTTCTTTTTTCTCTTCTTCCTCCTTAAGCTTTTTTTTTTTTTTTTTTTTTTTTTTTTTTTTTTTTCTTGCAATGGCCAGCCACTAGGTGAGGGTCGTGGATCTCTTACCAACTGCTGGCGAGGGTCGCAGCCCTCGCCGAGGCCTTGGCGAACGTGGGCAAGGCCTCACCAACCTTGGGTAAGGCGGTCTTCGCCCGTAGCAAGAAAAGGAAAAAGAAAAAGAAAAAGAAAAATATTAAAAAATTGCCACCGGTTAAAATTGGACGAATAGGCTGAATTGACATAATTGCAAAATGTTTATAATTGAATTGACACAATTATAATAGATTTATGACTTTTTGGGTAATTTTCTTAGAAATCGCCACTACATGCACATAAGATCAAAGTTAAACTAAGCATACACATATATTTTTCCCACAAGTACGGTTAACGCAAACTCAAATATGCTGACATCACATCGAGGTCAAGTTGCATTTTTCATGTAGCACACCGCGATTGTAATTTATTGGGTCAATGAATGTTGAGTGAATGAAAAAGTTCACAATCCTTGAACAAAATCCATTAAAATGAGGAAAGAAGCACGGAAAAAAGTTTGTAAAGTTTAAAAGTTGAAATAAATAAAAAATGGGATTAGGTGGAGGTGAGTGTACCGTAGACGTGTCCTTCTTCATGCGAGGTCAATTTTTTGCTGACCTACCAAATTTTAACCCATTGAGAATTGGACGACATGGTCTTGGAAAATTCGTGACCGAAAGCTAATCAAAGAACTCGATGCGTAAAGGAAACAACAAAGGCTTGAGTCCCAAAGATCTACAGTGATCATAATTGTCAAGTTTGATGTGCGTCGTGAGACACGCGTGACAAAAATTAAAGAAGTTTACAAGATTACATATCGTTAGGATGATTTTGAAGATTTCGGTATATAAATCTTTTGTCCGCATTTTCTAACTTTCATTTACTTTAACAATATTCAATAAACGGGTAAGGCAAAAAGGGAAAAAAAAATTCAATTGAGTTTTTGCTAAAGACGTGATTAATCATGCCCAGTGTCTCATCACTACCTATTCATAACATATCATTAATTTTTTCAATATTTCGTTTGCATAATTGTTTTTGGAGCTAATGTGACAAGTAAAAGTTATTTATTTGCCAAAACCCTTTAGCTAAGCATATGAATAGAAATGTTGACGTGAATGATCATATTAGTATCGGATCAGTACTCAAAGAGAAAAAACATGATTTATTTTTTATCACTTGCTAAGATGGAACACCGCTAGCTTAAGGTTGCGCGGTCTCGAGCCATAACTTACCTTTTATTTTATTTTTAGTGTGTGTGATAACTACTTTATTTATATATAAAAAAAAAAGAAATGAAAATAAGGTCAATGTAAGTAAGATTGCAAATAAAAAAAAAATGTAAATGAGACATGTTCGAAAGTTAACGAACGTGGTTGCCTGGAGCAGGAGGGCCACCACCGCTGCAAGTGGCGCTACTTTGGGCCACCATTTGGCCTTTTCTTTAATTTTCTTTTTCCTTGTCTTTAAAGGTCAGTTCATTTATTTAATTATTTATTCTCTGTCGTATATTTTGTACGATAAAAGTAAGTAGAAAATCACTCAAGATGCTAGGCCTGTTTGTTTGTGTTCCTCGTTTCGTTTTTGAACAAAATTCTGTTTTTTTTTGTTAAAACAAAAAAACGTAAACGCGTTTGTTTGCGTTTTTGTTAAATCTATTTTTTGTTAAAAGAACAAAAAAAGCGTAAATAAAAAAAAAAAACTTGTTTTTTCGTTTAGAACAACTTTTTGGAACAAATTTTTCTCTCCACTCTTTCTTCTTCTTCTTCTTCTTTTCTTCTTCTTTTTTCTTTGGCCGGTCGCCGGCCTCGGCCATGATCGGCGACCGGCCGTCGGGGCCGGCGACGCCGTCGAGGGCCCGCGACCTCGCCGGAGCCGCCGGCCCCGGCGAGGCCGAGCGTCGCCGGCCCCTAGCGAGGCCGGCGGCGTCGCCGGCCTGTCGCGGGCGAGGCGAGCCTCGCCCAACCACGAGCCTCGCCGGATCGGGCGAGCCCGAGCTCGCCCGGCCAAGGCGAGGCTCGGCCTCGCCGTGGCTAGGCGAGGCCGCCGGCCCTCGTCGGCCGGTCGCCGACCTCGGCCATGGCCGACGACCGGCCAAAAGAAGAAAAAAAAAAAAAAGAAAAAAGAAAGAAAAAAATGAAAAATAAAATAAAAATATTAAAAAATTAAAAGAAACAAAAAAAGAACACAAATTTACCAAACGTGTTTAATTTTTTTATTTTATTTGAACATGTTTACCAAACGCGTTTTTTTGTTCAAAAAGCGTGGGAAGACGCAGAAATAGTTTTTATTTCATTAACAAACAAAAAAAAACAGAAACACAAACAAACGCACCCTAAGAGAACATTTTGAGTGCCTTTATATGCCGAATAATTGAGAAAATATCTTCCTAATTTGAGTGCTTATAAAAATGAGTGGACAAAAAGTATTTTTATCATCCACAAAATTTTTTAGATATAATATTTAAATATTTTCTATCGACTAACTATTTTTAAGCGATCACTTTATTTTTAGTAGAATGTGGCCAATTTGATTAAAAATATATATATAATTGGGAGCCAAAAAGGTAAGCATAGTGACAAAATCTTACAAACTAAAATAAGATTAATATCACAAAGAACTTAAATTGGTATGTTTATAATAAATTTACTTCAAACTAATTTTTTAATCATAAAAAATCTCATATTAATACACTTGTGATACACTTATCCAAAACTAATTTTTATTCATGACAAGTTTGTTGTCGTTAATTTCCGTTAAATTATATTTTTATCAAGAAAACCTCAAATTAATATATCTATAACAAATGTAAATTAAAACTCCAAACCGATATACCATCAAATATTACATGCCGTTCTACTAAGTAATTTAATGTGCAATTTAACGAAAACTAAGGAATCGCAAATTTATCACAAGCATATTGATTTGGAATATTTGATAGTCAAATAATTAATTCGAGATAAATTTGTTATGGATGCTAATTCGGGAGCCAAAAAGATAGGTACATGGACAGGAACAAAAATCTAGACAAATTGAAATAATAGAGTGGGAGGACAGGACAGGACGGTGGCATTATCTTTTAATCCAACTCAAATTCTTTAATTTTCTTTTTCATTGTCTGTAAAGGTCAGTTCATTTATTTAATTATTTATTCTCTTTCATATATTTTTGCACGATAAAAGTAAGAAGAAAATCACTCAAGATGCTAAGAGAACATTTTGAGTGCCTTTATCTGCCGAATGATTGAGAAAATATCTTCCTAAAAAATGATAACTTTGAGTGCTTATAAAAATGAGTGGACGAAAAGTATTTTTATCGTCCACAAAGTTTTTTTAGATATAATACTTAAATATCTTTTATCGACTAACTATTTTTAAACTATAACTTTATTTTTAGTAGAATGTGGCCAATTCGATTGAAATTGTATATAATTGGGAGCCAAAAAGATAAGCATAGTGACAAAATCCTTCAAACTAAAATAAGATTAATATCACAAAAAACGTAAATTGGTATGTTTGTAATAAACTTACTTCAAATTAATTTTTATTCATGACAAGTTTGCCGTCGTTAATTTTCGTTAAATTATATTAAAACCAAGAAAATCACAAATTAATACACCTATAACAAATGTAAATTAAAATTCCAAACCGATATACTGTTAATTATTACATGTCGTCCTACTAAGTAATTTAATGTGCAATTTAACGAAAGCTGAGAAAGCGTAAATTTATCACAAGCATATCGATTTAGAGTATTTGATAGTTAAATAATTAATTCGAGATAAATTCGTTATGGATGCTAATTCGGGAGCAAAAAAGATAAGTACATGGACAGGAACAAAAATCTAGACAAATTGATATAGTAGAGTGGGAGGAGAGGACAGGACGGTGACATTATCTCTTAATCCAACTCAAATTCTTTTTAATTTTCACTGGAATCGTTCGTACGCCGACGTTTGACGATTTGGCAATCCAGAAACTTCACACGTCCTCCATCACGCCCTGAATACACGAGAAATTCCACACAGAGATTTAGAGAGAGAGAGAGAGAGAGAGAGAGATGGTGGAAGGAGGAGGACGGAGCTGCTCGAAGCCCGGATCGGAGGCCTGAAGCTGCCGGCCGGACGCTCCCGCCGGAATCGGCTCGCCGGAGGAGTCATCTGACTGAATCGCCGCCGCCGCCGTCGGCGTGCTTCTCTTCAATCCGCGCTCGACCCGGTTCAGTTCGTCTTTCCGGATGGAACCGATCGGGGAGACCAGCGCGAGCAAGCGGCGGCGGATGAGCGGCCGCGGCGGCCTGGACGGGCCCGGGGCCGGGGTTTGGCTCCGCGAGATCGGCGGGCTCAGTAGCAGGGGCTTCTCGTACCGGCACAGGGCTTCGGAGGTCCGATCGTCGATGCGCTTTCTAGTTTTAGCTTCTTTTTTTTCTTTTTTTTTTTTTTTTTTGCTTTTGGGGTTCTTGTCGGTTCGATTGAGCCCTTCTTTTGGATTTGGTTTGCTGTGGTTGGATTGGGTTTAGGGTTTGATTTGACTCGTGGATCGTTCTTCGAGAGATTAGAGAGCTTGATTAAGCGCACGGGCGAGATGTTTGTCGTTATAAGCTTCTTTTCGGTTTGGCTGTGCGTGTGCTCTGGTTCTCTAAGAGCCTAAATTGTGAGAGTTGAAGTGAAATGTCGGAAATTTATTCATAGGCGGATTGGGCGAATGGGAGAGAGATCAGAATGAAAGCTTGTAGGATTTGATTATGAGGGTCGATTTTAATACGGGATTCATTTCTTAGGGGATTAAGCTGTAGTAAGGTTCTTCATATCGCTAAAAGTTCGATGGAAGGGGAAGACTCTGTACGGTAGACGACCATCTGCATAAGAGGGAGACTCGTGCACTTTTAGCCCTTCATCACCAACCCCACTTAGGATAAGCTAAACCTTAGCTGTTGGATTAATTGATTCACTTTTCTGGTTTCTCTATATTTCAGGATCTTGTGCTGCGCTTCGAGATCTACAGGAAGCTAAAATCCCATAGGGGTTGTGTGAATACCATCAGCTTTAACTCGAGTGGTGACATCCTGGTCTCTGGTTCTGATGACAGACAGGTTATAATGTGGGACTGGGAAATTGGAAATGTTAAGCTCTCATTTCATTCTGGTCATCACAACAATGTTTTCAATGCAAAGATCATGCCTTACACAGATGATCGAAGGATTGTCACTTGTGCTGCAGATGGGCAGGTATGATTCTGTGAGGATACAAACCATTTTTTGCGACGTCCAATGAAATATCCTCTTCTAAATTCTTTTGTATTAGTGGTTGGTAAAAGCAGTACTTTTTTTTTTTTTTTTTTTTTTTTTTTTTTTTTGCAATAATTTTTAGTCAAAAGGTCCGACAGTTTATTAATTTGCCTCATTCTTCTGACAGTCTATTATGTCAAGCAATGTCTTCTTTCTACATGTTTTAGCAATATAGGTTCGGTTGGGGATGGTTGTGTTGTGATTATTAGCAATTCCTCTGATTCGACACGTCAATTGATTTTAGGTGAGATATGCTCAACTTGCAGAGAGTGGATCTGTCAAGACATCTTTCTTGGCCAAACATCAGGGTAGAGCCCATAGATTGGCCATTGAGCCGGGAAGTCCACATGTATTTTACTCATGTGGGGAAGATGGGTTAGTTCAACGTGTAAGTTCCCTTTCCAGAAATCACATAGTGTGATGTTTATATTTTTTGTAATTAGATAAAATCTATTGCCGTGATGCATGTTAACAATCATACTTTCTAAAATATTCATGAAGAAAAATCATGATTGTACTTTATGAAATATGTGTTTTGGAGAAGTAAAAAATACAGATACAAAGGCTGTTAACATGCATGAACCATTTGATGATCATATTTAGATGTCTCAAAGAAATCTGACCATATTTTAATGGATTTATTTGTTTCCATTTCTCTTGCATTTCACGAATTTAAAACATGTAGACACAGGTCAATAAATGGTCGCAATTACAATACTCATATTGGTCATAAAATGTTATTCATATCTTTCTATTGGTTATGTGGAAGCATAATCCGGTTGACCATTCAGCTATGTGACAATGCCATTTTCTTCTTTTCCAGTTTGATCTTAGGACTAAGAGTGTGACAGAACTTTTTACTTGCCATCCAATTGATGATAGGGCGCCAGTCATTCAGTTAAATGCTATTGCAATTGATCCAAGGAATCCAAACCTCTTTGCAGTTGCTGGGTCAGATCAGTTCACCCGACTCTATGATATCCGCAAGTATAATGGGGATAGGTCTACGGACTTTGGCCAACCTGCCTATTACTTCTGTCCTCCACATTTGATTGGTGATGAACAAGTTGGAATAACCGGCTTAGCCTTCTCAGATCAGAGTGAGCTTCTGGTCTCTTACAATGACGAATTTGTCTATCTCTTCACTCAAGACATGGGATTAGGTCCTGATGCAGTTACAAGTGAGGTGGCAGCGTCTTCATCCAGTACAGATCTTAAGGAAAAAGTTAATCCCCAAGTTTATAAAGGGCACATGAACTCTGAGACTGTGAAGGGTGTGAATTTCTTTGGTCCTAAATGTGAGTATGTGGCAAGCGGATCTGACTGTGGGAGAATATTCATCTGGAAAAAACGGGGTGGAGAGCTCATTCGAGTCATGGAAGCTGATGAGGATGTGGTAAACTGTGTGGAACCTCATCCTCATGAAGTAATGTTGGCGAGCAGTGGACTTGAAGATGATGTCAAGATATGGACACCAAAGGCTATTGAAAAAGCTATACTACCCACCAATATCCAGCAGGTATGACTCATCTCCAGAATTCTTTTTATAGTCCATCAGGAATGACATTGGTGATTTTAACATATAGCTGCATTTCACTTTAGTGAATTTCAAGTCATTTTCAAAATGCAGTATGCTTGATGATATTCTCATCATACTTCATGTCATGGATATAGACAATGAGGCCAGAAAATTGTAGATCATTTCTCACATATTGATACATTTGTACAAGATACTATGTGTCATGAAACCTCAGTGTTTTGCAGTGTTTTCATTAGAACACGGCGAATCATTATGTGGTATTTCTAGTTCTGTACAGATATCTTCAAGAAATTAGTCTTGGTTGCTTGGCTGTGATCCTATCACTATATCTCATTGCGCTTGTTGCCTACCTCTCCCTTTTACGCCTTGCCATTCCTCTTCTGATATTCATTTAGAACATGGAAAATGTTATTAACTCAATTTTGCTGCTCACTTGTGGAAATAGAAAACTTTTAAGTTTATTTAATTGCTCTTGTTCTCCCGCCCTTTCCATCCATGTGTGCGTATGTGCAGTGTTTTCTGCCCTTATGTTTATTGTTCAAGGGGCAGATAATGTGAAGATGTATGTGGTAATTGTTAGGACAAATTGGGCAATTGATATTTTATTGGTGAACATAGTGATCCTGGTTGCTTATTTTATTTTGTCAGTACAATGGTTCTGATTATTAATGTTATGGTTTCGATACTTTGTTTCTTCAGACGAGGCCGAAGCCTAGGGGCTGGATGTACAGAATATCTTCTCCCCAGGACCTGCTGTTGCAATTGTTTTCAATGGAAAGACGAAGAACGGACTCGGGAGATGATAGAGATGACTCCTCCAGCTCCGCAACTGGTCGGGATCTCATGGAGCTTATTTTTACATTTAATGGAAACAATGCCAGTGATTCAGATGATGGGGGCGATGCATCTGGTCCCGAAGACTTATTTAGTTGAGCTTCTGGGATCGTCCGTCTTGCCTGTTGGGTGGGCTTCCTAGGCGCTGTACATGCTTTCTTCAAATGAAACTGCTTTGGCCAATCTCTTGTAAAAATTCCCCGTAGACCTGGTACTTGATGAGGAACCGCCTTCTGTGATTGCGCAATGAATAAATTATCGAGTATAGTAAGATTTGGATCTGATGCATGGTGATGAGTCGAGATGATGAAGCCGTGTCCCTGTGAAATGGAATTGCTGGTAATTGTCGTTCTCGGTTATCGGCATTGGGACTGGGAGGGAAAAACATGTCGGTGGAAGGAATACTCTTATTCAACAGGATAATACGCTACCAGGACACTTGGTCCTAAATCTGCCAGGTCTTGGTCCAACCAACAGAATGGACCAGTGGTCCTAATGTCGTAACATACCCGAATAGAAATGTCAATCTTCAACCACTGTTCTGGTGGTTGGGATGATGTGGCGGCTTCGGCAATGTGATCTTTTCCAGCGGGTGAGGGTGAGAGGCATGGTGTTCTTGTGCCCTAGAAAGGTAGCCTCACTGGGACAACGCCAAGACCTCATAGATAGACTAGTGGAGCATGTTCTTTCTCGAAATAAATAAAACTCAACAGGCCAGGGGCGAGGATCGGCCTCGCCAGATCTGGTCCGGGCGAGGCCGACGCTCGCCCAGGCCCGGGGGGCGGCCTTGCCCCGTCGCCGTGCTCGCTCGCCGAGATACGGGTCCGAGCGAGGCCGACGCTCGCCCAAGCTAGGGCGGCCTTGCCCCGGCGTCGTCGTCGCTCGGCCGACGCCCGGCGAGGCCGCCCTAGCCTGGGCGAGGGTCGGCCTCGCCCGGGTGACCCTCGCCGGACCGCGCTTGAGCAAGGTCTCCCCTCGCCGGGGCTCCTCCTCGCCTATGGTGGGCTAGGCTAGCCGGCCGGCCGTCTCCTGTGGCCGGGTGGCCGGCCATCGGAAAAGGAAAGGAAAAAGCCAAAAAGAAAAGAAAAGAAAAAAAAAAGGGGAAAAAAATAGAAAATAAATAAATAAAATATTAAAATTTTATTAAAAATTGTTCGCGTCACGCCGGCGGTGCGCGTCTTAACGCAAGATTTCCGCCAAAAATCCAAAATTGACCGGATGGACTGAATCAGCTAGAAGTGAAAAGGTTTAGAACTAAATTGGTGAAAATGCAATAGGTTTAGGACTTTTTGGACAATTCTTCCCGGGTCGGGCATACCCGGCTTAGGCGACGCCTAACCTGGTACTAGACACCTAAACAGCAGTCGCAGCAGGCGCCTCGTCTTCCTCGCTTCTCACCATTACCAGGTTTAGTTGCGTTTGTGGGGCCTTTATTTTTTCATCCCATCGACGACCCTCCATTCACTCATCGCTCGGAATTCTTGGTTTTCCTCTTGCTTGGCGCAGAAGACTGCTTTTCAAAGGCATCAGTCTGCATGAAGCGAAGAAGCGTGCGTCGACTCTCTTCGTCGTCGATAATAGTCGCAGCTCCACCGCTAGTGTAGCGAGCAGGAAAGGGCTTGAGATCAGCTCGAGAACCGCAGGAGCGTCCAAGACCATCGAGGCTGAGGTCGACAAGCCTCTCGGCCTCAATCTCGGTCAAAAGTCTGGCGGTGGTGTCGTCATCACTGGAAGTTCGAGACTTCAATTGTCTTGTTTGAGCAAGTTCCATGCTCATTTCAGCCTAGAAATTAGGTAGAGGCCTGATTGCTTGGTCTAGCTCTCAGCCTCAAGCTATGATTCCCAGATTTCCTTATTATTTTGCTCGTGATGATTGCTGGATATACATGGTGTTGTGTTCAATGTTGACTTTGGAAAAAATGGCTGATTTGAATTGGATTCAAATAGGCAGTAGATAGGGGAGGGAACGCGGCAAAAGCAGGGCTTAAGGCAGGAGACCAGGTGTTGCACACAAGCAGCTTCTTCGGTGATGAGCTTTGGCCTGCTGAGAAGCTTGGATTCACAAAAACCGCCATCCAAGCAAAGCCTGATTCCATTTATTTTGTTGTTAGCCGGTGCCTCCTTCCTCTCTTCTCTAGGATTCTTTTTTTTTTTTAAATTAATTTTCCTTCTCGGCTTGTCGTCGCGTTTGTCATAATTTTGAAAAGCATGGCGTATGGAGGCTCTGTGCATAAGAATAGAATAAATAAATAAACAGCTTGACTGTAGTTTCCCTCCCTCAGTACGTTTGAGCTCGATGCCATCTGACTATAATTTTTTGTTTTGCAGTGAGTCTCTATTTTCCTACGTAATAAATGTCGCTAATCGATAATCACATAGAAGTTTGAATCTTTAGTGCTGAAGTTAAGAAACACGCTATTGATGTGCTTTTTGGATTGTCGAAAGGGATACTGGTGAAGTCGATCTTATTCTCCTGTCCCAGATGGAGATGCTCGCTTCCCATGATGCCATTGCAAGAAAAAAGACCTTTATTTTCCCTCAACTGCTAGAACACTTTGGCTTACTTCTTAATGCAGCCCAACTATTGTAGAACTTCAAAATCAATTATAGGGATATAAACTCATACGAAGGTAAGTTTGTGGCATTCAGGCTTCTTTTCTTTGCCCAAGAGATTGTCCTTTGATTAATTGAACAAAGATAGTCGGACATGGTACTGCCACCTACTTATGTAGCCGACTTGAGGATTCGAAGTTCAGAAATTTGACTGGCGTGTGATTTCGTCATTTCAATGTCAATTAGGGAGTTCTCCTCATCAAAGCGGTGTTACACTTCTTTGCATTTGCAAGCACGTATGGGGAACCACAAATTTCCTGTGATAGCTCCCTATGAGGCAATTTACACGAGAATCGGTAGAGTTGGAAGCATATTTGTTCTAAACTTCAACCTCCAAGGTGTGTTCTAAGAAATTATGAGGTTGCTGTGGCATGGTTGCCAGAAAGTCTTCTGGCAAAGTAATATAATTTGGAGGAATGAAACTGAAAATAGTCTTGTAATATATGCAGACGAAGCTAACATTGAATACTAACTCCACCATGTTGTGCTAAGACAATTGCACCCACCTAGTTGAGCTCTAGCTCTTTCGTGCTCTTGGAAGACATTGACAAAAAAGGAAACCCAAAGGGGAAGGTTAGAGCCAGAAAGAGACATCGTTAGAGATCTTCTTACTAGTTAAGAAAAATGATATCTCTAACTTTTCCACCTGAAGAGCACTCAATTCACGCAGCAGAGAATATTCTTGCATCTGAACTGACCACTGCATGCTTTCATTGCAGAGGCGCAGAAGTAGATGTTAAGCGGTTACCAAAGCGCCCTGCTCCTCCCCGATTTGGGAGGAAGTTGACCGAGGCTCAAAAGGTTTACCTCTTCCCTACACGCAAATAATTCCAGTACGGTTCAATTTGTATCAAGTTCGAGAAAGGATAGGCGATCTTACATGCTCTGCAAAACTTGGTGTGCAGGCTAGAGCCACTCACATCTGCCTAGATTGTGGATACGTATACACCTTGCAGAAACCGTTTGATGAGCAGGCAAGATGATTGTTCTGTCACGAATTATTTCCTCCATCTTAGCTGTTCAGAGGCTATCTCACCCTGAAAAAGTTGATATAATTGTTGGTATGCATGTAAATTTTGCAATAAATGGAGTGTAATGTAGTTATGCACTTTGCTTGATCCGCAGCCGGATTCATACGGATGCCCTCAGTGTCAAGCACCGAAGAAAAGGTTTGCTCGGTACGACGTGAACACTGCGAAAGCAATCGGTGGTGGGTTGCCCCCGATTGGGGTTATCATAGGTCTGGTAGCTGGTGTCGGTGCTGTTGGAGCTTTGCTTGTCTATGGTCTTCAATAAAAGGCCATCATCATTGGTTACCAAATTGAAAGTACGTCCCATTTGTGTCAAATATTTAGAGATTTTGTCCCCCCCTTCTAGGCTTTATGTGAGAGGGATGTACAAAGGGCAACTGTAAACCAATGTCCATTTGAAAACTGTTTTCTTTTTGAAGCAGTTTCATGTGCACCAGGGGCAACTGTAAAATAATGTCCATTTGAAAGCTGTTTTCTTTTTGAAGCGGTTTCATGCGCAGCAGGAAGTCAGAAGTTCACGTCGGATCCAACTGAAGGCAAACCAGAGGTTCTCTTTTCTAAATTCTCAAACCTTTTACTACATCGTCATCACAAACCTGATTTGCCAGAATTCGATTAATTTCAGGAAAAAATACCGTTCAGTGAAAGACTTTTTAATTTTCATTAAAGAAGACAGATTTCGTGGCGATTTCGGATAAGAAATATCATAAAGGGAATCAATAACTTCATTTTAAATGAAACTACATGTACATATACTATGTTGGGCAGCCTGAGAATATAAAAGTAAAAAATGTTGGAATTTAATTGACGACAAGGCACTCAAGAATTACAATCAAGATATATGCCAAAATTTAATTGATGATGTGGATTTCAAAAGTAGAGCTCAAAAACATGCCAATATTTAAGTGACAATTCGAATTTGAAAATTATAACTATAGTACAAGAATGATAACATGTTTATTTGTTTGTGTGTGGGAACCTTCAAAGAAAGGGATGTGTGTAGCTAAAACTTACAATTGACGATTATTAATGGAGGTTACAAATAGAGATTACCAAAAGTGATTACAAATAGATGTTACAAACGGTCACTAAATGGTTACATCGATAATTACATTGACTCTACTATTTGACGGTTTCTTCGACTCCACTATCTTGATGTTGCTTTATTTTACTACATTGTTGCGTCTGAGATTGCTTAATTCACTTTTTGTTGATTTCTTCAAGCTATCAATTCTTCAAGGTGTCGATAATTCTATTTATAAATAACAAAACTCTACTCTCATCAACCAAGTCTTTTTACATATTTTAAATAACCAAAATTGGTCATTTTTAGTGCAAAAAAATACCCCTTTTATAGAATCTGATTCCTTCAAATTAGATGGTCAAAAGTCATCATGTGCCCCTTGTCATCAGTAAATTTGAACTTTTCGTGCTAAATTTTATCTTGGTTTGATTCATCATATGACTCATATTTTTCAACAAGAGGCATGTTTGGTGTAAAGTCTTCATGTGGCTCTCTATCTTTGTCTTTAAGTAGTTGCTCATATTTAGACACTTGTATTACCAATTGGAATAAATCGGTGAAATCTTGGCATCCAAATTTTTCTCTAAGTTTGAATTTCAATTCACTAAAAGCCAAATTTGTGAATTCTTTCTCTAAGAGTAAAGTAAGGCATCTATTCCTAACTCTCTTGAATCGAGCAACAAATTGACCGATTGATTCATTACGGTAATGATAAATTCTAGCCAAATCAGTAATTGATACTTCAAGTATTGTTCTATGAAATTAAGAATAGAGTTACCTTTCATCTCAGCCCAAGTATGAATTGACTTAGGTAAATTCATATACCAAGTGAATGCGATTTTTAATGAAGACAAAGGGAACAACATAAGTCTTGAGAATTCATTTGTTCGTCTCTCCACATTGGGGGACAATGTGTTCCAACAATCAACTATTCATCTTCGCCAATGAAAACAATAAGTTAGGAGATTTGAATTTTCTCGGGTAAGGTATAGTGTCAACCAATGAGGATGTGGTTTTCTATATATTGGCCTAACCATTCCTTTGTTGGCCATTATTGTTGTCATACGAGTTCAACCACTTGATTAGGATATGGAAGTTGACATTCCTGCCGTTAGATTCGAGGTAAGATTTTTAGGCCTTTGTAAAATCCTCACTAGAGGTGAGATCTCTTGTCTAAATTATTTTCGTTGTTCAACTGATTAAGAGTTTGAGAAACACACTCGGAAGCTACCGTGTTCGTTTGGATTGGTATGGACTAATTGAATGTCCTGGACTTGAAGATGACATCGTTGATCGATTGACGACCATAAACCTAATCACATAAATATGTCTTATTATGTGATTCGTCATTTTGTTCTTTTGTTTCTCGAATAGCCGCTTCAAGGTAGCCCAAAAGTAAGGTCCGATACATTACATTAACTTTTCTACCTTGAAGGCTTCTTCGATTCTACTATATGACAATTGCTTGATTCTACTAAGTTGAAGGTTACTTTCTTGACAATTACTTTTTATCGATTCCTTCAAATTGTCAATTTATCAAGTTATTGATAATTTTATTTTTAAATGATCAAATTTTTCTCTCATCAACTGAGTCTATTTTCAGTTTATAATAACCAAACGGAACCAATAGGTCTTCCAAGCGCATCGATCTCCCTAGCCATAATCAGCCCTGGCACCACTGACAACCGAAGTGTACGATACTTCAACGAGTCTCAAGGGCAGTCTCTCCTTAAGGTTCTGGGTACTTGTTGCGTCGTAAGTCAAATTGATTTTATGTTGTACATCCCCTAGTTTTAGAGCGTGTGAGTCGCAGAGTGAGGAAGGGGAAGATTAACATAATAAAACCAATTTAGAGGTTAGGAATCTTTGACAATTAAAACCGTGCCGTGAAGGTAAATCAAAGTCTCGCTCTATAAGTCAAGAGAAATTAAGGCTTAAATTGCGGAAACTAGACGGGCAGGGAGCCCCCATATAACACGTCGTAGGAAAAGTATCAAAAAATCCTAAACCTATTACATTGGTACCAATTCAGTCATAAACTTTTCAATTGGACCAATTTAGTCATAAACCTTTTAATATTGATACCAATTCAGTACATCCAGTCAATTTTGGCCAGCCGGCGCTGACATGGACATCGGCGGTGGCCGAACACTAACGTGGCAATTTTTATGATTTTTTTTCGAATTTTTTATTATTTTTTTTTCATTTTTCCTTTTCTTTTCCGGCGGTGGCCGGCAAGCCTCCGATGAGGTTCGCCGGCCCCTGGGTGAGGGCCTCGAAGCCCTCACTTGCCTCCGGCAAGAGTTGCGGCCCTCACCCGGCCTCTCCCAAGGCCGCCATGTCCTCACCGGCTACCCGGCGAGGGGCGGCCTCGCCTAGATCCGGGTGAAGCCACCTCGCCGCGGCCTTGGGAGAGGCCGGGCGAGGGCCACGACCCTCGGGCGGCGGCGGGCAAGGGCTTCGCGGCCCTCACCCGGTGGCCGGCGAGCCTCACGAGGCTCGCCGGAAAAGGAAAAAAAAGGAAAAAGGAAAAAAAAAAGAGAAAAAATTAATAAAAAATCAATAAAAATTTCAAAAAAATAATTTTAAAAAATCATAAAAATTGCCACGTCAACGTTCGGCCACCGGCCAACGTTCACGTCAGCACCGGCCGGCCAAAATTGGCTGGATTGACTGAATTAGTACCAATATTAAAAGGTTTATGACTACATTGGTCAAATTGAAAAGTTTATGACTGAATTGGTACCAATGCAATAGATTTAGGACTTTTTTAGTACTTTTCCCAACACATCATAGACTTAGCTTGAGTGTTTCGACCAAAAAAAAAAGACTTAGCTCGAGCGTGGCATGGATATGGTCAAACGATGCCTTTGCCGGCAGAATCCATGAAATTTCGTTCCTACAGAGTTCAGATAGGACAAAGGACTAAAACTTGTCATGAAAATGTAATTGAATCTTAAAACTTGCAAAAAATACAATCAAGTCCTAAAACTTATCAAAATGGTTCAATTGAGCCCTAAAGTTAACATCGTTAGTCTTATTGACAGAAAATGGTGACGTGACGCCGACGTAATATTTTAAATGATTTTTTATTTTTCATCTGGATTTTTAAAATAATTTTTATTCAATTTTTTTTTTTTTTTTTTAAATTATATTTAAAAACTAAAACTCATTTTTTTAAATTGTTAAAAAAAAAGGGCGGGAGGAGAGGCGGTTGCCCATCGCCCGGAGGCGGTGACGGTCACCGCCCGCCGCCCGCCCGGGCGAGGCCTCGCCGGCACCGGGCGAGGCCTCGCCCGACCCCAAGCGAGGGCGGCGACCCTCGCTTGGCGCGGGCGAGGGCGCCCGGATCGAGGCACGCCGGCCCTCGCGGGGGCCGGCGGCTGTCGCCCGGCTTGGGTGAGTCGTCGCCGGTCCTTGCGGGGGCCGGCAAGTCGTCGCCGGCCCTCACGGGGGCCGGCAACCGTCGCTAGCCTTGGGCGACGCCTCGTCGGCCCTGCTCGGGGGTCGGTGAGGCTCGCCGGATCGTCGTCCGCCCCTCGATGACGATCACCAACCCCTTCGACGATGGGGCGGCTGCCTTTTTCTTTTCTCTTTTTTTTTTTTGAATTGTTTTGTTTTTAAAATTAATTTTTAACTTTTCTTTTCTAATTTTTAAATCTAATTTAAATAAAAAAATTAAAAATCCACATGGAAAATAAAAATTAATTTTAAATGCCACGTCAGCATTTTCTGTTAAAAAAGTCGACGGCGTTAATTTTAGAACTCGATTGAAACAATTTGACAAGTTTTAGGACTTGATTGTATTTTTTTGCAAGTTTTATGACTCGATTGCATTTTCGTAATAAGTTTTAGGACTTGTGTGATACTTATCCAAAAAAAAAAAAACAAAAAGAGTTAGCTCGAGCGTGGCATGGATATGGTCAAACGATGCCTTTGCCGGCAGCAGGCAGAATCCATGAAATTTCGTTCCTGCAGAGTTCAGATAGGACAAGAGACGAAGATAGTAGAAGTTGAAACTTGGAAGACACCATTTTGAGCTTTTGGGGAGTTCGAAAATAGAGCAGAAGCTGTCACCTTCTTATATCCTTGACCGACGACACTCCCCACGTTAAATTGTACGCCTTCAGAGCAAACCAATCCCATCTGGTTGTTAACCTGTGAACGCAGCTTTGAACTTAATAAGAAGGGAGTAACTTGCTTAGGAACTCTCGCCTCTTTTTTCCTCCTCTCTCTCTCTTTCTCTCTCTCTCTCTCACTCTCTCTGTATTTCCTCGTTCTCTTCTCTCTTTTCCTGGGAAAACCTCAGCTTCCACAGATCACCGAGACTCAAAACTAATATTGCTACTCTGTTCTTCACCTACTCTGCACTTCTGAGATTTCTTCATTTGTGAGGTGTCATACTCCCACAGAAAGAGAGAGAGAGAGAGAGAGAGAGATGGATAGGAAGGGTGTGATGATATGTGGGGTTGTGGGGTTCTTGGGGCTGCTTTCAGCTGCGATGAGTTTCGCCGCCGAGGGCACCAGGATAAAGGTAAGAAGCCCGCCTTTTGAATGAGAGACATGTGATGGAGTGGAGGGGTTTGCTTTTCCATTTGTCTGTTCTCTTGAATCCCCTGGTTGACATTGCCAAGAAACGTTTCCTCTCGTATGCTTTTGCCTTCTGGTTGTTTAGGAAACACTTCTTCGCTGAGCCGTGAGCTTGTGTTAAATATTTGAGTTTCCAGCTTTCAGTTGGAGTCCCTCCCTCCTCTATTCCCGGCGCAATTTTATTTTCTTTCTCTCAGATTTTTTTTTCTCGCTTTGTATTTGCCCCAGGGAAAAGGGTATGGATTGCTAATTTGTGTTTTTGCGCTATCTTTTGAGTGATCAGGGTTTGAGTTCAACATTGTATGTCCTATTAGAGTTTCCTTTTTCTGAAAGATTGCTCGGTTAGGAGATTGTATCTGGTTCTTGTTGAGGTGCTTAGTAGAAGTCTTATGTATCGTATTGAATTCTTGCTGGTGCAAACTCTAAAACCAGGAGTGACTTGCTTTTGGATTCCATTTGCATCTCTCCCATGTTCAGCTGATTACGTTAAAGATTTTGCCAAGTCCAGTTTCTACTAAGAAGTGAACTGCTAAATGTACAAATTATGTCTAGGCTGCGTCAGGGATGGGGGACTTGGGCGGGACCTAATACGATGCAGACAAAAAATGGTTAAACCATCTCACTTTAGTTCTGATTGACCCTATGATGGTTATGATAGCGAATAAAATGGTTAAGCCATCTCATTTAGTTAGGAGATACACTTGGGACTGTTTTCATGGTTTGACTGGGATTGGTGAAGGGCTGCTCGGGAAAATTTTATTTGTGTCACTTCCTGGAAGTCCATTCGAGTGCCCTTGAAGTGACTATAATTGGCATTCTGCTTCATTGCTATATTTTGGCAAGATGGATTGCTTTTCAGCAGTTAATGGTCTGGCGTTAAATTAGCACCCTAGCGGCCCATGCTGTGTTTTTGGTTGAAGAGAGTACATGGACACAGATGTATTGTTTCGTGACAGTGGATGGAGAATCAGGGTAAAAGAGAGCGAGTCCAAGGATTCATGTACAGAATGTAACTCAAAATGTCAGAAATCCCTGTACTTCCTAGATGGTTTCTATTTCATTGGATGTCTCATAAAAGCAGAGCAGAAATGTCCTTTCATTGTGTGAATTGTCAGATTCAATCCATTAGAGAGCTTGAGCATTTTATGGCCGGTTTCCTTACAAATATACCAATTCCTTTTTCATTTTATTCTATTTAGGAAGATTAGGTTGTCGTATAAGCACTCCTGTTGGTGGTGTTGTGAAAAGGTGATTTCTCTTGTAATCTCTTGTTGGAATTTATCATAGTGTCTGAGGTTAGGTCTCAGTGCTTTCTCAGGTAAAGTCCTAGTTTCCTGCTTTCTCATGGTGGATTGTTTTGGTCTGCTCTGGATATATGCTGACACTAAATCATATAAATCTTGTGCCTGGTTTCACTGGTTGATATTTTTCTCTCACCACATGGCTAAATATGATACTTTCTTAATAGATAGCTGAAGATGTTATTCTTTTTCTCATGTGTATAACGGTTGATTACCTTTTGAGATTTGTAGGCTTCCGAAGTGCTGTCAGCAAAACCTCCACAGTGTGACTACCCACGCAGTCCTGCTGCGGCTCTTGGTTTAACAGCTGCGCTAACTCTCATGATCGCCCAAGTGATCATTAATATGGCAACTGGGTGCATTTGCTGCAGAAGAAACCCTCGTCCATCGACCTCTAGTGGGACAATTGCAGTTATCTGCTTCATTCTTTCCTGGTAAAATTTCAACTACAGCTTTGGCATCTAGATGCGGTTAAAATACGTCTTTTTTATGGTGTTCGTGTACATTCGGCGGTTTTATTGAGTGATGGTGTCAGGAATATGTGGATTCGCTGCATGGTAGGCAGCATATTTGGATGGAAAATGCAGCTAGTAATCGAGACCCTATCAGTTTCTTCCTTTTTGTCAGTCTATGTCTACTGCTCCTCCACATAGCTATGAATACTCCCATTGTCATTTTACCTATTCATCAGGTTCTTCTATACTCTTGTCTGGTTAAGTCTGTCAGACTTGTAATTCTTCTATGGAGAGAGATGTAACGATGGTAAACTAACTAGCAACAACCTTGTCTAAATTTTATTGAATTTCGAGCTTCTTCCCATTGAACAATATTGTACAACCTTGTCTAAATTTTATTGAATTTCGAGCTTCTTCCCATTGAACAATATTGTATTACCTCTGGTTTATCCGAGGCATTGGTGGATGACAATCAACCGGATGATGCTGAAGAAGGGTGAAAATAATGATAAGCAATCAAATACCAGCACTAATCTTGCATTGCTGGACTGCTTGGATTGGAACATGGTTCATGTGGAGGATTGAACTGAATTTTCTTGGTTGTTAATAGCATAGATGTAGATGGAAAAGGATTTCTTTGATTAATGGATATTAAATCATCTAAAGAATGCAGACTTGTGGTTTAGTAGAGTCGTCAACAATGTCTTTAATTGGTGCTAGTGGCAGAGTTAATTCAAGAACTATTTCCCATATAGATCATAAGTATAGAGAAGAATTTTGGTGGGCCAGATTCTGACATGAGCATACTTAATAATAAGGTTGAGGATTGCACTTTGTGTAGTTATGCAAATGTAGAACTAGTCGGCAGATCCGTCAAATGGGTGGGTCGGGATCGAAAATTGGTCGACCCATATTTGACCCATTTAACCCATTTTGACCCATATTCATGTAGTGTAAATCAAGTGACTCATACCCGACTCGATCCGTATTGCTAAAACCTATTAATATTCTAGACCCACTTCTACTATATGTTAATTGGATTAAAACTTCAAATTAAATTAAAAATAGTAAATAAAATAAAATAAAAAAGTTAAACAAAACCTATAAACCTAAAAAAAACTCATTTTTATGACTTTTTTATTAAAAAAAAGTATTGTTAAAATATTTTTATGCTATACAAATTTTTTAACAATTTTTATACAATACAAATCTAATGGAAAAATTTTATAATTATTTTAAAAATATTTTTTAAAAAATCGAATTTTTAAAATATTTTAAAAAAAAATCGAATTTTTTAATTTTTTGTATATAATTTTTCATTTTTAATAATTATTTTTATTTTTCTCTTTTCTCTTTTCTTTTTTTCTTCTTTAGCCGACCACCGGCCACAATTGCCCGGCCGGCGGCCACGGGCGAGATCAAGCTCACCGGCGTCGAGCGAGGCTCGATCTCGCCGTCCGGCGAGGCCGAGGTCTCGCCCGATGCCGGCGAGGCTAAGTCTCGCCCGGTCGTCGATGAGGCTCAAGCCTCGCTAGATCTGGTGAGGCCGAGGTCTCGCCGACGCCGGCGAGCTCAAGTCTTGCCGGATGCGGCGAGGCTCGAGCCTCACCAATCATCGGCGACCTGCCAGCAAGCTCGAGCCTCGCCTCGCCTGTCGCCGGCCGACGGTCGCCGTGCCGGCCATCGGCTAAGGAAGGAAGAAAAAGAAAAGAAAAAAAAATGAAATATGAAAAATAATTATTATTTTGATTTTTTATTAAAAAAAACATTTTATAAAGTTAAAAAAGGCCATGCGTAGTGGGTTTCCTAATAACCTATTTAGATTCTTTCTTTTTTTTTTTTTACTTTACTTTCTTAGACTAATTTCTTACTCATATTTAACTTTCACTTGACCCATATATGACCTATTTTACTAAAAATGGGTCATAATATGGGTTTATGACCCATTTTGCCAACTCTAATAGTCGGTGATGAATTTTATGCATAATTTGTGATCTTGCCGCAGTTCAAAGAACCTATACTGTTTGCCCACGGTCCTATGCTTGTTCACTGTCTACTGTCCTTGCCATGCAGGATCACGTTCGTCATCGCGTTCTTCTTGTTGCTAGCAGCGGCTGCACTAAACAACCGGCATGGTGCGGCAAACGGGGACTACTGGTACGATAGTTGTTATGTCGTGAAACCCGGTGTGTTCGCAGGAGGTGCCCTCTTGTCCCTTGCTACAGTTACCCTCGGAATGATCTCATATCTCGCCCTGACTTCAGCCAAAAATAACGCCGACCAAGGCTGGGGCAATGCTTCTCTGTTTAATCAAGGAGGCGTGGCTATGGGACATCCACAATTCCCTCCTCAAACCGGTGCCAATCCTGTTTTTGTACACGAGAATACCTATATGAGACCGCAGATATGAGACCGCAGTTCACATGATGTGTATGTGAAGATCATGGGGATACACCTCTCTGTAGGTGGCTGCCCACCGTTCATGATAAGGACTGCAGCGTTTGCAATCTGCTTTAAACACCATCTTTTATGTGTAATGTTCGCTGTCTAGGACAATCCTTCATCCTCTCTTTATGTTTCTGTTTGATAAGGAAACGGTATACTGGCGTAGGCCTTATTGTGCGCCCACTTATTTAGTGCATCATACATTTTCTTGATAGTGAATTAGATGGTTCGAGTGTAGCGACATGCACATGCACAGATCTATCTGGTTGGATTCTCTGTGCGTGCTTCCCTTCTGTTGCAATGTTGCGACTTGCGCAAGATACTGAAGCATCGCAAGGAGATAGGCTTGAGTGATTCACAGATAGTCAAGTGAATGCAAAGTTATATTCTGAAATCTTGAGGGCGTTTGAAACTTTCTAGTAATAAAAGGTGGATTTCACCATTATTAATAGCTACAGCATGTCAGCAACTAAATTTTGCATTTTTTCAGACAGAGTAAAATTCCACGTATTAACAATTCCGATTGGTAACTCTCTCATTGGAGTTGATATCTACTATTTGTGAAAGGTTGAATGCAAATGTAAGAAGAAACGATAGATAGATTGAGCGCAGGAAATGGGTAAGGATGGTTACAGTTTGAGTGGAGCAAGCAGAAGCAGGTGCTTGGGAGGTGGATGAAATCCGAAATTCCCAATAGCAATCGCAAATCCAATTTTAGTCGCCACTAATTCTTCGACATGATTAGTGAATTTCGATAAGAAAGAATGACAAAATTTTAATATTAAAAAAAATATCACAAAAAATCTCAAGACATATTTACCTTAATTTTTTTTTTTTGTAATACCTTAAACTCTAAATTTGTAAGCGTGTGACACATTTGTCTTAAATTTTTTTGCTGACATAAAAAAAAATCCTAAATTTATTTTGGTATGATATATTTATCTCACAGTCAAAATTTCGTTAAATAATGCCAGTGAAAAATTCACACTAGAAGGTAAATGGTGCTGATGAAATATTTACTTAGAAAAAATATGTCAACTCATTCACACTAGAAGGTAAATGGTGCTGATAAAATAAGAATAACAAATTATTGTAAGTTATAAATTTTTAAAGAAATAAATGATTTGAATTTTATGATTCAAAATAAACTATTATCTCGTAATATATTAAATACTGTCACGTAATCATTTTTCATAGAACGACGCCCAAGTATCGGTTTTTCTTGTGAGATGCAAGTTAAACTCAGCGGCTCACATGCTCTGTCCGCCGGCGAAGTGAGAGGCCGGACCGAGTTTCAGTTTCCATTTCTCGGACCGCCCCCATCATTGTCGGCGCATGCCACGAACGTCTGACGTTCCACTGGTCCGAACATGGCTTCGGCGCTCGCTCACTACCCGCATTTCTACAACTCCGCAACGACGCCCAGAGGCCGCCCCGTCGTCAACCCAGGAAGAATCTCCAAGCCCGCAGCAGCCCCGAACGGGAACAAACCCAACAAGCTGAGGAGAAAGAGCCAAGCCGACGGTCTCGCGCTCAACAGAGCGCTCTCTGCATTCGTGGATTCTGGGAGTTTGGAGAATGCGGTCCACCTGTTCGAGAATATGCCCCGCTCGGATGCTTACTCTTGGAACGTGCTCATTAGAGGTTTTGCGAATAACGGGTTGTTTCGGGAGGCGATCGAGCTTTACCGTAGGATGGCGCGTGAAGGGATCAGGGCCGATAATTACACTTACCCTTTTGTGGTCAAGGCGTGTGGAGGGTTGTTGGCTTTGATGGAGGGGGAGAAAGTTCATGCAAAGTTGTTTAAAGTCGGGCTGGATTTGGATTTGTATGTTGGGAATTCGCTCATATCCATGTATGCGGAGAATGGCCGTGCGGACTTAGCTGAAAAGGTGTTCGGAGAAATGGGTGCGAGGGACGTGGTTTCATGGAACTCCATGATCAGTGGGTTCCTTTCGGTGGGCGATGGTTGGAGCTCTTTGGCTCTTTTGCGAGAAATGCAAGTGTATGGCATGAGACCTGATAGATACAGCTTGATCAGTGCGCTTGGCGCCGCTTCTCTCGAGAGTTATTTGCGGAGCGGGAAAGAGATTCATTGCTGGGCGATTCGAGCTGGGCTTGAGTCCGACTTAATGGTTGAGACGTCTCTTGTTGATATGTACTGCAAATGTGGTAAAGTAGACTATGCTGAGAGATTGTTTGACCGTGCTTCTAAGGAGAACATTGTGATTTGGAATGCAATGATAGATGGTTATGCTTCGAATGCTCTTCCTTCAGAGTCATTGGCTTGTGTGAAGAGTATGCAGGACGATTGTAATTTGAATCCGGATAGTATCACAATGATTAACCTGCTACCAGCATGTTCACAATTAGGATCCCTCCAGGTAGGGAAATCTGTCCATGGACACTCCATCAGAAAAGGCTTTTTTCCAAATATGGTCTTGGAAACTGCTCTTATTAACATGTATGGAGCCAGCGGAGGGTTGAAGGAGGCTAAGTATTTGTTTGATAAAATGGCTGAAAAGAGTTTGATCTCGTGGAATGCGATAATTGCTGCCCATGTGCAGAACGGGCAGAATGAAGAAGCCTTAGGATTCTTTCAAAAGCTTTGGTGTGAGCCTTTGGAACCGGATGCAATTACAATTGCAAGCGTTTTGCCAGCCTTTGCTGAAGTAGCATTATTGAGAGAGGGAAGGTCGATTCATGCGTATGCTTCAAAGTTGGGTCTCAGTTCAAATATCTACATCTCAAACTCAATCATATATATGTATGCAAAATGTGGAGATCTGGGGACTGCTCAACAAATTTTTGACAAAATGTTGATTAAGGATGTGGTTTCGTGGAATGTTATTATTATGGCTTATGCAATACATGGATGTGGAGATAAATCCATTGCACTGTTCAAAGAGATGAAAAATTATGGTGTTGAACCCAACGCCAGCACATTCTTTTCCTTGTTAATGTCTTGCAGCATTTCCGGCTTGGTCGATGAGGGGTGGGGCTACTTCAATCAAATGAGAGGGAGCTATAATATTGATCCTGGAATAGAACACTATGGATGTGTGCTTGATCTGATTGGTCGCACCAGCAACCTTGACCATGCCAGAGAGTTTGTTGCACAAATGCCTTTGATCCCCAATGCTAGAATTTGGGGATCACTGCTGACTGCTAGTAGAAAGCACGGAAATATTGAAATGGCTGAATATGCTGCAAGGCACATCTTATCGTTAGAACATGATAATACAGGGTGTTGTATTTTACTGTCAAATATGTATGCTGAAGCCGGACGCTGGGAACATTTCGAAGGCATCAAATCACTCATGAAAAAAGAGGGGATCAAAAAGACAGTTGGATATAGTATGATGGAGAGTAGAGGTAAAATCTACAGCTTCACCAATTATGATAAATGCTGTCAACATGCAAGCATGATCTACGGTGTATTGGACATTGTAAGCAAGGGGATTGGGGTAAATATTCATCCCACAAGAGTGACTAGATTCAGACCACTTGATCTGGCAAAAGAAAGAGCAAAATCTCCTGCCACTCACAGTGTAAGGTTGGCTATATCTTTTGGCTTGGTTTCTACAGCGATAGGGAACCCAATTCTTATCAGACAGAACACTAGAATTTGCGAAGATTGCCATTCTGCTGCAAAGAAAATATCAGATTTGAGTTGTAGAGAGATAATAGTTGTGGATGTGAAGGTCGTTCACCACTTCAGAGACGGATGCTGCTCTTGCAATGATTACTGGTGACGAAGTACTATGAAACACAAATAGGAGAAATTGCAAAAACAATAGACTTGTATGGTTGTCCGAGGGAATGATAGAAAAGTAATCATTCCAAAGCGCATACACATGTATAGGTAAACAAGTACATACAAACTTAGTTGAATCTGTATGCTATGTGTGTATCATATGATACAAAAACGATAATATTGCAGGCCAGATTCTGTTATCATCGTTGTTTTACATCTTTAATTAGTTTTCAAAGCCTATGGATTGTAGAGCATGGCAAATAGGAAAAAAGGGAAGGGACCATCTCTTTCCCTGTGGCATGGCAGCTAATGGCTTGCAATCCTCCCATGAGTTCAACCTTGTCCCTTGAGTATGGACATATCTCCCGTAATGCAATTGTTTTGCACTGGCCCTTCTTTTTATTTCCGATCAGCATTGGAAAGGCCATTTTGAAAATGGCATGTAGCGCTTTCATTTGTACTTCATGTCGCTTGCACAGATCATACATTATGCCTATTGCTCAAGTTGAATAGTCACTGGGTATGTAAACCTTTCATTTGAATGACACTTACTGAATTGAAGGTGTGAATAAAAGGCTCTGACATGGTACATCATGTAATGGACGGCAAGATGGTAACTGTAGCTAAACCCATATATTCCCTCTGTCTCCAGATAAGCAAATATATCCCTTTTCTTTGGCCTCTCAAATCCTAAGATATGGAGTTCTTGATCTCTGTTTCCCCTCCAAATGGGCTCCCAGAGAGCTTCAATCGAATCTCCCAAATCACCTCATAAACCGTCCAAAACTGTGGGGTTGGTGAGGCACATGCATGCTGGACCAAAACAGACTTAGAGGATAACCTGTCCTCTTGCTAGCATCTTCTCATTACCAGCCAAAATCCTCATTATTATCAACTTTATCATACCCAGAGAATTCCACGTGGCAAGGGACAGCAACTAAGAAGATCCTCAACTGGCTTTATTTTAACGGAGGATATAAATTAGCATTGTTCATGTCACACCTCTCTTTCCGAGAACAAGCACAGAGGATTCCATTCTCAATCATTGGAAACTCTCCCAGTCTATAAAAAACATCGCTGTCTTTCTGTCCTTTTGTTTCACATCCAAACAAGTGAGGAAAGATTAAATGGGAAAGATCAAAACAAGGCAGCCCCTTTCAGGCCCTTGAAGCAAAACTGCAGTCCAATGCTCTCAAACTCCATAATCCCAAAGAGGAGATTCATTCACTGAAGAGAAATAGGCATTGGAGAGAGAGAGAGAGAGAGAGAGAGAGAGAGAGATGGGTGTTGATAGATACATCACCTCAATAAACTCTCCACGGAAGAGATCCACTACTCTGCAGTTTCTGTTCAATCATAACGGACAGAGCCCATCGTGCAGTAAGAGCCTGTCTCGGAGAGTCGATTGGAGGCAGCACTCTGTGGAAGAAGAGATGCTTTCACTGATATCGTTTTGTTCCGTCGTCTTCACTTTCACTGACCCTTTAGAGTCTCCTTCACAGCAAGACCAGAAGAGGTTTAAGCTCAACCAACTCCTCTACCTGGTGAAGACGTCGAAGAAGCCATTGGACAGCGAAGCATTGGTGCCCCTGATGTTGATGATCTCGGCCAACCTCTTCCGGCCGCTCCCTCCACCTTCCAACCTCTCATTCATATCAGACTTGCCCGACGATGAGGGCTTCATAGCGACTGCTTTGCCTGCGTGGATTCACCTCCAGGTCGTGTACCACATTCTCCTCCAGCTCATTGCAACCATGGACCCCAAGATGCTGCGAGACCACATCGACCGCCCTTTCCTTCTGAACCTTCTCGCACTCTTTCAGTCCGAGGATCCCAGAGAGCGCAACAGCCTGAAGAACGTGTACCACATGATATACTTGAGATTCACCTTCCACCGTTCTTTCATGAGAAAATCGATGAACGATGTGCTTCTGAACTATATTTTTGAGACTGAGAGGCACTGCGGCATCGGTGAGCTGCTTGAGATTTACGGGAGCATCATAAATGGGTTCACAGTCCCTCTCAAAGAAGAGCACAAGCTGTTCCTGATCAGAGTGCTCATTCCCATGCACAAGCCAAAGGGCATGCTGATGTACCACAAGCAACTGAGCTATTGTGTGTCTCAGTTTGTGCAGAAAGAGCCCGTGCTTGGAGGGATTGTTGTGAGGGGGTTTCTGAGGAATTGGCCTATCACTAACTCTCAGAAGGAGGTCTTGCTCATTGGAGAACTGGAGGAGCTTGTGGAGAATATTGACCCAGATCAGTACAGGAAGTTGGCTCTGCCCTTGTGCACCCATGTGACAAGGTGCTTGAATAGTTTAAATTCTCAGGTAAATTAAACAGCTTTAGATCTTGTACTTTTATTTGGATTAGAAGACAGTTGATGAACACCTCTCCATATGACGGCATCATTCCTTAAAGGCTCGCGCAACTATGATGAAAGAGGACAATTTATTTCAGATTAAGGCGGCTTCTAACCTTAATATATAATTGGATTATGATTCCGAAATGATTCTCATTGAGGCTTCCCCAATTTGTACCATGTACATGCAGTCAACAGAATCGATGCTCAATATATTTCTTTCCATCAGTTTGCCTGGGGTTTGCCGACCTTTCATTTTGTCCTCGATGCATGTTTAGGTTGCAGAGCGGGCACTTTACATGTGGAACAATGAACACTTTGTGAAGATGGTATTGTTGGCGCTGGATGATGTCTTCCCTGTGGTAGTTGAAGGCATGGAGAAGAATCTAAAGAGGCATTGGAGCAGCAGTGTAAGACAACTCACGGAGAACGTCAAGGAAATGTTGGAAGAGATGGATCCGGTACTGTACTACAAGTGCATCCTGGAGATGGAACACCGAGAATCCACAGCTCGCAAGGAAGAAGTTAAGAGGATGGAGAAATGGAAGAGAATAGAATCAAAAGTAGCCAAGAATTACAACCTGTGAACCCCTTCAACCTCAAGAATGTACAGTTACATACACTTCAGATAAAACAAAAGAACGATCTCTGGCTTAAGTTACTACAGGATACCATTTAGCAACACTGCTAACACAGTTAGCAACACGATCAGGCGTTTCACTGAAATTGCAGTTTGTTCGAATTACTAGGCCTCAAATTCGTAGTGCCCAGACGGCCATCAACCAGTAAAGATCTTAATAGGAAACTCCACCTCCCCTGCTGCCAGTCCCCATTATCGTCATTTTTCTTCTTAGTTTTTTGCATTGATCATCTCTCAAGGATCCATCTGTGTCGCCAATAACCCTAGCAGTATCTTGCATCCCCCCATACTCCAACATCCGCATCAAAAGTTGATACAATCCAACCATGCGTCTGAGATAAATCTAAAAATGCTCTTGCATCACCCTTTTTTGAATTTGTCTACTCCAAAGCATGTAAAACTACATAGCACATTACTTTTTTAGGCACTTTAGCAAATTGCAGCAACAAACCTTGACTACCCTAATTTGCTGTCCCTGAGTGACTGAGCAAGACCAAAAGGAGGAGTTTTAAGGAAAGGTAGAATGCTCCAAAAATACAGTCTCGCATATGACAATTGAGAGGTATATCGCCCAAAACAAACACTATTCTCACCTCGGCTAGTGAAGATGGTATTGCTGAGTTTGGATGAATTTTTCCCTATAGTAGTTGAAGCCATGAAAAAGAATGAATCTAAAGACACAGTGGAGCAACACCATGCGGCAACACAGAAAAGATTATGCTGGAACTGTACTAGGAACAAATTCTGGAGACAGAATGCAGAGAATCCACAGCTGACAAAGAGGAAGTTCAGAGAAAGGAGATGTGGAAGACAATAGAATTAACAGCAACAAAGGACTTTCATTGAGACTCTAACTTCAGGGATGTACATTCATTTCATCCAGACGAGAAGGCAAATGATCAATGTCCAAGTTATCTCAGGATACTATTTAGATACAATGGAAGTAGAATATTTACCTAATTAAGTGTTGACAGCTTAGAATTCACTTAATGTGGTAAGTGAGAGGGGGGGGGGATTACTTGATTCATTCGATAGCAAAAATAATTGATAGCAAGTAAAATATTACCAACCATATTTCTAAAACCTACCAATAATTGTCATTCTTTTATCTTTAGTAAGAAATTAATAACTTTTAGCTATCACTTTCCAATAATTGTCAAATAATTTTTTTGATTCTATTTTCAGCGATGAAGATTATCAGCATTAAAAATTCAGTATTTGATATTTTAGCACTTACTTTTCAGTTTTATTTGTGTTAATTCGACCCTTAGCATTTCACTATTCCAGTTTCCTTTACTTGCTAATCAATTTATTCCTAGTAATGTAGAATATTATCGCAAAATCATCATTTCTGTAAAGTTTTGGACATTAATAGCCAATATATCTCCATGCTACAGAACATCTGCCAAGGATCCCTCTCTGCTGCCAGTACTACTACCACTATCTTGCATCCTCACGTACTCCAAGACATATCAGGATCGAAATTTTATACAATGTAATAATGCGAATGGGGATCAGTAAATGTGAATTTTTCTTACATCATTTTAATGTAAATTTGCCTTCTACAAAGTATGTGATATTGCTTATCACACTAATGGCTTAGAAAGTCAGCTGATTCCAGCACCAGGCCTCAACTCTACTAAATTACAATCACCAAGCAATTACACAGTATGAGAAGAAGTCCCTAAAATTACAGTCCAGCATGACAATTGCCAGGTATATCCCCTAGTGAAAGTAATATATCATGTTATCTCAGCAATTATAAACAATGTGTTCTGGCTGTTTTTAGCAATCGAGAATAATGCAAACATTGTCCAGAAAAGCCAATCTCAGCCTTTAGGTCCCACCAGTATCAAATGCACTATCAAGTTTTCGCTATGGCACACCATCAACATGAAATTTGGTGTCAGGTGCTACCATCCAAGTATGCTCGTCATCTGCTCTAATCATCCCAAACCACTGTTATTTCAACAGAATGGAAGAAAGAGAGAATAATGAGAATCGATACAGACTGATTGCTGATATATCTACCTAAGAAGTGACACCTTACCATTAGATGATAGACTGAGGATATCAGAAGCTAAATTGTACATAACGTACTCCTCAGATGCTTTTCCCTATGACTTTTGCCTTGCTGCAGCCTGCCCAGGATTTCAGAGTTACACATGTAGAGAAATGGAAAAGTACAAGGAAACTAAAAGAACAAAAAGAGCTCTATCAGGTAAAACACTTCCATAACCACAGAGAAAAGGAAGACCAAAACATTGACAACTAAGGGCCAGATTGCTGCAAGGCAATACGTATGACCGTTTTGTATGCCAAAACAGTACTTTATGCATCTACTTCTACCTCATCCACACTAAACATTGATAAGACTATGATCAGATTCATGATAAGTTAGCAACTATGAATTATAAATCATCCAGTGAGAGGAACTTTTCTTTACCAGTTTATTGGTCCAAAACATTTACTGGTATACTCCCAGCCAAAGGGCGGGGAAATGAAAAGCTCTAGCAACATCTTATGTGTGACAAGTTAAGAATTTTCCAAACCATGGATAGCTAAAATTTGGATTGCACTTTTTGGCGGCTTCCCTATTTCATAAGTAACATCTATTATTAATATGGAAACGGATGCTAAATGAAGATTTTAGAGCTACAAAACCTGATGATGCCAATTTTTTCTCATTTCGCTGAGTTCACATATTTAGCAAAGGATTAGCTTTACTAGTAAATGTCTATGGGGATTCCATTCATTTTGTTTTCAAACTTCTCTCATCCCTCATCTTTCTTTAAAGTCACAATTAACAATTAATAAAAAAGCTTTCCTAATATGTCTACCAAAGTTCCCTCACTTGAGTCTTTCACATACTGCAACTGAAAGCAATAAGCCAATTCCACCGGTGATACCTAAAACATTCCCAATCCGGTGTTTTTGTTATTAGTTATCAAAGTTAAAGATTCCAAATCTTTCCTTACTTTTGTTACTCCCTACTTAAGGTTGACTATGAATGTTGTGAAGGATGTTTGCAAATTTGTTCAAATTAAGTGGTGAGAAAATCATGCTATGCCTGTAGACACAGCTAGACATTTTCAAAAAAGACAAAAGAAAAAAAAAAACTTTTGATGGCTTAGACACTAGAAGTGAATATGCTTTTCCACATACTCCTGCTAAGTTGACGCTATTCAAATTCGTCATATTAAAGTCGAGTCTACATACGTAGAAGATTATAAAGAATGCATTTCTCTTCAAAGCAAGAAAAGGTCCTTACCTTCTGGAGCTTCTTCATCACAGAGTCCTCAAAATCTTGATAGCCAGCCCCTACAAGGTCATTCCGGAGATCTTTCTCCGCAGGCTTGTTAACACTTGGGAAATCTGGTGCTACAACTGGCTGAAGAGGTACGACCAGCAAAGGGTTAGAAAGATCTCCACACACTGTTCTTGTGGCAGCAACCTACAAAAAGAGACATTCATTGTAAGGGTATTGCCTAAATTGGCAAGTGACATAAAAAGAAGGTAAAGGGTAAAAAGACATACGGCAGCATCCTTAGATGCCATTACAATGAGGGCAGATCTTTTCTTCCTTGTGACGACATCTTCGACCTCACCAAACACCGAAAACAACTCCTTCAACCTCTCTACGGTATAGTCAGGGCCACCAATCTCCCAGGAAACTTTGAGAACCTTCTCCTTGTCCAGACCAACCCCACCACTGCTCTTCCTATCCTTTCCCTCACTAGCAGCCTGTCCCTTTGAGGAAGCTGGAGGAGTGCCTTTATTTGTATGCATAGCCCGAATCCTTTCTATCTCTTCTCTAAGCTTCCTAAGGATCCTCTCCTCTTCATGCTTTGCTTTTGCAGCAGGGTCAGGCGCAAAAGCCGCCCGCTCTCTTTCTTCCAGGTCCGAGACCATTTTCCTACGCTTCGAATCTTGCTTTGAATCTTGCTGCGACCGGCGAAGGACCTGCTCGCGCTTGACCCTCAGGAGATCATCAAAAAGCTTCCGGGCTTTCTCGTCCTTCAGAATCTCGTAAGATGACTTAAGCTTCTGGAAATTCGCATGCGCGTCTGGATCATCAGGCCTCTTGTCCGGATGCAGCTCCAGAGCCTTAGCCCTGTAAGCCTTCGAGATCTCCTTCTCGGAGAGCTGGGCGCCTTCCTCCCCAGAAGGCAACCCAAGAACACCGTAATGATCCACGTCGACGTCCATATTTCCGCCTGCCATGGAACGAACAGCCAACTAAGGAGCCAACACGAAGAAAAAAATCGAAACTTTCCAATACACAAAACCCATGACGAGAAAAGAAACTGAATACGCGAAACGGGTCGGCCGTAGCAATATCCACATACTCAACTAAAACCACTTCCTGCCCACAAATTAAGAAACAAGAACCCTAAACGCACCAGGGCAGGAATGAAAAACGAATTCTTGAGAACACCGCGTGAACGCACGAACTGAAGATCCTCGAAAACTGAGAGAAACTGAAAACGAGAAACGAATTTTAAGCTCAACGGCGTCGGCCATAGCAATATCCAGAAACTCAAGTAAAACCGCTTCCTGCCCACAGACTAGAATCAAGAACCCTAAGCGCACCACGGCGGGAACGAACAGCGAATTCTTGAGAGCACCGCGTCAACGCCCGAATGGAAGATCCGAAAACCGAGCGGAACCGAACGCAAGAAACGAATTTCAAGCTCAATTGCGTACTCGATACCTAACGAGCCCTAGCAGCTCTGGCGCACCCAGAGGTTCTACCTTATGCGCGCACGTACAGACATCCACAGAGAGAGAGAGAGAGAGAGAGTGGACCTGAAGTAGTACCTCGACGGCGCGAGACGGCGGCGGCGGATCGCAGCGACGAAGGCAGGGCGCGACACGGCGGCGGCGGCGACACGGCGGCGGCGGCGTCGCGGTGAAGAAGGCAGAGGGCGGAGGCGGCGACCCTGGCTGTCTGATGCCCGCGTCGCGCTGGATTTATGTGACAAAATCGATTTTCACTAAAATGTATGCAAAATAAAAGGTCAAGCTTGCATTAAGGTATAAAAGCATATTTTATTAGAAAAAACACCATATATCAAATGCATTTTAATATCGAATTTTATATATACTCACGGTTCGATTTGATATTTGACATTGCACCTTCAAGAATATAGCGATACGAAAGGTTTTAAGGGCTTTTGATTCGATTTTGCCACTTGCCAATTTATCTAAGGTGTGAATGTAAGAATGGAGTCAACCAAAAACTTCACACCATATTCATCCATAAAGATAAATTGAGAAGTAACAAAAGGAAATATTGGACATGAGTATTTACTAAAACTACTTTATCTATTCCACCTAGATAGAAAAGATAAGATTTACTTAGGAATTAAGAAGATCTTGGGTAAAGAAGGTAAACTCCACATCACATTTATGGATATGGCCACTATTGGGTAAGCCGGTATAGTAGTTGCGCACGTTTGAGATAATAATGTAGAACTCGCAAAAGTTTTTGCTGAGTTGACCTGTGCTTCGTACAATGTCAAATAATTGATTCATCAACCCAGTACCCGCAATTATTCAACATTATGCAAAGTTAAAGGGCTTTTGATTCGGTTTTGTCGCTTGCCAATTTATCTAAGATGGGAGTGTAAAATGGGTTCAATCAAAACTTCACACCACATTCATCAATGAAGATAAATTGAGAAGCAACAAAAGGAAATGTTTAAATTGGGAAATAGCAAGATGAAACAACACCTTAATTTGAAAAATATTGAATATGAAATCAACTAATTAGTTAAAATAGATTAACTTAGTTGTATATTAATGAAATCAACAACTTAAATGTGGTTCCTATGTTAACTCTAGGCATGTGTTCATTAAAAATTCAAGAACAATATTTCACATTGAGTTAAGGTTCATGAATTATTTGTGTTATTTTTCATTCATTTAAAAAGAAAATTGAGATATAGCACCATTGCATAAAAATCTCACATTTAAATTAAATGACACTTATAATGTAATTATAAAGAATTATATATTATAAAAACATTCATTGAAAATAAAACTAAAACTTAGCATTACCACATAAAAAATTCACGCAAAATATGATTGAAAAGTATTCTAATAAAAAACAAGCTTGACTTGGCCCAATTGAATTATAACCAAGCTATAAATAAACTCCAGGGCGATTAGTGTGAATATACTATAAGAAAATGTTTGAGTCTATTTCTTTAATCTGTACTTATTTTACATCTTTTTTTTTCAGAAAAAAAAAAGTAATAAAAACTCGCTTACACTCATGACCATATTAATCCAAGTATAAAAACCTAGACCTTGACTATACTTGAGCTTCATTCGAAATGGGACGAGTTGACCTACAGTAATCTTCAAGTTTAGCACGAGCTGTTAGCAAATAGCTTGACTCACAATTTTGTCCTGAATGTAAATTTTCGTAACGTGGAGAAGTCAACATTGTAATAGAAGAAGAGGTCCAAAGAGCGTATACGTATCTGATTATTAACCCCTTGTATTCAATCTTTTTCCAACAAATTAAAGACAATGCTAGCATTTCGATATGAAAAATCAAGAGAATTTATTTTCCTCCTCCGGGTGTAAATTTATTTTCTCCAAGAATGCAGAGAAAATTAAAAAAAAAAAATGACACCCACCTCTAACAATATACTCTTCCTTTCTCACCCTAAAGAACTTACTCAAATTCCAAATTTACCCTTTTCAAAATAGAAATCCCAAGTCTTTGGCCATGTTTGGTTCAGCATTTGGAATGCTCATTTGGACTCTAAAGTCCCTTGGCCAAATGCAAACGTGTTTGATTTGTATTTTTGCACAACTTTGACAAGATGCAATTGCATCTCCAAAGGAGTTTAAAGGTCTGTAGCCCAATGGAGCTCTTGAGGTGCATTGGCAAGTTGCATCCTGGGAATGCAAAATCGGTCGTTCATCTTCTTCAAGCCATCGCCGATTGGAGGCCAACGACCGCCGGCCAAGGGTCACGCGCGCCGGCGCCGCTTCGAGGGTCGCCCGACCCGGCGGCCGTCGCGGACCTCGGGCGACGGCCGCTGGGTCGGGCGAACCCGGCGATGCGGCGGCCGTCGCTGGGGTCACTCGACCCGCCGACCGTCCGGGGGCGGATCCGGCCATCCGAACCATCGGATCCGGCGGTCCGGTGGCCGAACTTCAAAAAAAAATATATAAAAATATATATAAGTGTATTTTTGCTTTTTTAATTTAATAAAAATTAATTACAAATGCAAATATTTTGGCCAAAGTTGTTTTTCAATACAAAACAAATGATATTTGCATTTTGGAAAACCCCATTCACCCAAAGGTATTTGCATTACCGCAAATACATTCCCCAAAAAGCCGAACCAAACGGGTCCTTTGTATGCTCTCGTCTTATGAAGCCAGCGCGCTCGTGCTCGCCTCTCCATCTTTGCTCCTTTCGAGTCAATCGAATCCCTCATTCTAAAGTAGAACGGAGTCAAATCGCTTGCCCAAATTCGCTCTATTTTGCTCTCTCTACTTTTGTGCTGCGTCGAGCTTCTTCTTCTTCTTCGTGGTAGTTCAAGTGCCCTCCGAGTCGGAGTTCAAAACTGGCAAGAAGGACAGGTTTCCCGCGGTTCTGTAAGAGTCTTTTTGCTTCCTTGTGCACTATTCTTGCCGTCGCCCATTGTTAATTGCTTTTCTGATGTGGAGAAGTAGCAGTGCCCGTCCTCATTGGAATTTTAATTTTTACAGAAGGAGTGAGGTGATAGTATGAAGTATCCATCGATCGGATGGAATCTTATGCCCACTTGCGAAGGTAGAAAAGTAGATTGCGTAATTAGTGTCACGCAAGTGTGGGAGATTTTGTTCACTGATGTTAGAAAGGGTATTTTGCCAAATGGTGGGGAGGTTTGTTCTCTGATGTGGTGGCATGTTTTTTGCTTCAGATTGGAGTTTTGTGTATATAGCAAAAGGAGGAAGAAGAACAAGAATTTGGAACTTGGTGATATTAGTTTCCTAATTTAGTTTAGGGTGGGGGGTTTTGAGGGTTGGTTGGTTGGTTCAATTTGATGGGGACCCCGATTGGATTTGAGGGGGATCCACTATACAAGATTAAATTTTGAAATGCTTGAATTTTTTCATTAAGTTTTGAATTCACAGATGTAAAATATCAACAGGTGAGGACAAGACATCGGTGGTGAGAAGGTCGAGGATCTCTATTCCATTGTTGTCCTCTATGCCTAATCTTCTCAGATCTTCAAATGAAGAGGACTGAAAGTACCTGTTATTTGTTACGTTTCCTTTCTTGATTGGCAAGTTACTTTTGTTTGCAATCAATTAAAAGCAGTTGCAATTCTGATCTTACATGGAAAATAGCCTGCCTATTCCGATTTTGCATCCGAAAATGTTCTTGTAGAATTTTTTATGATGCTTATATCCTACTATATTTATTGAATACAAATAGAAAATCAGCCAAAGCCTGCTGAAATGAGATATACTTGAAATCAAATAGAAATCAAATACTTATACCAGATTATGCATTTAATTGTCCGAGCTTAGTTTGGCACTTGGGTCTTTTAGATGGTTGACAAAACATCTTTTATTACTTTTGGCAATAGGCATTTAAGGATGACATCATGAATTATCCATCTATCTGACCATTTTCTCCATTATCAAAAGAGCACATGGAGAAGCTTTGTGCTTGGTCGTGTTATTCCTTTTTGGCTAGCGCAATTGAGAGTGTGAGATGTCACTGGGCATAGCGCTTGGCTGCTTGAGTTTGAGCATATACAGTTGAAGTGTAGAAATGATGCACATGAAAGTACAGTCTGTCTTAACTTTCTCTCAACAATGATTGAGCTCCCTCTCTATACCTAGGTGATAGCTGTTCCCCTCCCCTTTAAAAAATCCCAAATCACAAACCCAAAAAGCTGCTAATCATGATAGCGATCTGGTATACACCACCAGATTAACGGCATTTTCCTGTTTCTTTTTGTTGCACTTTAGCTGGTACGTCCATGATGGGGTGCGATTGGAACGCATCGTTTCGTCTTGATGCGTTACGATGGAAAGACACTAATGGATGGGTACGAAGGGAGACGTATAAAAGCCTCCCGAACACAACCATTGTGTTGGTTGGCAAAACATACGATCAAAAAATTTCTCTCGTTGGTTTGTCTCATTTCCATCAAAGAAGAAGGAAGGCATTCCATTTCAGATTTACAAGAACAGTTTGCATTTATGCCGTGGAAATTCGGTGTTTTCCTTGTGATTATATTCAGACCGACGTGAGGTGTCTTCATTCGTGATTCATCCGCAATTCAACATTCGTTCCGGGGCTAATTGCTGTTTGCCCATCGGAATCGGGTAAGTCGTCTTCCGCCGACTTGAATTCCAACATTGGTATCAGAGCGAATATGATAGTCCCACAATCATGTATGCCTGACAGATGCCGGATGCGAGTACTTAATTGGGCGCTATAGAAAGCGAGCTGATATAGCACTCGAGCTAAACATGAGTACGTAAGGAGCACGTGACTATGTTTAGGCTAAGATCCGTATAGTGGATATATTTAGTAAATGACATACGCTCTTATAAAAAGAGAAATCCACTATAGCATGTAATTCATACTACATGTGCATTGTATGACCGACAAGGGAAGGTGAGTAAAAATTATCCCTATTTACTCATCGTGTGAGCCCTTGAGGTAATTTATAATTTACTCATTTTGTGCCCTATGTTACTTTTGACTATGTCTCAAAGTGATAGATCAATGTTGCTACTTTAGCATATTACGGGCGGTCATGAATAAATATGGCCTATGGGACGTGTCTAGGAAAGCAGTTGCTCTGAAATGGAGAGAGACATGAGTGCGAAGGAAGACTATTGTTGTTTTACATCTATCACATGTATTTACTGGTCGACCAATTATATTGCCCTCTATGGTTGCGGATATAATTGTAAATACATGGTGTTGTGAGAATAGTCAAGTATAGTTTTTAAGGGATATGTATACTTGGACTGATGTAACAAAATATGTCTGAGGCACTGTGAGACATCAATTGTTTATTTCTTTTCGGGGTTGTAGCCATTATGTCATCCCTAACAGGTGCATAATTTGAGCTCCCAAGTGCAGGTGTACTCACTGGTCGCACGGCTTATTTGCTAGTATGAATTGTTCTGTAAAGTTGATGAATGTTGAACGCCTTGCCTTATATTCTTGATAGAGCGCTATCAAGCCCATCATGTCCGAGTGGGAGATGTTGTACTTTAGCTGGTACGTCCATGATGGGGTGCGATTGGAACGCATCGTTTCGTCTTGATGCGTTACGATGGAAAGACACTAATGGAGGGGTACGAAGGGAGACGTATAAAAGCCTCCCGAACACAACCATTGTATTGGTTGGCAAAACATACGATCAGAAAATTCTCTCGTTGGTTTGTCTCATTTCCATCAAAGAAGAAGGAAGGCATTCCATTTCGATTTACAAGAACAGTTTGCATTTATGCCGTGGAAATTGGGTGTTTTCCTTGTGATTATATTCAGACCGACGTGAGGTGTCTTCATTCGTGATTCATCCGCAATTCAACATTCGTTCCGAGGCTAATTGCTGTTTGCGCATCGGAATCGGGTAAGTCGTCTTTCGCCGACTTGAATTCCAACACTTTTTCATCCGCAAGAATACCATGGAGAGAAGGGCCGATGGTTCGGTCTTGTTCATCCTCGATTTCTCGCTCGAAGGGCCACCCATGAACGGTCGAAGGCCATCGCAGCTTTCCGAAACATTTCAATCCTTGTCCCGGTGTTCGCTTAAGGTATGACCCCGCCTAACCAGCGATAGTGTAGAAGGAATATTTCCCTGTTTTGGAATTTTGAAGCCCTAGAATGTTGAGATTTCTTCGATGCTTTTGTTCCTTCTAAAAGGGCATATTAGTTACCCAGAAGAGAATCCTCATGGTTCCTTGTCAAATACCTACATACAAAACCACCCACTGAGCTCCCTTCACTCCATAGACAAATTATCAAAGTGATAAGCTGCCAGACTAGAACCGGAGATAGAAAATGACAGATAGAGAGGATAATCACCTTCGATTAGCGGCGCTATGTCGGAGGATGGGGGATCTATGGTCAGAAGAAGATTTCACGGACCTCGGGGAGGACATTCCAGCAAAAAAAAAAAAAAAAAGTGAGTTAACACTATATGGCAAGCTATATTCCAAGCCTAATGTTAACTTTCAGGCCTTTAGTAATACTATGAAGAGAGCATGGAAGTCTGATTCAGTCAAATGCGAACTGATTGATATTGGATTCTTCTCGTTTAAATTTCAATCAATTGAAGAAAAAAGAAGGGTGTTAAAATCGGGACCTTGGTCATTCTCGAGTAATCTATTAGTCCTTAAAGAAGGCGACCCAAACATACCTGAGCACTGTTATGAATTCATGCATTGTGCGTTTTGGGTCCACTTTATCGGTCTTCCTCGCGCTAGAGTTCATGAAGAAGCTATACGCCTCTTAGCCTCTAAATTGGGGACATTAGAGGAGATAAAAATTGAGGCGAGAGGTGCCAACTCCAAGAAAAGTGGAAAAGCCATAGTGTTGCTCGACTTGTCCAACCCGCTCAAAACAGGTACTGTGATAACCTGTGGAAACAAAAATGGTGGATTGATTATAAGTATGAAAGGCTTCCGCACTACTGCTACTCTTGTGGACGAATTGGGCATTATGTAAATGATTGCCCCGAAATGCCCTATGAAGAAACGGGACTACCACAGGATCAACCAGCCCGATATGGGTCTTGGCTCAAGGCGGAAGATAGAGAAAACAACCTTTACTGGAGGGTTTTTTTTATGGTAAATCAGATCTTTCAGCATCAGAGGAGGAAGTAGTAATGGAGACTCAAATAGAAGTGGTAGAAACAGCCATGGAAACAGCGGAAGAAAATCAAAATGCTCTAGCACTTGTCCCTATTCAGTCAACGAAAACAGAACAATTGAGTATCATTGCAAGGCAGAATTCAGAAAAGCAACAAACGACACTTCTATTGCAAGTGGGGAGTGAGATGTGTTCACATAATTCTAAGAAAGGAAAGGCTATATATAAAGCTCCAGCTGCAAAAAAAAAAAAAAAAAAAACAAAAACAAGTTAGTCCCTATGAGAAGAGAATTTCACAGGAACTTGTGGTGGATTAAAACCAACTGATGGATGCCCCTATTTAGTCTTGGGAAGGGGCAAGCACATGGGCTTTGGTGGCTAGCCCTAATAAGCCACCAGAGCAAAGATGAAATTATTAAGGTGGAACTGTCAAGGGCTGGGCAACCCCTTGACAGTCCAGCATTTTCGAGCCTTAGTGGCTCAAGAAAGGCCTAACTTGGTGTTCATCATGGAAACAAAAAATCAGAACAATGTTGTTAAGAGAATAATGAAGCGGACTTCTTTTAAAAATTCCTTCACAATAGAGCCAGTTGGTATAGCTGGAGGTCTAGTCTTAATGTGGGACGAGGAGGTTCATGTGGAAGTGGAGGGTGGTTTTAGGGAGCTCATAAATATTAGATGTAAGGATCTTAGTTGTGGGGATATCATGCGAATCTCCTTTTTACATGCACCAACTATCTTTCAAGAGAGATTGAGACTATGGCGTCAAGTAAAAGACAGCAACTATTCCAACCCTCTTCCATGGTTATGTGTTGGGGATTTTAATGAAATACTTTACCATTGGGAAAAGGTTGGTTGTAGGGAAGTAGACCGATACCGAATGGCAGCCTTCCGAGGTTTTTTGGATGATTGCTCTTTGATGGATCTTGAGAGTAAAGGCTGTGCTTACACCTGGTCCAACAAAAGAGAAGGCAGTGCTTTAGTTAAAAAGAGATTGGATAGGGTACTATGTAATATGGAATGGAGAGTGCTTTACCCAAATGCACAGGCTTTTGCCTTACTAGCAATAGGCTCGGATCACAGCCCAATTATTCTATCCCTGCAACCATCAGAAAGGAAAAAACATAAAATGTTCAGATTTCAACCCTTTTGGCTTGAAGACCCGAAATGTGAAGAGGTGATCAAGCGGGTTTGGCATGCACACAACTCTCTCGCAGTCAGTTTCACTCATAAAATAAAGTTGGCCGCATCAGAATTATACAAATGGAGTAGGCGAAAGTTCCAAAATGCCCAAAAACAAATCAACCCCCTCAAATTCAGGCTCACGGAGTTAACAAATAAAGCAGATGGAGAGCAAAACAGAGAGGAAATCAGCAATATTATTCGGAAAATCGACGAGTTATGGAGGCAGGAGGAGATGTATTGGTGCATGAAGTCAAGAATAGAATGGTTAAAATGGGGAGATCAAAATACCAAATACTTCCATGCAACAACAGTTCAAAGAAGACAGCGAAATAAAATTTCTATCCGAGGATAGATGATCAAAACCGGAGTAGAGATCCCGAGACTCTTCATCATCATATTTGCAGTTTCTACCAACCGTTATTCACTTCAGCTAGTGACCGGAACTATCAACCTGTTTTAGAGCAATGTCAAGAAGTGGTGATCGAAGAAATGAATGCGGAGCCGATTAAACCAGATTACAAAAGAAGAAGTTAAAGCTACGGTTTTTCAGCTAGGGGCAACAAAGGCATCGGGACAGGATGGGCTAACCGGTTTATTCTACCAAAACCATTGGTCAATTATCAACGAAGACATTTTCAGAATGGTGCAATCTTTCTTCAGTCAAGGTACGTTAGACCCAGAGATAAACAGAACGTATATTACGCTCATTCCTAAAGTAGCCAACCCAGAGCACATCTCCCAATTCAGACCTATAAGCCTATGCAATTTCAATTATAAAATAATAGCAAATGTTCTAGCCAATAGGCTGAAACCATGGTTGTCAATGTTAGTTTCAGAAGATCAAACGGCATTTATAAGTGGCAGGCAAATTCAGGATAATATATTTATTGTCCAAGAGGTGATCCATCAACTAAGGGTGAGAAAGAGGAAACGAAAATTTCAAGCCATTCTCAAATTAGATATGCAAAAAGCGTATGATAGAGTTGAATGGGATTTTCTCTGTGATTATATGCTGAAAGTTGGCTTTCATGACAAATGGGTCAAGTGGATAAAGCAATGTATCTCATCGGTCTCTTTTAACATCCTAATTAATAGTGAGCCTTCAGCTATTTTCAAACCTACTAGAGGAATAAGGCAAGGGGACCCCCTTTCCCCCTACCTTTTTATAATTATGGCGAACATCTTATCAACTCTCATGAGGAAAGCTGTCCAAGATGGAAGTATTAAGGGTATTCGTCTAAATACTACATGCCCATCCCTCTCACATCTTCTTTTTGCAAATGATGCCATTTTCTTCTTAGATGGCACAATTCGAGAAGCTCAAAATGTCTCTAATGTGCTGAACCAGTATTCTATGTGACAGGTCAGGCCATAAACCTTAATAAATCAAGACTTTTTGTTGGGAGAGATTGCCCTTACAACCTTAAACAGAATCTAGCTTCAGAATTGCGAGTACCTCTCTCAAAAAGTTTAGGGAAGTACCTGGGCATTCCATCGGAATGGGGGAAAACAAAAAAGCAAATGTTTGCTTGGATTCTTGCCAAAGTCGAAAAGAAACTGGAAGGTTGGAAAAAAAAAACTTATTTCGAAGGCGGGTAAAGAAATCATCATCAAGAAAGTCATTCAAGCCATTCCCCAATATGCAATGTCCATTTTTAAAATTCCAATTTCTATATGTCGCACTATTGAAAAAAGAGTAGCTGCATTTTGGTGGAAACAGAATGTAGACGAAGAGGAGTTCATTGGAAAAAATGGGAAGATCTCGAAAATCGAAAGGGGACCTGTGGTGGGCTGGGTTTCAAAGATTTGGTGGATTTTAATAAAGCTATGTTGGGTAAACAAGCCTGGAGAATTGTTAAACAACCAAATGCTCTATGGCGCCAAGTGATGAAAAGTATTTATTTTCCTCGAGGGGAATTTTGGACAGGAAACAGAGGTAATCGCCCGTCTTAGGGATGGCGAGTATATTAGTTGGAAGGGATGCAATTGAACCAGCTACTAGATGGGAGGTTGGGGATGGCCAAACGATAAGAGTTCGAGAAGATGTATGGCTGCCTTCGGAAGAATCTTTTTGAGCAAATAAAGAAGATCCAACAAAGGTAGCTGAACTAATAGACCGTGAAACGAAGGAATGGGATATGAACGAGTCAATGCACTTTTCCGGGAAAATATTGCTCAAGAGATCCTAGCTCAACCTCTAAGCTTGTACCCTAACCCAGATAAGATGGTGTGGACAGCAAACAGATCAGGCATATACACAGTCAAGAGTGGATATAATCGAATACAAAACTCAGACAACATCTTCACCAGACAAAACCCATCCTCATCTTACCAAATACCAAAATCACTTTGGCGCGAAATATGACAATTACCAACATCCCCCAAAATCATATTCTTGCTATGGAATATATGCAGCAACTCTCTCCCAACAAAAGAAAATCTACATAGAAGACAAATATTACCTGATCCAACCTGTACGATTTGTGGCGAAGCACCGGAGACAATGGAACACATCTTCATCCCTCGTAGTTTGGACAAAAAATGTTTGGTCAGGCCCGAGCTTCAAGTAGATATAGATCCAAAGCAAATATAACTCGAATCGATAAATGGATTCTGAACAATCTCACCTCAAGCGCCGCAACAAAGTCGAAAGCCCTCTTTGCTGCCCTCATGTGGCACATATGGAAGACCCGCAACTCTGTGGTTTTTCAAGGGAAAACGCCGAACCCGACCAGCACCCGAGAAGAAGCGAGCATAACAGCAGATCTGTGCACGAAATGGAGTGTAAAGGGGACGCCTGGAAGAAACCGAAAGCAAGAGGAGTATGGGGTAAAATGGAAACCACTAGAACCTAATTCGTTGAAGCTGAATGTTGATGCATCATGGTGTAGCTCGAGCAAGAAAGGAGCAGTAGCTGGCGTCTGCAGAAACGCAAAGCGTCTCCTCGTCGCGGGCTTCACCAAAGAGATCTCGGCTCCATCCGCTTGGAACGCAGAGGCCCTAGCCGTGCGGGAAGCTTTACAATGGGTGAGGAACCGGAGAAAAGGAAGTTCTGCACGAACTGAACCCACTCGAACAGCTTTAGAAGAAACTAATCTACAAGTGCACTTATACTCTGATAGCTTATCTGTTGTGGACTGCATTTTGGGCCGAGAAGAGCCTCCCTGGCAGGCCCATTCCATAATTGCGGACTGCAAACAGCTCAGAGCCCAGATCGGTGACATCTCCATCATCTATGAGCCGCGGGAATTCAATCAAGCGACGGATTGGGTAGTAAAAACTCACCGAGAAAAATCCCTTCCTAGTAATTGGGTTTATTACCCTCCTCAACCTTTAATTTCAATATTATGTCTAGACTTACCAGATGATGATGCCCATTTAATGGGCCAGTAATGATATTCAGCATATTCTGTCAAAAAAAAAAAAAAGTACTGTCTTGCAATTTAGTTTTGTGGACATAGTACGATTTAGTTGCAATTTGAGTTGATATCTGTCTTTGATTCAACTAGCATTTGTTCTGATTTTGTCCAATGTGGGTTCATGGAAGTGAAGATGATTGAAATTGGAATAGCTTTCTATCATGTCTTCAACGTTAAAGCAGTTTTTGGGGGCATATATTGCTAGCTATGTGTATCTGTTGTACAAGTGTGGACATCGGCGAGTTAGTATTGTCATTTACTTTATAGAAGACAATCTTCTCATGGTCACATTTGTCATCAGGATGGAATGCTGAATCTTCAGTGTTTTAGACTATCCATACACTATGAGTAGGTAATGGAAATTATTTGTTATTTTTACACAGCAGAAATTATTGTAAATAGATGACTTTAGGTTATTGAGTATTGGTTTCAATGATTGACTTGATTTTTCCACATTTTCTCTCTCCGAACTTGTGAACTTCGTCCTGTAGCTTGAGGATTTTCTGAGAAACCATGTAGAGAATTGTGTCGGCTGTAGTATAAAATATGGTGCTGTCATAAGAGAGCGAGGAAGACAACCATAATGATGAATGGTGGGATAGGCAAATTCACGTTCTTATCCCTTCCTTTGTTATTATTTTTTTTAAGCTCGTCTTCTATGATACAACTCACAAAAATGTCCTATCATAACAGGTCAATCCTAAGCTTTGAGTTTTTTTTTTGAATAAAAGGCATACATCCGTATCTTGAAGTTTTGTTCGAAAAATGTTCAAAGATATAATCTACAGAAGGTTTTTTGTGATGATGAGGATATTGAGGCCACACAACTTGATATCACTAATGGTGTAGGATCTCCCGATGATAATTTAGAGTGTAATATAGGCACAAAGAATGTTGAACCAATTGGAAGTAAGAGCCATAAAAGAGTGGTGCAGAGTTCAATAAGGCAAGCTCGAGGAAAGATTGAAAAGAGATTGATTGGAGCTACCAAGCTATCAACGCAAATTGTTAGAATTTGTTCAGCTGTTACAAGTAGGAGCATTTCCACATCTTTTGCAAAGGAGTTTGATCCTTACAAGGAAATCCTAAAGACTTTAAATGCCATACCTAAGATTGCACAAGACTAAGACCATAGGCACATTTTCATGAACTTGAATGGTGATGATGTAATAGTCGTGTGGCTCAAATATGAGTTCAAAAAGCTTTGGAGTAATCACTAGGATGTTAGCAACTAAATTGAACTCTTTGGTGTGCTACGTAGTGTCAATGTGACATCTCTTTGCACTACTTGTGAACTATATTTTTATTTATGTTTTGATGTGAGACATGTTTTGGTTGGTGTTCTCTTTATTAGGTAGAGTTTGCATATCTATGATGATAGATAATTTGTCCTTGGATATATCAGTACTTCTTTTACCCTAACTCTATTTTTTGATATGGATGATTCACTTGAAAGGGAAAACCATGAAAAAGAAAAATATGAATTTTGGCTACTTATTAAGGTCATTCAAGTTTCAATTGCTTATCAAGTAAAATATATTCACAAAGATTCTTACATTACCGCATCATATATAGAAAATGCATAGGTAAGAAAGTTGATCGGCAAAGATGCTAATCAAATAAGATGTTATAACAGGTCTAGAATGTATTTGATTGTATTTAATAATTTGGGATAAGTCCAACAAAAGTCCTAAAACTTATTGCAAAAGTACAATTGCATCTTAAAATTTTCAAAAAGTACAATGAAGTCCTAAAATTTGTCAAATTAGTGCAATCAAGTTCTAAAACTTGTTAACATTTTTCATTTGCCAAATTAAATGGAGTTAATGGAAGGACTTGATTTACAAAGATCTTGTTAACATTTTCCATTTGTGAATAGCAATTTTGGCTACTTATCTCAGGTTGCAATTGCTTATTAGGCAAAATATATTCACAAAGAATCTTGCATTACCGTATCATATATAGGAAATGCATGGTTAAAAAAGTTGATTGTCGAAGATGCTATCACATGTTTAGATTGGATAGGATTGTATTAAAAAATTAAATGCATGACATTGTAACGCGCTTTGATCTTGAAGGCTTTAGGAATATTAATGTTCATAAATATTTGGAATGTTTCTTCACATTTTATGACATGATATAGGTAATAAGTTATTACAATAGTGTTTTTAGCACTCTTGAGAAAACCATAGATAGCTTATTTAGCTTTCTTTTTGATAAAGTATAAGAGCTGGGAAAAGATTTGATCCAACCATTCAATCAACGAAATTAGGGACGTTCTTGAGAAGAATAAGAATAATCGAAAATTTTATCCGTATTTTAAGTTAGGTTATGATTATAAAAACAGAAGAACTGAATATAAATTAAGTAATATTTTCATTTTCATTTTAAAATCGCATTAGAGATATAGATAGTCCACATATCCCAACAGTGGTATCTATACATGATCATAATAATTTTTATTAGTAAAAAAAAACTCAAATTGTATTGGCCTCACGTAATTTTAACATTTGAAATATTTATCCTCGGTTCAGTTGGGGAGGAATAGCTAAAGATATTCATATCTCATCTGAAGCCTTTGGGAGATATAATGTACCTCATTTTCATATAGTATTGTCAATTACTGATTTTTGTACATTATTACCTATGTATGTGGTATGTGTTGATTTACATTATTCTTGTATAAGTAAAAAATATTTACTATACTAGATATCTAAATCTCACACGTTATTTGGGATTATACAAAAAATTTAGATGTCATTTGCTAGAGTTTCAACGAGATCCTATAATTACAAGTTATCAATAAGTGTTCAAATATGCTCATTTCTCACAACAATCAGAGTTGAGCGAGTTTTTGGCATATTAAAAAAGAGATGAAAGATTCTAAAGAATCCATATGGAAGAGCAAGTAAAAATTGTCATAGCCACATTCAATAGCATGCATTTTGCAAAAGAAGATTCAAATCATCTAAGTTATGGATGTATAGTTGACTGCAATAATGTAAATGAGGGGGTTAGTACTTCAAATGATAATGCATCTTCAGATATGACACGTTTACGTAATTGAATAATCATAAGTTTATAAAATATTTAAGGATGCATATAATTTTTAGGGGAAAAGCCACCAAAAACCCTAAACTTTACTCAAAGTAACAAATTTACCCAAACTTTTTTTGTGACATGAAAACCCCGAAATTTGCTAACCGTGACACATTTACTCCAAACTTTTATTTGTGACACAAAAAATCCTGAACTTTCATTTGTGTGACACATTTACCCTAAATCATAGGAGCATTTTGGTCTTTTTACTTTTAAAAACTTTTTTTTTTTTTTTTTCTTCTTCTTCTTCCTTCCCTCCGCCGGCCATGGTGAAGCCGGCAGAGCAAAGCCGGCATCCTACGAGGGCCGCCCTCTCCAGGCCCTCGCTCAACGCAGGCGAGGGCGGCCCTCGTTGGCGTCGGGCGAGGGCACCCTCGCCCGGCCCTTGCCAAACGCCGGCGAGGGCGGCCCTAGCGGCCCAAGTGAGGGCGACCCTCGCCCGACGCCGGTGAGGGCAACCCTCGTCGAACACCGGCTTCCCTCCGCCGTGGCCGGGGGAGGGAAGAGAGAAGAAGAAAAAAATAAAAAATAAAAAGAAAAAATAGAAAGAATAAGACGAAAATGCCCTTAATGGGGTAAATGTGTCACAGTTTGCAAAGTTTGGGGTTTTCATGTCACAAAAAAAAAAATTGGGGTAAATTTGTCACTTTGGGCAGAGTTTGGGGTTTTTGGTGGCTTTTCCCCTAATTTTTAAGTATAATGTAATTCTTTCTCCAGGGCATGTGTGACAATATTTTATTATAATGAAATTAATCTCTTTTTAATTGAGCAAGAATTTACTTTGATATGATTTCTATTTCCATTTGAAAAGAAATGTGATTTTTTTTATCTATTTATAAATTTATTAATACATCTCTTTTATATTGCAGTCAATACGAACTGGATATAAATGTTGCGGTTATTGTTTTTTCCAACTTTAGACAATTCAAAATTTAAAAAAAATTAAATTAGTCACATCCAATGAGTTTTTAAATACATTTTACCAAACGGTTTTTCTCTTAAAATTATTTTCAAATACACTTTTCATATAGAATTTAAGAAATATTTTCTTCTTTTCACAAAAACACTTTCAGGATAAACTCTTTTGCATTTACTCAATTTTTTTTTTCTCAAACGTCGAATCAAACCCAACGCTCTAATGGTGGAGAGGTGGGCTGTTGGGTGATCCGATTTTGGGAGTGAAATCGAGAGCCTAATCTATACCCATAAGATTGAGTTACTTAAAGGTCAATTTCCATTCCGTCCCAAAATTGAAATTTGTTTAATTTGAAATTAGGAATTGATATAGGAGTATCTAATTTAGCTCCATCAACCAACTCAACATCATCAATGCCCATTCAAGCCAAGATAGAATTTGGGCATAACGTACTACAACAGGTTGAGAAAGAAGTTTCTAATTAAAGAGGTACCAATCCATTCCCTAACAAGTTACCGAGTAAAGATTTACGAATGATTATAGAGTTACTAACGATTAAAGAGTTACCGATTCTTGGTTCATTATATTATTTCGAAATTTATCAACAACATATAAATGAAAGGCTATTCTAGGCAACTTTCTTGGATATTTGATGATATCTTAAGATGGTTATTTTATGGTCAAGCTTGGTGGACGAATTTTGAAGGTAATGCATGAGGTTGGACAGTTAAGAACACAAGTTCCTATGTTGTTAATTGTATCTCTAAGTTCTTACGAGTCTTTATTATTATATAAGTTTCATGAGTCAAGGTTCTATGTTTCTAGGTCTTTATTATTATACTTCTAGTTCCCAACTCTTTTAATGCTTCGATAGTTCCCTAGATGTCATATCTCCTATTGATTAAAGCATGGATTAGAATTAAAACTAGTCGGTAGAAAAAGCTAAAAAAACCCCAAAATACACAATAAAATTAATCACAATAAAATTAATCATTCTTAGCTAGTTAATTGATTTTAAAGAATTTGATCAAATTTTAGTATTTTTCCTCTTCTTCTAATCCTTTTAGAATTGGACCTTAGTAAGTCTTTAAACTGCTATGTCTGAACTCTAAGACGTAAAATTCTGGGGATATTCTCAAAACTTTGGGGGCATTCCCTAGAATGAGAGGAAAAAAACTATCTCCTAACTTAGGGTACATAGTACAAGCACCAACATATTAAAATAAGATTTGTATTTATGCAGTCCGCCACCAGCATACTGGCGGATAGGTGATGGAAGCTGCCATTTGTAGCTTTGGCTACACCTACTTTGGTGAGGTACCCTCGATAACCACCACCAAAGATCTAGGGTAGACTCCCGGTCACCAAGGTAGTCCAATCAAATTTCAACATTTTTATTCTTCTCCTAATCCATCTAGAATCGAGTATAATTTAAATTTAGTCGTGGAATTGTCTAATAAACTTGATGGCTAGCTTGATTGTCCAGGCCTATGAGTAGAACCGACCGTTTTTCTAGTGCCGGATGATAAACCGAACCGAACAAAAAAATCCCGTCTCGATTGGTTCTAACTTTCTTTCCCTAACCCAAACCATTACCCGGACCATTGCTCACCCGAGCCGAGCACCGCTCCTAGTCCACGGAATCTCCTTACATCACGCCCCCATCCTTTTCCAACAGGAAACGATGCCGCTTAAGGAAAGTTCTCTCCCTTCTTCGCCTCCCCACTGAGTTCGGACTCGCCATAGCCGAGTTACCGAGTGGGAGCGAGCGAGTCGATTCGTTCTCGATTCCATTCGCAAGTTCGCTTCTTCTCCTCCGATCTCGACATTGAACTTCTCTCTCTCTCTCTCTTCGCCTTCTTCAGCAGATCCGGAACCTCCCCGGACCGCCCGCCGCCGCTTCGCCGCGCCGCGCCGCGCCGATCGATCCGCGCGTCCGCAGCTGCAGATCGGAGCTCCGGCGCGGAGCGGGAGGTTCGGAGCCGTCCCCGGTTGCCTCTCGCTCGGAAATGGCGGCCGTTTCTCGGAACGTCTGAGTTCCCAAAACGAGTAAGCGCGGTTCCTCGTGATTCCGTTCCGTTTTGATTTTCGTGCGATTTTTCGAGCTGATGAGGAGTTCGGGTTTGTGGAATCAGTGGAGGCGGAGGGCCTGCGGTCCCTCTCCTTGCGAGCGAATCGGCGCGGCGACCGCGGGAATCAGAACTCCTTGGCGAAAGGTACGGTTTATGTCGGTTTCGAAGTGAGGAAAATTTCTGGCAGTTTTGAGAGATTTCGTGCTTTTGGCTTGATAATGGGGCGTGTTTGGTGGGGCGAATTTCGAGCAAGTTGTGATTTTTGCTTGAATTGCTAGACGCCGAAGGAGGGTTTTTTTCTCCGGGGAGATTGGCGCACGAGTATCCGATGAAGGCCATGTTCAGGATGGGCTTTGTTCGGCTGGTTCTGGTCGCGGGCATCGTCTGGATGTTGCTCATTCTCAGCGTGTTGCTGTTTCACGTATGGTCTTGTCAATCTTCGGTTGCTTTCTTATCAGGTGCTTCTGCAACGCCTCTGGTTCCTGTTGTTGGATGCTTTTAGTATTCTTTTGGATGCCATATTCTTGAATATGTGACATCGTATGCAGTGCATGGAATTTGGAGATATCTGTCTCCTTTTTTTATCCAGAATTGCATATTGGAAATACACATAGCTTGTGGAAATTATTGGATTTCAGAACTGAAGCTCTTTTATATCTCTCCCATATTGGTTTTGGGGCAATTGAACTAGCTCCTTTGATCTCTAATTAGCTGTTGTGCTATGGAGACCACTCATGCACTGACATGATGATGTGGGATGATGAGTCCCACGACAAACCATAAATGTTAATGCGTCACACCCAAAGCTTCGTAATCACACACCGAAGGTTTTTAAAGCATCATCTGAGAGAAGGATTGCATAACACAAACCTGAAGCAAAGAACTGCCAAATTTAAATAATCATCAACTCTATTGAAAAGGAAGAATTACAATGACATTTATAGACTCAACATTATAATTCTAGCTGAAATAGGAATCCTCTAAATGGGAAAAATAATATAGAATCATCCTACTTAACCTAAAAGGGGAACTTAATAAATCCTAGTAAGAATCAAATTATAAAGACATAAGACTGCTAATTTATCTATGAGAGGAATCCTAATCCCCTAGGGCTCTTATTTGATTTGTGAAGTCCATCTTCACCAAAACTTGGTAGAAATGTCAATATATGAACAAATATCATCTGCAAGATTTTGTTGGCTGCATGACATCACCACTAAGATTTTGGGCTGTTTCCTCATAAGTTGTTGTCACTTGATCACAAATTGATTTTTCAAGCACCTGTTACTTCTTTTTTGGTTTTAAGAAATAGGTAGATCATTGATTTATCTGATTCGGATAGTTAGACATATTTAAAGTTAAAGTGAATAGGTTTGGCTGTCTGATTGGTATTGGTGATGGCGACATCAGGCTGCCCGGTGTAATTTGCATGAGTTCTTGTTGGATAAACTTGACATTTTAGAGTTGTAATCAGATAACCATGCAGTTGGTGTATATACATTGCTGTTCACCAGCTAAACACTTTCTTCATTTGAGATATCTAATGACAAGTGAGCTATTTGACTTGCAGCTATTTGCAATCGAGAGAGCAGGGTAATTAAAATACTAGACACGATGGGAATAGGACCGAAACCACAGCAACCACAGCATCGTAAGATAGCAGAAATACTTTCAAATTGAAGTGTTTGTCTCTACTTAGGCTCCAAATTTAATATCATTTTGCTTATTAATCAGGATGTCCAATACCCCTTGCCGACGATCCCGATAGAGTCGCTATACCAAGTGGAAGAACACCAGACAAATTTGTTGCGAATTTGCACTATGTTATGGATGATGAAGAAATTAACAATTCATCAAAGTCACCTCCACTTTTTGGAGGACGTGAAACTTGGTCACAGAGAGAAGAAAGCTTTAAGCTCAATTCAACAATGAAGGTAAAATTTCTAAATCTGTTAATTGATTTTAAATGGCGGGGAGTGTTTATTCTTGCACATTAGGGTTGAGAATGACAAATTTGGTTGGGTCATAATTTTTTGTGGTGTAGTCTCTTTCATTTGCATATTTCTTTATAAATTAGATGCTGTTTGACCCTTCTCCCTCTTTCCACAGACTGTTGTTGCCTTTTATGCAGTTTACACCATGACCTTATTGTGGTCTCAACATTGTGTTCCCTTTAGGTGCATTGTGGATTTATCCGTAATGGTGGTGCTGAGATGGATCCTATTGACATCAAATATGTAAAGAAGTGCAGATTTGTGGTTGCATCTGGCATTTTTGATGGATATGATGCACCACACCAGCCATCAAATATTAGTCAGCAGTCAAAGAAGCTCTTTTGTTTTCTAATGGTGGTGGATGAGAAATCTCTTACTTTCATCAAGAGCAATGTTACTGTAAGGAAGGATGATGATGGGGGACAATGGGTGGGAATTTGGCGTCTTGTGCTTTTGAAAAATTCACCATATGATGAACCCAGAAGAAATGGAAAGGTTCCAAAGATTTTGACCCACAGGTTGTTCCCTCAAACGCAGTATAGCATCTGGATTGATGGTAAAATGGAGCTGATAGTCGATCCTTTGCTAATGCTTGAAAGGTATCATTCTTATCTGTTTGACTTGATTTAAGTTGAGGAGCACAAGATGACTGGATATACATTGGGATCATGTTAATGAGGACAATCATGTTGACAAATGCCCTATTAAGCATACTTGATATGGAATAGTTCAATTTCTGAAGCATATACAAAGTCAATGCATTAAATATTGTAAAGTTTCCTGTCTAACAAGTGCTTCTAGAGTACTCATTGACAAAATGTTTTACATGTTTACGTGTAAGTTCTTATTCCATGGCCTTAATCAAGTACTCATGAACCCTCAGTTTAATTCCTTTCTATTTTGTCTTTGGCAAGTGTATATTCTTTCTATTTTGCCATCTTCAAATCTACCTTATTAAAGTAGTAATGGTACGCCTCTAATGAATTGTTTGATCAAGAGGAAGAATGAAAAAACGTGGTTCTCTAATGGGGAGTCTGTGACTCCATTTTTTTAGTTTAGGAAGACCAGGAGCATATGTAGGAGCATCAACCTGATGGACCTTATTAGCCATTACCTGAGTTAGAAAAATGCCTTCCTGTATTAGTTTTTGGAAACAGATGCACTTTTTTGGCCAATCTATGGGATGCTGTTCTTGATCATGTTGCATCTTTGTTTTTTGGCAGATATTTATGGAGGGGGAAGCATACCTTTGCAATTGCCCAGCATAAGCATCATCGCAGCATATATGAGGAGGCTGATGCAAATAAGCGCAGGAAGCGATATGCTCGGCCTCTTATTGATCTTCATGTGAAAATCTACAAATATGAGGGGATGCAACCGTGGACTCCTGAAAAGGGGAACCCAAGTGGTAAGAAGTAAAGCGGAGTTGTTATTTTACTACATGATTGTCTCTCTTGTTTCTTCAGTTAATTTAACATCCTAAATTTTGTGTTTCTGCAATAAGATGATTCCTGAAATAAAACTGATTTAGACTCTATCTTGGGGCAAGCTAAGATTGATGAACAGCGGTAGTGGCAAAGTCTTTATTTTTATTTGACAGATTGTCATTTGTTGATACATAAACTTGGCTTTTACTTTGCTGCAAAAAAGGAGATGTATATGGTAATCCCTTTATTTTGAAAGAGTTTAGGAAGTGAAGAAGTTTATGTTGAAATGGTAATACATTTGCCTTTGAAGAGGCTCCTAAAATGGGTACAGGTTATTGAGGAAACTGCCAAGAGTCAAAGGACAGATAGTACTTAATGTCACTTTGTAGAAGTCCTTGTTCTTTTAATGGACAACGCTCCATTTTGTTCTCTCTTCTGCAATTTCATCTTCATACTTGGCATTTCAATGCAGATGTTCCGGAGGGAGCCATTATCATCCGCGAGCATACTGCAATCAACAACTTGTTTTCCTGCTTGTGGTTCAATGAAGTCGATCTATTCACACCTAGAGACCAACTCAGTTTTGGGTACGTTGTATACAGATTGGGAGGCGCTTTCAAGTTCTTCATGTTTCCAAATTGTGAATACAACTCGATATTTGTGCTACATCCACACACTCGGGAACATTCTTCTAAGATTGAATGGGTGAAAAACATGAGCGAGTTTGAGGGAAAAGGTAGCGTTTTGAAAGAAAGTCGGGGAGGCTTAGGCCTGTGGACTCCTTATCCAGGGAACTTGAATGAAGTTGTGCTGCCACCTGTTGCAAGAACTTCAAAAGCAGGCTGATACTCTAGCGCATCCATTTGGCTTGTTTGTGTATCTTTGTTCCAAGTGAACCCTCTACGGATTATGCTTTGGGTACACCACATCCTGATTTGGAGAAGACTTGGGGCCACGGAAAGGAATTGTAAATCCATTGAAGGAGATACAGGAGAATTGCTAGGCATGCTGAGAGCAGAGCATTTTAAGGATGAGCAGATACTGGTATATTCTTTGCCCAACTAAATTGCGGAGATTAACAAATTAACCTTGCTGCTAGTTTGCATGCGGGAATTGGTTTTAGTCGAAGAGGCTATACGAACATATTATTTGAAATGCTCCTTTTTGGCTGGTGTTGCTGATGTTTTTATTAGCCAAGGCTGAAATCAATGGTATAGTTTTGCCATTGCAAATGCGACGATGTCCAAAGTGTTACTGATGCTTAGATTTGTTGATGTAACCTTTCCATACATTGGAGAGGAATTGGGACATTTTACACCCATTATGCTTCTAAATGCATCTCCTTTCACGGACACTTTACTTTTGGGAATTATCTGCACTGTTCTGCAACTTCAAGGTGATATCCTCGACTTCACCGAGCCCAAAGCTCCCTGAAGTAACCAAAACCAGAAAACAAAAGACGCCTCATGAATCCGAAGCTGTCGATGGTCTTGGGATAATAATGAAAATCCCAAATTTACATAATTATCATGATAAATTTATCATGAATTAATTTTTTTTACCATGAAAAAGTTTAAATTAGTATATTTATGACAAATCTACCTCAAACTAATTTTTGAACTACAAAAAACTCCAAGTTGGTATATTTGTAACATATTTACCCCAAATTAGTTTCTATTAAATTAGATTAATATAATGAAAGATTATATATTGGTATATTTGTGATAAATGGATGATAAAATTACAAACCGATACAATTGTTAATTGTTACGTGTTATTAAACTTAATAATTTAATGATAAAATTTAGGAAAACTAATAAAATAATAAATTTGTTGCAAATATATCAAATTGTGAATTTTTGTGATAAAAAAATTAGCTTGAGATAATTTTGTTATAAACATGTCAATTTGGATATTTTTGAAATCAATAAATTCATTGAGGTAAATTTGTCATAAATGTATCGATTTAAAGTTTTTTATGATATTAACCCGTATTTTTGTGTCATACTCATTCCACTCCATTTGGTTTCCTGTCGGCCTAAAGATACTACGTTTTGCTACTACTAGTATGATTGTGGAGGCCTCTGGGAACGTGGAAAAGCAAGGTGATGCAGCATGTATCACTTTGCAGGATCATGATACGGAAAGGTCTATTGCATCTCCAGTATTTTCTCTCCGTTTTCTTGGATGCTATTTTAAATTCATTCTCGAGGTTGGAGTTGATATACGAACAAGAGAGAAAAATTGCTATTGTAGCACCCTCTATTTTTGAAAACGCAAGTTTCCTTCCCGTTGAAATGCTTAAAATACCTTCCTCCATGAAAAAGCTCCAAAAAACGTAACCTTGATTCATCCACACACTTCGACCCAAAAAGAGAAGACATCCACACACAACTCGCCTAAAACCAGTGCATCATATTCAATAGGTTATCAATGTCCACCTGACTCCTGATCCAATTCGATCACGGGTGGAGGGAGAAAACGGATAGGAATTGACTGTGAACGCTTAAGCTAAAGTGAAGGTGGTGCAAACTTGTAAATTTGAAAGTATAGATAGATATATCCAAGTGTCCATGAACTGCAAACTCGCATATGTTACTTGGTGCCCTGAGTGTTCTGCGACAATATCACAAACACACTCATGACAACATCATGATGCCGTCGCTCAGGTATTGAAGTTGAAGATACACGCACTTCAAGTCTTGCAAACCCTTCTGATGCCCTCAATAATACTCATCATGAAAACACCGATCCGGCGATACCCGTACAGCTCTACTCAAATACATAACAAGAGCTTTTCCATAAATGTAGACAAGGGACTTCCCAGTTGGATAATCAACTTAAATAGACCAAAAGAACACTCCAAAAAAGTTCTGAATACAAAGATAAATGGCATGAGAAAAAAGAATGTTACATGCAGAAAGCAATCCGATGTTCCAGAAGCCCTCATTGTCCCTACGAATTCTTGGCTCGAACCAGAAGCCGAACCCAAACCCCAGGAGTGACATAAATTACCAGAAGCATTACATCATCTACGCAGCTATTGCGGAAAATTACAGGTCTGATTTACTGATAAACTATTTTGAATAGAAAAAGCTTTTATTCTATCATAAAACAGAGAAGCAACCTGGGAAGTAAGGCTCATTAATAAACAAATTGCCAAGCTCCAATACATATAATAATGCTGGATATCTTCAACATGAGCTGCTTTCCATTATCAGTGGGCCGCATCTCGGCTATAGTACTGATCAAGAGTCTTTGCTGGTATGCGGTGAAGTAGTTCACGAGGAAATATGCGAAGCAGTGTCCACGCCAGATCTAAGGACTGGAAGATTGTACGGGTGTCATATGCTCCTTGAGCAACAAATTTCCTCTCAAATTTGTCTAGAAACTCCAAATATAACTGTTTCATTCAAAATAAAACCCAGTTAATCTTTCCAGCTACTAAAGCCTGTAATAATGAATTCATCAAAGAATCCAGTATAATCGTAATAGACGAGTGAAATAGAGACCAAGTCCTCCGAAGAAAGTGCTTCCTCTCCCACAACAGCTTTCATTGCCTGGACATCTTTTCCAATAGCATAATTTGCATATAGCTGAAAAGGTCAAAGTCAAGAGGCTAAGACAGCCTTATATTGAATAAAGGAACAGCAGGATGAACCAATTATAACCACGTAACCGGTACCTGGTTGGACACATCAGAATGATCCCTCCGTGTCATCCCTTCACCTATGGCACTCTACAGTATCATCAAGCAGCAATGAGCAACCTTCTGGGGATCTATCAAGAAATATATGTAATGGACATTTCTGCAAATTAGATCTATATTTTACCTTCATCAATCGTGATAGAGAAGGAAGGACATTGATTGGCGGGTAAATCTGTTAATTGAAACAAAATGAGACAATTTAGTCTCAGAAAAAAATAGAAAATTTCTGCAAAGCAGAGTTGCAAGAAAGATCACATAGTTGACCAAAAGTATCTGTAGCATGGGTGAAACCCACATGCTGCATGACAATCTACCTTGGAGATTATTACCAAAAGATGATGCATCTTTACATTCATTGTGGCAACACAATCAAAATTCACTAAGGGTGAAACCATCTCAATTACCAAAATGCTCTGAAGAAAGATGATGCTAAACCAGATATTTAACCTCAAAAACACTAAAATACTCCATGATATTGAAGTATCATTGGGTCAATCATTTTGGTGCAGAAGTATTCATCAATAAGAAGCATAGTGATCCTTCAGGGAAATCGGTCCCCTTTCTTTTGAATCCCTCGTATCAAACATACCCGTGGCTTCACCCTCTAGAGATCAACTATCAGATGTTAATTTAAATGGGTTGTGTAATAGGCTAACTAAATTTAGTCTAATCCACAGAAAATAAAATCCTTATGGAGTCTCTTGATGAACCCAGAGTTCCTTTTACCTGCCGATTTTGCAGCTGCCTGTCAATGTATATCTGCCCCTCAGTAATATAACCCGTTAGATCTGGAGTAGGATGTGTAATATCTGTTCACAAAAATTCAAGCTTTCAGGCATACTTTTTCCGTATGAGCAGAAGGGATTTGTAGAGGTGGACAGAGTCCTCAAAATGCATTACCATCATTAGGCATGGTCAAAATGGGAATCTGTGTAATTGAGCCTTTCCGTCCTTCAATTCGTCCAGCTCTCTCATAGATGGTTGCCAGATCTGTATACATGTACCCTGGATAACCACGCCTTCCAGGCACTTCTTCACGGGCAGCAGATACCTGCAGAAACAACAAGAGGTTTACGTAAATATTTTCTCTAGTACTAATGAAAAAAAGTCAAGGTCCAAAACAATCAAGACTGAGCATTCAAGAAAGAAAAAGAACTGAGTGATGGTGAAAGATGTATCACAGATTTTATTATTCTAAGTATTTTCTCTAGTACTAATTATAAAAAAAAAGTCAAGGTCCTATAACAATCAAGATTGAGCATTCGAGAAAGAAAAAGAACTGAGTGATGGTGAAAGATGTATCACAGATTTTATTATTCCAAATTAACACTGGGCAAGGAGGTTTCGTATCACCTCACGAAGAGCATCAGCATACGAACTCATATCCGTAAGAATGACAAGAACATGTTTCCCACATTCGTATGCCAGATATTCTGCTGTTGTAAGGGCAATCCGAGGAGTAATGATTCTTTCTATTGTTGGGTCATTGGCCTGAAAAAGTTCAAAGAAAAGTAGAGCAACGACAATTACGCCACGTAAACCTGTCTAGATGACATTATGTAATAGTGACATAATGCAGATCCTTCATGTGTGCTTCTGTGACTGGATATTTTACCAGATTGAGAAACAAAATGACTCTCTCCATTGATCCATTTTCCTCAAAATCCCGTTTGAAGAATTGAGCTGTCTCCATGTTCACTCCCATTGCTGCAAAGACAATAGCAAAGTTGTCTTCTTCCACATCCTGTAATACCAGGAACACGTCGTCAGAAGAACCACCTCAAACACACTTAGACTCCCCCCCCACTCCCCCCAACAAAAAAAAAAAGTAGTGCCATTGTGAATAGCGTCTCTTTATTTTTCAAGGGTGCATGTTTGTAATGCCCCTATGTACCAAGGGGAAAAAAAAAATTGAAAAAAAACACAATTTTTAAAATGCGAATTCGATTAATGTACAAAGGGAAATGAGTCCTGAACCAAGACATGATATATCTTGCATTCAGAATTCAGTCCAACTCCACAACAAAATTTTTCTGACAATTTAACCATGCTAAAACTTTTTAACTTCTCCTCTTCCTCCTGTATCGAAGAACTAATGTGACTAAACACTTAATCCATTTCTCTTTTTTGCCTAGTTAAACCATCAAACTGAGTGTTTATATATATATATATATATATATATATAAACTCAACTTCAGTTTTGGCTATTAAACCTACTAACCCTCCTGGGGCATACTCATTCCAATTGCAAGTGCATAAAGATAAAAAAGCCTACCATACCTCCATGAGATTATTAGACTTCTCCAGCCGCTTTACCAAACCAGCTTGACGGCAAATCTGAGCAGCTATTTCATTATGGGGAAGACCAGCAGCAGAAAAAAGAGGAATCTTTTGTCCTCTGGCAATTGAATTCATGACATCTATAGTAGAAATTCCTGTCTGTATCATCTCTTCAGGATAAGTTCTTTCACTAGGATTGATAGAACTCCCTGAAGTAACATACAAACAACTAATGAACAATGTGATGGTTGGAAAATGTAGGTTAATATGATTTTCCTACTGTATGCTAAGTAAATGGGATTATAATTTCCGTATATTAAAATTAATCAAGAAACAGAACCCATCTTTCACTTCGCCCCTTCAACTCACTTACCAGAGATGTCCAAGTAAGCTTCAGGCAAAATAGGAGGACCATTGTCTATGGGCTTCCCAGAGCCATTAAATATGCGTCCAAGCATATCCATCGAAACTGGTGTTTTCAAGACCTATAAGATCAGCAGGTCAGACACTGAGCTAAATGATGAAAACAGTGAATTCCATTGATAAGTAAAGAAAAACTTGAACATACTTCGCCTGCTGAGCACCAGCAGCTATACAATCAAGCACAGAAAATCATACCAAAGAGGATGCAACTATCTTATTTCTTTGGCTAAAGAGGATGCAACTATTTTCAAGAGAAATGTAGAATGAATAACAGCTTCTTTTAGTGCTAGTAATTCCCCATGTTTGAATAGGTTCTCTTCTATTTAAAATCACGTACTTTATAACACAATGCTTTGCCTTAGCATCAGCGTGGCATTTCAGCCCAGGAAAAATGCTCTCATCAATACAATAACCATATTTATACTCCTAATCCTGTTGTATTGCATAAACCTTTGGAAATAATGTTATCACAGAAAACAATCAACACAGGCTTGTCATATATTGAACTTAACTATCAACAAAATAACATCATATGGCCATCACCTCTCCTGTAAATTGCACGGTTGTAAATTTGTTGTCAATGCCGGATGTACCTTCAAATACCTGATCATGCACACAAGAAACACAGCAGCAAACCACATTAAGTTTTTCCACTCCAGAAATTTGATTAACAAAGATACAGAGTTTGCCAGTTGCTTTATCAGTTCCTCAGATGCAAAATTTGCAAATATGTAGTCAAAACTTGCAAAGTATTAGAAAATTAAACATTAAAGTATAACCAGAAATGTAATTCTATCGCAACTGTAACTGACCAAACATGACTTACAAGCATGTAAAGTTAACAATTGTTTCAATCATATATGAAAAAAAGCAAGGTCTTGCAATGTCTTGCAATGTAAACCAAGTATCCAAACAAATATTGAAGCAGTCGAAAACAACAATTACCTGAACAACAGCTCTTTCACCATCAACTTCTAAGACTTGTCCTCGTCGCATTGTTCCATTACCTAGCCGAATATTAACAATTTCTTGGTACTTGGGGCCCTACACAGTTAATAAGCAGGGCCAAATACAATGAATGCAATGAGAGAGAGAGAGCAGAGAACAAAGAGGGAGCTATAACAAACCTTGACTTTTTCTAGGATAACAAGGGGCCCAGCTACTCCAGAAACTGTCCTATACTCTGCAATACATCAGAACAGATGCCAAACCATTCAAAAAAGAACTCTCAATAGAGAAGTACTCGACATTATTTAACTGAGCTCACTTCTCTTGATTTTTTAGTCCTCAAACCAATTAAACATTCCTTTGCAATTCAACTAGCATTTATCAATCAAGAAAGCAGAGATCTCCCAAAATTCCACATTTATAAAGGGAAAAAAAGAACACTCCAATTTCACTTAACTGAGAATTCTGATGTCAAATTGAAGGCATTACTTTTTGTGCTTATAAACATTTATTTTAGAATGAGCATTCTCAAGAACTTACCCATGCCAACCTCCAGGGTTCCCTCTTCCATTTCGTGGCTGTTTTCTCCAATTCCCATCTTGAAGCTTCAAATACACGACATGTCATACGTGTCAGAATAGATAGACGGTAATACCAATGGCCAGCCACAAAAAAAAAAAAAGACGAAATGAAAGCAATCGCATCAAACAGAAAACATCAAGCTATTGCCATTCAAATGCTGCAAAAACCATTCTTTCCTCGAAATCAATGCGCCTCCGATACAAAGATGAATAAAGTATATGCCCGATTGAGCGCCACCAACACCAAATCAACGGACCTCTACAATGGCATTGGACACAAGGGAACTACAGAATTCCCCATACAAACGCAACCCTCGATAAATCACTATCCTCGATCCATCTCCACGCTCCGATCAACACGCCGCAACAAAACAAACCGAAAACGGGCACCAAAAATCAGAAATTCATCGACGCAGGACCGAACAAAATCGGACGGGAGCATCCACATCACGCCGGGGGGACCGAACCCTCCTCGACCAATCAATCTCAAATCTCGAAACCGCGGCGGCAGACCCAGAAACGCGAATCGCGAATCAGACGAAGATCGCGCGTCACCATCGCCCTCAATCGCGGCGATCCGTCCCCTCGCCCGCTCAGCCAGACCCAGGGCGAAACGGAGATATGAGCAGACACCCAATTGGCAATAAAATCGAGGGCAGATCTCGGACGGACCATTTACCTTGATTGATCTTGGGAGCGCGGAGCAGGGCGTCACAGAGGAGGAGGAAGAAGATGGGAGGGGGGCGACGGCAAAGAGAGAGAAAGGAACCAGACTGAGATCTGCTGCAAATTTGAGAAATAATTAATTGTATGAGCATTGATAGATATATAAAATAAAATATCGTGGTTTTTATTTTTATTTTTTTTCTAATTTTCTGAATTTTGGGATGTTAATAATAAGTGGTAATAATTGCAATAGTCCAAAAATCTTGGGGGCGTTTATGGCATCTTGTGAACCACATGATTCGACAGCTCGACAGGGTGGATTGAGGTTTTGAGCAGGGTGGTCCTCTCACATGGCTGGGGTATAAATCCATTTTCGTTTGCCGTCGGTGACGTTTTAAACCAACTTTCGAATTATGGTGAAAATATTAAGAATGATGGATTAAGTGATGCAAAAGTTTTTAGTGAGTATTGAGTAGGATGCATGAATTTTATAGACCAACTCGTCACTTGTTACATCACTAATTAAAAAAATAATAATATATTAGAGATATACTTATAAAGTTGCACATGTGAATTGTATTTAGAAATTTTACATCAAATAAGTGATGTTGTGTATATCCTAATTGGCCTATAATTCATAAATCTAAGATGGGTTCAATTATATATATTAATATATATTAATAGGCTCGGGCTTGAGCTCTTTTCTAGATATTTCCCCCAAGTAGAGGCACCAAATTACCATTTTAAGATCATACTTTTCCTTTTATAGTTGACAAATTGACTGTGGGGGGGCCATATTACCTGCGAGGATAGGATGGGTGCATTGCCTAGCTCATTTTGGTTCAACTTTGGGGAAATGATTTTGCATTTCCCCAAGTATCTTTAGAAGAATGGACATTTGGTGAAGGCAAAAATGTTTGGGTACTCTTATTTTGATGTATTTTGCAAAGTAGCTTTGAGGTGAAAATAAAAAGAGCAGCATAGGTAGCGGCACCAGTACCAGTTATGGAGGAGGCAGTCCAGCCAGTCTAGTAAGCAAGCACAAGGTAGCAGTTCTATCAGGAAAGGGAGGCGCTTCAAAGAAGGAAGCTATATCTCTATTCTCGACAGCCTCTGGCGCCTCGCTTATGCACGTAACAATCCGCAGAAATGGAAAATAGACTTCCCCCCGATGCAAATTCGAAGGCCCCACTCTCAGAAATCAAGGATTTCGCCATTGAGATCTAAACGCCCAACTGGGACATCACATACTTGTAGGCCTCCGCCACCTTTCGGTCGGCGATCACAAGATCGTCGCCCAAAAGGGCGTAAGACCTAAACCTCTTATTTGGATAGACCTTGTCGGCCGCTAGCCAAACACAGAAGTGATGGCAAAGCGCGAACAAGGGCCAAGATGAAAGGAACCCCAAAGGTTGTCCGCTTTCAAACCGTATAAATTGAGGGGAATCCTTAAAAGAAGTCGAGGCCAGGAACACTTTCGTGCCTAAACCCGAAGTCACCCACGTGTGGGCGGTCTCCTTATTAAAGAGCAACTCGATGCGATGGCCTAGAAAAAAAAATGATATGCTAAATGCACTAAGATTTCTTGTTGAGTACACGGGTACTGCCCTTCTAAGTTCTAAGTTGAGCTGGCCCGGGAAAGGGAATTGGGAAGAAAGACCAGAGAATCTAGAACCAAAGGACTACTTCTCGTGATGAGCTATTTGAAGGAATCTTTCGCTGTATGGCCTCTGAAGCTTCTGCGAATATATTTCCCTTTGAGTTTTAACAAGAGGAACCGCAAACAGCTCTTTGCCTTTCTGCTTCAAAGAAAGAGGTGGGGAGAACCATCAGTTGGAGCACCCAAAAAGCTTGGGAAATGCCTTTTCTGAGCCGCCTACCTATCCGCTAGTCGAATTCATTCTTTCATAAGGTGATCAGACAGGCAAGTCTAGCTCACAAGCAGCTGTGGAACGTCTTCCCCGATCTCTGCTGGTGTGTAATACCAGTCAAGGTATAGAACAATCTATCGAGATGGCGTATCAGAATCATTCAGTAGTGGACTAGCCCTAGCGGCGAAAGCAGTTCAGCCAGAACTGCTCTAGGCGGCGCACTCAATCAGCGAAGAAAGAACACGTAACTAAAGCGCTCCAACCAAAGGGGCTATAAGCTTCTGGGCGATGTTCTGCGCTTTCACATAATGCTGCGTCAAGGAATGAGTTCCATCTCAGGAGTCAGTCTGTCTGCATACTCTTCTGGATCAGTTCTGTGGCAAGCCGACGGATTATGCTACTTCTTCTCTTCCGCTAACCCAGTTCTATCTGGCATGCGGGAGCTTGCTAGTGTATGGAACGGTTACAAACACATTTTTTTGTTCAAAAACTGTTCCCGAACAAAAACACTTTTTTCTATTTGCGCATTAACGATTTTTTGAACGTAAACGCAAACAAACGCACCCTTAAGTGCCATTGAAAAAAAAATAACTATTTAAGTGTCAACTTCGATATGGTTGCCAGAAATCTGACATGGCAATTTTTTTTTTATCTCAACTTTTGTGACCCACGGGGCTTGTTGGCGTGCCTAATCAACATTAATAGGCCTAAAACACGTCGTTTATATATTTGTCTTTGTTGAGGTGGAATTTAAAAAAAATAATAAACTGATTTATCTCTTCTTCCTCCTTTATCACATGGCACTATACTCGTCTGGCCACCATCTCCACCCCTTTCGGCGTTGCTTGTGGTCGGCCCACACTACATCTCCATCATTTTTCGTGGTTAGCTCCATCATTGTTCTTTGTCCACACCGGTTGCGGGAGAACATAGGGAATGCTCTGTTTTGCCCCTAATCTCCAACCGTAAAGATTCAACGCAGCTTGTTCCCATTTAAAGTTTCATCACCATCGCTCACTCTCACCGACGACACTTTTTAGATCCTTCACGTGTAGCTTGACCAGTAAGTGCAATCGAGAACCCTCCTTATCAAGATAATTTCATTCCTTTCTTTCCTACCCTAGTCTAGAGGAGTGTGAGACCAATTTCCGTTCACAAAATCCATGTGTAAATCACTGAAAATCTGAGTTGTTAGTTGATGATTGGTGATGACATTATTGTTCTAAATATTGACTTTAGATGGAAAACCATTTCGATTTCATGACTAGATCTGGTAATCTCTTTGTACACAGGCTGTTTGTCGGAATGTCTCTATGAAGTTGAGAAGCGTATTTGAGAGAGTTGCGTAAATTGGTCGGTTGAAGTGTTCATCATATGTTCAAATCACAATAGAAACCTTATATTCATTTGCATCGCTTTTATTTTGTGAGACTTAAATATGAAATCCAGAATAACACAGAAAGATAGACATAAGGGAAGATGACAATGGATTGTGAGTTCAAACGGCAAAAAAAAAATCAGAGGAATATATTTTAGGGAAGACGGCCAGAGCTTGAACGAGACCATGGGCGAATGGGGGAGAGAGAGTGGGTAAGCGATAGAGTCAACACGGAGAAAGTCGGTTTAAGCCTGTTTAACATTTATCCCCCAAATTGACAAATTAAGGCTAAATTAGGGCATATAAGCAAATTGAATACCATAATCATTGTCTTCTTCATGCTGCAACCCATGACGAGATTTTACTTATTGATGCCTTCGATCATTAGCTCCAATTTGTGAAGAAATCAATTCTCTCTTAAAGTTCCAAGCTATCAAGCTCACTGGGGACAATCCCAATCCCGCGAAGGAACTCATAAATCCTAGCGTAATTTTCCATACTCTGGTTCTTCATCTCCACCAAGCCGTTGGAAAAATATTGCTTCAAATGAATAGAGTAATTAAGTCGGATTTTGAGGCGTGAAATCACTTTCCTTAAGATTTATTTGTCCCAAAATATTGTTAATAATCATGACAAATATCCTCTAAGATACAACGAAGTCTCAAATGAAAATATTAAATAGCAATTCTAATATTTTTCTAGAATTTCTCTAAAAAACAATTGAAAAGATAGCTATAATTTTTAAAAGAAGACTCGAAAACTTGTTCATGCCAAAAGACTAAAGATATATATATGGACAACTCTTTGCAAAAGGTTGTAAAGTGAACAAATGTATCCCTTTGAAAGAAGTTACAAAATGAACAAAGGTGCTTCTTTGGAAGAAATTGCAAAATGAACAAACGCAATCGTTTGGGAAATGTTGCAAACTAAATAAGTATAATTTCTAAAAGTTTTCTTGAAAAGACATATAAAATTTCGGAATAATAATAATAATAATAATAATAATAATAATAATAATATTTTCATAAATAAAATTCCGAATTTTCATAATTTCCATAAATACTTAATAAAAAAAAAAATAACCTTTCAACTAATAAAGGTTAATAATATAATTGTACGAAATAAAATAAAAATAAAGGGGTTAATGCTAATTAAATCGCGGAAATGTAAGCATGCCCAAATGCTAAATATGCTTAATAATCATGCCAAAATCACACACTCTCACGTGGATATTGTGATGTCTAGTTTACATCTCAACCTTTTCTTTAAACACATTAGAGAAAAGGCTTATACTTATAAATTGGCCCATTTCCTCCCGACTTTCTTCGGTGGGATAACAAAAAATACATTTTGTTTGTCTTAACAAACAACCAACACAAGCTAGACAGGGACAAAGCGGAGTCCCGACTCATTCGACCAGTTGAACCCTGTTTGGCCTCACCGTGGTTGCATTGTTCGGCTTGGAGGATGAATTCACTCGAAGACAAAGGTTTCAAATCGCGAGATTCACAAGATTTAGCGGTCGTAGCATCTTCACAAAGTGAGGTTCAGTCACTATATGAGAGCTTGAATGAGAGAGAAAGAGAGAGCGAATGAGAACACAGGGAAAAAGAGAGTGAGAGACAACGCTAGAGCTAGTTTTATGATTAACGTCACCTCATCGTCCATGTGGACTTTCTTTTCTCTTTTAATTTATGAAAAAACCACATAGACATTAACTTTTACTTAAAAAAGACATAATTATTTTGACCGGAATTTTTTTAGAGACACTAAATGATTGTTTTTTCTTTGATTTAACACTTGAGTAATCCTACTAAAACTTTTGACATTAAATTGCGCACCATATATAACTTTTTGTTTTTTTTTAGTGTCCTTCTACCTCGTACATTTATATTTGTTATTGAGTATCACTACAAATAGTGTCTCTCATTTTTACGTCAAGAATCCGTGGGTTTAAGTGGAGGGCATTTTCTGAAACATCTATCTATTTATTCATTTATGGTCGAATGGGCACTCATTTAAGTGAAGAAGAAGAAGATGCTAAATAAGAAGACGATAATGGGATGACGGTAAAGATGACGATGGGAAAGATACGAGGATCAACGAGAAGAAAGGAGAAGAAAATTTATCCCATTTTTCCTTTTTTGTTTTCATGTGATGAAGATGGTGATGGGAAAGGACGAGGATAACAGGAGGGAGAAATAGATTTTTATATCCTTTTCTTAAAAAACTTTTAAAGTGCTGAAGATGATGGTGGGAAAGAGACCAAAATAATGTAAAGAAGAATAAGAAGCAATTATTCTTTTTTCCCCTTAATCCTTTTCAAATGTATAATTTTTTTTTTTTGTTTTGATGTGGCACTCAGTGGGTGTCGCGTGTCAAAAAATAATAAAAATAGTCACAGTATTTTTTATTAATTAAATTGACGGAGTTAACGGAATAATTTAATTGTATTAATTTGATAAATTTTAAAATTCAATTGCACTTTTTAGAAATTTTATAATTTAATTGAACTTTTGCGTTAAGTTTTAAGTCTTCCGATTGCTTATCTCAAAGTATACTAAAAAGAAAGAGCAAGCCCAGGGCTAACCATACTCTATATTTCCCAAAAAAAAAAAAGAGTGTATTTATTTTCCAATCAGTGTTAAAGATGCATCATCACCCCTAGTGTACTCACTGTAATCTTCGAGGTTATCCGCCCAAAGGTGACACTCTTTTTGACGCACAAATTCTCAGGAAGACAAATTCTCAAGAAGACAAACAGTTGTACTCAACATACACTGTTTTGCTAAGATCAATCTGGAAAGCCAATTCCAATTAGATTTGACCCTGACGTCTTAAGAGAAAAATTCCGCTTGTTGCAATGATGGACTTCAAGGGGCAACGAATGAAGAAAAAGACCACTTTGATGGAGGATTTCAAAACAATGCTAGCAACCCTCAATCCAGAAGACATAAATCTAGTGGTTTCTTCACATGGACAAAAAAGGAAGGAAAGAACAGCTGGTGAGTATTGAATATTGATTGAACGCTAGTTGATGGCAGATTTTTTTTTTCCCCTAAAATTGTGCAATCATAAAGTGCTCGCAAATACTGTCCGACTATAAACCTATTGAAGTTCAATAATATATCCAAACACAAATTATGCCAAAGTTGCTTTACAATGGATTTCACAAATGTTGTTCATCAAACACTCGTCCTTAGGCACTTTCATATGATTTTATCGATAAAATTAATCCACTTTGCAAAAAATAAGGCACATGTAATATGTATTTATCCCTCCTCCCTTGACCAATTCCATCAACCGTTACGGAGCTAGAGTCTGACTCAATTGTATTAAATTCACAAGACAATTGGAAGATAAGCTTTCTTAGCTAAGCACGTACAATCGAGCAAGACACAGTCAATATGCCATAAACATTGGCTCTAGGAATCGACATCCTCTCTGCAATTTCTCCAGTCAACGGTTGAAATTGAAACTTCATGTTCGATTTACTACTAAAATATTGACTCATATAATATACCATTGTAAGGATCATGCTTTTTTAAGCATTTATTTTAACTTTATCTATGGAATACTAGTATTATCCAATTGGTGCATCAAGATGCTGTTCGGCATCAAGCTTGAGTCACTCCCATTTGCCATTAAAATTATCGTGCGCCGCGAGAAAAAATCATAAGTGTCATCAGCGTCACTTTTTAATTTCCCAAAATATCCTTATATACATATATAACCATCGACTTTTTGCCCATCATTATAACCATCGACTTTTTTCATATTTAATGCATAACCCTCTTAATTTAGATTATGAATAAATGTTCGATGTAAGTTTTTAAAAGAATAGTAAACCGTTTCTCGTTCTAGATTAAATTTCATATAGTTAAAAGATAATAATATTACATTCAATTAAAGTTATTAATCTTATCATTAATTCACTAGGACATAGCATGATAAATGAAAAATAATTACGCTCGCGCGCACAATGCATGCATTAAAACTAGCCAGCATTAAACCTGAGTCGATCATATATTTTTCCCGAAATGCATTTTAAACCACCATACTAGAATTTATGAATTCGTAGTTGATGTGGATGCATATAATTGATAACTATGACCATGATCATCATGCAAACCAATTTCTATTGTAAATTACGACTAAACATACACGTATTCACCAAGAAATTACAAGGATCATGTGCTAGTCATGCACAAACTCATAAGTTTGATGATCCTAAGATTCACGAGGGGAAAGCATCCAATGTAAGAGCTAACAAGAGTATAGCGCCAACCTCGACAGTGTCATCTACCACCGATACAGGCCACATCTCTTTCCCTTCTCTTCTTTTACCACATCCTAGATATCTTTTTCCTTTTATCTTTAATATTTTTTTTCCCGTGTGAATTTATAATCACTTAACTCTATTTTTAAAATTTTCCCTCATAAAAAAATGTCACGTCAGGATGTCTGTTTGCAACCTAGCACTGTTCCGACGAAAATTAGAGCGGTACCCAATTTCGTCCCTCGAGTGAAAATATGGGCTTTCTTCTATACATACCAAAAGTGAGGCTACTGTTGTCCTCATGAGCAGGTGATTTTTCTATTATCATTTGCCGCTCTTCCTACCAAACTAAAAAGCAACCAAATGATTGAAAAAAAATAAAATTAAAAAAAAAGGCCAAAAACAGCAATTTCCTACCACAAAAAATAGAAACCGCTCCCCCCCCCCCCATAAAAATCTGCCACGCCCGCACCAGACAAGCTCTCATATCCACCCTCGATCACGACCCCTGGTCCCCGAATTCTCCACCGATCCGACGGCCCTCGCTCCGATCCCCACGGTGCGCCCGCCCGCACCCGATCGCTCCCCCCGACCTCCCATTTCAATCCCACACAACACAACCAACGCGGCCTTTCACTTCACACCACCAAAAGGCTCCACGCAGACGCCAAAAAAAAAATCAATCCGAGAAAATGGCTGCCGCCACCCTCTCCGTCCGGCCGAACCGGCTCTCCCCCGGCTCGCCCCTCCCCAAGCCGCCGGCCCACCTCCCCCACGCCCTCCGCCCAGCCGGCGGCCGCGCCCCGGCGACCCCGCCGCCGATGGCGCCGCCGCCGCCGCAGCAGCGGAGGGCCGGGGCTCTGCTGGCGGCGCAGGCCGGCAGGAGGGCCGACGACTCGGCCCCGTTCGAGATGTCGGTGGAGAACGCGCTGAAGCTGCTCGGCGTGCCGGACACGGCGTCTTTCGACGAGATTCTCCGGGCGAAGAACTCGATCGTCGCCTCGTGCAAGGACGACAAGGAGGCCATCGCGCAGGTGAGGGTGTCTTCGCCTCGCGCTCCGCGACTCGAATTGTGCTGCCTTTACGTTTCGTTCGGTGCATGTCGAGGTGGGAGACGGGGAAACTTTGCGTAGGAATGCGTTACGGCCGTGCGATTCTCTCGCGTTCTTTGTCTTTTCTTGAGACTATATTTAGTTCTGGAAGTGGGTTTTCTGCTAATTTTGTAGTTGAGATAGCATGATTATTGGGTTTTAGTACGTAGAGCGAATAGAGTTTCGTCATGAAATTGTTGCCGATTTTCGGAAATGTCCCATTGAATATGTTGAGTCCGGCATCAGCAAACCCCGCTTTGCGGGATTTTTTGTGGTGAAAATACCCATTGGGTCGTTTTCCCTTTGAATTTTGGATTGAGTGATTTGCTCTTTCTTAATGCATCAGAAGCTTTTTCCCTGTATGATTCAGTAAATGAGCAGTGTGTTCTTGTGTGCTTTTCCGATGATGATGTTAATACCATTGTTCAAACCTTTGATTTTCTGAATTGATGAATTTTGCTGGGAAGGTAGAAAACAACAAGAGTACTTGACTGAATTGTGGGGATAACTACTTATCTGGGATTGGCAGGTACATAAATGAGATTATTTTATGTGCAACTGCTTTTGCTCAATTGAGTAAATAGAAATGAGATTGGGTGGGCGATTTTTGTGCTCTGTTGTCACATGGGATTGCTTCGGATGATTGATAGGTGATGGGGTGAGATGATGCTCTAGTCATTCCTGCTGGTCTCCTACTGTGAGGTCCTTGTTTTCTTTTCTCCTTTAGGATCTTTCCTTTTCGGATACAAATAATTTTGAGAAAGCATTAGGAGGCATAGTTTCTTTGTGGAATCATTTTTAGTGCAGTATCCTGATAGGGCCTTAATATGCACTTTTCTGGTGCTCCTTCTCTTTCAATTACTTTCAAATTTGTTGCATTTGCTGCCACATTTTCTTATTCTCCTGATTTTGGATGATTAGAGGAGACTGTGGATGTGAAGATTTTTATTTCTGTCCAAAAAGGAGGGAAAAATGTGGTAGTCAGCATGGGCTTACCACCTTATTAATGGCCTTGTGCCTCTTTGGATGGGCCGCAAGCGAGTGGTTATATTCTTGCTCATTTTTTATTTTTTATTTTTAAATATAAGAGCATTATATTGGTGACGCATGCAGTTTTTCTAAATCTTTCATTCTTTCTATAGTATGGATGTATGGTGTCCATTTATTCGGGTGTACACTTATGTGCATATTATGATAGAGATATTCATATTCCTGGATACACAATACATGCCTACGTAAGCTGGGGAATTTCCTCAAAATTGGTTTGTCTAGTGGTGTGCCCTGACACTCGTAGAAACTAGCTGGGGCTGCCTTGTGACAATATATTTGGTAGAGAAATTGCTAGTAATATTTTTAAACTTGTGGTCAGTGTTGTTGTTCAGTTTAATTTATATGATAAAACTACTAAAAGATCTCTTGCTTTTTCATGTTAGATGTTACCCCGTGAGTGGCCCCAAGCGAATGCTTCAAAGTGAAACTCGACCCTAATTACAATTTAGCTAAGCTTATTTTGCATACTAGTTTCTGAATAAATGGTTTATGTCTTTCTGATGTCGTGACACAACCATGATGTGGGTGAATCATGATTATCACATCTGACTGTCAGCTGAAAATATTTATGTAATGCAAGAGGACGTCAGCTTGATTCTGTTGCTTGTTCTTTTTAATGATGTAAGAAAGCAGAGATCGAATTTAATAAGTGATCTAAAAAGATAAAATCTCTTTTCTCAGAACATTTCAGGAAACAAAAGTTTACAACTTTGAAGAAATGAATATCGTTCTTGTTGAATATCATTCCTAGGTGTTAAAATTTAGGAATGTATCATAATCTATCTGTTTCTCTTATTGTTCAGAAATTTTCCTTGGCCCTGTGATAAGTGATACCTCTGATACATTATTTTTATAGATTCAGTGATAACCTGAAGTCTCAACCTTTTAATGGATCTCAAATATGATGTTGAAACCACATGTTGCTTTGTCTGGTTCATTCTTTTGGAAATTATGCTAACCCAGAAATACTTTTGCCTAGTTCAAGATTTGCATGTTCTGCTGTAGAGTATGTGTCTGTTAATCTGATTGGGTTTCTCAGTGTTTGTTAATGGCCTGATGATCTCATCAAATGTTGTCCCAATCAACTGATTTCCACTTTCAGCTAACGTACTTGGTGGATATTTCATCTTTGTGAATATTGAAAAAGATTAGATGGTGGATTTAGGTAGGTAATTGATGGGCATTTTCTGTGGATAAATTTTTTATAGGCCGAGGCTGCATATGATATGTTGCTCATGCGAAGTTTAACTCAGCGGAGAGCTGGAAAAGTTGTGAGCAGTAGCATTCGCTATGCTGATGTTAAACCAGTTGGTACTCCTACCATGGGTTCGATGCCTCAATGGTTGCAAACTACTGTCAAGAATACGCCCTTGTCTGTTGAAGCACCATCAACTCGAGACTTGGGCCTACAAATTGGTGTATATGGTGCATTGATTGTTTTAACGTATGTCAATGGAGCTTCCACACCATCTGTAGCACCTTATGCGGGGGCTGATGTTCCTGGGTTGATTCTTGCATCTAGCTTCGGAGCTTCCTTGTACTTTATGACCAAAAAGAATGTCAAGCTAGGTAGGATTTTCTCTTTGAGATATAGCCCTCTATTAATAGGATCCAACTTCATGTCATTCAAGCCAAGTGAACGAGTTTCATTGGCCTTGTGTGCTTTTGCAGGTAAGGCGACTATAATAACCATAGGAGGGCTTGTGGCTGGAGCTGTCGTGGGTTCAGCAGTAGAGAGCTGGTTACAGGTGGACATTGTCCCCTTTCTTGGAATTCATTCTCCTGCTGCCGTAATTAGCGAATTCATCCTATTTTCTCAGCTCTTTGCTTCCTTGTATCTTAGGTAGGGTTGGGAGATGATTGCCACATTTAAGTCGAACCTGAAACCTGTAACTATTCATTGCATGATCATGCCCGACCTCCTTTAGGATGCATTTCATTGCACATTGTACAAAATCCACTATACAAAGAAGTGAGCTTGAATTGCTTTTGCGTTCTGTTCAGCAACGTAACAGACATCTACTGCTAAAGACATTGTTACCTCTTAGCAGTTTCGCCTGTGTTTGAGAGCTTATCCTTTATAAGCTTTTAGCAAAGTCGTTTCTGTTTATTTTGTCTTGAGAAGTTTTGAGAACAGGAGGAATTTGATTTGTGTCGGATCTGAAGCTTTCTGTAATGTTATGCACCAAAGTACATGCTATGAGCTTCACCATGTGCGCATGCCTAACTCTGGCAAGTTGTCTCGCAGTAAAACCATACCGCTGGCATTATTTTGTAGTTTCTCCTCACAAACATGCTGCTTTGGAGCAACTCGTTCTCGTCAATCTGTATTGCGGAAATTGGAAGGATGCTTTTTGAGCGTTTCCTTCCAGGTTTAGGCCTTCTATAACAAATGAAGAATTTAGTCTAACTTATATTGAGGATTTCTTCTTAGTTTGATGCAGTCGAATGCATTTTTCGGGCTTCTTCGGGAGTACTTTTCTTCCATCTCCCTTGGAATCTAACTCCTCTCTCTGTGCTTGCAAATATGCACAGCTTTTAAGTACGCCAAGCGAGGTGATTCTGGGCATCTTAGGCTTGTTCACTATTCAAGAGCTTTTCTTGAGCTAGCATGGTGGAGTCGCGAGTCTCAAGCATTGGCCATACCTGTTGATTTTGACCTAATAGCTGCTTGTCTCAAGCATTGGCCATACTTGTTGATATTGATCTAATAGCTGCTGAGGCCGGACCGCTGGCGTTTGCCCATAATTATCGTTGTCTTCGTCGTTGTGCAAGAAGAAATTCATTTTCGGGCCCATGTCAATTTGATGGACTCGATGATTTTCACACCGAGTCTCGCCCGATATGATAGGATAAAAGATGGTGTCTAAATCAATTAGATAATGGATCTAAAGGAATTAATCCTATAGAAAGAAATTCTTGTGTTGGACCAGCTACCAATTTCCCCCTTTAAAAGTACAAAAATGTTCTAAATCTACTGCATTAGTATCAATTCAATCTTAAATGTTTAAATTGGACTAATTTACTCCTAAAACTTTATATATTGATACAAATTTAGTACATCAAGTCAATTTAGACTGGAAATTACTGACTTGGACATCGGATATTTTACATAATATGGTTGGCGCTAACATATACATTTTTAATAATATAATAGTATGTTTTGAATTTTTTGAATTTTTAAAATAATATTTTGATTTTTTTTTCCTTTTCCCTTTCCCTTTTCTTTTTGCTAGCCATTGGCTACAACCATGGCTGAAAAGAGTTGGCCTCACTTGAGTCGCCCTCATCAGCCCCGGGCGATGGTTGGTCGCATCGAGCTGCGCCTGGGTGAGGGCAAGCGTCGGCAGTCCACGTGTGGCCAAGCGAGCCCTCCCTTGCAAGATTTGGCGAGGTTGACCCTCGCTCAGGCTAGGGCGACCTCACCGCGCCTCGTCAAGCCTCGCCTAGGTGAGGGCGAGGCCTAGCAAGTAGGGGTGTTGAAAAATGAATCGAAAAGTTTGTTTGTTTTTTTTTTTTTTCCCCGATTTGACTTTCATTAAAAATCGAAACTTTTTTCTTTCTTTTTTCTTTTTATTCTTCTCCTTCATTGGTTGGTCGCCGGCCATAGTGGCGGCCGGTGACCAATCATAGGCGAGTTGGAGCCTCGCTACGGGCTAGCAAGCTCGAGCTTCGTTGGCTTGTGGTGAGGAAGTCGGCGAAGCTCGCTCAACGTTGGTGAGCACAAGCACCACCAAATTTGGCCACCTAGGTGGGGCTTGAGTCTCGCAAAGGTCGCTAGACGTTGGTGAGGCTCTAGTGATCATCGACAAGGCTCAAGCCTTGCCTAGCTCTTCGGATCTGTCGAGTTTGAGCTCGCCGATATCGGGCGAGCTCAACCTTGTCGGCTTGTGACAAGGCTCTAGTTTGCCTCTAGTTGGTCGCCAGCAGTCAGCGTGGCTGGCAACCCACCGATGAAGAAGAAAAAGAAGAAAGAAAAAGAAAAAGAAAAAGAAAAGAATAAAAATGATTAAAAATTTGATTTTTTTTTTAAAATTGTTCAAAGGGGTGTAGGAAAAAAAAACAAAAACAAATATAAAAACTGAAAAATCGAATCGAACGGGATTTCGTTTATGTTCAATAAATTTCCTTATTGGTTCAGTTTGGTTCGAGTTTTCAAAAAATCGAACCGAACCAAACCATTTACACCAACGCTAGCAAGCCCCACTTGAGCAATGGCGAGGTGTGGCGAGCCTCACCCTCACCTAGGCAAGGGTCGGCCTCGAGGCTTAGGCAGGGTTAGCCAGGGGACACTTGGCAAGGCCGACCCCCACTCAGGCGAGGCGCGGCGAGGCCACCTTGGCTTGGGCGACGATTGGCATTGCTTGGATAGTCGGCGCTTATCCTCACACAGGTGTGGCCTAGCAAGGCTGACCCTTGCTTGTGGCCTGCAAGGGTGACCAGGCGAGGCTAGCCATGCCAATAAGAAGAAAGGCAAAGAAAAGGGAAAATAAAAATTTTAAAATATTCAAAAAATTCAAAAAAATTAAAATAAATTATTAGTAAAAATGTTCGCGTCGGTGTTGGTCATGCCATGTAATACGACCGTTGTTTATGTTAGTAATTTCAAGCCTAAATTGATCGAATAGATTGAATTAGTACTAATATGAAAATGTATAGAATTGGATTGATCTAATTAAAATAATGATTGAATTTATGATTGTTTAATTTTTTTGTACTTTTCCCAATTTGACCCCGACACCACATGATGACTTCAATATGTTTATGTATTTTAAAGATAAAGGGATACAATTTTCCGAATGTACAATTAAATGCTAAAAATTTTAAAAAGTACAATTAGATTTTAAATTTATCAAATTAGTACAATCAACTGTTAATTCCCACTAATGAAAATTCTTTTTTTAATTACTTTAAGGTTAACTAAATCACTAAAGCCACGTCGTTTTGACTTGAATTCTAATTTTACACCAAATCTTAATTAAATTATCTTTAAAAATCCAAAATTTTCTTTTTTAAAGAAAAAAAAAAGGAAAACTTAAAAATAGGCTAAAAATTTAAGAAAAACACAAAAGAGAGAAACAACCATTGTGGAAGGAGGGCCAAGCCCTCCACCTATGATGCGGGCAAAGTCCCATGTTGGGCAACTAAAGAGATATTCTAGGGCTTATAATGGGTCAACTCTCCTCTTGCACAACTAGCTTTTTGGGATGAGTTCTTCCGCCCATTGTAACCCATCAAATTGGTATCGGAGCCACACCTTGAGCGCCCACCTTCTGGCACTTTATCCTCGAGGTGGCAGAATCCTTGAAGAGGGGGAGGATGATGTGGGCAAAGTCCCACATTTGGCAACTAATGAGATATTCTGAGGCTTATAATGGGTTGGGTTCCCCTCCTAAATAGCTGGCTTTTCGGGATGACACTTTATCCTCAGGGTCGTAGAATGCTTGAAGAGGGAAAGGATGATGTGGGCAAAGTCCCACATTGGGCAATTAAGGAGATATTCCGAGGCTTATAATGGGTTGGGTTCCCTCTCCTGGACAGCTAGCTTATTGGGATGAGTTCTTCCGTCCATTGTAACACATCTATGGCCGCTAGGACATTGGCAATGGCTAATAGGGTTGTCGGTGCCTCGGCGATAGCGTGTTGGCCCTCGCTAGGATTGATGCCTTAGCGATGGCAAGTTGGCCCTTGCTAGGGTTGCAACGCTCTCCTAATCTAGTCAAAGATTGCAGCATACTTGAAGAGGGGGAGGATGATAAGGGCAAAGTCTCATATCGAGCAACTAAGGAGATATTCTAGGGCTTATAATGGGTTGGGTTCCTTCCTTGAATAACTAGCTTTTTGGGATGAATTCTTCCGCCCATTGTAATGCATGAGCCTATGGCCGCTAGGGCATTGGCAATGACCAATGAGGTCATTGGTGCCTTGGTGATTGTGTCTTGGCCCTCACTAAGACTAGGAGTGGGTTGCGGCCCTCTCCTAGTCTAGCCGAGGGTTGTAGCATCGTCAATGCCCTAGTGGTGATGGGGCACTAACTGTAGGCGGGAGGGTTGGCCCAGCTCTTCCTCTATATTTTTTTCCTTCTTTTTTTTTAAATAACTATTAGTTTTTATTTTATAATCTAATTTAACTAAAATTTAGGTTAAAAAAATTAGATTTTGATCAAAACAATATCATTTTGCTGCTTTAATTAACCTTAACGCCACATAGGAGAGAGAATAAAAATTAAATCACGTCATCTTTTTTTGTTAGCCAAGTTTGAGGGCTTACTAACGGATTTGATTGCACCAATCTGATAAATTTTGAGATTTGATTGCACTTTTTGAAAATTTTATGATTTAATCGCACTTTTTTAACAAGTTTCTATAGCTTTTATCCCTAAAACGAGCTACATAATGATCATCCATGTTGTGAAAATGTAAAGAAGACTTTTACATTTTTCAAGGATCATCAGCCCAAGCACTCTTCAATCTTCGTCGGTTGGGGCCTTGTAACTTAGGCCATGTTTGGTAACTATCTCCGAAACAAATTTTTGTTTTTTTATTCCTCGGAACGAAAAAAGAGAGAAAAATATGTTTGGTAAAATTTTTGTTCTTGGGAACAAAATCTAGTTTTTTGTTCTCGAGAATAAATTTGGAACAAAATTAAGAAGTAGAAAAAAGTAGCTTTTGTTTAGGAACAATTCCTATAATCAGTTTCTTTTATTTTTCTTTTCTCATATTTTCTTGTCTTTTCTCTTCTTCTCTTCCCCTTTCTTTTTCTTCCTTTGGGCTGGCGACCTCGTTGAAGTGTTGTCGGCCCCTTGGCAACGCCAAGCCATGGCAAGGCTCATCGGCTCGAGCCTCGCCGTGGTTGGGCGATGTTGACCTGGCCTAGATTTGGCGAGGCCGCACCTCGCATAACCACGACAAGGAAGGCGCTGCCTAGGAGAGGTTGAGCTTTGCTTGCCTTGGCAAGGCGAGCCTTTGGCAAGCTCATCGGACATTGCCTAGCCGATCGCCGGCGGAGGAAGAAAGAAAAATAAAAAAAAGAAAAAAAAAGAAAAATATAATAAAAGTATTACAAAATTAAAAGAAACAAAAGAATTTAAGAATCCTACTAAACGCATTTCTATCTTGAGAATAGAAATTTTAGACAATTACCAAGCACATTTTTTTGCTCAGAAATTGTTCATGAACATAGAATTAGAAAAAACCATTTTTGATAAAAAAATTGTTCCCAGAACAGAATCATTATTAAACGTGCTCTTATTCAAAACATCTGTAGACAATTCAATGGTAGAGCAGAACATAAAAATCAGCACTAAACAAGTAAACATAACCGCGTCCGGGCAGTGCGGAAGGAAACTTTATGATTCTGAAATTGATAATAGTGTCTCCTAGTCCTGAATTACCCGGACCCAATTTTATAGCTCCCACTCCTTATTTACCGCCTCAAAACGCACGAAAGGATCAAAACATGATCTCCAAAATGATAATTCATGATCCAGCGGTTCCATCTTTTTCATCATTCGTTTCTCCTTTTCGGTTGTAAGATCCTCCCATTGTTTCCCACCCTACTGAGAGGTGCTGGAGGCGGGAGCTTCGGAGGAGGAGCAGTGCGAGTGACGATTTGAGGCGGTGAGAGGCCGACGGAGAGAGGGGAGGGGAGGCGAGTTTTATAAGTATTTCATTACGTGCAGTACTCGTTAAGCAACAAAAAGAAATAAAGATCCAGTGTATTTTATGTCATGTGAGATCGGTATTTTGAAAGTTATAACATTCTTATTTAATGTGCATAACAAGTGTATCAAAAGAAAGTCATTAATAAAAACATTTTTGTGGAGGCAAACCACTCTTATTTGAACAAGGAAGTCAAAAGTAGAGTGAAATTAGAAAAGCAGCATCAGTCGCGAAATTAGATAGTCATGGAAATATGATTATTTTAAATTTTTTAATAACATTAAACTGACATTTGTACCACTATTAATATTTTATAATAATTATATTGATATTTCTATGTATGGACATGATATGATATGAAGTAAAGGATGCTTTAGTAAGAAAAGAAAATGCATGAAGAGGGTTGTTCTCTTGATAGGAGGAACCCCTTTTGGACATTTTCGTTGTGGATGGATTAGTATGAAAAATAACTAAATGATTAGGCTAACTACTCTTCAAAAGAATAGTAATAAAGGTAACTTTGAAATAAAAATAATAATTCGATAACTAGATAAATATAATAATGAATGGTAAGTCTAGTACTATAACTCAAAATGTGGATTATAGACTGATTTATAATAAAATTGCGAAGCAGCAATTATTTCTAGATATCAATAATTACTTGAAGAACAGATTTACTTTACTTTGTAATTTTTTTTTTTTTGGGAAAATCACGTAATATTTTCCCGTGTTTGGTGGCTAGTGTATTATATAAAATTTGACAACTCGCTATTATTCACTGAAAATCAACTCTGTATATAGGCAAACCACTCTTATTTGAACAAAGAAGTCACACTCCATCGTCCGACGTTTACAAATATTTCACAATTAATTTGGTTCATCAGCAAAATACGGCAAATCATGTTGGGCACGCAGCTAGCTTTGGCATACCAACCAACATGAGCTCTATCCACTAACCATGCTGGCAAAACCATTTTAAACTTGAACATTACAAAGGCATCGAGGCATGCATACTCAACTTGACGAGCTATCGACACCTTCTTGTCCTACCAACTCCATGTGATCTCTTTCGCCATCTTGAATTTTTTGTGCAGGACGTTAACCAATTTCTTCAGTCCTATATAATCAAGCGATGGCTTTCACAAACTCTCCACCATCAGTGCTCACAAATCGACCATGCGTGATATGATAAGTCGTAGTTGTCACTCAGCTTTGTTGTATCATCCTTGATGCCAACGCGGACATATGTGTAGTTGACGAGATTAGCGAGAAAGCATGGAGTGACGACGAGACATAATTCATATGGAGAATTTGAAAGATGAAGCAATTGAGACGACGCACAGATGCAAGGTTACGACCGGGTGGGCAACACCAGGCGGGCAACACCAAGCTCAAAGTTCAGGCACCATTCTGGGGATAAGTACACTATCAGTGCCATAAGTTATGTACGGCGCTCACTTTGGTGCCAAAAGTTTCTGTCGGATCACTTAAGTGCCAAAAAGTTTGAAAAATGCTCACTTTGGTGCCAACTGATCCGGTTGGGAAATCCTATCACTTTTTTATTAATTTTTGAAGCTGATGTGGCTCGCCGAAGAGCACAGTCAGCATTCTAACACCAAAACGACGCCATTTGGTGTCTCCCCCAATTCAAAACCCTAGATCTCCAGCCAATCGCCGTCCTCGATGGCCCCTGCGCTCGGCGGCCGAGGCTCCGACCTCGACCCCGACCCTGACCCCGATGGCCACTCGGCGGTAGCGGCTCCGGCTTCGACCCCGACCCCGACCCCAACGATGGCCACTCGGCGGCCGCAGCCGACCCCAACCCCGACCCGGACCCCGTGATGATGGCCACTCGGCGGTCGTGGCTCCGACCCCGACCCCGACCCCGACCCCGACCCCGACAATGGCCACTTGGCGGCCGCGGCTCGACCCCCACCCCGACCCCACCCCGACGACGGCCACTCGGCGGCCAAGTTGAAGGCCGTGATCTAGCCGGTGCTCGGGGAGGCCGTCGACGAGTGCGTCGCCATTGATGTCTCCCTCTTCATCTCCGATCTCCCTAACGAGTGCATGGCCTGCGTCTTCAAGTACCTAGGCTCCGGCGACCGGGGCTGGTGCTCCCTCGTGTGCCATCGAGGACGTCTGAATAGCACTGAGCAATGGCGGCTGAGCGAGCGACGACGGCCCAGCGACGGCGGAGGCCAAGCGACGACGGCGAAAAACCCTAATTTCAATTCCAAATAAAAAAAAAAAATCCCCAAATGAGTTAAACGGCGTCATTTTTGTGAGGCCATCCATGTAGGACGGCAAAACGATGCCGTTTTCTTAAGGAGGACCGAAAACGACATTGTTTAAAGGCCTTATCGATTTTTTTTTTTTAAAGTCACGTAATCATTTTGGCCGGAATCTTTTGCCGGTGGCACCAAAGTGATCGTTTTTCCTCCGATTTGGCACTTAAGTGATCCGACGGAAACTTTTGGCACCAAAGTGAGCATCGTACACAATTTATGGCACTGATAGTGTACTTCTCCCCATCATTCTGTGTCCAGGCCAACAACGAGCCGATATAGCCAGAGTAGATGGGCGCACTTGACATCGCCGATCCAACATGTGACGACGTAGGGGTCGTTGGTAATGCACTTGTCTATCTAATTGCCATAGAAATTGATCTTGTAAAGAGAGAATGTGCTGAAATTTTCTTCACAATTCACGATATTTAGGATATATGTAATTAGTATAGTAATTGTCAATGGGGACTGATATGCTTCTGAATACGTATCAAATGATTTTCAAACATTAATTTTTTATTGAGTTAAGGTTTCCCGATAGTTCAATATTTTTGTTAATAATTTTAGCGGTTTCAAAAAAAAAATTCTGATTTACTGGCATTTCAAATGAATATTGATTTCCTTGTTTATATGTCTATCCAAACTAAACCTAATATCTCCATCTTTTTAATCAAACCACGCCATCTGTCACTACCTAAGCTTGGCAAATGACTTAATTCTCACCTTGTGTTTTGCCCACATGCCTCGGTTGAATCCATTGAACTTAGCTCTCATGACCTTATGCATGGCATATTATTTTTAACCCTAGTAAATTTATATCTACTATTAACTCTAGTTGATTGACATTGTTGCTTTAAGTCAAAGTAATTAATGTGATTTCAAAGTAGTCTTCAATATAGAACAAATGTGAAGGACAAGATATTAAATGCCTTTTCCCTACGTCTTGTGCATGTGACTCCCTATTCTTCACCTCTTGAAGTTCAAAATTTTCATTGGACTCTATTTCAAGATGATTATGGTCCTAACGCTCACTTTCAATCTAGTGTCTCACAAAGTGATTAAATGCTTTACTTATTGAAGATTTCATTCAAGATTTGTTAGGTTAGGAGTCGGGGGCATCAGGTTAATGCTTCCGAAAATCCGATCAGGGTGCATGGCGAAAGTGGAGATGGGATTCTATACATAAGGTTTTGATGTATAACAGCTAAGATTAAATTAATTGTACAATTGAGGATAAGTTAGTCATTTGCAGAGAATTGAAGTGAAGTAAATTTATATACTCATTTGAGGTTCAAATTTTATGGAAATTTGGGACATTACAAAGAACATGGTGATAGCTTTGGAATTTTAGAGACGGAAAAAAGAAGAGAAGAAGAAATGTCTAGAATTTTGCTAGCATTACAATCTTTGGGGTACTATAAATAGCATATTATGAGTCATAAATTCTGGAAGAAGTGAACCCACAATAATTTCTAATTATTATTATTTATTTTTTGTGGCTCAAAGTAGACTCTTATGTTCGTAGTGAATTTAGGACAGTCAAATAAGCATTTTTCAAATGGCCATGGAAAAAAAAGCTGGTTTTATTAACAGGTGTGTTAAAACAAGAAATATTTACTTTGGTTTAAAATAGGAAACATTTGCCCAACCGCTAAAACATGAAATATTTGTCCTTTCATTCATAAATTCCAGCTGATTTACTTGCCGTTGGAAACTAAACAATCAGTTGTGCTAAAGTAAAGTAGAAATTCTAAAATTTGTCCCAAAATGCGATTGAATCTTAAAACTTTCAAAAAATATAATGAAGTTTTAAAACTTGTCAAATAGGTGTAAAGTCCTCCCTTTAACTCCATCGAATTTGACCAACTGAAAATACTAATGTAACTTTTTTCATTATTTTCTCTCTCCTATGTGGCATTCTAGGTTGTGTTAAACTTAATTAAAGTGCCAAAATGATGTCATTTTGATCCAAATCCTAATTTTTACACCAAATCTTAATTAGGTTAAAAAATCCAAAAGCTTTTCCAAAAAAAAAAAAAAAGCAACTAAAAAAAAAACAAAAAAGGCTAAAAGTTAGAAAAAAGCACAAAAAATTGAAAAACAACCAACAACGGAAGGAGAGCTAAGCTCATCACCTATGGTAACCGCCCTATCTCCAATGGGGCATCAGCGCCTTAGTGAGAGCATGTTAGCCCTTGCTTGTGGTTGGCAAGGGTTACCAACCATCACCAACGCCCCACCAATGATAGGGCAGCAGCCATAGGCCAAAGGGTTGGCCCTAGCCCTCCCACCTATATGTTTTTTGTTTTTTTTTTTAAATAAACTTTTGGTTTTTTACTTTTAATATAATTTAACTAAAATTTAGGTTAAAAAAAGATTTTAATCAAACCAAAGTTGTTTTAGTGCTTTAATTAACCTTAACACTATGAAGGAAAGAGGAAAAAAGAAGAAGTTACGTCAACATTTTCTATTAGTTAACCTTAACGCTATGAAGGAAAGAGGAAAAAAAGAAGAAGTTACGTCAACATTTTCGATTAGTTACGTTTGAGGGACTTCGTGGAAAGATTTCATAAATTTGGCAAGTTGTAGGACTTGATTATATTTTTTTTTAAAGTTTTAGGACTTAATCGTACTTTTGTGATAATTTTTAAGATTTCTACCGCCCTTATTCCAAAGATAAAAAGTTAGAACTCAAACCACAAGATCTGATGGGAGCAAAATTGTCTTGTGCGTGTCCTGATTGAGATAATAACAAAGGGAAAGTAAAAGGGGCAATCCTTATCGTGAGTTTGATGTGGTAAACTGGAATAGAATAGGAATGAGATGAGTACTTCGTTTCCTATGTTCCAGCATGTAAAAAAGAAATAACAGCGATGTTTGATTCAAGGCAGTAGATTAGATATAGAGATGTCAAATGTGTTTCGTGGTCCCAGGTTTGAATCTCCATATTGTCCTTTGGTTTTAGGAAATCTTGGTCCGTCTGCGGTATTGATTTGGCTTGCGCCAGACGCGATGCCGCCAACTCAATTCCAACTAGCATTGCAATGGGGTGATGGTGATGGGCTCTCTAATGGCAATTATTTATATCTCAAATCGAATATTCTACCGTAACTAGAGACGGTAAAAAAATTCATATTTGATGTGTTGAGTTATTATATGAGTTAGTTATTATTCAATAAATGGATTATAAATGGGTTTTGAATAATAAAAACCAAAATAATATGGGTGTTAAATAGATTCACAATTTACGTAGACCCAATCAATCTCTATTATCCTTTTTTCACTCTCTTCCCCTCACTTGATCTTGCGCTTGCTCACCGCGTGCTCTCACTCTAATTTGGGTATTAGATTGGGTTGAATATAAAAGTGTTATGGGTTGAGTTAGATATAAATATTGCATGAAAATATGTCAATATGGGTTAAATGAGTTAATTTAAATTGGACCATTTTCGATCAAATTCATCCATTTGACAAGTTTAGTCACGACTATCAAACTCCTATATTAATACCGAGAAGGTTGCTCGGAGTTGGTCGTCCTTTTTCCTCTACCCAATTTTTATCTGGACCCCATTTTCCTCTACCCAAAAGGAGGTCACAACACTAGCTTTCAAAAGTTGCGAGTTGTAAGGAGGAATCATCTCATTGATTATTCGTGAGGCCCACCTGATTCAACTGTGTCCAAATCCACACCAGAATACGTAGACCCGATACATGTTAGGACACACATTCGACCCCTCCACAAGACAGCCGACACATCTCATTGTCCCCATTCGCAAGCAAAAGCGAAGTGCTGTGCTGCGTCCGAATCAATCCGGCCAATTCAGTCCAGGGTGGCCTGAGCTATCATTGACCCATGAATTGGCCTGATGCAGCATATGCCAGTTTGCTCTGCACGAACCCAATGACTGGCCACAATCAATGAGGCTATGGGATGTGTCTTATACACTGCAAAGTGCTCCTGATGCATGATTCGAAAAGATCACTGTGAGATGCACCGGTTTCAATCACTTCCCATCTCGGACATTGTCTTGTCCAAAGAGGCAACTGATGGTACAGCTTTCCCCAGGAGCCAAAACCTCCCTAAAAACGTGAAGAACCACTACATGGTGCGAATGCCAATAGGAAAAGGGCACACAAATTAGAAATTTCTTGCTTTACATAAGTGATTCCATATATTAAATCATTTTCTCGGAGAAACAAAAAATGCAAATATACAAAACCTAAAGGGTGCGCGAGAGCGAAAAAGTAAAGGAAGTACATAGAGCAACTGTCCTAGTACTACATTAACATCGGAAGTTTTGGGTCAACAGTTCTGTTCCCTTTTTTTCCATCACCCCAGAAGCTAAAAGCATCGGTTCTATGTTAAAAGACGTCGCTGTGTACACTAAAGAATCAACGGCACCCCCTCTACTAAAGGAAGCTGCCCGGTGTCCTATTCACATGTGTGAAAAATTGCAGCACATAGAGAAATCGTAAGCAGCATCTTCAAGTGGTACCATTCGCGTAGTATGGAGCCAATGTGTTGGGGCGCAAGTTGACCCCGCCCGCTCTGACAGATACATTGGGGGATTTTATCAAGCTTTCCCTGCTCATGAGGTTGGAGTCGAGAAACACAACGATCACTGTAATGTCATCATGGAAATGGCGACGGACACCACGGTCAATCTTTTTCAAATCCGAGTACCTCATTTCTCTCTTCTTCGCCGCTTCTTGCAGAGCAGCTTTAACAAGCCTCCTCGCAATCCCCTGCCAAAGAGAAATCTGTTAGCTTTTGTCTTTTTGGCTAAATGAGAGATACTACTTGTTAACTTGCTCTCTGATAGACTTAAGTAGCTCTTAAGAAGCAAGTAGCAAGATCGGTCCTGGTTGTATTGTTTGTTCATCTGTCAGTTGTTTTCTTCTAATTCCTAGGAAGAAACTTCCACAAGAAGCAAATAAAAAAAATTGTTCTATCGAGTGCAAAATCTTCTCAAAGGTCAAATAACGAGCATAAAGCTAAGGCAGCTGAGAAAACTTCCATGTCAAGTGTAAGATTCACTCAAATGCCCTAGCAGCACTCGGGTAAACTTTCGTTGAACAACAGGACCTAAATTAAACTTAGTCCATACAAAGTTCATGTGCAGCCTCCTCTGTGCTTTCTGAATGAGTATATAATGATAATCAGATATACGTACATTGCGAGGATGATTTTGAACAATATCAACTGCTTCCTGGTTGCCAATGTGCTCCCATAGTCCATCAGATGCAAAGATAATGAATCGATCATGCGATTGCAATTGGTGCACTGAAATTGATGGTTCTGCACTTAATATTGGTCTTTTGAAAGGTTCACGAAGGCGAAACTTTGCATATAAAGGTTCTCTGTTAAACTCAGCCTTCTTCAAGTACACATCACCAATAGATCGTGAGATCTGCAAACAAGCAACGCGGTAGTTGTATCAAACTTTCAGATCCGTCACCTTACATACCTATATAGCGGCAAACACAGCATAAAGAAACAAAAATAAATAGCACTACAGAAACGGGACTCTAGTAAGCATGTGTTTGTAGTAGATCTGCTTCATATTTAAGGCCAAGATGGGTTTTCCAAGGCACCGCACTTGTAAGCCTGACAGGTAGGCAATTATAATCCAAGATTGCACTTGGTGCCATATCAGTACTTATAGAAGTCCACCAAAATTTGAGCACAAACTATTAAATCACAAAATTTTAGACCCTTTTTTGTCTAGGATCAATTGAGCAAGAAAGCTAGACAATCAACCAAAGCCCTTACACTATACAATTCATTTATTTTTTGAAGCCATCTCATTGTGTGCACAATCAATCAATCTATTGAAAAAGTGATGCAGAGCAAGATCCTGGTGACTTAAACAAAAAAGAACATCATGTGATCAGTGAGGTGGAACAGCAAAGCAAGAAATCTCAAGGATTTGAGAAAATAATTTTATCCACCATGTTCCATGCCACAAAAACATTACCTGAATAAGGCCCTTAACACGCCATACGTTATGCTTTAAAACAACGATCTGTGGATCATCAGGATGCGTCGAATGGAGTTCCTGTCTTATGGACTCTACGCAAGCATTGTGCTCTGTTGACAGCTGGATAGCTAAAACCTCCCCGGTTGCCTTGACAGCTCTCCCGAGAACAGCTCGTGAATCACCAAGGTTTGCAATGTAAAGTGTTCCACCAGAAATTATACCAGTAAGGCAGCAAGATCCAACTGCTGCAATCTGTGGTCTTGTTGGCCATAACTGGGTGACTATCGAAAGAAAACCCTCTTCAGTGGCTTGGTACGCCTTCCGTATCACATCAACAGACAGAGATTGATTCTCTGATGTAGACACTGGAAGTTGTATTGACACACAAATCAGTACCCAGTGCTGGAAGGTCAATATGAAACATGCAGGAAATCACATGTTGAATTCACTCATGCACTTTCAAACCCCCCCCCAAAAAAAAAAAAAAAAAAAAAAAAAAAAAAAAACGATTTACTAAGGCGCCCATTAGGGACATCAAGATTTCACAAAACACCTATCTGAATTTTTTCAGTTCAGTGAACTAGACCAATTCTTATTGCTGCCAGATTTAGGAGTATGAAACTTGATAGATTTTACTTAGCATCTGAATGCACCAACAAGAGCTGAAGGGCAAAGAAGCTCTTGGCTGCATATGCAAATGGCTGGACGCAGCATTTAATGACTATGTCATGCTTGTTTTCTGGCCAATTAGGTTGCATAGGAATCCTCTAGTCTTAACAGGCGACTGCTGGGTGAACAACCATGGAGAATGATCAACCTATTGGTTTTTCTAAGCTCAATGGTGTCCACATTGGAGAAATGAATAGCTAGAGGAGACATCAAATGAAAAGTCCAGTAGAGTTAAAGGACATACTCTTGAGATGTTGAAAGAGGTTATCAACAACATAGCGCGATGTCTCGGGTCCGCCGTGTCCATCATATATACCGACAAAAGTACCATAAGGTCCGGACTCATGCAAGCTCAAACACCCGGACTCAATCTGGCTATGATCCTCTATCAAAGCATTGGCCTGGACAACGGCCATTGAGAACTCACCAACTAGGTGTTGCCCCAAGTCCTTGTACCACAACAGCCCATCTTGGCGGCCTCCAGAGTCTGAACCGGCATGAACATATCGGTCTGACCTCGGCCGGAAACAGGACCTCAGAAAGTTCATCAACCCAGATAACATCCCTCATCTCACCCAACAACCTCCCCAGATTCTGCACATCTAGCAAGACTAGTTTCCCACTCTTTAAGCATCAAAGGTTCCTCTTCTTTCCAAGTCCTGATCACGTCAATAAATTCACACTGCAAGAGTAGCATAGCAACCATGTCATCATAGTCATAAACAAAAGGGATAATACCAACAACAGACCTCACCTTTCATTATACCTGCACTCTTGGATTTTAGAGAAAATAGAGGTATGCTTAGAGGTGTGTGAATGATATTTTAAAAAGATAAGAGGTAAATGGTCCTTGAATCAAAAGCGAGGAGTGTTTATGGTGCTTCCCCTAAGGAAATGATTGGTGATGACAAAATAAGAACCCTCCATACATCAATTGTAATCAGGTGAAATCAAATTGAACAGATCGATTGCAGACCCTCTTTTGACTTAGTATTCGTAAAATTCTCATAGCCATAATCTACTGGAACTCAAAGTAACTTAAAAGATTCTTCAGCCCACCTCAACACAAGGCATATGAACTGCAAGCGCACAACAAAGTCAGCAATGCAATCAAACTAGTAGGTCATCAATTGAGAAATTTTAGCTTGAGACGTCAAAGAAAAGTCCAAGATTGGATATTTTTGCTTCCATTTCAGCTGCAGCTGCAGATTAAGCGAACATAGAAAAAATCACAACCGGCAAAACACGCCTAATTTCCTCCGTCAAAGACGAAAGCGTGAGAAGAACAGCAGTTAAGGGACGAAAGAAGGAAAAAGGGAATCAACTGAAACCCCATAGGAGGAAAAGTAAAAACAGGTCAGGTTTTGACAAAAGAAAAAAGAAAAAAAGAAATGCAGAAGTCAAAGTCGCATTTTCTAGCTGGGGAAGAGTTTGGTCAGTCTCTAGGAAATCCAGAAGGTCTTGACTCTCTAGACAGGGGAAACGAAGAAAACAAGAACCCCCACTGATTCAGAAATCTCCAAGAACGAATACTGATCACCATCATCTTCCCAGCTCCCTACTTTTCCAAGCAGTGCCAAGAAAAGGGCAGAAAGACGAAAACAAGGAAGAAAGCAGAAACCACAACATACCCAGAATTCATCGGTCCATCAAAAGCCACTCCAGAGAAGGAAAACGGGAGAGGAGACCATGGGGAGCCCAGATCTTGCAGATCCACCAAAAACAAGAGAGAGAAAATGGATATGGATTCTTGGTATTTGCTCCTCCAGAGAGAGAGAGAGAGAGAGAGAAAGAGAGTCTAGTGAGGAAAGTATAAAAGAAGGGAACGAAGAGAACCAACCGTGCTCCAAGAACCCAAGCAGCCAAGCCCACGATGGACTTCAGGACATGGGAATGGAGAGAGGCAAGTGAGTAGATTAGACAGCAGAGCAGAGGTCAAGCTACGGGCTCCACGCCAACTATGGTGATGGTGGAGGAGGGGGATGAGGAGAGGGGGAATCCGCGGATAGATAGAGTCAATGATGTTATCTAGACTTCACTCAATACCAAAGAATGTGAACATTTTCGGCCCCCTCACTGATGGTCACTAAGGTCAAAAAGTATAGAGGGAGGAGAAAATGTTTATTTAGGAAGTGTTCGAGAAGACGACTTTGGGATTTATCATGAATTTTGATGATTCTATAGTAAGTTTCTAGTCCCACCGTCGTTCTGATACTGACGTGAGCCAATACTCGAGCAGGTGATTAGAACCGTAAGACCACTTGTAATCTCTAGATTATAGGATAAGATAAGATAGGATGGGATATGACAAGATGTAATAAAAGTCAATTAGGCGTACTTGTTTGTTTATTCCTTTTTTTTTTTTTTTTGGGTAATCCATCATGTGTAAAGTTGAATGTAGAGATCTCTTATCAAATCAAAGAATCACAGGTATACAAAAGTGTAGGAAAAGGTCCTAGAGAAGAAAATCAAATAAGTTAGCATATTTTATTAAGGAAGTTTCGATTGTCAAAACAATGATCATAACGAGAAAAATCGTTTAGTAATAATTACGTCCTGAGTAGGATAGGATGATAAGATGAGATAAATAATATCCCTCCAACGTTTTTACCTCCCCATCATTTGTTTGGAAAACTGCTAAATATAAAATTGGACATAGACATAACTGATCAAATGAATAATTAAAAAAAAAAAGAAATATAAAATATGATAAGAAAAAAATTAAATAAAAATAACATTCAAGAAACTTAGAACAACTATGTGACCTTCATGACGGCAAACATCACCCATGTCGTACGACAATCATTATGGTGTTAATCGTCGCAAATCTAAGTTCGCCACCACCGCAAATTAAAGAGGAGCGAACGAGTGATGATGTTGGAGGTCGTTGCTTCTAGGATACCTCGACCATCGCGAGGTAATCGTGCTGCCAAGCCTAACCGATTGAGCGATATAGAGAGAGAGGTACGACTATGGTGGAATGATGGCCAGGCAACGCTCGCCATGGTGGCGAGCATCTATCATGTTATAGACAAGAAAATTATTCAAACAATCTTAAATTTATTACACTTTTATCATCTCAATCCTAAATTTTTTAATTTTGTCAATTGAGTTATAAATATTTTCGTATTTTGCCAATTGAATCTATTCAACTAATTTTGACTAAAATCATTGGCGTGGACACCGATCATTTTATGTGACACGACTAGTACTGACGTGAAAATTTTTCAATAATATTTTAATAATTTCAAATTATTTTTTCTTCTTTTTCATTTCATTTTTTCACCCTTCTTCCTCCTACCTTGCCCTCATAGGCCTTGGGCGAGCCTTCCTAGCCCTTAGCGAGGTTGGCCTCATCAAGGGCGAGGGAGGCTCACATTCGCCAATGGCTAATGAGAGCAAGCTTCGCCAAAGGCTAGCGAGGTTGACCTCACTGACGCTCACCTTTAGTCAACCACTGAGGCCCAACTACCAGCCAAAGGAGGAAGAATGGGAAGGGAAAAAAAAAAAAAAAAAAATAAATAATTTTAATAAACATTATTTAAAATTGTCTATGTTAGCGACGGGCATGCCACGTAATATGGCTAGCAACCAAGTTAGCGATTATGGCCAAAAGTAGTCAGATGGCCCTAATTGGCGGGGGTGAAAAGGTTTAGATTTAAATTAGTAAAATTTAAAGATTTATGACAGAATTGGTAGAAGTGTAATATATTTAAGACTTTTTGGACAATTTTCCTAATTGTAGACCACTGGTGTGGAGATAGGCTTACTATGGTCACCAAATGGCTAATGTCTCTTTCTCTCTTCTTGACTCTAGTATCAGTATCTGATGAGCCCTGCCTATGGTAGTTGATTCTCTCCATATCAAAGACATATTATACTTCAAAATCTGCGGATCAAGCTCGAGCTAGCTTAACTTGAGCTTTAGCCAAGTTGCGAGCAAAATTTATTTTAGAAAACAATGCTAAATTGAGCTTAGGCTCAATTTAAATAGGTCCTAATCTCTCAGATGAATATTCCATCTATTTTTTTTTTCGCCTTTCATTTAATTGTATTTGACAAGGTTACAAACTATGTAAGATCCTGCTTACAGGCCTCACCGTAAATCTGCAAAAACTTAAACCTTGAATAAACCTTGACTTAAATCCAATCATGTGAAGTATACTCAGTATTTATACTGTCAATCTCACATGCAAATGATCTGAGGCATCACAAGAGGACACCAGAGAGAACATGAACTAATTCAATTAGTTTTAGAATATTTTTGAACCTTGAACTAAAGGTGGTATTATAAAAGGAAATAGAGTTGTGGAATAAGGTAAAATGAATCGCTTGGGTTGCAAGAAATTCTAAGAGGCTTTTGAGAAGACAATGCTGGGAGAAGATCAAACTATACACATTAGCTTTTCCGCAAGGGCATGTCGTATGAAATGGATTTCCAAGGATCACGATGAGGAAGTAAGTCTTGAAGAATTTTTGTAGAAAAAAGTGTTTAGATAGACTTATGGAAACAATGATTCTTATTGCATAGGAAGGAGGACATTAGAGAAGTGCTAAAAATTATATATGACACTTACTTTAATGTCAAATCTTTTTTGTCGGATCACTTGAATGCTACTTTTTTTAGAACAACAATTACTTAAGTGTTAAATCCAATATGAGTCATCGGAAATTTAAATTAATTTCTCAATCTTACATGGTTCACCAGCGTGTCCAATTAGCATATAGTTTCTAAACAACATTGTCTAAAAGTTATAAATAATGATCGTTTGAAGGTCAAATTTTGTTTAAAGTGATCACTTCAGTAATGGTCATTGAGTTACACGTGTGAGTTGTGTTAAAAATGCCCCACATCGGAGAATTAGTGTTGCGTGGAATAATTAATATATTGAAATTAGTCTTTAACTTATTAGCTTCATGTTTTTAGTGAAGATTGGTTTAATTGAATATGTTGATAGACTCAGACTTGAGCTCTCCCTTAGAGATCTCCCCTCGGTAAAAGTATTAAATTTCTACTATGAGCTTCCAACAATGACATGGCCACTTCGAATTCAAAGATGATGAACAAAACGCATGGCAGGACAATAATCACATACAATATGACATATCAATCGCGATCAAAACATGACAAGAAAATGACATGGCATAACACTAATCACATCCAACATAATGTAGCAATTTTGAAATTTAAAAACACGACTTGAAAAATACATGACATAACAACACTCACATGCTACGTGACATAGCAAATTAGGAATTCAAAACATCAAGAAAGTAAAATGATATGGTAATAATCACATGTAACCTGGCAATAAGCACATGAAGTTGGACATTACAAATTCAAAAAACGACAAGAAAATGACATGAAACATGACTTGACAAATTCGAATTCAAACATGATATGACAATCACACATAGGGAAAAAGTGTCAAGAAAAATCTTAAACTTATTGCATTGATGTCAATTTAATTCTAAACCCTTTGACTTGATGCCAATGCAATCCTAAACTATTTAATGGTACCAATTTAGTCTTAAACCTTTGGAAATAGTGTCAATATAGTCTTAAACCTTTTGACTTGGTGTTTATTTAGTCATTCCGACTAACTTTGGCCAAATATTGCCGACATGGATGCTGGCCAGCTTACGTCTTACCGCTGGCACTAATGTAGACTATTTTTTAATAATATTTTAATATTTTTTCGATTTTTATTATTTTTTCTAATTTTTTTTCTCTCCTTCCTTTCTTTTTCCTATAGGCGGTGGCTGGCTACTGGCTATATGTGATGGTTGGGTGGGTTGGCCTCACCTGGCTAGGGCGAGGACGAGCCTCGCCAATGGTCGACATAGCCAAATCTAGTTTGGACAATGCTGACCATCACCTAGGTGATGGTAGCCTAGGCGAAGGGAGCCCTTGCCGACCGTCCCTTTGATCGAGCGAAGATGACCTAGCAAGATTGCCTTGCCTTAGGTGTGGCTAACCCTCGTCGGGGCTTGACCTCACCCCGGCTAGGCTAGGCTAGCTCACCCAGCCATCACCTATGGCCGACCATCGCCTAAAGGAAAAAAAAAGAAAAGAGAGAAAAAAAAAGAGGAAAGAAAACATAAAACATAAAAAATTTTAAAAAAATAATATATTATAAAAATATTATAAAAAATTGTCCATATTAGCTTTGATAGTGCCATGTAAATTGGCCGACAATCACGCCAGCAATTTTTAGCCAAAATCAATCAAAAGGACTAAATTAGCATCAAATCAAAATATTTAGGGCTAAATTAGCACTAGTTCAAAATGTTTAAGGTTAAATTGACACCATTAAAAGATTCAGGACTAAATTAGCACCAAGTCAAAAAGTTTAAAACTAAATTTGTGTTAATGCAATATGTTTAGGATTTTTTTGACATTTTTCCCATCACACATATAACATGGCATGGCAAATTCAAAAATAGAAACATAACAAGAAAATTATTGGACATGACAATAATCACATGAAAAGATTGTACTACCCTCACTTTGATGCTATAATTTTTCAAGCGATAGATTAAGTATCAAAACATCTAAAATTCGATCATTCAAGTGTCATCAGCCACTTATGTTACTACATATGACATTGAACAAACAATGTGATGGGTCATCGTGCTCGAGATGTCAACACTCAAATTATAGAAAATGCAACATTATTTGGCACCATGAGTTCTCTTATATCACTCGATTTTGCATGTCTGTCCTCTCTACGGAGGGACAATTTGACAAAACAAAAAGATCTACCATTGGGACAAGATTTGCAGCTTTTGTAACTGACCACAATTGAATGTTTTATTGGCACTGTGAAGTAAAAGAGGAAGGTTTGACAAGAAAAAACATTTGATTTTTCTTGGGTCAAAACTGAAAAGTCCATTATACTCAGTACGTTTATCAACTTCTACCTCCAAAGGGGGGAAGGAATATGAAGAAGAAACGATGTTCCAACTGAAGTCATCGGGCAACGCCATGAGAAAGTGAATAAGACATTGGAGATCTCAACGGGAATCGTGCATAATAGCTCATTGTCGGATTCCCCCACCAGTTCAGAGATTGTCAGTCGAGCACGTTTCAGCAACATATTGTCCAGTATCTAATCCATCCTTTGGTCGTGGCCTAGCGTTGATGCCGGTAAGCAAGATCACTAAGAGGACGCCGCGAGCAAGCAGGTCCGAAACTTCTTTAGCTGTTTCAAATCCAGAAGTGAAGGAGGATGGACGGTCCAAAAGCATTATCATGCCTTCGGAAGATGATGTGGTGACTTTTCCTATCACAATCAACAAGCCATCTCGAGAATATTCCACCGTAATGACATTTTGGTTCTAGTGTGGTTTCGCATTCTTTGACGATTGCTTTGATAACAAGTCAGTGAGAGATGAAAAAATCTTAAATTTTTTAATCTGTTGAAATACATAATATTAATATGTAATGAATATGTATGATTGGGACCCTTATATTAATATATTTCAATCTAGACTCTTGACAATACTTAATTACTTTTATAAAGACATATCACGCAACCCTAATTGCGTCAAGCCTCCGTAAACACCATGTCATAACCTTCTCTCTGACTTTCAAATTAACACAATATTAGAGTGAGTTGTCCTAAGTTTAAATTTTTCAAGGCCCCTTATTTGCCTCTCTTATTATATATTTCCATGTTTAATCTTAGGCCAAAGTCTAGCCTACGTGTGAGAGAGTGTGTTAGAATATTTAAACAGTAGATCATGCTTTTATCTAATAACATAAATTTTTAAAGCGGTCATAGTGGTTTGACAAAATTTTACACATAATACAAGCAACATTCGATCATACATATTAACGTCAAACTAATGTGGAAAGACTCTCAACAACATGAATCTAGATATAATGGCAATTATATACAGGATATACAAGAGATTTCGAACATGCTTGTGATTCGATCAATCACATCACTCAACTGTCAAGATGGCAAAATACCTATCTGAACATCAATTAATAAAAGTTGTCTCTTTTCTGTGGCCATGGCGATTACGGAAAAAGTTGGTTTAGCTTTGTCTCGAGGAAGTTGCCTCGTCTAGTTTAAACGGAACCATAGTTATACCAACGGAACCCGCTGCACGTGTAGGGATGGCACGAACTATAAGACTCAGCTTCTAGAATGTCCATGCACCTCGTTTCATCTCCACAAGTACCTTCCCATCAACGAGAAGGAACAGAAGCTGCTGAGCACAGACGAAAGTTGCCATGAGCTCCCCTCGTTCTTATCATGTGCCCATCCCGGTGATCTGCAAATCCAAGATCAGCCAAAGGTAACGAGGTCGTCCTCGTGTGATTGGACCGTTTTGTGATGTTGCCGACCCTTTTGTTATACCTAATACGCACGCTCATAAATTAGGTCAACTCTGACAAAAATGAAATGACCATCTCATTCTCATTTATGACATTATGAACTGTCATGGCGATCTTATTCATTTATCTATCAGAAAGGAGATACAGCAAACTCGCCTTTTTTGGTGGCCGGCAAAGATGGCGACAATAATTTTTAAAGCATGATGCTATTAAACTCCTGTTTGATAAGCTGGTCTTTTTCTCCTTGATATGCCGTTAGAATGTATACGGGGAAAATTATCAAGAATATAATAAATTTATTGTATTTATATCAATTCAATTATATACATTTCAATACGATCTTGATAACTTATAAATATAATTTATCCGGCTAATATTGACTAGAAATCGCTAACGTAGACTCGCTAACTAGCATGGCATGACAACACTAATATGGATAATGTTTGAAATTTTTTCTGAATTTTTTCCTTTTTATTCTTTCCCTTTTCTTTTCGCAAGTAACCAATCACCAGCCATCGATCACAAGTGATGGTCGGCTTCACTTAGGCGAGGGTTGCTGGTGCTCACCCTCACCCAAGTAATTTCAATCCTTGGGAGCCATTGCTTGCGGCTGATGACTGGCCACCGGCGAAAAGAGGGGGAAAAATAGAGAAATAAAAACTTTAAAAAATTATAAAAATTATCTACATTAGTACCATTTATTTTTATTAGTTGTGTCGCGTAAGATAGATGGTGCTCATGTTAATGTTTCTGTCCTAAACTGGTTAAATGGGTTAAATTAACAAATCGTCAAAATATTTATAATTTTTATTTATTTAAAATTGAAATAGTACAAGTACAATAAATTTAGACTTTCTTAATAATTTTCCTAATTATGTATATATGCTCTCTTGGCCATAACTTCGTTCACGCACGCCTCACCAGATCTTACGTTGACGTAGAGAGGCCAACAAATGTTATTATCGCTGCAATTTACGTTCATTTTCTTATTGAATAAATAAATACTTTCCAGTCTCATGTATAAGATAAGAGTCAAAATTTCGATGGACAACCCAAGTTAGTAGACGTCTTCAATTGAGATGACGTACGAACCTAATCATTATTGTCAGAGTAAATCAAATCAATCATGGGTTCACAAACGATGCGAATCGCAAGAGATTAAAAAGAAACCAAAATTTTCCCTCGCTATATGGAGCTTTATCTGCCATACGTTTCATGTAAAGACGAGTACTTACAAAAGAATTCTGCCCATGCTCCTGTATGTCCCCTTGGGTCACCGGTCATGTCCCATCCTTTTGGCTATTTCCTATGAAAAGCTACCAATGAACCGACTTTGTCCTCTCCAATTAATTGGTGGGATCCAAGCTCCATCCAAGATGTACCTACAGAACAAATTAAATTTCTGCATTTCACGACAGTCCAATTCGGTTATTATTTATAAACATATGATTGGTCCAAGCTCATCTTTGTGTAACCCTATCAATTTTCTCGCGACATAACCTCTCGAATACTTACATTTTGCGAAGTTTCTATAAACTATAGTGGGGCACTATTATACGGGATTCAATTATTTTGAAAGGGCAACCAATAAGACATAGATAAATCACCATTGAAATGTCCCTTTACCTAAATATTTTCGAGAGATCTCTGAGTTCTAAGATTGGGATTTGGCGAGTGTCCCACTTATTAGATGGGGTTGAATGGACGTCCCAGGAGCCGTGCGAAACCCACGTGAACGCAGAGAGAATTTGGCTCCGAACCTACTGGCACTTGCCCTGTGGAAAGTGGATGATAGAGCCCTACATTTAAATGAGAGAACCAGAACAGCTTGCAAGCGATGACGGTGACGCCATTCTCGAACATCGCGACTTGATGCTTCAACAAGCGTGATCGTTGATTCTAGGGTTCTTGTTTGGAGCATCGCCAGGGGGTGAAGGACAAAAGGCCGACTTGATTCGATGAGATCGATTAGGATCTATGGTAGGCTCAGATTGTTAACGCTCCATGAAAAAGATAAAAAGTCAAGAACAATAACGGCATCGAGTCACTTAAGCAATGAGAAGTCTTGTCGGATTAGATAAATTGGCTTGTAAAGATTCGACTGGTTAAAGTTAGAAATAATGATACATATGAACTTTAAAATTTTGACCTAATATTTATTAGGACTCTTAAACTTTTAATTTGTTTAATGTGATTTATGAATTGTATTCCAATATAACTCACCCGTGGGCAGCCGCGTTGGTGTTCGTTCTCTCCTGCAACGTTGCGGTGAGAGTTCGAATTCCCGTGTTGTTATCGCGATTTAAATGGGGGCCCTAGCGATGGGATGCTGGGCTAGTCTCCCCCGAAGTTTTATGTCTAAATACTGGCTTGCGGCGAGACCCAACGGTGCTACCGAGCACCGGAGGTTCATGTGACCCCGATTAGCGTAAGCGAAAGGGGGCTTCGGCGGTTCCTCGGTTACCAAAAAAAAAAAAAAAAACTGTACTCCAATATATAAAGTGATCTCTAAACTTTTAATTTACTCAATGTAATCCTTAAAATTTTTAGTATATGTTCAATTTAGTCATTGAACTATATGAAAATGCACAATATCGTCCTTTCATCAATTCAAATTTAGGGATAATATTGAAGATTTTCATATACTTTATGGACAATATTACATATTATGGAAAAGTTTAGGGATTACATCAAACAAATTAAAAGTTCAAGGAGTTTATGGATAATTTATAGAGGTGAACATTTGTCCAAGGTCACCCACCCCGTGGTGGGTGAGTTGGTTAGGGCACACACTAGCCAATTCGATTCCCCTCCTCGTCACGTTGCGTGACTTAAGTGGGGTGCCGTGAGAGGTGAGTCCCTGCGCTAGTATTCTCCCGGGTTTACGTCGCCGGTTGCTGGCTGTACGGCGATTCCCGAGTTGCCAATAATAAAAAAAAATCGGTCCAAGGTCAACCCTACCGGTCCTGGTCGGATTCTCAAGAGAATTGGGTCGATTAAACAGTGTCCTCCTCCTCCAATACTCTTGTTCTTCTTTCTTTTTTATCCTATTCAACCTCGCCTTGCTCGTTGTGCGATTCCTGCCCTGCTCGGTGCTCACTACTCAATGCTCATGCTACTCACCTCTCGACGCTTGGCCCACTGGCCGCTTGATGCTTGATGATCGCCTCGATTGCCACCCAACAATTGCGCAGGTCGCCACTTGATGCTTGCCGTGTGCCTTTCTTCGCTGGCCTCGCTTGTTGTCGAGTAAATCAGAAGGAAGTAGAGCCCTAATTAGAAACCATTTTCACTTGCAAGCAATGCTTGCTATTCGCCGCTCATCTCGTGGCTTGCCTCTGTTTTCTCACTTCACGATCGGCCCTCGTCTTGCGGCTCACTCGTGTTGATGGATATGTAATTTAAAATGATAGGCTTGTCTTTTTAGGGAATATAAAAAATGAAAAAAATTATCAATTGATCTCGGGTTAACCCTCGAACTAGACCAAACCTATAGGGTTGGTCTAATCTTCAGTCCTAGACTCAACTGGGTTGGTCTTCGATCTCAAAAATTGAGAATCAATATCATGCGAATTGGTATCTGGGTTAAGTGTTGGATCGATCCAATCCGGACCATGATCACCCTTAACAATTTATGTCATTTTTCCCTAAAATTATGCATTACAACTTGCATCAAAGAGATAAGTCATATATGTGTGCTTCATATTTCGACCCCTGACTTGTCAAGGTTCAATGCTAGATTAATTTATCTTATACTTGCTTCAATAGTGAGTTGATTTGGACTGGGAGACTTCGAGCGAGGACAACCTCTCGAAGGTAAGTCACATATCTCGTGTGTCTTTTCCAAGCCGATATGCCTCATCTCTCTCAACCACCGTGACTCTTACAAGATATGGTTATCAAATCTCTTGGATGGAACCCCTCAAGACCATCATCCCAAAGCGAGAGTATGAAACCAATGAACTTAGTCTTGATTTAACATTTGGAGCAGCACAGGTCAGTTGCACGATCCCCACTGCATTCAATTCAGGACAACAATGTGGTGATGATTATGAATTATTTGTACTTATCAAGTGCACGATGGTACATCAATAATTGTAGAAAATGATTGACAGATGGAGAGCCCGAAAGGGTTTTCCTTAGCAAGTCTAAAAATCAAAGGTCTTAGGATATTTCTGCTTGTTAGAATCAAAGGTCTTATCGTCGTATAACAAATCAAGTCATCGATTAGGTTTGATATGTATTATTTAGAAGAAAATGATTTTAGGTTTACTTAACTTAAACACTTTATATAGTTTTCTTATTTGAAAAGTCACTTATAATTTATCACATCACCTAGTAAATTGATTTTATAAATCGATCTTACGATACTTAGGGCTTCATGCTTCCACATAGAGAATCCAACTTCATGTGAAAAATGTAAGACCCTGTTATCTTTGCTGTTGAGATGTAACGTGAGCCTTGGATGTGGAGTGCTCATCATTTTGCGTGAGGTGAGTGGTCGAATTCCATTGACGCGAAGCATCGCAATGAATTGAATCTCAGATTCGATAAGGACATGCCAAGATGCAATGAACCCCAGGGTGGGTCCTCTTGATGTCACAGCTTTATGTGGTAAAAACAAAGGCATTGGGTCCTCCCAAATTCACTTGTTTGGTAAATTATGGAAGGAAGGAGGAAAGAGGTGAAGATGCATGTATGGGCCGAATGGCTTAGAATCATTAGATGCTGGTGAAGAAATCACGGAAACGTGGAGCAATAAGAAGGGATCGCACATGAATTCTGGTAATCGTCAAGGAAGTTCCCAGGAGTGCATATAGAAAGAACTTGTAGGAAGAAGACACGCTCAAGTTATGCCAAAACACTGTGTTTCGATTTTGATTTTTTAGCGTTAGAATTAAGCTTGTAATTCATAACGAGTGTTGTGAAAACCAATGTAGTGTTCTTTTCAACTTTTCCATTTGAGTGTCGATGTCTTTGTAACATTTTAATAATTTCAAATCTGGTTACGTCGGTTTTCCATAGATTTTCATGATGAGTGTACTTTGTTCCCCTTTAATTACATGTTTTCCTAAGCTAAAGAAAACATAAAAGTTTTTTATGAAACGAACTTGAATAAAAATTACTAAAAAATCACGAAGATCGAGTAATAGAATCTTGACAAATACACAAGATGAGCACAAAATAAAAGATTTTTTTTTTTTTTACAGAATGAACTCGAATAAAAGATACTAACAAATCACAAAAATCTAGTGATATAATCTTGACAAACAACACGAGATAAGAAAAATTTATTAACACGAAGATTGAGTGATTGAATCTTGACAAATAACACAAGATGATCACAAAATAAAAGTTTTTTATGAAACGAATTGAATAAAAATTACTAACAAATCATGAAGATCAAGTGATAGAATCTTGATAAATAACACAAGATGAGCACAAAAATTCAACTGATCATTCATACTCTCCAAACAATATGAATCTCTCAAACTTGTGAACACCTCATCCCAAAGCACACGTCATAAGGAAAAAAGTAAAGTAAAAGGAGGAAAGATTAAAAAAAAAAAAAAAGGCGGGAGGTAAGCAACGAAAACCAGCAATTACCACGCCTATGGTATTTAAAACCTTCTAGTAACCTTTTTCATTAAATAACCTTACTTTTTCCTAATTATGGAGGGGAGAAGAGTTGAAAGTCAATGGAGAGGCCAATTAATACCTAACTAAAGTTAAAACTGTCGTTGCAACATCATTAAGAAAGAGAAAGCGAGTGGATAAAACCCTTCCCTCTTTCTATAACTTGTGGGAATGACATTGGACGAATGCTTCATTCAAGATCATAAAGTCCACAAGTCAAAATTTGCATAATGGCATCATCCTCTAAGCAATACCTAATTAAAGTTAAAACTATCATTAAAAAGAACCATTTAGAAAGAAAGAAGCGAGTGGGTTAAAGCATTCCTCGCTCGCTTGTTGGAATGACATTGGGCGGACGCTTCATGCAAGGCAATGAAAGTCTACAAGTCAAGTTCTGTATAATGGCATGATGAAGTGAGGATTGGGTCCATCTTCCATTTGGAATCTATTTGGACAGTTTTAGGTCAATTTCACATCAATTTGACCAAAGGGTTTTCGAGTGTCGGCCTCCACCATTTAGGTTACTAGTTAGCTTCGGAGAAATTGTTCAATGAGTTATAAACCTATTATATGGATGCTAATGATTTTTAGGATTAAATTGACAAAATTTATCTAAAAAAATTTAAAATTTTATTAACATCCATGCAAAGGGTCTAGAACTGATTGGATAATTTTTCCGGTTAGATTCATCTTCTTTCATTTTTATCCCTTCACATATGTTATCATTGTATTTTTGATGTAGAAATTCTCTCCCTCCCTCCCTTCCTCCCTGCTTATACTAAATATTCGATTCTTTTAAGAAAGATATGTTAACTTTATGTCTTGTATTGATTTTAGGTCATCATACAAAGGCACTTTTTAGACTATAAATTCACTTAATGAAACCTACTTTAATATGGTCATCGAGGACGCATGATGTGCCTTACTGATCCGATGAGCTGGATAAAACACGAGAGATAAAACTCAAGGAGGCGGTCCAAGCACGATGTCACTTGCACCATTCACTTGGTAATTAATGTTTGATGATGCGGGTGATTGGAGCCCTTTGGTTGGTCCAAATACGATGCAAGGTATAAATGGGGAATCTCTTTATTGGTCACTATGCGAGTTAGGTTATATGATGAAAAAGCTAACCCCTTACTCAATTTGAAAAAGTAATTGGCGAATCAAATGAAATCGCTCTTCAATGCGGGAAAATGGGCAACTGTCCTCGCCATAATGGATAAAAAGTTACATACATGGATACATGTATATTATATATGCAATTATGCATTTAGATATGACCGATTTAGTAAAAAAAAAAAAAATTGACACCCACTCGCAAGATGTTCTCTGGACAATTTCTTTTATCTAACATCTTGGGGGCCCAAAGATATTAAAATCGCACGACCGTCCAAAGCAACTTTCCCTGGTTAATAAAAAAGTTCTTGAATATTATTGTTTCCCTAGAAAAAATTTATATATATATATACATTGGATTAGAGCAAGGACTCTTTCATCAGCCTCCAACCTTTGGCCGTCCCTAAAACGTCGCGTTTCGTCCCCACTTTTGTAATGGATGCTCGTTCGATTGGTCAGAGTAATCGTCCCCAGATCCCACCTCTCCCCAGTGAAAAGGAGGAAGAAAATTATATGCTACTTTTATCAAAATTACAATTGAATAATGCACGCTTCCTATGTTGAAGATAAGACCAAACCAAAGTCGTGTACTCCCTCGTATCTAATAAAGAAGAAAAGGAAGTTAGATAGGATATGCGGTTTATTAGGGTTCCCAAGATTCCATCCGTCATCTTGATCACCATGGTAAGTGCTAAATTAAATTATTTTTGATAAAGTTTCACGATCATTTGCTCAGTGGAGACAAAATCAAACGAAAGCGTATCTAATCATGTATGAGGTATATGTGAGGTGGATACAACAATTTTTCCTCATTAAAAAGAAGGGCATGACAAGTTTCGCAAAAGGGTCATTTGAGAAAAGTGATGTTTATCTTTGAATATTAAAAATAAAAAATAAAAGGTTGTTCGATAATAATTGAAAATCAACAGCCTAATATGATTAATTTCTTAACAGAGCTTAGGATAATGATTATTATTGGTAGGTGTCAGCAGGCGCATTTAGCAAGATTCTAGTTGTCATCAATTGTTTTATTTATCCATTTATTGAATGGATTATGTAAATCTTCTTTTACTCACCAATTGAATCTCTTTATAAGTTAATGTCCATTAAGGCTACTAAGCGACCTTACTTTCCGTTATCAAATAAGTCCTAAGTTTGTGCAAGCGTAGCTCAATTATTGCTCGCTTAATCAACCGGTTGACGTTTAGAGAAAGCTGTGTGAACTAGTCATGCAATTTTCCATTGATGTCGTCACCCCAAGCACGAGCTCGGAACATGTTTCATGCTCTTCTTTGATCAAAGGCACCGTCGTTGACGTCTTCGACAGTGATGTCCATATTGTTGAGCTCACTGTAATGTGGTCAAAGATGAATGTAGACGCGAAGCCATTCTCGTGCCAAAGGGTGCTCCCCATCGACCTAAAGCTCAACGTCAGAATTGACTCGAGAAAAGAACAGTCTCCTTGTTACTTAATTTGTTTCCCTTTAATCTATTAACCAGGCAGGCGAGGGGATACATACTAGTTGTTAATTGCAATCGCGAATGCGTCGAACCTTTGTTTTTCTCCAACCGATGTGCTTTGACTGGAGTCCGATGAATTTTCGGGCGAAATGCTTGTGTTAGGCCGACTAGGAGGCGATGACCCGGAAAATTGGCCATGTGTTGGCAACGTCTGTATTACACTGGATGATTGGCCATATTCCGGCCAGAGTTCATCAACTGCAAAGAAACAAAGGCTCAGTGCATCGGGAGATTGAAAATTGAAGTTCAGCGACCGGATCGTGAAATCTACTAACGTCTAGGGACCATGGATGAAAATTGCCCACCCATTTTTGTGTTGCTTAACAATTCGAAGACAATTCATTTCATTTTGGAGAGGAGCATGCAGCGTATGCAACCGCAGACACTTGTTGACTGCGTGCCATTTTCAAATCCATTATGCATGAATCTGGTGGGTCCTTAGCCCGGGGATGGTGGACCTCGAGCACCGTGCGCCGTGCACCTGTGCACGACAAGGAAAGAGAGCCTCCGGGCTATAGCCGCCGAGGATCTGCTAATACTTAAGTTAGAATAAGACTAGAGGGTAGAGTGTAAAGGAGATAAGGCTAGATAGGCAAGTGCCGGCATCGAGTATCTATAGTTTCCCGGACTTAAGCTTTTGGGCCTAGCCCTTTGAGAGAAGTTTTATATATGATGGGCCCATTTCATGACCCTGGGTTGATCATGGGCTTTTCCATAACATATAAGTTGGAACTTGTTTCATTAGGGGAACTTTTGTCTTTGTTCTTTGTTTCCCTTGACAACGAAGGTAGCCGGTGACCAAGCTTCTGGGAATCAGGGCTTTGAATGAAAGCATAAAATTATATACCAATTTGGTTCGGGTGGGTCATTTCAGACTTGAAATCAGGAATCATATTGAGACTTAGGTTCCAATAGGTTCCAACAAATTGGAATTGAGTATCAGACCAGTTCTCATGGAAATCGCCCTAACCAGTTAGTTCGGTCCGATTTTGTGATTTAGTCCGGTTTGGGCAGTTCTAATTCTTTTGGACACCCCTAGGGTTTTGCACGTCCTAACTTCATGCTTTTGAAGAAACATCGTACGAAGAAAGCGGTTCATGTTATATTGTCGAAGATAAAGGCCAGCTTTTCGTTTTCCCCTGTGCCAAGCATGAAACGTGAAGATCCGTCCTGTGAAATGTATTGAAGCCTGTTTTGTACAAGAGGAAGAGTCTGTACAGTCCATACAGCTTATCAAAAGAGAGTCTACGGCTTTTGAGGTCTTCCCGTACAATGAGACTCGGTTTATTCTTTGAATGTCCCCCTTTTATGATTTTTCAGTCGTATATTCAAGTTGATGAACGGTTTCTTAGAGGAAGAAAAAAGACTGGTCTGCAGATATGTAAGACTGCGGAATTGTAGTACCAAGATGGCCATTGCCTTGAGAACCTCCATTGACGCCGTTCATCTACAGAGGTTGATTATCCAGTTTCCAACCTCAACAGCAGACGGAATATAAACCACTACTTATTGAGAGTCAACACTGATTAGTTTAGCCAGATTGAGCAACAAAGGAACACAGAGACAGATGAAAATCAGCTCAGACAAAACTCGTGCTGGGTTGAACAAGAAAAAACCAGTCATGATCCATTAGATATCCTACAGCACCAGCCCTTGGCCAAAGCCAGGCATGTAACTAGTGAAAATGTGTACAAAAAGGAGGTAGTTTGCCATTATCTTACGAGATTGGGTAGAGCAGAGCGACGGGAAAGAGAGACTTTTCCAAGAGAGAACTTTACCAGCTGGCCCTTGGTAAGTGAACTATTCGAAAAAAGGATTATGTTGAGTGAGGGAAGCTTGGCAAGAGCCAAATGGGAGATGATGGATGTGAAGATATGCATAGCAAGGTGCATAAGTGATCAGAAGGATGAATGTCCCATACAGATGTACTCTCTAGATGAATATATGAGGACTTCCAATTGTTTCGGCGAGGTTGCTACCATACAGGGAACAAAAGCAACGGTGCAGAAAGCAGAGGCGTGTCCTTTCGTTACAAGGAAAAGCAAATTGGAGGGAGAGGTCAATGGACCCTAACTGGCCATTCTCAGAAGCAAAGAGATGATAAATGACATATGAAGCAGAAAACATGCAGGCACAAAGGACTGTGGATTGAACGATAAGTAAAGACAAGCAAAAATCATCAAGTAAATGTACTGGCAATAAATGCAAGCTGACGAGTGAATAACTTGACATGATGTCAACTCTACGAATCATGACCCCTAATATGGATTCTATCACCAGAATCTCGCAGCACAAATGATTTAATTGACTATTTATTAAGGGACTGAGGTACTCTGAGGTCAAACTCAAGGCTTGAGAACTAGTCCAGGCAAATGGTATTCTGGAAGGCAATCCCTCTCTGCCCTGACTGCCACCAAAGGCTGAGATGAGATTTCAAATAAAAATAGGGTTTCATGTTGATGACTTAACTTCCATAACTACTGCTGACCTCCTCAACCAAATTCATGATCTTACGCTTTCGTTAATTTGTTATCATCATGAAGCACCAGCCATCACAAAGCTGCACCCAAATTCACCTGGTTCCAACACGTAGAATCTATATTGAATCACAATTAGCAAGGTCTACAATGTGATTCTTGTATATAAATAAACCCTTTGTCAAGCACACTTGGATCGCTCTCTCCCTTCTCTCTTCTCTTTTGTATTCTTCTCTCTGCATGCTGACATTTCCAAGTCAAAACAGAACAAGAGCAGATGACTCCAAGAGGCACCTAGTCAGATGCAAATGACTTAGCTTAATGTTTTCTATACAATCAGGATCTATATCCAATGCCATTCCTCCAACTTGTACGTCTTCCTTTCCCATCGATTAGAGAACCTAAGTTCGAACTAATCCATCTCTTTGAGCTTCAATAATGCATGATACCCATCACAGCATTGAAGACTCAATCGCCATCCAACAACACGCCATTCACCACGACTATATACGCAGCACCAGATATGCAATTCAGTGAATATGAACCTCAGAAATTTTTAACCGGGACTCAGTCAAAATGACAACAGTAAAGATAAGGACCCGCCTTTCCGATCTATTCCAAACACTCGGCGCTCGCTCGCAAAGCTACATCACCAGTTAAGACTGATTAACAACATCTATTCCAACAATGGAGGAGTATAATTGAACCCAAACCAAAAAAAGATTCAACCGTTTAACCGATCACAGCTCTTTCCGGCTAGCAATCTCCACAAAATCGAGTTTTTTTTTCTTATTCAGCCATGCGTCTCTTTCGATAACTAACAAATACATCTCTCCCTTCTCTCTCCCTCTCTCCTCCTTGCCGACCAACACATTCCACGATCAACCCATAAATTTAAATTGCCACGAGCATCGATCTCTATCTTACATTGCCCTTGATGATCTTCCTCCTGGCCAAAAACTTGGCCAGCGGCGGCGTGAGCATGATCGTGATCGGGGCCCGGACGGGGAACAGCGCCTTGTTGCACAGGATGGCCAGGGTCAGGGCGCCGCCGGTGGAGGCGGCGAGCTGGACCGTCCGGTTACGCTTCTCCTCCGCCTCCGCCTCCTCCCCGATCGCGCCCGCCCGGAGCCGGTCGCCGTCGTGCTTGACCGAGCCCTCGCCCGCCGCCAATTCATCGCTCGGCGACGACGACGGAGGGTTCTGCTCCGCGGTGGAGACGCCGGGCAGGTGGAGCTTGGCGAAGAGGGACTCGACGTCGGCGTTGCTCCTGATGGCGACGTAGAGGCCGGTGATGGAGGCGGCGGAGACGGAGAAGTGGACGCCGAGCGCCACCTTGCCGTACTTCTTGAGGAGCTCCTTGAGCCTGCCGCTCAACGACGCCATGGATGGACACGAGAAGCTCAGGGCGACGGAGACGGTGGCGGGGGTTTTGGGGGGTTAGGGTTTTGGACGCTTTTGGTTTCTAGGAGGAGGTGGGGTCGCGTGTGTGAGCTCGATGCGACGTCGTCGTCGTCTCAAGGAGAGATGAAACTCGCGGCCTTGGTGAGTCTTTTCTCGAACCGGTTTCTGGATGAAGGATCTTGAATGTGATCGAATTCATCCGATTGGTAATCAACAAAATAGGCATACGAATCTGCGTAATCAAGGATGGGAATCCACTGAGGCATCCGAACCCAGATCCTGTTCCCACTCGTCGGACTTAATTAAAGTGGAACTGGGCTTCCGATTAAAAGAATTGTAAGCTTCACACTTAGATGTCGACCGTCACGAAGATCAAGAAATCGATTGATGATTAGTTGATCTAAGGTTTCAAAGTAAAGATTAGGGAAAACACCGGCAAAAAAGTCTGTAATGGGCATGTCATGTTTTACTTGCCACTATCTTTTGTCTTAATTTTAAATGGTTAAGTTCATTAAGGTGGAAATCTGATTCCAAATTGAGGAATGCAATACCCCTTTCCGTTTCGAAGTACTCAAAGTCATTGTGATGATTTTGATATAAGTGATGATTGTCATCAATTTATAATAATTTGTAATGATTTTGACAACCACAGATTTGTAACGGTTTTTTATTTGAGGCAAGAATTGATCAAGGAAAAACGACTCTCTTTTTCATTTACCTTTTGTTACCCCAAACACAATTCAAAAATACCAAAACAAGAAAATCTCTCCTCCCCTTCTATTTTTTTTTTTGTTGGATTATACATATAATTTTCTTTTTGATGTTCACTCTATTATTCTATGCAGAAAAAAGAGGAAAGGGGTGAATAGATTGAATGACACGTTAAATTTAACCATGAGGAACTTTTGCGGAATATAACAAGTTAAATTTCATCATTAGTTAAAACAATTTAACGCAATAAAAAGTTTTATTGATAAACAAATAACGAACATGTAATGCTGATAATGGAGAGATAAGAGACAACACACTGAGATTTTTAGTTGTTCGGCTTTATTCCCAAGTTTACATCTACTCTCCACACTAATAGCCACAATGAGATCGAAATCCACTAGTAATTAGCATTGTAAGATACAGCTAGCAAGTGCTGTTCTTTTTACACAATAGGCCACCTTAAATGACTATTTCTTACTCAACTCCATCAAGTAGCCATTGGTTCAACGTTGTCAGCAACAGAATGACTCTTTGTTGTTCACTAGCATTAGAATGACTCTCTCTGTCAATGGCAGTTTCCCAAACTAGTTAGACTACTCTTGTCAGAGTTTGTCTTTTGCTTAGGATTGTCAAACCTACTCTGATTCATCTCTAGAGATCTTGATGCAAATTTCAAGCCTCTATAATGGCTATATGACCTCCAATCAGATGAGCAAGTGACAAATCAACTTACCATAATCGGGAGTGCATATTATTAGTAGTCTGTTAATGATGTCCGCCAACTAACATCTTTGTTCTAAGCTTGTTTACAAGTGTGCTCCTTCCAAGTTTCAATGAACATCATGACTCTAGGCTTATCACCGTCAGTAAGTCCATCCAACTATTCACTTTATCTTGGTCCTTCTAAGCAATTACAAACATCCTTGTTCTTTTCTACTTGTTCTCCCTAGATCAAGGTCCTTTCAGCTTTTTCATCGTTGTAGAGATCCTTCCAGCTTGTAGACATATCCATGTCCAATACCTTGTTCATCTCATATATTTGTAGTGATTCTTCCATATCAGTAGAGCATTCCCGATTGTGATGGAACAATCTCCATATCAAGATCACATTTGATACTAATTATGATACAATCTGCATCGTGGCTTTTGTATTATCACTTGATACTAGTAAACTAATATATACATTACTATCCTTTGATTGCATTTGACATCATTAAAACAATATAGGAATTTTCCCAACATGTTGAATCTGGGAGGATAGTCATTAGAAGTTGTCGTATTGAGTTCATACTTCAAGGGGCAGAATGATCTTTAAAGAGAATGCTTGCGCGCCTCAGTTGTTTAGAAGTTTTCGCACTGAGTTTATAATGCTCATATGAATTCCCAAGTTAAAACTAATAGCTATATGCCCTAAAGCAATAATGTAATAGTTACATGTTAGGGATTTAATAGCCACATTAATGACTTGAAATGGTTTTAGAATCATTGGATAGTTTAATGATTTGAAATGATTTTAGATTCAAAAAACCGAATTATTGTTTAGAAACAGACTTAATGGTCAAATTAAAGTTTCGTAACGGTTACAAAGTTAATGCCAAGAATAAGGTTTTGTAATGGTTACAAAATTAATGGCCGAAATATGCTATGTAACATTTACAGAATTATTGCCCAAATTATTACTCTAGAATGGTTTTAGAACCAACATTCATATTTAAAATCTAAAGCGAGCTTAGATGTTGCAGCTGAATTGAATTAAACAAATGAGATTTGAGACTGGTTATAAGAGGCGATTGAGGGAGTGAATCTAGAGATGGTTGAGTGATGATAGAGATCAATCAAAATTAGCCACACACAAGAGCAATTGTTAGCATAATTGTAGTGGTGAACTCTCCCAATTTCTCTCCTCCGTTGGATGCAAAATTGGTGGTGTTTCTAAACTAGATGTTGACATTTGTGGGGCTAGAACTGAAGCACGTTAGAACTAATGTTATGAGGAGACCAGACATTCATAGTCAGGATCTGAAGAAGGTCGAAACCAACGCTATGACGACATCAAATAATCGTGGTTTGAATCTGTAGCACATCATAATCAAAATTTTTTAGCACGGTACAATAGTAATATGATTAGCCTCCTTTTATGCATGAAAAATAATTTGATAGATATATAGGTGTTTTTGCTTCCGCTGTGAATCATTTTGATTCAATCTACCTATGCATGTGTTCTTGCCTTATTGAAACAAAACCTAGAAGAAACAGCACCACGGCCCCCCCCCCTCTTTCCCCGGGCTTCCCTCCGTGTCTCTGTTTGTTTGTCTCTTGCCTTTCAAGAGGCCTGTAGAGATCGGAAGGGTCCCTCTCATCATCAACTATGGCAAGGAGTATGGCAAGCTCGTCGTGATCGTCCATGTCATCGACCATAACTGGATATGCACGCCTCCTCTTTCTAATCGCAAGCTTGAAATAAACCCTTTTCCCTGTGGCGGTGAGGTGTTCCAATTTGGGAGAATTTTTTTTTTTTTAAGGAAAATGAGTGTTGACACCTAAATTTTTGGGGTTATTTTTTTCGCTAAATAAAAAATAATAAAAAATCATAATCACATGGCATATAATTTAGGAAAATTTTATTTTATTTTGTTATATTTCGTTAAGATTTTTTTTTTACATATTTAGGTAATATACATTGGGAGATGCACTTTTGCACAAAAGGGGAATTTTCTTGATGGAATATGCGGAAAATATTTCAGCAATATATTTAGGGGTATCGTGCTTAAGCAAAATTAGAAATGAAATATATCCCCAAGATACGATTTTTTTGGCTTATAAAAGGGGTCACGTACGGTAAATTGAGGTGGGGGGTTCTTTCGGTTGGGTGAAAAAAGCACAAAGAAAGAGCAAAAAGGTGAAAAAGTAAGGGGAGAGAAGGAAAAGAGAGGAGTCTCTCGACCAAGCCTTGGCCGAGACTGCCATCGTGCCATTGGTGCAAAGCTATTAATGCGCGCTGCCACTACGCCACGCCAACGCACCCTCACTGCCAGTTACGCGATCCCGCGCTGCCTCTCCCTCTTGCTGCATCGACGCCGCTGGTCCTCGCACTGTCATCAACAATTGTTGTAGCTATTTATGTTTTTGGTGGATATCTCGAAGCATCCCGCCGCAGCGACGATCCAAGCGTTGCTGCTCCTTGCTGCATCTATCTCGTCCATCATCCACCCAAGCATCATCGTGCGTAGCTGTCGAAGGCCACGCAAGGAAGGTCGGATCTTTAATCAAAAGAAAAATCCAAGCGGTGGTCAAAGAGCCTTGGTGGAAATTCGGAACGACAAGAGAGGGGCTAAAGCGAGGGTGGTTTTCCTTTAGCGGTCAAAGGGAGATTCAACTAAAATATCTCTGTCCAGTGCACATTGAGGAAAGGAGAATCTTTGGTCTATTCTCGTGGAATTTAGGGACCATCAAAGAAAGTCCGTCAGCTTCAAGGTTTTGCTTTGTTCGTGCCTTGCAGTCCGCTTTATTCTTTCATGCAGATTCACAGACGTTCGTCAAGCGCCGCCGGCTCCATCGCCCATCATCATCCGAGCTCGTTGTTTGCGGATTCCGATTTGGAAAACCTTATCCACACGATATCGAGAGCTAGGTAAGATTCTTGATTAATTCAATTTTCTCACATTTTATTGCTTAATTCATGGGATCGCGACCTTGTTTGAATATTTGTTCGTTATTGTCATATCCAAAAAATATTTTGAATCCTTATGAATTAGGAAATTTCCCTAATTTCACAACGTGCATACGATTGACAATTCGATTTTCGCGCCCGAAATCCGACTCGCAATCGCACGGAAAATCGCCAATCCGATCTCACGCTCGAGATTCGATTCGCGATTTATTTAGAAATTGGCCAACCCGATCTCATGCGCGAGATATGGTTCGCCAATTTGTGGATATCAATCATATCTTATCTGATTTGCTGTCATGTTGGTTGAATCAATTTTATTTTTGTAAAAGGAAAAATCCAAAAAATATTTGAATTAGGATCGGGTTGGTTTTAGAATATCTCTTGTTATCTTGCATATTTAGAATAGGGATTTTATTTTGAATTTGTTAAAAAATAAAAAAATGCATGCATTTAGGGTATTAGTTTTAAATTTGAATTGCACGTTTAATTATTTGGCAATTTTTAATTTCGAATTTCATAAAAGAAAAAGAAAAAGAATTAGAATTAGGGCATTCTTTGCACGTCATTGCATATTAGGATAGATTGCATGCTCATTAAGAAAATAAAAAAATCATGTGCACGTCATATAGAATTAGGTTCATGAAATGCACGTCATTTAGTGATTGTTATTAGGTCCATTTAATTAAAAATTGCATGTCATTAGAATTAGGTCATTTAGTTATATTATATTGCATATTGCATGATTTTCATTAAATAAGTGAAAACAAAAAAAATGAATTGCGTGTTAATTAGAAATCATATCTAGGGTTGGTGATTTGAATTCGATCTAACATTGCAGATGCTTTCGTTGCTATAAGGTAAGTCTCGTAATTTATTCATCACTTTCTTGAGTGTTAAATTGGTGGTTTGCGCACCCGCATGATCACCTCATATGTTAGAGAGATAGATTTAAAATCAATCCAAATTGGCTGCCAAAACATTTTCAAAATAAAAGAATGGTACCGAAAAGGCATTAGAGAAATCTAATGTAACCAAGTTCCCATACCCATATCTCTGGTTCGTAGGAGTAAAGTAAACCTCCCGTTACTTTACTTGGGTTTCTAATCGACCCACCAAAAATAGATTAGTGGCGACTCCTAATTGAAAATCATTTGCATGTTAAGAACTTGAAAATTAAGTCGCGAATTGGTATGGGCTTGGGAGAGCCCGAGCTAAGTTTAGGCTTAGCAATCCATTAGCCTAATTTTAGGTGGTGCACCCGAAAATTTGGTCGCGACAATGAGATTGTAAGAAAATTGATATATTATGACATTCCCCGTAGATGTGCTTGTTTGGGGAAGTTCAAGAACTCTTCTTGTGGAAATTGTGTGGACGTGATGCTACGCTAGTAGATTGTTTATTAAGAACTGCCTGGTCTTGGATTGTGTGAGTTTTTGTAGCATAAGTTAGTTTTTAAGCTCTTTTACATTACTTGCAGAGTGATACACATCCTTTGGCTGATTAATGACTACCGCAGTTGTCGCCATGAAATCCATTTTTCTAGGTGATAATGTTCCAGATGCATGTTTGAAGCAAAGATCGAGCATTGTCGTTTATGTTTTCTCTATGTGAGCTCTTGGTAAGGTTAGCATATTATATGTTATAAATTGCAGACATTTTTTCGTGTTCATTCAAACTTGTGTTCTGAACTCCATATTGCCTGTATTTTTTTTTTTTTTGGGGTGCAATAGGAGAACAATATCAACCCGTCAATTGTGAGAAATATCAGCGTAATTGAGTTGGCAATTTATCGGCCTATTTTATGCGAGTTAAAATGGATGAGAAACATTGGAGCGGGAAGGGTGAAGCTATGAGCACATGAAATTTTCATTAGGAGGATTTAACGTTCTGGTCATGGTATAATTTTTAGTTACTCTAGTTGGCTTGCTAATGTAATATGTTTTCACTATTTCGAGATACGGTGACTCTTTTACATATAACTATAATATCGATATTGTGTGTAGAACGTTTGACTACAATTCAAGTTCGTGGTATTTTAGATGCATTCTTTCGATTTTTGTAGTATCAAGTTGTTTTCCGAGTTGAAATAAGTTACAGATATTGGTAACATGCGTTTCATTTGGTGGGAAAATGTTGCTTGATCTATAATCTTTCAAGACATAATTTAATATAGTATATTCATTCATTCGGTGTCCATACTAATTTGTTGCTTTGATAGCTTAGAGAACTTACAAGAAGTGATGGTGGCATATTGTTTACTCAAGAGCATTATGTGGAGAACCTACTTAAAAAATATGGACACTTTGATGTTACATCTATGAGTACTTCTTATGATGCTAATACCCAATTAGTGCAAAATAAAGGAGATAGTATGACTCAGTCTAAGAATGCTCCTATCATTGGGAGTCAAATGCATTCAATGAACAACAATTGACTTGAAATTATTTTGTGGACTAAGCTTATATATACAAAATCTGGATTATAATTTTTGGATTGCCTTGAGCATAGTAATGAAATATCTTAGAGTAATTGTAAAATTTTGCATTTTATATAGTGGATTTCTTGTTATATTAGAACTTGTACTTCGTTTTTGTCCCAGACTAAGCTACATTTTATGTAGTGTGCTATGACGCTGAGAAGGAATCCCCCTTGATAGAAGGAGTGAAACTAGACCCTTATCTATGAAAGATCTAGGGAAAACCTAGCTCTATGTCGGGGGCTTCGAGGTCGAGAGCTTTATGATAAGGAAGAATCTATGCTTACTAGAAGAGTTTGCCAATAAAGCGCTTACACTTTTTGACTTCCTAAACTTACTGCACTTATCACTACTCACCCTTGCATATGAAACGTGATCTACTCTTGCTGGTAGGTGGAAACGTTGTTAGTGTTGGTGAATTGAGAGGTTCATTTCAGCTTCCAATAATGTAATAAAAAACTAAAAATTGTTAAAATTTGATGGATTTATTAATAGAACTAATAAGACATAATATGATGAGACATAATTAAGTAAGTAGAAAAAACCCTCAATAGCAAAAAGATCAAAAAGATCAAATTACAAATATAAGATACTCATCATGTATCTTCAAATGGTTAATTAATGGAAAAAATAATTTATTAAGGCAAAATGTTTAAAAACGTCATTAATCAATCAATTTTTACATCAGTTAACTGCCTTTTTTTTTTTTTAACATTATTAAACCCTTTAAATATACATAATAGTAAACTAATTTTGTCATCTTATGTTTTTATTATCGATACTTCATTTTTTTTTTGGGTAAATAATCTTTTAGTGTTGGATTGCCTCGAGAATAAGGCAATTACAAGCAAGTTAACTCATACATTACACGAAGCAAGTTATCTCGTAAGGTGTGACGAAGCTAATTGGTGCATCCCTTGTGGATGCACATATGCACCACCAACCAATCTTGATCTTTTAAAAAGAGTTCACGTGAGAGCATACTTGTCGAGCCCCGTGCATTCCATGTTACCCCAAATTTTGACTCCATATTTAATTAATACTATTCTCCTCACCTTCTCGAATCTAAATCTAGACTTCGTGACTGCTTGCGCTTGAGGTAAAGTGTTACCGTATTCAAATATTTAATCACATTTTCCTCAATAACTCTGCCTGGGGCATGAACGAGGCCTCTGCTGGGTCAAGTTGGTCTAGGCTCGTGGGTCATGACAGGCCAACCCAATCCAAATTCCCTTCTCCCCAGCCAGTGTGTAGGAGTGATCGTGCATAAGGGGCACTCGATGCAACTATCACCTACTACAAATACATGTCGCCGATGGAACAACAAGCACGGGAATTGCAAGTCGGATAAGGAAAAGAAAATGCCTTTTAAGTGATAATGAACTACATCACTAATTAATAATATATGCAAGGAGAAGCATTGATGTACAGTGTGTTCATTTCAGCTACTGGAACTGTCCAGATCTTTATATGCAGAAGAAGAAAAAAGCCCTACTTGACCGGTGAGCATCCATGATACTTGCTCTTGGTGATTCAATGATGTCCTCTCCGGAGGATGGACAGAAATTTGCCTTGCTTCTCCTTGCGCCGATCATCCCCCTCTTCTGCAACCTGTTTCACACGTGCAACGTCTCAAAAATCAAGCTGACATGAATTTGAACCGGCATTTGAGGAGCTGAGTTTTAGTAAAGAAAGAAAATCAAAACCAAAGTAGAAAAATGGCAATTCTACATATATTCGACAGTGGAAAACACTGGAAATAACCCAGTTTGCTATTGAAATCGAAAGTAATCGACAGTTCGAGAGAAAAGACCAGAAATGGATTCTTCATTGAGGCCCATCTTCCACAAAGGCAAAGAAATCCTATCAGGGGGAATAACGACAAAAGTATAAAAGGAGGGTAGGAAAACCAGAGATTGTCAAATTCTTCACTAAATAGAACGTCCTATTTAAAGGGCTTTTTAAGTCCATCATGCTACGAGACTCAAGAGGACGTAAAACAACCTAATTGCTTCAAATGGTTGGGTCTGTGAGAAGATTTTAATGGACATGGAATGGGCTCACATGCGCAATGATTACTCTCTTCCTTCGCTATTTGCTGTGGGATTGTGATTATATCAACAAAGTCGGGTCTCTTCTTTGCATCCGCCTGCCAGCACCTCTGCATTGGCTCACCAAGGTTTGGGTGAGTGTGTTTCGAGATGGCATGTGACGTCTACGCGCGACACATATCCTTTTTATTTATACTCATAATTATAAATATGCATGTAGAAGCACAATAAAATTTTCCCAACATCCCTAACAATGAAATCTCATGAGTCTAATCAATATACATACAGTTTTTTATACAGTATTTAGCAAAACACAACAAAGTACGTAGTCCTCAGAAAGGTTGGGATCACTTATCACCACTTCTTTAATACTAAACCAAAAGTGAGTCTAAACATTAATCAAGCCACTATCCAACTCAAGGGTTGATGGCCTCAAGCATCATCTTGTCCCCCTCCATCGACATGTCTAGAGAATCATCCTACAAATTTGAAAAATAAGGGATGAGTCAAAGCCCAAACAAAATCTATAAGGAAGGAAATTAGCTTAAACTCAGCCCGGTACCAACAAACAATGTGGATTCAAAATAATATAAAAATAACTATGTATAAAAAAATGTATATGCAAATGCTCTATCTTTGGGGGTAAGAACGGTAGAATTGACTTAATTTTCGTGTGGTGCTCTTTGAGTGCCAAAACTTTTTTTCGCTCATTTAAGTATCACAAATTTGAAAAATCAATCATTTAAATGCCATTGATGATTTGCCAAGCTAGAAAATCTAACATGGCATTAAAATAACATTAACCTAGCCAACGTGTCCTATCGGCAAGTTCAGTCAGCAAATGAGATGCTAAACGACGTCATTCACCCATTTAATTACAAGAATCCTGGCCTTCACAAATTTGGGCAAAATCCAATTTTCATCTTTACGAGACCTTGAACCTGCAAACTCTCTAGATCATGTTGTAGTTGATATTCCAGTCAGCAAAATCATATAAATGAAGTACTCCTCAGAAATTTAAGGCAAAATCATTTTCATCCATCAATAGATTGGCAGCCTTCATATCTTTGTGAATAATGTTAATCTGATGCAAGTAATGCATGCCTGCTTTGACATCGATGGCTACTTTAAGTATCATAGGAAGCATAAAGACAGTTTTTAGCATGGCACAGATTCTAGAGATCGTTCCGTCGATAGTGAAGAGAGATCTTAATAAAATGAAGAAGATTTGTCATCATTCACCAAGCCATAGTCATTGCGGATATATTATGTGATATAGCAAAAATAGGCATAAGTATACTAGAAGTGTAAAAAATTGTGCACAGTGCTCACTTTAATACAAAAGTTTTTTTCGGATCACTTAAATATCACTTTATAAAAAAAAAGATTATTTAAATGCCAACTTCGATCTAGATTACCGGAAATCCGACGTGACTGTATTTTATCAGTCCTACGTGGTTTGCTGGTATGCTTAGTCAATATATAATCCTTAAATGATGTTGTCCAAAAATTATAAATAGTAATCATTTGAATGCAAAATTTTATTTAAAGTGATCATTTGAGTGTCAAATTTTATTTAAAGTGATCAGTTCAGTGACAATCGTTGTGAAAAAGGGATCACTTCAGTGCCAAGCATATCATGTGAAGATGCCAAGTGGACTGGAGTTTTTAAAAAAATTGTCAAGTCATATTATAATTATAATTATAAATTACACGTAATCAATTTGGCCGGAATCGCTTGTCGTTGACAATTAACTTATCGTTATTTCTCTAATTTAGCACTTAAATGGGCTGGTGACAACTTTTGATACTAAAGTGTACTCCATACACAACTTTTGGCACTTTTAGTGTATTTATTATCCCCAGTCATAATTTGAGGCCTAATTTCCATGTGTTTCACTTGACCATTGCGTGTTAGAAAAAGGGAAATTTACACAGATATTATATCCAAATATGCATGCAACAAATTATTTGACTTTGCAAAGCCCATGTAACTCTTTCATTTAGAATCCTTTGACTCTTCTTGTTCAACTATTATCTTAAACGTCATTGTAGAGACATGGGTTTGTTCCCTTCTCGTTTTGCGGCCGCCAAATTCTCTCTTCCTCTCGCTGTATTCATTTTCTAAACCAAATGGCAACATCATCAAGTCTCATTGTTAATCAGAGCGCTCTCTCTCTCTCTCTCTCTCTCTCTCTCTCTCGTTGTAGCATGCTGACTCGCAGGTTGCGGCCGTGGGTGCAACCTCGACCTCCCGGGAGCCATGAAGCTCGACCTCACAGGGCTTGTAGCAGCCATGAAGGTCTCCCACAGCTACGACCATCCCATTCTCGATCTAGACCAGATTCGAGGTTGGCGGTGGGAAGTTGGCGAGAGAAGGTCGGGTTAGGATTTGTGGGTGGTTTTTTAGACGAGGTAGTTTGGGAAGAAAACTGGAGAGTTGGTAAATAAGTGAGGATAATAGGATGCAATATAAAAGAAAGTAGTAAAACTCCGGATGCAAAATTTGTGTTTTGAAGAGTCAAGGTGATGTTTGATATGAAGGTGAAACCGATATGTTTTGTTTGCAATTTTCCATCAAAGGAAGTTTAGGATACATGTCGGATAAACTAGAATAGCTGAAAAGTAACAGGACGAACATCACTAGATATATGAACATCTACATTCTGACAACTCTCTCGAGTAACATCCTGTGTCCCCTCAATTTTAAAGCATCATTTATATAAACCATTCTCTAATTTCAAGTATGCCTCAGATTAAGAAAGGAAAAGAGCCTAAAGGTGCCGGGAAAAATGGAGAAACCAAATTTTCACTGCAGTGCGATGAATGTGTTTGGTGAGAGCTGCTACTTCCGCTTCGCGCTGCTGCCAGGGAATACCAGCTGCCAATATACTGTGGGTGAATGCAGCTCTTTGTCCTACCAGCCGAGCGACTCAGCCAGCATTTGCCCATGCAGGAGGAACCCGTGCAGAGCTCAAAGCAGGCATTGCGCGGATATTGATGTCGAGTGGTAGCAGGCGGTATTGGATGTCGAGCTCTCTGAACATCTTGACCATCTCCTTGATCAAGAGGGCTCGCCTCTCGAACTTCTCCCCCATGTTCTGGTGGTTCATCCTGTGGCACAGCCACACGGCGATCCTCACTTTGTTCAGTTCTTCTATATCCTTCATTATGATCATAGGCGAGGAATACCAGTGCTCTTTCTTGCTGTCGACATAACTGCAACCGGTAGAACAACAAAGAAGCATTCCAGATTATTTCTTCTTTTATCAATACGTCAATGCAGAGAGAACAGAAACAGACTGGCAATATTCAGGGGAGCGAGCCCAGAATTTTAACATGGTTATCTTCCTAGTTCTAAAACCCAAACACCCGCGATCAATCCTGTTTCTTATCACAGATCGACTTAAGAGACATTACAGTTTTCTACTTTTCTGGATCATTATATATGGCGGCAATCGTTCCTCGGAAAAGATGCTTCGACAGACACAGAAAATTGAACAAAATTCGAGAAACTCAAGATGTTTTCACTTGCCTTGTTATCTTGTGCTTCATGGCTGCAATCTTCTCCGCCGGGGTAGATATGTGCACACAGAATTCGACTGCGTCTCCCATGTCAGGGCTCCGATAATAGTTGCCGATGGCCTTCGTTGCCAAAGTGCTGTTTGGGTATATAATCTTTTGATTGTCATACCTCAGAAACACAGTCGTCATAATGTTCATCTCTTCCACAACCATCTAAAGGATACAGCATATGAATGAGCAACGAATAACAGAAGAGACCATGAAGTAGGTACAAGCCAAAGCAGATAGAGCAGTGGATAAACAATCGACAGATGATATCGGTATCTACCTGGACTCCATCGATCTCACACCTATCACCCACATCATATGGATGCATCACGAACAAGAAGATGATCGCCTCGAACATGGTCTTGCAGGTGTTCCCGAAAATAAATGCGACGAGGACAAGCTGTGAACTGAGAAAGAGCAGGAACTGGGTTGTTGCTATCCCCAGGATGAGAAGCCAGATGATCAATATGACGATCCCGACTAAGACGTTGACCGCCTGATGCAGCGTGTTGACAGCAGTCTTGGTGTCGTTTAAGGTCAAGGCAAGTGCTCTCCTCGCTCTGAAAGCATTCACCTAAAACAATTTGGTTAATTCGATTAGCACTGAAGACGAAAAAGTTCAAACAAGCATGTCCAAGGACCTAATTTTACAGAATTCTACTCACCAGCCAGTTCTTCAGGCACGACTTGCTGATTCTCTTGCATTCATCAGCTCCTTCAAAGAGACTCATCGTCTTCAAGGCTTCATCGTCCCTCATAAACCGCATCAGATCTTCCAAGTAGATAAACCTAGCAACAAGAAAATCATAACCGACTTGGACACTCTCCATCATAAAACCAGATAATACCGACTGAATGTAGTGCGCCAGCGAATTGGAAAGAGATCCAATTGGGGAAGCAATTGCCTCATCCAAGGATTATGGCAAAAACTCAAAACATTGAGATGAAGAACTATGATCTTACTTTGAATTAGGCTTAGCCACATTTTGAAAGATCTTCCTGGCTGCAGCTTTGGCTTCGTTTTCACTCCTGATCATTGTTGCCGACTCATCCTCTTCAGTAGAATCCTGTATCCGCTCAACCAACGTCGAGTGAAATCCGTGCCGTACGATATTAATCAATCTTTTCATGTTCCAGGCAGACACATTCTTGGGATTCAGCTTGTGCAAGTGATCTATTGTGATCCCTCCCTCGCTCTTTCCCGACAGCCCTCGAGAGAGCTTGGTGTTCTTCACTTGGGGACTTCTCTGAACCACTCCGCTCCCAACTACCATCCCACTTTTAGTCGGAAAAGCCGCTGCCCTTAGATCTGGCGGCACAGTCGCGCCTGCCTTCTGTAAATTCTGAAGCTCTGCCACAAAGTTCTCCTCCTCTTCCTCCGTCCTCCAAATTTCAATCAAAGGCGGACCCAACAACGTCTGGATCACGTACTGATTGAACAGAGACTCCTGGATCCGGTCAAAGTAGGTGCTCACATGGAACGACGACGCCAGCACCTTGATGATCAGCGTCTTGACCAACCACAGTAGAGTCCCCACCAAGAAGCACACCAGCACTTTGGTGACATACCCCAACCAGTCACTATTCGTCTCCCTCTCGACCTTCTTGTCGAACAGAGCATGCCAAGCAATCAAGACCAGCCCCAACCACAGGCAGTTCTGCACTGCTTTTCGAATGCCGTAGACGAAATACAGAACCCGTTTTCGCAGTAAAAAGTTCCTCTCGATGAAGAACACAACTAATCGAATCATCCACCCAGAGACCAACCTCCCACATATCAAGACCAAGACCATGACCTCCCACTTCCACAGTTTGAGCTTCCACAGATCTCTATGCTTCAATGCGGGAATCGCAAGAGTACAAACTAAAGCACCAATGATCAAGACCAAACTCACCCACTGTAACAGAGTCATGGCACCGAACTTCGCCTTTTTGAACGCCTCTGGCAGGTCTTCTTCCAAGAATAGGTCGTCCTCCTCCTCATCCCCTGCCCTCCCCAACATTCCGGACCGCGGTTGGCCTGACTGTGGAATCTGGCCCGATCTCCGGTCAGGCTCCTCCGGCGGGTCCATCAGTCGCGACTGGGTTTTCGTGCGGAGCAGGCTTGACTTCCGCTGGAAAGTCGCGCTCGACGTGCACTTCACGACCTCCTCTTCCCTGTTGCTGACAGAATTTCCATCTTCCCCGTGGCTCGGTGAGCCTTTGTGCCGCCTCTGCGGCGTACCTAGCCCAGTCCCTGTCGAGATGGGCGGCTGGAAGGACACTCTCGAGCCGTCGTGGCTCTGCCTTGGTGGCTGTGGTACCGGCGGTGAATCAGCAACCGGAGGCAAGTCCCCCCGGCTCTCGCCTCCACGCAGCTCCTCGATCTCCAGGTCCATGTCCAGCAACACTTCGCCAGAGGCCCGCTGCTTGTGGAGGAACTGCCCGATCAGCCGTGACGGCGGGTCCTCCGCCGCCAGCTGGTGCGGCAAGTGGCTAGGACCCTCCGCAGGAGCTTCCTCCCTACTTCCGTTCCAGAACTCAATGCTGGGTTCCCTCAGCATTCTCAAACCGTGACTCTTGTCGCTCTTTGAATCACCCATTGAGGCCTAGCTCGAGGTCGGAGGGGTCGACGGCGGCCGTTCGTTCGCCGAGGATGGGCAAGCGATCTTCGCGGGAGTTAGCTGGTCGGCGAGAGGAAGAAGAAAAAGAAGAAAGAGAGAAGGGAGGCCTGGCGTTTACTTGTAGGAGCCGTAGGATTTAAAGGGCTTGCGCCGTGACTCCATTGTCAGTGGGGTTAGTTAAAGGAACGATTAAAAAAAGAGCATGAAAGAGAGAGACCCAGAAAAGAAAAACAGAGGAACTGGGTGATTTGGTGCGTGGAATCTGGAAAATTCATAGAATATGGGGTATGGAAATTGATGGTGGGAGACGCGTGTACAGTGAAGGTTGGACTTCGAAGGATGAGACGATTAGATATAACCAGAGAGAAGACACAGGTGGCGCCGAAACAGAGATGATTGAGGAAGAGGAAAGAGGGAAACGCTCCGCCGAAAAAGGCAGTTGAAGGAGGAGCAGAGCCTGGAGTGGCGTTGAAATACGCTATTCTATTCTCTGCATGGCGGGGTTCCTAAATGCCTTTCTCCCTGGATATAATTGCCGGACTGCCGCTCGTCTAACTTTTTCTATTGCCGATTGGAGTGAGCTCAATAGGGATTGCGCAAAAAGTTTTGAGATCGAAAACGAAGCACGTTCCAAATTTACGCCGATCGCGAACACGTATCGGCCCCCGTCCGCCTCCCCCCCGGAGGGTACCTCCCCGACGTGTTCTAACCATCGCAAACTTGTCCCGCCTCCATCTGCGAATGCCATGTCCCTCTTCCGAGGATACCGTCACCCAGGCTGTGAGGGTCGTGCCCTCGCTATAACGGGCACGGACGACCCTATCGCGGTTCTCATTGGCCCTCCCCTGTGGCCGATTGCCGGCCATATCCAGTACCGCAAACAGAATTGTATTGCCCTAAAACGTCAAGGGCGATACGTGTTTCTTATAATATTCTTTTCTTTTAACATGCGGAAGCGTATCAAAAATTTTCAAAAATCCATTTATAAAGAAAGTTGTATGAGTATAAATAACGTACTTATCCTTCTTTTATTTATGTCACATTTTAAGTTCACAACTTTACTAAATTGCAAACAAAATACAAAGGGGTTGGAGAGACGTAGGTCCATACTACACTATACTTCAAAAGTTTGCCTATACAAATGTCTAGATTGATGTCACAAATCAATAATTTCTTCATTCTCTGCGTCACCACCATCATCAAGGTCGAAGCCCCTCAATGGACGAACCAACTCACCATCAAAGTTCTAGTACTTGGCAACGAAACGATAGGGAACTCACTCAATGAAACCTACATCAACCTACACAGTAGAACTACACTTACTATATACTATTCCAAACTCAGGTTCAAAGACACTTTCATAAACACCTTCGTAGTGCATACGAACTCCATAGTGCAAAGGTTAACGAGTATCCATCCTACACGTCTAAAAAATAAAGGAATGAGCCGAACCCCAGTAAATAAAATATTTAGTTTTAAATTAGAAGAATCATCTTATCACTTCACCTAGTACAAACAAAGTGGATGCACAACAATCCAGTAAGTGTGATGACAACATGAGTAGCTTTTACTTTGCCTATTTTCATACACCATAGTAATTAATATTTCAATCCAGACTCATGCATATGGCATAACATGTTCCGATATGAGGAAACCAATTAAACAATATGTGAATCTACGCATTACATGATCATGCATCATATTTCTTATTATTTCTCCTCTCGGATACTCCCAAGGCATCCCAACTCTAAAACATCCTAACACACGCGAAGCATCCCAATCTATGGGGCATCTCAACTCCCAAGGCATCGTCACCATTAATTTGTGGGTGATGGAATCGCATTATTCTCATACATGTCATGATATATGCACACTTATAAGCATAACACATATTTCTTAACTCAAATTTGAAGTGTTAGTCAAATAACCAAGTAAGAAATAACCTAAAGTTATATTCTGGTTGTTAAAGTTTGTACACTCAAATGGGTACATTTGAATCTGAATCAATGAGTATATTTTGGTCATCAAAGTTTGAATAGTCAAATAGGTACATTCTAAGTTTGAACCAATGAGTATATTCTGGTCATTAAAGTCTAAACAGTTAAATAGGTACATTTTGAATTTGAATGAATGGAAACCGATCGAACGAATGGACAAATTTAACATATAAACAGATTAAGACTCAATAAAATTTGATAGAATTAATATACAGACTTTGATTGATCTGGTAGAACTAATGAATAGATTTTAAACCTAGAAAAATCTAGTAGAACAAACGAATAGATTTTGACTCAATAAATTCTGATAGAATGTATGAACGGGTTCTAACTTAGTAAATTTTGATAGGATGAATGAATAGATTCTGACTCAATAATTTCTAGTGGTACGAATAAACATATTTTGACTTAGTAAATTATAGTAGAACCAACAAATATAATCTGATTGAATAATTTCTAGCAGAACGAATGAATAGATTTCGACTTAGCAAAAACCTAGTAGAATGAATGAACATATGTTAGCTCAATAAACTCCGGTAGTATTAACGAATAGATTCTCGCTTAGAAAAATTTTGATAGAACGAATAGAAGCTGACTCAATAATTTCTGGTAGAACGAATGAACAGATTTTGGATCTATAAATTGTGGTAAAATGAATGAATAGATTCTATCTTAGTAAAACTCCGGTAGAGGAAATGAACATGAGGTAGATATTACCAATGGCGGTTGAGTCTAAAACTCCAAAAATGACATTTTCAAGATCAACTTCATCAATTTTAAGTAGATAGAAGGTGTGCATCTTTAGCAACAATTGGGTCTAAAATTAGTAATATAAGTCTACCAAGCTTTAATTATCACTCCTACTTACCAATTATACCATACCATAAGCAAATTGGTCAAGTACCTTTTTGACATGCACAAGATCATCAAGACAAATTTAACAATCATTATAATCACAATATTAGAGTGCATCAAAATTACACATCTCAACCAATCCACCAAGATAGAAGTGTTAAGTAGATTGAACTAACTTAATGCCTAGAAACTTCACTTACTTCGGACAAACGTGAACCACCAATTGCCATAACCACCTTGTAGCCTTTGAATAGGAAGATTTAATTCTCCAATTCTAGGATTGAAATGTGAGAATAGCACATGAAGATTTCGTTTTGAGGTTTAGAGAGGTGAAAGAGGGTTTTACGACCCAAGTAAAAGGAAGTTTTATAAAAATTTACCAAGATAAAAATGATGTCTTCAAGGCTAGGTGGAGCTGTGCATATGTTTTGCATATTGTTGATGGCATCTTCTCAAAGCTTTACTTAATACGTGTCTTGGTGGAGGAGACTTAGAAGATGACTCGATTCAAAAGTAATCATGGCTTAAATTTAAGATGTCAAACTTAGCTATAAGACCTCTTCTTAAGAAAAAACTTGGCCATCCAAACCCCATTTCAAGAACAAGTGGCGCTTAAAATTTTTAATGTAATTCCTATAATTATAAAATTAACTAAAATGTACACAATTAATATCACCCTAAGACAACAATAAATTAACTAATACCACCCTACTATTAGCGTATGCATAATTCAATTCACATGTTGAACTCAGGATAATTTATGTTTAGAGAAATTATCCTCCGCACCTCACAAGATTTATGGCTCAATTAAAATTGTTGCATGTCCATCCAAAGTCTAAATTAAACTATGATTAGCTTTAAAATCTAAGTATCATTATTATCGAATACTTAAAAAAACCCAAATGTCACACAATAAAAATGCAAAAATTACGGATGTCACAACAGTCCAAAGGAAAAAAGAAATGAAAAAAAAAAAGGAAAAAAAAAAAAGGAAAAAATAATGAAAAATTGAAAAAATATTAAAAAGTTATTTAAAATATCAAGTAGACCATGTCATATAAGATGATCGGTATCCAAGTTATTGATTTCTAGCATAAATTGGCCGGATGGACTGAAATGCTATTGAAGTGAAAATATTTATGACTAAATTGGTCCAATTGAAAGATTTAGAATTGAATTGGTATAATGCAACATATTCAAAACATTTTTGGTACTTTTTCCAAAAGCAAGTATTGAGATTCTTGTGCCCAAAGATAAAGTTTTTGATCCAAGCATCCATAGTCATCATTTGGAAAATTATTTTCGATTTTTTAAAATCATTTTTCTGAATTCAAGCATAGATTTTTCACTGTGACTCATTTCTGTAAGCAATCCAAATATTGGAAAATGATGAAAATGTATTGCCAAAATATATTTTTTGTTAAACAAATAGAGCCTTTGTTTCTTTTATTTTGTGGTGATGTGGATGTGCTTCCGTCCAAGACTATAATAATAGTGACATGATAAGTGCATTGTAGATAGAATGCCATGCTTAGGTGTGAGCACAACACAATTTAAATTGTTGACGCTTTTTTCGTAGGCACTTTGAAAAAGCATGCTTATGGGTGCGTTTGGGGAGACTTTTGGGGAAAATCTTTAAGGAAATGCAAAGACCTTTGAGTTAAAGGTGTTTTTCAAAATGCAAACTGTGTTTGAAAAAATTGTAGTTTGAAAGCTCTTTATGAAGTATCTTTGAGCAAAATGGTGTTTGGGGGACAAATGACTTTTGTGATAAAAAAAAATTATCAAAAGAAAAATAAAAAAATTCGACCGGCAAGGGCAAGCGGCCGCCGGAGACCGCCGGCGACCTCCGACGACCTCGGATTTGGGGCGGTGAGGTCACGCGATGCCGTCACGACCTTCGGCGACCTCGGATCTGGGGCGGCGAGGTCGCGCGACGCCGTTGCGACCTCCGGCGACCCCGGATCTGAGGCGGTGAGGCCAGCGAGCGTCGCGCGACGCCGCCTCGACCTCTTGCGACCCCGGATATGGGGTGGCGAGGTTGTGCGGGTCTCGCGATGCTGCCTCGACCTCCCGCGACCCCGGATCCGGGGCGGTGAGGTCGTGCGACGCCGGCTCGACCTCGGCGACCTAGATCCGGGCGTCGAGGTCGCAGAGGACCTCGCCGCCCGGATCCGGGTCGCGGTGGGGTCGCACAACCTCACCGCCCCGGATTTGGGTCGCGGAGGGGTCGCGCGACGCCGTCGCGACCCAGATCCGAGGGCGGCGGGCGGCGAGGTCAACGTCGTCCCGGGCGACGCGCCCGGTGTCGGTCCCAACTCCTCCCCCGGCGTTAGTCGCGCCACCCCCTGACGACGGTCGTCTGGGTGACGGTCGCCGGCGACTGCCTGCCCTTCGTCGGCGACCGCTCGCGGAAGAAGAAGGAGAAGACGATGAATAGTAGTGAGGGTAAAACCGGAAAAACGAAAAATCAACGAGGGTAATTTGAGATTTATTTATTTTTTAAACCTTTGGCTTAGCATTCCGAGAATGCTGAAACCCAAGGCAGCCCCCAACCTGCCTTTGGCTTTCAGCCTTCACAAGGCTGACATTTTGCAAAGGGGCTTTGAAATTTTTTTGCCAAGCACCCAAGCATTTGACCAAGGACCTTTAGCCCCCCAAAGCCCCTTGGAAAGCAGTTCCCAAATGTACCCTATGATTCCCTTTTTCATCAACACGGCGTGCTTTGGTAGTTTGTAGTTGCTCTTCTTTACCCAACGTGCTTCTTGTAGCCCGAAGTCTCTCTTCATTGACATAGTGTGTTTTTGTTGCTCAGAGTCTCTCCTATTTTCAAACAAGAACATGATACATATCCCCCAAAGATTGAAGAAGTTTGCACATTAGCTAGGTAAGTACATCACTACCTAGACTAATATTCTTTGATGCCGGTGCCACTTAGATTGTTATCTTATCTCTTACATCTTAACCTGCTGAGTTGTCTCGATATATTTGTGAAATATTCTGAGTGCCTAAGGTGATGTTTAGGTATCTCAACAAGTATCTCATCAAAATCTGGTTATCTCACAATGACTCCTTTTGAGTGCTTGAGGCAAAATCTAAGTATCTTATTTGAGTGTCCGAGGCGAAATCCAGGTGTCTCATCTAGGTATTCGAGGCGAAATCTAGATATCTCACCCAATATCTTACAACAAATTTTTGACATCTTAATATGGATATGAATATATTAAATCATTTCGTTAAACATTTCATTTTGGTTATGAATGTTTCTTTATCTTTCTCGTTATACCTTAATCTGGATTTAGATATTTCGAATTATCTTTTAATCCAATATTTGACTCGCCTAACATTGAGCATCCATTGATAAAGCTGCCTTAATCCAATATTCATCTCACCTAATATTAAGTGTCTATTGATTAAGTTCCTCAATTCTTGATATCTCAGTTTGGATCTGAATGTCTCAAATCTTTTCATTATAAATTTCATGTTGCATATGAATGTTTTTCAATTTTTTTCATTATACCTTAGTTTGGATCTAGGTATTTTGAGTTATCATAATCCAATATTTAACTCGCCTAACAATAAGCATCTATTGATTAAGCTATCTTAATCCAATATTCATCTCACATAATATTGAATGTCTATTGGTTAAATTCCCCAAATATTGACATCTTAGTCTGGATCTAAATGTCTTGAATATTGTCGTTAAGTATTTCATTCTAAATATGAATGTTTTTCGATCTCATTCGTTATACCTTTGTCTGGATTTGAGTATTTTGAATTATCTTAATCCACTACTTGACTCACTTAACATTAAGCATGTATTGGTTAAGCCATCTTAAGTGGATAGTCATCTCATCAAACATTGAGCGTCTATTAGTTAATTTCACCAAATTCTAGACATCTTTCTTGATCTAGATATCTTGAATCATCGTGTTAAACATTTCATTTTTAATATGAATGTTTCTCCCTACCTCTTTTGTTATACCTTAGTCTGAATCTAGGTGTTTCAAGTAATCTTAATTAATGGTCATCTTAGCTAACATTGAGCATCCATTGGTTAAATTCATTTCGGTTGCCTCATTTGGACCTAGGTAATTGGATGGACATTAGACTCTTCAAGGAATCTGAAATGAAAACTAGTTACTTGTCGAGTAAATGAAAATTCATCCTATATCTTAAGATGCTTTACCACACTAACTGGTAAGTAATTACAAGTATGCCTCATGCACTTGCATTACCAAGTATGTCTCATGCACTTGCATTACCATTCTCATGACATTGCATTTAAAAAAAAATGGGATCCATAGTCCCACTAAAATATTATCCATTACATGTACACGGTCAAAATTTAGGCATCATTTTGTTCTTAGATGTAATCTCTTCGAGCTCGCCTTCAAAGAAAAGCAACCGTTGACATCTAAATTTTGACATCCCATGTAGTAATTCATTACATAGAAAATTAGGGTCTATTCTAGCCCCTAGCAAAAATATTAAGTTAAATTACATCTATATTATAGAAATAATTTTTAATATTGATAATAATAGGCCCATGAAATTGCATTTGCGCTATACGGTGGATGGACTCAAGTAAACGGTTTTGAACTTAATTGAACTAAGCCCACAATGACCAATATCACATGTCGAAAATATGATAAAAAATCAAGACAATAAATATATTATAATATCAAGATTTTTTTGTCACCAGGCAAATAAAAAATCGGCGATAATCTTTGGGGTATATATAGGTACATGGTTATATCAACCTTGTGGATTTTGGGAAAATTCGATCAATATTGAAGAAAACGAAGGAAGAGATTCGGTCATGAGGGGAGTAATTGGGCGTGTGTATATACGCACGGTCCAATGTGGAAGGAAGCAAAAAGCGAAAAGAGGAATGTCAGCAAGCAATTCGCATGGGAAAGAGAGAAAGATACATGCACGATTAGCAGGGAAGGAAAAGGAGATCAGTTCTTTCCATGAGCAAGTCCCTCGCTTTGCATGTTAAAACATGGCCACAATTAAGAGCAAAGAGAGGGAGAGCACGTTGGTTCACGAGAAAAGAGAGGATCAACAGCATTGAAAACCCACCAATGGCAATCTAGAGAGTGGAGAGGGAACGTGAAGGGAGGAGGCTAGCTGTCTCTCTGCAATGACTTTTACACGACACGTGTTACTGGTGCCGCATGTTGTGCTCCTCAAGTTCAGTCAAGTTTTGTCTCTTCTTGTGTCATTCTTCTTTGCTGTTGTCGTGACGTGTTCTTGCTCCAGCTTGCACCGAATTTCCATCTAGCAAACTATCAGTATCGGTGAAGCCTTCCCGCAGCATCATGGCGCAGTCTTCAGCAAATCTCAACCACATTAACGAAGTTTTCAGGCCAACACCGGTTTTCCAGCAGTCATACGGGTTTCCCAAAGACAGTCCGGCAACCTCCAGGTGAACGTCTAGCGGACCATCTCCAAGGTCGCTTCTAACGAGGCCTCGTTGTAGCGCAGATCGCACTTGTCTCGTTGCGCACAACACCGATGGTCCATCGAAATTCTAGATTACCTCTTTGTGTTCTAAGAGTTCTTGGCAGGTTTTCAGCGAAATTCTCACCACGACTAGCTTAGTCGTGCCTCATCAAGCAGCTGCAAGGTCGTTTCCAGATTTTCCCGGGATTTGTCAACGTGTCTGGAGCCGCAAGACTAGACCCCAACTCGCCCAGTTCGGATAGCCCAGGTAACTGTTGTTTGCTATCTTTCCCGTAGGTTTTCTCCAGAGACACCAATGCCCCCAGTCGAGAATTCCTTCCCGAGGTCGCGACTTCAAGTTCCAACTGACGTTGATTTCGGAGCCTTATCAATTCGCTGCCCTGGTCTCTCCACCGCGACGTCAGGCGCGCTTCAGTCCGATAAAGCTTCCTTGCATCAACACGGCACTCCCCAGCCACAGCGTACCACCTGTCCTCGAGTCACATCGCGCGGCATAGCTGTAGCCATCTAGCACCACGAGCACCATCGCTGGTCACTACCACGGTCGGTTCATATTTAGATACCATACCTACAAAAGGGGTAAAATCTCATTTCAAAATTTGATTATTCGGTTATTGCCTATTTTGAATAAATTGATGTCTAATTCAATCCTTTTGAGTGATAGGCATTATATTCTGGATATATTTCCTAATTTGCAACCGCATATAATCTTTAATTGAGTGATAGCAAATTATTCAGGATATATTTCCTAATTCGCAACCGCATATAATCTTTAATTCTATTTTTAAGGCTTAATAACAATTTATCAATTTTATTCATGAAATTTGAATCTAATTAGATATGGTTTCCCTATGTCAATTGATTGGGTGATATCTTTGATGATCTCAAGTGGTTTATATTACCTTTTTTAAAATGCTTTCCTCATCTCAAAAATACCAAAAAAGATTGTACTGCATTTGGGTTAGAATTGATTCTATAGATAGAATCACATGATAAAATAGTTTGATACTTTTTAAAGTTAATTAATATCTTTGAATTGAGTTGCTTGTTGAGATATCTTTCTAAGTTAAGATACGATTTAGGTTAGTCTATGTCCTAACCTAAAAATAGACAATATCTCATAAGTTTTTATTTTTAGTAATTTTTAATTACGAATTTTGATAAAAAAAAAATATTCATGCGCGTGTATATAACTAGTTCATGTAATTTGATACTTGCATGTCATTTAAAAATTGCATGATAGGTTTATTTAATTAGGTTGCATATTATGCAGAGTTAGTTAATTAAGTTGCATGTAGTTGCTTACTAATTAAGGAAAAATAAGGGCTTGAAGTAGGGTCATTTTTCCAAAAAAGAGTGTGAGTGGACGTTGTTTCAAATAAGGATTTGAAATACCAAAATCAGTCTTAAATAAAGGCCTGAACTTGTTGATCAGCAACTATGTAACTCTTCTAGTGACTAGAACAAGGATATTTTTGTCCAATCTTTTTTTTTTTTAATGAAAGCAAAAACCAAATTTACTTTTTTCTTTCCCTCAGTGCACTTAAAAAAACAAAAGTTGAGCTCTAAATGCTTGAGGGACTGATGGTGTGCGACTGGCGGTGTGTGACCAACGGCGGTGTTGATGGAAGAGTAAACAAACAAGAAAAACCCATATGATATCCACCTAGCCTTTGTTGATGGGAGAGTGAAACAGGGCCGAGAACTCTTGAGGTGGTGTGTGACCAACAACATTTGACCAAATGACAGTCTACAGGTGCTAGTGGCGGCGGTGTGCAAAGGTGAGGGATTTTGAACGAAACCAACATTTCCTTCATAGCCCTAATTTCCAAATTGGATATTTGATTCATTAGCCCTAATTTTCCTAAATCTTCAAATTTCTTTCGTTTGCATGGATGCCAAATTGCTAATTTGGTTCAACTTGTATTTTCGATGCCCAAGAGAAGCGATTGCACTTGTTGAAGTAATATATTAACAAAAGTGTGGGCATGTGGTGCAATACAATAGCAATGGCACCGATGGCAGTAAGTTGATTATTTATTATGCATTTTTTAGTTATAATGGACTAACTTGTGGTTCCTTCATGTCGTTTGTGGTCCATGCTTTTCATTTTTTTTTTTCCTTCTTCTTTTTTTTTATGTATGATTTGTTGTTAACAATAAATCCACTAACTCATGTTTTGTCTTTATTACATGAACCCTATTTTTAATTGTGGAAGTAGACAGATTCTACATACTAGATTTCATGCAAACCCAATCCTTAGATTTCGTGAGACTTTGTTTTGTCACTTCTAAATTGTGTTGGAGAAAATTCCTTTATTGTTTTGAAGTTGACAAAACCAGAGAAAATTCCTTTACTATTTTGAAGTTGACAAAACCTTTCAATAGTCTAGTCTGAAGACTTCCAAATTAAAATGTCAAAGTCTGAAGACCGCCGGACTTTAAGTTAAAAGTCTGCTCACATTGACAGATTCTAGACCGAATGCCACTGAAGAATGAAGACTTATTTAGATGCGAGATTATCTTTATTTCTTCAAGGATTCGATTCGAATGATTTATGGATGACCTTCTGGTTGGATACATCACCTATATGATTGATTATTCTTAATGGAATCAATTCTGTTAATCAAATCTTTTGGAAGGCAAGCAAACTTAGAAAATTCTACTTATGGAAACCAAGATCCTGATTGTATGGGCAATCGGGATTGATGGGCTTTCATCTCAATCAATCAATCAATCAACTCGAGATCCCCTTGATTGATTATGTTCAACGGATAGATTGGAAGAATTCATTTGGAAAGTGCCAACGGTTATGAAGGCATGAAAGAGTATTTAAGGTGGACTCTCTAGTTGTTCGAGGCAAAGCGTGAAAGAGAAATTTCAAAGTCTGAAGATTCCTAGTTCCTTGCTATTTCATTTACTGAGCTCAAAGTTGTATACAAAAGAGAAAAACACTTAGTGAGACTTTGTGAGAGACCAGTAGAGACTCCTTACTGTGAAGTCAAGATCACACTGCTGTAAAATCTCTTTTGACTCCTAGTGAAATCCAGCCAATAGGCTGTTAGCGGGGGAGAGTGGATGTAGGCTCGATCTAAGCCGAACCACTATTAAACTTGTGTCTTTATTCTCTTCCCTCAACTCTTTATTTAATTCGTAGTTTTGTTTATCTGTTTAAGTTTTTGATTCATTCATAATATGTTATCTTCTAAAAGCAAATTACTTCTACTAAAATTTGCAAAAAATTGTCTTCACACCTATTCACTCCCCTCTAGGTGTTCTTACTAGTCATTTCAAATTGTACATTCTTGATTTTGAGTTTCCAATCAAAGAGTAATCGAATTTAAAGATTTCAATCAAAGTCGTTTGAAAAAGTTGCAAATGATAGCAATTTTCTTCCTTGCCCAACTTTGCATGAGGCTTGCCCAACTTTGCATGAGGCTTGCCCAACTTTGTATGAGGCTTTTGTTTTGTCCCTACGTGTGCGCTATGAGTTATTTTCAATTAAACTCTATTTGGAACCTCTCCAAACATAACATATTGTAGTTATAACTTGTGTTTCTCCTTGTGTAGATTTAAATTTCTTTTATTCTAGAAATATATTGATTTTTGCCTTTTTTTTTTTTGCTTCCATTTTGCACTAGGTGAGGAATGTGAAGAAGTGAATGATACCATGTCTGGTAGTAGGTGTATTGAGGGTGTTGAAGAAGATGGGTTTGCCATTATTGATCCGTGAGTTACAGAAAAGAAATGTGTGATGTCCTAAGGGTGAAGGTGCAATGGAGTGGGGTATGGAAGACATTAGTTTGCATGGAGATACATTAATTTGATAATGTAGATTTCCTGAATATAAGTAGTCAAGTTGAGTATACACATCTCAAGTTCATTGCAGAGGTTGATATGAATCTTATCTTTATATTAGGGATGTGCTTTAGCAATGCTAAAGAGTTTAGAGAAATAGTTAGAAATTATGCGATAAAATTTGGGAGACGGGTGAAGTTTGCTAAGAATGCACTAGATAAGTTAAGGGTATTGTGTTATGATGGTTGTGATTTGCTCATTTATGCTTCTTAAGTGTAGAGGCAGCATAATTTACAAGTTAAAACCTTTAATCATGTATATAGGTAATAGAGCTCTACATATTCCTCAAGTAAGCTCTAAATGGTTGGCGAACGAGTATTGTGATAAGTTGAGAAATAATCCAACATGATCAGGTGCTTCATTGAAGAAAACAATTGAGAGTGAGAATCTTTTGAATCTATACAAAACAATGGTCTATGGAGCTAAGGCTACGACAATGAGTATGAGTATAGGGAATGAACATGAGCAATTTTGGATGCTTAGAAGTTATTGCCAAGCACTTATTGATTCCAACCCGGATCCACATGTGTAATCAAGAGTGAGTAATGTCAAGACTAATTCAAGTTCAAAAGAGTTTACATATGTCTGAATATGTTGGGGAGGGGATTTCTAAAAGGATGTAGGCATTTTGTGGGGTTGGATGGTTGCTACTAGTCATCGGGCTATAAGGTATGCTTCTATTAGCCATGGGCATAGATGGAAATGATTAGATGTATCCATTTGTATAGGTAGTCATAGGACAAAAAACATACAGGACATGATACTGGTTTATTAGTATGATTGATGAAAATGTGGAAATTACAGACTCTACAAATTCAAAGTACTGGACTTTTTTGTGTGACAAGTACAAAAGATTGGTACAAGCACTAGCAAATCTAATGCTTGAAGCAAGATATAGATTTTGCTTCATGTTTTGCTTAAAACATCTTTACAAGAACTTTAGACGGCATCAAAAAGGATTAAAACTTAAATTTTGGTTTGGAAGGCTACTATGGCAACTAGGATATGTGATTTTGACTTGGCAATGAAAGAGCTTTAAAAAATTGATAGAAATGCTTATAATTGATTGTTCTAGAAGCCACTAGTGCAATGGAGCAAGTCTCATTTTAGGACAAGCTCAAAATATGATGCTTCCTTGAATAACTAGTGTAAAAGCTTCAACAAGAGCATCGTTGACGTTAGGAGCAAGCCCATAATCACATTACTTGAAGTTATAAGGCTGCGTTTGGTCGTTCGGATTTCTAAACGAGATAGACTGGATAGGATAGGATAAGAAATCCATTGATTTCTTCATATCCCATCCACTGTTTGGTGAACTACGGATTTAAAGTCGGAGATCCTCATATCCTTTGAAATCTATTGTTTGGTGAATTACGGATTTAAAATCGGATATCCTCATATCTTATCCAATCTATTGTTTGGTGAACTACGGATTTAAATTTGGATATTTTAAAAACAATAACATTAGGCAAGTACAAATTTGCAGGTTTAATATTCACAAAATCATCCAAAACAATATATCTTTTTTAAATTAACAGATTCTCATCGAATTTCATGATTACGCATTGTAATAATTTTTCCGTTCCTTTGAAATAATCTTTTGGTTACCCCCCTTCAACATCAAACGTTTTTAGAATAACCTCAATTTCAATAAATTCACTTTGAAACATGAATTCTTTTTCTCTCTTATAAAGTATATTACATTTGTTGAGTGTCGGCCAGCTGCATTTGACCAAAGTAAACTCATGTTCACGTCCATATAAAGCAGTAGATGCGAACTATCTTGACTTAAGGCTTCTTTTAAGTTCATGGCTAGGGTTTTTGCCAAAGAGACAGAGAAACTATTTAGAGATAAAGTTTCAAGTCATATCCACCTCTTTTCAAGTCATGGCTCCAATCGAAAGGTCTAAAAAGATAACATGAAAGCTTATAGCTAGCCCCAAAAAACCTTTAAAAAAATAAAGAAGAAAACAAGAAAAAGTAGGGAGAGAAAACATATCTCCTACAAACTCAGAAATAACTCAATATAACTAAAATCATAAACACCAAATATAAGACTCTAAGACAGATGTCCAATTTGGAACAAAGCTTAAAGTGCTAATCCGATACAACTTCATTCACTGCGATCCATCACTCCCAATCATCACTCATTCTCTTCTCTCATCTCTTGGAGAAGTAATTCTACAAATGCTTTCCTGTCGTCTCCTTGAAATCCCAAAAATAGATGAATATTCTCAAGATCCTTCATAATTTTTCTACATAATTTTATTCTATCCATAATACCTAAAGACATTTGAAGAAGCTCTTCATTGATTTTTCGTTTATCATTATCCAAATCCTTGGCATGTCCGATGCGGCTAGCGATCATCTCCATTCTCTCGTTAGCTTTTTCCAAGAATGAGTCAAAAGTTCCTGCTATCTCAACTAAGCCAGCAGCCCATTTGTCACTTGCTTTAGCCCTTTTTTTCTTCTTGAAGAATCTAAAACATTTTGTTTGAGAAGATGATAGTGGCGGTAAGTTTTGACTTACACTGTTGGTTGCCACATTATCATGATTTTCACATTCCTCATGATCTACAGCCACATGAGCTTCTAAAGGGTCTTCACTAAGATTTCCCTTGGCACCGATCTTTTCCAAATACGATTGCTAGTCGATCATATTGAGGGAAGGACTTCCCTCTCAAAGAAGCAACTCTTGGATAGGTCTACAAAGAAAATATATTATTTTGTTAAAAATGAAACAATTAATAAAAAGGAAAAATGAGAAGAAGTGACACAAACCTTGCAATATTTTTGCCAACTATCCTCAGAATGAATATCAACACAATGTTTTTCATGGTCCCACCCAAAGCCACTTTGATTCCTCAAGTCATATATCTGATTATACAACTTTTTCAAGTTTTTCATTTTCGACTCTATGTGAGGATTGCCATTGATGCTAGAACAATGGAACTTTTCTTCAAACCACTTCTCTAACATAATCATGTAACCACTGTTGAAGCCGTTATCGGCTTTCATTCCTCACGTAACTAATTCTTCAAGACCATCTAGAAGTGCATTTTCTTCATCTATTGTCCATACACGTCGGTCTCTCTTTGTTCCCCTTCCTTGAGTTTGACTGAAATCGCTACCTTCCATTCCTAAACATCTCATTGCAATTTCAGAAAATTTAATGATGGAAGATAACGTGGTAGAGAAAATTTAATGATAGAGACAACATAGAACTTCAAATTTAAAATGATAAAGTCATAATTCAAACATTATATAGGAAATATATGTCTCAATAACGCAAGTCTTGCAACAATGGAAAACAAATGATTTTTTTAAATAATATAAAATCATACAACTCCTCCATGTCCTCAACTTGCATTCCACTCATTAAACATTTGTACTGCCAAATTTTGCCTCCATGTTGTCCAATGATCCGACAGCTCGACAACGTCAATTGTTTCCACATCTTCAATAGTGGTAGCAACTTCATCTAACTGTGCCTCAATTGGATCAATAGCCATTTCTCTTCTTATCAAGTTGTGTAGAAGGCAACAAGCTATGATTATTCGACCTTGCGTTCTAATTGGATAAAAAGATGGACTCCTAAGAATAGCCCATCGTAACTTAAGTAGACCGAAGCATCTTTCTATGACATTTCTAGCTTGAGAATGCTTCATGTTGAAGTACTCCTTGGGTGAATTTGATGTATGACCTTCTGTCCACTCAGATAGATGGTATCGAGTACCTCTGTAAGGAGCAAGAAAGCCCTCCCCATTTGTGTATCTAGCATCTACAAGATAATAATTGATATAGCTAGTATAAACACCTAGAGGGGGTGAATAGGTGTAAAAACAATTTATCGAGATACGAAGGCAATACTAGGCAGACAATAGAAAGGAAGTTCTCTAAAACAGATTATGATCAAAGTAAACAGAGAGTAGGGAAGAGAAAATTGAACACAAGGTTTATAGTGGTTCGGCTTATTCCAAGCCTACGTCCACTCTTTCGCACTGACAGCCCACCGGCTGGATTTCACTATGAACAAAAGAGATATTACAGCAATGCTTTCCCTTGATTCCACGGTGTAGATATTCTACCACACTTCCTCAAGGTATCTCAAAATATAGACTCTCTTTTGCGTACAAGATTTCGCTCGATAAATGAATTGACTAAGAATAAGGAGCTTCGACTTTGGAATTCTTCTATCGTGCACCTCCTCGAACAACCGGAACGTCTTCCTTATATACTCCTTTATGCCATCATACCCGTTGGCACTTACCAAAGGAATTCTTCCAATCTTCCCGTTGGACGTAATCAATTAGGAAGATCATTCGAGCCATTAAAGGAACATGTCGATAGCCCATCAATCCTCGCTCGCCCATACAATCGGGATCTCGGTTTCCATAAGTAGAACCTTCCAAGTATACTTCGCCAATCATCGGATCTTTAATGAATCTTGATTCGAATAAAGGAATCCGTTATGTCATATCCAGCCAAGAGATCTTCGTCGATCGATAAGATCAAATCCTTAACGAAACACACAAATCCCTGGATAGACCTTCTTCGACAAACTACAAACCGTCAATGAGAATAGACTTTGAGTCTTGAGTCCGCGAGTCCGAGGTCTTTAGACTTTAAAGTCTGCAAATCTTCGACTAGATCGATGGAAACGTTTTGTCGCTTCAAAATATTCCGAGAAAAGATTTCTCCAACAATCTCCCCCTTTTTTATGGTGACAAAACTTTCCGAAGATTTGAATATCTTTGACCTGCAAAACATTACTCAAGCAAATATGGATATCTCATAAAGATTAATGGCTTAATGATAACACTAGAATCTGCAACCACAGAAAATAGGTTAGTCTTGCATGAGAGTAAAGCCATTCATAAGATATCAATAGTAAGCAGTCAAATCCAAATCCCAAATTCAGTCCACAACCAGACACACAAGTCAAGTCAAACATCAAAACAAACAAACTAAAAGTTTAAGTTCAAAGTTTTCAAATCTCGCATCTCTCCCCCTTTTTGTCATCATAAAAAAAGGTTGAGATGGAAATGGAATAGAGTCAAGATTGCTTGGGAATACGAACAAGCTGGAAATCTCCTATTGATCGGACGATGCCTTCCAGCTTTTTCAAATCTTCCTTCGGTTGAGCCACCTCTTCACTCTTAGCATTTGCTTGATTCGAAGAGCAAGGGCTTGGATCTCGATCATTCAAAGAAACTCGAAGACGCTTGTCCCGCATTCCGCAAGTTCCGAACTTCGTATCCCGAGCATATATCGACCCCGCATTTCCAAGAGAACATCAAGAATTTCGCGGAAATCTGCTGAATTATCATCAACGCGATCGGCTTCGACACAATTAGATGGAGTAAAGGCAGACGATGGTACATCAGCATAGTCACGCAAAATTGGCGATGAAGCATCATGTCCCTCCTCAGGAAATTGAGAGGCATAAATGTCATCTGGATCTGCTTGAGAGCGGCTGACTCCTTCACTGGTAGCAGGATATGAGGACATTCCTCTTTTCTCACCATCTCCCCCTGTTTCCATGCCTTCAGGTGGAGAAGAGTGTTCCTCATGCTCTCCTTCCTCTGGATTTCCTCTTTCTTCTTCTTCTTCTTCTTTTTCAAACCTTTCTTCCTTTGCATCTCTTTCTTCAACTTCTCTCTCCTCTGCTTCTTTTTCTTCTGCTTCTCTCTCCTGTCGTTCCATTGATTCTGGAACGTAAAGACTCAGTTCTTCAATGCCATAGCGAAATGGTGATGCCATCCTCATCATCTTCATCCTCAATGATGAGAGCTCTTCTCTTTTTGGATGGAGCAACCATAGGCTCCTTCCCTTTTCTTTTTGCTGCCAAAGAGACTTGATGAGGCTTGGCAGGGGTTGTCTCCTTGAATTTCTCCAACGCCTTGTCGAGTTCTTTCAGACGCATTTTGGACACCATTTTCAGTCCTACCACCATTTTATCACACGATCGAACACAGAGAAATTGTGGAGGCTAAACATTCAAATGTCTCGAATAACTTTGACACAAGACCCGGATAAGGAAGTTGACCCTTGTCCTTCACCACCGCTCTATACATGTGGAACAAAATAGTGTGAGGAAGAGAAAACCTTTTTCCAAAGCATTGCCGGCGTACATCGCCTTTGCCTCCGAGTTTGAAACATCGTCTTTGAAGTAGATTTCGGTCTCGAGGCAATTTATCACAATCTTGTGAAGCAGAATGTTGAACGCACGCATTCTTGAGTAAGAAATTCTTCCCTCCGTCCTTCTCGTCCTTAACAAGTTCCAATGTAGCACGAGCAATAGAGACATTAATAGGTTGATATCTTCCTCTCTCAACCCCAATCACATCAGCTAGCATATCTACATCCACCACAAAGTCCCGATCTCGGACACTAAAAGAAATTCTATTCGCATCCAAGAAGCTAAGATTTGAATAGAAATATGCGTTAGTTCAAGATAGGCTTCGTAGTGTTAGAACAGAACTGTTCAAGTTGAAGAAAACGGAACTTTTCCCTCAAATTAACATTCACAGCATCAAGGAAATCAAAATCCACACTCCTAGGGTTTATCACCCCACGCTTCAACAATTTGGAGTATATGATCCTTCTGTTCCTTCGATCGGAACAAGTCTGTCTTTTTTCCCCGAATTTTCGCCGCAACACCCATTCTCGGTTGAAATTGGCTGTACAATTTGTCATCATCATTCCGATCTATCGGATTCAGTCCTCCAACACGTGGATCACTTGGGATATTTGCAAGGGATTCTTCTGCCATCCCCTTAGGAGCAATTCCCAAACGCTCCATATTTCGCAAAAAGATGTACTCATTCCCATATCCCTTGTCCTTAAGAAACTCATCGATGTAGTTCAATGGAGTACCGATCCTCTTTAAAGCACGGTAAAGCTTATAAATAAAAGAGGGCTTTTGAGTTCTTACAGAACAGCTCCTTCAACGATTTCTTCCTCTTCGCGATGACCAACACCCGTGGACTAGTTGGTGGAGAATGACGCCGCGAGAATGTTGTGGGCTCTGTTGTTGACTCGGGTGACTCCTCTTCCTCGGTGAGATCAAAGTGAGTAGGCCCCTCACTCATTTACCGTGGTCCCCGCTTGTAATCCTCGAAGACTTTCTTGAAGACGACATCTTTCACGGTCTTGAAAGATTCCGAACTTGACTTTCCCAAGAAAGATGATAACTTTTTCGAAGATTAAACAAGTGAAGAAGACAGAGTGGAAGATCGATGCTTTTTAGGGTTTTTTGAACGAAGAGGAACCGACCGTATATAGGTCGGATCGAAGAGAGGCATACCAAGCGTCGTAATGGAAAGTAAAAGATGCCATTTTTTAAAAAATAACTGCCTTTTTCAAAAATAGATACCTGCCATTTTTAAAATATTAACTCCTTTTTGAAAAAGAAAAGATTGCACTTATCACGGAAATTGAAGATAGCAAAAATCAATTATAGATAGATGATCGTACCTTTCCGAGATTTAATATGAGAGAAAATAAAATAACTTACGAGTCAAGAACCTTGTTTGTCCGAGTCCGAGAGTCTCTAGATTTTAACTTCTTCAAGCTTCGGGATGTTGAGTCCGGAACGGATGATTTCAAATTGATTTTTCTCCAAAGGCTTTGTAAATATATCCGCGGTTGGTTCTTTGAGTTAACAAACTGAATCGAAATTTCTCCATTTTGAACATGATCTCTAATGAAGTGATGTCGAATCTCTATATGCTTCGCTCTTGAGTGAATGATTGGATTTTTGGTAAGATTGATTGCACCTTGGTGTTGTCACGCTTAATCTCCGTGCATGAATCTTCAATTCCAAAGTCTCTTAGCTGTTGTTTTATCCACAGAATTTGTGAACAACAACTTCCGAGAGCTACATACTCGCTTCGCGTAGAAAGAGCTACCGTATTTTGCTTCCTTGAAAACCAAGACACCGTCCCTTCCAAGTAGTTGACAAGTGCTCGAAGTGCTCTTTCTATCAACTCGCAACCAGCTAGATCTGCGTCTAAGTATCCAAGAAGAGTAAAGTCTCCCTTTTAGGATACCAAAGACCGATGCTTGAAGTTGAAGCAATGTATTTGATAATACGCTTTGCGGCATTTAGATGAGATTCTTTAGGGTCTCGCTTGAAATCTAGCACAAATGCAAACACTAAACAAAATGTCAGGTCTAGAAGCAAGTAAGATAAAGAAGTGAACCAATGATACTCCCGTATAGCTTCCGGTCAACTTTCTTTCCTCCTTCATCTTTGTCTATCTTCAAAGAGCTTGACACCGGTATATCGCAGTCTTTTTGCAATTTTCCAGTCCAAACTTTTTGACAAGATCATTAGCATATTTTTCTTGATGAATAAAGGTCCCCTCCTTCAATTGTTTCACTTGAAGTCCAAGAAAGAAGGTTAGTTCACCCATCATGCTCATTTCAAATTCATTCGCATAGACTTAGAGAAATTCTTGCACAAACTTTCATTAGAGGATCCAAAAATAATATTATCAACATATATTTGAACAAGCAGAAAACTTTTGCTTTCTCTTTTGATAAACGAGTAGTGTCTACTTTACCTTTAACAAAGCCATTTTGAATTAAAAACTTACTCGGTCTGTCGTACCAAGCTCGAGGTGCTTGCTTTAAACCATACAAGGCCTTTTTCGTCTCGAATACTAAGTACGGTTTCCTTGGGTCTTCAAACCAGGTGGTTGTTCCACATAGACTTCCTCATGGATAAATCCATTCAGAAAGCACTTTTGACGTCCATTTGGAATAACATGAAATTCTTATAACAAGCAAAAGCAAGTAATAATCGAATTGCTTCTAACCTTGCTATCGGTGCGTAAGTCTCGTCATAGTCTATCCCTTCTTCTTGCGTATATCCCTTGGCCACGAGTCTTGCTTTGTTTCTTATGACTTTTCCTTTCTCGTTCATCTTGTTCCTGAAAACCCATTTAGCTCCAATAATAGATTTACCTTTTGGTTTAGGAGTCAACTCCCAGACATCATTAATGCTGAATTGTCTCGAGTTCTTCTTGCGTAGCTTCAATCCACTTTCATCGATAAAGCTTCTTCTATGCTTTTGGGTTCTATTTCGAAATAAGAGCCACAAAGACTAGACTCTTCGCGCCTTTTGGATCTTGTGCGAATTCCTTCATTAATGTCGCCAATAATGAGATCTTTGGGATGATTGGACTTATGCTTCCCCATTCGGTTGATTTTTCAAAGTTGATGATCACTTCCTTCATTTGAATCTTCAATAACCACTTGTTTCTTTGGTCTTTTAGAGTCCGAGCCGCTTCTTTAGACTTTGTAGAGTTTGAAGGGTTCGATTCTTCAAGATGAGTCCGAATAGATTCATTTTGCATAGAATCCCGGAATTTGACATTCATTGATTCCTCCACGATTGAGTCTTCTTGTTATAGACTCGTAGGCTTTGCTCGAGGTAGAATATCCAAGGAAGATGCCTTCGTCTCGATTTTTCCTCAAACTTGCCAACTCGATCATTTGCATTTTTCAAAATAAAGCATTTACATCCAAACACATGAAAGTATGAAACAATAGGTTTCTTTCCTTTGAATAACTCATGGGGTTTTTTCCTAATTGGTCTTAGAAAAACTCTATTAATAATATAACATCTTTAGAAACCGCTTCAGCCCAAAAACGTGAAGAAATATTACTTTCAATTAAAAGAGTTCTAGCCATTTCTTGAAGCGACCTATTCTTTCTTTCCACAACTCCGTTTTGCTCGGAGTATATGGAGAGGAGAATAAATGCTGAAAACCGATTCATCACAAAATTTTGTAAAATCTTGATTTTCAAATTCACCTCCATGGTCTGTTCTTATACTTGAAATAACATACCCTTTTTCATTTTGAACCTTTTTAGCAAACTTTTCAAAGTAAGAGAATGTTTCGAGACTTACTTGCCAGGAAATATACCCAGGTAAATCGTGAGTAATCATCCACAATTACTAGGCAATATTTCTTACCTCCAATGCTCGAGTTCGGTTGGTCCAAAGAGATCCATATGCGAAGTTGCAAAAGACACGATTAGTGGAAACTTGATTTATTGGTTTAAAGGAATTTCTTACCGCTTTCCCAATACGCATGGAGTGCATAGATCAGACTTTTGGTATGATAAATTGGGTAAACCACGAATAAGCTTCTTTGCTGAAATTTTGGCTATCTCGCTTCATATTGATGTGCCCAAGCTTTCGTGCCATAAGTTCGCTTCGTCTTGAATTGAGATCGACATTGCGATTCATCCGGTTTCACGTCCAAGAGGTAGATATTTCCATGTCTTCGACCCATAAATGATCGAGTAGAATCTTTACTTGGTTCCCGAACATATTCCTTCTTGAAAGTTTATTTTGAAACCGGTATCACAAACCGATCGACATCGAGCGATTGTAGTTGAGTCCTTCCACTAGGGAAACATTACTTATTGTGAGGTTTCCAATCTTTCTGATTCCAAACCCCACAATTCTTCCTTTGTCTGTTTCCTCCAAATGAGACTTTTCCACCATTTACTTGAACGAGCTTTATGAAGCAATTTGAATCTCCCGTCATATGTCTTGAGCATCCACTATCCAGATACCATTTTACCTTTTTCTTGATAGTGACCTGCATTTAAAAAAAAAACTCAAGCTTTCTTTGGTACCCATATTTTCTTGGGTCCATTGGTGTTAGTATGATATGCGGTTTTTGCCCATACCTTTTTAACAGGTTTCCAAACCATAGGACATTCCTTTTCAAAATGACCTGCACCGTTGCACTTTGAACATCTGAGAGCATTTCGACCTACTGGTTTTACAAAAACCTTTTTGAAATGATTTTTGTAAGCATCTCTTGTGGGTCTTTGCTTAATTCTTTCCTTCACTTTAGGAAAATCAATTAGAGGAATGGTTTCCACAGTCATTCCCAAACCAGATTTATTGAAATAAGGTCTTTGTCTTTGAAAGAATTTTCTCAAGTTTCTCGAGATCCTATTGAAAATCTTTTTGAAATATTTGATATGTCAATTTTTAAAAATTCATTTTCTTTTAAAAGATTTTCTTCACGTTCTTTAAGAGTAGAAACATTCATGTCTAAACATTTCAACTTTTCTTTCAAAGCATTTTCTGTTGTTTTAGTGCAGAATTTTCTTTTTTAAGTTCGGAAATCCTTTTAAGAGAAGTCTTAAGACTAGAACACAGCTCATCAATGTATTTAGAAACTTTAATAGGGATTTTAAAGTTACTTACCTCAAACTCACCGTCCGAATCGAGTCTGTCTCGGAGTTTGAATCTGAATCCGATTGTGCCATCGACATATATTGGCATAATCATCATCACTTTCTTCACACTCGTATCACCTGTGTTTTTCGCTTTAAGAGCCTTTCGATACTTTTCAGCTTTTCCTTTCTTCTTCCTCGAGAAGAGGACAGTTGGGTCCGATGTGTCCCTTTTTCTTACATTCAAAGAGACTATATCTTTGTTTGATTCATCATCCTCCACAGACTTAGTCGTTGCTTTTGAAAACTCGTTTCTTTGGATTGAATCTTCTTCCTTTTCGTTCAACTTTCGAATCTTCTTATCATGAGAGCAAGCTCCTCATCATCCATATCGTCTTCAGAATCTGTAACATCAGAATCATCATTGGATTTTAATGCAATGGATTTCTTACCTTTAGGATATTCGTCTTCATTGATTCGTTCCACTTCATAAGACTGAAGAGTTCCAACCAACTCATCGACATATAGTGGCATGATTCTTTGTGTCTCTCTTATTGAGGTCTTTATGTGATTCCAATCCTTGGAGAGTCCACGCAAGAGCTTGTTTACTTTCATGGGATCAGAAATTGGTTGACCTTGATTTTCAAGACCATTCACGATTTCGTAAAAACGACTAAACATGTCGCTTATAGATTCTCCCGATTTCATTTTGAAGGCTTTGTATTGATCGATGAGAATGTTGATTCTGGTCTCTTTCACTCGATCAATTCCTTCATAGGTAATATGTAATCTATCCCAGACTTCTTTTGCTGTAACACAATAAGATATTCTGTTATATTCAGTAGGTGACAAAGCACAATATAAAGAATAAATTGCTTTTGCATCAAGACCTTGTCTCTTGATTATCTCTTCCTGAGTCATTTCACTAGACTCAACAGTTTCTTTTCCTCTCTCTGAGACAGATGCAGCTTTAGGAGTGATTCCTTTTTCTACAACGTCCCATTCCAGAGGATCCTTTGATCTTAAGAACGCTTTCATCTTGTTTTTCCAGATGTTGTAATCCTTTCCATCAAAGTAAGGAGGTCTGGTATTGCTTTGCCCTTCCACCAGCCCTGGAGCTAAAATACTAGCCATGGATCTTTAACTCGAAGTAAAACACTTCAAACAAAGTGAGTACACAGTGCTCGATACCAATTGATATAGCTAGTATAAATACCTAGAGGGGGGTGAATAGGTGTAAAAACAATTTATCGAGATACGAAGGCAATACTAGGCAGACAATAGAAAGGAAGTTCTCTAAAACAGATTATGATCAAAGTAAACAGAGAGTAGGGAAGAGAAAATTGAACACAAGGTTTATAGTGGTTCGGCTTATTCCAAGCCTACGTCCACTCTTTCGCACCGACAGCCCCCACCGGCTGGATTTCACTATGAACAAAAGAGATATTACAGCAATGCTTTCCCTTGATTCCACAAAGTGTAGATATTCTACCACACTTCCTCAAGGTATCTCAAAATATAGACTCTCTTTTGCGTACAAGATTTCGCTCGTAAATGAATTGACTAAGATTAAGGAGCTTCGAGACTTTGGAATTCTTCTATCGTGCACCACCTCGAACAACCGGAACGTCTTCCTTATATACTCCTTTATGCCATCATACCCGTTGGCACTTACCAAAGGAATTCTTCTAATCTTCCCGTTGGACAGAATCAATTAGGAAGATCATTCGAGCCATTAAAGGAACATGTCGATAGCCCATCAATCCCTTTCGCCCATACAATCGGGATCTCGGTTTCCATAAGTAGAACCTTCCAAGTATACTTCGCCAATCATCGGATCTTTAATGAATCTTGATTCGAATAAAGGAATCCGTTATGTCATATCCAGCCAAGAGATCTTCGTCGATCGATAAGATCAAATCCTTAACGAAACACACGATCCGGATAGACCTTCTTCGACAAACTACAACTCGTCAATGAGAATAGACTTTGAGTCTTGAGTCTACGGCGATCCAGGTCTTTAGACTTTAAAGTCTGCAAATCTTCAGACTAGACTGATGGAAACGTTTTGTCAGCTTCAAAATATTCCAGAAATATTTCTCCAACAATAATTACCTAATAACAAATGATGATATTATTAATTGTCTTAGAACCTTTAAAACCTACAATACATAGAATGCAATATATTGATAAAGGCTTATCTTACCAACGGGGATCTTTAAACCATTGGGTTTAACTAAAGCATCTCAAAGCACTCTAGAATCCGCTGCTGAGCCTTCCCATCCAGGTAAAACATAAATGAATCTCATGTCACATGAGCAAACTCCTAATACATTGGACGCAACCTCACCCTTTCTATTTTGGTACCTCAGTTTATCAACCTCTGGAACACATACCCTTATATATGTGCCATCTAATGCTCCTAAGCAACCCTAGAAACATAAAATTAATAAAATAACATTATCTTTAAAGTATTAAATTAGTCCATGAAATAGCATAACAAACATACCTTAAACCACTTCCATTTCTCGTTAGCACATTCCTCTGGGCAAAAAAACGCTTCAAGCGCCATAACTTTGCCCAAAGGGACACTTAAGTGCCACATTCGAAGAAAAAACGATCACTTGAGTGCCACTCCAGCCAAAGTCCGGCCAAAACGCCAACGTGGCATTTTTCCGGCGAAGCGCGCCCAAAACGATGCCGTTTTGCACGGCGATGTGGCCAAATAATGCAAAAACGGCGTCGTTTTTTGGGCGACGTGGTAAAAAAAAATAAAAAAATTAATTAAATTAAATTTAAAATTAAATTTAGTTAAAATATTAAAAAAATAATAATTTTAAAATTAAATTTAGTTAAAATATTAAAAAATTAATAATTAAAAAATTTAAAATTAAAAAAAAAAAAAGAAAAGGGAACGGGGGAGGTGGCCGAGGGATCGGCCCTCGGCCCGCCGCCGCCGCCGTCGCCGCCGCCCGGGAAGGGCCGGCGATAAGCCGGGGGAGGGTCGGCCGGGGTTGCCGGGCCCGGCTAGGGGCCGAGTGACCCCGGCCGACCGGACGGCGAGGGCGAGGGTCGCAACCCTCTCCCGGATGGGCCAAGGGCCGCCGACCCTCGCCGGATCGGGCGAGGGCCGCGACCCTCCCCAAATCTGTGGCCAGCGGCGAGGGCCGCCGACCCTCGCTGGATATGGGCGAGTCGGCTCGTGGCCCTCGCCGCGGGCCGGCGACCCGCCGCCCTCCCCCCGCCGCCGTGGCCCGGCGACCCGGCCGATCCCCCACCTCCCCCAGTTCCCTTTTTTTTTAATAAATTTTTTTTAAAATTTTAAAATTTTTAAATTATTATTTTTTAAATATTTTAACTAAATTTAATTTTGAAATTATTATTTTTTAATATTTTAACTAAATTTAATTTAATTATTTTTTTATCATGTCAGCCCAAAACGACGCCATTTTTGCATTATTTCGCCACGTCAGCGTGCAAAACGGCGTCGTTTTGGGCTCGGTTCGCCGGAAAAATGCCACGTCGGCATTTTGGCCAGACTTTGGCTGGATTGGCACTCAAGTGATCCCTTTTACTCCGATTTTGGCACTTAAGTGTATATTTCGTAAGTTATGGCACTTAAGTGTCCCTTTGTGCAAAGTTATGACACTTGAGGGGTCCGCACGTCCATTCCTTTGGAACTGGTTTAGGTGAGACAAGAAGCACACTATACATTCTTATCACCACATTTAAAACTAAGTTAAAATACCTACTTATTGTCTCCCCAGACCTCATAAATCTGAACTTGATGACTCGATTTTTCACGTGATGGGCAAGTATATGTAGAAACATGGCCATTTGTTCTTCTATAGTTATAAGTCCATCTTCTTTTAACCCACCAATTATACATGCCAACTCGCATAGTAGAGTAAATGTACGTCTATCCATCCTAAGTTGTTCCACACAATTCAAGTCATTGCCCTTAATGAGGCGGTCAAGGTGATCTAAACAAGCTTGGATTCTAATAAATGTCCGATCCTTCAATATATGCTTGCGGTAGTGCCTTTCAGCAGCAGTGGCCATTACTAGCATATACATCACACACAAAAGCAACATTTAGAGGCTCATCTCCTCTAATATAAGTATGGTGAAAATTTCCTCTCTATCATTGTGATCCATTTCTAATGAGAAAAGAAAAATAACATTAGACAAGTACAAATTAATAGGTTAGATAATAGAAAAAATATTAAAAATAATATATTTTTTTCAAATCAGCAAATTTCAAGGAGGTTCTCCTTCCTCCTTGCAGTAAGGAGAAAATCCTTGATCTCGTGGATTTTCAAAGCAAAACTTTCAAGCATACCCAGCGAACATTTGGGTATATAATTCGTGCATTCTCACCACTCCCAAATAACTCCCCTCTCATATCCGGGCAAATTTCTCAATAATCAAGCACGAAAATGTACTGCGAGCACAGACTCACCTACCACCGCAACGAAAGCAATCAAAGCCAATCTTTTAAGCATACCTAGATAACAAATTTGTTGCTTTTGAGCAAATATTGATTGAACGATTTCTGGGTATCGAAGAACCGAACCAAGAACGAACAATTCGCGTTGAAGATATCAAATATTTTGCACAAAAACAGAAAGGCCTTTATGAATCTACAGATTCAAAACTACCAAGAAGAGAGCAGTTTTTGGCACTATAAAGTCATGATTATTTACCTTCGAAAATTCGTCGCTTTCGTAAAATTTCGATGTGAGTCGGAGAGCTATTGAGGAAAAGGCTTCAACGTCGATACTTTGGAAACAGAGGAGTTGGAGTCGTCTATGGGTGAATGATGGAGAAAGAAAAAAGTGTAGGGTTTTATGTTTCGGATAAAAGAAATCCTATCCAACCTTATTTCACCCCCTCTCGGATTTTTTTTATCTAGTTTATATCCCTTATATATCCGACCTTATCCTATCTTAGATAGCTACCAAACACGGGATAGGATAAAACATATCATACCCTAGTTTTTATCCAGTCGACCAAATGCAGCCTAAGAGTGCAACTCATGGACATGATTCATAAACAAAGGAATTGATTGGCTAAGTATACCGGTGTAATTTGTCCTAATATTTAAGAGATATTGGAGCTTTAAAAAAGAGTATTCGGCATGATGAATTCCTGCACAGAATGGGGAGGATGAGTTTGAATCAAGTGGGCTATATGGAGACAAGAGAGTTGTTAATAATAGACACAGAACTTATAACTATAGAAGATGGGACATTAGTGGTATCTCTCGCTACCATGTTGTGGCAACTCTTGTATACTTGAGGGAACAACAGGAGAAATGGGGTCACACGTGTTTCAGTATTGAAATATTCAGGCAAACTTATAGCCATGTTGTGCATACTATAGATTCCAAGGACACAAGGCCTGCTAGAGCATTTACCCCCACCAGATGTGCCCAAACAAGTTGGCAGGAAAAAAAAAAAACAAAGAACAAAGTCAAGAAATGAAATTACTGATAACAATTCAAAGAACAAGAAGCTGAAAGTTATGCAAGAGCCTATAGAAAGAAAGTTCAAGAGACAAAATACCACAATCACTTGTAGGAAAACCACAATAGGTATCATTGTAAGAATCTATCCATAGCATCAACGACACCGATAACAACAACACCATCGACCCAAACAACTTCTACATTTGTCTTATGTTCACAAGATGTGGTAGAAAGCACTCCCTTAGCCCCAACATCACAAACTAAGACAGCTCAATTGCTTGTGTCATTTTTTAGCAACATCTGAAACTCAATATCATCTATGGGAAGAGTGAAGATGCAAGTATTCATCTATGCTTAACTTTGTCATAAAACTCTTCTTCCTAGTGTGATTTTGTTTTGGCTAATTATTTATTTTTTTGACTCAATTGTAGGTAAAGAGATGAGGATGTAAAGACCTAAACATGAAAAGGGTTAAAGACAAACAATTTTTTGGAGATATGCAAGACCAACAATACCAATAACACAAACTCTTTTTTTTGTTTTATAGTTAGATGATATGAAAGGGTCTATATAAGTATGTTATGGAAGAATCTTAAAATTAAAGTATGTATAGGTCTGCTTCGTTAAGAAGATGTGTTATGTGGGGATGTTTCTCTTTTCCATCAAACAATATGGATCAGTTCAAGTTTATTTAATGCTAGTAAATTTGTTTTTCTTTCTTTTTAGTTGTGCCTATTGTTGAGAAGGGCTACTTTTTGCTTTAATTTACTTGTATGGTCTTTTAATGCTTTCTTTCAAATTGTGCCTATTGCTTGCTTTTGTTATTGGCAATAGATCCAACACATTATCATTAAGCTTGGTATAGCAAGCATCATGATGATCATCAATAACTCGTCATTAAATGATTTCAACATTTTCATTACAAAAGATGTGTGCACAACATGCACAACAGATGAGTTTACAATATAAATATTTGTGCACAACGTGCACAACACTTAATAGAAAGCATTACTGATCACAGACCATCCTACTATGGACACCTGCAAGCAACAACCAATCATAGGTCTCCCAAATCTTCCTAAAGGTAGTATGTTATGACCCATGAAATTATCTTAATGCATAATAAAATCTTTTCTCTCTTTCTACTTTGTTGAAGGTGGGTTTCAGTTGATCTTGTTCTTCACGAGAGCCCAAAAATGATTTGGTGGCTTGGATACAAGCTCCTAATCTAGTCCACATATATCAATAGATGCCTAAAGATTAGACAAGCACGTTAATGCCTGCATATAATTTTTTAGTATCAAGAATGTCACAATACTAAATCATGCTTCGACTAAGAAATGCACAAGTTGTGTATCTTGGTCAGCAATGAGAGTAACTCTCTGTGTATGTGTCAACCTAATTTGTCATGCAAAAGTGGATGAGAATATGTTTCCATAGCGGCAATTATCTTTGCCAATGCTTCCAAAGGCACATCTAACCAAACATTAATCCCATGTCTCATGTATCTCCTAAATAGCATGAAAACGCATACCAAATTAGTACATTTCACCAAGAAAAAAGCAACATTGAAGATAAGTATGCAATGGAATGTTCCCAACAATTCTCTATGCTAATACTTCCACAAGCATTCTGTAATTTGCAACATTTTTTAAGTCAAAACAAGGAATCACAAACAAACCTATCACAAAAAATATATCCATGTACCTGTGATGAGATCTTGCCAATGATGGTTTTTCTATAAACCATCATTCTTGCAAATTGAATCAAACAGATGAGTACTAGAGATATAGATTATCAAACCAAACCAATAGAAGATAAATGAAATAGAAATTGACCAACAAGACATATATTGTGCCCACTTAAATATGGCCCAATCTATTGCGACTTATGCAGTTTTATTGATTTTAGTAAGATACATGCTTATACTAACAAGTAGACAAATTCACTCTTATACATTCACATCTTACTTCACACAAACACTGTATCATATAAAATGATGCCACATTACTAGCATCATACCTATGCTTCAGTCAGGCAAATATAAGATAGGATTCATTACCTTCAAAATCAAAGATTCATCAAGAAGAGAATTGAAACTTCCAGATTGCAACCTTGAAGCTCTAAAATTGGTTATTTACATCACTGCTAATGCTCAACAAATCAGACAAATAGAAGAAGATGATGCAAAGAGCCCAAAAAAAATGCCTTATTCCATAAAGTTCACTCATGAAGAAAATCAAAGTGGAATTTGATGACAACTCACGTGGTCAACTAATTTAGAGCATCCAAACTTCCACAAAAGCAAACAAAAGCAAACAAAAGAGAGTAAAAAAAACTCAAAGCTTGACATTACAGCAAAATCTGCCTTCTACCAATACAATTGGGGAAAGAATGAAAAACATCATTACTTCATGTGAATACAAGTAAGCAAGACCGATCAATCCGTTATTCATTAATAGAAAACCTCAAAGCTCTCAACCCAATCAAATAATGTCGACTTCGTATTTCTAAGCAAAGATAGTTCATATCATCCATTATTTCTTGAGGTCATAGAAAAAATGGTGAATTTCTCCTCAACTATCATCGTAGAATGATACTAGAGGAAGAATCCATTGATAAAGATTAACTACAATTCACAATTCACCAGCTCAAAAGGCATACATTAAAATAAAATTACTTATTTAAAAAATGTGGACACAAGAAACTCAATATGAATTACCCCGAATCTTGAAGTGCGAAGTTGAACAAGAAATCAATATAAGAGCAACTACCTCCTGGAAACTCTCGATACGAATACGGCACTTCTAAAGAACTCAGTTTTTGCATGAGTGCAGTTTTTGCCAATTAAAATTTCTTCTCATAATTTTTGGGAAACTTGCAGTGAGCAGCTCAATTTGCTTCCAACCTTGTCCAAATCAATCCACGCTCTTGTTTGTTGCAGATGTTTGCATTTGCATCGAGGTAAGTGTTCCTTCCTAGGCTTGCAATTTATTTATTGTTTTGCTTTATCGATTGTTCAATAATGGTCATGCATCCGCATGACCTCCTTGCACGTTAGAGGATATGTTAAGATCAATCCAAATTGCATGAAAAATATTTTTTTTTCTTTGAAAATTAAAGAGAAAGGTACCAAACGTAGTCAAGTCCCCAAATCCATTTAATCTCTGGTTCATAAGAGTAAAGTAAAACTCCTAATACTTTACATGGTTTTTAATTGACCCGCTATAAATTGATTAGTAGTGACTCCTAGATAAAAATCATTTGTATGGTAAAAACTTGAACCTAAGTTGTGAATTGATATGGGTTTGTGAGAGTCCGAGTTAACAAGCATAGTAATCTCTTAAGTGATTCATCCGAGGTAAGGTCGCGACAGATTCACGATAGAGTATTACTTAAAAATGGTTCATTAACCAAGCCGTATCTATCGCATGCCCTGGTTTAGTTTTGAAAATTAAAGAAACTGAACCGAACTATAAAACCGTAATTACCTAGATACAAAATGTGAAAGTATGGGACCGGAGACTTTATCCGATTTTGCATCGAGAGGCACTAGTAGATAAATAATAACTTAGTTAGTGACGGTCTTTGTTAGTTTCTGGTGCTGATGTTTCATTAAACTCTATTTCGGTTTAGCTTCTGCTGTGAGACTTAGCAGACTTTTGTTGTTCAATTTGACCCGAACGGTATTTTGTGGTTTGGTTTGATTCTTTTATGTAAGGTGGTTTGGCTGGTTTGGGTTTTTGTCGAATTGTATTTTTGCGACCAAACTGCACTGTGGTCACCGCAATTTACTTATGACTATATCGATGCTTCGACCAGGAAAGGAGGGATGCAATAGAGTTATTTAAGACAAATATGCTAAAGATGGGTTTTTTTTAACATGACAAATATATGAAATCTATCAATACCTTAACCATTATGCAACGGATTATTCACACGGAATGTTTCCCTAAAATAATACTTAACATTACTTACAAGGCCCAGTTCTTTCAAAACTGGGAACCGAGATCTGGAGCTTACCTATTATGGAATTGATCACCCATGACAACGAGCACCGCGCTTTCAATTGAGTGGTTCCGTTTTCACTAACAGTTGGAATAAAGAAGAACACTCTAACTGGCTGGCAATGTCACTTCAATGCCATGTGATAGGACCGGAAGCTATTCATGTAGTAGGATCCCCTTAGAGAGTAGTACGCGAAGTGCTACATGCATAAACGGTCATTTCTTGTCATGAAAACATGGTTAGCGCCTTAGCTGCTATAGATTCGGAAATTTTGTCAAGTCTAAAATAGATCAAACCCAAAATGGACCAAAGAGTGAAATATATTGCCATGACAAAGTAGTACTATTCTTTTTCACCCACAAGCCTGGGGAAAGCCAAGAACAGGGAGGAGACAAGCAGCTTTCTCACTTGAACAACCTATAAAGTAGAGATTTTCTTATCAAACGCTGGGAAAGCACTGACTGTGGAATCAGAAGAGATGGTTGTGCAGGAGGTGGTAATGATGCTGATGGCCATGGCAATTCCTGGCGCCGCCAGTCTCCGCCGCTTTGCTCAGCCCTGGCCACCCACTGGTGGGATTCCTCGTCAGCTCCAGCAGAGAGTCCTTCAGGAGATCGGCTTCCACCAGCTCGCTGTCCTTCTTCTGCAATTCAATCACGAAAAAGAGCTAATTTTTCAAGCTAAATCCTACCAAAAAAGAATAATATGTACGCATTTAACAAATCTAGGAACACTGTAATTGTCCTGTCTGGAGTAATGCACTGCATTTGTGAAATTGAACCAGCTACAATTGATAGGTTCCTGAATGCTGTTACATTAAGAAATACCCGAAATGCATCATCGTGGTTTATATGGGAAATTCGCTAATTGCTCCACAAGTTCAATGTAGAGTTTTGAATAAAGAGGGTGTTAGTGAAGTTTATCAGATGTTCTACTTTTCCTTCTCATTCGGTATAATAAGAGTTCCTAGTATTTACTATGCTAGACATGTTTTTTGACAGTACCTCGACAGTGAAAACGTTTGAGACAAGGCTTAGGAATCTGGTCACATTTGCGTTGGTCACTTCGAGGCCTATGGAGTCCAAAGCCTCCAACAATCTCACAAAACCGCCAGGCCGGTGCTCCCCGAACACCTTGATGAAGAACTCATTCTCGTCCATCTGCCGAACTTCCACCTGCGGCTGTGTGTTTGCAGTTTTAGCATTTTGCTGAACCAGTTGAAAAAGAATTAGGAGACTATCTAATGGAGTACCTCCATGCGTTGTTGCCTGTCATATGCAGTCTCTGACTCACGGTTTCTCTTGGTGGATCCATCTCCTTGAGCGTTTCCTGGCAGCTGATAGGTAAATGCCACTTTTTCTGATGCTGACAGGAGCCCAATGTCGAAAATCTCGGGTTGGCCAATGGTGAAGTTGCTGCTGCTGCCGGAGTTCCTGGGGTCTTCCACATCTGATTGCTCTTCAAGCTCGTCTTGGAGTTCCTTAGCTTGCTTCTGCAGCTCCATTATGTATTCGATTGCATCCCCAAGGATTGAAGCTCTATCCAGCTGTTGTCATGAGGAAGTAGTCAAATTGCACATTTTACAAGCAAGAATCCTGTGACAACCGATATAATAGAGTTTGATCGCAGTTCAGATATTCCTAATGTCTTGAACAATTTTAGCCCATCAAAGTATCTGAATCTCATTTAAAAATTTGCTAGATACACTGTATATAGAATGATAGCATGCTGAGAAATTCAACTGGAATATAATTTCCAGTATGGTGCAGCAGATTACCTTGGAAATTTTTGGGACTAATGAGCGAAGATTGTAGAGGCGGTCATTGAGCTTCTTCCTCCTCCTCCTCTCTGCTTGAAGGTTCTTCGAGTGAGGCTGCTTCCCATTCCTCTCATCATCCTCCTCGTTCTGATCGCTGCAATCAGATGTGGACTTTGTCGCGCCATTCTCTGGTTTTAGTGTTTCCTCATCATTCCCTTGCCACTCCGTATTCACTTGTTCTGTAAGGTCCACATTCATTTGTTCCACTCCATCCGTCTCTTGAAATCCATCTATTGCTGACAACTTGTTGGAAGGATTCATTTCCTCGTTAGCTACAAAAGTGTCATACGATCCTCCGATGGTCGCCTCATACAGGCAGATTCCGTCACTGGAAGCATCATGCAGGTTCAGATTTTCGGGCAGTTGTGCCGGCAAATCCGTGTGGTCATTTGGTTTGATCACCTGTGGCCTGGACTGCAGATCATTCAAAGCATTTGGTATTATCATGAAATTTGTCTCCATACAGACTGAGGATAAGGAATCGGCCTCAAACGGAATGGAGAACAGGGATGTGATAAAGCCTATGATTTGTTGATCTTCTGGTACCTAAAGCGACAGAAACGCGCCAGGTCACATTTCAGGCAGAGATGATAAAACGCCCAAGTTGATCAAGCAAAAGATCTATCGATCTTCATCCTAGGTGTAAACTCACAAGAACTGCTGTTCCATTCTAATCACATACTTGTTTAGTGACGAAAAGCTCGACCAAACCTCCAGTAAACGGTATAAGGACCTTGGTCCCAGTTGTATCCTGCAAAAGGAGGACAGAAATTTCTTTGATCACCTCGCTATGAGATATCAATGATTTTAAAACAAGCGAGATAAATAGACACAATGCAGTTTGAGGGACATAACAACTGTTAACTCACTTCTTCTGCTTTTGAGCCAGAGCTGCTGGCGAAGTTAAGCCACCTTGGTTGGTATGACATGAAGGCATGCGCATAAATCCTGCTCACAAGAACTTGTATTTTCATATGGGAACAGAAACTCCACTCCATTGAAAAACGAGAGGAAATGATGAATTGAAAGTACCCGGACTCCAGGGGCACAGAAGAGGGCATCTGAGCAAGGAGTTCACAAGCTTTGGTTCTTCTTGGATGCTGAAAAACGACATCCCTACATGGAGACACTGGAAAATCGAATTCTTCACCTCCAATTTCGTTGTGTTCAGCTCCAGCGCAGCAACAGTCAATCCACTCTATCAGTCTATAACATATACCGAGGCCAAATTTTCACCAGAAAAAGATGAGAACATGCGAGAGAGAGAGAGAGAGAGAGAGAGAGAGAGGAATCTAGGAATTTCTAAACCTTTGATCTTCACTCAATTTCCAGAGAACACAGAAGTCCCAGCCGGTTGAGCCCACAAGGGGCCGAAGTCTTTCCATCAGAGTCTGGACAATAATCATCTTCACCTGCAAATTTATTTGATCAGTTCAATTAAAGAATTCACGAGAGGGTGAACTTCAGGCACAATCCTAGTGCTCAAGGACTAGGAATTCAATCAGGGCAAGGTTCAGGTTTCTCAAACAACAATCTTCGACACCAGACACACTGACTAGAGCCAGAACTAGAGAGCTGCAATGAAAAACATGACAGATATGATGGTAGGTACCTGCAAAATCTCAGTGACTACCAGGTTTGGCTAAGCGTTATCAGTGAAGAGTCAAGACCAAAGAAATCGAAATAGAGGAAAAGGGAGCAACAGAGCAGAGCAGAAAAAGAACATAAAGGCAAGACAGTGACATACAAAATCTAGGTGATAGCAATGGCTAACTGCATCATTCCCACACCCACCTCATTGCATCACCAAATGAAAGAAACAAAAAACCCGGAAAAATACAGGGAAAAAAATTGAAGAATCTCTACAGCTAAATCTGTACTTCTTGATTCATGAAGAAAGATGAGGAGGAGGGACAAGAGTCATCGACTCTTCATGCTTCACCTCTCAGATATTCTTGAAGAGCTTGAGGACTGTTAGAAACATAGTAGGTGACATGCGATGCTTGCATGGGATTAAAGAAGGGGAACCTCCCAATTTAAAGGAAAGAAATAGTATATTAAATATTGATATATTATGCAAACTAAGGTGATGATGTAGGAGCATATCGCATGACCTAAGATAGCGTGCCGAGAAGCCTAACTACCTTGGCAAGTCTTTCGATCCGTCCTGGAAGATGATGCTCGCAACTCGTGTCTCAACTACTCTGCAACTGTCACTCGAAGGATTCACATACATCAGCATTTTGCTTTCTATTTCTTCCTTTTTCTTTGGTAATTTGAGTCAACTAATTGTATAATTCGAGAAAAAAGGCATGACCGGTTCACCTGCCGGTTCAACTGGTTGACCCACGAACTGCCAGCGCTACCGGTTCTTACACTGGGCCGGGTTTAAAGACATTGTTTCTCTCCTTTTAGCTACAGATGTTTAACCACATGTCTCATGCAACTTTTTTCAAGTGCTCCAATATGTTCTCATGATGAAGATTAGCATGGTTGATAGGAAGAAATGAGGGACTAGATTGAAGAAATGAACTTTTTGCATGTTAAAACTAGAAAGAATATGAATAATTAGAAGCGAGTAGTTGACGGCTTGCTTGGTTGCAAGAATGGAATAAGATTATTATGTAATTGCTATCACGTTTAATAATATTGTAATAAATATTACATTTGGTTTAAGCAATGTAATACCTATTGTACCATTTATATTCATTAATGACACATGTAATAATGTGGGAATTGTATCGGAATTCCCTAATATACCGTTAAAATTGGAATTAGAGTAAATATAATGATTATTACTAAAATAGTGAACTGTCAATTAATGAGCTCAATATCCCATCTATAGTAAAAGATACATGCCTTATATCATATCATTTTACTTAAATTATTTGCACCTGAACGTTGGCTATTAAATTAGTTTTTCTTCATTTTGAAAATAATAAGATCTTACGTGGCGTCTTTATATGTTTGAGGACTTCTTCCAATTTATTTTCTAGGAATTGTACTTGTTCAAGATGATTCTATATAATAGTGTAAATGTCTTAAGTACATGTGTAACTTGCATTGCTTGGTAAATTTCGTTAGTATAGCTAAAGAACCGCCATTTATAACATAGCTAAATATGTGCATTTTATGGTTAACAATAATTTGAAAGAAACAGATTTGACTACACAATTTGATGAAACCTATTTAACAATTAACAAAGAGAATCTTGTTTCGGTTAATTCCATAATGACAGGCCAATAAATTTTTGCCAAGTAAAATCACAATATTTCATGTATGAATAAATATGGTGATCATAAAATATTTTATATAAAACTTTAATATGCCGGAAGTAACATAAGGTTACACTAAAATACATACTTCTACAGATAAAAGTTTAAAAAAAGAGAGTAAATGAGGACTTTTTCCTTCTCTGGCCCTCAATAGTAGTTTCTCTTCTTCATTCGTGCGCGAGTGCACGCACACACAATTCAAAATAAATGATGCGTTCACATTTCACCAAACGTTCAGCATGTTGGGCCAATCTTTTTCTTCATGAACATGGGTTCTAATTTTTTAGTTTTACCCTAAGATACTTGAAACTGAAAAGAGGGATCAAGACTAACATGAAATGGGCTCATTTTCATGCAAGTGAAAAAAAAAAAAAAAAAAACACACACACACACACACTAACAAATAAATGCATTATTAAGAATATTCAATAAAACCAAGAAATATTAGTAAGAATTTTTGCACATTTAAGCCACTTTTTACTATTTGGCACTGCTTTTTTCTCTATTTGAGTGATAAACGAAATAAAAAAAATTAAACTAAATATCAATAACGAATTTACCCTGTCATTGTCTTTGATATCAAGTTGTGGGACATTTACTTAAAAAAATGTTAGACGATTATTCAAGGTGTATCAATTAAAGAGTAAGTGTTATTTTTAGCACTTCCCATGTTACATGTATTATTCATGTCCGTTCATATGAAAGGTGAGAACTTACATGATTTCAACACGTGGCACAACTGGGAAGGATATTCCACTAAGCTTTCTTGTTATGTATAGCTCCGAAAAAGAGCAATCAAATTAAAAGTGTCTTCTTGTTCAGCATGTTGCGAACACGAAACACTAGATCATCAATATGGCATCACTTCCTCAGTATACTCAATGTGTGCAGCTTATAATGATTGGTTAAGCAGAATGTATGAAGCAAAATCGAAGAATATTTGGCTGAAACTATTAACGTCCATGCTGAAACCTTGTTAAATTTTCTAATGCCTTAATTAATCTAGTCCAATAATGCAGGTGATAAATTTGTATGTAAGCCACCAATGGTTTGCTTCCCTTGTCGTTAGGGGAGCAGATTGGACTATATTTTATGAGAAGATTAACAATATAATTTTCGAGCTCGGCCCTCTTCATACCAACCAAAAAAAAAAAAAAAAAAAAGTCTGTTCGGTACTATTCACAAGTTTTATAATTATGCTATTACCTAGATTTTATAATACCTTTTCATTTTGATCCTCTTCTTTATCTCTTTAAATTACCTTCTTTATTGTTTTGGTCTTTATAGTTATTACAATAATTTCATTTAAGTAAAATTTGATTTATGATCTCTATAATAATAAATGTAGAATCTTATTTAGAGTTGTATCGGTAAATATTCTTGCTATATTAAAGTATGAGTGTTTTAGAAAGCAAATATAGAAACAACATTAATTTAGTGTTCCTTATTTATTTAGATTGATAAAATTTGCAATCTTGCACTTAATTATTAGATTGATTTCAATTTTGCATGTTTTGTGTTTCATGACGAGCAAGATTTATATTAATGAGTACATATATCCATCAATAAATTATCAGAACTTCCAATTTTTCTTATAAAAAAACACACACAAAAAATAGTAGGAATATCAATTCGATACAACTGTAAGTAAGATTCTATTCTATATCATATAGTAAGATTCTATTTTATATTATATAGAACATAAGCTAAAATTTACTTATGAGGAAGTATCGTAAAATTAATAAAGAGCAAAATGTAATAAAAATATGTCATATTTTTGGTTATTGATTTAGGGAAATGATTAAAATGAAAAGACACCCAAAAATATGGGTGAGAGTGTAATTATGAAAACTTGTGAATAGTATTAAATGACTGATTTGCTTTGTTGGAAAGTTGAGGAATTAGATTGAATAAACTGAAAGTTTATGAACTATATTGAATATTTAGGAATAATTCAAAGACTACATTGAATGAATTAAAAATCCAAAAATTACCTTACACATTAGGTCAAACATTTTAGGGCAACTAGTGTCATTTTCCAAAAAGAAGCACAAATTTAGATTGAAAATTGAAACATGCACTATGCGACATATGAACATTATAAAACTTTTCAATATTGAAATTGGAATTTTATTACTTTGATTTGCATTACAATATACGATTCGTACTTAATTTGAAGCTAAGTCTATGACAGAAGTTAGGTATATCCTTAGTCTTGGACTTTCCTAATCGCAACTGTTAGGGCTGTGATGGCAGGCTCATTTGATTGATAGTTGGTACCATAAAACAAACATTTCAACAATGTGTGGTAGGTCTCCACCCTATCAAAACCCTCATCAACTAGCAATAAAACCAAAGTTTTTTATAAATTAAAATCAGTAAATATCGGTAATTTCTCAAATATGGCTCTTTTGAATGATAAATTGTTTATTGTGCAAAATCGACTAGCTGCCAAATGCTTTAAATCACATTTGACTAATATTAAGACCACCAACCACCCCAATTGAATTAAAAACCGTTAAGCAAGGCCGAGAGACATTGCTTCCTCTTTCCCACGATTTATGGCATAGTGGGACCCGTTTACCCGATTCAGCAGCATCAACGTCAATGGCCAGAAGTTGCATGACTAGTTGCTAGACATTCCAAATCAAAGATATCATCAAGTTGGACTTGGTAATCTCCAAAATCGCAATATTGTATGAGTTGATGCTGAAATCCGATGATTTGCGCCCAGTGATGCAGTGCAAAACGGGATTCACATTAAAAGCTAAGTGAACAACGTTGTTCACATCGAGCGATAATAAATAGCTTTAAGGGTGCATTTATTTGATGGAAGACTCCAAATTTGAAAAAATATTTTTCGAAAAATAATTGGTTATATTATTTAGAAAAATTAGTAAAAGGATTTTTTTTTTTTATTGAGAGCAATTAGATCCGTGGGTGATAAAAAGACTTTTCATTAATTTATTTGTATAAGGAATACGAGCGACCATTTTTTGGAAAAATGTTTCCGAATCTTGGGTGTCGTTTATTTCACGAATAATGAACTAGTCGGAAAATATTTTTAGTAAACGATTGATTATATCTCTTTGAATAATTAACCAGCAAAAAAAATGTTATCATTACTGACAACAATTCAAGCCTAAAGAAAAGATTAATTTTAAAATCTTACATGAAATATTCGGAAAATTGTCCAGTCAGTTATAAATATATTGCACAGATGTCAAACTTTCCAAGTTTACTGATTTAATTATAAACTTCAGTGTGAATTTGCAATGTTATCATTCTAGCCAATTTTAGGGGAAAATGACTGTAAGTGGTGATGTGTCGTATAGGAGAGTTGGCAAAAATTGGACCACCATGTCATCGATGTCTGACGAAAATTGATCGGATTGATTAAATTGAATTTTCTGTAAGGTTTATGACTAAATTGACAAAATTGGAAAGTTAAGAATTGAATTGACATCCACGTAATAAGTTTAAGACTTTGGATAATTTTTCCCGAAATATATATATGTATATGTTCAGTCCTTCTTCGGAGGGACGAATGGGATAATGCACTCACCGGAATATTCCGAAAATTCCCTCGATTTTTACATATATATTTGTTTGACCCCAGCATTCTCTGGCTGTCACTTATCACCCCTGCTAAATTCTAGAAGCCTGAAAAATTTGACGAATTTAGAGTTTCACAAAAGCCAAACTGTGATAGAGAGTATTATCCATACATCCTTCATTCTCGTTGATGTTATGTTTCAAAATATTTATATAAGGAGTGCGTATTTTAAAGTTTTTTCCGATCTGCAATCATTATATTTTCCCCCAAAATATTAATTTTTTTTTTCCAAAAAAACCACCAAAAACCCTAAGTTATACCTATTGTGATAGCAATAGCCCAATTTTTTTTTTCTCATCACTAGAACACTAAAATTTATATCCATATAACAAAAATACCATCTATGCAAATAAATAAATAAAAAACTTCCTATAAATTCTTCCCTCCAATATCCCATATCCAAACTTGTACGATTTTATAGATTTTAAAAACAAAGAAATTGGGATGTTGATGTCAAGCACCACACATAATTAATGATGTTTGGAAACGCGATGGATAATTCGAGGCGTTGATATCGAAGTGGACCTACCTTTTTGGGATTTTTCTTTTGTGGTGTTAAATTTTCTTCTTCTTCTTCTTCTTTTTTTTTTTTTTTTTTTAAATGGACAGTCTTTCGATGGAACGTCAACTTTTCATGATTCATGAACCGTCTCACAGCCCGCAAACGTTCCATCATCGCAAGACATGCAGTACTCCCATCCGTCCCGTGCTACGGTTCGCAGCTGGTCCCCCTCCCAAAGCACTTCCAGCGCGAAAGGGCCGAAACCTACTTCCAAAGTTCTCCTCCTCTTCCCCTGTTCTCGTGGGAAAACGCTGGAGCTTGTGGCTTTCGGTTTTTCCTCGGAGTCGGGAGAAATTCTGCCGCGACTTCTCCGCGCGTTTACATGACGGCTTGACGATCCCGGGTCTTTAAATTCGTCGGCAGGCGTCGGTCAAATCGTGAAGCTCGCGACAGAGACGGGTGGAGTTTAGACGCCCAGAAAAAAAGGAGCAAGAAAGGAAAGCTCTGTTCACGAACCCGGAAGAAACAGAGGGTTGGACTCGGAGCTCTTGTCGTTCTTGGTAAGGTTTCGTTCTTCAGACACCGTCTCTGCTCCCTTTTTCTTGTTTCTTGGATGCTTATCTTCAATTGGTGTTTCTTTCTTTCTTTCTTCTGGGTATATTGTGGTTTTGCGGTGTCTCGTCTGGTGCTCTGGTTCTTGGTTCTTTCCCGTTGTTCTTGAAGTTGATGAACAGAGCAGGGAGGGTCGGTCAGCGTTCCGGAGGGGATGATTGGGTCGGTTTTATTGGTAATTTCTCTGTATGCTTAACGTTTTATTGGGAAACAAGTTTTTGTTCCCCTGTGTCATGATAGATAGCATCGAAAGCATTTTCAAAGGACCATCTTGTATTTTTGTGCATCGAAGGAACGGTTTTTACCTTAAATTCTGGAGAAGTTTTACGCCAATTTAGAGAGAGAGAGAGAGAGAGAGAGAGAGAGAGCCCTTGATAGTTGATACAACGCTTTCCAACATAGATGGGAATGAAGTTCAATTCGCGCACTTTCTAAAATGAAATTTTGAACTTCTAAAAAATGCAGGACAATGGAAAATTTGATGATTCATATAGCTAGTGACTTCCGCTGTTTTTTTTTCTCTCTTCTTCTATTTGTTGATTTTGGGAGCATTTTAAGGTGATACTAAAACCCAGGGCCTGCATGTCCTTGAAGTACATCTGTTTCTTTTCGTTCCCGTGCTTACGCTGCATCTGCTGATTGAGTGTCTGGGTATGCACAGCGACGAAGTGCCATCTGAGAATAGATGGCTGAGAGGGAAAGAGTTCACCCAGATTGCGTGAACGCGTCAAATCCTTTCCATAGATGCGTGGAAGAGTGCTACATAAAGATCGCAACATCGAAGGCCCGCAAGAGCAAAAGCTTTTCAGGTTCTTTCTTGAACCATTGGTCCTCTTTCGATTCTTGATTGTGGTTACACATTTATTCTCTTAGTAGTATGAATTGTAATCTAGAGATGCAAAGATATGGTTCTTTCATCGCCCATCCTGCCCCAAAACAGACGGAGGCAAAGGAGGCGGGTGGATCTTTTCTTTTGTCGGGGTTTGTAGAGTGAAGGCTTTGATGAATGTAATTTCTGATAAAAAGGATGTTGTGACTCGTGATTATAGCAAGGATATCTTGGAGAACTATTGGAAAATTTCCCCTGTTTCAAGTGGTGACAAAAGTAGAACATTTAGTTCTTGGACTAATTGAATTTCGGACTGTGGTAATGCTGCCTTATTTTGAAGCTTGGTGATTATTCATGTACATATCTTTTATCAGAGTTCGGGGATAAATTTACTGTGTCAATCAGCTTCTGGTTTGTCACTGGGTTTTATATTTTGTAGAGGAAATGGTTAATGGGAATCGAAGTCGCCTTTGACTAACCATGTTGAACTTGCTAATCTTTTGTTTTGCATTCGATGCTCTTGATAAATATCTAGACAGATCATCGCACATTAGTCATCATCAGAGGACGGTGAAACAGCCTAGTTTCACTGCATTGGCCGATCTAGGAACTGCTGCAACTACAGAGCATCCAAGTGGTTGATTGACCCGAAATTTCGCCCTCATCTGTTGCAGGATACAATGTCGGAAATGACAGTTACCAAAGTTCGAGAAAGAAAACGACTAGGGGGATGAGTTTCAACAACAAGCAGGCAGTAGATGCGCCTGAGAAGGCAAGTGTCCATACCACCCCCATAGCCAGTGCTCGGTCATCTATTTCGAAGTTAACTTCTCCAAAACGCGCTACTTCTCCAAAACGTGATACTTCTCCAAAACACGAACTGGAGAGCGCAAGCCCCTTGTCATCATCTGTGCCTGTCTCCGGAGAAATTCATGCCGAGGAGGACTTCATTTTCAACAAGGAGCAACTCAAGACTGCTCGTCTCACTAGAGCTGTAGGAAATGCCACACCAGCTCTTGGTCCCTTTGTGAGCTGTCTCTCTCTATCTCTATATGTGTTCTGTAGACGTCGATTGCACATTGAGTAAGGTCTGCAATGCGATACATATGGCTGTTGTCTTCTTTTATGACAGGTCCCATCTCTTTATAAACTGAAACTCAACCCCAGCGTAATTGAATTCGTTGGGACCATGCTCTTTCCATTCCATCGCCCCCTCCCTTTCGTCATGCACATACTCGTGTTGTTAGCATTTATGTTTTCTTACTCTACGAACCCCGACTTGTTTTGTCAACAGCCAGATCGTCCCGTTAAAGCGTCAGGTTCAAGTGTTACTGAAATTACATCGTTGGAACCACCAAAAGAGAAGGAAAGCAATCAGCGTCACATATCCCCTGAGGCAGTCTCATCCATTCCTGTCAATGGTGCGGAAGAAGGCACTCAACATATAGGATTGCAAGACCATTCTCTGAGCTCCGGCATCTCTGATCCCGACCGTCCGTCTGAAAACACCTGCCAGGAGGAGGTCCACTCAGTTGCATTGGATTCTAGAGTTTCCGTCGGGAAGTACCATGTCAAAGAAAGTGTCTCCTCTACTTTGCGGGCCATTTTCAACAAGTATGGAGATATAGCCGAGAGTTGTCGCATGGAATCGATCGCCATGCGTTCTTATTGCCTTGAGTGCATCTGCCTCGTGGTTCATGACCTCCGGTCCTCCTTGACCGCTCAGCTACCGGACTCTAAACTCCAAGAAATGTCAGCAGTCCTTAAGGACTTGGAATCTTCGCAGATTAAGGTCGATTGGTTGCACCAAGTCGTCGAAAGTCTTTCGAAATCTCGGGAGCTCACAACTCAGCAGGATGCCGTAAAGGTGGAGAAGGCCAAATGCGATCTCGTCTTCGAGACTACAAAGAAGAAACTAAAACATCATTTGGAAGATTTGGCGGAGAAAGAACGGGTGGCGGCGGTTGCGAGGGCACAGGTGGTCGAGACCCAAGACCGCCTACGCCAGACCGAGCTGGAATCTTCCAAACTGGAGGAGTCCATCGCGTCCCTGCAGTCCCAGATCGAGAGCCATCGCATCAGTAGCTTGCCGGATGAACTGGCGTGAAGGAAACAGATACGGTAGTAACGCAGATAAGGCCGATGCTGCCATACTAGGCTACCCATGATAAGATCATGAGCAGCAAAGGACATGGGTGAGATATGTATATGTCATTGTGACAACAGGGATTTGAGCCGAACAGGATTTAAACACAATAAACGCTCGAGTTAGCGCGTCGAAGTCGAGATTTAACCATACTTTGCGCTTGCAAAACGCTACTCCGTCCCATATCGAAAAGTGACAAGCTCTTTTCTTGTTTCTTAAAGGGGGTTCGGGAGTCACCGGTGTTACCGGGGTGTGGGGAAGTGGTGTCGCGCGTGCTCGTATTAAACCCTAAACCACCCTCTTTCATGGGTCAAATCGTGTGAGGGGTCTTTGTCCGGTGTTTCCCCCTTGTGGACTCCCGCAAAAAAGAAACGACCGATGCCTTCGCACGTGCGACTTGCCCCTCGGGGGGTTCGCAGGTGGTGCTGCCGGCGACCTTTGCCCGGCGCTTGTGGCACTTGTTGTCCTCGCCTCCCGGCCACCCCCATTTTTGTTTGAATTAACACAAGTTCTCGACCACCTGCAACCTTGGTTCGCACTTGGGGCACTTCTTGTCGGCGTCTCTTGGCCATCCCCATTTTCAATTGAATTCCTTAAGCTCTATTTTTTTTGCCTTTTCCTTTTACATTATCGGCATATAATTATCTTTTCACCTTAGTTGACTTTAAAAAAAAAAAAAAACTTATGACTGTTTACATTTTTTTTAAGTGAAAAAGGGCTAAAGCCAAATACAAAAATTTAATATTGTAAATCAAATCTACTATCCCTATTTTATCACCTAATTAAATATGAAGTAATTCTATAGGAGGCAATGAAAAGAAACTTGTATTCGAACGTTTATCAATTCCATGATTAGCACCAGTATCCCTCTTCACATGCTTTTTTAAATGCTATAACGAATTACTAGTAATCTACGGTCTTTCACAACGGCCGCTAATTGAAACTTGGCTTCCCATTTTAGGATTATTAGCATTTAGATTTTTATGATTGCTAATTTTTTCATCATAAATTTCGTGGATTTTCTTATTAGAGATGCGGTATGTCTAAGTCCCAATTATATATTTGTGTTACAAAGAAATAGGGATAAGCATCGGTCCAGGGTCAACCCGGGCCGATTTTGGGACTGACCCAACCCTACCAGTCCTAGTCCGATTCCCAGGGAGATTGGGTCGATCCTTGGTTCTAAAATTCTTAAACTAGCACTGTGCGGGTTGGTCTTCGATCTTGAGAGTTCCGGGTCGGTCCAACCCGGACCAACCCTGACTATATATATAATATTATTTATAATTTTTTTATATAGAGAAAATCTTTAAAAAAACGGCGTCAACAACATTAAATAGCTATTTAGTGAGGAGTTCAAGTAATTTTACATTATTCTTTAATAACTAAGATTTTTAATGTCTTTTACACCGTCGATAGTCATAATTTAAGAAGGAGGAAAATGTTTTTGTGAGGAGTTCTCACGGTGTTCAAAAAGGCATAAATAGCTCTTATGGCATCATCCTCTACTATTCGTTCTCTTCTGTCTTATTTGTCTTCTTAGTCTTCAATTTTCCAAAATTGAAAGAAACAACTTCTCTACTCGCCACTCGACACTCGCCTCACTCGTTTTGAGTCACTCATGCCGCTCGCCGCTTGATGCTCGCTTGGCTTGTTGCTCCTCGCTTGACATTCGATGCTCATTTGTTCAATGCTCATCCCATTTGACCCTCACCGCTTACCTTTCTTAGCTGACCTCGCTCATAATTGAAACCATCGGGTCGGTACGGTCCTCAATTACCCTTTCAAGTAGTACAAAAAATGAAATAAAAAAAATTATTGGTTGGTCCTAAGTTGACCTTGAAATCGGACCGAATGAACCGAACCCATTGGGTCAGTCCGGTCCTCAATCGCTTTTTTAAGGAGTACAAAAAATGAAATAAAAAATTATCGATTGGTCTCGGGTTGACCTTGGAACCGGACCGAATCTATTGGGTCAGTTCGGTCCTCGATCCCAAGCTCAATAGAGTCGGTCCTCGGTCCCAAAAATTGAGGACCGGCACTGTGCAGGTTGGTCCTAAGATTAGGGGGTGGACCGGCTCAATCCGGACCATGCTCACCCCTACAAAGAAATTGTCAATCTGGAATTTGGGGTAGCTTATTATGTATTTAATGTGAGAAAATCTTTTTATTAAAAATAACGATCCCGTGTTGCTCTTGCGACTGCCTTGAATTGTTTCAATCGTATATTTTTATATACCACGGAATAATATTGGAGATGATGGAATTGTGAGGTTGCCAAATACAACAATTATTTATAAGAATTTATTATATTAGGTTGTAGTTTTATATACGAAACTGAATCTGTATTGTGGGTCTATTGAATACGAGATGGATATTCAATTTATTTTATGTACTAGATTTATGAATTATTTTCTCATCATTGACAGATCATGATTTCTTTTATGCACGCCGTGCTGCCTTTTGCTTTCTTTCTTTTCTGTTGAGAAAAATAATTCATGTACCGTCCGTGAATATTAATTATAGTTTTTTAAATTTTATTTGGGGGTCACTTCGTTATGCTCCTTGAATGAAATCAATTTAGTCCTTATAGCCAATCAGGTTAGTTTGGTACATAATGTGACAATTCAATTCAACCACGACACGACACAAAACATTGAAAGATTAATTTGAACAAGATTGTACCTAAAGATCTCTTGCTTTTCTATGTAATCTTTGTCCTGTTTTATAACTTGATCAGGCTCCGAAGATTTTGAAATTCTCAACATGTAAGATTTCCCTCTTGCCATGGATTTAATGAGTTTAGAGACGACGACTTTCTCATAATAATTTATTTTCGGAGGACTTAGCTTGTGAAGTTAATGATAAATTTATGCGCACTTGAAAAAGTAGGCCGTACGCTAGAAACTAATCATGTTAATGTTTAAACCAAACTCATTGGGTTGGTTTCGTATCTCACCACGATGGGATTTCATATTCTGGTGATTAATTTTTAATATATTATAAGGCAAATTAGATTTTGGCGTATCGAAACTAAATCCAATGGATCAAGTTTTTGCGGTAGATGAAGAGAGACAATCAAAATAGAGAGAGAAGAGAGAAATCTCAAAATATCAGCAATTGGAAAAAAGTTTTCTCCTTATGTTAAATCTTCATGCCCTTATTTTTAAATATAGATTGTCTTTCAAATCACTTTAGGCAGGTCTGAAGTTATTTTAAACATCGATATCTCAGGATCTGTAGAGCCATGCATATTCAAAATGCAAATAAATAAATAAAAAACAGACACTTTTGAACTCATAGGACTTCTTCTTCATCTATATGACCACATCTAAAAATATCCCGGTTTGATAAAAAAACAAGAAGTTAAAGGAACCCTAAAATTTGGGTGGGTGCCATTTGATGCCCCATCTCATCTAGAGAGGGAGAGGGGTCTTCATCTAATGAGAGCTTCAATGGAAGAGAGAAGGTGGGACCCTGAACGACACGCGGTGCCACGTGTCGTCCAATCGAGTGGGCCCCGCCCACAGTGACATGGAGGGGTTGGCCTACGCAATTGAGGACCAATCAAGAACTTGTACACGTAGGATTCTCCAAAATTACTTCTCCCTCCCTCCCCTTACGCTCTTTAATTTCTCTCTATAGATTTCAACTATAGTCAAAGCCTGAACAAACCGAAATATTAGCGGAAAGGGATGATATCCGCAAGGATTCGATATCTTTCGACGAACCGCATCGATACCAAGCGCAATCTCTATACTTCCCATAAGTAATCGAAGCACATTCCTTTTTATTTCGTATGCTCCCCACTCAACACGCGCGCACTCGTGCATATAAACCTTCTTTTCAACATCACCTTAAAAGCTCCTGCACTCTTTGTTCGATCAGCCATGGCTTCGACCGCGGCTTCGGATCTCGAGCCGGCATGCCAGGTGCTCTTCTGGCTGGAGCGGGTGGCGTTCTTCGGCGCCTACACGCTGGCGACGGCGGCATTCCCGGCGACTTGGCGCCTGGGCATCGCGCTCTCGTTCGCCTTCCAATTCATGTCTTTCGCGCGCGCCGTCATCCAGTCGGAATTTCCAGTGAGTGCGATGTTTGAGTCGAACGTAATTACCTTGCGCAGTTCTAGGGTCCTTACACGATGTGTGCTTGGTTTGGGTATTTCGGTGTAGGTTTCGAAGAGAGAATCGAAGATTCTCTATATGGCAGAGCACGCCGCCGCGATCCTTCTTGACGTCTACTTGAAGTCCGGACAGCCGCCGCCTCTCACGGTGGCCCTCCTCCTTTTCGAGGCTTCCTGTGCGATTCGCCTATTGCGGGCGTGGTGGGCCAAGCATTCTGGAGAGGTCGCTAAAGTGAGCTCTCTCTCTCTCTCTCTGTCTCTCTCTCTCTTCAATATGATGTGAATGGAACTCACCTTGAATCAAGAAGAGTTACCGTTTTTTGGGTGATTAAGGACGTCTGATATGTAAAGTGCGCTAGGTCTTCTTGTATGTACGATATCGCCTTACATATAAGTAAAAGACTAGGAACCCGAACACCAGAAAGAGTTTCAATATCCTAAACTCGAAAGAAAGGTATACACATATTCGTTGATGGTTTTCGTAACTACGTATTTCGATTGTTATAGCTTTTGAATCCAAAGATTTGTTAATGGTGTGTCGTCCAAAAGTCGTAATCTGCTGTTTCAATTTGCCTTAAACCTTTTCTTTTGATTGTTTGGGGAGATAAGGTTTGGGCGAAAATATTTGATGAGGAAACCGAGAAGACTGAGGATGGAAACAGCGTCGCTAAGCCTGTGGAGTCTAAAGTTGAGCAAGAGGGTGCTCGGCTGGAGAGCCCCGAGAAAGAGGCTGTGGAAGGGGCGGGCCTCGAAGAGAAGACTTCCAAGGGACATGTTGATAAGTTGGAGGAGACTGTTATTTGGGCTGCTCTTTGTGAAGCCAATGACGAGGAGATGCTGGACACTTCACAAGCAATGAACGGAAGCAGGAGCCCCGGGGAGCCACCGCTCGTGCAGCCACAAGAGAGCGGAGCGGGAGATGAATCACGCCCTTCGAAGAAACCGAGGCATGAATGCGTGCCACTGCCTGCACCTAGTGTTGGGATGTACCGCGAGTGCTTACAGATTAGGGGCGAAGAAGACTGCTGTAGCCTGGGAAGAGGATACTACACGAGCCCTTGGGCACGCGAAAGGGATCATCTCATGGAGGAGCTGGACAAGGCCAAGGGCGCTGTCAATATGTACCAACAGCTCGCGGATGAATATAGCAAGGACATCCACAAGCTGACCATGAAGAGGCTCAAACTTACCTCGAAGCTCGAGGACCTGACTGTTCGCCATGACATCGCATGGACAGAACGGGAGCTGCTTCGCGAAAGCTTCAAAGCTCTCTTGGACCGCACTTTGAACTTGGCCAGGAGGACATGCAATGAGGCGTTGTGCGCCGAGTACTACAAGCAGTGCTGTCTTGAGTACAGCGAGGGCAAGGGCCTCCTCCAGGAGGAGAATGCTCGGCTTGAGGCCGAGGTGGAGGAGTTGAGAAAGCAGCTCGACGAGTCAGAGTGCAAGTGCCAGGCCCTCGAAGAGAATGCTCGGCTTCTGGCTGAGACAGAGGAGCTGAGGAAGCAGCTAGACGAGTCCGAGTGCAAGCGCCAGGCCCTGGAGGAAGAGAAGGCCAGCCTCGATACCAACCTGAGCGGTGTGACTGCCCTGTGCGAGGTCTATTGCTTCGTGCTAAAGTACATATCGCTTTTCAATAGAGTCAATACCTAGAATTCTCTCTAAGTCACTCTGGATTATACTCGGTTTTCTTTCGTGGTTCGAATGCGGGTAGTCTTCCTCGAGAGATCTCTCCTAGTCCTTGTTCATAGCCTAGTCCTTAGTTATTTGATGAGCTTATTTTTTAATTTGGTTCTAGGCCTTTTCTTCTGCTAGTTTGGTGTGTGCATGTCTTGCTCGCGATATACTTGCCTAGGACCCCAAAACCATGATAGATCAATTGCGCGCCATTGGTCGTAGTCCTTAAGATATGTTAAGTTAGACCTTAATTCACTGGTTCTTACCATGCTAAAATCACATAGTTGACACGGTCTGAGGTCGAGCAATTGTACAATTCGCCAACATCCTACTAAATATCTAGAAAGACAGAACACTCGCTAGTGTTTCCTTTTTCGACACTCTCATCTCACCCATCCTTCGCTTCTGCTGGAGCTGAATACCTGACATGGAGGAAATCAAGAGTAGTCTTCAGAGCACGGTTCGACCAAATTGCTTGGGCCTGATCGCTGCCCGGTCTTTACTTCACTAGCACTAAAGCAGGATGGATCCAGAAATTTAGTATTGGGCAGGTCAAGCAAAACGTCATTCATCATAACTAAGTTGCTGATGAATAACTACTATGCATAGAGAAAAAAGAAAATCCATTGGAATTAAACAATAAAAAAAACGGATACTATCGTGCCTAATCACCGAAGTCCTTGCGCGAAGAATTCGTTAAGAATCGAGCATGGATCGAACTTCTCAAGACCCTTCTCTCAATGCAAGTAATTAGGCATCCTGCTAAATAATCATCTCTCATCTTGTTTGCGATCCTACTTTTAACAGTATTCAATCGTTGAAAAGTGAAGACACTCGGTTTTTGCTATTGATACTGGAAGAGTTAATACCGAGCGTTAAGCGATCTACCGGAGGATAAAGCTCATGACTTCCACTCCCGAACATAATCCAAAGTGCTTGATACATGTTTTAGGCTCCATATAGTAGGACCTGGAGTCTCAAATGCGCCATCTCTCGTTCTATAAAGTCATTGAGATAAAACTTACTAGGTGTCAACCACGGTGCTGGGCGTGACGGAACGAAATCAATAATAATCTTGTTGAAAGCAGATGTTGCAAGAGAGTCAGCTTAAAAAACGACTAATTTCTTCGATGCGCAATAAACAAATTATCCAGAAATGTACGTTGAATCACGAGTGCACGATGGACGATACGACTTCACGATGGTTCAAATACAATAACAAAGAAAGTATTTACATTTCACAGCATTAATATCGATTGTCTTCACAAAATAATAATGGATTTGTCTTTTGTTCTTTGATGGAGAGAGGGGAATAAGATAGAAAAGTTTTTTCATAACGTTCTTTCTGCCATTAATTATCACGGTTATTTTTTGAGAAGTTATTTATATAGCTTCCCTAAAAAAAATAACTTCTTTCACACCCTTTCAAAATGTGTCTCCCTATCATATCATATCAAGACAAACTGGTGCATATTAATTGCATTGCATCATGGACAAACCAACGAAATATTCGAACATGACGGACCTTACAAGGCATTCAACATTCATCTACTTTAGAAACAATTCATACTGGTAAGAAAGCCGTACAATCAGTGAGTATATCTGCACTTGAGAGCTTATATTACGCACCTATCAGGGATGACATAATAGCTATAAAATAAATAAATAAATAAACAATTGATCTCTCATAGTGCCTCACATATTTTACTATATCGATCCAAATATACATATTCCTTAAAAGTTATACTTGATTATTCTCATAACACCATGTATTTACAATTATATCCAAAACCACAGAGGGCGATATAATTAGTCGATCGGTAAATATATGTGATAGATATAAAACAATGACAATTTTCTTTCGCACTCATGTCTCTCTCCATTTCAAAACAACTACTTTCTTAAACTCGTCCATAAAGCCACATCTAGTCATGACCCCCGATGCTAAAGTAGTAGCATTGATTTTTCACTACAAGCATATATTCATAAGTAACATAAGATACAACATGAGGTAAATTAAAAATTACCTCAAAAGCCCACACGATGAGTAAATATGAATTATATTACTCACCTTCCATTGTCGGTTGTATAATATACATGTAGTATGAATTATATGTTATAATAGATTTCTTTTTCTATAAGAGCGTATATAAGTTATTAAATTCATCCATTATACAGATGTTAGCCTAAACACAATCACATGCTTTTCATGTACTCATGCTTAACTCGAGTACTATATCAGCTCGCATTCTACATCGCTCAAGCATCCTTCAAGTATACGTGATTGTTGGACTATCATGTTTGATCTTATTATATACAAATCACATACCTTATCTTGACTCCAATCAAAGTGACATCAAATTATTTTATATACTAAACTTACTCGTCCATCATTTATAATACATAATGTCTCATCTCAATATGCTAACTATAGTACTCGAGGTGATTGCTCGTGTGAGTGAGTCAATCATTACTTGCCGACATACTTTTCAACAATAGATACATATGTATACATATGTATGTATATGTGTATACATACATATGTATGTATATATATGTATATATATGTTTGTGCTAGTCTCATAATGAATTTGTACTTATTGATGAAACATCAATTCATTAAAGATAAACAAATACAATACATAGTTCATGTATACGTAAATTAATGATCTTCAATAATATTATATATCATATTCTATATAACCCGAGAGACATCTTGTGAGTTAATAAAATGTCTCTAAGAATAGCCTTATAAACAGATTGGCAATCATTTTATTGGTTGAAATATATTATAGGATCACTTCTTTATGCACTTTTATATATTTGATAAAGATATTCTTTATGTCAATATGCTTAATCCTCCAATGATACTTCAGATCTTTCACATAAGCAATAGATACTTAATTATCACTATAAACTGTCGTTGATCTTGAAACATTAGTGACAGTGGTTAAATTTTTCAAGAAATGTTTTAGCTATATTGTTTCTTGCACTACAATATAGCATGCAATAAATTTTGTGTCCATTATAGATAAAGTTGTGCATGTCTGTTTCTTGCTATTCCAAGAGATTGCACCTTCGTTGAGCAAGAATACATACCCAAAAGTCGATTTACGATCATCTAGGTCTCCTCTCCAATCAGCATCCGAGTAGTCTGATAAGAATTTTCTTAATAACAAAGTTGATAGTCCTTAATGCCTTTCGAGTATCTTAGGATCTTCTTCACCACTTTCTAGTGTGCTTGATCAGGATTTGATTAATATCGACTTACCAACCCCACGACATGACATATGTCAGGTCGAGTAAGGTCGAGTACACATCATAACATGTATGAAACTTTCGACTGCACTACCATATGGAACAGTTTCCATTTTTTTTTTTTTTCTTTTAAAATCTTAGGACACATTTTAGTACTCAAGTCTTCGCCTTGCATGATAGGGGTATCAATGGGATTATAATACTAGGGGTGAGCATGGTCCGGGTTGGTTCGGGCCACCCCCTAACCCTAGGACCAACCCGTACGGTGTCGGTCCTCATTTTTAGGACCGAGGACCGACCCTATTGAGCACGGGACTAAGGACCGGACCGACCCAATGCGTTCGGTCCGGTTCGGTCAACCAGGGACCGATTAATAATTTTTTTGTCTTGTTTTTTATACTCCTCAAAAAGCAAAACTACAAATTCAAATTACACATCCATCGACAATGCGGCATTGTGCAACTAAACTATAAATACCAATACATATTCAGCAAATTTAAGATGACACAATAATAGAAATTTTGTACCTGCTAACTGCTCATCGAGATATGGGACAAGATGGAAAGTTCTTATAATCATCTATCTTTAATATTCATAACACCATATGCAAACGCGTTTTCCTGCATTTGATCATGTAGAGTTCACTCAACCAAAACATGAGCTTCACACCACTTGACTAGCAAATCACCTTAGCAACTGTAGTACTACTCTACTCTTCAACTCTTCAAAAACTTCTACCATTTGACGCAAATTGAAAAGTAAAGTGCAGTTGAAATTCATTAGTAGAATACAATTAAACCATAAAAAGTTCAAAATACTTAATATAAACCATGAATATATAACTTCACATCTTGTTAATTCACTTGAACTTCTAAACACCTAAAAACAAAACAAACGACACATAATTAATACTCAACAAAAGTTTTAAATTGAAATTACTATTAGTGCTATTGATAGAACATCTCACCATAACTCTTAGGTTTTATAACAGACATTTTACTTAGGTTTGAATATATAAAAGAATTATAAATAATATAATGTAATATAATATATATACATGGTTGGTCCAAGGTTGGACCGACCCAAAATTCTTAGGACCGAGGACCAACCCGCATAGTGTCGGTCTTGGAATTTCAGGACCAATGACCGACCCAATCCCCTTGGGAACCGGACCAGGACCGGCAGGGTTGGGCCGATCTAGGGTCGGTCCAGGGTCGACCCTAGACCGCTGCTCACCCCGATATAATACTCGTATATTAAAACGCTTAAGAATCTTCATTACATAAGAGTCTTATGATAGATCAAGAAATTTTCTTGATCAATCTCCTTTAATTTTAACTCTCAATATATAAGTAGCTTTTTCGATATCCTTTAGCTCAAAATTAGAGGACAATCATTCTTTTATGGTGATAACTAAACTCTCGTTATTCTTAGCTAACAGTATATCGTCTACATAAAATGATAAAATCATAAATCTATCTTCAGACCGTTTGACATATACATAGTGATTTTCTTCAATCATCGTGAACCCAAAAGACCTTATGGCTTAATACCACTGTCTAGACGATTACTTGAGGCTATATATCGAGCAATGAAGCTTGTAAACTTTACGCTTTTGACTTTCAACTATGAACCTATTAGTTGTTTCATATAGATTTCCTTATCTAGTTCTTTATTGAGAAATGTCATTTTTACATTCATTCGATATAATTCTAGGTCCAAATGTGCAACAGTGGCCATGATAAAGTGTATAGACGCAAATCTTACAATTAGTGAAAAAGTTTCCTTATCTTTCGCCACAAAACGAACCTTATACTTTTCAATTGATCCATCCACCATTCGCTTAATAGTAAAAACTTATTTATTTCCAATAGTATTGTGATTGCATGGTAGATCAATTAAGTTCCAAAACGTGGTTTTCCCTCATTGATTCAATTTCATCTTCTAAAGTTTTTCTCCGTTCTTCCTTATCAAATGATGAGAGAGCCTCTTGCACAGTCTTAGGCTCGACATTGTCTTGCGGAACAATCATAAATACTTTCCATTCAATCTCAAAATGACGACGAGAAATACTTTTACAATTTCTTTTACGTAACTGAAATCTTCTAAATTCAATTCGCTAGGTGATGCAACAATTCCACTAAGTCTTATAAGTAGGAGTAAATCTTCATTTCCCTCGACAATGTTAGTGAATGTGTTCTCAAGATTTTCTATCTCATATAATTGGAAGTTCTTGTTTATCTCATATCTACTAGGAAAATTTTTTTCTAAGAATGTGATATCTCGTGACTTCATTTCGGTCACACTTTTATTAGCTTGTCCACCTATGAACACATACCATTTGAAGTGTTCAGAATATCTTAAAAAGATTTATTTCTTCTCTTTATGGGCTAATTTGTCATATTTATGGGAAGAATCATAAAAATTAAGCTACGCACCCTCAAGGTTGTAGGTTAGTTAAGTTTAGTTTCCTACCAGTCCACAATTCATAAGAGGTGAAAATGACTGATTTAGAGAGCACGCAGATAAGTATATAGGCAATAGTCAATAACGCATCTCCCCAATACGAGACAAGAAGATTTGCATGTGCCATCAAAGATCTAATCATTTCTAATAGAGTTCTATTCATTCTCTCAACAACTCCATTTTGTTGCGGAGTACCAGGTATAGTCAATTATCTTACAATTCTCTTTTCGTCACAAAAAGTCTTAAATTACTCAGATAAATACTCACATCTGCGGTTAATTCTTAATGTCTTTATTGTTTTGTTCAATAGATTCTTTATCAAATCTATATATCGTCTAAAGTAATCAAATTCTTAAGACTTATGGAGATAAAAAAAAAGCATAAGCAAAACATGTGAAGTTATATATAAAAATGATCAAATATGAGACTCCATGCCTTACCATCGCCATCATATTCAATGAACCATAAATGTTAGAATATACGAGTTGTAAGGGAAGTTCGGCTCTGGTTCATTTATCAAATGGTTTTCTAGTTACTTTTTCCGCTAAATAATGTTTACACACGGGTAAATCAACATTAGCAAATGACTCTAAAAGGTCTTCTAATGTTAATTGTTTCATTCTTTGTGATCCAATGTGACCTAGTTTAGCATGCCAAGTACTTGCATCAATTTTCATGTTACTAGAAAATGCAATTAAAGAAAAACAATCATCAAAATTAATGTTGTACACATTATAGTCAATGACTAACACCATAAAATCAGTCAATACATGACCAAAACCATAATAAACTGTTCTAAATAAAATGTCAACACAATCACCATAAAAATTCAATACATAACATAAGCTTAGAAGAACAACTACGGAAACCAAGTTCCGTTGAATATCTAGAATATAGAGAACATCACGTAACAATTGCTTCCGCCCTTTACGTATGATTAATTTATATGTACCTGTACCCTTTATTTTAACATTTGAGTTATTTCCAACATATATTTATCTTCTTCTAGGCTATATCCAATGATATTCCACAAATACTCCTTAGTCTCTAGTTACGTGATCTGTTACTCTAGAGTCTATAGTCCACACAAGATAAAATTCAACAAGAATTATCTGAATTCTGATAATGGTGGTGAATACACAAGTAAGGAATTTGTAGAATATTTGAGTCGAGAGGGCATACACGGGTTAAAGACTGTTCCTAGAACTCCTCAAGAGAATGGTGTAGCTGAAAGAATGAACAAGACTATTCTAGAACGTGCAAGATGCATGAGGCTACACACGAGTCTCCCGCTACACTTATGGGCTGCCACAGTTGATGTAACTGTTTATCTTATCAACAGAAGTCCATTTAGTGCGTTGGATGGAGAAATACCACAAGAGCGATGGTCAGGTAAAAAGATTAATTTCTCACATCTAAAAGTGTTTGGTTGTATTGCATATGCTTTGATTGACAGGGAGGATAGGAAAAAGCTTGATGCTAAGTCCCAGAAGTGCGTCTTTATCGGATACAGTAGCGACGAGTATGGCTATAGGCTTTGGGATTATGAGAATAACAAAGTCATCCACAGTCAGAATGTGGTATTCCATGAAGAAAAGATGTCTAAGGATCGTCAGACAGAGCATGAAAATGTAGTACAACTAGAATATGTTGAATTAGACACAATGCCCGTGAAGATGTTTCTAGTAGATCAAAGTGCACTTGAAAGAGAGGTTCAAGATGAGCCTATTATCAGTGAAGAGGTAGTTCAAGAGGAACGCAGTGATTCGGAGCAAACTAACGACCATGAAGTACCTATATTGAGGAGGTCTACACGTGTGAGAAAGCCAAAAGTAATTTTTGATCCATCAGCTAATACTGTTCTGAGTCATGTCTTATATATAGATTCGGGGGAACCGGAGACTTACGATGAGGCAAAGGTAGACACGTCTCACTTGCAGTGGGAGTATGCTATGAAAGACGAGATGAGCTCGTTACTTCAGAATAAAACTTGGGAGTTGACCAAGTTGCCCACAAGTAAAACAACTTTATTAAACAAATGGGTGTACAGGATTAAGAATGAAGCAGATGGTAGTATTAGATACAAGGCGAGGCTTGTAGTCAAGGGCTTCTCTCAAAAAGAAGGGATCGACTACTTTGAGATATTTTCACCTGTAGTGAAAATGACATCAATTAGAGTTCTGCTGAGTATAATTGCAATGGAGGATCCTCATCTTGAGCAGTTAGACGTAAAAACAACGTTTTTACACGGTGACTTAAATGAAGAATTATACATGGCACAACCTAAGGGTTTTGAAGTCAAAGGTAAGGAGCACATGGTATGTCGCTTGAAGAAAAGCTTGTATGGCTTGAAACAAGCTCCACGGCAATGGTACCTAAAATTTGATGGTTTCATGAAAGAAAAAGGTTTTGCACACTGTGAATCTTATTACTGTGTTTATTTTCGCAAGTATGATGATGATGACATTGTGTATCTCTCTTTATATGTGGATGACATGCTGGTGGCTAGTTCCAATATGAAGAGAATCGTAGAAGTGAAGAAAATGTTATCATCATAGTTGCTATGAAAGACTTGGGAGAGGCCAAGAATATTTTAGGCATGAAAATCATCAGGGACATGAAAAATAAGAAATTATGGTTGTTGAAGGAAGACTATGTGAGAAAGGTGTTAAAAAGATTTAACATGGACAAGGCAAAACCGGTTGCAACTCCTCTAACGAGTCACTTCAAACTTTCCAAGGATATGTGTCCAAGCACTCAGGCTTTGAAAGATGAGATGGCAGTAGTTCCATATGCATCAGCAGTTGGGAGTTTGATGTATGCCATGGTGACTTGGTGAGCACAAGACTAGACATTGCACAAGCAGTGGGAGTTGTGAGTCGATATATGCAGAATTCGGGCAGAGAGCATTGGAATGTAGTGAAATGGATATTAAGATATCTAGCAGGTACTTCCAATTACTCACTTTGTTATGGTGGTACATCTCTAGAGTTGCAGGGTTATGTAGATGCAGATCATTCGGGTGATCGAGATAGTGGTAAGAGTACCTTTGGATATGTCTTTACGAGCTTGCAGTGTACGGTAGTGGGTTGGGTGTCTCAACTACAAAAAGTAGTGGCTTTATCGATGACGAGAGGCGAATACGTGGCGATCACGAAGCCTCCAAGGAAATCATGTGGTTACAAGATTATATGGAGGTGCTACATCGAAAACTTGATCATCGGCCAAGACTTTTGTGGAGTGATAGTCAAAGTGCAGTACACTTAGCAAAGAATGCAGCTTATCACTCAAGGATTAGACATATCAAGAAGCGTTATCACTTTATCAGATCAGCTTTGAAAGAAAATGAGTTAAAGCTACAGAAGATTGATGGCTCGAAAAATCCAGCTGACATGTTGACCAAGGTAGTAGACAGAGAGAAGCATATTTTTTGTACTACTACCATTGGTATTACTCCATGTTGATTGATGAGGAGTATCGCAGAGGCACAAGTTTTTCAACTACTAGTTTTTTAAAGAAGATGGATGCAAAGTTGCTTAGTGCTTGGGTATTTGTCTTCAAGTTGGAGATTGTTATAGATGAAGCCAAATATTTGTTCTTATGGGCTTTTTTGTCTTCCCTATTAGATTTGCTTTTAGGTTAAAAGTGATACTTTTATATTAGAGATGACAAGACGCTAGCCGTCAAGACGCTAAAAAGAAAATAGAGAGGCAAGAAAAAGAGAGAAGAAAAAAGTGAGTTTTTTCTTTGTGGGGGTTCTCAATCTCTTTGTGCCCTAATCTTGAGAGAAAATCATTGTTGTATTCCAACTTTTTTCGAAGTCTAGTGGATTCGTAGAGTACCTCTGCGCGAAGACATAGCCTAGGTTTGGGTGAACTTCGATAACAAATTTGCTGGCGTGTTCTTCTAATTCTGTCATTTTATTATTATATTCTGCCTGGTGAATTGTTTGCGAGCGTTATATTTCTGGAATTGACGTGCGATTTCGTAACAAGCATCGCCTCTCTCTCTCTCTCTCTCTCTCATTTGATTTTCGTGGGAATTATAAGAATGGCATCAATAGCGCTATTTTTTGCATGTTAGCGGTTTCACATAAGCAATTCGACCATTGTCAACGGAAGGACTTGCATCGCATAAATTGAGAAAATGAAGTGGTTTGATTGCACAAAAAACAAAACAGGGATCAAATTACACAAACAACAACTTTCGAAGTCTAGTGGATTCGCAGAGTGCCTCTGCGCAGAGGCGTAGCCCAAGTTTGGGTGAACTTCGATAACAAATTTGCTAGCGTGTTCTTCTGATTCTATTATTTTATTATTATATTCTACCTGGTAGATTGTTTGCAAGCGTTATTTTTCTGGAATTGACATGCGATTTTGTAACAAGCACCGCCTCTCTCTCTCATTTGATTTTCGTGGGAATTATAAGAATGGCATCAATAGCGCTATTTTTCGCATGTTAGCGGTTTCACATAAGCAATTCAACCATTGTCAACGGAAGGACTTGCATCGCATAAATTGAGAAAATGAAGTGGTTTGATTGCACAAAAAAACAAAACAGGGATCAAATTACACAAACAACAACTTTACTTAACTCTATTAACATAAGTCAATTTTTCCTTTAATCGTAAAAAGTAAGAGTTGAGCATGGTTTCAAAATAAAACCAAGAACCGGAGAATCTGTTCGATTCCAAGTTCCTATTTTTTAGGAACTAGACCAAGAATCGGTTACCAAACCGACGAACCGAGAATGAGGAGATCTTTTTATTTATTTATTTATATATTGTAATTCCTTTGATATATAATGAATGAATGTTTTATTTAATCTTTTCTTCTTCTTTTTTAAATATAAATTGTTTTAATGAGGGGATTATCATCGGGGTGGAGAATAAATGATCTAAAAAATATTTTCCTAAAAATGATCATATATATTGATTGAAATAATTAGTCGATGGAAAATGTCTTCATTATCAATAATACCTTTAAACATTTTTTGGGACGATGAAAGTATGCTTTATTTATTCATTTTTATAAGTAATATAAGAAATTACCTTTATGAAAATGTTTGATGATACAAATCATCATTTTTGCGAAGCAAACATTCTCGGAGGTCTTACATTTTGGGCCTTGTAGCAATTAACCCAGAAGGCAAATGGAGTCTTTTCGGGTGCTATTTGGGTTGGGATATGTTATTTGGGCCATTGGATTCCTCGGAATCCGATGATGTACTCAACAAAATTGGGCCTCCATAATTAACTGAAGGGTTTTGTTATTTTTTTATGTGATTTTAGCTTTTTCTGAGGTGATGCACGATTAATAAGTTTTGCTTGTTGATTAGTAGAATAATGTGACTGGAAAATTGCTATCAAACCGGATTATGAAAACTATCAGTAATTCTGTTATCCACTATGGAGACTTTAGACTGACGTTTAACTTCAAATTAGAAAATTGGGTACCTATTCGATAGAACTCCATTCACTATTCTTGACATTAATTTCGACATAGCATATCAACTATGTTCGTCCATCAATTTTAATATCGATATGTGAATAAATGAATTCAATGGATAATTATGTATAATAAAGTATAAGTTTAATTATTTTCAAACAATCGATGGAATTGCTAGCAAAAGAAAGTCGTGTTAAAATTTTAATTAAAATGCAACCAAAAGTATAACTATTGCCCACAAGGTATCAGCACAAATGACAAGGAGTTTTCCTCTCTAACTCTCACGGAGAAATACACAAAAAGTGTCAAAAGTGATGTACAACGCTCACTTTAGTGCTAAAAATTTCCGTCGGCTCACTTAAATGTCAAATTGGAGCAAAAACGATCACTTAAATGCATCGGCAAGAAATTTTGGTCAAATTGATTACGTGGCCCTTATAATTAATATGTTAAAATAATTCGACATTTTTAATTTTATATATAGTCCACATGGACAACAAAGATGATGTCACATAGCCTCCATGGCTTGGACATCCAAAACAAGGTCACACAACATGTTTTCCAGTTCCCTACCTCACGAAAAGCATCAGAGAGAGAGATGACAGTGGCACGGTAGCAATCACCACCCCCCAACAATGGAGCTTCTGGCGAGGGCTCGAAGATCGTGTGGAACCAACCCTAATGGAGGTTCGAGATGGAGTACAGGAAGGCTGGGCTTGGCTTCCCATACATTCGTCCCTCAAAGCAAGGCCTGAAATTGGCTTCCCACCTCCGCATCACATGCCAAGACCAACTCCATGTGTGTTGTTTCTGCTTGCTCGCACATCTCGGTCCATTTAAAACCCTTTGTCCATTTCCTCCGCTCTTGATTTGTCTCCGCACCATGGAACAGACCGGAGTTGGCATTAAAAAGATCGTTTTTCAAAAAATTTATCACTTAAGTGATCCTAAAGAAACTTTTGGCACTAAAGTGAGCGCCGTACATAACTTTTAGCACTAAAGTGAATGTCATACATAACTTTTGGTACTTCTATTATTCTTCTCCCCTAAGTCTTGGGTTCAAACCTTTGTGGGAGTACCCCAAGAGTAAATTCCTATATCCATCGTGCGAATGTTAGGAGGTGCACCCTTGAAAATCGTTTGAGGTGGTGAACCAAATTAGGTGTGCAAAAGCTAGTTCAAATGCCACCTGATCCACTATTCAATTTTAGAGAAAGTAAACTTTGTGTTGTAAATAAGTTGAAAAAAAATTGGTTTTATAGTACCTGATGATATCCACTAAATGCAGACTATATTGTAAAATGAAATGTAATGGCTAACATACTAGAATCAACATATTTGGTATTTATTAAGTACCCCATCAAAATAATAGGAATTATAAAGAAAGTATGAATGAAATTATGAAATCATATTTGTGAAATATAGTATATGATGATGTGTTTTGGGAATGTAGAAGGATGTGATCATTAATGAAGCATATTCAGGAGATGGTAAATTTTTTTTGGAAAAAAACAAATCAGAATTATTGAAAAAGAAAAAAGAAAAAAAAAATTGATGAGAGTTAAGAAACAAATACTAAAGGGACCTATTTTTCTCATTTAAGTGCGAAGAAAGAAATTAGTGAAAATGATTTCCTTCTTGTCAAAGAGAAATCATTTTCCACAATAAAAACTTATCGTTTTCAGGTATAAAAATGCTTTCCATCAAATGAGTGGTTTTTTTGTCATTCAAACCCTAGGTCTGCGCTGGAGATTTCAATGAGGTCATCTATCATTGGGAGAAAGTGGGCAGACGGCTAGCCGAATCTCATCGAATGCGCTCTTTTAGAGAAGTTTTACATGACTGCGCTCTTATGGACATGGACAGTAAGGGGCTGTGCTTTTACGTGGATGAACAATCGTGATGGTGATGACTTAGTGAAAGAAAGGTTGGATCGGGTTTTGTGTACTATGGAGTGGCGTCTCACTTTCCCTGAAGCTGAGGTTTTTGCATTACCTCCCGTGGGCTCTGATCACAGCCCTCTTTTGTTAACAACTAAAGCTTGACCAGGCAGACAACACAAGAATTTTATCTTCGAAGCCTACTGGTTACAAGATCAGGATTGTCGCGAGGTCATTGCCAAGTCATGGACTTCAACACAGGTAACCGATTATACTCTACCACATAAAATACAAGCTGTAGCTAGGGCCCTTACTAAGTGGAGTCGCTTAAAATTTTCCAAGGCCCAAACTCAAATAGCTGCTCTACAACAGCAACTCCAAACTCATATAAATCATCCCAATAGCCACAATGATAAGCAGACAATTACTAATCTAAAGATGGAGATACAACACTTATGGCAGCAAGAGGAACAGTATTGGGCAATGCGATCCAAGATAAATTGGCTAAAATGGGGAGATTAAAATACTAAATTCTTCCATGTGACAACAATTTAACGGTGACAACGGAATAGAATATGAATGCTGAAGGATGATAATCTCGAATGGATTAGGGAAGATGGCATTTTGAAAGAGATGACGATGACTTTCTTTTCAAATCTCTATAGATCAGTGGGAAATCGAGACTATGGGCCCATTCTTGACAAATGCCCAAGAACTATCACTATGGAAATGAATGATATTTTAATAGGCCCGGTCACTCAAGAAGAGGTCCGTCGAGCAACTTTCTAGATGGGGGCAACTAAAGCCCCGGGACCATCTGGTATGAATGGACTTTTTTACCAGACCCACTGGAATATTTTACAAGATGAAATTTTTTTCTTAGTACAGGATTTCTTTAGAACCGAAATGATGCCTATTGCTCTTAATAAGACCATCATTTCTCTAATTCCAAAAGTAGCACAACCAGAAAGTCTTGACCAATATCATCCTATCAGCCTATGCAATTATGCCTATAAAATTATCTCCAAGGTGCTAGCAAATCGCCTTAAACCTTGGTTACCTGATATGATATCCATTGAACAAAGTGCCTTTGTGAGTGGCCGTCAAATACAAGACAACATCCTCATCGTCCAAGAGGTGCTTCATCAGCCAAGGATCAGGAAACGCAAAAGGAATTTGCAAGCGGTTTTGAAGATGGATATGTAAAAGGCATATGACCGAGTGGAATGGGATTTTCTTAAAGATTATCTACTTAAGTTAGGATTCCATACCACTTGGGTACAGTGGGTGATGCAGTGTATTACAATAGTCTCTCTCAGTGTTAATTTCAATGGTGAACAATTAAATTATTTTCATCCCACTCGGAGACTTAGACAGGGAGATCCACTCTCTCCTTACTTGTTCATTTTGCTGGCAAATGCCTTATCCAATCTTATACATGAAGCTATTGACATGGGCAACATCAAGGGCCTCCAGTTAAATAGGTGGTGTCCAATTCTTTCCCATCTGTTTTTCGCTAACAATGCCATGTTTTTCCTAGATGCCAGGATCCAGGAATGTCAAAACCTCGCCAATATTCTGAATCAATATTGTTTAGTTACGGGACAGGCTGTTAATAGAAATAAATCAGGCATTTTCTTTAGTCAAGCTTGCCCTAGTAGATTAATGGACAACTTGGCCAAGGAATTTAAAGTCCCAGTGATACACAAAACGGGTAAATACTTGGGTATCCCATTTGATTGGGGCCGATCAAGACGAGACATGTTTGCATGGCTCATGGGGAGAGTGAATGCTAAATTAGATGGATGGAAAGCAAACTTCAAATCGAATGGCGGTACGGAAATTTTGATTAAGGCTGTTGTACATGTGATACCACAATATGACATGTCCATCTTTAAAATTCCAGTGTCAATTTGCAAATCCATTGGAAAGAAGATTGCTCGTTTCTGGTGGCAGAATGATAGTCGCAAATCAGGTATTCACTGAAAACAATGGGAAGTGCTAAAGAGCAGAAAGGATAAGGGCAGCCTAGGATTTCGAGATCTCATTGATTTCAATAAGGCAATGCTCGGGAAACAAACTTGGCGATTAATCCAGAAACCATTATCACTATGGAGCACACTCTTCAAGGGTATTTATTTTCACTCACGGGATTTCAGATATGCGGAGAAAGGTGCACGACCATCTGGGGCCTGGCAAAGCTTATTGTTAGGAAGAGATTCAATCTTACCAAGACTTCAATGATCAATTGGTGATGGGTGAAATATTAGAATCCGTGAAGATAGATGGCTACCTAAAGGGATTCTAGGGGGTCCTACTAATCTAGATGAACCCGTGATGGTAGCGGACCTTCTAGATCCGAACCAGAATAACTGGAACGTTAGTCTACTAAACCAGTATTTCGATGTCCAAACTATCCAAGAAATAAAAAACATTTCGGTAAGACCCAATTATGCAGCAGATCAACTCATATGGAGAGACACCACGCACGGTCAATACACAGTGAAGAGTGGTTACCGAGCAATACAAAATGAGGCATTCAACAATAATAATGATAGGGCATCATCCTCATATCAGACACCAGATGTCCTGCGGAGAAGCATTTGGAAACTTTAGCTAGTACCAAAAATTCGGACCTTTGTTTGGTCCCTATGCCACAATGCTTTGTCCACCAAAGACAAACTTTTTCATTGACACATTAGAATAGAACCGGTATGTAATCTTTGCAACAATCAAACTCCAAAAATTGTCGAACACATATTCCTCTTCTGTCCATGGACAACATAAATCTGGTCTCACCCTAATATTTGCATTCAACTAACGCCACAAGTTGTACAGCGTATAGAACAGTGGCTTGCAGACAGGGTTGCATAGAAGCAAATCTCACTTGATTTAGAAACCATAGCCTCAATCCTTTGGCAGATCTGGAAGGCGAGGAACAACTTCATTTTCCGCCAACAGCGTCCTAATCCGATACATGTCATGGATGCAGGCCCAAGTCCGAACAGCTCGGAACTCCAATCGCCGATCAGCGGGAATAGGACATCAACTCCTTTCTGCAGACCTGTGGCGACCTCCAGATCCAGGCGTCCTGAAGATCAATATAGATGGGGCTTTTCAGCTTACAAGCAACGAAGGAACAATGGCATGCTTATGTCGAGATCAGAATGGAAAGCTGCTCGATGGTTTTACCCACGGATTCACAGCCTCTTTGGCTCTACAGGCTGAGATACAGGCTTTTACTCTCACCCTCCAACATCTGCTACACCAAGGCAAGGCGCATGATCCACTGCTGATAGAATGTGACTGCCTTGTGTTGGTTAATGCCGTGCACGATCACTGCTCAATGCCATGGGAGGTTCGAGCTCTGTTTGCTGAAGCCGCCGCCCTACTCCCCTGCTTTTCTCACCTTCGAGTTAAGCATTGTAGGCGTGAAGCAAATTTTGCAGCCGACTGGGCCACAAAAGCCCATAGAAATGGAACCCTACTTGCTAATTGGGCCGTTTCACCCCCCCCTTCTTTTCTGCTAGATCTCCTTTGTTCGGACGCAGTTGCTGCGGGATGTTCTATTCCTTGATCTTGAATGGAATTTTATTTACGACCAAAAAAAAAAAAAAAAAACCTTGTAAGTCTGATTTGCATAAACAGTTTTCTGTTAAACAAACTTACCCTAATTCTCTTAATTGTTACATTTTATGAGATGCACCTCTTCATTTACAGCTCTTAGCCTTTTTTAAGCGTGATTCCATCGTGATAAAAGTTGATCAAAACTTACCGCTAGAAATTGTGCTACTTTGTCGAACGGAATGTGCATTCCATTGCAATAAGACCGCGAAATTATTAGATCAGCATACCAATTTACACATGTTGGGCTCACAAACATAGATCAAAAGGTGACAACTACATATCACGAATCTGATTAGATTGTTGTTAGTTCAAAGGTTCTTCCTCGCACAGTCACGCGTGATGCTAATTAATCAAGTCAAACCATGTGACCCTATCCCTAATTATGGAATTAGCCCCTAGATAACAAGTTCCTTCTTGACATTAGACGTCATTATAATCCACTATTCCAACCTAAAAATCAAAATTTTTTAATGTTATAGGTTTATCAATCTCTAGGAAAATTGTCCAATTAGTCATAATTTTTTTGGTACAGATATCAATTTAGTCATAAACTCTCCAATTTTACAAATTTAGTCCAAAACATTTGTGAGAAATTCCAACATATGATCCTTCCAGCAATTTTGTCTAAAATCGCGGTCGACGATGACTGGACTGTCATGTCATTGACATTTGTTGAAAATTGATTGAAATGACAATATTAGAATGTTGCGCAAATACTTAGAAATAAATTAGCAAATTGAAAAAATTAGAATTAAATTGACCCGTGTTTAATATTTTTAGGACTGATTAGCTAATTTTCTCTCAAACCCTCAATGGAGCTATGACTAGCCCAACCGATCGACATTTCTGACTCAACTTTCAAGACCACTAGATATAGTTTTCATCACGTTGCTTCAAATGTTGATTGGATCCTATTCCTATTTCTACACCTTCTAGAGAGAGGGGGTCAAATTGTTGATTGTCTTGTTCAGAATGTTAAAAAATAATAATAACAGTAATAAACGTGCATTATTTCCAATGACTTGATAATAATTATAGGTAGCGTGTTTCCATCGACCGAAAGCCGTTTCAACGTAGAATTATACATTCAATTCTTATGACATAATCTTCTCATTATCACTGCCGTCATGTGAACACGCGTGCAGCAGGTATGGCGGTCTAAATCACGAAAAATTTGATTTGGTGCTTCTTGCTCATAAAATGGCGGCTGGCTACAATAATTTAAACCTTAGATGAGTAGATATCTCTGAGAAACCTACCAAAACATTACTTATCCTTGGAGGAAAATGTGACTTGACTGTCTAGGACGACCTAGCCCTTCCAAAATTTCCATGACTAATGGAGCAATAATTGTGCGAACCAAGCACACATTAGCCAGTGAATCACGGCAGTTCAAATGGCGTCATCCCATATAGGACCCACGTGATTCAAAAGGCCGAGGACACTGTCCTTCTCCGCTCCAGGAGCATGTAATAATGCATTTTTTTAAAAAATTTCATCCCATTAGGAGAGCTTTAACATGCGTGGCTCCTCGTTAGGGTCTTGGATACATACTTACAGCGGGTCCTTTTTCATTTCATCCCATTCTCGCACGCAGTCTTGGAATAATAGTAAGAAGCAAAACTCATGGAAAAGGTCCAATTTCGTACTCAATTGTTCTTTCGTAGCATGCGAGATCCTTCGAAAATCAGGATCAACTGGTGGAGCACATTCCCCACGAGGGACTGTGATCATGATTATTCTCCCGAACACTATGGCCGGTTTTTGTGGCTTTCTATGGTTTTCTTTTCGAACATTGGACGTTCGGGTATTGATGTCGCCAAACATGACAAGTTGAAAGTATCTTTCTGACACGATTGTAATGCCTTTGATGGGATACCTATGAATATATTAAGTGCTACACATATGCATCATGAATATCTCTCGTGAAGTTACCTAATAACCTTTTGGATTCTTGCAATTTTGTATATTATCTCTTTGCTAAACATATACATCAAGTTGGTCCTGAACAAGACCTTAAAATGCTTCCAAATTCAATGAATGGGTTTTTCCTATGCTGGGGTAAACCAGCTGAGGGCTTGGGTACCAATGCCGTGGGGACAAAAGAACAATAGAGGTAGATATAGCTCCCACGCCTCCAAAATATAGTGGCTGGAGATCTCCTTATAAGATTTTGGATTTGAGCAGGTTCTTAAAAGGCTCAAGGGAAGTAGGGGGAAGAACCCCCAATAGGTCGGACTGCCCATTGACTCCTCTATTCCCACCTCCCCAAGAAGAAAAACTTTTTTTTTTTTTTGAGGGAGGGGGGGCAATTGAGGTATTGATGTATGTTGACACCGGCACATTAAATAAGAAACATAGTTTTATTGGCCCGCCAACGGTATATCCATTGGATAGACAGGGTGGTCTTCAATCAGTTTCTTAAAAAAATTGTGCCTAGGTGACGAACCCTCGAAATAGCCAATGATCCTAGTTACACTTCAGTTTCCAGGGTTCTAGAGTTAGTAACTAAAGGATCAGAATTCTCAATATGACTAGATTTGCCCTTATTTTTATGAAATTCATTGTAAAATACACAAACACAAACACAATCTCTCTCTCTCTCTCTCTCTCTCTCTCATTTGACTTTAGCAGGAACGGTAACCCCTGCTAGACCTTGCAAGTTACCTCACCATGCGTGCGCATATCATGAGCACACAAGAGCTTTTGCATAGTAGAATTTTTGTTTCGACATTTTTGTGATCGATGATGTGACATCAATAGTGCTATCTTTCTCCTCTCTCTCTCTCTCTCTCTCTCTCTCTCTCTCATTTGACTTTAGCAGGGAACGGTAACCCTTGCTAGACCTTGCAAGTTACCTCACCATGCGTGCGCATATCATGAGCACACAAGAGCTTTTGCATAGTAGAATTTTTGTTTCGACATTTTTGTGATCGATGATGTGACATCAATAGTGCTATCTTTCTCTCTCTCTCTCTCTCTCTCTCTCTCATTTGACTTTAGCAGGGAACGGTAACCCCTACTAGACCTTGCAAGTTACCTCACCATGCGTGCACATATCATGAGCACACAAGAGCTTTTGCATAGTAGAATTTTTGTTTCGACATTTTTGTGATCGATGATGTGACATCAATAGCGCTATCTTTCTCGTGTTAGTGGTTTCACATCAACAATTTGAGTGCGTGTTTGGCCTCGTCGGTGACAGATTCGCCATCCTCGCCGCCATTAGCCAAAGGCCTTGCATAGGATAAATTGAGAAAGTGAAGTGGGAAAAAAATGTTTAAAAAGTCTTAAACTTTTTGCAATAGTGTCAATTTAGCCTTAAACCTTTGGTTGGTGTCAATTTAGTCATAAACATTTTCACTTGATGCCAATTTAGTCATTTTCGGCTAATTTTGACCAAATTTTGCTAACTGCCGATTAATATGGCATGATTAGCACTAACGTGGATAACTTTTAATAAAATTTATATTCAATTTTATTTTCATTTTCTTTCTTTTTTTATTTTCTTTCTCCTCCTCCTTCCTCCTCCCACAGGTTGTCGGACCTCAGCAACTAGCCAGAGTTGACAACGGTGAGGTTGAGGTCAACCTCACTAGCCTTTGACGAGCCTCGCTGGCTACTGGCGAGGCTCAAGCCCTCACTAGTGGCAGCGTGGGCGACTTCGCGTCGGGCGACAAGGCTCGCCCCTGCTGAATCTAGCAAGAGTTAAGCCTCGCCGGCCGTTGCCTTTGACCTCAACGACCGACGGAGGAAGGAGGAGGAGAAGAAAAAAAGAAAAAAGAAAAGGAAAAGGAAAAAGTAAATTAATTTAAAAAATTAAAATAAAAAATTCAAAAATATGAAAATATTATTAAAAGTTGTCCACGATCATGTAACGTCAGTCGACCGGTGCCCAATCGAAAATCCAACCAAACTTAGCTGAAAATGATTGAATTGATACCAAGTGAAAAATGCGTAGGATTAAATTGGCACAAACAAAAGATTTAGGACTTTTTTAACACTTTTCCCTAAGTCAATTTTTTTTTTTTTTTTAACCATCAAAAGTAGGGGTGAGCGTGATTTTAGCATAAAATCCAATTGAACCGATGGGAACTGATTTGGTTTTAAGGTAGAATCGGAAATCGGACTGGTGGGAACTAAATTTGATCCAAGTTTCACTTCATCCCGGCCCGATTCCCTTTCCATTCTTTTAGGAATCAGACTTAGAATCGAAACTGAACTGGGAGAACCAAGAATGTAGAGATTATATTTCTATTTTGTAACTCCTTTTATATTTAATAAGTGAATTTTTTATTTAATCTCTTCTTTTGTTTTTTTAAAATATAGATTGTTTTAATGAGGAGATTATCATCGGTAAATAGAGTTTATGAGTTGAAATGGAATGAATATAGATGGTGAGACTTTCTAATAATTATTTTAGTTTAATCATATTACTTTAATCTAAAACTATTATTAAGTAATCAACTATGTTTGTTGTTTTTGTTTTAGGTGGTTAGAATTTTTAGCATTTTTCATGGATATTTGAGGATTGGAGTTCCATAATTTAGATTTAATATTACGTATTTTGAACTTTTTATTGCTTGTTTTATTTTATGTGTTCATCTTTTATGGATTATTTCTATTTGACAAATAAGAAACTTTTATTTTTTTGTTGCATTCACTTTTATTTTGCTTAATTATAAGTAAAATAAAAAAAGAACTTGTTAGACCTTCGAATTATTCTAGAATAGGAACCTATGATAGGGTAAGTTTCTAGAATAGGAGCCTATGATAGGATAAGTTTTAGGTTATAGGGTATGAATCGTAGGTTGAGTTCTAGAAACCAATAAATTTGTTTCAATGGATAAATTTTAAGTAGAATCCGTAAAGTATTTGAAATCACTCACCTCTGAAGAAAAAAAAAAAACAAAGAAGCAATGTGGAGAAATAACTACTGGACTTCAATAATGTGTCAGCGATGTAACAATTTTATACTGTCAATCAATTCAGTAAAAGTCGTAGAGTTCGATGACAGGATGCTTGATCCAATTCACACATATAATATTCCAAGGAAAAAGACATTGCCTTGGAATTTACCCAAGAAATAGAGGCTTGTTTGAAAAGAATGAAAAAATTAGATTATCTCTTACAGAAAATGATCAGTTTCACCATCCATCTCAAAAAGGCCCTTTTGCTCCACCATCAGTCTCACACAATCTAAACCCTAGCTCTCTAGAATTCACCAAAATATAAGATGAAAAAAATGAAAATAAACTAACGAATAATAATAACCCAGGAAAAAAAAAAAACAGAAGAAGAAATCCTAGAAAAACAAAACCACCTCGCTAGCTTTCTTCACCGTTCTGCACACGGGACAAGAACCCAGGAGAGGCTCGCACACCATGCAGCATCCGATGTGCCTGCAAGGCATGAACAGCACCGACGACTCTCTCGCGTTGCAGCTCCTGCAAATCCCAGCGCCCTTGTCACTAATTCCTGGTTTACGACTCTCTCTGCTCGAATTCGCGTTCGTCGTCAGGCGACAGCACGACTCTGCGTCGTCTTCTCCTACATTTCCATTGCTGCTGCACGAGCTTGAGGTCCTACAACAGGCGCTGTCCTTCAGCTGCTCGAGCGCGTTGCTCATCGACGCGGCCATGGCCTCGTTCTCTCGGGCCACCCTTTGCCACTCCTGGCCCTCCGCCTCTAGCTTCCTCAGGAGTTCCTCCAGCTCTGCGGCCTTTCTTGCCGCTTGCGCAATCTCTTCGTCCTTTTGCCTTAACAAGAGTTGCACTCTCAATTCGATTTTCCTCGTCATCGACTCGATTTGCCGCTTGCTCTGTTCGTGCACCAGCCACCTCAATCTCTCGTTCTGTAATTGCCAAGAATTAATCAAATTAAAATCAACGGCGTAAAGTGCTTCATGGACGTGCATAACAGTTAAGATAAAAGCAGGGTCATGGACAACTAATCTCTTCCTGACATATGATTCATCGATCACCTATTCCGCAACTCTATAAGAAATCTTATGGTGCGGTGGCGTGTCCGGTCAGGTTTGTGGCTCACCTGTAGTCTGAGGAGGTGGTCGATTTCTTGGCCATGCGGATCGAGTTGGAAAGGGAGGCTCTGGGAATAGGCAGAAGAAGGAGGAGAACAAGAAGCAGCGATTGGTGCTGCTGCTTGAACCACGTTGTGGATGCTGAGGTGATTGTTCTTGCTTGCACCGTCATCGGGGGCAGTCACGAACGAGGTATTGTCAAAGCACCAGTTCTCATCGCTCCTCTGGTCATGACACTGCAGCTGCTGCTGCAAGAACAGCTCCAATTGTAATTGCTGCTGCTCCCTCTGTTTCATCCCGAAAAAGCCATTGTCGTATCCGCAACCGTTGTGGCTGGCCGCAACAGCATAACCTTGAGAGGAGCCCCACGCCGGCAACCCAGCGGCAACGTTGTTCCCAGGATACAGCTGCGCTTGAATGGCCATTTCTCTCTCCTGTAACGACACCACGCCAATGACACCGATACCTACTTCCCCAAAAAGCCTTCTCGCAACCGATCTTGCTTCAAACCCGAACACCCTCTGCGTCGATCTCCTTCGAGAGAGCTTTTTCAAGAACACTCTCTGTTTCTCCTCCTATGTTGGGTTTGTGATAGGATTCGAGGGGGCATATGGAGAAGCCTAAGGGCGGATGGAACGTTATATATAGAGAGAGAGAAGACTCAGGGGAGGTGGGTGACCTGGGTTTTCATTAATCAACTCGGATGGAATTAATTAAAAAGCAGTGGGGGGGTCCTCAGTAACTGAAAAACTTGGAAAAGGGCTGATCGGATCTCTCTCTCTCTCTCTCTCTCTCTCTCTCTCTGGCATGGTCTATTAATAATGATGGCCTGGCTTGAATGAGCGTTAAAGATAGAGGATGGGGAAGAGCCTTCGGGACGCGGTAAGCAGCAACGTACACATGCAGATTTTGTGACTGAACTATCGGGTCAAGAGGGTTTCTGTTCACAGAGAGAGAGAGGGAGAGGGAACTGACAGAGCTTTTCTTGATCTTGTTGGTTGATTCACATGACATGGCAAGTGAGAAAAGCAAGGAATTCAATTCCAAGTGGGGGCGAGAGGGACGCTTGGAAGGTTGAGATATATCAGCTTGGGAATGAGTCAGATTTCATATTTTAAGTAGGGAAGAGAGAGGAGAGAGATTTTGTCAGTTTGCTCTTTTGAAGGTAAGGCTGAAAATTAGGGTGGGCAAGCTTTTCAATTCCTGCCCTCTTTGCGTCCGAGCTTTCTCTTTCGCGTCGGAGAACTAGGGATTCTCCCCTTTTCTTGGCAGGACAAAAATAGAGGGATTCGTTTCTCTCTTTTGGTAAAATAAAAAAATAAAAAAATTGGAAGTTGTTATTAGGGTGGTGTAAGTCCTAGGCAGGCTGGATCCGCGTTTATCCCACTTGGTGGATCATTGAAGCTAATTTAGCTCAAGCCACCCCTCCAATGAAGATAAATAAATTAAGCTAATATAGGGTAAAATCTCAAGGTGATATGTATTTCCCTTATGGATCGTCGAATTAAAAATGCAGCAGATTTAAACAAATCAATAAATCTCAGCTTGGACAGTTGGGGAGCTTTGATTTTCAATTCAACGGCCGCTTCGAAGGGACCATAAGCTTGCCCAATATGTCAATCGATTTTATGATGGTGTGGACCGTAATATTTTGGACACCGTTTAAAAGGTAATTCTTTTGGAGACTTGGCTAAGTGAGGCAAAGCTTTGTCGCTCTTGAATAACCTACAAGAAAATTTTATGTAGTTAGGATCACACCCTTAGTTTTGAGATATCTATATGGCTTGTAGATTGCAATTGATGTTGCCATTTTACTATTGTTCTCGTGAGATATGCGTGCATTTAGGTATCTCTAACAATATGGTTAAGATCTATGTCTAGTGGGTCTAAAATCCAGGGACTTTGATCACAATATTCATCCTCGGGTGGGATCTCGAGTTTCCCAGAAAAAAAAAAAAATCAAGGGAGAAGAAATATCGAGATCTTATATGCGAAGTAATTTCTAGGAATTAGGAAAGCGCAATTAATTATGAAAGATGACAACTATTTGGGCTAAATAAAAGCCGAAGTATGACTTCTGCAAAAGTAAAACAATTACACGTTGGAATCATTCCAATTAAAAGTGAAAGTCAAAGTGTGAGTCCCGCGAAATTAGGATTCAAAATATCCTTTCTTGAAATTGGAGGGTGTAAAGAATATATTTTGAAACTAGAGATGTTCAAGAACTAATTTAGGGAACAGTTAAGGATGATTTTTTTTTTTTTTGGCTTAATTTTTACCCATTTTTCAAAATAAACTTGCAGATATTTGAAAAATCATGGATGGTGATAACAACTTTTGATGAGTCTTAAAATTATGTCTTTTCTGCATATTAGTCCCAAAAACTTTTCACGACTTTTATTTAATAAATTCTACATAAGATGATTTCTTTCTAACAAAAGAAAACTTGTGGTAACTCATGAAAATATTTTATTCATCAACAAATGATCATGTTCCGATATTTGGAAAATATCCAACGCGTATTGAGATTTGGAAACTGTTGACAGAAATTTCCAGAGTTGCTTTCGAAACCCTAATATTTCTAGTAATTGTCGGGCGATTAAATATTCGAGAACCACCAGAAAATCACCATATTGACTATCAATAAATCAAGATATAAATAGACTATCGATTAAAAAAAATATTCAATACATAACGATCCCGAAATTCCTAGAAGACCTTAAAATCTCTCCGAGGCTACTTTCTGTTTTTTGACTCGTTTTTCCTCGATTGAATTTCTTTGTTCTAGATAGCTGTAACGTATCACGCAACCAAGTTAGAGAATTACTTGTCTACTGAGATCATTGGATCAATTTTGGTCTTCCTAAAGACCCCCTCAGTTTAAGGAATTTGATCCGGTCATTAAAGGTTGAAGAGCAATTACATGTATTAGACATATATATTTGTCAATTAGATCAAATATATGATTGGAAATTGATTGCATTCATCCTAAAAGAATACGTAGTAATTAAGGAAATTAAAAAAGCTTTTGTTGAACCGGTCTCATTAATGGTAAAATAATATTTCCCATTATAGCAACGTCAATCCATTTCAGATTTTTTATTTATTTTGAAATCAATCGGTGTCTGGGGCTCTTTTAACACCCCGGTTAATCTCCATCAAATGCGATAGTCCCCCATGCTGCATAAATCGGGTATGACAGGAATATAATTCGTTTCCCACAGTCAGTCCTATCTAATTCTTATTCTCAATCTTGATTAGGGATAAAAAAAAAGGGGGGGCGTATTTTGATATCTTTGTAATATAAAAAAAACACGAAATTGAGGTGATTTTCAACATACCACATGACTAATAACCGCAGAGCATAAATTATAGATAAAATGGTAATTTACAAAGGCTAACATAATATTCATGTTATTACATATTCTAAATGTAAAGTTTAAGTTTCCTTTTTCCATCTTATAATATTTCATGTTCATTTTCTAAAGTAATTCAAATGACATTTTCTCTTCCTTCTATTTATTCCCTTTTCCCTTTCACCTACTTACATGCGGCTCAATTTTTTAGTAATAGCTTAAACTTACGTGATGATAACGACAATAGAAATAATATCAATAATCTAAAACGGTTGCATGAATAATTTAAATGAGAATAAACCATGTGGAGCGAGGAGTATCACATGGGGAATCCGTTTGCTGAATAGGACGGAGAAAAATCTTGATAAATCAATTTCATACTTGCCGTACCAAGTCAAAATTGACAATTATTTAGAATTCCCTTCAAATATGGGTGTCTTGTCTTCTTAGCGTACTCGTAGCGTCATGAATTGATGTATGGGGACTCGATTGTTTCTAGCCATGTGATATAATTACTTAATTCAAAAGACTCAATAAAAAATATATTTTATGATGCTTGAGATTGGACTTGTGGGTCCTTGAGGGATATCATTTGAAGCAGCTTGCTCATGCGTGCAATCAACTCGTCAAGATTGAATTTTCCGCGGCAATAATGCGTTAAATTCAAATCTTTGACAGAAACGTCCGTCATTTGAGGAGTGAAACCTTCATTAACCTAATTTTCCGTAGCCAAAGATTAGTTAGAGCAGGATTAGATAGACTGAAGAGGCCATTAGGGGTCCTTTCCATTAAGTCTATCTGATGAAGAAGTAGTGATAATCAATAGGCATGCATACCTGAGGGAACTTCTTTAGGGAAGGACCATCGTTTCAGGTTGGGCTAGTGAATTGACTAGAATTGAGCACAATAAGTTGTGGCGGGAGAATCGGTTTGGTTCCAACTTCTAGAAACTCGGGATTTGCCTCAAATTAGTTGGATTTTAGATTCCAGTCTCGAACCGTCACTTCAATTTATTAGGACCATATGAACAACCTCAGAATCGGTTTTCAATCTCCTTTCTCGAAAAAATGTTGTTGGATTGTGTTCAAAATAATTCTAATTGGATGAAAATTGGTCACACTGACCACTCAATTAAGATCACTCGTTTGTTATATAGCCTAACAGAGGGATGAAGAAATTAAGTCTTCGTAAGTATTCATTGGAATGTCCAGCCAAAATAATAGCTACAACGTTTTGCCAATACTCTCAAAGGTGGCAAAGTCCGTTTTGGACTTAAGATTCATTATTTTAGTCACACTTTTCTGGCAACATTTCTGCTTTATATATATCTAATTTAGTCGATTTAGACCCAATTTGCTTTTAATAATTTAACTTTTGCTCCTTTGTAATAAATTAGGGTAGGCTTTAATTACCTCAAACAACTCAAATCTCACAAGCGAAATATCATAAAATAAAGAGTGGGGCTCTCAAATAGATCTTGATATAGACCGGTCCGATTTCTAATCGCAAATTTTACGGAAGAAACCTCTCTAAGTTTCAAACCCTAAATTGGTCCTTCTAGACCTCAACACCCGCCAACACTTTTTGTTAAGTTCAAAAATTTTCCGTAGCAAGTTATTGCTAGACGATAAAGATATGAAAAGGGCATTCTTTCTCAATTTAAAGTAAATACAAAGCATAAACAGGGAAAGCATGTGGGACGTACAATAGCATTAGGTTCCATCATCGCAGCCGGGTCGTTTCCAAACTTGCCTAACTTCAAATCTTGCCCTTCAAGAACGTAAGCCTATCGCTTCAATGTCTACCTCCGAACTTTGAATAATCATCCTAGTTAGTACAAGGTCAGATCACATCAACAGTCATCACGAGAATCTACGTCAATCCCCAAATATGTCAAAACAAAATCTCGGTGGGACAAGCGCGCACATAGCCCTACGACCCAGCAAACCCTAAACTAAGCAAAGTAGGAAGCTGCCCACCAAAGATGACATCGAGAAAATGAAGGGGGAAAAAAGAAAAGAGAGATTGGAGCTGGAGATTGCATACTATAATGCAAATGTGATGTGATGTGGATGTGATGTGAAACTTGATGCACTCTGGCTAAATGGTCAAACAAGTCCCGGTGCCAGTAAGGTTGGGGCAGGACCCAATTTGGACGGTAAGCAATGGTGATGCATCATGGATCTGGAATCACGGAGGGGAATTTGTCCGATGTCAGCCGGATTCGGAGATCCACGCCCATAACAACTAAAGTCCACGGAAAGAAGATTTCAAGGAGAAGTGTTACTAATTAGGGGGAAAAATTGAAAATTTTTAAGAGACTTAGCACGTCATGTAATAAGTGCACGATTTTTTGGATAATTTTTTCACCTATGTCAACTTGATTGAGTGATAACTCTTCATTGACATCCTCATGACACATGGTAAGCAATCACTAGCCCGCGTCCTCTCAACACTCGATCACTTGGTCACTATTGATGTCCCTATATTAGGATTCCCATGTCATATGATTCTATTCGTTAATCTTTCTAGCTCTCTTACGATAAGTAAGCCCTTTAGTTTATTCATTTGGAGCAGTTTTGGGCATATATGCTTCCCCACTTAGAAACTTCAACATTTGATTTTGCTATTTTGGCAATCAAAGCATTAAAACTCTCCATAATTGGATGCCAACATTTGAGTTTACTAGAATCGCCACTTCTCCTCTCATAAAATTCACAGGCTTCTTCCCACTCTTGGTGCTAATACTGTGCAGCGTTAATGCTTTTACAAAGTAAAGAGATATGAAGAGAAAACCTCCTCACAATTTATTGACAAAATTTAAACTTTAAATAATAATTTAGCATATTTCGTAGTCCTCTTAATAAGTAAAAGTTGTCTACCAAATCCACTTAACCTATAAGTTCAATCTCTATCGCTCATTTCCCAACTAGCTTTGTGACTATTATCACCAACGCAACCTCTACTATGAAAAAACCTAAGTGATTCGCTTCTTTTTAAAAGCAAAGTCATCTTTTGAAGTTCATGTAGCCAACGATATCAACCTCTATCATTCATTTTCGACCCAATTCCCTCGTCATCATCAATGCTATTGGTGCCTATTGCCATCTATGCTGCTTCCACTACTGATGAATTTCCATTGCTTTCCCCACTTCGATAGCTCCTCAGTTGCCACCTCCAACAACGTTGCTCCACAATGCAATGTGACCACAGCCACCCACATCTTCAGGACTCCCTTCCATTTGTAAGTTAATAATTCATCAATCTAGAAACTTCTTTCCAAATATACTAGAAGCTATCGCTGCAAAAGTAGTTTCCTATGAAATTCACTCTCCAATTCGAGTTGATAGCTACTTAGTTGCCACCTCCAACATCGCTCCACAATGCAAAGTTAGCACAACCATCCACCTCTTTAGTAGTCCCTTCCATTGTAAGTTTAATACCTTATCAATCTATAAACTTCTTTCCAACAAAATCTTTTCACCATATATCAACGGTGCAAGTTGATGTCAGATTTGCACCCCTTTTCAAAATAATTATCCTTTTACAGACAACGTCATCAATTGGTGTATAACACCAAGATTTCCAACGGTTGGGACTCCTCAATTTAGGATAGTAATTTTAAAGGCAATATCATCACATGCTCAATAGTGGGAGATGCACCCTCATAAATTTATTCCCTCCCTTCCTACGTTAATTGTGCGAAACATCATTTTGCCGGTCCCTACCATAGCGCAACGGCCGTCGTGGACAAACAACAGCCACCACATAGTTGTCATGCCCCGTTAAATTGAAATTAGTTCGAGCCGACAATGTTTAAGATAATGCTAAGTTCACACATAAAAGTAACGAATGACATGTGTCGTGGAAAAAAACAAAACCAAGAGTTTCTTCCATTGGCACCGGAAAAGAAGCAAGCGAGGAAAGGGACTTGGGAGAGAGAGAGAGAGAGAGAGAGGGATGGTGGGGGTGGGTGGTGGTGGGCCATGTGATGCCCACACGGAGCATGAAGACCTCTCAAGAAAAAAGAGTCTGTCCTTTTCCGCTTGGGACGGTTCATCATCATCTGCCCGAGAAAGACGAATGGGGCGTCTCTGCGTGGGTGTTTTCCATGTGAACACATACCAACGCCCAAACACCATAGCCCCACCCTTGACATCAACATCAACATCGACGCCTCTCCGGTCTGTCCCCATTGACTGAAAGCTGAAAAAAAAAAGCCTCTAGGCGCGGGACTCTGCGTGGGGGCATTATTAAAGTCCTCGATGGATAGGGCCAAGAATCCAATCCACCACCACCCCCCGAAAGTGCATTCATTATTATTATTCTCGAAGAGTCTCTCTCTCTCTCTCTCTCTGTACCACCACAGCTTGTCTTTGTTCTTTAGTTTTTTGGGCGAGAAAAAGTGGATGTGGACGCAACTTCTGAGACCTTTCACGCTTCCCAACAGTGCAGTTAGTGTTGGGGTTGTGCAGCGTTGCATGCATTCGACTCGTCGAACCTCTTGACCACCCTCCCCCACTATTGGCCAGAGCTATCTATCCATCGGCGTTTTGCTGTTCTCGATGCGTTTGTGCTCGTGTTGCTGCCTCAGTGTCTCGGCCTCTTCAATCCGATTGAATAATCTTTTGCTACTGAGGGGCTTCTTGCTGCTCGTACTCCGCAAATTGACAATGGAGTTATCAGGCCAGGATCAAATTATTGTGCTCCACACCACGAGGACATACGGGGTGTGGACCCCGACACATATATCTAAATATCTGAGCAAGGCGATGACTTATTAAATTATTGGATCACCTGATGATTTTTGGTTCTTACGAACTGCAAGTTAAAAGTATAACTAAAGATATCTTTCTAACACTGCAAACTTGGCTGTCCGTACTTCAAAAATAATATTCGTGCATTGTCAAAAAAAAAGATAATTGGAATACTGAATTTCTCAGCAGGATAGGTACATATACTCTTTCTTTATGTCAGATATCATGGTAAATTGCATAATCATCTTTCCGAGGAGAAAGTGGGCATGCTCCTGCTCAAGATTCTGCCGTATGCAATGCTTCAGGGTCGGCTTGCTGATAAAGACGAGACGGGGGTTTACGAGAACACCTAGGCGCGTAAAACGTGAATAATAATCTAATCCTCTCTAGAGTCCCCCCGCTATGAAAGTCTGACCTGATGTCCGTGAGAGAGACTTCAATGGACCGTTTCAATGCCCTGAATCGCTGGGCAGCGGCACATAATGGAAAAAAAATCAAGAAAAGATGCCCAAATGAAAAAGACCAAAATGGAAAAGGAAGAAAAGGACAGATCCCCCGATTTCACCTTCATCTTTGGGGACTGTCTGATCGAGTTAATGAGAGGAAAAGTCGTACGTGCGTCTTTATGTTCACAAGACTTTTAGTTGCCTAGTCTGTCCCTTGCCTTGTCCTCGCTTGGGGCAGCAAGTCCTCATCTGCTTGTTCTGATCTGGAACTTGTCCGCCACCGCAAGCAATGAAATTACACTGAGGACCGACGAATGTGGAGTGGAGTACAAAAAAGCAATCTTTCGATTCCATCGTTATCTCGGAGAGAGACCGGGTCACATGGTGATCGTGCAGACGTGCATGTGTTCCATGAAAAAAATCCATAAAGCGACGGTCCATGGGATGGCGCCCCACAGGCTTGTCGCTATGCTTTCAATCCCTTCCTACTATTATTGAGGGTTTTTATAGAGGGAGTGTCAGCACGATTGCGGGTAGATGAGCAGATGTATGTCGCAGTGCCGTGGATTACGTATCATGTTTTGTCAGTATGTTGGCTGATTTATAAAACGTAAATATTCTTCACATACACTCACTGAATATCTTTCTAAATCTTACCATTTGGACTAGCAAAAGAAAAAAAGAATTTTATCGTGAACCAATATTAGTTTAAAGATACGGCTTGATCGCACTCAAGAGGTGGAAAAATCTTTTGTATACACTTGGACCATGTGGCTCCATTCCATCTTAGCCGTTGAATAGTATGGACATATGTTGAACTCACGTGACCTAATGTTTGAGATGAAGTGAGTTCACATGTATCGGATATATGCGAAAATTCTTGGGTAGTATTTCGATTCTATCATGTTAAAGAGTATAGTGGGTATTTTTTAAATTAATTTTAACTTATTTCTAAGGCAATTCTGGCCAACCAAACAAGGGCATAGTCTTGCGATAGCAATTCCATTGCGCAAACTAAGCTAAAGAATTGATACCCCATTCCTAATCCCGCTCGATTCAATTCCCATAAAGTAGCTATTCCGTTCTTGCCTTATTCCATTCCGCAAACCAAACGATGCATTATATTTGAAATGCTATAATAACTTTCAGAGGATTCTCAGTGCTTGACTTCTTCAGGACAAGATACGTACCTTAAAAGAAACCGGAGTAGAGATAGTCAATTATGCTACTTGGTGCTGATATACCCAAGTCATGTGAACTGTGCCGTTGTCTGGTGTGATCTTCAAATATTAATTTCCCCATAAATAATAACAAAAGTGCAAAAAAAATAGAAGAGAGAAAATAAAAAAGGTTCGGATTTGCTTCCCGTGCAATTACCTACTTTGACTGGGTGCATGGCATGCATAGTCTGCTTTTCACCAGTCGGCCTATGTCGATGAGTCACGTTGTCTTCTTTGCAGTGCGTCGAGCGTTGCTTTGGTTTTTGTCTCGTTAGGCTTGTATTTCCTGTTTAACGTTTTCCTTTTCCTTAAATGAAAAAGCAAACCCCAGAACGCCTGCCCTTATAAAAGATCTTTTTGACTTGCTCTGCCTTCCCGGAAACTCACTTCCAAAGGCAATGGCACAGATGAGCATAGACATCACCTTATCTGTAATCAGTTAAACGCGTGATGTTCATAACTTGAAATCATCTAATAGAAAATATGTTTCGTCATTTAGGGACAGGGGAAAATATAAACTTGTATTAGTCACAATCATTCTTAATGCGCACCACTCAAATAGGGACATGATCGGGAAACTCTATTCTAGATCCGATGTCGAAGGCCCAAATGAAGTCACGATCGTTATTCTCGCGAGACTAATTGGTACCTCCAACATCAGACTCGCATAATCAACTGTTGTGAAAGACTCCGTTTAATGCGCTTGGTGTTCGTAAGAAATCTGAAATAACGAATAATATTCAGATCTTTAAATGTGTGCAGCTGAGATGTAGACTATAAACAATTTCCGCGTTTCCTAAGACCTAACTAAGACACGCCAGTCTCCTATAAACCATCATCGTATCGGGCACGCCAATCGTTCGACAATGAATATAATAGAAAACAACACGTCGGGGTTTGAATTTTCGTGAGACTGTACGTATGTTCATGCATGGCGCTGATCGATGCGGTGCATGCGTACCGATGGGGTCTTTGTCTGGCGTTGGTGCGTGAATAAAGTTGATGTGGATATGCTTAATGATGTATTGTCAGAAATTTCAAGGCCTTTGAAAACTGATCGCTCTGGGCTCTCGCATGTGAATGCGTGACTCCATGTAATTAAAGACAATCTAGATAGACAGAGGCGCGACAAGCCACGGATTTCATGCCGGTGCCGACGAAGCAAGGAAGTTTGAGAGATGTACACGCATAAACCTTTCATTATAAGAGATGGACCAGTCAAGATAGTAATTTTCTTAATTCATATGAGTGTTAAATGTTGTCACAAATAGTTAGTTATATTAAGTAAATATATTACAAATGAGTTTAAACATAATAGTAATGTTCAATGGGTCAAAAATGAATTTACAACTTATTTTGACCCAATCACCTCTATGACTCTCTCTTCGTTCTTTATTGTCTTCGCTTGATCTTGCGCTCATTCACTCTACACTCTCATCTCAGTTTGGGTATAATTTTTCATAAATTTTGTTAAATATAAAAGTATATTTAGTATTTAGTCAAGTTGAGTGTGTGTTAAGTATAGGTCGGATCGGGTCGAACATGAATTACTAGATCTATATTGAATTTAAATGAGTTAAATGGGTCTATTTGGGTTGATCTATTTTTGAACCCACCCAGCCCATTCGTTTGACGGTTCTAATAAGAGAGAGCAAATAGCATTCAGTGCCTTAGTCTTAAAAAAAAAAAAAAAGGAAATAGAAAGAGAAATTGTGTAATTTTTTTCTTCTTTTTTGTTTTTTTAGCCAAAGGGATTTATTAATGTGAAAGAAAGCTATGTCGCTTGGCAATGCATGAGAAGGGTTTCATATCACTTCTATTAGCTTTACTCTATTCGGATATTCTAAGTTCCACATTTCACTTTCCCTCTAGAAATCCGAGAATAAGAACTACAATTTAAGCTTCAAAAAGTTATAGAAAAGTTATGTGCGCAATTCTACTAGTTAATATGTCGAACATATTGAAGAATCTCAACCTTCTCGAAACGAATAAAAGTCAAAGTGCGAGTTCCGCTAAATTAGCAAAAGTCTCGGGTCAGAAAGCAAAAAGTCGACTCTTTGCCGTACCCAAATTACTCTTGGACTTTGCAAAAGCTTAGACCAAGAGCCAAGGCCCATAAATTTCGTACCAAAAGTCTAGAAGGAGAATGAAAGATAATGCCCCAAAAGTCTTGAGAGAATAGCGTGCTTTTGCTACGAGCATTTTGTACGGCTAAGGAGAGGACTAACCCTACCCGCAAGGCAAGTCATGGACAATTGTGAATAGAGCTAATTCACATTCTTCATCGCCTCCCCCTTCCTCCTCCTTCGTCCGCACGCATTCTCTAACTTAAGCATCGTTGAGTTCCCTAGGGCTTAAGCTTCATGAAGTTCCCTAGAGAAAAAAACCAACTTTGATTCTTGCCGTGCAGGTTTCCAAGGGTTTGGCCGACGGCATCCGGACTATGAGTCCAACCCGATTTGGATTTGCACATCATTCAATCTCTTCATGCTAATCAATCAAATTAAGAACGAAATGAATATTGGCGTTACGAAAAAGTTTGCCTTTAATGACTGAGAATTTCATTGGTTGCTTGAGGGAAAAGTGTCTAGAAAGTCCCCAATCTATTGTATTAAGGTCAATTTAGTCCTAAATCTTTTGACGTAATGCTAATTCAGTCTTTCCAATAATGTTGACCCGATACTGCTGATATGAACATCGGCCAACCTACGTGGTACAATCATTGCCAATGTGAACAATTCTTAACAATATTTTAATATTTTTTTTTTTTTTAATTTCACTTCCTTCTTCCCTTTGCCGATGATAGGCCATTGGTCATGGCAAGGGTGGGCTAGCCTCACTTGGGCAAGGGTCGCCATCGCTCCCCACAAGTGAGGCTTGATCGAGCGTCACTTGGGCGAAGGCGAGACCTTGGCTTGGACAATGGGTGGCCTCACCAGATTTGGGCTGGGTGAGGCCGACCCTCACCGGGCCTCACTTGGGCGAGGGAGAGCCTCAACGAGGGCTCCCCTCGTCAGATTGGGCAAAGCCAGCCTTTGCCCAAGCTAGGGTCGGCCTCGCCAAATTTGGCAAGAGGAGCCCTAGCTAGGGCTTGCCCTCGTCTACTCGGGCAGGTGACGACGACCCTCACCTAGGCGAGGCCATCGTGCCCTTGCCATGGCTAGTGGTAGGTCACCAGCAAAAGGAAAAAGAAAGGGAAACAAAGAAAGAAAAAAAAATCAGAAAAAAATAATAAAAAATAAAAAAATATTAAGATATTGTTAAAAATTGTCTATGTTAGCGTCGGTCATGCCATGTAGATCGGCCAACATCGACCTCAATAATATCTAGGAAAACTTAGCCGAAAGAACTAAATTGGCACTAGTTCAAAAGTTTAGGACTAAATTGACAAAATTAAGAGATTTATGACTAATTTGTCACAAATACAATAATGCTATAACTTTTCTGACACTTTTTTCCCAGTTTGGCAGCCCAAGTTTTTGTCCACAGATGTTGGTTGGAATAGCTTGGTCGCAAAAACTTCTGGCGACGGAATTTTGACGCCGAAACTGACTTTGTTGCCATCACCGACTAGCGGTTCAGATTCTGAATATCCGCAATTAAATGGTTTAGCTAAACGTCATCTTGATTGTGCGACCTTACGTTATGATGGGAAACATTTCGAGGCTAACACGTGATTAATATTTATTGCGAAGATTTTCTATAGTCAAACAAGCCATTGTAAAATAATTTCGAATCGTGAATAATGAAAATGCCCATTAAAGATGAGCTCCAAATTAAACAAAACTTAAAAGACAACAAGAAACTTTTCAAGCTTTATTCGCAAGAAGATCTTGTGTTTTCTTGTGTACTTTTTCTTTGGGTTCGAGGATGAAGATGTTGTCAATTGCAAGACGTTCTCTGGGTTCGAGGATGAAGTTCTTCTTGCTAATAAAGCGTGAAAACTTTCTTGTTGTCTTTTAATTTTGTTTAATATTAGAGCTTATCCTCAAAGGGCATTTTCATTATTCACGGTTCGAAATGACTTTAGGATGGCTTATTTGACTAAAGAAAATCTTCGCAATGAATGTTAGTCGCTTGTTAGCCTAGAAATGTTCCCGATCATTACATAAAATTGTATTGGTCCTAAGTATGACCTTAAACTACTTCGTTGGAGGTCTTGTGCAGACCTTGACATCCCTCTAATGTTAAACATCTAAAGAGTATTCCCTCCTCCTGGGGAAGACAAATATATAGGGAGTTTTGGGTTGAGGCATACGGACACCAGCATGTAAAAATAAGGAATGTAATTCTATTAGCCCGTCAATGATAAATCCGCCGGATAGGCGAGGCAGCTCTTAGTGGAGTACTCGGGCTCTTGCTCTGTGACGGAGAACCCTCTAACCACCGAGGATCCACAGAGTACACTAGTTAGAGGGTTTAGAGGCCCATAGAAAAAGTGCACGTTGGGTTTGAGGATGAAGATGGTGTCAATAAGGTAGATCCCAATTTACTTACCTTTCTTGACTAAAAAGGAAATGGAATTTTGGGAAAATGTTTTCTTGTATTCTATATTGTATACAAGTACATTGACCAAGTTATAATGTAAGAACGAAAGAATAAAGTAGGAAAAATAATATATATGAATTACTATTTCCTATTTACTATACTAATCGGCTAGAATCAATCACAATTAGAATCAATTCCAAGATCTTTGATCTTATTTCCAACACTCCCCCTCAAGCTGGTGGCCTATGTATTTCAAGGACACCAAGCTTGCTTAATAGGAACTTGTATTGTCTCTGGCATAAAGATTTACTTAAGATATCTACAGGTTATTCCACTGTTCCGATTCCCTTTGTCACGAGAACTCCTTCCTTTATTTTGTCCCAAGTGAAATGACAATCAACTTTTATGTGTTTTGTTCTCATGAAAAACTAGATTTGCTACTAATTTAAGTGCAATATCATTATCACAGAATGATTCACTTGATCCATTGACCTATACTCCTAGGTCTGAAAGTAGTCCTTGTATCCAGACTATTTCATATGTAGTTTTCGCCATAGTTGGATATTCTGATTCGGCTTATGATAATGACACAGTAGACTATTTTTTTTGTCTTCCACGAAATCAATGACTTTCCCAAAATGATCTCATAGTCATTGGGCAAGTGGCATAATTCGTGTTGCAAAATGATGTCATCTTCATATTACACTCTTGAGATAGAAATATGCCGAGTCCTGGACATCCCTTCAAATATTTCACAACTTTCAAGGCTGCATTTATATGTGACTGTTTTGGCATGTGCATAAATTGGCTGAGCATTTGCACTGCGTAACATATATCAGGTCTTGTCATGGTAAGATATATTAACTTTCTAACAAGTCGCCGATATCTTGACGGATCCGTGAGTAATGAATCCCTTGCTAGGTGAAGATGAATTGAGGTCGTACTCATGTGTCGTTAACTTGACATTTTGTTCAATGGGGACTATTGCTGGCTTGCAACCTGATAACCTTGCTTCAGAAACGATTTTCAGGATAAATTTTCTCTGACTAAGGGAGATTCCTTTATTAGATTGGGCAATCTCAATGCCAAGGAAGTATTTGGGAAGTCCCAAATCCTTAATGTGGAAAGTGGAGTGCAAATATTCCTTGGATCTTGCAACATGAGAATCATTATTTCCCATAACCAATATATCGTCAACATATATTAGCAAATAAATCGATGAATTCCCCACAATCTATGTAAATAAAGCATAATTATGCTTAGAATGCCGAAAATTTGCATTACTTAATGCAGTAGTGAACTTGGCATACCATTGTCTAGATACCTGCTTTAGTCCATGCAAGGATTTGCGAAGGCGACATACCCGATACTCCCCTTATCTGCATAAATTTTTAGAAAGATCCATATAAATTTCCTCATCAAGATCACCATGAAGAAAAACATTGTGTACATCCATTTAATGTAAGGATCAATTGCGTATAGCTGCAACAAATAAGAAGGAACATACCGTAACTTCTTTTGCTACTAGAGATAAGGTTTCATGATAATCAAAGCCTTCTTTTTGGGTGAAGCCTTTAGCTACCAATTGAACATTGTAGCGTTCAATAGAACCATCTGCTTTAAACTTGATCTTGTATACCCATTTGCATCCAATCAGCTTCCAATGTGATGGTAATGGGAGAACACCCCAAGTATGATTCTCCATGAGTGCAATAAGTTCTAACTCCATTGCATGTCGCCACTTAGGATTTTTTGCTGCCTTGGCGAACGAAGATGGTTCATGTTCTTCTTATATTCGATTGATACAATATATGTGTTATGGTGATAATCAGCTAAAGGACACATATGAGGAAACGAAATATTATGTACCTGAAGAACTTATAGCAGAACATATATAGTATTTAGTCCACATAGGTGGGCGAGTCTATCGTCCAAAACGTGAGGGCTGTTCAACCATATACTCAGGAACTACTGATGATTCAGGATCAATCCTTAATATTTCCATTGTTGAAGAGAATGGAGAAATTTCCTCAGACAAAACTGGTGATTCCACCTCCGGACTTGTAGATGCCATCGGTGCTGATATCAAAGGTTCTAGTGTCATAGATGGTCCTGGCACCATAAGAAATCATGGCGCTAATAATAAATCTTCATAAGATAGAAAAGGTCGATTGCTTTCTGATAAAGTGTCTTGTGATAAAGGCATCATCTCTTTGAAAGGAAATACATCTTCATGAAATACAATGTCCCTGTTTTTAAAGAAATTTCTTGTAGAAATCCCATAACTCAATATCTCTTCTGAAGGGGAGGATGTCCCATAAAGACACATTAGGTTGCACGAGGATCCATTTTGTCTCGAGGACCTACATTTGTTGCATAACATAAACAACCAAATATTCTAATATGACCATTATTTGGCTGTTTATTGTAAAGCATTTCAAATGGAGTTTATGCAGAAATAAAGTCCTTGTGCCACATTACCTAAGCCCATCACTTTGCCAGTCGAATGTTCTTGAAAGATACAATTTTCGGAATTGAATATGGCTTGACAAGAATTGTCCATACATAATTTTGAGACAGAGAAAAGATTAAACTCAAAATCTAGAATATATAGGACATTTTTTAGGACGAAGTTCTAATTAAGATGTACGATACCGATTTTGGTAACATGTGTAATGTTCCCATTTAGAAGACGTACCATAACAGGAGATTATGTGTTTTTGTGAACATGGGAAAACATATATTTATTGCAAACTATGTGGTCACTAGTGTCTAAATCGATAATCCATTTATGAACTGAAAGTGAATTCCTTTTATAGAGAAAAGTACCTGAGAATCCTGCACCAGTGTCACTATTCTTCAGCTGGCTCAAAACTTGCACAATATTCTCATATTGTTCTTGGGTGATAGTCCGATGAGGTGTCCCATGGCTCCTCTGTGCAAAGACCTGATTAACTATAGATTCGTTCTCTTCTTTATCTTTATCATTTGGTTTTCCATGTAATTTCCAACATGTATCAATAGTGTGGTGTGGACGTTCGTAGTATTCCCATTATTTATTTTAATTTTGGAATCTTGTCTAATAACCTTCCCTACTGACGTGGCATTTTGTGTGCCATAGGATCCCTTATAAGTTGGTGCTAACATGGCAAAATATCGTCCATCCGATTTGGCTAAAGAGATCGTCAATTGTGGGCCATTCGATTGCGCACATTGATCCTAACCATCCATTCCAGAGATCTGATCCAGGCCGTTCGTTCCAACGTGCTTCCCTTGACCATTAGATCCAACGGTCTTATCCCAGTCGTCCGATCCAAATCTATGATCCCAACCATCCATTCTTGAAGACCTAAGGTTGTCTTCCTCTTTCCTCGTCGCCGTAGCCACGAAGCCCCTCACCTTCAACTTTTGTCCTATGCTTCGATACCTCTGCTGGCATCGATCACCGTCTCCATCGAAGCAAAACCAGATAGGAACTTTGTGAAGCTCATTTCGTCACCAACCCTAGCCTATTCAGCTACGGCAACTCACTAGTTTTCTTCCTGTATAGCTAACTAGAAGATCTGCCCGAGCGGCAGCTGGGAATCCATCACAAGGATTTGCAATCAGAATGTTGAATATGACTCATTAAGGGTAAGCAAAAATCTTATAGCCTTTTCCTTTTCCTTTATGGCGCGATATTGTTGAAGAGTGGCCTTCGCCCCCTCCAATTTTTCTTCAACTGCTTCAATTTCATTCCACAAGGCCGAAAGCCGATTGATGCACGTGGCATCGAAAGGTTGCCCTGTTTTAGTTCGAACAAGGCCTGGGTTAGTGCGAATAATCTTGCATAATCTGACTTCTTGTACATTTCTCATATACTATCCTAGAATGTCTTCAAATCTTTTGTTGGAGGGAGGCTAGTCGCGACATCAGGTGCAAACAGTTCCTGATCCAGGTGCGTACCAGTTGGTTGCACTGTTGCTAGTGCCTCCGTAGCTGCTCGTCCATCGAGAAGGGGACAAGTCCATCCGTGAAACCCTCCTTGTCCTTGGTGACAAGTGTTCCCTGGAGGTCTTGTGCCCAAGAATGGTAGTTCACCTGTTCGGTAAGTTATTGGCTGATTAGGAGTAATTCTAGCTCGTTGGTCGGCAAAGTGCATAGCGGATCTCCGAGCTTCGAATGGCCACCGTTGTTGAATGGAAATAGGTAAGGCGGAATGAGTGCAGGTTGGAGGACCAGGTAGGGTTTTGTTCCTTGACCTAGTATAGATTCGGGTCTGTGACCCACATTTGCTTGGGCCGACTCACCACTCGATCCCGTATGAAAAGGGAATTAGCCCTCTTCTGTTGGGCTGAGTTCCAAAACCTGCAACATTTTCTCCTTCATATGGGTATTGGACCTATGTCTGTCCTGGCCCAATGGCCCACTAGCTTTGGATGAGATACTAGTGGACTAGAGGCCACTGAGATGGCCTAGGGATATGAGCTAGGGCAAAAATTATGTTCACATTGTCATCTTGCCCTTCTTGATCAGTTGACTCAATCTGATCAGAAGGTGTGGGCATCTAGTTCTAAAGTGAAGAATCATCTACCGAGGAACTTTCTATACCCTTATCTTTTTCCATGGTATTAAAAAAAAAAAATAGGAAGAGATTTGTAGCAATAGATAAAAAAAAAAAAAAAAATGATGGCAATTCTAGGGTTGCGGAAGTTAGGCTAGGAAGTTGAAGCCCTGATACCATGACAAAAAGAAAAATAGAATTTGGGATAATGTTTTCTTGTACTTTATTCTATAGACAAGTACATTGATCAATTTATAATGTAAGAATGAAAGAATAAAATAGGAAAAATAATATACATGAATCGTTATTTCATATTTACTGTACTAATCAGTATCGACTAGAATCAATCACAATCAAAATCGGCTCTAAGATCTTCAATCTTTTTTTCAACATTTCCGAGCTAACTTAATTGCCTATTCTCGTTTAGGACAATTTGATCTTTTTAACCAACAGAGAGAGTCGCCTTTTTTTTTTTTAATAATGTTTGCGCCCATTACCTCAATTTATTTTCCTTTTGTATTGCCGATGATGTCGAGAAAATTAAGATAATCTCTATTATGCATGAAGCGAAAAAATTGGTGTCCACTCCTTTGATGACCAAAATAGCCCTGTTTACATCGTGAAATTTCCATGTTTTCCCGTTCAGCAAGTCCGAGGCATTCGACTGAAAAGAAACCACAAAAAAAATTGAAATGAGATAAAAGCATTTTTTTTTGTTATACCCTCATCACAAATTTTATTTTCTATTTTTAGTTTTTTTTTTAGTTTTTTTTTTTAATCGGAAACAACACTTGTATTCAACATAATGGAAACTTACAACCTGCTGACAAAGCATCCGCATATACTAAATCAAGCAGTACAACCGGTGGAGAAAGGATCCTGGTGCGGGTCGAAAAATCTGAGTATTTTTTTTTTTTAGTTGATAAGGGTATTTTAACACATAAATCCTTCCTATTCTCGGAATGGACATTGAATATGCTCGAGATATTAAAATAATTTGCGTTGGAATTCAATTTTGTCCTTTTCTCTTGGGCACGCGGGCGACGCGTGCATATTTCCTAATTTTATATATATGTCAAACTTCATCAATCCAAAGAAAACTTCAATTTACTCTTCCAACTTCGTGATAATTTGTAAAATTTGTAAAATCTCAACCCGCTATTGTATACAGACCAAAAAAAGACCCACTATGGTAAAAGCTTTTGGCCTAAATAGGAAAGGTGACTTGAAATTTGAAAAAAATTGAACTAAACGCTTCTAGCTAAGATATTTTGTAATATTTGTCGGATTACAATAAACCGTTCTAAAAATTAAGTTTGTTGTGTTTTGTTATTTCAATACTGTAACATAAGCGATTCAAATTAAATTCTTTCTCCATCTAATTGTTGATGGAGACTTTTTTATGGAGCCAACAATGTCATTGATGAATCTCACTGAGATGATCATAATCATATCTCCAGAAAGTGATTAGTATCTGCTGAACATGGAATGTAAAACAGTGCATGCAGAGAGAGGAAAGGATGTGTTCAAGAATTGAAAAAGCCTCCACGCCAAATTTTATTTCAGAGATTCGCAAATTACAATTCACACAACCTCAGACAACAAGCTTGTAGTTCTTGACAACATATGTTCTTCGGATGGAGGGTGGCGATGAATTGAATGTGTCGTAGCGTAATGAACATGATGGGGTCTTAGTTTAAATCTTGCACGTGTAAATCTATTTCAACCCATCGCATACTTATGGGTCCAACCGCGAGCCGTCGAGTCGTACTTAACTTTATCGGCCTTGCACATGTGGGCGATCTCCGGAACGAGCGGATCATCGGGGTTTGGATCCGTGAGCAACGAGCATATGGATAACAGTACCTGTATGAATCACTTGTATCTTGTTAACGATTAACAGGGAATCAGTGAGTTGTGAACAACTTCTTCAACTGTATATTGGATATACCTTGGAGATTGTAAGGGCAGGACTCCACTGCTCCTTAAGGATGTCCAAGCATATATTCCCATTGCTGTTGATATTTGGGTGGAACACCTTGGTCTTGAAAGCAACCTGCAAAGTTTCCCCCCGAGTTGATTCAAAAAATTCTTGGGTTTGAATTGAAAAAATTACCCAAGAAAAGAAGAATTGGCCCAATCTCGGCACCTTTGGAGGCTTGAAAGGATAGTCAGGTGGGAAATGGATGGTCACAAGGAAGACTCCACCAGCGTAAGGACTATCGTTTGGGCCAATTATGGTTGCTTGCCAATGAAACATGTCCTCACCCACAGGACCTGAAATACACAACTCAAGCAATTGTATATTTTTTTATTTTATTTTTGTGGGGAGCAATAAGATATTTTTTCGAGCATAGACCCCATTGCAATCAGGTCCCTGAATGTTCCGGTACCTGCACTGCAAGAAGATGGGGGGTCTCTTTGCAAGTCCTTGAGCTCCTTCAGAATTCTTTTGGATGCCATTGAAGCAAAATATGCTACAAGATGAAGAAGATGTGCACTCAAGGGGAACAGGTTGTGATAAGTCAATAATGTGTACCTCTATGCAGTATGCAGAGCCAAACGGGAAGGGGTTGGTGTATATAATGGAGGAATTTGAGTTGGTGGTGAGGAAGAAGAGGGGAACCAAATGTCAGGGATTGGCTGAATGATTCCTTTTGAAAGGAAGATGAGTGGGGAAAGAATCAATTCTTGCGGAAAAGAAAATGGGGGCAGGAATCATGCATTTTAAAATTGAGGAACATGATAGACATGGCCAAGTTCATCAGCAATACAATCAGGACTCATTTTATTGCCAATTGAGAGTGCAATCTCGTAATGATGCCATGCCGACATACACACGAGCGTGCATGTACAGGAACAGGGAGAGAGAGAGTGCCTAACTATTACGGAGAATTGATTATCGGATCTGGTCATCACCCCAATAAAATAACGGGTTTCATCATGAGGATTTATCCCGCTATGATCCGGCAAGATCATGCTTCTATAAATGCATCTCTATTTTACACACGGTTGAGGGAATTGGGACCTCGTTTTTTTAAGTGAAAAGAAGCAAAGAAGGGAAACAGATAGGATAGCTCCAGACAAAGCAAGAAAGGAACAAAGAAAAGAGGAGGAAATGCCCCAACTAGTAAAATATCCCTTGATTCCATTCAGAAATGCAAGATTTGGTTCGTTAGATACCTTCTAATGCACAACCCACCAATTGTCACAAATTGATTGTGCAAGCCATCTCTATGGGGAGGGCTCGAGACTCAATCCCTTGATCCTCAAGGAAAAGGCAATCCGTGGTAAGCTGTTGAGAATCTTGGGACTAGGCTAATCTGTTGCTGAAGATTAAAAGGGACAGTACTGATTCTGACATCTCAAAAATAGACCTCACATCGTGCGCCTTTACATCTGTCCCATTCCCAATACATTCTCTTGGCACTTAATGGCCTCGCAATTCCGTGTGCCTCTTCCTCTAGTGGAAGAATTCAAACACCTTATTTAAATGCCCCAGGTTTCATACTTTCAGAAACCATAGCATGTCTCATCCGGCAAGTTAGGTTTTAAGATTTTTGGAATTGGCGAATCAACTGCATGAGACAGGAAAGGTCCAAGGCATGCACCTTAGAGATGATAAGGTAGGTCCTGATGTTAGAGAGAGAGAGAGAGAGAGAGATCAATAGAATCAGAGGGCCATGTCAACAACATCAACATGCCCACCAGTAGCAGTTACCAAGAAAAACACATGCACAATGCATACTAGTAGTAAACAATTCAACCTTTTCAACCGAAAGGAAAAACGATACAACTCTCTAGAGCTTTTAAGAAATTTTCTGCCAGTTATCCACATCTAAAGTAAGCCCTTCATAATGATAGTAGACCACAGGCGAGGTGCAGCAAGCAGAACTGCAATGCTCTGTCGCAATCTCCCTAGGTTGTCAGTTAAGACTCTTAACATCACTCGTTTACTCCTTGTTTTGCGGTAATTAACTACCTCGCCATACCACAAAGAATTTCTTTCTTCTTGCTCTCCTCGCCACGTTCATAAGATAGAGCATGCCTTTTGAGCCTTCCTCTTCTTCCTTTGCTTCTGTTTAGGTGGCTGCAGGACCGCCTTAATGGCAGCATCAAACACAGCTTTCACATTCTGCGATCCCAAATTGACAAACTTTAAGTAAGGAAATGACAAATCATTCAATCCAACATGTAAATAAAATTGGATGATACGAACCTGCTGCGTTTTTGAACTGCATTCTATGTAAGCAGCAGCCCCTATCAGTTTCTTTAGTTCCTCCCCCTGCAAATTAGAAAGAATTCAAATGTTTCAGTGAATATCATTTAAAAATAAGTCTAAAGGTGTCGATAACAGCCTATAAATTATTATAGCTGAAACTATCTGAAGGGAGCATAGATGGTACCTGGGCTGTGGTAATGGGGACAGCGCCTGGGTGGTCTAAGAAGAACTGCTTATCATCTCGTAGATCTGTAAGAAATACTATATGTCACGCAAATGAACAAAAAGAGGTTGCTTGGGATAGCATAAAGGAGACTGCAGTTTCATTTTGCAGGGAATATTAGTGCTGGTTAGTGAACATCAGGTACCATCTCATACAAGGCAAACAAGATCACACAACGAGTATCGTTGCCTCCCAATTATCCACACAAGTATTGTGCAGGAAGGTTCACATGGATGACGACCAACTTTACAAGTTAACCTTTTTTTCAACAACAAACAGAGACCAGCAATCAGGTTATTAAGATGAGTGATCTCACATGAACCCATGCACTAACCATAATCACACTCAATGCAGACACTATGAGTTCAATTACTACCCTAGGATTCGCATGAATCCATGCGCTACCAAGAGAGTTACTTGGACAGGATACAGTCCCTGAGTTTACCAAACAAGGTGGCTCTAACCTGGGAGCATTGTTGGTATATATTTGGGTGAAAAGAAGCAAAAAAAAAAAAAAAGGAAGGGGGTTGCAAGAGCAACTACAATCAAAGTATAAAAAGCCACACTCTAAATCAAATTAAAAATTGAGACAAATTATCTTTTATGAAATACCAAACTAAATGGTAGCAAAAGATATAAAGAAGTAGCAAGCTAGAGAATTGATTCAAAAGACCAGATATACCTTTAAATACAGAATATCCACAACGTATGGAAACACAAGCAATTGTACTTAATTTCAACATAACTTCAGAAATTAATGCGGCAACACAAAAAGACCTGTTTTAATTTCTTATTTTGAAGATAAAAGGTTTTTTGCTGGCAAGAAACCATATATTTGGTTCAGTGCTATAAACATTTTGAAGTCCCAGGACTGCAATATTTTCTTGTGACAACTGTTCCGGTTTTCTGCTCCGTACATCCCCTCTTTACCTTTAAATGATAAAAGTTATTTGCTTTAGTTGCCACAGTTAATCAGTATCATCGTGTCATACTTGAACACACTCATTAGTACCGTGCTATATGTAAGGAATAGGATCACAAGGGAAACTTAACCTGAAAAACTTTTGCACCACTTCAAGTATATAAGAGAAATTCACGAATTTTCGATTATAAGCATGGTTGAATTCCCAAGTCTAAATTGATTTTAGTGTGTAGACCGTCATGGCTGTGTGTGTGTGTGTGTGTGTGTGTGAGAGAGAGAGAGAGAGAGAGAATTGTTTTGAAACCCAAATGGTTTAAGAACCAAGCAAGTGTTGGTCTGCAGTTCAACTGACTACCAGTTGAGCTTTTTGGTCCAGTTAAAGTGACTAATTAGATTAAATACATTATGCGTATAAAAGAATGCACTCTTGAAACACAAGTTCAGAAATATCTCATAAATTTCAATAGAAGAGGAAAAAAGAAATATGCACATCATTGCTGCCCAGATTGGATGACTAGGGAGCACCCCTTTGATCCTTGAGGTTGCTTATTCAAGACTCATCACCAGCAACTAAATTCTTTTCGTACAGAAATGAAGCCAACAGATGGTAATAAATATATTTAACTTGGTTCACAGGCCAAAATCGATTCTAAGAAAACCGGACCAGGTCCAATTCACCCCTATTTAACCAATTGAACTGCTAAGTGGTCCACCAAAGACATGCAGGCCATACTCATTTTAAGATCAATATCATGTCACAAACCAGGTGAGACTAGATAATGCCATACAATGATGACATACATCTAATGGACAAGCAAAACTACAATCTCAAAAAAATGTATGGTATGTCATTGAGATGGATGCCAACGATTGAATTAACTCATATTATACTACTGACAAGGGTATGGTATCTTTACTAAGTAATAGGAAAATGAAGGGAAAGCCATAGACTCTAACCAAGCTTCGTCCCAACAAGAATAACCGGGACACCGGGTGCATAATGCCGCAACTCAGGAATCCACTGAACATTGAAGGGAAAAAACATAAAATCAACACATGTTGTCTCATCATGCAGGCAAAGAGAGAATACAAAAGTCAAGAAAAGAACTTAAGATGGGCAAGACTTACCTTTTTGGCAACATTCTCATAGCTAGCCTTGCTTATGAGAGAGAATGCAAGCAGGAAGACATCTGCTCCACGATAACTTAAAGGTCTCAACCTATTGTAATCTTCCTGGCCTGTGGCATTGGAAATTGGCATCCCGGTAAGAACAGGAAGAATGGAGCTCAGCCAAACATAGTGAAGGAAATTTCAGCATCAGAGATTGAGGACCAACCAGCAGTGTCCCACAAACCCAGATTAATGGTGCTTCCGTCAACAACCACATTTGCGCTAAAATTGTCAAATACAGTTGGCACATAATCCTGCTCCAGAGTAAAATAACATGAGAATCAAAAGATAGCTCTTAAATTCAACAAGACGGAGATCAATAATCACCACAGATATGATAAAATGATAAATTCATAACCGAACATAGTTCGGAGCACATCGTCCAGCATTCAGTTCATCAAGTGTAATGCATGCCCTAGCTAGGAAAAACTCACTCGATACATGCAACAAAGCAATGCATAAACTTCATAGTAAGTGCTATAACATAACTCATCCAATTCTCCACGGCAGAAACACAGTTTACCTTCAAAATACAAAGGCATCTTACAATATGATAACTTGGTTCATTAAGACACTAGTAATTTGTGTGGGATGAATAGATTGATCTTTCTCCAACAGTAAACAATCCTTTAGCAAATAATCTAACTGATCCACAATACAATGTCAGATTCCTTCAAATCACCAGCATACGTCATATAACACCTTCCACTACAGAGAAGAAAGGACACCAATATCACTTAGCAAAGTGGACAATTAGTGAGAGTATTTCAAATTTCACTCAAAAACAAACTCATCAAGAGCCAAACACTGATAAGTTTTGCAGAAATCCTCATGTCTTCATCAAAAGATTTCTCAAATCAAATCCGATTTCATGGTCCGTACTACAAATGGTAAGACTAAAGAGTGATTACCATTTGAGAGAAAGAATAGCAATATTTCCACATGAGGCCTTGTGTGAGAAATGAACCCATTATGAACCCATTAGCTATGGCCACAGCAACCATGTTACTTGCAAAATTTAGTCCAAAAACAAAAGTAAAAAACAGAGACATGACAAGCATAATCTCGAAAACAAAATTTATACGTAACGAAAGCAGCAAACTCCCCCAACGCACACGGCTTACCATGAACCTAGAAATACATCATCAAAATCCAATGCCGCTTTCTTTCTTCTCATTTCGTCACCCAGAACCAGTAGAGATCGAGGCCAAGAAACAAACACTCACCACTAAAATCAAAACCTAAAGAGTCCCAACAAATTATCAATCTCAAATCCCTCTTGCAAACCCAAAATTCGAACCACTTCCTCAGCACCCGAATAAAGAAAAATTCACAGAAATGCAGCCACCAGATCACACTGATCGAACCCACAACAAGATTAAGTCCAATTACTGCAAGCAAGGATAAAACCAATAATGCGATTAAAGGGTAGAAGAAAAGAAGTTGAAAAAGCTCGAGTCTTGAGTGAATTTTTGCTTACGGTAGGGAAGGTGTTGCTGGTGTAGGAGATGAGCATGCAAGTCTTGCCAACAGCTCCGTCGCCCACCGTGACGCATTTTATGAACCTCGACGCGCTCATTCTCCACCCGAGTCAAACCCACCTTCAGACGGGACAGCCTTCTTTTACTACGAATTTTTCAAGAGATTATCTTCGGACACAGAGAGAGAGAGAGAGAGAAGCTGGGGAGTGGGGAGGGACTGCTCTTGCCAGTTTTGGATATTTATGGATACCTCAATAATATTTTTTTTTTTAATCTTTCCCTCGCCCAATTTTATATTTTTGTTTCAATTTTGTTAATCTAATTTCATTTCTCTTTCCCCATTGGGAAAAGAGGTTAGTTTCCAATTAATTAAGAGTTAAAAGAAATTCTAATAAAAAAGTCATTGTGTTGCTCGTGAGTGAATGGCTATTTATATATTGCTCCTATTGTATTTCATTTTCGTTACATGTTATGAGATCTCCTGTAAAAAAAAATCAGATTTCGAGCTATTTGTGAAGCTTTTTCTAATTCTTTCTCTTGGTATGTTTTTGTAATAATTTTTCAAAGTAAATTTGATATGCAAACTTTCTTGAACTTGACTCCCGAAAAAAATAGTCCTTTATTCTATTAATTTAGACTGACGGTAAGAAATATGAGACATTTGTTAATACTATTTTATTTACCTACCTATTGGGTATGTACAAGAAATTGACGACTGAAAGATCAAATTTATTACGAAATAATGATATTATCCTGCAGTAAACTATGCTTAATGTTATTCTTAATATGAATTCCCTTTTTAGTCCTGTTAATGGGTTGTCATAGGGCACTTTAACCTTTCCCTTTATTGGCCAAACTCTTTTATAAATGTCTAACTTTAAATTTGATCCCAGTTTCAACCCATATTTTTTTCTTATAAAAAAGTACCAATTTAGGTCAAATCTCTATTTTGGCACAAAAGTTCTTTTTCGCACAAAAAAGCATCAATTTTAGTTTGAATCCCAATTTTGGCCCAAATTTTTTTGTCACTAAAAAAAAACACAACTTCTAGTCCATGTCCAAATCTAGTCTCAGCACGTTTCTATTTAATCATGTCCTTCAAGATTCAACATTTCATTACACTTGTACTCGGCGAGATATGGTTGTCATTGTTAGAACCGCCACAAGAATTTGAATTGTTTTGAACAAAGCAAGAGAAGGAAACGTGGACATTCGAATAGAATAGGCTTTTTGGCACTAAGGTTTCATTGTATTAGTCTAAAATTAGAGATAACTAGAATAACCTTTTCTTTATGAAGAACAAAATTCTTCTACTTTTTTCAGAATAAATAATTATATTGGTCTTTGTTTTTGAAATAACTATTTTTATTTATTATAATCCGCTCGGCATGTTCATGTGAAAATGGACTTTACTTTTAAAAGAAAATATTTACGCAAATGTTGAGATGGACTGAACACAACAACAAGAGGGTGAATCGGTTGCTAAAGGAAAATTTGAAAAATTATGGGATAATTAAACAAATGATCCCTAAATTTAACTCATATGTGCAATTTGGTCCATGAACTTCTAATTTATTTATTGTGGTCCTTGAACTTTAACCCAATGAGCAATGTGGTTTTGAATATCTAATTTGTTCAATGTGATTTTTGAAATTTTGATAAACATTCAATCTAGTTCAATGACTATATGTGTCATTTTCCCTTTTTGAGTAGAAGTGCAAAACTACATGCATGTGATGAAACAGTGTTTGAACACAAGGAATGCAATACAAAACGAGTATGTTCTTTCAATAGAAAGTCAACAAAAGTAATATTCCATCCATTTTATGAAAAATAATTGATTTGAAAATCATTTTAATAGAATTAATTATCGGTGTTGCTTGAAATAATTTGTCAATGAAGAATATTTTTATTATCAACAATGATTTATGTTTAAATATTTTTGTGGACATGAAATATTTTTCGTTTACTCTTTTTTATTTTTTTGCAAATAATACAAGTGATCATTTTAGGAAAATAACTTTTAAATCATTCATTTTCTTTAATACAAATGGAATTTAAGAGAAATACAAAGTAGATTTATAATGGTCGGTTAGTCCACATGGCCTTGACTACATTTACAGATGGAAATTGCCTCTCCACGAAGCACTGTTATTATTATTACGCATAACGCTCTCAGAGAACTATAATAGTAAATCATACGGTTTTTATCAAAGAATAAGCAAGGGAAGTATATGCAAAGCTTGAGAGTAGTAATTCGGCCAATCCGCAACTGCAACTTTGATACGAATTTATAGCCCTTCATTTTAGCAATAATATAATTGTTTATGCAAAAATTCTAAATTAAAGATTCTTAGATCTTTATCATATTTTCCCAACAAGATGGGTGAAGACATATCTTTATCTATAACAATAACTTTGAGAAAATGATTGTTGCAGAAATATAAGAAATGAAGAAATCTATTTCTCTCCTTTAACCCACTTTAGTCTTAATGTTCTTTTTTTTTTTCCTGGTGGAGAATAAACTGCAACTTTGTTATATTTGGCAGAGACAGGATCAAATTCTTTATATAGGCTATTAATAGGTAACTTCAATAAGAGCCTTCAATAGGTGCTTTCAAGGTGCCTTCCATTAAACTACATTTTTTGTATTTATAAGAGTTGCATCTTTTTAGAGGAGTTGCACCTTCGTATAGCCAATAGGTTTTTATCATTTAAATAATTATTAAATCATTAATTGATAATATCATGTGGGTCATAATTATTCTTATACTTCTAACGCTAGCGAGATCCAAGTAATCGTTACATGGTCTGGTAGTGGTCAGAAGGTTTATCTACGACTTACTAATAAACATTATCTGAAGTAGATAAATTTACTTTTAGGGCTTCCTTGACATGTCCAAGGCTTGAAATTGGCTCCAAGACACCAATTTGAATTTGATTCTAACTGATAAAGAGCTAGGTCTTTTGTTCCAAGTTCTTGGAAAATATTTACTTTGTCTATATCGAAACTTTCTCTATGACAAGGTCCTTCTAGACTTGTTGATTTTTTAAAATTCAAAATATGTTTATCTAGCACATTGATGTGTTCATGTTCTCGAGGCTACACTCCTTTTTTGGTTCATTAAGTATGTTGACGGTCACACTTCCTCTAGCTTGTTCTCTAATTCCTCCGAATTTTAACATTTCTACTCCGTATCTTAACATGCATTTGCAAAGTGAGAGATGTCTTCACTTACATGGACCTCTTAGTAATAACATTGCATATGATAGTGTTGACTAGAAATTATTCTTGAAAAATTACCAAAAAAGTTATAAACTTATTGCACTTATATTAATTCAATCATATACCTTTAAATTTGACTAATTTGCCAATGTAGTGTTTCTAACTAATTTTGGCAAAAAATCAATGATGTGGACAATATTTTTAATTTTTTAAAATTATATATTTTTGTTTGTTCTTTTCTTTTCTTTTCCACCGTGGCCGGTAAGGACCGCCAAGTTCTCGTGGACTTGCTAGGCAAGGGACTGCAAGCCCTTGACAGTCATTGGCAAGGACTACCTCCCTTGCTAAGGCCTCACCCAAGTCTAGGTCAGGGCTGCTCGGCCGCAGCTAACAAGGACAAGTCTCGCATGCCATAATGGAAAATTAAAAAATAAAAAAATTAAGAATTTTTTTAATAAAAATTATCCTTGTCAGCACCAACCATACCATGTAGGAATGTATATGTCCACATCAATGATTTTTGGCCAAAATTTATCGGAATGACTATATTGACAAATTGCAAAAAAAGTTGATTAAATTGGCCAAATTTAAAGGTTTAAAATTGAATTGACATAAATGTAATAGGATTAGGATTTTTTTTTGATAATTTTCCTGAATCATTTGATTTACATACTCAAACATACATATTAATATATACAGATTGTCTAGTCATCTTCCTAGTATCATATTTTCTAATAAATGTAACCAAAAGGGCTCTCACTCTTAAGGGAAAAAACGGAAGTGACTTCATCATCCTCGCCAGAAAATGAGCGGGGCCATGAATGCCACGTGACATAGAGGGTTACATGTTGAATAGGATCCTTCAAATTAAGGACTGGATTTACGTTACACACAGGCTTAGTGATTTTGGAAACTTGAGATCTATTTATTGTCTTTATCCCTCCCCCCCTTCTTTCTCTATGTTCCTTTCCTTTCTTTTCCTTCAAACCGTCCATTTCAAAAAATAATTGCTAGTATCTGAGTCATCAATATAATAAGTTTATCAATTGATGAGTTAGACTGTCACTAATTTTTAAATATGTCCAACTAGACGGCCATGTCAGCAATTTTCCGCCACAATTATCTAGAAAGACTAAATTGACAAATCTTTAAAAGGTGTATGACTAAATTGGCAAATCATTAAAATGTTTAGGACTAAATTGGTAAAATTGAAAGGTTTATGACTAAATTGGCAAGTTGTCAAAAGATTTATAATTAAACTGATAAAATTGAAAAGTCGAGGATTAAATTAGGCGTTGTATAATAGGCTTAGGATTTTTTGGACAGTTTTCTTATATAATGACATTATGATGAAGTTATAGTTTTTTTTAGACATCCGATAAGGTATATAAATTTATGAAGTAACTATTGGTGCTTTTAATGGATTTTCCTTTCGAAACAAGTTAAATGATTAAATTTTTTATATTTTAAGAAAAAGAGTAGATTAATCCATGTGAAAATGAACCCTGAGGGAAGTATTGATCTCAACGTAACTTACTCTATTTCCGACAATTTCCTGGGGCACAATGAAGTTGCTTAAAGAGATGGAAACTAGATTAACTTCCACCAAAAGTATTGAACATTGTTCAGAAACCTCAACTTGACCAACATATTTGGCAAGGTGTGGACATTTGAAGTGCCAAAACTTAGCACGGGAAGACACTTTAGTCCCAAAAGTTTCAAAAGATATACTTAAGCGTCAAAATCGAAGAAAAATTGAACATTTAAGTGCCAACAACGAGAAATTCCCCCAAATTGCTGATGTGTTATTTTTCTAGTGAGATAAGTGCAAAACGATGTCGTTTTAGCGTTGACATGACCCCCAAGTATAATTTTAATATAAATATTAATTAAAATAATTTAAAAAAAAACTAAACAAAAAAAGAAGGGGGAACGGATTTGGCTAGGGCTAAGGCCCTTGCCCCCGTTGCTCCACCATTGCCAGCCATTGCCTAGGGGCCGGCTATCTTGGCTAACCCTTGCCCCACTGTCGTCGGAACTTCCCAACGATGATGGGGCAGCAACGGCAAGGGTTGTGCAAGCCCTCGCTGAAACTCCCTATAACTCTCTCTCTCTCTCTCTCTCTCTCTCTCTATCTCTCTCTCTCTCTCTCTCTCTCTCTCTCTCTCTCTCTCTCTCTCTAATTTTTTTATTTTGATTAATATTTATATTAAAATTTAATTTTGGGGCAAAACAACGTCGTTTTTGCCAAATCATTGTTGAGTTGTCTTCCGGCAAGCCACATAGACCATATATATTATTAAAAAAAGCCAAGTTGGATGTTTGGCTATTCTCGCTGGACTTGGCACTGAAGTGTCACACTTTAAAAAAAAAAAATAACACTTAAGTGTTTTAATATTTTTTATACTAAAGTGGATATCTTTGCCAAGTTTTGGCACTCCTAGTGTACTTTACCCCATGTTTGACAGTAGTTAGATGTCAAAACATAACTAGTTGGCTTCTTTCTTTCCTTTTTTTTTTTTCCCTCTCCTTGGAGTATGGGAATATCAAACACGGGTTTTGTTGGTGTACAAATCCAATATCACTAGCCTCAAGTTTTGTTGGTGTACAAAATCCAAATTTGCAGGAGATCGGAGGAGTTTCATGAAGGTTTCGCTCTCATAGTTATATCTGTGCTCCATCAACTATTTTGCTTTGAATGATGATGATGTTGGGGATGTCGAACCTAAGTGCGCATCTCTGAAAGGCAAAGTCATAGCAATAGATAGAGCTTTTAGTGTGTGCTCATTACTAAAGACAGATTTAGTGATCAACTGCTATTTGATTTGAAGAAGTCACATATCTACTTTTTGAGCGTGTGACCCTTAACTTTGTTCTAATGATTCATTTTGTTATATGAAGCTTGTTTTGCTTTGTAGTGGGATTGTGTTGTTTCTCTCTCTCTCTATTTTTTTTTTCTCTCTTTTTTTGATAGAAATCAATGAAATGTTACTCTCGACCCAAAGAAAAAAACAATAATGCTTTCTCCCATTTTTTTCTTTGGAAAAGTCATGGGGTGGGGAAGCAATAGGTACGAACAACTCTCTTTGAGCATTACCATAAATGTTTTTCACCTAATATAAAATGTTCGATTTGAATCAAAACTATTCCGCGTTATCTGGACACGTGAAACTGTCGAACCTGACACCACAACTTGAGGAAGATGCTATCATCTCCTTGAATTATTGCTAAATAGAATAATTTATTATTAACGAGCCCGTCCAATTACTTTGTTCCGAAGAAATAGATTTAAATTAGAAACCATCGAGTACATGAATGTTTCTCACAAGGAAAAATCATATCCAAAGATTGGAGAACAGATAATACAATCAATCATGACGTCATGAACTAAATTAGTGTGTTACATCTCCAACTTTGATTGAAATCATGATTTGATGACATGAGACCCTTCTTCTACGAGTATTAAAAAATTGATATTGGACAAACAGTTCCAATCAAAGAAATACTTTTGATTTCATAAAAGTACACAATTTAGCTTACTCAGCCCCAATATGGGCAAGCATGCGTGCATCCAACAAAGATAGCAAAATAATCAAATTGCTGAGAAATCAATCCTAACCCAGCAAGACAAATGTTGGTGAATGTGATCAATTAGTGGCACATAAAAAAATATGGACAGGTGCACCAAGCATTAATCGCAACAAAATGTTTCGCCCCGTTTCGTGTCACCAGACATAATGGAATAGTTTTCAGATTCCACTCGAAATGATAAAGCACCGAGTGCGACTCCTAAGAGAGAAACCACGTACTAGCATCGCGAGATATCCCAAAACTCCATCGAACTCTAAAAGTTTCTCTGATTTTTAGATGCACGTGTTAATTGTATTAAATATGTCTCATGAAAATTGGTCCAAGTAGATATGTTGATGAGCTTGCATTTGGACTTCTTCTTGGTGATCTTTCCAAATGAGATATCTCGATTTTGTTGCACATGCCGACGTTGGTATCATAGCCAAGCCAAGCTAAGTTTTTTTTTTTTTGGTCGGAAGAGGTAATATATATAACTCTAAGGTGGAAAGAACATACAACCCTTTACTAGGGCATCAGTACATACAATATCCAGCATCGCTTGAGGAGGAGAAAGAACCCAGTTGGACGGAAGAAGGCCTCGCTCGTGGGCTTTCACGGCCCAATCAGCTAGGGCATTTGCCTCGCGTCGAACATGCTGCACGGAGAGATTGGGAAAACAGGGCATTAGGGCTTCACATTCTGCGAGCAGGGCACGGCACTCCCATGGTGGCAGACGAGTCCGATTAATGGTCTCGACGAGGACAAGGTTGTCTGATTCGATATGCAGGTAGGCATCTGTTTTGCCTTTCTTCACAAAATCCTTCAGTGTATGTAAAAGTGCCTGGATCTCCGTCTCTATTGCTGTAGAAGCATGAACGCTTCGTGTGAAACCGTCGGTCATTCGACCGGTGTGATCTCGTGTTATACTTGCAATCGCCCCAATTTGATTTGGACTGCGAAAAGCGCCATCCAAATTCACTTTTATAACTCCTTTCGTTGGTGGTTGCCAGATTCTATTAGGGTTTTGCTGATTGAGCTCTGCGGGTGTTTGCTGCTGGTGAGATTTCAGACAAAATTTAGCCAGATTCAGTGCTGAGTCGATGAGAATATCCGGATGGGTACGTTGATGGCGAAAGAGAAAGTGATTCCGAGCCTTCCATAGTTGCCACAACAGAGCGGCAATGACCTCAAAAGCCGGTATGTTCCCCTTCTGCTTGATGATGTGTGCAAGCCAAATCTCTATCATGTTTGTTGTAGGACTGGAAATTTTAATTTGAACCTTAGGGTGATGCCAAACAGAATGTGTAGATGGGCATATGAGAAATAAATGTTATGGGGTTTCAAGAGTATTGGAATAACAGAGTCTGCAAAAAGGATAAGGGATTATCCTCCTTTGGAATAAATTGGCTTTGGTAGGTAAAGCATTTTGGCACAATGACCGTAGGAAATTGCGAATTTTTGGGGCTGTCTTGGTCTTCCAAATCTGTTTCCAAAGCTTTGTTGGGGGGGGGTGTAAGAAGAGGATGCCTGAAAATTTACCTTACCATTTGCTGAATGTTTAATGCTATGATATCCACTCTTAACAGTGCAGTTTCCATCTTGTGTGGCTGTCCAGCAGAGTTTGTCCTCAGATGATATTGTCCATAAATTGATAGCTAGAATTTCCTCAACTATCTGTGGCTGAAATGTCTTATTAAGAAGCTCTACATTCCAGGCATTCTGCTCAGGGAGAATATACCCTGCTACTAACTTTGGTTCCTCCCTGTAAACTGGTCCACCTAGAATACCCATACTTAGCCATTTATCCTCTCTAGCATTGATTGACTTGCCATTGCCAACAGACCATTTAAGTCCATCTATAATAGAATCTCTGCCCATCAGAAGACTTCTCCAACCCCAAGAAGGTCTAGTTCCCTTATCCGCTTTCCATAGGGTTATAGATTGAAAATATAAAGCTTTAAAAACACTACCCCATAGAGATGAAGGATTATGATAGAGTCGCCAGGCTTGCTTCCCCAGTAGAGCTTTATTAAAAGATATTAGGTCTCTAAAACCCATTTCTCCCTTCTCCTTACTCTCTTTCAGCAATTCCCAATTTTTCCAGTGAATTCCAGCTCTGTTACTATTGTTTCGCCACCAAAAACGGGCTATCTTTTTCTCAACAGCTTTACATATAGAAACAGGAACTTTAAATGTCATCATAGCATACTGAGGTAAAGCCTGAACCATGGATTTCAATAGAATTTCTTTCCCACTTTTAGAAATTAGGCTTTCCTTCCATCCCTCCAACTTAGCATTGACTCTACCTAAAATCCAGGCAAACATTGTTGGATGCAAATTGCGCAAACCCAAGATCTCCATAACTAGAACAAGAACAAGCATAATTGAGTAGAAAAATTAACGCACCTATTTTGGGATCCATAGTTCTTGAAGCGGAAGCTAAAAAGGGATTACCCACTCATCAAGGGGATCCACACATCAAATCCTTCTCCTCTATTGCCCTCTGTATCACTGGCTCAATGAGGCGGCCCCCTCATGTTTAGCGTTAGGTAAACGCTCCTTAGGTGAGGATACATGTGAGAATTAGGGTTAGAGGAGAGACTTGAGCACCATTTATAGAGTTTCCAGCAAAGCCACTTCATTACGAGCCAGGCTCAACTCGGCCCATACTAGCCAGTCCCATATTAGACTAATTAAGAAACATTCTATCTCACCTTAGACCAACCATGTTTTACGGTAACCGTAAAAACAGTAAATTACAATATCAATTAATTTAGTCCACATTAGGAAAACTCTTACATTCTCCCACTTGGACTATATTAATTGAAATCGCATCGTATGTGCGCACATTTGGTCCAGAGATAATTCTTAATAGTCAATCCTATCCCATAAAGTCTTAAACACGTAATCATGGCAAAGAATCGCATGTATACACACAGAGCCTTCCATAGTCACGAATGTTCTCAACTTTATTGATATGGATTCAATATGGTAGTGTGTCAAATGGATAACATCTCTCATAGAGAGATCCCATTTGTCAGTCACCATTCTCTTACCTTAAGCGTCACAAAAACTTGTGCCACTAGAGAATGCCCATTCTCTTATCTTAAGCGTTACAAAAAACTTGTGCCACTAGAGAATGTCTTTATGCTTCCAACGAACCCAACATATGCCTTATCCTTACGGTTAACCTTTCTTTATGTATAACAAGGCATATACACAAGGCTAATAACCGGATGCCCCTAGCCTTCACTCAAGATTTATACAATACCTTGAGACTTTATCAATATGTATTCAACATAATAACAACACATTCAAAAATATTTTATTGAATGCAAAATTTGATACATATCAAACCGTTACTAAATGTAACGAATACAGATGTAAACTTTATCAGAGTAAAGCCAAAATAGCTCCCACTAAACAACAGCATCTCATGATGCTCCTAGGCCCATGCTAATAACATGTCACTCAAATACACATGGGCATAGTCCTTTAGTTAGTGGATCTGCAACCATATCATCTGTGGAAATATGCTATGTTATAACGTCACATTTCTGTACCGTTTCCTTTTGGTAAAAAATTTTGACCACCATATATTTAGACCCATTAAAACCTCTGTTGTTTATACTACAAATTTATTGTCTCAATACAACCGTATGGGCCAATCCATAAAATTAAAAACGGTCAACTCCTTCATGAGGTTCCGGAGCCTAATAGCCCGAGTAACAACTTAAAAGAATGTTACTAGCATTGCTTGCATAGTAGAAGATGACATAGAACTTTATTTACTTCACTTCCTACTAACATAAATATGTATTATGTTATCGATCGCATGTCATCATAACAGCTAGCAAAGTTTACATCCAAATACCCTACTAGTTGCAAGAATTGAACATGTCTATAAGTTAGCATATAATCTCTTGTCCTCTTTAAGTGCCTTAAAACCTTCTTGGCAGCAACACAGTGATCGCGTCTTGAATATAACTGATATCTGCCTAGAAATCCCGTTACAAGGACGATATTTAGTCTAGTGCAAATTCAAGCATACATTATACTTTTAAGTGCACTGACACAAGGTACACCATTTAACTAGATTTTCTCAATATTTAAATAAGAACAATGTGATAGATTCAATCCATCACCCTTACCAACGGGAACAATTCCTGGCTTGCATTGATGTAAATTGAATATTTCCAAAATACAATCAGCAAATGTCCTCTGAGATAAATCTAATAAAATATGGCAAGAACAATCCTTACGGATGTTAATGCAAAGAACAAGAGATGCCTCAAGGTCATTACTTGTAAACGAAATATCATATTCATAAAGTATGAGAAAAATAAATTTCCTCCCACTGACCTTGCAGTATATTAAATTACTTTATTCCCAGCTGAATAAAAAGACAACACAATGAAACTTTAATAATATTGCCTGGAAATTTGCTTAAGACCATGAATAAGGGTCATTAAATCAATACCCCTTTGAACAATTTTCTAGAAACTTTATTGTATGTGATTCCATAATTCTTGTACCTTTATTAGGGTCATTAAATCAATACCCCTTTGAACAATCTGATGAAGATACAAAATAATTTCGAGTGGATCTAAATTCCAACACACTTAATATTAGATTAGATAACCCCACTTCTGCATGACCCTCTAAATTTAATATAATTCAAGTAATTTATGTCCAGTCCATAACTCAAAAGAAATTTATGAAACAACGTTGGTAAGAAAACACCTTTTGTATGTGAAAAGAGTTGCTTTCAAAATATCAACCCACAAAAGACCGGATGAATTAGTCTTACTAATCATACTCATCACCATGTTCATTATGGTGCTTCATGCCTTTTAGCCAAATCTTCTTGTCAGGATTTTCAAGTATAGTAATTAAATTACCACCCCAGAATTTATCAAGTATTTGACAAATGACCCTTTAAGCAATTCAGTATTATCATACTTGCCAAAATACTTACCGCTACTATTAGGCCTGACAACCTTCGAGACTAATTTTAACCAGTTCAATCTTTATCTAGGCCATTTTCCTTAAATATAAAACTTTTGGAAACAACCTTTTAACCATATACTAGATGTATATGTCATTAGGACTTAAACACAATCTTGCAGATGTGTCCTAAATTTGATATTAGACAAGACATACTTACAAGCCACTATGGCTTCCATCATTTTATAGCAGTGCAGTCCGCAGACAAACCACTTTTCAAGTGTTCCAGAATGGAACGCTTCATGGACAATAAGCAAATTCTATTGATCTTTTCTCAAGCAACAAATCATATGCCCACAATTTAAAATTTGTAGCAGTAAAAACCTCAATAATAGAGGAGTTATTAATTACAGAAAGGTGACCGAAAAACAAGCAATGTATATAATTAGTATCATGTGAGTACTGTGTAACTTGACATACAAGTACACATCCAGAGAGTTACATGCAAAATCATATAATCACCTTTGGGCAGAATACATGACATGCAGTTATACACTCCCCACATGATAGCGGTTATGAGAATATATTCCGATCTTCGTGAATTCATCACCTATGGGCATATGAACCACTAGGATCAGACACTCTTCCACCATATTATCATGTATCCCTCCATGAACTAATACATAATCACCTCCTTTGGGAATATGACCACGCATTAGACCAGGAGACATCACAATCAGCATATGAGACCGAAATTTCTCAAACCCAATCAAGCATGCCACTTTGGCGGTCACTACTCAATTGAATCCTTGAAACTCTCTCATACTAGGGATATAAACCTTACTGCTCACATAACAAGCAATGTGTGTAATTAGCATCATGTGAGAATTGTGTAACTTGATGTACAAGTACACATCCAAAGAGTTACATGCAAATCATATAATCACCTTTGGGCAGAATACATGACATGCAGTTGTACACTCCCCACATGACAGCGGTTATGAGAATATATACTAGCTTTCGTGAATTCATCACCTTTGGGCATATGAACCATTAGGATCAGTCACTCCTCCACCACACCATCATGTATCCCTCCATGAACTAATACACAATCACCTCCTTTGGGAGTATGACTATGCATTAGATTAGGAGACATCCCAATCAATATACGAGACCGAAATTTCCCAAATCCAATCAAGCGTGCCACTTTGGCGGTCACTACTCAATTGAATCATTGAAACTCTCTCATATCAGGGATATAAACCTTATTTCTCACATACACTATATACATGTGATTTTAACTTTAGTGATAGGGGCAGCATATCACCAAAATCACATTTCATGCTAATTACATTGCTTTATTCATTAATAAAATCTTTAATCATATATATATATATAGCGAACCGGAAAGACATATTCCAATAAGATCACCGATCACAGTAACGCAAGAAACTTCTCATAACGGAGAAGAAATCATCTCTTATGCACCTCGATTACATATTACTAGAACAACATAAAAAGAATGCTGATCTAGAAGATCTCTCACAAATTAACATCAATAGTAATACAGGGTACACCAAATTGACAAGCCTGATAGCTTATCCATTATCACTCATGAGTTTCATAAGGCAAAACATGACTCCAAGGCTAATAGTTGATTTTAAGTAACAAATTATCATTGTAATCAACCAATGACCTATTAATTGAGTCAAACCAGAGAACCAAATATCTAAACTTTAACAATAGATACTATTGCTCTGCGTAAATATTGTCATACTCCTTAACCATAAAAAATATTCAACTTAATGGACATTAACCAAAGTGACGAGATGAGTTTAGGTACAATATGCAATGACTTAACTGACATGCATTACCCACATTCAGCAGATGTATTAATTAATACAATCAATTTGGTCACAGGTTCTTAAGACGTCCATCATTCAAAGATTACCAGCGTGTCAAGGACTATGCTTGAGCAAGAAAAGTTTCATAACATTTACTGTTTCTCATCACCTCAATACATAGCTTAAATATTATTTGTATCTCATTAAGCCAGTTTCAATTTATAATAAAGTTTAATTTTTATTAATGAATCACACATTTATAATGTTTATGTGATAACATACTTGTAACCCAATACTTGTATTTCCAAAATCACAGAAAATACAAGAAAAATACGCAAAAATGCACTAAAAATACACGTATTTAGAGTTCCGTATGTATTTTCACATCCATAAAATTATTAAAAAAGTAAAATAAATACACCACAACGTAGAGGACGGCCATACGGATCCAACGCCGCCGGCCACGCGCCGATCCGACGCTCCACGCGCCGCCTGAGTGTGCAGCGCGTGGAGCGCACGCACGAGCTGCGCCCCGAGCGTGGGGGCGCGTGAGAGCGCGTGACCGCGCGTGGGGCGCATCTCCGACGCCCTGGCGGCACGTGGCTGCGCGTGGGGGCGCGTGAGGCCTCCCCCGGCGACGCGCCGCCGACTTTCTTGCTCGTCTCGTCGAGCCCAGTCCGAATTTGTGATTTAATTATATTTTTATTGAACAAAAAATCTCAAAAATCACAAATTAGGGCAAAAACTTTATGTGTTCAAGTTCTAGGGTTATGGATGCTCGATACCACATGTTGGATGCAAATTGCGCAAACCCAAGATCTCCATAACTAGAACAAGAACAAGCATAATTGAGTAGAAAGATTAACGCACCTATTTTGGGATCCATAGTTCTTGAAGCGGAAGCTGAAAAGGGATTACCCACTCATCAAGGGGATCCACGCATCAACTCCTTCTCCTCTGTTGCCCTCTATATCACTGGCTCAATGAGGCGGCCCCCTCACGTTTAGCGTTAGGTAAACGCTCCTTAGGTGATGATACATGTGAGAATTGGGATTAGAGGAGAGACTTGAGCACTATTTATAGAGTTTCCAGCAAGGCCCCCTCATTACGGGCCAGGCTCAACTCGGCCCACACTAGCCAGCCCCATATTAGACTAATTAAGAAACCTTCTATCTCACCTTAGACCAACCCTGTTTTACGGTAACCGTAAAAACAATAAATTACAATATCAATTAATTTAGTCCACATTAGGAAAACTCTTACAAACATATCCCGTTTTGAGGACCCCCAATCAGAAGGCAGCCCTAGATATTTGCCAGTTTTATCCAGTAGTGGTACTCGTAGTTCACTGGCCAGGTTAGTCTTTAGGGTAGGAGGGCAGTACTTAGTAAGAAACAAACCTGATTTATTTCGATTAATTGCTTGACATGTGGCTAGGCAATACTGATTTAGAATACTTGCTAAATTTTGACATTCTCGAATCGTACCATCAATAAAAAAGATAGCGTCGTCGGCAAAGAATAAATGGGATAAAGTGGGACACCAATGATTAAGTTTGATCCCTCGTAGGTTACCCATATGAACACCTTGATGGATAAGGTTTGACAGTAGGTTAGCCAACAGAATAAACAAGTAAGGAGAGAGGGGATCACCTTGCCTGAGTCCCCTTGATGGTTGAAAATAGGTAAGGAATTCGCCATTAAACTTAACGCATAGAGAGGTTGTAGTAACACACTGCATCAGCCAATTAATCCAGCAATCATTAAAGTCCATTCTAGCAAGATAAGCTTGTAAAAAATCCCATTCCACCCTATCGTATGCTTTCTGCATATCCAATTTAAGAATCCCCTGAAATCGTTTCTTTCTTTTTCGCACCTTTAACTAATGGATAACCTCCTAAATGAGCAGAACATTGTCTTGTATTTGTCTGCCAGAGACAAAGGCACTCTATTCTTTATAAATTAAATATGGCATCCAAGGCTTCAAGCGATTGGTCAACACTTTGGAAATAATCTTATATATGAAGTTACATAAGTTGATAGGGCGAAATTGATCTAACCTCTCGGGGTTTGGGACCTTTGGGATTAGCGAGAGGGCTGTTCTGTTTAATTCTGCTAGCATTTTCCCTGTGATGATAAAATTTTGGACTGTTTGGAACACATCTTCCTGAATTAGATCCGAATAACTATGATAGAACAAACCATTTAAGCCATCAGGTCTAGGGGCTTTGGTGGCTCCTAATTGAAAGGTTGCATGCTTGACTTCTTCTCAAGTAACGGCAACTGCAAGAGTCGTATTCATAGCTTATGTTACCACCTTAGGACATTGCGATAAGATCGGTTCAAAGGCTCTCTGACCACACGAGGCATAAAGCTTTGTGAAAAAGGAAAGAGTCATATTTTTCAATTGAGCTGGTTCTCTGATCCATTCTTCATTCTCAGCCTTCAAAATACTAATTCTATTTCGTTTTCTTCTTTGTACTGTTGTGGCATGAAAGAATCTGGTATTTTTGTCTCCCCATTGCATCCATTTAATTCTAGAACGCATCCCCCAATATTGTTCCTCTTGTGACCAACTCTGCTGTATTTGTTCTTTTAAGTAGCTAACCTGCCGTTCATCATAATTACCAACAGGTTGGTTAGTGTAGTATTGAAGTTGCTGCTGTAGAAGATGAAGTTTGCGATGACCCTCTTTGAAAGTTGAGTTACTCCACTTTATCAGAGCTGTCTTCGTTGCCTGAATCTTCTGATAGATTGAGGAGTTGCTGAGTGATAAGGCAGACCAAGCATCCCCCACCACTTGTTTACACTCTTCATGTTCAATCCAAAAGGCTTCAAAGGTAAAAACTCTTTTGCCCTTCCCTGTTTTGATATGAGTAGTTAACAGAATTGGACTATGATCCGACCCTATAGCGGGTAAAGCCACAACTTCAGCTTCTGGATATGTTAGACGCCATTCAATATTACACAATGCTCGGTCCAATCTCTCCCGCACCAAGTCCTGCCCACTTCTATTATTGGCCCAAGTGTAGGCACAACCCTTAGTTTCTAGGTCCATCAAGGCACAATCATGCAGTAAATCTCTAAAGGATTGCAGACGATAAGGCTCAGCAGGTCTCTTGCTAATTTTCTCCTTCTATATAGAATTTCATTGGAATCTTCGAGACACACCCAGGGTTGAGTGTTAAGCAGATCAATGTGGACAAAAAATGGAAAAGTGAAAATCTATTTGATTGGAATAATTTTGGTTTTTTAAAAGATGCAAATTGAGAGTTACTTGTATTAGAGGAATATGCACTTACTCCCATTTGGTGAGAAGCCAGAATCAATGAAGCAAGCTTATTGAGATTTGATTGCAATGATTTTGATTTTTAGAAGATGCAGATTGATAATTACTTGTATTAGAGGAATATGCAATTACCCCCATTTGGAAAGAGCCAGATTCAATGAAGCAAGTTAATTGGAATTGTATATAGACAAATGGCATGTGTTATTCAGCTTACTTTGTCCCTTGACATCACATTTAACAGGAAAACCATCGTGAGTTTTATGAATGCCCTATTGAACATGTATAAGAACCTTTTGGCAATCAATAAAGTTTATTTGATGTGATATCTAACTTAAAAATTTGTGAAAATGTGCTAGTTGTTGAGCATATCATTGTATTCAATGTGATCATCAATGAATTGAGTTTAGTCAAGATTGTTTTTGCTGAAGAGGTACATACTTTGATTTTAGGGAAAATTTCAAAAAATGGCCTAAGGTACCTTTATTTTCTCGAATAAGCGCATGAAGCACCATCAAATGAGGACTCGAAGTGGACAATGCTTCAGATAAGGCCCGAAGCGATCATATCAATCTCGAAAAAGGGCTTGAACTCACTAGCTGATGAAGGTTAATTTCCTCTTTTAAATTTTTAATTTTATTCCTTTTTTCTTTCTTTTTTTTTCTTTTTTTTTTCCAAAAAAACAAAATTGGGAAAAAAAAAAAAAGAAACACAAAGTCGCTCCCCGTCGCTGCCCCATCGCTGGTGGGCGGCGGCAATGGTCCACGGGGTCGTCGAGTGAGGGTTGACGATCCTCGCCAACTAGAGGCGAGGGCTGCCAGATTGGGGCGAGGGTCGCACACCCTCCCCCAAATATATTTATATATATAATTTATAATGCTTGTGGTGCCATATATATATATATATATATATATATGTATATAATATAGATTCATTCTCTTAATGTTGTCTGGCATTGGAGATTGCATTAGTTAAATTTTTGTCTCCACGCTTAATAGCTCATTTTAAGGATATAATTTATATAAAGAGCCAGACGTTGTCGGCGACGCGCCAGAGATTTTGTGCATCATCAGTTAGCACCGTGTGCGGGAAACGCAGCAAAGAGTTCATGTCAAGAGGTGTTCGTCGTAAATTTTGGGGGGTTCGTCACTAAATGCCATGAAGAAACCTCTATCAGGATTTCCATCGAGCATCTGATGTGCATCCTGGTGTGGGCAAGCTCGCCCAGTGATCTACAAGCATTTTCCTCGCCGAATTCTCCAATTTCGCCATCAACGATTTGTGCTTCTTCAAGTTTCAGAATCCCAAGATCACCATCACCTTCTCGTCTCTTTGCTTTACCAAATTGACGAAACAGACCGTCGTCATCAACGTTAATCTCAACCTACAGCAAACATGCATCTATCTCTTCCAAGATTCAAGCACTTTGCATCCAGTCCACAACCGGAAATCACTGAAGTCCGAGCTCAGAGAAATCATGAACCGCTGCGATAGCTCAAAAGGTCTTCGAGCTTGATTGAACCAAGCTCGAGCAGCTCCACAATCGTGCCGAACCAGCCGAAATTGAGATCCCTAAGGATATGTCACTTTGAAGTCGTGGCTGGGTTATTTCCAAGTCAAGGTTGAATTGCTCCCTGGCTAGTGCATTGGCCGGCCCGATTACTTTTTAATTTTTTTAATTATTTATTTTACGGAATTCTTTTGTCCAAATATTTATAAATAATGTAAACTTAATTAATAAATTAAAACAAAGGCTCCTTCAATTAAATCAAATGGAAATACAAGTACACCTTCAAATGTTTTGAAAAGAAAATTTACAGGCAGTGGTTCCCTCATAACAACTACACACGAATTACACCAAGATAATGTCTAATAAATTCAGTGTCTCCAGTGTGGTGTCCTTCACCACAATTCAAATGATAAAGTGTTGTCATTGTCCTCTTGTTCATATTGGACATGTTCTTCTGGAGTTGATTTCTGCAAAAACTAATCATGCCCTGTGACAGCCGTTTCTAAATTTTTCATAGACAAGTTAGACCTATTGTCTTCCAATATCAGTTGGTTAGTACTCATAGATGGAAACATAGACACCGATGGGGTTAGTAACTCCGCACCATAGTGGAAACAGTTGGAAAATTGGTGGCTTTCCTCCTCCATTATTTCAAAACATCCACACTATTTTTGCCAACTCTATCAATGCATTTGAGTAAGGTACGTTTCCGAGTATGTTTCCAACTCATTGGTAGATCAAGATAAAAATCTAGCTAATGACTGGAAGGTACTCTTGTTCTTATAGACCACAAAGCATTTACATTTCTACACACTACTCGATGAGGGCACCATCTTCCTTTGCAGGGGAAAAGTCTCAAATTAAGTCCTAAATCTTTTGCATTTGCACCAATTTAATCATAAACCTTTTTATTGGTGCCAATTTAATCCTAAACATTTTCACTTCGTGTCAGCTCAATCCTTTCCGGCTAATTTTGGCCAAATTTTGCTGAATGGGCATCGGTCGGCTGACATAGCATAATTAATGCTGACATAAATAACTTTTAATAATATTTTAATATTTTTGAATTTTTTATTTTATTTTCTTTCCTTTTTTTTTCTTTTTCCTCATCTTTCCTCTAGCTGGTTGTCAGACCTCGATGACTGGCCAGAGGCGATGGCCGGCGAGCCTCGCCGGCCATTGGTGAGGCTCAAGCCCTCGCCAGAGGTCGCAAGGGCAACCTTGCCAACCATGGGCGAGGCCAGCTTGAGGTCACCCAGGTCTCAAGGGCGGCCTCGCACTGGGCTGGCGAGGGTCAAGCCTCGCCAGCCATGGGCGAGGCTCAACCTTGCCAAATGCGATGAGGTCCTGGTGAAGTCAAGCCTCGCCTGGCCTCTGGTGAGGCCTCCTAGCTTTTGAGGGCGGCCTCGCGTTGGGCTGGTGAGGCTCGCCCTCACCGGATCTAGCGAGGGTCAACCTCGCGGCCATGGGCGAGGCTTGACCTCACCAAATCCGTCGTGGCTTGGGCGGCCTTGAGCTAGCCTCGTTAGAGGCTAGGTGAGGCTCAACCTCGCCGGATCTAGCGAGGTTGAGCCTTGCCCATGGTGGGCAAGGGCTCGAGCCTCACCAGTGGTCGGCGAGGCTCGCCAAGGGCCGGCGAGGTTGACCTCGACCTCACCGACTATCGCCTCTGGCTGGTTCCTGAGGTCCAACGATCGGCTGGAGAAACAAAAAAGAAAAGGAAAAATAAAAGGAAAAACAAAAATATAATATAATAAAATATAAAAAAATATTAAAATATTATTAAAAGTTTTCCACGTTAGAGCCAATCGCGCCATGTTAGCCAACCGGCGCCTAATCAGCAAAATTAGGGCCAAAATTAGCTAGAAATGACTGAATTGGCATAAAATGAAAATGTTTAGGACTAAATTGACACAAATGCAAAAGGTTTAGGATTTCTTTGACACTTTTCCCTCCTTTGCGGTGTGGAACTTGTTGTATTACATCGACTGGCGTATAAAATATACATATTTTGGATCTAATTCATCACAATCGTCAATATCTATGCACTTGAACCTCCTCACCAAATCCCAAATGTTCGGTTCTTTCTAACGATCTAACTGATTATCAAAGAAATCATCTAGTATAATTTTATTTGTAGTATTATTCCAATTTATGCGGAGTTGATTTACTGCTGTTTGGAAATGAGAACGCAGACAAGTGAATTTTCTAGTATTGTTGGGTTGCTAAGGATAAAGATAACGGAAGTAATGTAATGAGATCTTGTTTCCTTTTCTAATGACGTTTGTTCAATTTGACTGAAAGGGAGTAAGTATCAAAATTTCAATTGAAAAGCATTTATTCATATGCTTTTATTGACATTGGGACGTGTGGGTAATGAATAAAAATAGTAATATGTAGATTCGCAATCATAAAGTTCATAACCATTTGAGAAGAAAACTTCATATGGTAAGTGCAGTTTGTATGTTTATTTATTTATAATTGTAGTAATTCAAAATCACAATACTTCAAATGTTATCAAATGCGGTAAGGTAAGCTTGCGTAGGGATGGCAATATTGCCTGTTTCGTGGTAACTCGCTCCATCGTGCTTGCTGTGAGGTGCAAGATCAGGATCCCAGTAGCCGTGCCCCTCGTTACTTAATTTTAATTTGTTATGCACCATAATTAAGTTAATTTATTTATCATAGTTGGTAATTTCCAATGAGAACTAGTAAATTTAGCGTCTTGATAACTTTGACAAATAAATGTGTAAAGTATTGGAACGATTGTATTTTCAAACAATTAGATAACATTTCTAAAAGGTTTAAACAAGAGTTGGTAATTTCCTATAAAAGTTAATAAATTTTATATGTTAGTATGCTCCAATAATAATTTTTTCGTGAATTTCAAAACAATCAGACAAATGTTGGTAACTTGGTCAAATAATAGTTACTAAAACTAAAATTAGTTGGTAACTTATTATGCAAAAATTTGGTAAATCACCCAAATCAAAATTAATAGTTTTCCATAAGAGTTTGTTATTGTAGCGCATAGGTAATTTTTACAAATAAATCTTAGTAAATTATTGGAGCAATCGGTAATTTTTAAACAATGTAATAATTTTTGGTCAATAAAATCAAATAACAGCTGGTAATTTTCCATAAAAATTAGTAATTTAATTATGTAAACAAATGATGGTAAATTATTGAAATAGACAGTAATTTAAGATAATATAGTAACTGTTGGAATTTTCGTAAAAGTGTTGGTAACTTGCGAACGTGTTATCAACTGAACAAATTGATAGTCAAACTATTCTTCCTGACGGGTTTTGACAGTTATCAACGCTTTTCACATTTTACTAGCACAAAACAATGTTCCAATTTTTACCCAATAGAACAATAGACTTGTCTAATTTCGGCTCACGTGGTTGTCTCATTTTAAATTAAACATACTTGTCTTATGTTATAGGGCGAGAGCAAGAAAGCAAGAGGTTTTTTGGTTTCACCGCCTGCTTTTATGAAACCAAACAGAAAGAAAGAAAGAAATTTTGCAAAATAATGCGCACTTTACTTGAACCTTCAACGGCAATCTTGCTTAATCTTCCATCGTGAAGAAAGGAACTACTAGTTTCACAGCAGATGTAGGGGCGCATGTCTCTGAAATTGGATAAGTTAATTCGTACTTTCACGCAAGAAATCACCTGCGACTCACAAATGTGAGGACAGATGCGAGAAACAATTAGCATTGTCAATCAACCGAATAAATGAGTAGGAGAAAAGGAAAATATGGAGAAAGAGAGAGAGATTTTGCTTACTATGTAACTTTTAATTTCGCAGTGGGAAATGAAAAGTTCTCTTGAACCAACGCATGATCATTACCCTGGCAATTGATAATTTTTCGACAATCTTATCCGCCGCCCGAAAATAGGACAACCTCCAAGATTGCATGAAAAACATGCCACAGAATCCCAAGATTGCCATCGCAAAACCCACTACCAACCTTGTGTAAAACCAGATAACAACAGAGTCTCCTTTATTAGACTCATCTTCGCTCGTACTGTGACTATCTTGTTTGTCCATATCATTATGCTCATCTCCAGGACAAATTTTCAAAAGAGGAGATCCGCAAAGTCCATTGTTGCCACGATAAACAAATTGATTGTCCAGAGTGCTTAGATGATTGTTTGACGGAATAGGACCAAATAAATTGTTGAAGGAAAGATCCAAATAACTTTTCTTTTTTTGTCGGTCCTATTCTACTCCTATTCTAACTCTCACTCTCAGACTTTTACCCTACCTCCTTGTAGAGCGTGGAAGTCGAAACCCACTCCTGAAACTTACTTCGTCCCCACCCCAACCCCCCCTGAGAAGGTGGGGATTCGAACCCCCCACCTTCCCCTTCCAAATAACTTAGAGAGACTAAGAATCACTAAATTGGATAGATCTAGTGATTCTTAGTCTCTCAAGTTGCCAATATCTGAAGGTATTTCTCCAATCAACTTGTTTTGAGAGAGGTTTAAATTCTGAAGTTGAGAAAGCCTAGTCCACCCTTTTGGTATTTGTCCATCTAATGCATTGCTTGAAAGGTCGATGAAAAATAAATAACGGAGGGTGGTGATGAATTCTAGGCTCGTACCTTTTATGTTAACCATAACAGAAAATCCCAATGGAAATCTTCCATGCGGAGTAAAAGTGGAGTTGGCCCACATTTGCGAGAAGTTGTTGAAACAAAAAGGAATGCCTCTAGAAATGTTATTATGCGCTAGGCTTAAATATTGGAGATTAGCAATGAGCTGCAAAGGAATGTCCCCGGTCAAGTAATTTCTCTCAAGATTGATTGTCCTAAATGATGGAGAGTGCCATCAAAATGGCGGTACCCCACCAATGAATTGATTGTCACTGAGATCGAGGTATACCAAATCTAGCTTTAGTAAACTTTTTGGAAACACTCCGTTCAAGCCATTAGCATGTAGGCCTAGAACTCCTAATCGCTTCCAATGGCATATGGAGTCTAGAACCTGGCCATTTAACCTGTTGCCTCCCAATGAAATCCACTCCAAATTCACTTGCGACTTCCCCCAACACAGCGGAAGTCTCCCGAACAACTGGTTCTTAGAGAGATCAAGAAAAGACAATTCAACTGACATGCATAATGAATTTGGAATTCTACCACTAAGGTTATTTCCAAAAAGTGACACCAGCCTTAGTAGTGGCATCTCTTTTCCAAGAATTCGGGATATGTCGCCTCTCAGCATCTTGCTCGAGAGATCCAACCGTTCAATGTTGGTTAAAATGTCAAGTAGCCAATAAGGAACTTCATCTGAGATGCTAACATTTGACATGTACAAAATTGAAATGTTCCTCTGTGTTCGAAGCTAGCTTGGGAATCATGGTCCCACTTTGCAATTGAACATGAATATCACTTGAATTTGGAAAGGCGGAACCCAAGATGCGCTTAACATTTATAACAAGCTCATTCAAATAAAAGTACAACGCAATCAAGCTGGTGAGATTGTCAAAGTGAAGTTTGCTGACAATTCCATCCAATTAGGACTAGAAATTTTGTACATACCTTCTGAACCACTCCACACTGCTTGTAAAGGAGTCAAGTACTCATTTGGGAGCTGAGGCGCAAGACAGTAAACTGCATGAGTAAGGAAATAACGACGGATGTTTCATTAAATAATTTTTTCTGTCATAATTTTACCTTTCCAATGAGTAACTCCCATAATCTTTCGATCAGAAGCCAAAAGTTTAATTCCTAATTTTCTTCGAAAGGCACACTTTCCATGGTGCTAGTGTCACGGGTCGGTAGATCCCTTGGCCGTGGATCAACCCGTGCGGCGCCTGGCGAGCAGAACTCGCTAGGCTAGCCTTCCTTCTATAGTTGTTCCAGTGAACAATACGGCGAATAGCCCTTTTATCCGAGATCGTACCACGCCTAGCTTTGCTCGGGCGTCTAGTCCGTCGAGCGAGACAGTAGCCCTCGTTAGGCTCAACAACCGGTTTCGGCCCGCCCGGCCTCATCGAGAGCGGCATCGGCTCCCGACCGGTTTGTGCACGGGAGGCCAACCCCGCCTTCGAGCTCCTAAGCAATATACTCCTTCTATCCTAGAACTCCTAGCACCAACCGTCCTGACACCACTCCCACGGACCAGTTGTGATCATTCTCTCTACGTCCTCACTCTTCACTCGATAACCCCAAGCTTCACTCCCAAGGGAACATGGGTACGGGAGGATTCACGGACCGTGTTATTCTCCCCCACTCAATTCCGCAAAGCCCTCGTTGCGGGCTGTTCTGTCGCTTCCCTGCATCCCAACCATCAAGGCCACTCCCCGGGACTTACATCGATGGCGACGCTCGCCCAACAAAACAAGTCTCACCACTCCATTGCTTGTTTCCCCGATCAAAGCCGTTCACGAATCCAGTCACTTGTGCTTCCCGACAAGTGTGCCACCCCGCCAACCGCACTTGGCAGCACCTTCAACCATCTACTAAGCTCCTCCCGATTTCAGCAAGCCAATAGAGGGTCCCCTTGGTGGAAACGTGATCCTACCTCTTCTTAAGATTCGCCTATTGATCCAAGAACGTTATCCCCATTCAGCGAGCAATTTGGTTCCTTCCTATGCCCCCATTGCCATCCCAGAAGCTAGACGAGAGCCGCACGTTGTCCGAGCCCTCCTGGCCCCGGCGATCACCCTCCGCCCTCATAGGACCGGGAAGACCACAGGTTTTCCCCGAATCACCCACCTACTAGAGGGATCCCCGCTCTGATACCAAATTGTCACGGGTCGGTAGATCCCTTGGCCGTGGATCAACCCGTGCGGCGCCTGGCGAGCAGAACTCGCTAGGCCAGCCTTCCTTCTATAGTTGTTCCAGTGAACAATACGGCGAATAGCCCTTTTATCCGAGATCGTACCACGCCCGGCCTTTGCTCGGGCGTCTAGTCCGTCGAGCGAGACAGCAGCCCTCGTTAGGCTCAACAACCGGTTTCGGCCTCGCCCGGCCTCATCGGAGAGCGGCATCGCTCCCGACCGTTTGTGCACGGGAGGCCAACCCCGCCTTCGAGCTCCTAAGCAATATACTCCTTCTATCCTAGAACTCCTAGCACCAACCGTCCTGACACCACTCCCACGGACCAGTTGTGATCATTCTCTCTACGTCCTCACTCTTCACTCGATAACCCCAAGCTTCACTCCCAAGGGCACATAGGTACGGGAGGATTCACGGACCGTGTCATTCTCCCCCACTCAATTCCGCAACGCCCTCGTTGCGGGCTGTTCCGTCGCTTCCCGCATCCCAACCATCAAGGCCACTCCCCGGGACTTACATCGATGGCGACGCCGCCCAACAAAACAATCTCACCACTCCATTGCTTGTTTCCCCCGATCAAAGCCGTTCACGAATCCAGTCACTTGTGCTTCCCGACAAGTGTGCCACCCCGGCCAACCGCACTTGGCAGCACCTTCAACCATCTACTAAGCTCCTCCCGATTTCAGCAAGCCAATAGAGGGTCCCCTTGGTGGAAACGTGATCCTACCTCTTCTTAAGATTCGCCTATTGATCCAGAACGTTATCCCCATTCAGCCGAGCAATTCGGTTCCTTCCTATGCCCCCATTGCCATCCCGAAGCTAGACGAGAGCCGCACGTTGTCCGAGCCCTCCCGGCCCCGGCGATCACCCTCCGCTCTCATAAGACCGGGAAGACCACAGGTTTTCCCGAATCACCCACCTACTAGAGGGATCCCCGCCCGATACCAAATTGTCACGGGTCGGTAGATCCCTTGGCCGTGGATCAACCCGTGCGGCGCCCGGCGAGCGTAACTCGCTAGGCCGCCTTCCTTCTATAGTTGTTCCAAAGTGAACAATACGGCGAATAGCCCTTTTATCCGAGATCGTACCACGCCCGCCTTTGCTCGTGCGTCTAGTCCGTCGAGCGAGACAAAGCGAGCCCTCGTTAGGCTCAACAACCGGTTTCACCGCCCGGCCTCATCGGGAGAGCGGCATCGCCTCCCGACCGGTTTGTGCACGGGAGGCCAACCCCGCCTTCGAGCTCCTAAGCAATATACTCCTTCTATCTTAGAACTCCTAGCACCAACCGTCCTGACACCACTCCCACGGACCAGTTGTGATCATTCTCTCTACGTCCTCACTCTTCACTCGATAACCCCAAGCTTCACTCCCAAGGGCACATGGGTACGGGAGGATTCACGGACCGTGTCATTCTCCCCACTCAATTCCGCAACGCCCTCGTGCGGGCTGTTCTGTCGCTTCCCTGCATCCCAACCATCAAGGCCAATCCCTGGGACTTACATCGATGACAACGCTCGCCCAACAAAACAGTCTCACCACTCCATTGCTTGTTTCCCCCGATCAAAGCTGTTCACGAATCCAGTCACTTGTGCTTCCTGACAAGTGTGCCACCCCTGGCCAACTGCACTTGGCAGCACCTTCAACCATCTACTAAGCTCCTCCTGATTTCAGCAAGCCAATAGAGGGTCCCCTTGGTGGAAACGTGATCCTACCTCTTCTTAAGATTCGCCTATTGATCCAGGAACGTTATCCCCATTAAGCGAGCAATTCGGTTCCTTCCTATGCCCCCATTGCCATCCCAGAAGCTAGACGAGAGCCGCACGTTGTCCGAGCCCTCCTGGCCCCGGCGATCACCCTCCGCCCTCATAGGACCGGGAAGACCATAGGTTTTCCCCGAAACACCACCTACTAGAGGGATCCCCGCTCCGATACCAAATTGTCACGGGTCGGTAGATCCCTTGGCCGTGGATCAACCCGTGCGGCGCCCGGCGAGCGTAACTCGCTAGGCCAGCCTTCCTTCTATAGTTGTTCCAAGTGAACAATACGGCGAATAGCCCTTTTATCCGAGATCGTACCACGCCCGCCTTTGCTCGTGCGTCTAGTCCGTCGAGCGAGACAGCAGCCCTCGTTAGGCTCAACAACCGGTTTCGGCCTCGCCCGGCCTCATCGGGAGAGCGGCATCGCTCCCGACCGGTTTGTGCACGGGAGGCCAACCCCGCCTTCGAGCTCCTAAGCAATATACTCCTTCTATCCTAGAACTCCTAGCACCAACCATCCCGACACCACTCCCACGGACCAGTTGTGATCATTCTCTCTACGTCCTCACTCTTCACTCGATAACCCCAAGCTTCACTCCCAAGGGCACATGGGTACGGGAGGATTCACGGACCGTGTCATTCTCCCCCACTCAATTCCGCAACGCCCTCGTTGCGGGCTGTTCCGTCGCTTCCCCGCATCCCAACCATCATGGCCACTCCCCGGGACTTACATCGATGGCGACGCCGCCCAACAAAACAGTCTCACCACTCCATTGCTTGTTTCCCCGATCAAAGCGTTCACGAATCCAGTCACTTGTGCTTCCCGACAAGTGTGCCACCCCTTGCCAACCGCACTTGGCAAAGCACCTTCAACCATCTACTAAGCTCCTCCCGATTTCAGCAAGCCAATAGAGGGTCCCCTTGGTGGAAACGTGATCCTACCTCTTCTTAAGATTCGCCTATTGATCCGGGAACGTTATCCCCATTCGGCGAGCAATTCGGTTCCTTCCTATGCCCCCATTGCCATCCCGAAGCTAGACGAGAGCCGCACGTTGTCCGAGCCCTCCCGGCCCCGGCGATCACCCTCCGCCCTCATAGGACCGAGAAGACCACGGGTTTTCCCCGAATCACCCACCTACTAGAGGGATCCCCGCCCGATACCAAATTGTCACGGGTCGGTAGATCCCTTGGCCGTGGATCAACCCGTGCGGCGCCCGGCGAGCGTAACTCGCTAGGCCAGCCTTCCTTCTATAGTTGTTCCGGTGAACAATACGGCGAATAGCCCTTTTATCCGAGATCGTACCACGCCCGCTTTACTCGTGCGTCTAGTCCGTGGAGCGAGACAGAGCCCGGCCCTCGTTAGGCTCAACAACCGGTTTCGGCCTCGCCCCGGCCTCATCGGGAGAGCGGCATCGCTCCCGACCGGTTTGTGCACGGGAGGCCAACCCCGCCTTCGAGCTCCTAAGCAATATACTCCTTCTATCCTAGAACTCCTAGCACCAACCGTCCTGACACCACTCCCACGGACCAGTTGTGATCATTCTCTCTACGTCCTCACTCTTCACTCGATAACCCCAAGCTTCACTCCCAAGGGCACATGGGTACGGGAGGATTCACGGACCGTGTCACTAGCCTCACACATTATCTAAAGTAAAGTAAGTGCTCACTGGAATTCATTTCATACAAGAGTATCATCTCGCGAAATCAGAAGTGTCTCTCGAACTACTAATGCAAACCACCATGCTTATCTTAGGATGAAGCACATTGGAACGGAGTACAATGCAACTAAATATGCAAGCCAAACAAGAAATTGAGATGAAAATTAGAAAACTAATCATGACAATTGTTGAAAGTATCCACATGAAATTTACACAATAAATGGAGAAAGTATATCATAATGTCTAATGTCATCTACGTATAGATCATGTTGTAGTAGATATTCCAGTCAGCAAAACATATATAGACGAAGGCACCCTCAGAAGTTTCGGATGAAAGAAACTTGCTTCATTCTCATCCATCGATAGGTTGGCAGTCTTCAAACCTCTGCAAATAAGGTCATTCTGATGCCAGTAATGCATTTCTTTTGCGACATCGATAGCTTCTTTAGCGTAGGCAACTTAAGGACAGTTTTTAACATGGCGCAGATTCTAGAGATTGTTCAGTGGATAGAGGAGAGAGATCTTAATCAAATGAAGAAGATTTTTCTTGCTACACGAAGCCATAATTATTGCCTGATGGATCTATTATCTGCGATATTGCAAAAACAATGAGTCATAATTTGAGGCCTACTTTCCGTCCGTTTCACTTGACCATTGCGTGTTAGAAAAAGGGAAAGGAAAACTACGACAGATTCAAGTAGTTTTGAACCAAGGAGACATTCTTATTTCAAACCAGTGGTCTATAAATTGTGAACTGGGACGGGCAGAAGTCAAATAGAGGTCACTTATGGACATTAAAAGTCTTATTTTTAAAGTTAAAACACCGCCTACTGGGTTGACTTTTCTTTTGAATAATTCAGATTTTGCTAGCCGTTATCAATAAGTGAAAACCCCAAAAGGATTTGAACAATGTGCTTCAAGTTTTTGGGACATGTATAGATTTGATAATCATTTACTTAGGTCAGTGGAATATTAGAGGTTAAGTACCTCACGCTTCAAAGCTTCCTTTTCCAAAGCAATTCTGAGCTGCTCCGTTTCCTGAAATTTTTGCAAGCGATGGCTTCGGTGCATTGAGGACCTCTTATCCTCTCATTGTAGCACGCGACTCGCCATGAGAGCGACCTTGACCTCACAGGAGCCACGAGCTCGACCTCACAGGGCTCGTGGCAGTCATGTAAGTCTCCTATAGCTACGACCAGTCCAACCTCATTCCAGACCAGATTCAAGGTTCGCGGTGGCGGCAAGTAGGAGAGAGAAGGCCGGGGTTATGATTTCTGAGTGGTTTTTAAGACGGTAGTTTGGGAAGAAAACTGGGCAAGTTGGTAAATAAGCGAGGATGGCAGGATGCAATGCAAAACGAAGTAGCAAAACTCGTGACGCAAATTGTATGTTTTTAAAAGTCAAGATGGTGCTTGTTTGACATGCACTCGAAACCTTTATGTTGCCATTTGCTTGAAGGTTTCCTTAAAAGGAAGTTTAGGATAAACGTCGGATAAACTAGAATTGCTGAAAAGTAACGGGACAACCATCGCTAGATATATGAACATCTACATTCTGACAACTCTCTTGAGTAAAATGTCGTATCTCTTCAATTTCACCCATTCTCTAATTACAAGTATACCTCAGATCAAGTTAGGAAAAGAGCCTAAACGTGCCGGGAAAGATGGAGAAACCAAATTTTCACTGAACTGCGATGAATATGTTCAATGAGAAAGGAAAACCTCAGAGCCAAAGAAGTAGTGGTTTGCCGGAGTCCGATACACGGTCCGCATAGCACTGCTGACGTGGAATGCCAACTGCCTATCTTCCGTCGGTGAATGCAGCTCTTTGTCGGACCAGCTGAGCAACTCAGCCAGCGTTTTCCCATGCTGGAGGAACCCGCGTGGAGCTCGAGGCAGGCATTGCGCGGACGTTGATGTCAAGCGGTAGTAGGCGGTATTGGATGTCGAGCTCTCTGAACATCTTGGCCATCTCCTCAATCAGGAGGGATCGCCTCGTAAACTTCTCTCCCATGTCCGGGTAATTCATCCTGTGGCACAGCCACACGGCAATCCTCACACTGTTCAGCTCTTCTATATCCTTCACTATGATCATTGGTGAGGAATACCAGTGCTCTTTCTTGCTGTCGACATAACTGCAATCGGTAGAACAACAAAGAAGCAATCCAGATTATTTCTTAATTATCTATACGTCGATGCAGAGGGAACAGAAACAGACTGGCGATATGCAAGGGAGAGAGCCCAGAATTTTAACATGGTCATCTTCCTAGTTCTAAAACCCAAACACCCGCGATTAATCCTGTTTCTTATCACAGATTGACTTGAAAGACATTACAGGTCTCTACTTTTCCTGATAGAATTCTACGGCAGCAATCATTCCTCCGGAAAGATGCTTCAACAGACTCAGAAAACTGAACAAAATTCGAGCAAATCTAGATGTTTTCACTTGCCTGGTTATCTTGTGCTTCATGGCAGCAATCTTCTCTGCAGGAGTAGATATGTGCACACAGAACTCGACCGCGTCTCCCATGTCAACGGAATCCCAGAGCACCCTGCTCTGTTTCCTCTTACGAGCTGCCTATTTCGGAACGTTTCCTGTTTCGTCCCTCCTCTCGCCATTTGAATATCCTCTGCTTCGGCGGCCAGCTGCACTCTCTCTTTCTCTCTCTCTCACAACTCCATCTTCAAAGTGCAACCGCGTTTTCTCCACTGCACGCGCGCCTCTCACACACCTTCAAAGCTTGTTCTGTTTTTCTCTGCTTCTTGCCTTTCGTAATCGATTCTACACTGACCCACTGATCCATGGAATTACTGCGAAGATCCTGCGGCTCCTTGTCTTCTTCTTCTTCGTCCTCTCGCCGACCCGCCGACTTGCCCATCCTCGGCGAAGGAACGACCGCCTTCGAAACCCCGACCTCAAGCTCGGCCTCAATGGTCCCGGCTTATTACCGAGTGATTCCGAGAGCCACAGGAGCGACGGTTCGAGAATGCTGAGAGAACCCAGCATTGGGTTCGAGAAGGGGAGCGAGGAGGAAGCTCCTGCCGAGGGTTCCGGCCGCGTGCCGGATGACCCGCCGTCGCGGCTGATCGGGCGGTTCCTACACCAGCAGCGGGCCTCCGGCGACGTGTCGCTGGACGTGGAACTGGAGATGGAGGAGCTGCGCTGCGGCGACGGCCGGAGGGACTTGCCTCCGGTGCCGATTCGCCGCCGGCGCCACGGCCGCAGAGGCAGAGCCAGGAAGGCTCGAGAGTGTCCTGCCAGGCGCCCATCTCGGCAGGGGCTGGGCCAGGTGTGCCACAGAGGCGGCACGGAGGTTTGCCGAGCCGTGGGGGAGATGGAAACTCTGTAGGCAACAGAGAAGAGGTCATGAAAAGCACGTCGAGCGCGACTTCCCAGCGGAAATCATGCCTGCTCTGCACAAAAACCCGGTCGCGGCTGATGGACCTGCCGGAGGAGCCCCAACGGAGATCGGGTCACATTCTGCGGTCTGGAATGTTGGGGAGGGTAGGGGATGAGGACGAGGACGACATCTTCTTGGAAGAAGACCTGCCAGAGGAGTTCAAGAAAACCCAGTTCGGTGCCATGGCTCTGTTACAGTGGGTGGGTTTGGTCTTGATCGTTGGTGCTTTAGTTTGTACTCTTGCGATTCCTGCATTGAAGCATAAGGATTTGTGGAAGCTCAAACTGTGGAAGTGGGAGGTCATGGTCCTGGTCTTGATTTGTGGGAGGTTGGTCTCTGGGTGGATGATTCGATTAGTTGTGTTCTTCATCGAGAGGAACTTTCTGCTGGTGATCTCCAGACTTTACAGAAAGCAGGCGTGACTGTGCCGCCAGATCTAAGGGCGGTGGCTTTTCCAACTAAAAGTGGGATGGTAGTTGGGAGCGGAGGAGGGCTTCAGAGAAGTCCCCGAGTGAAGAACACCAAGCTCTCTCGAGGGTTGCTGGGAAAGAGCGAGGGAGGGATCACAATACGTTAGTGAAACGAGCAAAAACGAATCTAAGATCCAGTCAATAATGAGAATTGCTGCTGGAGACTTGGGCGTGCTAGCCAGGTAACCGAGCCGCGTTGCTGAGGACCCAAGCCCATCCTCAAGGGCTGCTGATTCTCTTTTGCAAGTGCTATCCTCCGAATTTCAATCATAGGGGGACCCGACAACGTCTCGATCACGTACTGATTGAACAGAGACTTCTGGATCCGTTCAAAGTAGGTGCTCACATGGAACGACGATGCCAGCACCTTGATGATCAGTGTCTTGATCAACCACAGTAGTCTCCACCAAAAAGCACACCAGCACCTTGATGACGTACCTCAACCTGTCCCTGTTCGTCTCCCTCTCGACCTTCTTGTCGAACAGAGCATGCCAAGCAATCAAGACCAATCCCACAGGCAGTTCTGCACTGCCTTTCGAAGGCCGTAGACGAAATACAGAACCCGTTTTCGCAGCAGAATGTTCCTCTCGATGAAGAACACAACTAATCGAATCATCCACCCAGAGACCAACCTCCCACAAATCAAGACCAAGACCATGACCTCCCAGTTCCACAGTTTGAGCTTCCACAAATCCTTATGCTTCAATGCAGGAATCGCAAGAGTACAAACTAAAGTACCAACGATCAAGACCAAACTCACCTACTGTAACGGAGTTATGGCACCGAACTGGGTTTTCTTGAACCCCTCTCGCAGGTCTTTACAGGAGAACATCGCCGAAGCAGAGACAGACAGGAGCAGCGAGCGAGCGAGAGAGCGCCGAGCGACGGCGGGGAACGGTCGGCAATGCCGGAGCAGCAACAACAAGAGCGAAACCAGATTCAAAATTCGAATGCTGGCTCGCTGGGAATGGCTCTTCTTTTTCTGAGAACGAAGAAGAGGAAACAGAACATGATAAATGTGCAGACTCTCTTGATGAGCCGGCCCCACAGCGCCTCCTCGGTCCACGTGGCGCTCCATCATTGGTCCGGGACCACTGACGCGGACTTGGACATTCGTTTGCTATGGATTGAGACAGAAGGGAGAGAGAGATGGAGGACTGACGAGGACGAAACAGGGGAATGTCTTTTTTGTTTTTTTTTTGGTCTGATAAAACAGGGGAATGTCGGTGAGTTGTTTTTGAAATATTATAATGGAATAATGACACGATTAATATGATTCATAAACTTTTTAATTATTTATTATAATCTCTAAATTTCAAATTAATATTTAATGTAATTTCTGAACTCTTAATTTATTTTTTTGATACATAGATAATGTTATACTTGAATTTTTAATTTGTTGAACATGATCTTTAGATTTTTGGTATATATTAAATATATAATGTGATCCTGTTAGACTTTTTGTATATGTGCAATATAATCTATATTGAATATGTACTAAAAGTCAAAGTACTATTATGAATATATTAAAAAAATTTATATATTAAACTAAAATTCAATGATCACATTAAATAAATTAAAATTTTAGAGGTCACATTATCTATTAAATCAACTTTCAAAAATCATTCATGTCATTTTCACTTTACAATCGGTGGCTTTGGACTTAAATTGTGCTCAATGGCCGATGTTGGCATTCCGAGGCATAAATGCTAGGGTCAACCAAACCCTAGTCGGACACGTGTGTCCCTTGACCCATCGTCACTCCATGCTTTCCTCCTCCTTCGCGTATAGCTCCGCCCATCAATGTTGTGACGCCATCGTACCTGGTTAGGTCCACATAGTTGAGCTATGTATGTTATCCATAGAATAGGCACATCAAGCATTGGATTGACAAAGATGTTAATTTAGACTTTGTTTGTTTCATAAAATATATATTATTTTGTCATTTTTCAATATATATATATATATATATATTACTTAAAAAAATAAGTCACAAAATGTTTTTTTTCATGCACCCAAGCATAAGTCCATTGAGACTTGCTTGAGACCTCGGCGACCATGCTAGGGACCGTATTGTCCACACCCGGGTCCATCAAGGGCAAACCCAAGACCTTGCTCGAGCTCAAGCACCAGGAAGCTCGGCACAGGGCACTAGGATCTCGAGCTCTGGCATTGGGGACTCGAGCATGAGTATTGGAGGTAAAGAGCTCAACCTTGATGGATTTGGACTTGGCCTCTACACAATCGGGCCTGGGCGCTGAAGAACTCGGCCTAGTCGTTGGGGACTCGAGCATCGACATTAGGGTTCCGAGCCCAACCTCGGTAGACTAGAGACAAAGGCGAGAGAAAGAGAGAGCAGACGGATAAGGACAAAAAGGGAATGTCGATGAGCTGCTTTCCATGTATTATAATTGGTGGCTCTCAGTTAGACTGCCAACGGACGACGTGGGCATTTAGTCACGCAGACGCTATCAACGAAACCCTAATTGGACACGTGTGTCCTTTGACCCCTCACTCCTTTCTTTTCGGATACACCGTCTCATCGCTATGTACTTAGACGTCTTTCGCTTTCCTTTCCTTGCGCGTATTGAACATGGTAAGACACATGCGCAAGTGAAAACTTTGGGTAGAAAAGATCTCAATTTTTTTATGTAAAATATATACGGGATTTATGGAATGTCACTTCTACAATTCCCCTATTTTATATAATTTCTATCCGCCTATCTGACAAATTTTTTTATCCACCTAGCTTACATGAATTTGAAGGTTTGTGTGGTCGAAGAATGCTTTGATTTGCTTTACAATGTAAAGAAATACTATAAGTTCTTCCCTCGCTTTTTGGTAGGGATTGCATATAATAAATATTTATGAATTTTCCCCAAAAATCTAGATGAATCAAAATGCATTTTTCATGATGAGTGCCGGATTATTCGAGCTATAAATCTCTGAGTAGTCCATTATATATTCTCTTTTAACTTCATTCATAAGTTTCTCATTCTAGATGACTATCTAAAGACAGGATTATTTGAGCTATAAATATATGAGTCGGTCCGCTATATATTCTCTTTTTCATTCATAAGTTTCTCCTTCTAGATGACTATGTAAAGAAAGGAAATTTATTTTTGCGCTTCACATCTACCAGCCAAAGAGAGAAGAGTCGAATGGTTCCTCCAGATCCATGGCGCTTTCTCAGTCGCACCCACTTTACGATCCATTAGTCGCAACGAATGTCGAATTTTAAGGTATGGAGGAGCAAAAGTGACGGGGTTTGGTGGAGGGCAGTAAGTCATTCGCCATTGAAAGATTTAAGTGACGATTAACTACATTACGAATCAATCAAATGCAAGGAGAAGCATTGATACATACTGTGTCTTCACTTTCAGCTACGGGAAGTGTACAGATCTTTTTATGCTGAAGAAAATAAAAGCCTACTTGACTCTGCTCCTGGCGATTCAATGATGTCCTCTCCGGAGCACAGATAGCAATTTGCCAGGCTTCTCCTTGCGCCGATCCTCCCCCTCTTCTGCAACCTGTTTCACATGCAACGTCCGAATAGTCAAACTTAACTGAATTTGAACTGGCACTTGACGAGCTGAGTTTTAGTAAAGAAAAATGGCAAATCTACAAGTATTCGAGGGTGGAAAACACTGTAAAGAACCTAGTTTGCCATTGAAATCGAAATTAATCGGCAGTTTGAGAGACGACCAGAAACAGGGCTTTCATTAACGAGCAGAAGTATAGAGAGGGCTAGGAAAAACAAAATTTTACATATTCTTCACTGTAGACAAAACGTCCTATTGAAAGGGCTTTTCTAGTCCACTCACGCCACAAGACTCAAAAGGACGGAAACGACCAAAGTTGCTTCAAATGGTTCGGTCTATGAGAAGATTTTAATGGACATGGAATTGGCTTGCGTGAGCAATGATGACTCACCTCCTTGGCTATTTGCTGCAGAATTGTGATTATATCAACAAAGTCGGGTCTCATCTTAGCATTCCCCTGCCAGCAACTCTGCAGTAGCTCACCAAGCTTCGGGTGAGTGTGCTTCCGGATGGTAGGCCGGAGTCCCTGAAACAATGTCGAATTAAACACGATCTCATTTATTCTAGAAGATTTACGATATCCCATTTCTACAAACTCATTTAAAAGCGAAGTTGATAGCACCATATGACTTGATCTGGACATGATATGATTCTCATTGGGTCTTCTTTCACCTTTCTTTTGGGGTTAAGGAACAAAAAGTGATCAATTCTCAAGTCAGTCTCAACTATTAGATTTTCTTTTTGGTTAGGGTGATCCATCAGTTTTGCAATGAATTGCAGTTTAGTCCATAGTCGCAGAACTTCTATTCTACCATATTTTTATTTATTTTTTTCGCCATATCTCTGTTGCTCATCTAAGATTATATTTCTGAAGTTGCATGTGAAATTGCATTGAAGTATGACCTTTCTCTCATAAAAGAAGCATCATGGCTTAACAACTAGAAAAGAGTAAGAAAACACAATGTGGACATTTGGAGTTTCCTACAACAAAAAGATCGATACGACAGCAAGGTTGCAACTTTCCCAGAGCATGACATTTCTTATTAACATTTGAGATAAATATGTATGATGCCCACTAGTGAATTACATTCAGATAATAACAATAAACAAGAGTAAGACATGAAAATTTCTTGTATAAGGGCTAAACTTAATGATTCAAGATTTAAGGATTGATGTCTTCTTTTATCCTAGTTGTTGGATATTCAGCTTAATAGAAGGATAGCCCATTGATTATTACGAATGTCAATCACCTCTAGATTGGATAGTCGCCCAATACTTTCTAGAACATTCCCGCTCAATTTGTTAGAAGAGAGATACAATTTTCTTAAAGATGATAGCTGGCCCACACTAGCGGGAATAGGACCTGAAATCGAGTTCCATGAAAGATCAAGGAATTCGAGATTTTTGAAGTTCCCAATTTTATTAGGAAGGTGACCACTGAAATTGTTGCTAGAAACATCAATGGTCTTCTTGTAACTTTGCCCACAAGTCAAAGCACCATCTTTGATGTCCGAAATCGTCCCATTAAATTTGTTAAGCTTGCAGGTTGCAAAAAATGCTCATGTTTTTCAAAAGTTCACCTTCAAGCCTATTTCCAGAGACATCGAGGAAGTTAAGCCACTGATTATTTTCAAGTATGACAGTGGGGAATATGCCTTGGAGATTATTAAAATTTAAAGCAAGATGTTCGAGTTTGCTCAAGTTTTGAAAGCAAGAAAGAATAGATGACTTCATGGAGTTGTGACTCAAATCGAGAAATCTAAGAGAAGAGAAATTGACATGCAAAGAGGTGGAAACATCTTCCAAATTACATCCCCTCAATATTAAAAACTTTTAAGGAGGAAAGCATGTTGATAGAACTTAACCATTGGTTGGAGTTGAGAAGGGGGACATAAGATAGATCCAAGTATTTCAAATCAAGAAATGTCGAAAGCCATCGAAGATTCTCTATTTTAATAGAGGGCCACCACCACAAATTACTAAGATCCAAGTAATGTAAGCTAGAAAGGTTATTAAGTTGATTGGAAACATGTCCATGGAAGCCTACAAATGAGAGGTTGAGATACTCCAGTTTTTGAAGAGAAGCTAAGAATTTTGGGATTCTTTGGCTTGAAAAATTATTGTAGCTAAGGTCTAGATACTTCAAATGCTTCAGTTCCTTTAGAGCAGGATGTATCTTACCTCCCAAGCTACACTCTAAGCCATCACAGGGATTACGAAGATTGAGCTCAAGACATGGCCATTCTTCTCGTTGCATTCAACTCCTTCCCACTCACAACAATCTTCGTTGATTCACGACTGCAGACGTCTTGAAGGATCAATGAGATCCCGCTTGAATTCAAGAAGAGCTTCCCTCTCGGTGCCAAGGCAATTTATATTCGTTAAGACTTTGCAATGACTGAATTCCATGACTTGAATGACAAAGAGTGCATTCAAGAGTGAAGGCACAAGCCTAATGTAAAAGCTGAATGCCATTGTTGTTCAAAATCAGTCTAAGAACTTCTGTTTATGTTGGCGATAAAAGCGAAGACATTAACATCTTTTCTAAGTCCTTTTCCACAACAAAGTAGTTGCGTAAAGAGAAAGTTATATTATAGCGGTCCCACTAATTGGACCACTACAAAGATATCCAGCGAAGCTTCCGGTCATATTGTCCAAATATAATGAAAGAAGCATTTGTGCACAAAAAGTATTATGTATTGATTTTTCTAACCTTTAATGTGCATTTGTTTCACAGTCATGGTCTCTGTTTGATGTTTTTGGTAGGTGAAAGTCTTCGTCTTCATGGACTTCATAAGTTTCTCTCTAATGGCTCACTATTACTTTGCTATTTATTAAAATCACTAGCTACCCAAAGGACTCGAAAAATTCCAAGTCTTGCCTTGCAAGATCCGTCAATTACGGAGAAAATTACCAAGAAAGTCCTAAACCTATTACAATTTCTTCAATTCAATCCTAATTTATTTTTTTTGCCAATTTAATCTTGAACTTTTTGCAATTGTGTCGATTCAATTCTTCGGGGACACTAACATGGATGCCAACAAACGTTGATGTGAACAATATTTTAATAATATATATATTTTTTTGAATATATATATTTTTTCTTTCTCTTTCTTTTTTTCTTCACTTCGTCCTTCCTCCAACTAGTCGCAGAAGAATAAACATCGATACACTCGTGTAGCTGAAACAATAAAGAGGAGCACCATAACGGGCAATCGCCCCCGACTTGTGCGTCCATAAATCTAGACAAGCGCATGCTGATACTCAAGTTCTCCCTTTCATAAAAAAGCAATTGCAGCGAACGGCTTATAATCTAGGACGTTTTTAGATCAAAGTGAGCTTCAGGAGTTCACCAATCTCCTATACTGCACTATCACAGAATGAAACCGCACAGCACTGACGCAACAAAAACACACAGCCAACCCCACACGGCCAACCCAAACCAGATAATCAGCCATGCAACATGTTTAGTTCGGGCAAAACAACTAACATTTGGCGTTCTGCCCAAACAGGACAAGCAATCATACGATTATTCATCCAACAACCTTCTTACTACCGTAATCCGCCATCTGATTGAGGATTCCGAAATGACGAACCATAAGGATATTCAATTCTGAATTCGAAAATTACCTGGAGCACCGAGATCCGATTGTGGCACCTGTCGATTAACCTCCAGCGAGTCCACGATCCCCACGTCGGGAATCTTCGAATTGAGCTCGGACCCGGTTAACGGCTCGAGAGTCCTCGTCACGGATGAACTTCGCGCGACCTGACGTGGGAAATCGTCATGCCCGAAATTTGGAGACGTTGCGTTTGAAAGTCTAGACAGGGGAGGCTCTGGTGAGATGGGCCCCGGAACGATTTCGACCTGATACTTGATGGGCTCAAATGAATTAGACCATGGCGGATGGGCTGGTCGGGTCGGCCCGACTCGGTGGGGGTACTATGGGTGCGTTTGGGAACCACTTTTGGGGAAAGTCTTTAGGAAAATGCAAATACCTTTGAGTTAAATGTGTTTTCCAAAATGCAACCGTGTTTGGTAAATTGTACTTTGAAAGCTCTTTGTAAAGTATTTTGAGCAAAATAGCGTTTGGGGAATTACATTTACAAAGGATCTTTTATGGTAAAAAAAAAAATTATCAAAAAAAAAATTAAAAATAATTGACCAAAGGGCGGCCGCCGCGGCCTCCGGCGACCCGGATCGGGGGCAGCGAGGTCGCGCGACGCCGTCGCGACCTCCGGCGACCCCGGATCCGGGGTGGCGAGGTCGCGGAGGTCGCGCGACGCCGCCGCGACCCAGATCCGGGGGCCGCGAGGTCGCGCGACCCAGATCGGGGCGGCAAGGTCCTCCCGCGACCCTACCGCCCGGATCGGGTCGCGGTGACCCGACCTCGCCGTGGGTCGCGGCGGTCGCGCCACCCCGGCGTCGGTCGTCGGGCGACGGTCGCCGCGGCGATCGCTCACGGAAGAAGAAGCTCGCGGAAGAAGAAGAAGAAGAAGAAGAAGAAGAAGAAGAAGACCGCCGCCGCCCGGATCCGGGTCGCGGCGACCCAGCCCTCGGTCGCGCCACCTCCGGCGTCGGTTGCGCCACCCCCCGACAATTGCCGGCGTCCCTTTAGCAGTCACCGGCCGCTCGCAGTCAGACAAAACCGAACTCCCCGGAGAAGATGAATAGTTGCGACACAAGGGCAAGAACCGGAAAAACAAAAAATTCGTGAGGACAATTTCGGAAAAAAAAAATATGAACAGTGCCCGTGTGGGCATGCCGAAAAAGCCGAAAGCCCAAGGCAGGTCCTCACTTGCCTTGGGCTTTCAGCTTCACAATGCTGGCATTTGGGGAATGGGGGCTCAAAACTTTTTGCCAAACGGGCTAGCATTTGCCCAAGTATCTTCAGGCTTCAAAGGGGCTTTGGGAAGTGGTTCCCAAACGCACCCTATGTTGAAAGCTAATATATTTGTAGCCCGTCAATGAGAAGTTGAGATACTGATGAAAAATTGCAGAAGCTGAGGCCTAGATGCACAAAATGCTTTAGTTTTTTTTAGAGCAAGATGTATCTCACCTTCAATTCTGCACTTCTCTAAGCCATCACGATTATAATGAAGATCGAGCTTCGAGACATGGTCAGCGTTTTTGCTGCATTCGACTCCTTCCAAATCGCAACAACCCCTTGTCGATCCAAGGATCAGTGAGATCTTTCCTGAGCTTCCTTCATAAGAGCTTCAGTCTTGGCGTGAGTGCAGCTTACATTTGTTGACGCTTTGGGATGACTGAAATCCAAGGCTTGAACGACAAAGGGTGCAGGCACGCGGCTCATGTAGAAGTAGGACGCCATTGTTGTTGAAATGAACCCGAGAACTTCCTTTCATATTAGCCAAAAAAACCGCTACCCTTAAGGCAAGCTAAAGCGACCAAGAAATTTCTAAGTCCATGCCTTGCAAGACCTGTCGAACAGTCAAGCCATCAAATGCGACCATATTCTATTGGTCCACTAATTGAACCTTAATCAATTCTAAATCTATTCGATTAAAATTCAATTCAACCGGGACCATAAAAGGTCCTCAATAAACACATCAAAAACCCTAGCCGCCTAAAGCGACGAAAAAATTCCAAGTGGTGCCTTGCAAGACCCGTCAAATGGCCAAGACATCAAATGCAACCAAGAGTTATTTTGTGAAGCACGGGAAGTAATTAGCTCCCACGCACACGTGTGAGGATGTTAATAAAACGATTCTTCGCAAGTTTTATCGATCTTAATAATCGAGAATGTTTTCAAAATAGAGGCACTTTACCAGGGAATTCATTGTCGATGACATTAAAGAATTCCAAATCAGATAGAACTTTGTAAGATCATCAGTCCAATGCAATCTCAATGCATGGCTTTCAAAAATGGAGTTCGAACGGATGGCCAGTCTTTCTGCCGCAATCCTCTCCTTTCCTCTCGCAACAATTTTCGCCGGTACACGATGACAAGCTTTTCGAATGGTCAATGAGACCTTGCTAAAATTGTTAAAGATCAAGGTCACTTATATAGAACAAAGGGTTAGATTTAACATGCTCATGGAGCTTACAAGGTGTGACATCCCGATTTTTCCAATTCTATTTTCAGTACAATTTAGATGGGCATTTCATCTTTGCACATATTGTTCTTTTTCCTTGAGTTGACCACTCATGTGAAAACTAATTTATCGGGTGAAGCCGGTAAGAGATTATAATGCATTAGACTTGAGAATTTGACCAGAAAACGACCTTTCGACCGAGCTAATCTGCAAGGGTCATTACGGCACAGTTAAAAATCGATTAGAAACCGGAGATAGGTTGACTCGATAGAAGCAGGTGATCAAGTGTGGGTGATTCCACCAGATTGCATTGCTTTGTTCTTGTCGGTAAGACTTTGGGTCGGCTTTTACGTCGATTGGGTCCCCTGTGTCCGTAACTGAAACCTTGAGATTTCCACGACAACCGAGAGTCGCCAATGTGTCAAAGATGTACATTGTGGCTTGATTTGATCAACCACATGTCAAATGCACGAAAATTTCTAAAAAGCTACCCGGTAGGTTAGAACGCGCTACTATCGTGCCAGAGTGAAATTAACCGTGAAATTGAAAGTGAATTCAACAATTGGAAGTCTGGTTATGTCACAAACCTTATTAGGAACATTGGATTAATTTATGGATTTTAATTGGGCTCAATTAGAAGAGAATTGATTGGTATTAAAGGAATTGTTGTACAAAATTTCATGCCCCGGCGGAGAAGGAAATTGCACCCATTGGCATGAAGTTGTGAGGGTTCTGAGTTAGTGGAAGATGACATAAGGTGATGTCATGGTGGTTGGCCAAATTGAAGAAGAATTGGACAAGTGGAGGGTGGAGATTGCTTCTTGGAAAGGAGCACCCATCAACATCATCTTCAACCTCTAGCTTGGGAAGAGAGAGGGAGAGGAGGGAAAGGGGGAGTGTGCAGATCCGGCCAGCCAAAGCCAGCCGACGCCGCCCCTTTGCCGGCCGCCGTCCGTCGCAGCCGTTGCCGCCGCGGCCACCGCTCTCCTGCGTGCCGTCTGCCAGCCGTTGCCGTCGCCGTTCGTCATCCCGAGCCCCCGCGCGCCCATCCGCCAGCCGCTGCCGTCGCCGCCAAGGTCGCCGGAGGACCGCCGGAGCCGCCACTCCCTTCCGCTCGAGCCGCCGCCTCCCGCCTCTGCGGTTTTCGCCCAACCGCGCCGATTCCCCTCCGTTCGGCCTTGGACGGTGGGCCGGACTTCCAGCCTAGATCTAGGACTTCAAGGCTCGCTTTGGGTGTCTTCCCGCCTCCTTTGGTGTCGCCCGAAAAGGTTTGTCGTCGGGCTCGCCGTCCTCTTCGCCGGGGACTCGTCGGAAAGCGATTCCGGTGAGTTTAACTCACTAAATCTTGATTAGAGGGTTAATGATGCCCAAAGTGTGCTTAGCCTAAGTTAAGTAAGTTTAGGTGGTTAGATTAGTTTATTTTAATTGTGGATTAGATTAAGGGGTGTGATTAGATTAGAATGTGTTTAATTAAAGATAATTGAGTGGTTATATTATTTTAACCCTTGATGGGACATAAAAGGGTTTATTTTTTATTTAATTAAATACTTCGAAATTCTTGAATTTTTTTAATATATTATATTCCGAAAAAACAAATTAAATTTTTTTTACCTCAATTGCTTAGAATTTCGTGCTGATCGCTGCTGTGCATTTAGAATTTGAATTTGATGAATGGATGTGGCAAATCGACTACTTAACATGATAAATAAGGATTTTACTCATAAAAACCCAAGAGTCGGGTTTTGATGCAAAAATTGGATGTTAAGGATTAATGTTGTGATTGGAGTATATGAATAAAATGTGGAGTGTCCGGAGGTCAGTTTTGATTGTCGTGTGCTGGTTAAACGACTCGGTCGCAGTAGTGGCTAAGCCAACTGGACCTGTATTCCTTTAGAATTGCCGTCGACTTAGTGATGAGACTCGGGTCACAAGAGAGGCTAGGCCAACTGGACTCGATTCTAAACTTAGTGACAAGGCTCAGTCATGATAGAGGCTAGGCCGACGGACCTATGCTCCTTCGGGAATGCCGTCGACGTAGAGACGAAGCCGCGCTCCAAGGGGGGGAGGCGATGCCTGACAATTAATGTCAGTAGATAGCTGAATTTCGAGTAGGCTATACCCTTGTGCGGCGGTGAATAATAATTGGAATGTGTGCTGAGTGCGATCGTGATTTATATGAAAGTGTTAGTGTTCCAATTGTTTTAAATTTTCATGATTGCCTGAGATTTTGTGGTATACATTGTGCTAACCTGCAGAGAGGAATTAAGACGAGGTAAGTCTTCTGTGTGAGGTGGCTAGGCCACCCGGGGTGTATTTCTTTCTAATAGGGGTTTAGGGGATTGAACTTGCTGAGACAATGTCTCACCCCATTGTGGGCCAAAATTTTAGGACCGTAGATGGCAGAACCCCCGGAGCGTTATGGTCTTCCCGTGCATAATACGGCGAAGTTCGGTTGTCCCGATCCCGAGGGCCATTGGATCTATGAGCTGGTTAGGACCACGGTGCCGGGTCCGGGAGGGCTTGGGCTGTTAGGATACCTCATAGATATAGGGCTTGGTTTCGTTTTGGGCCCAATAGTTTCAAGATTGGTCCACTTAGTAGTTTTGATATTCCATCTCGCCGTCATGGAAGCCATCCTAGGAGAAGGAGTAGATGACCCTCCCGATGGTAGGTGGAGGACCCTCGTCTCCGGAGGCTGCTCATTCTGAAGTGGGATAGAAAAGCGAGTCCGACTAGTAGTCTTAGGATCGCTCCTTCTTTTTGGTGAATTGATCCCTTTTTGTAAGCTGACCATGTTGGAATTTATGTAATCTATGGAATGATGTTTATCTATACTAGTACGCTCGTTTATGAATGTGTTGATTTCCTGCTTTCCTATCTCGTGAGTTTTTGTCAGGGGTTTTATCACACGTTCCGTATGCGCATAATAAATTAATTGGGTCGGCGACACCACCTGGGGATGTCGCATTTGTATGATCATAGCGGGTTGTTCACGTGTCTCGGGGTTCGGGGCATGACACAAGGTGTTTCATGTTGTCTAGATAACTAAATCTTCGCACCCGCGCCTCAAATATATCAAATTCAAGCATAGATTATTAACTGCATTGTTAGTTATATACTATGGAAATAAAATTTGCCACTATTTAAGGATATAAAATGTTGGAACCCTTTGACGCTGAGTAGCAGTCAAAGATATGACGGTATTGCATGGCGGCCTATATCAGATATCGTGTCGTGGCATCGTAATGACCAACGGAAAAGAATTGAAGCTCTTTTCAAATCGGTTGGCAAAATCGTTAGAGATCCTCGGGTCTTAATGTGGATAATCCGCAAGTTAGATCCAACTAGGAGGTGAAGTAATTCTAGTCTATAAAAATTGATCTTGTATATTACTTGACGAAAAAAGAGAAAAAATTAAAAGGCAAGATGCTAAGCTTGTGGATCTCATTTAAACAATCTAAGAATTTTGAACTTAATACCTGATCAATGCAACTATAGAGGTCCAAATGAGTAATTCATCATGAATTCTCTAACGTGCAGATTGCAAGAGATGAATTCGTTCAACAATCACAAAACCAAATTCATATCTTGTCTGAACGTATATAAATTGTTCGTCATTGGTCATTACCTTATATCTCGATCGCAATCATTTAGGATACAATAACGTACAACGGGGATCGACCTACGACATGAACCTCAATAAACCTTGCTAACTAAAACGACAAAGAAGCGAACATCGCAACAGAGAAGCCAAGCCTATCGACTAGGCTCCACCCCCACAATGTTGTGGACGACGTGGCGCACTGTCATTGGCTGGACCATCCAGAGCATGGCAGGAGGATCTTCGTCAAACATTTTGACACCCGCCATATTCGAATTTCCGTTGTCTTGCTTATTTAGACCTTCTAATCTTCCATTGAACGGACAGAGAAGAGAGAGAGAGAGAGAGAGAGATGTCCAAAACCAAGTCCAAAGAAGATGAGTTAAAAACCAGCGAGAGAGAGAGAGAGAGGACATTTTTACAACGACCAATAACGACCAATGTAACTTCCGATCTTTCCTCTCAACCGTCAACACTCTGCCTCAGTCCATCTTCTTATGGTATCGTCCTCAGGTGTTTGCTGAAAAGCAGCCGTTGGCACCTCGTCCTCGCAAGGAAGAGGTTCCAGATACGCTCCAAATCGCTGCTCTTCTCCTCCGTGCTTCTACGTACTTCCAGCCGAGAGGAAAAATCGGTTCACGGGGCTCTCGTCAGAATGATGTCAGCGACGCTGGGCCAATTGCTCGCGGCGGTGCTTCTGTCCACATCGGTATTGTTGGCAGCTGCCGAGAAGAGCGGGAATAAGGTGCAGGGAGTGACTTATGACGGGAGGTCACTGATCATTAATGGCAAGAGAGAGTTGCTCTTCTCGGGCTCGATCCATTACCCTCGGAGCACGCCCGATGTAACCGCTCCTCACATTGAACTCGGCTGTTTGTTTGAAGTATATCCCTTGTGGAGTTTAATGGATTTTCTTTTTCTTTCTTGTTCAATCGGGATGCAGATGTGGCCGGACCTTATTAGCAAGGCAAAGCATGGAGGCTTGAATGTGATCCAGACATACGTGTTCTGGAATGCTCACGAGCCTGTTCAAGGCCAGGTGATTTGGACCGGAAGTTACACAAACTTGATTCCATGAAATCATGTCGCCAGTCGAATTTTAACCAACCGTATCCATATTTCTTCTGCAGTTCAATTTCGAGGGAAACTATGATCTGGTGAAATTCATTAAGATGATCGGGGAGCATGACATGTACGTCACCCTTAGAGTCGGCCCATTCATACAGGCCGAATGGAATCACGGGTACAATTCTGCTTCCTCTCTCTCTCTCTCTCTCTCTCTCTCTCTCTCTCCCCTTCTCTCGGAAAAATCTCACCAATATTTCAATCTTAATCAGAGGACTTCCATATTGGTTGAGGGAGGTTAAGAACATCACATTCCGTGCGGACAATGAACCATTCAAGGTAATGCATTGCTCCAAACCTGAATAGACCTTGTTGTGACATCTACTGGTTGACTCATGTGATCTACTCTTTCATTTATCAGTACCACATGGAAAAGTATGTAAGGAAAATCATAGACATGATGAAGGAAGAGAAATTGTTTGCTTCCCAAGGAGGTCCCATTATCTTGGCTCAGGTATATTTCCAACAGCATCATGAACGTCCTGCCTGGAGCATCTATATGAATTTTCCATTCTTTCTTGCTTCCATAATTGTCTGATATTCATGTTTGGTGATGCAGATTGAGAACGAGTACAATCATATTCAACTCGCTTATAAAGAGTTTGGCACCCGGTATGTCCAGTGGGCAGGAAACATGGCTCTTGGCCTTAATATTGGAGTTCCATGGATCATGTGCAAGCAAGAGGATGCTCCCGGTCCTGTGGTATGTAGATGATGTATTCCTTTTGTTATGACAAAAGGTCTTTCAAGAATGAATCAAACCTAGAAATTCCGTCAGTTGGGTAAAATGTATAAGGCCATATTTTCACGGGAACGGGTTGGCTCCTTGTTGTAGAAGAAAACATTATTGTATGCTTCACTTCTATGTTGTTCTTAAAGTGGACGTGTTATCAGATAAATACATGCAACGGGAGGCACTGTGGTGATACTTTCACTGGCCCAAACAGCCCGACCAAGCCAATTCTCTGGACAGAGAACTGGACTGCTCAGTAAGCCCCGATGTTTCCAAGATTTTACTTTAAGCGGTGCTAACGTTCCCACCTTTCTCAACTATGTTGAATGATTGCAGGTATCGAGTATTTGGAGATCCACCATCCCAAAGATCAGTGGAAGATATTGCTTTCTCCGTTGCACGTTTCTTTGCTAAGAACGGGAGTTTAGCCAACTATTACATGGTATGATGTTGTTTAAACTTCCTTACGACATATTATCAGAAGTTTATTGTTTTTCTTTGATAGCATTCTTGCCCCCGGTGATTTACTCATAAACTATATTTGCAGTATCATGGTGGAACGAATTTCGGCAGAACTAGTGCTGTTTTCACAACCACCCGCTACTATGACGAAGCTCCACTTGATGAATATGGTAGGAATACCCAAAAAAAAAAAAAAAAAAAAATCACTATGGTCAAAGACTAAGCTTCTTTCGTAATAACCTTTAATTTTATTTAGGTTTGCAGAGGGAACCCAAATGGGGCCATCTCAGGGACTTGCACAAGGCTTTGAGTTTATGTAGGAAGCCATTGTTGTGGGGTAACCCAAGCGTTCAACGTCTTGGAGCAGACACTGAGGTACTTATGAAACTCGAGTTTTAGAAGATGAAGAAGGAAGAACATGCCTACTAACTTGGACAATTATACTATGCAGGCCCTAACTTTTGAGATCCCAGGGACCAAAGTTTGCGCTGCTTTCTTGACTAATAACCACACCAAAATAGCACAAGTTGCCGAGTTCAGGGGTGAAAGTTTCTATTTGCCTCCTCATTCCATTAGCATCCTCCCTGATTGCAAGACTCTGGTTTTCAATACACAAACGGTGATGTTGTCTCTTTCTTTACATGACTAGTTATCAGTGTATCACTATATTTGAATAAAGCTCTCCAGTTAGTTCATTCTAACCTTCTAGATTGCATTTACAATCCTAAAATGCTTAATGGAAATTTCTGTCACAAAAAACAGATTGTATCACAGCATAATGCAAGGAACTTCCGCAGATCAAAGGTTACAGACAACCTTAAGTGGGAGATGTCCCGAGAAGCCATCCCAGACACTGCCAAAGTACCAGTTGATTCTAAGATACCAGCTGAGCAATACGAGTTGACAAAAGACACCACAGACTACGCCTGGTTTACGACAAGGTATGCTATTCTTAAGCATCTTAGCCTTTTGAAGATCATATTTTAGATGTCTGAGAAAAATACTCTACTTTTATGCTTCTCCAACTCTATTACACTTTCAAAAAATGACACATTCTTGTAATTGTGACCTCAGCATTAAGATAGGCCCAAGTGATCTACCAATGCGTACAGATATCCTTCCAGTTCTAAGGATAGCAAGTCTTGGCCATGCTATGCATGTGTTTGTAAATGGCGAGTACATAGGTAAGTAATCGGAAAGATAGTAGTTAAATTCTTAGTGGCTAGGTTTGCCTTGATCTTGATTGACTCATTGTGAAACACTGTAATGGTTCTTAGGAACGGCCCACGGAAGCCATATTGAGAAGAGCTTTGTCTTTCAGAAAGCTGTAAACTTGAAGCCAGGGACCAATTACATATCTTTGCTGGGCTTGACGATTGGATTACCTGTGAGAACCTAGCATTTTTTCTAGCATCATAGTTTAAAGCATCTGAGAATAGGCATCAATATATCTTCTTTGGTTGACACAGGATAGCGGAGCATACATGGAGCATAGATTTGCTGGGCCTCGTTTGGTGACAATCCTTGGTTTGAACACTGGCACTCTTGATTTAACACTGAATGGCTGGGGGCATCAGGTACTGAAGAAACTTCCAAACCTATCTTACGATGAAAGAATTGTCTTTGGATGAGATAAGGAGGAAAAAGGTATCAAGACATAAATGATCATTGTGGTTAAATTGGAAAATTTGAAGGTTGGCTTGGACGGGGAAAAGGTCCGTGCATACACACAAGCAGGATCGCACCGGGTACAATGGAAAAAGGCAAACGGAGTCGGCCCTGCTCTTACTTGGTACAAGGTATAGAGAATTTATTTCAGAGACATCACCAGGATATCGAACACAGTAGTTTTAATCAATTGAAGTTCTCAAGAACTTGTTCAAAATTATCAATCAATTTGATCAGTCAAGAATAACGTACATAACCGCATCATCTTGAATGCAGGCATACTTCCATGCTCCCGAAGGAGACGGTCCCGTTGCTATCCGACTTCCTAACTTGGGCAAGGGAATGATTTGGGTCAATGGCAAAAGCATTGGCCGCTTCTGGAATTCTTACCTTACTCCTCTTTTGCAACCATCTCAATCAGAGTAAGCATTTGCTGGTGCACCACCTCCTTAGCTAGTTCCCATACAAAGAGATGTACGAGCTTCCTAAATTTGCTTGTTACCAGGTACCATATTCCAAGGTCCTTAATTAAACCAAGTGACAATCTCGTGGTCGTGTTGGATGAAGAAGGAGGCAATCCTCAGTCAATTGAGATCCTCACTGTGGACAGAGATACTATCTGTAGCTTCATTTCTGAGAACCATCCACCCCACGTGAAGTCATGGGCAAGAAAGAACAGCAACATCAGACCCGTTGTGGATAATGCGAAGCCAACGGCTAACTTAAAGTGCTCAAACCACAAGAAGATCATTGCTATCGAGTTTGCAAGCTTTGGTGATCCAGACGGTAGCTGCGGAAGCTTTTCACTTGGAAAATGCACTTCTTCCATTTCCAAGAAGGTGGTTGAACAGGTATAACTCGCTTCCACGATTTTTTGAATGTTAAGAACAACGCTATGGACTTTCTCATCGAAGTTGAAGTTTCCTCACATTAGCTTGGGAAAGCATTGTTTGGTTCTTTAGAATCAAGGTTTGGTAAAACATTAAACCATTTGAATTCTAACTGCCAATAAATTTATTGATCTAACTGGCTTACTCAGTTAGCTGATGATGCCAATAGTAAACAGTAAATCATTCTGTTGGAAGAAATCGATATCATTTGTAAAAGTAGTTAGCCAGAAACACAATCATCAGTAGCATATTTAGCTGAAAGCCTTGGCGTGTTTAAGACTGCAAAATGTGGATCAATGAGGGAAAACATAAGTTTTACGTGGAGACGCATAAATTTTCATAGATCTGACAGGGTGCTTTGGTTTTCTTTAAATAGTATTGCTTGGGAAAAACCAGTTGCCAAGTTCCCATTGACAGAACGCTCTTCGACAAGAACAACAACGGGTGTCCTGACATCATGAAGACGTTAGCCATCCAGGCAAGATGCAGCTAGCCTTCAGAAGCACTTCAGAAGCACGAGAGAAGATCAGCGAGGAAAATGGGTCAAGGTCAGCTTCACAATCGGTTCAAAGCCTCGGCTCTAGTGGCTATCTGAATTGGGCAATGTGTTCATGAAATTGGATGCTGCGCCATTTGCATTTTCCTGTTTTGCTTCCACTCAACTTTAGATGTCCAGGCCAGAAGTTTGAGAACTTCTCACATAGCTGCATAGACCGCATTTGTGTCGCCTTAATTTTGCTTCTCATCAATTTTAATTTTCCATTTCTTCTTCTCCTACCTCTCTCTCTTTTGTTTTCCTTTCATTCTTAAGAATACAGTTTCTCCGTTGCGCTTACACATTGATTATTCGACTTCTCATGGATCCATTGAAAACCAATACGCTTCATGGTGTTTTTGATCCAGCATTTGTGCTTATGCGTCCATGTTGATCTCGGCAAACATATCTCTTTCTTTAATTTTATGATGCCTTAAAACTGTAATGCTTCACATGGAATCGACAACTTAGGCCAATGAAAACAAAAGTACAAGGACATAAAATACATTGCAAATTCCGACTGAATTCCAAGAGTCCTATGCAATTTTATATGGTCATCTGTTTCCTCGCAAACAAGGTGAATAAGCTTTTTTCTCAATTATCCTTTCTCATCGATGGAATCAGTTCGACGTACCCACTTTTATAGTGAATTACAGGATACCCTGAGTTCTTGCCGTCCATACATATCGGTGGTTAAAGGTGGCAATTTAGGTTGTAAATTGACCATTTAATTCATTTTCAATGGATCAGGTAATATATGAGTTTATCAGAATTTTAATTTCAGGTCTGAATGGGTAAAGAAAATAAAGCCCATCTGAATTTGGGTTAGAGTCGGTACGAGCTAGATCAATTTTGTAACCCATTTCTGTAAAAAGAGTGAAAATAAAAATTGAAAGTCTGAAAAGAAAGGAAGAGGCCTTAGTGACGATTTTGAACCGAAAACAAAGGAAGAAGAAAAAATCATGGCGGACTTAATTTTGAGAGGTACTGATGCAGATTTTCTGATATCCCTTGTCATCGTTAATGCCCTGATTTCCTAATATACCTTAAGAAATTGGTTTAAAAAACCTTTTAAGGTTCTTTCTTAAAAATATTTTAAATTGTGTACTTGACATATATGAAGAAGACAACATAGTGGCAAACTAATTTTTATTTGAAGAAGAGACTATCGTGTGGAAAACATATATCTTTCTTACAATGTTAAGATATATTTTCCAGATATAATTTTCTATTTCAAAAGTATGAAACAAATGCCAATTTCATCTACCAAAAAAAATTATAATTGAGTCTTACTAAACTTAAGACAAACACATAAGGCGTTGAGGCTATTGGTAAGGTTTTTAATGAGTTAGGTTGAATACAGGTCATGACAAATAAAAAAGGTCAGTACCAATCAGACAAATGGACATGTTTCCAACCTAAACCCGTTCATGTATGTATTCTCGCCCATTAGAATCACTTTCAGATAAGCCAGCTGCTGAAAGCTAACAAAGGAGTCTCAAAGACTTGCGGGGGGCACAACTATAAGGAGCAAGCACTGGAATCGGAGCGAGCAAGCGGATTTGGAAGAGCAATTTCTTCGGAGGTGCTTGCGCTTCAAATTTCTGATTTCACAGGACAAAACTCTCCACTTCGGTGGAGGATGTCGATGGCGACTCCGCAAAATCAACAAAGAAAGCTTGAAGAAGAGGAGTTAAAGAGACAGGGAGAAAGGTAGGGAGAGGGGGGCTAAAGGAGGGTTGGGTGGCGGATTGATGGGAAGTGACAAAACCCTAACGCCGAGGAGGAGAAAGAGGGAGCTAAAAAAAAAAAAAAAAGCAGTTTTCGGATGTATGTTTTCAGATTCATAGGCTAAGACTCTGAGTGGGTATATAGGTTGAAATTTTTTTTTTGATGTCCCGAGTGTGTTTCATCAGGAACTGATCCAATTGGCGAAATACCTTACACCAAAGGTTAACCTTTGGTTTTTATTAGATCGAGTTTAGTGGCAATTTGGACAGAAAAGTAAATTTTGTAACGAGGATCAAGAACAATTAAATTTAAAGGAAAGATAAAGGCAAGTACTTGTAATTAATAAATGGAAAGTGAGGAAACATACAAAAGCTTGTGTTAATGACTTTATTGTAAAGTTGTTGATTGTTGTGATGAAATGTTTATTGACTCAGTTTGTCACTTGTGGATAATAACCAAAAGTTCATCATTTTTTATGTCAATGGAGTGCATATGAGTCTAATGTATTTGAATGCTTGTTATTTTGTAAGTTCTATGTAAGGCTCCATAATCTAAAGACTAAGATATAATGAGATCGCATGCACCCGATAATGTCTCCTTCTATCCTAACCATTTTATGGAAGAAGATGCAACTAAAAAGTCGTCACTTTTTGAACATCAATCTCTTTCTCTCTCATAATTGAAACCGTCTGGAGTCCCACATGGAAAGGACAGTGAAAGACGTAGGTATGGGTCCATGGGACAGTTCCATGGGACAGTTCCATGGTCTTGTCCCACACCTAATTGGCACATGCATACCATAATACCCAAAGCCCTATACGTGAAACATTAAAAGCATTACTTTCGGCTTCTATGGAGACTTATAGGAATGGTAACGCTAGAGACATTTGAAAAATAAGAGCAAATATCAACCTAATATATTTGAAACTATCAATTAAAGGTGAAGATATCACGTAATCTTAGTCAGAGATAGGTATAGTACTACCTACCTCGATTCATTATGAACCAAATGCCTTAGAATCTTTCACTCTTGGACACAGGCCCATGAAGCTAAATTGTATTACGAAGGTTCTGAAAAGTGTTAAAGCACGCCAACGCAGTTTGCATTCAAGCAGTTTGTTTCTAGCAGACAAGACCCCGTGATCCTCATACAATGATCCTGGAATCCAACAATCTGGTGAGTTCATCCTTGCTGAGTTAATTCAAGAATCACCTGGTAAATTAATCACTCGCGGAATGTGAATATTGCAAAAGGTTTTATTGAGGATACCGCTTCTCTAGATATACATGGCGAAAGGTTTTAATCTCTCTTTGCGTACCTTCATCTCATCCCGAGCCCACAGATCAGCTGACCAGAAGAAAACCTACAAAACCTTTTCAGTTTTTCTCCGTTGCCTACATGTGAATTTCGCTTGGATATCCTCGTTTAGAGGACTGGTGAAATGGAAACGAGGAGATATGGATACATGGATAAGTTTTTTGATGAGTCCTTTTTGCAAAGGAAAAGGAAGGACCTGTCAAGAGGAATTAACATAAAAAACACTGAGGCAAGTTGAGGCGAGAAATGGACACTCGAAAAGAGTGAAAAGGTAGGTGAAAATTCAGGCTCATTATTACAAAACAGATGAGCAATATAGGTGAAAATTCAGGCTCACTATTACACAACAGATGAGCAATATCTCTCTCTCTCTCTCTCTCTCTCTCTCTCTCTCTCTCTCTCACTCTCTCTCTCTCTCTGCGTCCCCTTGAAAACAACCCCTCCCCATCATCCTTAACTCTTACCATCCACTTGACCCACACAACGTCTGTTAAAACTTCCTCGTTCCTCAAATTCAACATGTCGTTCTTAGTCCGATTTGCGCGTGACAGAAGATCTAAAGATATCTGACTCGCTTGTCTATGTGGTTTCTATGCTGTTCATATACTTCTGATCTCTTGTCACCTATTGATTCAGGATTTGGATATTCAAATGATACATGTGAATGGTTTATGTTATGGAGAGATGCTTGCAAGATAACAAACTTTTATTCCGATTGAACAATTGTAACACTAACAACGAGGTATGATCTAATTTCACATTATATGAGGCCCTGCTTTTTTACCTTACTTATATTATATAAAGCCTTAGTTTTTTATACGGAAAATTGTCCAAAAAGTCTTAAATTTATTGTACGGATGCCAATTTAATCTAAAACATTTTTATTGTATCAGTTTAGTCATAAACCATTAATAATTTACCAATTAAATCATAAACCTTTTAGTTGTGCCAATTTTTTTTTGGTCGGTAGTTGTTGTGCCAATTTAGTTCTCAAGATTTTGATGATTTGACAGTTTTTTTGGGTCAAAAATGATTCGACAATTCAGTCCTAAATTTTTTGACATTTTGTCAATGTAATCATTTTGGCCAAAGGTTTAGGACTAAAATGGCAAATCGTTAAAAGATTTAGAACTACATTAATATAATTGAAAAGTTTAAGATTGAATCGGCTATCGTACAATTGATTTATACTTTTAAATTTTTACCTTACTTTTAAAGATGGTTTTCCTTTTAAAATTGTTTGTGCACATATACAAATTTGTTTGCGGTTGTGCCTTTTTTTTTTTTTTTTTTTTTTTTTTTTTTGGGGGGGGGGGGTTGTTGGGGGGTGGGGTGGGTCTTCGGGTCTAAACTTGAACCAAAAGGAGTTGGGGAAAAGGAAAAACCAGAAAAGTGGAAGGTGAGCTACAATCACAACCATATATTTTTACTACCTGTCATCAACCCCTCGTTTCCATCTTCTAGAAACTCTCTCTCTCTCTCTCTCTCTCTCTCTCTCTCTCTCTCTCTCTCTCTCTCTCTCTCATATGCATGGTGAGAATGAAGATCCAAAGTAGATCCAAAGCACATATATGCACGAAAGTGCAGTCAAACGACATGTTTTCTTCCCAAAAGCCACCTCAACCAACGAACTAAAATACCCTATTCATGTTCTAAAATATCATTTTCCTTGTGAACCGCTCCATTAATCATATTATATAGTCTTGCATGGTCACTAAACAAATGTTCACATGTCTTTTAGTACAAGACAAGGAATGATTTGATCGATTGAGCAAATGAAGCTGTCATCAGCTTATAGGGTCGATATGCAATCTAGGGGAAAAGTTTTGGTGAAATTTGTATGTGCAAAAAGTTTTAGATTTAAAGGTGGGAGAAGAAAATCATGTTTCGTCCATCACTTGGTTGATGATGTTGGGAAACACATACCTGGGAACTAAAATGAAATGTGCAAGAGCAACAAACGTAATTACATGAGTCATCGTATTCAAAAATAATATCGCAGATTTTAAAATTGATATAAAAAATTGATCTATAAAGCATATGATCGACTACTATTTAACATTTGAATAAGGATCACTCGTTATGACATCACAATACAATTACCCAAATAACTTAGTAGATCGATTTTGCACATCAATTGTACTCATCCTTCAATGGTCTTTTGAGGAATGTACCGCCAACAATTTAGCTGATTAAGGTTTGGCAAATAGCTGATGAGGAGGAGACCCCATAAATCCCACGTTTCTTCCCTGTTTGTTTAATGAACATGGTGGACTGGGGCTAAGTTGGCCTCATAAAGGGACAATACATGGTATAACTTTGAAGAAACCCACCAAGAGTGTTAGTTCCACCAACACGATATAATTATTCGAGTTGGGTCATGGAGTCTGGTACACTTTGTCCAGTGAGTTAGGGGGAGATCTTGAGAGCTAACTGAATTATTTATGAAGTTGTTCAAAATTTAGGCAAGTGAGGAGGGAGAGAGAGAGAGATCTCGCAATTATTACACCCCGGGTCCCTCACTTTAAACCCCTTTGCTTTACACCTACCTGAAAGGTTACCCTCCAGTTATTACTTTTTAATAGTCTCTTTCTCAGCTCATTCAATGTGATTGTGTGATCCCATTATCGTCACGGAGAGAGAAAGAGAGAAAGTCACCGGCCACTCCTTCTACCTGTCTCACCAACTCTCATCTAGAAGCTCTCTCTCTCTCTCAAGAGAGTCGAGATTATAAAATATCAAGTTGATCCCTCACAATGGGGCCAGCTTCTCTCTCTTTGGTACAATGTGAAAATACCAAAAAGGTATATTAGGGGAAAAAGAAAGAAACCTGTTGCTATCTCTATTTTATTTTCTCTCTCCACCATTCTGGGTCTCTACTACTAATAGAACAACAGTTCAAACAGCTCAACTAGCTACAGACTTTCTCTAGTCCAACTTAGGGAAATTCTTGTTCACACTCTCTCTTCAAAATCATCATCATAACCATCATCATCATCAACGACAACAACATCAACCACATGGGAAGGTCTCCTTGCTGTGAGAAGGCTCACACAAACAAGGGCGCATGGACCAAGGAGGAGGACGACAAGCTCATTGCCTACATAAGAGCGCACGGCGAGGGTTGCTGGCGGTCGCTCCCGAAGGCCGCGGGCCTCCTCCGCTGTGGCAAGAGCTGCCGCCTCCGGTGGATCAATTACCTGCGGCCGGACCTCAAGCGGGGCAACTTCACCGAAGAAGAGGATGAGATCATCATCAAACTGCACAGCCTTCTTGGTAACAAGTAAGCTCCACTGCAGTTTTCAATTATTTTCTACATCCCCCCATAGCTTATACCTAACTTAAATATGGGATGCGCACGTAGAGATTAGACAGCCTCTGTTTTTTTCTCTTTGAATCGAACCAAACCCTCCTCCTAAGATTATGCACCTGCTTCATCGTCTCCTTGTGAATCAACTTCATCTAGCTTATTTGTACTTATTGTCCACCTGGGTTGTTGTACAGATGGTCGCTCATTGCTGGGCGTTTGCCGGGGAGAACGGACAACGAGATCAAGAACTACTGGAACACGCACATAAGGAGGAAGCTTTTGAACCGAGGCATCGATCCGGCCACTCACAGGCTGATCAATGAGCCCGCACAAGATCACCATGACGAGCCCACCATTTCTTTTGCTGCTAATTCTAAGGAGATCAAAGAGATGAAGAACAACGCAGAGCTCAATTTCATGTGCAACTTAGAAGAGTCGGCAGACGTGGCATCGTCGGCTCGAGAAAGGTGTCCTGACTTGAATCTTGAGCTCGGAATCAGCCCTCCTTCTCATCAACTGCATCAGCCTGAGCCAATCTTGAGATTCACTGGTAGGAAAAGTGATTTGTGTCTGAAGTGTAATTTGGGGTTGAAAAATAGCCAAAATTGCAGTTGCAGTGTTGGAGTGATCGAGAGTGAAACTAGTGTTGGCTATGACTTCTTGGGCTTGAAGGCAAGTGTTTTGGATTATAGGAGCTGAATTTTGGTGAAGAAGATGGATAATTGTGCAGCGAAGAGATGAGGAAGAGATTGTTATTAGTTGAAATCTCTTTGTTAATTTTGTTGTCTCTCTCTCTTTTACCCTTTTCTTTAAATTCTTATTTGGGGTCCTGGTTAATAGCGACTTCATAGGTTAAATAGAAATATTACCAGTTAAAGAGATGAATGAAGGAAATAACATCTTCAGTATAATAGACTGCTCTTGACTTTACTTCCGTGATATCATGTCGAACTTTTCCCATATGAAAAAATCAAGACCTTTTCAAAATATGATTTAAGACTTCTTCAAAGGCCAAAAAAGAGACACAAAATTAATATGGTGGTTGTTGCTAGCTACCAACGTCTACCAGATATCTGCAGAGACCAGCGTGATTTTTTTTTCTTTTAATGAAAAAGATAAATTTCCCAAAAAAAAAAAAAAAAACAAACACGACAATGATATGTCTCAAAAGACATATTGAACAACAAGTACTTGTTCGACCCAAAAAAAAAAAAAAAAAATCGAGTACTTGTGCCCCTGAATCCGTTGCCCAGTTCACCCAACAAGACCTAAATCTAAAAGATTTACCACCGACTTTGGAGACCATCATCCTTTTTCATAAGTATAAACAAAGGGACAAAAAGGGTTTTAGTTTTAGATAAGGATTCCATAGAACAGTGGATAATCATTATTACTTGGTAATTTTCATCCGATTTAAGGTCAAATCCTTCTTGACTGAACGCCACCACAATCCCAAAACCCAAACCACCACCCCCCGCCCCGCCCTGGCGTTAAGAGAGGGATTCACCATGCGACAAAAACCTTACAAGCATTGTCTTTTCTGGGCTCCATAAAAAAACGAAAATCCTTTTCATTTTCCATTTGAAGGAATTGGATAAGATGTGAGAGGAGGAGATGATAGAGTGGATGGAGTGGTTGGTAACCCATCTCCTGCACAATTGCAATAAAAGCACAAACGAAAAAGTAATATTAAAAGCGTGAAGGAACTAACAGCTATCCCTAGCACCATAATTCGACCAACCTAATATTTACCAGTCCATCCCATGAGCCAACCCCAACAAACCCTAGCTTGATTGGTTTTCCCTTCACTTTTTTTTTTTTTTTTTTTTTTTTTTGGGCCCCTTACTCCAATCTTGAGTTTGTAAATTGTAGCTTCTAAAGAATTTTAATTGAGATGAGTACACAATCATGTCTTAACATTTTGGCTATTGGTCAATTGAATCCTTACAATATTAAAAAAGGCACAATCAAATTCTAGGCTCACTATTAGTAGGTTTGCGATACCCGAAATCTTATACGGCTCTCAGTTCGCGTCCACACATTAATAGAAAAGTGGTATCTTGATGGAAATATAAGATTTCCATGTGAGTAGGCATGGCAAAACAAGTATAAAAAGTTGCCCCTTTTATTACTTAGTTACCAAAAAAATTTCATCTTTTCCACTTGCCTTCCCTTTCCGAATTTTTTCACTTCTTTGAACTCACAATCTCCCAAATAATGGGTAGTACAGTACTACTCGAACTACAAAGACTACATATCATTCTTTTTGTGCAAAACTCGTACAGAGCAAAATGTAAATGTGTTGGTAGATTGAACACATGTTTCCTTTTGTAAATGTGTTTATAGGTGAATAAATGTGCTCAACAAGATTATTATGAGCATGATATATATATCTCTACAATATTATTGTAATTTTTTTTGTAATGTCAAGTGATAATGCATTCTCTAAGCTAGACAGGGCAAACAGGATGGGGACATAGGGCCCAATGCCTATTGTAATGGTGAGGATTAGGTTCCCCTCCTAACCTCGTGCGGGACATAGGATGGAGATGAGGACACTGATAATGTCACATGACGGGGCAAGGGGCTGGGAAAGGCAATCCCGGCCTCGCCCTACCCTATTCCCATCCTTATGCATAAGACAGCGAGTTTGGGACTTGATTACATGTTCATCAAATAGACCAAAATGAATGTTAAACATCTAGTTGACCACTCTTCCAAAACGTCAAGGATTGATTTTGCACTTATTCGTGACTTCTAATGTAGAAATTTTGTGAGTTTTTTGACATCATGTAATCTTCCAATTATCATTTTCTTCGAAAGAAAAGTTACATGCTTGGATCATGCTATGCATCAAAAAGATCATTTTCATTTTTTTAGGGTAGATCTCTTTTCTATTACATGTAGAGAACCCCTTTAACCAAACATTAGGATGGTCACGTCCTTTAATAACACTCAAATTGAAGTCCATAGGTTAGTCACCAAGTCAAAAGTTGGTAAAGTGGGAAGGTTACTAGACCTCCATATCAATGTGAGGAGCATCCTACGTAGTTAAATTAGGTCAGATCTCTTCCGCCTATCCTGAAAGCTCCATTTGTAGTAAAAACACCGCTAATAAAACAAATCATTTGCACTAGAGATTCCCTAATTATGGAAAGAGTATATGTCATGGTGGCGTTTAAAAAAAAAAATAGATACGATTGCTAAAAATAGGCGCTCATCACTAAATTTAGTTTTCTAATGGAAAGTTTAGTTTACATCATTAGACTGCGGAATTTGAGCAGGTGTACAACAATTTGAAAAAGCTTTTATCTGTGGATGCGCGGGTCAACATTTACCACATGGAAAAGTTATATGGTCATTGTTTATTTAATCCCCTTTCAAGGTTATCAAACTAACAAAAAGTCATATAAACTTTACATTTTGAAACAATATATATATATATATATGAAAGAATATAGGCAAGCTTGACTTGAATAAGCTCACCACTTTGGGACTTACAATTCAAGAATCATTTAAATTTATGACCTAATAAATTAATTTGAAACGAATTCAAAATTCATATAAAATATCTAAGCATGTTGATGAAATTTTACCAATGATGCTCAGTCTTTGCCTTATGAACCTTAAGTGAATGGCTTAAACACCTTGTAAATGTGAATTTTGTAACATACAAAGGCCCTCAAAATTTAGGTACCAAATCTAGGTCAAGGGGCCTAAGCCCATTTTAATGGGAAACTACCCTAAATTAATTGTGATTAATGCCACTAAAGTCCGACTATATTGACTCATCTAATTGCTAGGCATTCTCACTTGTACTTCTAGATTGATACCTTGAAACACCACCTTACAAAAAGTTGATGTGATTGTCCCCATGAGGATGTATTACCAACCTCTTATTAAAGGGAAAATTTAGGGTACAGAAAGCAAATGACAAGGGAGAGGCACCTATCTATGTTGTTAAAAACAACCTCCGGCTAAAAGAAGAAACACAAGAATCCTCCCCAACATTATAAAAGCGATCAAAGGAAGAGATAACAAAAGAGCAAAAGGACAAATGGTTGGTGGCTATACTTTCATTTTTCCTTTTCTTGACAATATCCAAATATAATAAAAAGACCCTTTGCTACGTGGAAAAAGGGAGTCGCTTTTCAACATTTCCACCCTTCTCTGTCCTATTTTTTAATGTGGGGTTAGGTAGAGACATTTTTGGAAGCTTATCTAGGGTTAACCTTCCCCAATCTCTCTCTTCTTTACAAATTTTGGTCGGGATTAGGTTTGGTTTTATCGTAGATTATTGCTTGTCTCACTATCAATAGAGTAATTATCGCATGACATCAAGATAACTGGGAGATTGATTCCCACCATGTGACTGTGACGTGCGGGTCCCATCTACTTCACTCTTTTGGATCCTCTCTTCCTAATAAAATCACCTTTGTCTTGATCCATAAGCTATATGATGTCCTACTATAAATTTGTACCCTACATTAGCTACTGTTCTTTAGTTATGCCATAATGATCGATCAGTTTCATATATACAAGTTAACTGGGTTCTACTACAATCAAGGAGATAATATTTAAACAATGAAACTCATTAAGCAAAATTCATATTATTCAAGAACCGGTTCTTTGGAATGATTGTGCATAAAGGGTGCATATTGTGATTCTTACCACAAACCGATGGACAATGTATGAAAGAAAGAAAATATATATTGTTTAAATGGAAATTTTTCCTAACAATTAATTATATCAATGAAGTTGAATTATCGCAATATATATAAAGATAAAATACAATATATGGGTCTAACGATAGTTGAAATTTATCTACAATATTAAGATGAAGGCTTTGTGAGATGTGCATTTATTAAAATAAACCACTCTTATTGAAAGATCACATGTAAGTACGGAAGTCAATTATGCAATCTTATGTGTGCATGAGAGTATGCCTCATGATATAGTTTGTCAAAATTGAGAGGCCAGCGAATTTATGGAATATGTAATAAGTTTAGGCTAATTCCAGATTGAGAAATTCGTTCCTCTTAAAAAGCTAGCACTCAAAGTTGAAATCGTTTGCTCTAAGAAGTACATGATAATATCACATGAATTCAATTTGATAAGTCTAATAATATCGATTTAGAGATAAGATGATGAGCGTGACCGGCGCGTCAGTGGCAAATAAATAATGATAATTAAAAAGGATTGAAAGTACAAGTTAAGCCCATCTAATTTATGTCAATGTAACACAAACAAAAACATGGTACTTTGGCATCAAAACGCTGCCCCGATGATTATTATTGTCGTCATCGTTTGTTGTTTTCGGTGGAAATAGCCAGTAACCTGCTAAAACGTTGCAATCTGACTTGAAAGAGAGAGAAAAGAGTGGAAAGGCGAGGAGAGTGGACCCCACCGTTGATAGTTACCTCTGGCTCCGATTCCCTCTCTTTTTGTGTGGACCCCATGTCCGACGTGGCCCTCGTGGCCGCATTGCGGCGGCGGGCCCCGTATCGATCGGTCCCGGGGGATTTTTTCATGGCGCCGTGTTGTTTTGTACCGCAAGACACTTAAACCCATTGGTTCATGCAAGGGAAAAAATGTAGCCATTGAATATACATACATGTGGGTGTCTCTATATATAATTATATATTATAATATATAAGCATCAGTCACTTCTGTCAGTCATACCTACCACATAAATCTTCGCATTGATTTCTCTTTGGGCCACACGAATCGTTCAATTGAAAATAATGGAAGGAAATTTAAAGAAAAAGAAACAAAAGAGATTGAAATTTTCAACGTTCATTTTAATTTATTTAATGCTTATAAATCTGAAGAGACATGTTTAAATATTGAATTGTGACTTTTGGCAATCAGCAATTAATTAATTTAATTCAACAAAGTCACACTTTTTAGGTTATGACATAGGGACACGAAAATAAATGGACATGTTTGTTCATATTTTCCCCGATCAGAATTGCTGCTTTTGTCTTGTTGAATTTAACATCTAGAAAAAATTTCTTCTCACAATTAAAATATTGATTCCCTTTCGCTTCATCTTTTTCTTTGGAAAATCATTATAAGAAGTTGAAAATTTACTGTCGTTGACTTACTGTGATTGCAAAATTTACAAAAGAGGAACTTAAAACTTCAAGGACAGTGTTTATTCATAAACAAAACCATAGATTTCCTTCCATGTTTTTCTTTTTATTCCCAATTCTCTAACAAAATGTGGATGAATTCCTATTTCAATGCAACAGTCATAGAGGTAACACTGATGGATGTAAGAGGTTTGACCAATGGGCTTTCCAAAGTTTCATGAGACACATTGAAACTTATTGGAGAAAAAATAATTACTTCTTTCTGAATATATAAAAATATTTACTCAAATTTCGAAACAGTTCGCGCGTAATTTATAAAATTCAAATGTGTGAATTCCAGCTCTCATATGAAAATCTTCTACTTCTCAACTAATTTTTCTGATTTTGAATCAAGTTTTCAAATCCATATTATGGACATATCATTATGATATTTCTCATCGTTAACATCAAAAGTTTAGAAATCAATATAATTCCTATCACAATGGGAAAAAAGTCAATATCTATTAAAGAGTTACGTGTTGAAGAAGTCATTATCTTAATTAAAACAAATCAACATTTTTCTAGCCAAGAAAAGAATCAAGAATGATTGGTTTTATAATGTTGGTAATCCTTCTAGAAACCAACGATTTTGGATTCCAATAATGTAGACATCCGTGAACTGTAATCGAGCATAAGTGCGGCCGATGTCAGTCATGAGTAGTTGTCAGGGAAAAGCGACATTTCTTCCTTATCTTCCCTACTCGACAGGCAATGCACAAACTGCGCTCGGTGCGCAAGATAGCAAAAGAGCGGATGGTAGGAAAAAGCTAAAGAGAGTTTGGTGAGATTTGTTGGCTCAATAATGCAGAGGGAGGGAGGATAAGCCTGACAAAAGAAAATGACAAAAATGGGAGGATGGGGAATCAGAGATGAGGTCCAAACGGATTTGTCATTTTGCGGGCGATTTTTATAAACATTGGTCTTTCTAGATTAACAGAATGAGAATTTGTAAGGTTATCTTTGGAAGCATTCGAAAATTTATATATTTAGGCATATGATCACTCAACGGTCCATATTAGAGAAACTTCTCCAAAATTAGGTACATATAAAAAAATTATAAAGTAATAAACTTTGTTAAAAGTGATCATTTAAAGAAATTTTGGAACTTCAAGAGTACGACTCTTCTCATGTTATAACAAATTGATATTTGGAAAATTGAACCACTGCCGATGTAAAATATATGTTACAATAGCAATCATGAAATGGAAGTTTTCGTGCATTAGTGGAATTAATTCACTTACATAAAAAGAAAAAAAACTGGATTTGTGTTGGCACCTGAATCTTTGTGTATGATGATTTTTTTACACACTCAGTGCACCAAATTATAATCATTTCGGTTCAAGTGACTTGTAGGCATTTGTTAACTACACTCGAAAGAAGGAAAAGGAAAGAAATTAAGGATAAGATATCTGTGTGGCCATAAATAACATGCATGCATGATCAAGAGAGTTAGGCGTGGGGGGGGGGGGGGGGGTGTTGTTGTTTGGGATGGTGATGGATCCGAAGTAGTCATTGTGTCTCGACAACTACATGATGTCCTTTTCCATAAAACTTTGGTAGAACTCATTTACTAAGGCCTTCCCTACATTATCCTCCACTCATCTCATCCTCTTACTATATTCAAGAATCTCCCCACCTTCCCAACATCATTTAATGTCCTCGTCATATTTTTCTGAAATCCAAATATCGTTTCCACATACGTGTATATACATACAAACGTGTACATGTATATTGATACATTCATATGTCAAGAAATAGATAGTCATTATCGGATTGTATACTTGGTCCCAAGGGATATTATTCGAAAAATGGGCCATATGATGGTCTAAGTATTGGCCATACTTTGTGACCGAATATTTAAAAACTGTCCACCAGATGCATCATCCATAATTCTATACAATAATCTAATTTTCTCACGAAACAAGATTTATAGTTAGGATACTATCAACCCCAATGTCTTTTCATTTCTTCTTGCCTTTTTTTAAGCATCGGGCAGCATACGTACTGGATAGTGTGATAGAAACAGAACTTGTGCCTAGATGCCCCGAGACAATATCTAACCGCAATACTAAGAAAATATCATGGGGAAAAGGGCGAGGGTTGCTCACGGTCGCTCCAGAAGGCTGATGGTGTCCTCTCTATTAGCAATAATGTAATTGATAATGTGGAAATTGATAATAAAAGAATTGTAATTCTTCATGCTTTATTCACCACAAGAGCAATTAAGGCATACTTTTGTCCATAACAATGTTCTTGAGAAAGCAATAAACTCAAGCTTTTGATTGTTGTAGAAATAGTCCAAACTTGATTCTGATTCATAAAATTTAACTCTTCTTCCATAGCATTAAACTATTTAGTTAAATCATCACATTACATGACTTGTAAAAATGAACCTAGATCATTGCTAATTCCTAACTCAATTTCTGACTCATAGATAAACCACAAAGTCATTAGAAATAACTAAGCTCCTTTCTCTTTGAGATATTCTTAATGCTATTTCTTGTCGTTCAACTACAATAGGTTAAACATTGATATCTTTATTATAGGATGTTTGATCATTTATTTATTATTCTTGATTATTGTTGTGTTAAATTATTATATCAAGAACAACAATTTTAAAAGTTTAGGGTATGGAAACTTCCACCATCGCATTCTTTTTCACTCCGACCGATGTCATCTTTTTCAATGAACTTAACGTTCTCATATTCAACAATTCTTATACTATGATTAGAACAATAAAATTTATACCCTTTAGATTTCTCAACGTAATCAATGAAGTAATCACTGGTCATTCAAAAGTCTTATTTCTTTTTATGTAGATTGTAAATTATTTCTTCTACTAGACAACCCTAAACATACAAGTGTGGTGTAGTAAACTAGGTTTCTTTCCCGCCCACAGTTTCAAGTGAGTCTTTGAAACTACCTTACTAGGGATTTTTTTAATAAATGTATAAAAGTCTTTAATTCATACATCTACAAAGATAAAGATAAAGAACAATTTATCATATTTCTAACCATTTTAATTAAAGTACGATTGCGCATTTTTGTTACACCACTTTATTATGGTGTACCTAGCATCATGTATTGAGCATAGGTACCATATCTTTCAAATAATTTAGCAAATCGACATGGGCATTGCCCTGATTCATTATACTTTCCATAATATTGACAACATCTTTTTGACCTTATTATCTTATTGCCTCTCAATCTCTTTATAATATACCTTAAGTGTATTAATTGATTGAGATTTATTATAACCATAACGTGGAGAATCATCGAAAAATTTGATAAAATAACAATCTCTATAAAAAGATAAAACATTAAAAGGACCACAAATATCAATGTGTATAATTTCAAAAAGCTTTGTACTTCTTGTGGCACATTTATTAGTGTGTTTTATTTGTTTTCCTTTAATCTAATCAATACACAATCTATGATTAGTAAAAGCCAAATTCGAAAGAATTTTATTTTTTACTAATCTTTGCATTCTTTCTTTGAATATGTGATCCAAACGTTTATACCACAAGTAAGTAGAATTCTCATTAACTAAATTATGTTTAGTGCCAACATTATGATACAAGATTATAAAGTCTCAACAAAAGCATTATCAAGTTTAAACTTGTAGAGACCGTCACATAAAATTTCAATCCTAACAAGATTATTGTCGCGACCTACCCCTCGAGGGGAGGGGATAGGTTTAGGGGTATTGCCTAAAGGATAGACCTAAGGCCCATGATTAGGCGCGGGCTCTCCCAATCCCATACATCGCGTGACGTTGGGGTATTTTTAAGAATTTTGCAAAAAGGAGTCTCCACTAGCCTATTAGGGTCGATTAAAAACCAAGTGAGGCATGAGAGTGTACCTCACTTCCTACACAATCAGAGAATCTAGAGTCGGGGACTTGATTACACTAATTAATCAATTAGTGCCATTTCGGTACCTAATCTTGTTCATTTTAAAAAGAAAAGATTTTTGTCAGGCAGTTTGGATTGATTTTACACCTATCTACTAATATGTGAAGTGATCATGCGGGTACAGAATCATTAAAGTAACAATTTGCAATCAAAATCCTAATTGCAGTAAACTTTAGTACATGCAATTCAACATAATAAAACATGCAAATTAAACATGTGATATAATTAATATACGAGCAAATAAAGGCCTAATTACACTAAGAAGGCAAGACATGGCAATTCCTAACCAAACCCTACATTTTTTAATTTTCAACTTTTTTTTATTTTTATTTTAAAAAAATTAAAAATAATATTTTTATTATTTATTTTTGGGCGAATCGAGTCGGATCGGTCGACCCGACTCCGGTCGGGTCCGACCCGGTCGGACCCGATCTAGTTTTGGCCGGGATGGGGGCGGGTCGGGTCGGGTCAGACCTGCCTGGGTTAGGCCCGCTTGAGGGCAGGCCAGTCAGCCCGCCCGTAAGGGCCAAGATTGGGCCTAATCAAGGGGGGCCTAACCCTCTTATAAGTGGGCTCCCTTTGCAGGCCCACGCGAAAAAGAAAGGCCGAATGGGCCAAATCAACTCGGCCTACCCTTTGGTCTACGACTGCTCGATCGTGACCAGAGGAGGCCACGATGGCGTGCAGCTCTAGGGGGTTCTCTGAGGAGGGCGGTGATGGCCGACGCCGGTTAGGGGCTCCTTAGGGTGGCAAAGAGGTCAGTCAAGGGCTCCACCAAACCATGACCCCTGTTCGGCAACTATCCGGCCGCAACAAAGAAAAGGGCGAAGGCGAAGGGCATGGGTGGTCTCCAGCTAGGGCACAACAACCCTGTTTCGACTAGGTGAGGACACAAGTTGGCTTCCAGGCGGACGGCGGCGCCACTCTGGTGACAAATCATCCCGACTGGGCTCTACACGGAGGAGTTGAGGAGGCGAAGGTCACTCAGGCATTTCATCGAACGAGTGGCAAGCGCTACGGATCCTAAAGGTTTTTGGCTCGGCAAAGGCTCGAGTGTAGGTCTAGAGAGTTGCGGAGGCATGCTAGGGCGACAGGAAAAGCAGCGAGGGGATGGGTGGTGGCCGGAGCTCGCCCAAACCGATCGAGGTGAGCTCCGGCCGACTTGATTCGGAGGGACGCGCACAAGGTGTTTAGTGAAATACCAACTTGGGCTTCGGAGGAAAAGGTGGCGGTGGTCGAGCGACGCGTCTGCGGCAGTAGCGGTGGCCTTGGGCTCCCGAGGAAACGGCGGCGGTGGCGGTGGTCGGGCGATGCGTCGGCGGCGATAGCGGTGGCCCAGAGACTCCCCACTCCTTGGCTTCTTCTCCACCTTCTGCCCTCTCCTCCGTTCTCCTGCCTTCCCCCTCTCTGACCTCCGCTCTACTCTTCCTGTGCTGTCTTTTCTCATTTCCGCCCGTTTGTGCGCGCGAAGGATCAAGGAGGAAGAAGACATATGGGATGGGCCGCGCGAGGGAGGAAAGGATGCTAGGCTGGGCCTAGCACGGAAAAAGAAAAGAGGGACGGGTTGGGCCAAAGCCGGATCCGGCCCGACCCAACCCCTAAGGCCCCTTTTTTTAAATGAATTTTTTAATTAATTAATTTTTAATTTTTTTTATATATGTACTGGAAAATATAAATATGTCTCAACAGCTGCCCCTCTTTAAATGTAGTCTCAAAGAGATTGCATTCAAAGACAGAAGACACCTAAATTATTTCGGCGGTAGAGAGATCATGGGTGCATAGGCACACGTCAGGTCGACGGAAAGGACTCGGAGCTATAGAAGTGCGTCTTGTCAATAATAACAATAATAGAAAGAAAGACATCGGGTTACAGAAGCACACTATGTCATAAGAAGAAAGAGAGGCTCCGAGTTACAGAAGCACGCCGTGTCATAAGAAGAAGGAAAGACCCTAAGCTACAGAAGCACGCCGTGTCATAGGAAAAAATGAAAGACCTTGAGCTACAGAAGCACGCTATGTCATAAGAAAAATGAGAGACCCCGGGTTATAGAAGCACACCGTATCGTAAGAAAAAGGAGAGACCCCGGGCTACAGAAGCATGCCATGTCATAAGAAGAAGGAAAGATCCCGGGCTACAGAAGCACGTCGTGTCATAGAAAGAAAGAAAGACCCCTGACTATAGAAGTACGCCATGTCATAAGAAGAAGGAAAGACCCCGGGCTACAGAAGCATGCCATGTCCTAGGAAAAATGAAAGACCCCGGGCTACATAAGCACGATGTGTCATAGAAAGAAAGAAAGACCTCGGGCTACAAAAGCACACTGTGTCATAAGAAAAAGAGAGACCTCGGGCTACAAAAGCACGCCGTGTCATAAGAAGAAGGAAATGAAGTCTCACCATGTAACAACGGGTTTCGACTGGGTTGAAAATACATGATTTAAGGAAAACCCATAAACCTTTTTTGAAAATCGTAGTTTAAAGATAGACTCATGAACATTTTAAAAGCGTGGTTTAAGGATAGACTCACGAACCGTATGGTTTAAGGATAGACCCACTAACCGTGTGGTTTAAGGATAGACACACGAACCGTGCGGTTTAAGGATAGACCCACGAACCGTGTAGTTTAAGGATAGATCCGCGAACCGTGTGGTTTAAGGATAGACCCATGAACCATGTGGTTTAAGGATAGACCCACGAACCGTGTGGTTTAAGGATGACCCACGAACCTTTGGAGACGGCATGGTTTAAGGCTGACTATGAACCTTGTAGATGACAAAGTTTAAGGCTGACTATGAACATTTGGTTTTTAGGGAAGCACTCGCTAACCCTTTGAAAACTACATGATTTCACTGAGGAATCCTATCAAATTCAACTTGAACAAATGTCATTAGGGACGTCACAAGAGACGTATTGGCAATATTGCAACATTAATTGAACAAGATAACCAAGCTAAGTCCGACTGCTTTAAAATACATTCGATATCAATCAGCATCACATGGTGCAAAAACTGTCATCTTGCTCGAGGTTTATCATTAATCATCAAATTCTCTAGGAGTCAAGTTCTTATCAGAACGGCTACAACTCATGAAAAAGGCTCATTAAGCATGCCAAACTAGAGCTTCTTAGTCAGAAAGAGTTTCTCACACACTCTCGATAAAATGGCTGCTTGATCACATCCATTCGCGTGGGAAGTAACTGATTGTTGAGGGTATCTCACATAACCCATGTCAAAGGCTTTCAGATTCATTCGTGATGAGCACAATCTGATCAATCAAAAAGGTCTTTTATAAGGACCGCATTATAGGTTTGGTCATTGGCTTACACAAAGGGATTATTTCTTTGAGGCCAATTAATGAACATTTCTCGCTATCTTCATTGGGTTTACAAGTCGAGAACTTGGAAAATAAGACAAAATAGAATTGTTTCCACTCATTCAAGAAGTAGCTTCTTTGTGGCATTCTCATTTTCACTCAAATCATCCCAATCAAAAGAGACTTCAAAAGAGGGTTGTAATATTGGCTCGGGAGAGACTTAAAAGGCTTAAAATTTTCAAGAGGGTTTTTAAGAGTTGGTGATCATCATGGCATCGTGACCAAGTCACTCGATCTTTTGAAATCATTTGGCTTTTGAAACACAGCACATCTCGGAAGTCCCTTGACTAATTATTTATGCATGGGAGCTTTGCTCATTTCTTTAATTCCCTTTGCTCTTGCAATGATTTTTTTACGCAGGCACTTGGACTTTGATAATTTTTCTTTCATATATGATGCATCCTTTTGGCTCTTTTTCTTGACGGGCATTGGCCTTGCTTTTACCAAGCACACTGCTTTTTCATACCTCCTAATTTTGTCGAACTTTTTACTCTTTGAACTTTTGGAGCTCTTATGATTTTCGAGATGCTTTTCACGTTTTCTTATAAATGTCAATTGTATGTTGTCAATCCTTATGCCTTGCCCTAGTGAAGGGAGATGATCACCGCTCGGGATTCAGAAATGAACAATCGGGCCCAAATTGGCTAAAACAACGGGTATCATTGTTTGGGTAGAGAAGGAAATGCTCTTCTTCACCTTGGGATGAGTCAAGCTCTGATGAGAATTCCTCTGAAACTATCACCAGAAGATTTATGCAAGTGAAAGTAATAGAATCTTTCTCAATCTTTCGCTCTACAAAAAGACCGTAACCTCCTATGCTGCCCCAATGTAGGATCGTTCTCGACAGGGGTACTTTGACAGATTATCTTTATTCGGCCCAAAGGGGTAGTAAGAGATTAATGCAATGATTGGGATTAATGAAGGAAACGCCTTTTATTATTTCGATCTTTGCGCTCAATGTAAATAAGTCCTTCGTCTTAAGAGAATGTCGCTTTTCACTCAACTCTCAAACGTGTTTGAATGACGTGTTTGGAAATGGCTTACCTTTCTTCATCCTAAGCACTTCTTGTTTGGCATGGTTAACGTTTCACCTTTCTCTTTACTGAGATCATATGAGTAGACCAATCTCCATAGGGAAATTTGATTCAAAATGAATAACCCACAAAACGAGAAAATAATTTTGAGATAAAAAGGATGTTCAAAAAGTTTGTAGAAAGTTTTTTTTTTCTTTTCTCAATTATTCATTTTTGTGCTTGTCTCTAGGAAAGCGCCAAAGGTTCTTTTTTGTAATGGAAATTCTCTATTTTTTTTTTTTCATTTAATTTTGAGAAGAATTGTACTTACCTGCGGCATGGTGACTTGGTAATCCTGTAAAGAATTGTGAAAGAATATAGTAGTGCAAAAATATTTAGGGATTGAAATATTGGAAACGATACATTATTACCCTTCATTCACTTTCATCCTATGGGTGCTAACATTTCTTGGATTCGCCCTCGTGGATATTTGGTAACTTGACAATATCCTTCACTTGTATTCCTCTTTAAGTGTTTGATGTTTTCCTATCAAATTAAAAGAGAATCACTTCAGAGACGTTATCAAAATGAGCAGTTGAAATCGACACAATTTACCCTTCACGTGTTTTCATTCTTCGGGTATGAACTTTGCCTGAAGTGGCTAGAATTGATTAAAAATGGCTATATGGTCGTGATTTTATTTATGAAAAGCACTTCTTTATTGTATACAATAATTTACAAAGTTCACTTCCTACTTTTTCAAATGTTCTTTTCGAAGAGACATTTAATTGACAAAGAGATTGAAAAATTTAAATATGAATTATTAGATGTGTCTTTCAAGATCTTACTTTGAAAGGAGAGGGATTGCCCATTGTTTCCACATCTGAGGATATTGTTCTTTAGATGATTTGCCCATTTATCGCCTGCAAAGAAAAGATTGGACATGTTATTTCCTCGCTCGATTGGGAATCATTTAGGAACTATACACATCCTTATATGCCAAAATGGACAGTCAAGTCTTAGCATGATTCCTTGATGGAAGGCGCTGCTTTTTAGTCAAGGTGAGACATTTTCCCCCATTTATCACCCTGTAAGAAGAGGAGATGAAACAGGTTATCTCCATACTTAATTAGGTTTAATTGAAGAATGAGACATCATTTCTTGATGAATTTGACAATGTTGTTCCAGCACACTTCATTGGTGGGGGAATGAGAGATTTTTCTCTAAATAAAACGTTGCTCTCCCACTCTTTATTTGACAAACCTTTGTTCTATTCAAGTCTGTCCTGTATGAAAGAAAAGGATATGTCATTTTTTATGCTAAAGATAATCAAGTTTAGGAACGAAATACATCATTTTCCAAAATTGGGCGATCAACATCCCAAGGTATCTCTTATGGAGGAATGGACAATATTGCCCATCTGTTTCATTTGAATCATTCTTTGTTTAAGATGAACAAGACTTAATAATGCTCCATCATGTTTGTTGGAACGTTACAAAACTTGGTACTCTTGATGTTTTCTTGACAATAAAAAGAAAGTCACGTCAGAAACGATCTCAGAAATGGATAATTGGAATCGATACAGTTTACTCTTCTTTCGAATTCGCCTTTTTTTTTTAATGCTTGGCAACTCCTTTCATTTGTCTCATCATGCAAAGTGAACGAGATCGATGGGCTATTTTGGCACCTAAGGCATCTCTAAATAAAGAAACTTTCCAGAACGGAATTCAACTTCGTTCCACCTCTATTGGAAGATTGGCGTCGATAAAGCCTCGACGCATGCTTGCTCCTCGAGTTCCATGAGCCTACACTTTTATCTTTTAGAAGGGGCAGATACTGATCTCAAATAAACTCCTCATCCTACTTGAGAAAGTGACCACATGAAGAGAGGGTCTTAACCAAAGCTTTCTTGAAATTCATTTTCAAAACATTTTGAAGGTAAAGGTTAAGGTTCGCTTGAAACACTTTTGAATTTGTTTTTTAAATGATGATTTTCATGAAACTGAATTCCATCAATAAAAAATGTGAGTCGCATGATTTACAAAAGCAACAATTGGATTCGCAATCAAAACCCAAAATGAAAAACATGATTCTTAACAAGAATAAGAACAATGATAAAATACAAGAAACTCTTGATAGATAAGAGTAAAAATCAACTCTTGTCCTAGCTCTTGAATTCACTTCTCTATGTGGTCAAACATGAGAATGTGAGCGTCACGCATAACCTGCAAAAAAACGACAATATCAGTATGTGAAGTATGTGAATGAGAAAATGATCTATCAATGAGGTCGCTTCTTACAACAAAATCAAGGCGATGGTACATGCCTTATAGTCCTTATTATGAGGTTTTAGTATTTCACCAAGATCAGTCATAAGAGAAGGGGGCATCATTAAAAGATCGATCGACCGCTATCAATCGAATGTCCACTCTATTCTAAAAGTTTCATTTGCAAAAGCGGCATTGATTTTTGAAAGATTGATTTGTGATTTTACTCCTAGAAAAATGAAGTGACTTCTATTTTAAGAAATTTGTACACAAAATAATTTGCATTTCAATTCCAAAATGTGAGAATGGGAGAATTTGATTAAAAATGCAATTTCAATTTTTGTGCCCCAATATATAATCACAACTTGAAAGTTTTTTTGGCACTTTTTTTATTAAAAAAAAATGTGATTTTGAGCCCATAAGTAGAAATTTAAACAAAACCATGTGTTCAACAGGGCCAAATCAAAGTGTTTAGAACTTGCATTCAATGTTCACTTATCAAGAGTGATTGCCAATTTATTTATTTTTAAATTATAAGCCTACAACACCGAGGGCATTCGATTGATTTCCGTGAATTTCAAGATGAAAATTTAATAATAAAAAAAATGAATAAAAAGAAGAATGATACTTATAGAGTGGGGGACGACTTCTCTCTCTCTCTCTCTCTCTTTTAAATTTAATATGCATACACATGGGATGTGGTTCGATTTCTACTCTATACAACTAAAAATGGAGCCATAGGATCACCAGACAGAACCAACAAGATCGCGGCTAGGTCGTGTTACCCATGACTCCGGTTTCATCAAAGAACCGACTCGTGTCACATGGTTGCAGACCAGGGTAGGAACCTTTAACATCAGGAAGGAAATTTCGGGGTTGAGATGGGCGAATCATACTACATGGTTGTAGTCGGAGTGGTATCCACCTCAACACCATCCTAGGTAATTCTATGCGGCCCAAGTCCGACGGCAGGTGGTGTGTGCCATGGTGTAGTGCAATGCAAGAAACGCAAGCATGACAAATAACACCGAAGGCATTCGATTGATTTCCGCGAATTTCAAGATGAAAATTTAATAATAAAAAATGAATAAAAAAGAAGAATGATACTTATAGAGTGGGGGACAACTTTTTCTCTCTCTCTCTCTCTCTCTCTCTCTTTAAATTACATAGACATACACATGGGATGTGGTTCGATTTCTACCCTATACAACTAAAAATGGAGTCATAAGATCACCGGACAGAACCAACAAGATCGCGGCTAAGTCGTGTTACCCATGACTCTGGTTTCGTCAAAGAACCGACCCGTGTCATATGATTGCAGACCGGGGTGGGAACCTTTAACATCAGGAAGGAAATTTCGGGGTTGAGATGGGCGAATCGTACTACATGATTGTAGTCGGAGTAGTATCCACCTCAACACCATCCTAGGTAATCTTATGCGGCCCAAGTTCGACGGCAGGTAGTGTGTGCCATGGTGTAGTGCAATGTAGGGAACGCAAGCATGACGAATAACACCGAGGGCATTTGATTGATTTCCGCGAATTTCAAGATGAAAATTTAATAATAAAAAAATGAATAAAAAGAAGAATGATACTTATAGAGTGGGGGACAACTTCTCTCTCTCTCTCTCTCTCTCTCTCTCTCTCTCTCTCTCTCTTTTAAATTACATAGACATACACATGGGATGTGGCTCGATTTCTACTCTATACAACTAAAAATGGAGCCATAGGACCACCGGAAAAAACCAACAAGATCGCGGCTAGGTCGTGTTACCCATGACTCCGGTTTCGTCAAAGAACCGACCCGTGTCACATGATTGCAGACTAGGGTGGGAACCTTTAACATCAGGAAGGAAATTTCGGGGTTGAGATGGACGAATCGTACTACATGGTTGTAGTCGGAGTGGTATCCACCTCAACACCATCCTAGGTAATCCTATGCGGCCCAAGTCCGACGGCAAGTAGTGTGTGCCATGGTGTAGTGCAATGCAGGGAACGCAAGCATGACAATTTATAGGTAAGCAGCACTTCATATGTAAGTAAATCATTCATTCCTACACCCCCTACAAAACAAAGATTAGTAATCACTTCCCTTTATACCTCTCAACTACAAAAACATTTAACATTCACTTTAGGGATGTACCTGATATCCTCGCTGCCAAACAAAACTTATTTTTGAACAATATAAATTTAGGCCTAAGTCCTCTAAGGTCTAAAACCATTTCCCAGCGGAGTTGCCAAGCTGTGGCGACCAACCCCTCGGGGGGAGGGGATAGGTTTAGGGGTATTGCCTAAAGGATGGACCTAAGGCCCATGATTAGGCGCGAGCTCTCCCAAGCCTATACCTCATGTGACGTTGGGGTATTTTTAAGAATTTTGCAAAAAGAAGTCACCACTAGCCTATTGGGGTCGGCTAGAAATCAAGTGAGGCATGAGAGTATACCTCACTTCCTACGCAACTAGAGAATCTAGAGTCGGTGACTTGATTACACTAATTAATCAATTAGTACCCTTTCGATACCTAATCTTGTTCATTTTTAAAGAAAAGATTTTTGTTAGGCAGTTTGGATTGATTTTACACCTATCCACTAACATGTAAGGTGACCATGCATGTACGCAATCATTAAAGTAACAGTTTGCAACCAAAATCTTAATTGCAGTAAACTTTAGTACGTGCAATTAAACATAATAAAATATGCAAATTAAACATGCGATATAATCAATATACAAGCAAATAAAAGCCTAATTACACTAAGAATACAAGACATGGAAATTTCTAACCAAACCCTATATTTTTTTTTAATTTTTTAATTTTTTATTTTATTTAAAAATTTTAAAAATAATATATTTTATTATTTATTTTTGGGCGAACCAGGTCGGGTCTGATCTGACCCGACCTGGGTCTAACTCGATTGGACTTGATCCGGATCTGGCCCGGATGGGGGCGGGTCGGGTCAGACATGTCCGAGTCGGGCTCGCTTGAGGGCGGGCTAGTTAGCCCGCCTGTAAGGGCCAAGATTAAGCCTAAGTAGGGGGGGCCCAACCCTCTTGTAAGTGGGCTCCCTTTACGGGCCCACACGAAAAATAAAGGCCAAGTTGGGCTAGATCAATTCGGTCTGCCCTCTGGTCTACAACCGCTCGATCATGACCAGAGGAGGTCACGACGCCATGCAGCTCCAGGAGGGTTCTCCGAGGATGGCGGCGGTGGCCAATGCCAGTCAGGGGCTCGTCGAGGCGACAAAGGGGTCGGTCAAGGGCTCCGCCAGACCGTGAGCCCTGTTCAGCAGTTATCCGGCCGCAACAAAGAAAAGGGCGGAGGCGAAGGGCACAGGCGGTCTCCAGCTAGGGCACGACGGCCTTATTTTGGCTAGGTAAGGACACAGCCCGACTTTCAGCAAACGGTGGTGCCACTTCAGTGACCAATCGTCCCAGCTAGGCTTTACATGGAAGAGTTTGGGAGGCAAAGGTCGCTTGGGCGTTTCATCGAATAGGTGGCGGGCACTACGAATCCTAAGGGTTTTTGGCTCGGCCGAGGCCCGAGTGCAAGTCCAGAGAGTTACGGAGGCGTGCCGGGGCGACGGGAAAAGCAGTTGGGGGATGGGTGGTGGCCGGAGCTCGCCCGAATCGGTCGAGGTGAGCTCCGGCCGGTTTGATTCCGAGGGACGCACACATGGTGTTCGGTGAAATACCAACCTGGGCTCCCAAGGAAATGGCAGCGGTGGCGGTGGTCAAGCGATGTGTCGACGGCGGTAGCGGTGGCCCGGAGACTCCTTGCTCATTGGCTTCTTCTCCACCCCCCGCCCTCTCCTCCATTCTCCTACCTTCCCTCTCTCTGGCCTACTCTTGCTCTCTGACCTCTGCTCTTCATTTGTTGTCTTTTCTCCTTTCCGCCCGTTTGCACGCGCGAATGATCGAGGAGGAAGAAGACATATGGGATGGGCCGCGTGAAGGAGGAAATGATGCTGGGCTAGGCCTAGCGCGGGGAGAAAGAAAAAGGAAAGAGGGACGGGCCGGGCCAAAGCCGAATCCGACCCGACCTGACCCTACCCGACCCCTAAGGCCCCTTTTTTTTTTAAAAGAATTTTTTAATTATTTAATTGTTAATTTTTTTATATATATACTTGAAAATATAAATTAGGTGTCAACAATTATTAATCTTAAATAAATTGAAAGATCTAGAATCAAACTCAAAAGAAAACCCCACCACATTAAGTATTGACAAATAAACTAAATTGCGGGAAAATATAGGTACTAAAAGGGTTCGAAATAAATCCAAATAACGTCCAATATCTTAGATTAACTGATAAATGACAATCCCTTCAATTGAAGCTTTGTTTCTATTCCCTTTGAACACATAGTTCTCATTTGGCTCTATGATTTAGATCGTACAAAATTGCTGCTTCATATTTGAATCATGAGTGGTGATACTAAAATCAATCTACCAAATATTATGAGAAACTTTAGTAAAGTTGGATTCAAAACACACTAAAGCACAATGCTTACCTTTATTTTCAAATCAAGCTTTATGTTTCAAGCAATCTTTATGCAAGTGTCCAATTTTATTGCAAATATGATGCTTAATAAAATTATGTTCCTTTTTATGGATTTGCAAAGCCTTAGAAGAGTCATTTAGGTTATGTAATCATTTCTTCTTGCTCTTTCCACCTTTTTCTTTTGGAATTCTTTTCGATTTCTTGATGACTTAAGAGATAAACAGGATAAGTCTTTAAATTCTTAATCCTTGTTTCCTCTTAAACAAGCATACCAACATTCCACTTATCCTTTACAGTACTATAATTCATCTGAAATGACCCATATCGTTTATGAGGCAAGGAATTAAGTATGAAAAGTATTGAAAAGTACTCAGCCACGTTTATTCTCAAAATCCTTAATTTTGCTGCTAAGTTCATCATCTCATGTATATGCTCATGCATAGTACGTGAATGATCATATTTCATGGTGGTCAAAGTGTTTATCAATGTACTAACAAGTGACTTATCAGTAGTTTAATATCGTTCTTCCTCAAATTTCATAAATTTCTTAGCACTGTCGGTTTTGTGAAGAGTAGGCTTGACGTTGTTTGCGATAATCTATTCGATCATTCCCAAGCTTTATGGAAAGACTTTTCATTATTGCTGCTCTCAACAGTAAAAGTTGTTGATTCTTCAATTTGAAGTGCTAAATCAAGATCCATGATACTTATTACCTTAAATAATTATCCAATAAAGCTTATAAATAGACTGATGTACTATTTATCAACATATCAGAATATACTGAAAATTACACATTCTCTCTTCCTTTTTATTATTCTTAACTTTACATCAAAGCCTCATTTCCTGGGCAACCTTAGAGCACCAGTGCACTTAGCATTCACATCGAACCAAGTGCCACGTGTTACGACGTTGACAACGTGTGTCAAGCTTTTCTTTTTTAGGGAGGTATTTTTCGACGTCGTGAAGACACGTCTTCACATAGTAACTTTCACTCAGTAAAGCTTGACTTATTTTGCTTGCTGTAGAACACCATTCACATCGATTGTGTTTGTTAAGTTACTATACCGACAACAAAGTCAATTGTAAAGGACGCATGTTGTCGTCGGGCATTTATCAACCTTTCCCTTCTCCTTTCAAGAAGTCAACATCACCACCAAACTCGCCGTCATTAGATGAGCAACATACTGAAATCTTGTTGTCGAAGGAAGCTTGAAGCCATCACATGCACCGCCCCACCTCAAATCCATTGAGCTCATCTTTCCAACTCACTTATTTCAACACAACCGAATATTTTGTGACATTGTTCAGATTATTTTTCAAACTCAAATTGATTTATTTTAACTTAGCTTGAGTTTCAGGAGATTTTGGTGATGTTAGGATTTTTGCTTGACTTTACACTATGCATATATCCCTTTTGATAGCACTATCAAGTGAATATCCTAATATTGCTGAGGGGATTATGCATATATCTCTTTTGATGGTGCATATGCACAATCAAGTAACTTTTCTAATGTCGCTAACATCCTCTCAAACGCAAGGTGAGTTAAAATAAATCAACTTGAGTTTGAAAAATAATCCAAACAATGTCACAAAATCTTTGATTGTCGTAAGACAAGTGAGCTAGAATAATGGGCTCAACCGATCCAAGGCGGGGTTGCACGTGTAATGGCCAAGCTTTCGTTGACAATGAGATTTTAGTGTGTTGTTTGTTTGATAGTAGCGAGTTTGGTGGTGGTATTGGCTTCTTGAAACAAGAAGTGAAAAGTCAAGATTCAGAGGCCAACCTTAATAAGTAAATTCATGTAAATATCCTAATATTGCTAACACCATGAGCCGACCCCAACAAATCGCGGTAGTATAGTAGTACTCGAATCGTATATTACTCTGTTTTTTACAAAGTTCTTAAAGAGCAGAATGTGAATGTGCTAGTAGATGGGAAACGTATTTTTAATTTGTAATTTGTCAATAGGTGAACTAATGTTCTTAACAAGCACATTATGAGCATGATATATATCTCAACGGGGATTATTGTAAATTTCTTCAATGGCTAGTGGTACATGCTTTCCCTAAACTAGGCGAGGCAAACAGGCCGGGTAAGCAAGGCCCATGGTGGCTATTGTGCGAGGGGGATGGGATTCTTCCCCCAGCCCCGTGCTTGGTGCACGGTGAGGAAGGGGGGACAGATCAATGTCGTGGGTTAGGGTTACTTGGGCTGGGATAAGCGATCTCCACCTCACACTCCCCCATTGCTAAGGGTGAGCGGTTTCAAATTCCATATAGATTCCGCCTAGAATCTAAAACTTAGAACCTACCAATTAGAACAGGTTCCTCATTTTTTTTTTAAACTTGGAACCTACTCTATATACCCTAGAACCTGGAATCTACATTGTCACAAGTTTCAGGATTGATTCTAGGGTCTATTTAAGTTTCACCTATATTATTAATTAAATGGTTACAGTGAATTATCACATTTAATGACCACCACTTGCTATTATAATTTACTGATCATAACTTATATTTAGACATACAAAAAATATGAAACATTACAAATTAAAAGTATCGATAATAAAATGGAAGCTCAGATTAGTGGTTTCAAATAATATACTCATCATAACACCATGAAATATTGTAGAATCACATGAAAACATAGACCAAGAAAAACACAAGTTCTAAATTCTAAATTTTAGGTTCCAGGTTCCATCAACCTAGAATCTAGAACCTATCTATCGAAATAGATTCCCAAATTTTTGAAATCTGAAACTGACCATGCATACCTTGGAACCTGAAACTGCATAGATTCCCACTGATCTGGTTCCCAAATTTTTGGAACCTAGAACCTCGAAGTTCTACCTTGAAACCATGCTCACCCCCACCCATTGCCATCCCTACTCATAAAAAGTCAAGTGAATTTTGGACTTGATTGCATATTTGTCAAAGATTAAAGATTTAATTGATCAAATTAAAAGATTAATGACTTCAATGACCATTCCCCATCAAAACATTAAGGACTGATTTTGCACTTACCCCCAAAAATTGTTTTTTTGGGGCTTCATGTAATCTTCCAATTACTAATTTCTCCAAAAGAAAAATTACATGTTTGGATCATGAAATTGTATCAAAACAGTTGTCTTCATTTTTTGGGGTAGATATGTTCTCTATTACATGTAGAGATCCCCTTTAACCGAAGACACTATAAATTAGGATGGTCACATTCTGGAACAACATTTGAATTGGAGAACAATGGTTAGTAAGTAGTTAAAAGTAGGTAAAGTAGAAAGGATCCTAGACTTCCATATCCATGAGAGTTGCATCCTAGGTGTGGGGGCGGATCTTTTCCCCTTATCTTGAGAGCTCCATCTCTATATAGAAATACCGTTAATTAAGAAAAAAAAAAGAGTCCCTATTAAACGAGAGGAATCCTAACAATGGAAAGAATATATGCCATGATAATGTTTAATTTAAAATAGATAAGACTGCAAAAATATGCTTCACTAAATCTAATTCACCAATGGAAAATGTTTTTTCTGACTGTAGTTAGGAATTCAAGCAGGTGTGAAAGCTTTCTTGCGTGGTTGCACGGGTCAACCTTTACCACATGTAAAAGTTATATTGTCTTTGTTCATTCAATCCTCTTTTAAGGTTATCAAACTACGAAAAAGTCATGTTAACTTTTCACCTTAGAAAATATGAAATAATATAAACAAGCTTGACTTGAATGAGTTCACCATTTTGGGATTTAAAATTGAAGAATCTATGTGAATGTATAACCCATGAAATTTAGTTAAAATGGATTCAAGTTCATCTATAATATCCAAATATGTTGGTGAAATATCTAAAATTATCAGTTATGCTCGCTCTTTGCCTTTTGAACCAAAAGTGAATGGCTTAAACATCTTCTATATGTGAATTTTGTAACATAAAAAGCCCTCAAAAGTTAGGTATCAAATCTAGGTCAAGGGGCCTACGTCCAACATTTTAATGGCAAACTACACTTTAGTAATTGTGACTAATTATAGAAAAGTCCGACTATATTGACTCATCTAATTGCTAAGCTTTCTCACTTGTACTTCTAGAATGATACATTGAACCCCCCCCTTACAAAAGGTTGATGTGATAATCCCCATAATATCAATAAGGATGTATTACCAACCTCTTATTGAAGGGAAAATTTAGTGTAGAGAAAGCAAATGACAAGAGAGAGGCACCTGTCTATGTTGTTAAAAACAACCTCCGGCCAAAAGAAGAAACGCAAGAATCCCCCACAACATTATAAAAGCAATCAAAGGAAGAGGTAACAAAAGAGCAAAAGGACAAATGGTTGGTGGCCATACTTTCATTTTTCCTTTTTCTGACAACATCCAAATATAACAAAAAGACCCTATTTTTACACAAAATAAAAGGACCCTTTGCCACGTGGAAAAAGGGAGTCGCTTTTCAACATTTCCACCCTCTCTTTGTCCTCTTTTTTAATGTGGGGTTGGGTAGGGATACTTTTGAAAGCTTATCTAGGGTTAATCATCCCCAGTCTCTCTCTTCTTTACAATTTTTGGTCGGAATTAGGTCTGGTTTTATCGTAGATTATTACTTGTCTCAATATCAGTAGAGTAATTATTGCATGACATCAAGATAACTAGGAGATTGATTCCCACCACGTGACCCCATCTACTTCACTCTTTTGGACTCTTTCTAATAAAATCACCTTTGTCTTGATCTTGTAAGGTATATTTCCTATTATAAATTTTTACCCTAAATTAGTTATTCCATGATAATCGATCGGTTTCACATATATAAATTAATTGGGTTCTACTACAATTATTTAAGGGAAAATATCTAAACAATGAAATTCATTAAGTAAAATCATATTGTTCAAGAACCACTTCTTCAGAATGACTACGCATAAAGGGCACGTATTGCGATTCTTGCCACAAATTGATACATGATGTATGAAAGAAAGAATTTTCTTTTTTAAATGGAAATTTTCCCCAACTGTTAATTATATCACTAAAGTTTGATTACAACATTATATATAGAGATAAAATACACGCAGATGTGATTATAGTACCTATGATACCAAGATGAAGGCTTTGTGGGATGTGTATTTATTATGATGTGAATGTCGGTGAACTTAGAGTGAGGTCGCAATGGAGAAATTCGTTTCCATTTAGAATACTAATACCAAAACTGGAAAGCAATGAAAAGCCAAGATTTTGCTCTACGAAGTATTAGATGATATTGCATAAATTTAATTTGATAAATTTCATTATATCAATTTAGAGATAAGATGAGAACGCCTATCTTGTGTTGGCCAAAAGAGAAAGGTAGCTAAAAGGGGAGTTACCACAAACAAAAACATGTAACTAGTGAAAGTACAGGTTAAGTTCTTCTAATTATATTAGTGGGCAACTGTCTGAGTTGAAAGAGAGAGAGGGGAGAGAGGGAGGGCGGGAGAAGAGTTTCATGAAACAGAAGAAAGATGAGCTGAGTGGACCCCACGGTAGACAGCTACCCCCAGCTCGGATTCCCTCACTTTTCTTTTCGTGTGGACCCCACGTCCAGCGTGGCCCTCATGGGCGTAATTGCGGCGGCGGGGCCGTATTGATCAATCGATCTTCCGGGGTTGGGCCCCGTGATTTTCTAATGGCATCGTATTGTACCGCAAGACACTACATCAGTTAGAGGTGAGCATACCTTAAATCGGCCCAACCTTGTCGATCCTAATTTAATTCTCAAAGAAATTGAGTCAGTTCTTGGTCCTAGAATCCCTAGATCATATACTGTGCAAATTAATTCTCAATTTTGAAAGTTTAGAATTGATCCAACTCGAACTAATCATGTAAATAATATATATCATATATAATATATATTGGATATATTATATATTTGTTTTGTCAGTTTTGGATTCTGCAACAAAATATCTATCATCGAGTGTTATAATTTGATTTTTATTGAAGGGGACTCAAATTATGTATTAACTTTAGACAAAGAGGGTCAAATGCGAACGAGATTAAATACTTTTATAATCTCAAAATTAAAGAAGTCGCTGACCTATCACATGTTCGATATCAACGGTAATCAATGTCAAAAAAATTTAATTAATGACATCATTTAGACCCACTTTATATAATAATGAAAGCCCATTAAAATTTAAGTAGTCTAATATAATATCAAAGGTACTTCGACAACGTTAGGTACAAGTAAGACGCCTGACAAGGCACTACTTTCTACTAAGTTCAAGGATACAACGTCGGAATCTAATCCAACAGCTTTAGGCAATGATAATCACCTAGTGGACCACGGTTTGAGACAGATATGAGAACATAATGTTGGAATCTAATCAACAACACTGAACAGTGATAACGACACCTAGTACACAGTGCTCTTAGATGCGTATGTGCACACAACGGTGGAATCTGATCAACAATATTGGACCGAAGCAATATCTAATGAACATCGTCTCTAGATGAGGATGAGGACACAATGCTCGAATCGAATCAACGGCGCTAGACAATGGATTAGCACTGGAATCTAATGGACAACACTTCCTGAGATATAAACACTCGCCGAAATTAAATCTATGACGGGAATCTTAAGGAAGCTAAGACTAGTTAAAAATAAAGGCATTATAAAGTAGTTTTATGTGTTGTTTGGAAAGAGGGTTCTCTGTTGGATGGCTTGTGGTATTTATAGGTTAACTTGGTAACCGTCAATGGTAGGTTACTTCCTTCTCAAGAGTCGTTTCATGTTTCAGGTTGAACCGCATTATCCATACTTATTTGACAACCGTACATGGCTTGCCCAGCAAGTATTAACCGCTCCTCTTTTGAGTTTGGCGTCTTTTAACTTGTTCCCGCCTATTTTCACCACCAATGTTGCACCTTCATCATTGATCTTTAACTTCGACATATGGCGCTCCGTTGTTTCATCATGATATTGCATGTCTTGGTCTGTCGAGACTCAGCCCAAAATTCCTCAAAATCCTTAATTATCTTCTCATACCGATATTCATGGGCTAGGCCGATGTAAATTATGGCCCATAGATGGTTACAATAATTGTTTCAAGATTTTCTGTCCCCTATGCCTTACACGTGCCCATAGAGATATTTTTGGGTATCAACATATGTCCCTTTTTAAAAGAAGTAAATTGAAAAATTTCTTTCTTTCAAAGGAAATACCCCATTCTCTGTGTAATCTGCCGCAAATGATCATTGTACATTTCTATTCTTTGACATATCCACAACGTATACGAACCAACGGCTCCCGTTGTATCTTGACACATCGTTTCAGCTTTTGGCAGATATCTTTAGTTTTTTGAATCGTCTTCCTCTATTATAGAAGAATAGACTCTACCGTCTCTTTTGCACTCTCTCTTCTTCCTTAAATCCTAAACTTTCATTCTATGTTCTTAAGTTTTCCATGGCTTCAAAAGCTCCTAAATTCGCACCTAAATCCTACATCTCGAACTTCGACCGCCTTTTCCACATTGAAGAAGCTAGCTATTGTCGATTGCGACTATTGAGTATTGTATAAGAGAATAAGGAGGCATTGGGGCCTACCCTCCTAGATCACAATCACGGTCCACTGCCTCTCAAGCCTTGCTTTCCTACTAGGAGGAACAATAAGCTTTCAATACAGTATTTCTCCACCAAGGATATCTAGACGTCTACCCTTACTAAATTTCAAAGCCTTCCTTTATTCGAGGAGGACTTCCATAGTTGGTATCTGCGCTTACATGACAATCCACCTACTCGTTTGTCGTGGACGAATGGGGGTATCCAGATGGCACTAGAAGTTGGCATGCTGGCTCATGATCTAAATAGAAATTTACTAGGTTCTGCTGTTTGTTTTTGGTCTCCATCTACCCATTGTTTCTTTTTTCCTTGGGACCCATGTCTGTAACCCTTTTGGACATATTCACCATCTCTGGATTTGTTCTAGATGGTATTCGATAGACGACATCAAAGCCTTGGAAGACTTCCATATTCCCAATAATATCCTTGCTTAGGTTACCTTTCTCAGTGAGTATCGTAAACATCAAGTCCTGTTCTTTTCAAAGAGCAAACTACATTCCTATTTTATTGGCTGTTAAAATATGTATTCTTTAATCCAGCCCTTAAAGCCTCCAAAGATTTCTTTAAACTTGCTGCCAATCTTGCAAAAGGAAAAAAAGTAGCTTCAGGCCCGCTCATTTTGGCTATTATGTATGGAAATCTTACTCATGCTACCCTTTCAATGACACCGAAATAAACCAGGGTTCTATTTGGTCCATTCTGGATTCTGCAAGCATAGATGGCTCTTTATTTTGCTTTCTTGTTCAAAAAGATTCCTCGTATGCTTCCATTTAGCTCATCATCAAAATTAAAATAGCCAAAATCCCAAAGTCTATACTGCTGACTACTCATCCAGTCTCCTAGGAAAGTTTCTAATGACACTTCATCATTTATTTATTTCCTTCAAGAGATATTAAAATGTGACCAAGCCCTTGTCCAACTCTTTCCTTATGATACTCCTGAGTTCTATTACCTTTTCTATGAGGGTACTAATTACCTAGACGACTTCGCTACATTTTAATTAGGCATACTTCTTCCTGTCGATCTTTTAATACGACTCTGCAAAAAGGGAATATTCTACCATGAGTTTGACATTGTCCACGGTATTGTGCCAGACAATTTTTTCTCTATCAGGATATTCCAATGCCAATTGCCTATTTCATGGAATATCCCCTAATGAATAGAAAGAAGTATAACTTCTAGAAAAGTGAACCCTTCTTCTATTGCTCTCGGAAAACTCCAGTAATGTAGGACCAATTTTTTTTCGACTACGAAGCTTTTCAATCTTCTCCAAGAGTTATAGTGGAATACACTAGTTGGTGGATTTCCTTCACGTTCAAGAGTCCATATGAGGAAGCCATCAAGATTGTTCTTGATCGTGTCAAATAATGTTGTCCCCAATTGGTTGAAGCAACCAAGAAAAGTGAAGCATTATTGGAATATCCCCTTGAACTTGATTATCCAGTTGTATCAATAGCACTTAGAATTGGGGCTCCAAAAAGGACTGATACTCATTTATTAGTTCAATCACAACATGATGATCTAGAGCAGGAAAGTCTAGGAGAAGAACCAGAGCCAAAACAAGAAGCTCTAGAGGAAAAAGAAGAAGATGAAGAAGATTTTGGTGAAAAGTTAATCAGGCGTCAGCCTAGAGCTATTAAGAGTATGTTCATTTGATCTCCTTTAGTTCTGTTGTTCTAATGTTAACGTTCTCCTTGTATTGTTTAGATGCTCCCAATTCCTCACCGCATATCAAAGATGAAGATACACTTAACGAGCTAATCTCTCATCTCAAGTAAAAAATGGATACCTCTCCCCCCTCGGCAAGGAAACAACCTCAACTAGTTGCTGAGGACCTGGTTTTAGTTCCAGTTGAAGATAATCTTATGCCTCCAATAGAACCGATTAACCTTGACGATCCTCCTAAGGCCACAACAGAAGATCTCTGGGTACAGAGGTTCATCATTTGCCTTATGAGAATGCTAAAATTGTGCTTACCCCTATTCCCTTAACCATCCGTGGTAAGTATTCTCCTCTTTCCTGTCGTGTCTTTGTTTGTTTGTGACGCCTATTTAGGCTGCTTCTTGGTGAATTTGCGTCCTAATCAGGGTTTAAGGTTTTGATTAACTGAAATTTATCTCACCCCGTCATGGTTAACCATTTTTCAGGTCCTTAGTATGGAGAGACATCCCGTTCGTTTTGGGGTTCCGAGGGAGATAGACTATGAGCCCTCCTATTTCCCTATTCTCGGGACCACCCAGACCTGTGAGTTAGTGGTGACCACTATTTGGGTCAATGAGGACCTCGCTCACTTGGTGCCTCATCGCTTCAAAGCGTGGTTCATTAACTATCATAACGAAGTTCGGGAGGGTCCCCTATGGGGTTTTGACAGACCTCCCGTTGGAACCGAGGATGGGGAGGTAGCTCACCCCATGGACATCGACATCCTGGATGGTGTCGTGGAGAACCCGAAACCCAAGGCAGAAGGGTCCGGAGCGTAGGTGGCCTAGTAGTTTCTTTTTGGGACAAACTTCTGTATATAGACTTGGAGGGCTAACCAGATATGTTTATAAAGTGTGGTTTGCGAAAAATGTTGTGTGTTTGACTATCCCTTTGTTTGATGGCTATCCAGGTGTTTATTTAATTCGCTTCCACATGTGCTTAATTGAAAGATAAAAAGAAAGGGTCGGGGATGCGTCCTGGGACGTCACATTTTTAATCGACCGCCGAGGGATGTGCGTGTACCCGGGGTTCGGGGTGTGACAAGATATGTACCGGCGTTTATAGTTTGGTTGATCAATGCCGTATTGTTAATGGATATGTAATTTCAAATGGTATATTTGTTTTTTTAGGGAATACAAAAAATCAAACAAAAAAATTATCGGTTAGTCCCAAGTTGACTTTAGACCCGGACTGGACCTCTGTCCTAGGCTCAATAGGGTTGGTCCTCAGTCCCAAAAATTGAAAATTAATACTGTGTGGGTTGGTCCTTGAATTAGGTGCTGGACCGGTCCAACTCGGACCGCCCCAAACCATACTCGTCCCTATCACCAATTGGGTCATGCAATCACTTCAATCAGTCATACCTACAACATGAATCTCCACATTGATATCCCTTTATGCAACGTGAACTGTTCATTTGAAGATAACTGAAGGAAATTGATTTCCCTTTGTGCCACATCTTATGTAACATTATAAGATGTCTTATATAGCATTTATGACCACTCATCTTATGTTTTATGTTAAATGATAGGACTTCCACCGAGGCGTATAACTTCTAGTCGTACTTAAGGTCAAAATCTTGGCACAAATTTTCCTAATATAAGAAGGCATTTTCAAAAATATAGAACATCACATCAACTTTTAGGCCCATCGTCATATGCTTTTTCTTGATATTATATGACGTTTTAGCAAGTTATAGGACGTCCAATCGTACTTAAGGCCAATTATTGTATGTCATTTTCAATATTATTCAAAGTTTGACGTTAAAGCCAAATCCTTCATACATTAACTCTAAATGTTAAATGATAATTTGTAAATTGTGTACCATATCATATTAAACATTTTACGAAAGTACGATGCTTCATCCGACTCCTGGCAAAAGTTGTAGTATGCAATATTCTATTATTACATGACGTTTCGTAAATCCTTATACTTTATATCTTATCCTATAAATTTAGAAAAAAATTTCGGCACAAATATACCATGTATTGTGTACTCTAGACCAAAGTGATAGTATGCCATTGTTTAACATTACGATGTTATTACGAAAATGTACACTATTTTATCAACCGCATAAAATTCGAGATTCTATTATACTTATTAATCAATTTGTCATGCTTGAGGTGAAAAGCATTGTAAGATAATTATAAATATTAAAGGCGTAAGATGTTTATGATATATTAGTAAATTATGATTTTTCTCATGCACAAATTATACAACGAGATGTCATACATGAAGAAACAATCATCGTATTTCCAATTTTGCTCCAAATTGGTACATCTGTAACAAATTTACCTTCTATTAGTTTACGTGTTGCTAAATTGATCACATGTGTCAGTTGACAAATGTACTAGATTGAGGTTTTACCATTTGTTTGTCACAAGTATACCAATTTATAATTTTACATGATATTAATCTAATTTGAAGAAAACTAATATAGGGTAAATTTGTTACAAATATAACAATTTTGGGTTCTTAATGGTAAAAATAATAGTTTTGAGTAAATTTGTCATAGGTGTATCCATTTGGGGTCTTTTATGGCCAAAAAAAAATTAGTTTTAAGTAAATTTTTCACAAATGTACTAATTTATATTTTTTCGTGATATTAACCATTGTTACTACATGATGGTACGATGCTTGGTTGCACATCAAGCAAAATGTGTAATACAAAATACCTTAGTCGTATAATTTTTTAAGTTCATTTTTATTTATTTAATGTATATAAATCTGAAGAGACATGTTTAAATATTGATTTGTGACTTTTGGCGATCGACAGTTCATTAACCAAATTTGACAAAATCACTCTTTTCAGTTTATCACCGAATGATGCGAAAATAAATAGACAGGTCGGTTCATATTCCCATCATTCAGAGTTGCTACTTTGTCTTGTTGAAGTATATTTTGTTCGCAATTAAAATTTTGAATCCCTATCGCTTCATCTTTTCCTTTAGAAAGATCATTGGAAGAAGTTGAAAAATTGCTGTCTTAACTTCTTGTGATTGCAAAATTTACAAAGGAGGAATTTAAAACTTCAAGGACAGAGTTCATTCATGAGCAAAACCATAGATTTCCTTCCCCGTTTTTCTTTTCATTCCTAATTCCCTAACAAAAAGTGGATGAATTCCTATTTCATTATTCGAAAGTCATGGACGCAACACTGTTGGATTGAAAAGGTTTGACCAACGGACTTTCAAAAGTTTGATGAGACACGTTCAAACTCGTTGGGGGAAAAGATAACTATATCATTCCGAATATCTAATATGTACATTCGAATGTCAAAATAGTTTGCACGTAATTAATGAGATTCAAACATATAAACTACTCTTCTAATCTAGAAATCTCCAACCTTTTAACTAACTGTGGCAATTCTAGAGAAGTTTTCATATATACAATGAGAACATATAATTGTGATATCTCTCTTTTGTGAAACCAAAGGTTTAGAAATCAATATATATCGCTTCATAATGGGAAAAAAGTCGACCTTTATTTAGGAGCTACATGTTAAAGAAGTCATTATCTTACTTAAAACAAATCAAGATTGATTGGTTATGTATGTTGTTGGTAATCCTTCCAGCAATCAACAATTTTGGATTCGAATAATGTAGATATCCGTGAACCGTAATGGACCAGGAATCGAACAGAGGTGCGGCCAGGGTCTGTCAGGACCTGTGGTCGGGGAAAAGTGACATTTCTTCTTTTATCTTCCCTACAGGTAATGCGCGAACTGCGCACGGTGCGCAAGATAGCAAAAGGGGGGATGGTAGGGAAAAGCTTAAGAGAGTTTGGTGAGATCTGTTTGCTCAATAATGCTGAGGGAGGGTGGATAAGCACGACAAAAGAAAATGACAAAAATGTGAGGATGGGGAATTCAGAGATGACGTCCAAATGGATTTGTCATTTTGCATTCCATTTATATACACATTTGTCTGTCTAGATTAATAGAATGAATGTTTGTAAGGTTATCTTTGGAAGAAAATTTATATGTTTAGGCATATCGTCATTCAGAATGGACCGTATTAGTGAAACTTCGCAAAGACTAGGTGCAAGACAAAAATTATAAAGTAATAAAGCTTGTTAAAAGCAATTGTTTAAAGAAAATTTAGAACTTCCAGAGTACTGACTTTTCTCATATTATGAACAATTAATATTTGGAAATTTGAACCACCGTCAATGTAAAATATATGTTACACTAGCAATCATAAAATCAAAGTTTTTGTGCATTAATGGGATGAATCCATCTACCAAAAAAAAAAAAAAAGATACATGTTGGCACCTAAATCTTTTGTATGATGATTGTTTTGCACACTCGGTGCATTAAAATATAATCCTATCGGTTAAATATATTTATCAAGTGACTTGTAGACATTTGTTAACTGCACTTGAAAGAAGTCAAAGGAAAGAAATGGAGGATGAGATATCCGTGTGGCCATAGATAAGATGCTTGCGTGCTCAAGGGAGTTAGGTCAGGGGTTTGTTTGGGATGGTGATGGATCCCAAAGGGTCATTGTGTCTCGACAGCTACATGACGTCCCTTTCCCTAAAATTTCGGTAGAACTCATTTACAAAGGCCTTACCTACATTATGCTCCGATCAACTCATCCTCTTCACTATATTCAAGAATCTCCCTACCTTCCCAACATCATTTAATGTCCTCACCAAATTTTTCTGAAATCCAAATGTCTCTTTCCACATACTTGTATATACATATGAACGTCTACATGTGCATGGATAGATTCGTTGTAAATCATACCTTGAGCTTTTATCAAATACATCTAATAACCATATTCTATCATGCCATTGCCAACCATCATTACATCTAAAAGTTCCAGATTCAATTTTCTGAATTAAGCAAGTGATCATTAAAGGGATGCATATGGTGTGCTTTTAGATAAAAGCAATCCTATAAGATCTAACCAATGTGGACAATCGCATGGAGCTCCACGTTGGAAAAACTTTGACAACATTGCAATTCAGCATCGTCCAATGGCTATGTCAGTTGGATTTGGCTAAATTTGGTGTCGGAAGGACTTGATCGCAAAATTTATGAAACTAGAAGAACTTAATTAGATAAATGAAAAACATAGAGATTTGATTAGAAAAGCGTGAAATTATAAGGATGAAAGTAGAACTATTCCCATTATAATCTCGAAAATCTCAATTGACATTTAAGTCAGTGAGTCATCATTTGAAAGGTCAAAAGAACACATATAGAAACATTGGGTAACTCATATTTCACCCCCAAACCCTCGAATTATCAATTTTATCATTTTAGCCCCTAATTAAGCTTGAAATTGAACTTGGACTAGGTCAAATTGATCAAATCAAGCCAAAAAGACTAAATTCAATCAAACCAGGTATTCTCAAGCAAGAAAACGACTAACTTTGAGGGACTTTCTTGCAAAATTGGGTGAGGAACTGCAAAGACTGGTCAACATCTTAAATTAATATACATAAACTCGCCAATTGTTTAAAAATTACAGCCAAATTGAGTGATTAAAGCGCTTAAACCAGCTGTAATTCTGAATAAATTCATAGGTTATTTGATGAAGCCTTGGGCTATTTATCTTCTGGTCAAGATGAGAGCACAAATTTTGCAAGGCTGGAGAATTAAGAATGCAAGTTCCCAAGTCATTAAATACATCTCTATTTTCCTAGGAGTCTTTATTGTTATGTAAGTTTCAAGAGTCAAAGTTCTAAGTTCCTAGGCCTTTCATGTTAGGCTACTTCTCATATCTATTTATTATTTTTCTATTTCCTAAGTTTTATTCCTCCTATAAATAGAGGAAGCCTCTCAATTTTATCCAGACTAGATTTGATGAATAAAATATTTGAAATTTTCTCTACGTGAGTGAATTTCTTTAGAGAGTGGATAACTCCTATTTCGGTCTCTTTATCCTTGGAGAATGGATTACTCCTCGGTGGTAAGCTAAGAAGCACTTTATTCTTGGCTGGTGGTTTTCCTTTAGGCCTTGGTGGTGAGCTTCTTCTATCTCAAAATCCTTTAGCCTTAGCAGGTGACTTGTCCTTTGAGCCTTGGTGGTGAACTTCATATATCCCGATCTTCTTCCTTGGTTAGTGGCGCATCCTTTAAACCTCAATGTCGATTTTATTCTATCCTTTAAATTTTGTATTTACATCCTTGGACAACCATCCCCCTACACTTACCACAAAAGTCCCTAAATCTCAAAATCACTTGCTCACACACGCATCAAGTTAGCATCGAAGCTCAAGGTTGAACTCATTTTGAGTGATTCCTTTCTACTATCCAATTCAAATTCAACATGAATGATTCGGTTCCAAGAGGTCTAACTTTGGAGCAAGCACACAACAAAAGGAGAGATCATGGAATACAGAATTTCCAGCAACAAATGGAGCAAGTCCTTAATCTTCTAGAGTATCTGGCGAGACAAGGACAACCAGCAAGGCATCTTAATGATCAACATCGATGTGACGATTCAAATTCTCCTCGAAGTTCTAATGGTGATTCCAATTCCACTAGAGGTAACTCTAGTGATTCTGAATATTGAATCCAGAGAAGAAGAGTGAGGCATAAGGAGAATGATCAAGAAATCAAAGTGGAGGTTCCTGAATTTGAAGGAAGCCTCGACCCTAACGACTTTGTTGATTGGCTACACACAACTGAACGTGTCTTTGACTTCAAGTCCTACTCGGACAAGAAGATATGTAAGGTTGTTATCCTAAAATTGACAAAATATGCTTCTCTATGGTGGGGGAATCTAAAGGATCGGCGAGCGAGAGAAGAAAAATGCCAAATCAAGTCTTGGGAAAAACTCAAAAAGTTGATGAAGAAGAGGTTCTTGCCGAACAACAACAAACAAAACTTATTCCTCAAGCTCAATTCCCTAAGACAACAAGGGATGAGTATTGAAGAATACATCAAGGAGTTTGAACAACTCAAGAAGAGGAGCGAAGTTCCAAAAGTTTCGGAACAAACCATCGCTCGATTTCTTGGTGAATGAATAGGGAAATTGTTGATTTGGTTGAACTTCAACCTTATTGGTCCTTTGAAGTTCGCCATGAAAGTTGAGAAGCAATTGAAAAGCAAAAGGTTTTCTTCCAGAACCTCATCAAAAGGGACATCCTACTTTAAGGGTGCTTCTTCTAACAAGGCAGAGAGTGGAGGTACGGACACCTGGAGTGCCAAAACTTAATACGGAGGGACACTTAAGTGCCAAAAGTTTGGAAAGTGACACTTAAGTGCCAAAATCGAAGCAAAATGGATCACTTAGGCTGCGCATGACAACATTTCTTTGCCAGAGAAGAGTTTTTTTTTTTTCAGAAATAGTTCTTTTCTATTTCTATTCCGGAGAACAATTTCTGAGTAAAATAAGGTGTTTGGTAACTATACAAAATTTCTACTCTTGAAATAGAAAAAAAAAATAGCAATGTGTTTGGTACGAAACAATTTCTTTTTTGTATTTATTCGTTTTTTATTCTTGCTCACGGATCACCGACCGCTGTCCGTCGCCGCCACTACACGACCGCCGACCATCACCGCTGACAACCGGCGATTGTGCAGCCGCGGCGACAGTAGCTGGCGGCCGACAATGGCCGGCGGTGGCTTCGGGCGGTTAGAGGTGGCCGCGGCAAGATAGAGAAACAAAAGAAAGATAACAAAGAAAATTGGCTTAATTCTAGAAATTGTTCTCGGGAACAAAAAGCTACTTTTTTTTGTTTCTTGTTTCTGTTACAAATCTATTCCCGGGCTACTTTTCTATTCTGGGAAATAGAAAAATAAGTTGACGTTACCAAACAGATTTGTGTTCCTTTTTTGTTCCGGAGAACAAAAGAACAAAAATTGAGAAGAATAGAAATGTTACCATGCAAGCCCTTAAGTGCCACTCCGGCCAAAATGCCGACGTGGCGATTTTCCGGTGAAGGAAGTGCAAAACGACGCCGTTTTGGTGCTAACGTGGTAAAAAAATTAATATAAAATTAATTAAATTAAATTTAAAACTAAATTTATTTAAAACATTTAAAAACTAAATAAAAATATTTAAAAAACTAAATAAATAAATAAAAGGAAGGTGGGGCGGGCGGCTAAGGATCGAGCCCTCACCGCCACCGCCGGAAGGGCTGGCGGCCGAGGGCCGGCGACCCCAGCCGACCGGCGGCGAGGGCTGCGAGCCCTCGCCCTAGATCTAGGCGAGGGGTCGGTGGCCCTCGCCCGGCCGAGCCAAGGGTCGACAACGGCTGGGGTGACCCCAGCGGGCTAGCTCCGACAAGGGTCGACGGCCCTCGCCCGGCTAGGCCAAGGGCCGCCGCCCTCTGGGGCCCTCGCTGCTAGTCAACCAGGGTTGCCGGCACCTGGCCAGGGCCCGACAACCCCGCCGACCCTTTCCCCTCCACCGCCGGCCCTTTCGGTGGCGACAGCAAGGGCTCGGCCCTCAACCGACCGCCCCCCCCCTTTTTTTAATAATTTTTTTGTTTTTAAATAAATTTAGTTTTAAAGTTAATTTAATTAATTTTTATATTAATTTTGTTACCACGTCGGCACCAAAACGACGCCGTTTTTGTATTGTCTAGCCATGTTAGCGTGCAAAACGGCGTCGTTTTGCACTTCCTTCACCGGAAAATCGCCACGTTGGCATTTTGGCCGAAGTGACACTTAAGTGATCCATTTTGCTCCGATTTTGGCACTTAAATGTCACTTTCCAAACTTTTTGGCACTTAAGTGTCCTTCTGTGCCAAGTTTTGGCACTTGGGGTGTACTTTGGCCGCGAAGAGTGTGTCGACCAAAGACTAAGGCAAGGAGAAGTTTGCCGAGCCTTCTAAAGAATCCCAAAGGAAACTTGATGGTGACGCGAGGAAATGCTTTAAGTGCCATGGTTATGGGCATTACTAGCTAATTTTCCTAATTGCAGAGTTATGATTATTCAAGAAATTTTGGAGATCAATTTTGCACTTCAGGAGGCTGAGAACGATCAAACCAACATGGTTCCAAATCTGAAATGGAAGAAGAGATCGTGGAGAAAGCTGATGATGGCGATTTGTTGATCATCCGAAGAGCATTACATGCTAAAGTTTCTCTAGATGAGAAAGAGTAAAGGGAGAACATTTTCCACACCCGTTGCACTATTAACGAGAAGGTTTGTTTAGTAATTATTAACGGTGGGAGCTACACCAACGTTGCTTCGACAACCTTGGTCAACAAGCCGGAGTTTCCAACGTCCAAACATCCTTAATCGTACAAGCTCCAATGGCTCAGTCAAGGAAATGATCTCAAGGTAACGAAATGAGCTCTTATATTATTTTCAATTGGGAAAAATTATCAAGATCGAGTTCTGTGTGATGTGATTCCCATGGATGCATGTCACTTGTTATTGGGAAGACCATGGCAATATGATAGAAATGTTGTGCATGATGGGCGTAAGAAGACATACTCATTTGACAAGGAACAAAAATGCATCACTCTTGTGCCCTTAAATCCTTCTTTGATACATCAACATCAACCTAGGGAGAGAAACACAAGGAAAATCTATTCTTGAGTGAAACATGGGTTGAGAGATATATTAGTAAATATGAAAATGTGTTTTCTTTGCTTATGGTAGAGAAAAAGAGCAGGATAGAGCAACCCATATATCCAAAGATGCATTCCTTATTGAAAGAATTTACATATGTGTTTTCGAAGGAATTGCCACCTAGATTACCTCCCATAAGAGGTTTGAAGCACCATATAGATTTGCTACCCGGTGCTCCTCCACCAAACAAGCTAGCTTATCGATGCAATCTGGAAGAGACAACGGAGTTGCAACGACAAGTCGATGAACTTATCAACAAAGGATATGTTCGAGAAAGTATGAACCCATATTTCGTTCCAGCTCTACTTCTACCTAAGAAAGTTGGTTCATATTCTTTGTATATGTGGTTTCAAAAGATGGGATCTCTGTCTATCAATCTAAGGTGGAAGATATGAAGAATTGGCCGGTTCCAAGTCTATTTCTGATGTAAGGAGCTTTCATGGTCTTATCTCTTTTTATTGGCAATTCATTATGGATTTCAGGACCATCATGCCTCCTATCACCAAATGCATGAAGAAGGTTCTTTCGAGTGGATAAAGGCTGCTCAAAACGCCTTTGAGGTGATCAAGTAGAAACTTTGTGAGTCCCATGTTCTTGCCCTTCCTGATTTTGATAAAGTATTTGAAGTCGAGTGAAATGTAAGTGGAGGTGGCATTGGCTCTATTGTTGTGCAAGCCCAAAGGGCTTAGGCATATTTCAATGAGAAATTGACAAATTTGAAGAAGAACTATTCAACTTACGATAAGGAGTTCTATGCCATTGTTTGAGCTCTTGATCATTGGAGTCATTATTTGTGGCCAAAATAGTTTGTTCTTCATTCTGATCACGAGGCTCTCGACTTTATTAGTGGCCAACGCAAGCTCAATTCGGGACATTCAAAATGGGTATAATTTCTTCAATCCTTTTCTTTTGTCTTAAAATATAAACCTAGCCATGTAACAGATGCTTCATCAAGAATATATTTCATGCCTGTCGTTATGGATTCCAGGATCCTTAGCTTCCAATCAATGAAAAACTTTATTTTAAAGACCAAATTTCTCATCAATCATCGATAACTGCAAGTGAGGAGTTCAAGGTACTTACTCTTTGCAAGATGGGTTTCTTTTTAAAGGAAATCGATTATGTGTGCCAAAGAGTTCTTTTCGAGAGTTATTGATTCGAGAGGTACATGGTGGTGGATTGGCTGGTCATTTCGATGTTAACAAAACTCTTGAGGTTCTTCAAGAGCACTATGAGCCAAAGATGAATGGAGATATGCATGCTATCATATCGAGGTGGGCAACTTGTTAACGAGCAAAAAGCCATTTCCATCAAAGATTGTATACTCCACTTCCAGTTCCATTGCAGCCTTCGGAAGATGTGAGTATGGATTTTATTTTGGCTCTTCCAAGAACTCAAAGGGGAAAAGATGCCATCATGATGGTCGTCGATCGGTTCTCTAAAATGACTCATTTTGTGCCATGTCATGAAATGGATGGATGATGCATCTCATGTTCCTGGTTTTTTTTTTTTTATAAAGAGATTATTCACCTTCATGGAGTAACTAAGACCATCGTGTCAGATCGAGATTCTAAGTTCTTGAGCTACTTCTAGAAGAAAATATAGAGAATGCTTAGTACACGACTCTAATTCAAAACCAATTGTCATCCCCAAACCGATAGCCAAATGGAGGTAACGAATCAAACCCTTACCACTCTTCTTCGAAGTATGGTGAGTAAATCTTTAAAAAAATTGGAATTTGAAGCTTGCGCATGCTAAATGTGCTTACAATCGATCACCCCGTTACACCACTAGTCGATCACTTTTTGAAATTGTGTATAGAATTAGCCCTCTCACAACGATCGATTTGATTCCAATTCCATCCAACTCGCAAGTAAGCTTTGATTGGGAAAAAAAAGGCTGAATCGATGAAGAAACTCCATGAGTAGATTTGATCCAAGATTAAAAATGCCAACAAGTCCTACAAGAAGGAAGCAAATCAACATCAGAAGAAGGCTCAATTTCAAGCAGGTGATCTTGTATGGGTACACTTGAGGAATGAGAGATTTTCATCTCGATGAAAGAATAAGCCCATGCCTAGAGCCAATGGCCCATTTAAAATTATCGAGCGAATCGGTGACAATGCATATAAAATTGATCTTCCTAGAGAGTTTGCAGTTTTAACTACTTTTAACGTGGGAAACATTTCTCCTTACTTGGAGGATGAAGATTTCTCAGATTTGAGGACAAATCTCAAACAATCTAGGAAGGATGATGCAAGAGCAATCGACTCAGCCCACTCAACACCATCATTGCTCATTCAAGCCAAGATAGAAATTGGGCATGATGTGCTTCAATGGGTCGAGACTAAAATTTTCAACTAAAGCGGTACTGAACCATTCTAACCAAAATTATTAATACCAATGATTAATGAGTTACCAAACTTATCAATATCAATGATTAATGAGTTACCAAATTCTCGATATGATATATTATTTGTTGATTTCTCCGTATGCTTTGTTAGTTGCTGATCTCGAAGTTTATCAACAACGTATCAATATGAGGCCATTCTTAACAACTTCCTTAGTTATCTGATGAAGTCTTAGGGTATTTATCTTTTGGTCAAGGTGGGAGCACGAAATTTGCAAGGCTGAAGAATCAAGAATGTAAGTTTCCAAGTCATTAAATGCATCTCTATTTTCCTAGGAGTCTTTATTGTTATGTAAGTTTCAATAGTCAAAGTTCTAAATTTCTAGGTCTTTAATTTTAGTCTATTTCCCATATCTATTTATTACTTTTCTATTTCCTAAGTTGTATTCCTCCTATAAATAAAGGAAGCCTCTCAATTGTATCCATACTCGATTTGATGAATAAAAATATTTGAGATTTTCTCTGTGTGAGTGAATCTCTTTGAAGAGTGGATAACTCCTATTTCAGTCTCTTTATCCTTGAAGAGTGGATTACTCCTTGGTGGTGAGCCAAGAAGCACTTTATTCTCGATCGGTGGTTTTCCTTTGGGCCCTAGTTGTGAGCTTCTTCTATCTCAAAGTCCTTTAGCCTTGGCGGGTGGTTTGTCCTTTAAGCCTTGATGGCAAACTTCGTTCATCCCGATCTTGTTCCATGGATGGTGGCACGTCCTTTAAACCTTGGTGTCGATTATATTCTATCCTTTAATTTTCTTATTTTCATCATTGGACAACCATCCCCATACACTTAACCACAAAAATCCCTACATCCCGGAATCACTCACCCATGCACACATCAGCCGATGTGGTTGTGGTGGTATATCTTGCCCTCTAGGTGGGGCTAGAGGTATCCCTTGGTTATTGATAATAATATTAAGCATCGATATAGGATTAGGCTGCAGGATAACACCAAAAGGTTGCACATTTTCAACGGGTAGGAGTGGAATAATTTGTTGAAGACCCTTGTATCACTGTTCCATTATTATCATTCCCGATGTTCACTTGGATTAGACCAGGCACACTTCCCTTGTTGGCTAGAGTTATTCCACAGGTCTAGGTTGTCGCAGCAATATCATTTCTTTGCTAGAGAGTTAAACTATTTTTCCCATTGGTTAGCACTGGCCCACAAGTCTGAGCCATTGTAACAGCTTTACTCCTCTACAAGATCCTAAACGATGGAGCAGGAGGAATATCCTGCCCAATAGTACCAAGAGTAACTTGAGCATTAGCAAGCAAGGGATTGTACCTAGAAGATACAATGACATGATTAGTTTATGGCTGGGCTGAGCTATTTGGTGCCCCATGCTGTCCTTACGCGCATTCATAAAAGGTGTTGATAACCCGAGGTTTGATCACGCCGACTATGCGTTTGATGGCATGCTTAATAAACTTGTCTCGGTTCTTTGCCAACGTCGTTCTTATCGTAGACAGCATCATAGGACTCGACTCCATTTGTCTCCTCTACTTCTCGGTAAGTTGTCTCGGAATATCCTTGTCTCTAGTCTAGGCATGATCTAGAGCAAGAGCTGCCAATGATGATTCGGCACTTCCCATATCTTCACCAATCAGTGGCGGTGGAGAATCGTCAACAGAGTTGTCGAGATTGGACCTATTCCTTGTACGCGGCATAGTATCCTCTCAAAACAGCAACAAGAAAGTCCCACTACCATGCTAAAAAGATGTTTAGCTGGAATTACTCTCGCGATAAACTATCTTTTACCAAAAGTCGTTCTTCCGTTTTAATAAAGGGGACGAGTTCTACGCTAACTCTGGATAGAGGATATCTCAAGCAATAAGAATCCAAACTTCTTTAATCTGAACACCATTGTACAATCTTAGACTAAGTTGGAATTTAATCGATGACAAGGCTCAAAAGTTACAAGATCAGTATTGAACTACATCGAAATTTAATTGACAGCACAAATTGAGAATAGGAAGATACAATGTTGGAATTTAATAAATGAAAAGATATCAGGATAAAGAAACACGCCAAAATCTAACTAACGATGGGAATTTGAAAGTTATAAATAAGGGAATTTATAGTGCAATACAAAAAATGTAAAGATAAAAAGATAACATTTCGTTGATTTGTTTGCAAAGCTCTCATTGGATAGCTAATTTTTGGTAGTAGATCCATAATTAAAAAGAAAAAAGAAGGTGGTATTTATAGTGAAGGAGTGATGTGCGCCCTTCGAGCATGTCCAACAATTGCATCTTCTCAAGTAACTCCCATTGGTTTTCCCTATATTCCTTTATTTTCACAAACCCATCTCACCCAAACTTCACATAACAGTCTTCATCGTGTGTTGATAGTTGGGCAGTTATCGATGACCGTTCCATGATTAGGTTTCTATATGGCTATTGTTCTCGCTACATCGTGCGTCTTCGATGTCAACCATCTTGGCAGTTTGAATAATATTTAAAACATTTCTAATGAAAAATTGCCACCGGTGCTTTTACATGGAGTGTCACACTCCCACCCCACCTCTGGTACAAGAACGTGACCCGGCGGGTCAACATCGACATCCCAGGCATGTCGATCATCCCAAAAAATTTTATCTTTGATTAAGCATATGCGGAAGCAAATTAAAAACAATCTCCATACACGAACAGACATGGAAGTCGGGCAATATGTGTGCCAAGCAAACAAAAACAACATATATTCATATATATACACACACATATCAAAAGTTATTATGATTACATACCCATCTTAGTCCTGGGCTACTTATCTTCATTATTACCACACATCGACGATTAAAAGGCTAGGGTAGCCTAGCTCTTCTATCGAGCTCCTCCAAAGATGGCCCCCATCCTAGGCCCTTCTTCTCCGATGCTCCCGTACGATCCACTAGAAGGATGAGGCCTCGAATGGGACCTAAAACGTCCCCATCAAAAATGAGACACTAAACCTCCTACACATGGGGAACCAAGGTGTCTACTTCCAGAATGTGACATTCTCTTCTAAGTCTACTATATCCATCACAGTAGTAACCATATCAATTGGAAGACCGAGACGGACGGGCAGTAGGCTTGGTTCACCCATCCCACACCTGAAATGGTGAAAACAACAAAAGTGAGTCGATGACTCAGTAAGTAGAAATCCCTAATTCTCCCATAGGAGGACGTCTCGCCATCGATCCTCGGATACATGGTCACCACTCGCTTGTCGATGACAAATCAATAGCAAGGTTAGTGCCTTGCCTTGCTTATGCATATGAAAGGCTCTTAATCAATTATGTGCTTTCAAGCATCAAAGATAAGGAGTTAGTGATAAAAAAGGCTCTCCAAAGATCCATGGCTTACGATCATTCCAGTCATTAAGAGGGATGCATGCATCACATAAAACTCATTCAAGCACTAAGTAACCCGATGCAAAACATATGCTCAAATTGATGCAAGAACTCAACAATACATATCAAACAAGCTAAGCTTTTGCAAGCCTCAATTCCGGTATCGATGCAAGCATCAATTCAAGCATCACACATGCATCAGTCATGGACCACACATGGACTTCCAATTTATTTCAATCGGTTTAGTTAGTTGAAATCCATCGACTCTTCCGGTATCAACCGGGCATTGGTCCCCCCCCTTGACAACCGGCATTGTCCCGATCTCATTATCAGAACGGCATCTTGGGTGACCCCCAAGCATCAGCCTCACCCGGGCCGACATCGTCCAACAATCTCAATATCGGGACGGCATCCGAGGCTTTATCCCAGGCAACAACCCAGCATACTCCAGCGTCGGCAGTAAAAGTCCATCGTATATCCATGCACTCAAACATCAATCAATCCATTTTTATCTTGAATTATTAGCCGAATGAAAGGCCCGAGGTTCGTGCCTAAGACATGATCAGAAAAAGTGGACGCAACCGGGCATAACCAGTGAAACTGAGTTCGGACTTCTCATTTACCATGTAAGGGCTCGAAGTTGAGGATGTTAAATGGAGGCCCCGTCCATCAATGTATTTTAACAACTAGACACGTGATATTTCTTTATATTACCATTGATTGATGTGCGTTTGTTCCTACGTCCGTCGACGGTCCAACATACATAAGATGACATCTTGTGCACGTGACTATAGTTTATTTTTACCAAAATCTTGTGTATTTCTCACCCTCGTTCCAAGCACATGTGTATTGATAACCAAATCAACTATGGGTTTCAACACCTCTAATTTTGATATGGAGATTCCCAACTTTCCAATCAATTGTGCTAATTCCAGGGGAAGTTTTTAGATATTCAAAGAGGATGTATCATTGTGAAAGCTCTTTCTTATTGAAATTAAAGGTTTAGGAATCGATGTATTTTGCTTCACAATGGAAAGAAAATGTCATTTATTTAGGAGCTACATGTTAGAGAATTCATTATCTTACCTTTAAAAAATCACGGTTTTTATACCCGAACCATCCCAAATTCATTGGTCATATATTGTTGGTAATCCTTCTAGAAACCAACAATTTCGATCCGAATAATGTAGATATTCGTGGACTTTAATTGACTAGGAACCGAATAAGCGGCCGCTGTCTCTCATGAGCAGTGGTCAGTTAAAAGTGAAATTTCTTCATCTTCCCTACTCAACAAGTAACGCGCAATTTACGCACGGTGCCAAGATAGCAAAAGCGAGGGTGGCAGGAAAAAAGGCTAAAGAGAGTTCGGTAAGATTTGCTGGCTCAATAATGCTAAAGGAGGGAAGATAAGTGTGACGAAAGAAAATGACAAAAATGGGAGGATGGAAATTCATAGATGAGGTCCAAATGGATTTGTCATTTTGCAAACATTTGTCTATTTAGATTAACCAAATGAATGGTTGTAAGGTTATCTTTGGAAGCAAAAACTTCTTTCTTTAAAAAACTAAATATATACATAACGGTCATTTAAAACCGTTCGTATTACTTTTTAGCGGAACTTTGTGAAGAGTAGGTACATATAAAAAATTAAAAAGATAAAAAAAATTGTTAAAAGCTATCATTTAAGGAAATTTTGCAGCTGTTAAAGCCCTTACTCTTCTCGTGTTATGCATAATTAGCGCTCTAAAAATCGAACTTGTCTGAGTTAAGATTTTATGTAAGGTATACTACCAGTGTAAAATCATTTTTATAAAAGCAATAATAAAAGGAAGTTTTCATTTATGCATAGGATGAATTCTTGTGCTAAATTGGGAAGTATTCATGCGCTAGTATTGAAGTTCTGTTTGTGTGATGATTTTTTCTACACCATTAGTGTATCGGATATACTCCTTTTAGTTACATATATTTATCAAGTGTCCCGTAGGTATCGGTTAACAACACCTAAAGAAAAAAGAAAGAAATCGAAGATAAGATAATTGCGTGGCCATAAATAACATGCATGACTGATGCTCGAGGGAGTTAGGTGGGGCTTTTGTCTGGGATAGTGATGGTTCCCGAAAGGTCGTTGTGTTTGGACAACTACACGATGTCCCTTTCACAAAAACTTTGGATGGATGCATTTACTAAGGCCTTCCTGACATTAGCTTCCTCTCATCTCATCCTCTTCACCATATTCAAGGATCTCCCTACCTTCTAACATCATTTAATGTCCTCACTAATTTTTTTTCTGAATCCAAATGTCTCTCTCAACCTATGTGCACATATGCTTTCAAGCGCGGCAGGCAAATGTACGGAGGCGTACACGTAAATGGATAGATTCATATGTGACCGAATGTCAAGAACTAGATAGCCTTTGTCAGATTTCACACTTGGTCCCAACGGAAATTATTCAAAAAATGAACCGTATGATGGTCTATATATTTGCCATACTTTGTGACCGAATGTTTGAAAACTTCCACCAGATGCATCATCCACAATTCTATATAATAAACTATTTTCTTATAGAACAAGATTTGTTAATAATGGACATTTCACACTTCAAAAGTCTCGTATTCCTCAGAAAAGTTTGTTAGCTTCAAAACCTAATAGGAGTTTTCTCTAACAATCTCCCCATTTTTTATGATGACAAAACTTTCTTGCAGATTTAAGACTTATATCCTGCAAAACACACTTTAGCAACACATGATAACTTATAACAACAAATTATTATAGAACTGAATGTCATTGATTCTACATCCACAAAAACCATATTAGTCATGACAATTTAGAGTTCAAGGATTCAAAAACTACAAAAGTTCAATCCAAATTCAATCCAAATACACAACCACAAAAGTTAACTGCAAAACACAAACATTCACAAAAGTTAATACTGCTCAGTTCAAACAAACACAAGAACTTTTAAATCTGCTCTCATTCTCCCCCTTTTTGTCAACAGCAAAAAGAAAGAGAAAGTCAAAAAGATGTGATTAAAAATGAGATAAAAAGATGGAGTCATTCAGGATTGTCTTGGAACGAGAATAAGTCGGAAATCCTCCAGCGACTGCACTGCCTCCTCAAGCTTCTCTTGGCACTAATAATAGACATTCTCGACTTTGGCTACAGTCTGCAAAACCTGTTGATTCAGAGTCTGAACTTGAGTATCGAGAGACTGTACCTTGCCAGTTAGAAAATCTGAGGTAGACCTTAAGGCGGTATGTAGCTTCTAAATTTCAACTTCCATGGCATATTGCTGAGCTTTAACCTCCAAAATGAGTTCTACTATCCTTGGATAGTTTGAATCAGGTTCTGTTTGAGCACTAGCTTCAGTGAAGTTAATCTATGGAGTGTCCAAAAATGGAGGAACATCAACTTGAGCACGTGCAGTTTGTTCCTTATCCTGACTCGGGGTTTCTTCTTCAACATTAATCTCAAGGAAGTGAGAAGCAAATACATCTTCGGGATCTGTAGGAGATCTGCTAATGCCATCACTAGCAGTAGGTGCTGCTAAAGGAGTTTTCTCATGATCTCCCCCTGATTTGGTGCCTTCAGGTTGAGATGAGACTTCACCTTCTTGCGCCTTTTTCCTTTTCAGCACTAGATCTCTTTTCTTGTTCATTATCCTCTCCTTTGGATGCAGCATCTTCCTTGTCTTCTTCAAAATCTCTTTTCTCAATTGCATCTTATAGTGGTATTGCACCACTAGCTCCTTCAAAATCTTCATCTTCATTTTCCTTTTCTGCTGATTTTTTAGCATCACGCTCTTCTTCTTCTTGTTCACTCTCTTCAAAATCAGGATAACCTTGAAAATTTCGCAAGGCAAGTGCAGAAATGGTCAGATCATCCTCCTCTTCTTCATCCAGCGAGAGGATAGACTTCTTTTTCTTTGAAGTTTTTTCAACAATATCTTTTCCTTTTCGCTTACTTGCAGCAAAAGATCCTTCCTTGAGTCTACTTGATGATTCATTTTTCAAAAGATCAATGGCCTTAGACAGATCCTTCAGTCTCATTTTGGAGATCATCTTTATGCCTATCTTCATAGAAGGGAGAGTTCTTGAAGGAAGTTGAGAGGGCAACTGGATCTGAAAATGTCTTAATAGTCTTGTGATCAAGGTAGACTAGGGCAATTGTTCTTTTTCTTTCATAACAGTCCTGTACATATGTAAGAAGATAGCGTGTGGCAGAGAAAAAGGAATTACATTACAAATAGCCCACATAATCTTTGCCTCAAATCTCAAGACATCAGTATTGGAAGCAACTTTGGGCCTAATGCAATTGATGACAATTTTGTACAGCAAAATGTGTGAGACTGGCATACGAGAGTAAGTGATACTCCCACTTGGCAGTCTGTCCTTCACCAGAAATCGAGTGGCTTGACTGATGGAGACATTAATTGGTAGAAAACCACTACGTTCAACTCCCAGAATATTAGCCAAAATATTCACATCCATAACAAACACTTTGTCACAAACAATGAATTGAATGTGGGTTTGATCCAGGAAAGACAAATTGGAGTAAAAATAAGCTGTCAACTTAAGATAAGCTTCTACTGTTTCAGCGCAAAATCTTTCAAGTTGAAGTTTGACTAACCTTTCCCTGAAGTTAACCTTAATGGAATCAAGAAAGTCAAAATCCACTGTGCGAGGGTTTATCACCCCCCTCTGTTCAACATTTGAGCATAAACCCTCTTGTGCTCTCTTGAACGAAAAAGCTTCATTCTTTCTCCTGGAATATCAACAGCCACACCCATCCAGGGTTGGAAATTCGTGAAAATTCTCTCATCATCATCCTTGTTCTCAGTTTGACTCTCTAACCCAAAACGAGGATCAGAAGGAAAATTTACAAATGCCTTTTATGCCGATCCTTTTGGTGCTACTCCTAGTCTTTCCATTGTTCTCAAAAACAGAGTTTCATTGCCATACCCATTATCTTTCAAGAAGTCAGTGATAAACGTCATTGGACTACCACCCTACTTCAAAAAGGTACAATGCTTGAAGAGTACCTTAGGCCTCATTACTTTGATCAAAACCACTTCTTGTTCAACTTCCTCATCTACAGATTGATGAGGAGAACTCTATGGAGAATCTTCACCAGTAAGATCGAAGTGTGTTGGTCCTTCAGGCATGTTTCGAGGACCCTACCTTGCAATGAGAGAGGATTTTTGCTAGTACGCCATAGATGCAGACTTGGAGAATTTCGTCAACATATTCGAGTCAAAGAAAGATGGAAACTTGCAGAGAGATTTTGAGAGTAAAAATCGAGAGAGAAAGAGAGATATGGTATTAGGGTTTTGAAGTCCTGTGCTTGAAAAAAAATACTCTGAGGTATTTAAAGAAATCGAACAGAGGCAAATGAAACGTCACAAAGAAAAATGCATTTTCAAAACAATTTTAAAAAGGTAACTACTAAAAATTTGAAATCTGAAATTTAGCAATAAAATAGTAATTTCTAAAAATAAAATAGGCAAGCGACGATTCAAATATAATCATACCTGTTCAGAATTTTCATTCTAAAAATAAAATACCTAGATTGAAGAAAATTTACATATTGAAGCAGCTTCCTTAAATTTAAGTTCTAAGTCTGATCAACTTCAGACTTTAATCGAGAGGAAAAATGATATTCAACTTGCTGCGAATTGACTCAAATAAGTTCTTCTCCAAAGGTTTTGTAAATTTGTCTACTAGTTGATTCTTTGAATCAATAAATTGAACCATAATCTCTCCATTCTGGACATGATCCCTTATAAAATGATGATGGATCTCTATATGCTTTGCTCTTGAATGAAGAATTGGTTTCCTGGTAAGGTTGATAGCACTTGTGTTGTCGCATCTGATCTCTGTACAAGATTCTTCTATTCCAAAGTCTCTTAGTTGTTGTATAATCCATAGAATTTGAGAACAACAACTCCCAAGAGCAACATACTTTGCTTCTGCTGTAGATAAAGCCACCGTACTTTGTTTTCTTGAGAACCAAGATACCAGCATTTGTCCCAATAGTTGACATGTGACAGAAGTGCCCTTCTTGTCAACTCTACAGCCGGCTAAATCAGCGTCAGAATAACCAAGTAGAGTAACGTCTCATTCTTTTGGATACCATAGATCCAGCTTTGGAAAAGTCGCAACATATTTAATGATGCGTTTAACAGCACTTAGATGAGATTCTTTTGGATCAAACTAAAATCTAGCACAGATGCACACGCTGAATAAAATGTCAGGTCTTGAGGCAGTGAGGTAAAGAAAAGAACCGATCATGCTTTTGTATAATTTCTTATCTACTTTCTTTCCTCCTTCATCCTTGTCGAGTTTTGATGAACTTGACATGGGAGTTTCTATCCTCTTGCAATTTTCCAATCCAAATTTCTTGACAAGATCTTTGGCATATTTCTCTTGGTAAATGAATATACCTTTCTTTGATTGTCTGACTTGCAGTCCCAAAAAGAAAGTCAATTCACCCATCATGCTCATTTCAAATTCATCATGCATAAATCTTGAAAATTTCTTGCAGAAATTTTTGTTAGGAGAACCAAAGATTATATCATCTACATAAATCTGTACAAGTAGAAAGTCTTTTCCTTCTCTTTTTATAAACAAAGTAATATCAACTTTTCCTTTCTCAAAGCCATTTTCAGTTAGAAACTTACTCAACCTTTCATACCAAGCTCTAGGTGCCTGTTTCAGACCATACAATGCATTTTTTAATCTGTAGACAGAGTCTGGTTTTTTTTTTTTATCTTCAAAACCTGGTGATTGTTCCACATAGACTTCTTCTTGAATGAATCCATTAAGGAAAACACCTTTGACATCCATTTGGAATAACCTGAAATTTTGATAACAGGCAAAAGCAAGCAATAATATAATCGCTTCTAACCTTGCTACCGGTGCATAGGTTTCGTCATAATCTATCCATTCTTCCTGTATGTATCACTTAACCACGAGCCTTGCTTTATTTCTGATCACTTTTCCTTTCTCATCCATCTTGTTTCTAAAAACCCATTTTGTTCCAATCACATATTTACCTTTAGGTTTCAGAATCAATTCCCATACATCATTGATGCTGAATTGTTTGAGTTCTTCTTGCATAGCTTCTATCTAGCTTTCATCAAACAATGCTTCTTCTACTCCTTTTGGCTCTATCTTAGAAACAAGTGCTAATGCACTGGAGTCTTCTTTTCCTTTAGATCCGGTGCAAATTCCTTCATCAATTTTGCCAATGATAAGTTCTTTGGGATGACTTGACTTGTGCTTCCAGTTGCTATTTGATTTGGGAATCTGTTGATCCTCTGTTTCGTTTGAGTCTTCTTGTTCTGCTTGTTGCTGTACTCTAGAAGACTGAATTTCACTGGGGGAAACAGACTTTGTTAAGTCTGGAACTTGTTTAGACTCTTCAAGTTGAACCTAACCTGGTTGAATCTGCATATTTTCCTGAAATCTGATGTTCATAGATTCTTCTACAGATTGAGTCTTTTTGTTAAAGACCCTGTAAGCTTTGCTTGTCATATGGTACCCAAGAAAATTTCATTCGTCTGATTTTTCCTCGAACTTTCTAAATCAATCATTTGCATTCTTCAAAATAAAGCACTTACAGCCAAAAACTTGAAAGTATGAAACATTTGGCTTCTTTCCTTTATATACTTCATAGGGAGTCTTCTCTAGGATAAGCCTTAAAAACACTTTGTTGATAATATAACATGCAGTAGAAACTGCTTCTGCCCAAAAGCGAGAGGGTATTTTGCTTTCTATCAATAGAGTTTTGGCCATCTCCTGTAAAGATCTGTTTTTCCTTTCCACAATCTCGTTTTGTTCTAGAGTGTATGGAGAAGAGAAAACATGTTGAAAACCATATTCATCACAAAAGTTTGCAAAATCCTGATTTTCAAACTCACCTCCATGATATGTTCTTATGCTTGAAATAGCATATCCTTTCTCGTTCTGAACTTTCTTGGCAAAGTTTGAGAAGTATGCAAAAGTCTCGAACTTGTTTGCCAAAAAGAAGACCCAAGAGAAACGTGAATAATCATCCACGATTACTAAATAATACTTCTTTCCGCCAAGACTCTGAGTTCTTGTTAGCCCAAAAAGATCCATATGGAGAAGCTGCAAAACTCGACGGGTAGAAACTTGATTTACTGGTTTAAAAGAGCTTCTGACCTGTTTTCCTAAGACACAGGGAGTGCATAACTCAGACTTCTGGTAAGCCAAATTAGGAAGCCCTCGAACCAGCTTCTTAGAAGAAATTATGGCAATCTGCTTCATATTTACATGACCAAGCTTTTGATGCTAGAGACTTACTTCATCTTAAATAGAAATAAGGTATTGTGAATTTTCTGGATTTACGTCCAAAAGGTGTATGTTGCGATGCCTTCACCCAATAAAAGATTGAGAGAAATCTTGACTAATACCAGAACAAATGCCTTCTTCAAAGTTTATTCTGAACCCTGTATCACAAAGTTGACTTATACTCAGAAGGTTATAATTTAGACATTTCGCTAGGGAAACATTGTTGATAGTCGACTTCCAATCTTCACAATTCCATATCCTATAATCTTCCCTTTGTAGTTTCCACCAAAAGAAATTTTTCCTCATTTTAGTCTATCAAGCTTTATGAAGCAACTTGAGTCTCCTGTCATGTGCCTAGAACAGCCACCATCCAAATACCATTTGACTTTTCTTTTAATAGTGATCTGCAATCAAAAGTAAAACTCAAACTTTCTTTGGTACCCAGATTTTCTTGAGTCTAGGAGTGTTAGTGTTAAAAACTGTTTTTGCCCAATCTTTCTTAACTGGTCTCCAAACTTTGGGACAATTATTCTCAAAATGTTCTGAGCTTTTGCACTTATAATATCTTAGAGCACTTCGACCAACAGGTTTTACAAACACTTTTTGAAAATGATTTTTGTAAAATGTCTTTGTAGGTTTTTGTTTAAGTCTCTCTTTTACTTTAGGAAAATCAATTAAATGAACAGTCTCATTATTCATACCCAAACCAGATTTATTAAAAAAGGGTATTTGAGCTGTAAGAATTTTCTCTAATTTTTCTGATCCCTTTGAAAACCTTTTTGAAATATTTGAAATTTCCCTTTTTAAAACAACGTTTTCTTTTGAAAGAGAATCAGAATTTTCTTTCAAATCGTCAAAACTTCTTTTCAGACTTTCAAATTTTTCCTTCCAAGAAACTTCCTATTGCCTAAGCTTTGAAGTCTCCTTTTTTAGTTCAGAGATCCTTTTAAGAGAAGATTTAAGATTGAGGCAAAGTTCATCTATATACATAGAGACTTTAATAGGAATTTCTAAGTTACTAACCTCGATTTCTTTGTCAAAGTCTAAATCAGTGTCGTCTCTCGATTACGTGTCTGACTCTGAGTGAACCATCAAACATATGTTTGCGAATTCTTCTTTGCTTTCTTCACATTCGGTGTCACTTCAGATTTCTGCTTTAAGAGCTTTCTTGTACTTCTCAGATTTTCCTTTCTTCTTTTTCAACAAATGACAGTTTGGTTTGATATGCCCATTTTTCTTACACTCAAAGCATATAACATCCTTGTTAGCTTCAATGTCCTCCGTTGGTCTCTTCTGAGAATTCTGCGTGCTTTGATTCTTCCAATTCAATCTTCTTTCATTTCTATTCAATTTTCTGAATTTCTTTATCATAAGGGCTAGCTCCTCATCATCCATATCATCATCTGAATATGTACCATCAGAATCAATGTTAGATTTTAAAGCAATTGATTTCTTACCTTTTGGATCTTCCTCATCATTGATCTGCTCCACTTCGTACGACTGAAGTGTGCCTATTAGTTCATCTACTAATAGAGGCATAATCCTTTGAGTCTCTTTGATTGAAGTTTTCACATGATTCCAGTCCTTTGAAAGTCCGTGTAGTAGTTTGTTGACTTTCATTGGTCCACAAATTGGTTGACCTTGATAAGCTAGGCCATTCATAATTTCTATGAAGCGACTAAACATATCAGAAATAGATTCTCCAGGCTTCATTCTAAATGCTTCATATTGTCCAAGCAGAATGTTAGTTTTTGTTTCCTTAACACGGTCAGTCCCCTCATAGGTAACATGTAGTCTGTCACAAACTTCTTTTGCTGTTTCACAAGAAGAAATTTAGTTATATTCTGTGGGAGACATAGCACAATATAAAGAATAAATTGCTTTTGCGTCAAGAGCCTGTCTCTTGGTAATTTCAGCTTGTGTTGATTCATCAGCATCAATCACTTCTTTCCCTTTATCTGAAGCTTATGTTGCTTTAGGATTGATTCCTTTTTCAACAACATCCCACTCTAGGGGATCTCTGGATCTGAGAAATGCCTTCATCTTGTTTTTCTACACATTATACTCATTTCTATCAAAGTAAGGAGGTCTGGTGTTGCTCTATCCTTCAACCAATCCTAGAGCCAAGATATTAGTCATAAAAGATCTTTAGTTTAGAAGTAAAAACATTTCAATAAAGTAAGCACCTCTAAGACCAATTAAAAATGGCTAGTATAAACACCTAGAGGGGGTGAATAGGTGTGAAAACATATTTTGCGAATTGCAGTGAAAATACTTTACTTTTAAACTGAGTCTAATGAACAACAGACTTTACGGAAGGATTCAGACTTTAACAACTATTTTAAAACATAGAAAGATATCACAGTGTCGCGACCCGATCTCGCCGCCCTCGAATGTCAAAAAGGGGGAAAAGGTCGGGTTTAGGGGTACTTGATCACGAGAGTTTCCTCACAAGATCGCGAGCTCTCCCAAGCTCGTACCCCGCGTGACAGCAGGTTTATTTATGCGGTCTAATTGTTTAACAACCTAAGAATATACAGGAGTCGCCACTAGCCTCATTCTTTGGGGGTCGGCTAGAAAACCCAATCGAGGGTCGAGAGAGTTCCCTCAATTCCTACGCAACCAGATATCTAGGTTCGGGGACTTGGGTTACGCTAATACCTCTATTAGCGCCCTTTCGGTACCTAAACAGTATGTTGTGTTTTTCCTAACATGTCCATGCATTTCTTTTTACATTTTCAGGATCGTTATTTCTAGACTAAGTGATCATGCGTGGTTGATTATTTTCATTCTATTCTATTTCTAGAAAAGCATGAAAAGAAAACAATCAATGGAATTAAAATTGCAAGACATTAAGTAGACAATCAAGGAAGGCAGTAAATCTATCATGCAATCCTAAAAATATGAAAGAGAAATATATGAGAAAAAGAGAGAAAGAAAACCCGCAACTCGTCGGGTTTTATACAATGCATGGAACCCGAGACATATGTCGGGAAAAACGAATATTACATAGTAAATGGTCGGAATGGACATCGACCTCCACCATCTTCGCGCTTTCTCTATCTTTGGGGTCTAATATAATCCTAGCTTAAGAAATTTGTAACTAGGCACATACAAATGAAAGAAACAATCATCACATATCAAAACAATCAAAAACAAGACATCTTCGGTATTCACAAATGAGGACTAAAGTCATGAAGTCCTTAGACCAAATTCTAAGTGAAATCCCAAGGTTCAACATCATTATGTATTACACCTAATCATTCATCTAACAATCACATGCATTACAAAGCATTTAAACATGCACGTAAGATATTCTAAAAGAAATCCTAAAATGGAGTCCTGACAAAGAATCACAATAGAAATCATCAAACACTACAAATAAGATCAAAGCACTTGGGGATAGAACCCATGGATGAGTGGCCCTAAGAAAAACACAGAATATCAAGCACACCAAGAAGAATCACTTTCATGAATGGAGTATCTCAAGATTTCTAACGCATGAATTTTATGGCATTTTAGTATGTCCTAGGTATAGATGTTGGGGACAAATATGATGAAGACATCTAAGCCTAGATCAATGCACAAAAAAAAAAAAAAAAAAAAACCACGGAAATTCATTAACCTAAGTAGGTCTATCAACCTATTCAAAACAGTGCATGATTGGAGAACAAGTGCAGTAACTTTGGCAAAGGTTTGACATATCAAACGAAGCTCAAATGGTCCGTGCAATGCGTCTTTCCAAAGTCTGAAATGCCCTTTATGAATATCTACAACACATCGAAGGCAATTGGACACATCTACTAGCTCATTCAAGGCAAACAGCAATCAGGTCACAGACAAGACAGTCCACACTAAGGACGATTTAATGAGCATTTTCCTAATCAAATCAACTCCAAAAATTCTGAAAAAATTATATGTTGTAACCAAGGACATTTCAAGCAACTTTTCATAAGACACCGATCTACGAATTCAAGTACAAAATTCAGTAGAAAATCGGAAAACAGTCAAGGTCGAACAATGCATAACAGTAAACTACAATATATCAGTTTTCCAGAATCATCTCCTAACTTTCGAAGAAGATTTCAGATAGCTAATGATATCGGATCAGGACGTGCTATAGCTCTTTAGAAAGCTAATCAAACCATCTTCGACTTTCATGAAGACATCGAGCACCAAAAAGCACATATACTAACTCAATTCCGGGCATACGCACAAAGAGGTCTGTCAGGAATCCGAGGTTGCAGAACAATTGTCATCCAAGTTCAAAAATCATAGAACCAAAAGATCTAACTGTAATCAACTCTAGATCAATCAAGTATTGATTCTAATCAGATTCGCAATGCATCCTGGCCCCGAACGTTCGTTGTCGAGAATGCATTTCGACACGAGAAGCTCTCGCCTCATCGGATGCTATTAAAAGGAGTTTCAATGCACTTACCTTGATTGAATCAGTGAAGAACATGCCTTCGAAGATCTCTTCATTTAGCAATGACGAAACTGCTATTTAACACAAAAGAAAAATATTGAAATCAGCAGAGAGTCGAATTTTATTTTGTTCTGTAATCCAAACAGAAAAAGGAAATGGATCGCTTAGCTTTGATTTTGCTTCGAGGACTACGGAACGTGAAGAACACCGAGTCAGATTCTGGTATAAGAGCTGTTCAGCACTGATCTTCAAGCTCTGATTTATGACTTTCGCAGATCATGATCACTCTTCTCTAATCCTTTTTCTAGATCGACACTCAGAGATGAACACATCGGTGCATCGTAGTCGCTGGATTTTGCTGAAAATACTGATCGCCTGATGAAGAAACGATTGGACTTTGCTCGGGACTTCGTTCAACGTCGATCTCCGATTTTTTACTTACGAGACTCATCAACGGACGCTAATCAATGAAATTGAAGAGATCGACGTCAACAAAATCTGATGTAATCAGAGTCCAAGCACACCAAGTATACGAGTAGAGATTGAGCAGACTTAGCCGAATCAAGAATTTCAGCTTGTTCCGATTTCAGTTGTGGATAATCTCCTTGGATTGTGCAACGAAACTCGTGAAGATCTCGATTATTCCCCATAACATCCTGGGAGAGAGAGAAATCGTGGAGAATTTTCTTCTTCGCATTTTGTTGATGGGGTTAAAGAATGATCGAACAGAAAAAAAATCCGTGAAGCTATTGCCTTCCCCTCCGAGAGAAAATAACTCAAGCGAGTTCCAGAGAGATTTTTTAGAGAGAGAGAGAGTTATAGTGAGAGAAAGTAGATCTCAAGAATGGCCCCCCCTCCGAGAGAGAGAGAGTCCCGAGAGTAGAGAGAGAGTCCTTTCCCGCCAGCGTTCCCCGATTCTGTTTTCTATTTTTTTTTTCTTTTTCTCTCCTTTTTCTTTTTCGTTTTCCTTATTTTTTTTTTCTTTTTCTTTTTTATTATATCATTTTTTATTTTTGCAAAATATTTATTTAAAATGTCGATGAAAATTTCGGGTGTCAACACACAGCAAATAAAATAAAGGAGTTTAGGGAAGAGAAAATGAACACGAAATTTATAGTGGTTCGGCTTAGTTTAAGCCTACGTCAACTCTCTCACGCTAACAGCCTTCTGGCTAGTTTCCACTATGAATCGAAAAAGAGTATTACAGCCTTATATCAACAACTTCTCAGTAAAGAGTCTCTACTGCTCTCACAAAATCACTCTTTTAAGTTTCTCTCTTTTTCAAATACAAGTTTGAGCACTCTATGAGGAAGAATAAGAGATCTGGGAAGCTTCAAACTTTGGAATTCTTCTTTCACGCTAACTATCGAATGACTTGAAAAACCTCCTTAAATACTCCTTTATGCATTTTCGACCGTTGGCACTTTTTAAATAGTTTTTCCAATCAACCCGTTGGACAAAATCAATCAAGGAGATCTCGAGCCATTTGAAGATTGAGATGAAAGTTCGTCAATTCTGGTCGTCCATACAATCAGGATCTTGGTTTCCATAAGTAGATTCTTTCCAAATAAACTTGCCTTCCGAAATGATTTGCTGCTTCGAAATTGATTTGATCAATAATCTTAGAAGGGTAAGTGAGATTTCCAACCAGAGAGCCAAATATATCATGTTCGTACTGAAGGAAGAGAAATAATCTTGAGTCTGATTAAGTCTTCATTCTTCTCTTGCGTTCAGTCTAGGTCTTCGTCAGAGTGGGTAGACTTCTGATGAAAGGTAGACTTTGACAGAATTTCACAAAAGTCTCGTATTCCTCAGAATAGAACTAGAAAAGTTTTGTCAGCTTCAAAACCTAATAGGAGTTTTCTCCAACAGAATGCATATATTTGATTGAATTGTGGTATATCTATTTGAGGCACACTGGCGAGAGAAATCTGAAGCTTTGAGTGATAGGAATTTGTTGTGAGATTGTGTGGCTAATGATTTGAATGTATGTAAGTGTTGACATGTTGTGACCACGGCCAATGGTGGAAAATGTAGTTCAAAACATCTAATAGAGAAACCATGAAGATTGCAGAGTTGTTTCACTTTGTTGTTTATAAGCTATCGAGGCCTTCTAGGATGAGTGTCAGATGTATGCTAACAGTTGCAGATGCCTACTCGAGGAGGACTAGGGTGTTTATGCTAAGGCATAAGTTTGATGCCTTTTGTCCAAATGAGGCAGTTGAGAGCTTTGATCATAATAAAGACTAATAAAAAAGATCAAACGTGTGCAAACTAACAATGTGTGGACTTCCACTCAGAGCTGTTAAACAAATTCTGCAAGGAGAAGGGCATAGTGAGACATCATACTAGTGCCAATGAATTACAACAGATTGCAAAGTTGAGTCGAATGTTACCAGAGACAAACGATACAAGGATTTGTAGTGCCAAAATAAGTAGGAGATTTCTATCGAATGTGCTTAGTACAACAAGTTAATAGGTAAATGAATCCTCATCGACCACGATCAGATGTCGAACTCTCGAATAAGTGTGGTAAGCTAATGCTGCTAACTATTTTGTTGTAAAATATATAAGTTGCTCGTATTATGTTTGAATGAGTGATGATAAGCTCAATGGAAGGGCAAAGAAGTGCATATTTGTAGGTTTTGCATCATGCATAAGGCAAGTGGAGCTATCAAACGTGTTGCTTATAAATTCACATGTTGTCAACAAAGAAAACAAGTTTGATGAGCCTTTTGTGCTTTTGGTTAAGAGTGGCCATGATGGTAGTATCAACATGAATCTGGACAGTATCCAGCTCAAGGTAGAGTTGCAATCAAAAACTCTTAAGATAGACAATAATAACACACAGTAAGTGATTTTGCGGTAACTGCTGAAACAATGTGCAAGTTGGTCCTCTAAAAGATATGGATGGAACAGTGATTTTGTTTTATCTATGATAGTGGTTTGATCTGAAAATCCTTATGGAATGCTTGAAGGGGTAGATAGAGTCGACGCTTTAATGAGATACACAGACGTGGCCATGTTTAAGCACGACTTGGATTTATAATATGTCTATGGCTGTTGAGGAACCTAGGAGCTGAGGTAGCAAAAGTTCATGTCTACCAAGCAACTATAACTTGACTCAAAGATCAAGTCAAAGTGAAAGATTTGTAAAATTATATTTCGAGTTTGAGGCCATGAATGAAACTCGACCCATTCGAAATATATGGGAGCTTGATGCATATTGTACAAAGTCCGAATTGGACTTGGGGTACAACCCCGGGTATGCGAAGCAAGAGATAATCCTAGTCCTTATTGGAGCAGGAGTCTCGGTGGAGCAGGAGTCTCGGTGAAGTCGGCTTCGTTGGGGTTTCGTGGCTTAGATGAACATAATTTAAGAGGCGAAATCTATCTTCAAGCCGTTGATATGCAGAGTGCCTTCTTCGTGGGTTTTGTTCTGCACCCAATTAAAGGCACTTTTTCGTGGACTTGATCCAAGAGTTTTGAGTATCTTAGCCATAAAATCCTTAATTGAGATTTTGCATGTTTCTTGCAAGATTGAGTATTTGTTTCGAGGGAATTAAATATTGTGAGTTAATGGAGCATTGAGAATAAAATCATGTATTGATCTTCACGTGGAGTAAGTCATTTCGATCAAACTATGTAAATTTAGATGAGTGATTTATTTTCTTATTCTATTTATTATCGTGTCTAATCAATTGTTTTGAAAGGGAGGCCGAAAACCCACCCCACAACTATTTCATTTCCCTATATTGGAAGACAGTGAACCTATATATATAGACATGCGCACACAACAAAACAGACTTCGCATATCCTTTTCATCCCTAACCTGTTCGATGAGGCCGTAACCTAGTCCTGTCGAGGTCCTTCCTCAGAAAGATTAAGCTTTAATGTCACTACCTGTTTGGTATTTCATGCCCTCGCAAGGATAGGTTGGTCACCATAATTGGTAGCAGAGGGGCCATATGCTCATTCATGTTTCCCCGAGTGTGACCTTAAAGGGCCAAGCTTCTAGAGAGTATTTCCGGCCTGTGAGATCTCATTTCACTGCCAATTTCAGAAATAAAATTGCAAGACATTTCCTGTTTCCCCCATTCCATCCAAAGATGGAGAAGGTTGGACAAGGTCGACCCAGCTCGAGTCCAATTAATGCGGTCGCTTGAATGGAGTCCGATGCGGAACGTGAATACATTCGGGAGCCTTTGAATGACTGAAAATTTCCATAAAGTTGATTGTCCATACAAAACTGGCTTGGCTCGGCTCACATGAAGCCAATGCATCCGATATCAACGCCAAGGTACAAGAGTAGTTACTCGGCATGACTATCCGATTCTGAGGTCTAGGTCAGCCTCACGATTTGCTGATGCAGAGTAAGGTGACCAAGGTGGATCCATTATTGATGGCTGAGGAGGACTGTCATAATCGCCAATCCGTTTTTTGCCAAGTCAACTATTAAGATCCATCACTTTTTAGGCAACTTGTTCTAACAAATCTGTAGCCTAGTCTGATCTCATTTGAGGTCTTCTCAATAGGCAATCCTCAAGGTCTTGCATTTTGAGTAGACACTTTGTGACCTTATTACAGGGCCAGGTTTTGGTGCAGCCCTAGCAGTAAAAGGACTGTATTTCTAAGTAGAGGCATGGCCAAATTGGTTTGGTAGATCCTCCTGCCTGCACTATCCATTTCGAATTCATCAAAACGCCTCAATGTCAGGAACACATTTTTCCATAGCTATCACTAGAATTAGAGCTACTCGATGACAACGACAATTCAAGGCCCTTTCTTGTACCTAGCCCATTTCAGAAGATTTCTTCGTATAAGAAAAGAGGACCGAGGGAGTTGGACATACGGACGGTGCCATATGGCATTCCACGTGTAAGAAGATTTCTTACAGCATGACTTCCCAAGGAATGGGTTGGACATGAGAAAAGAGGACCGAGGGAGTTGACATACGGACAGTGCCATATGGCATTCCACGTGTAAGGAATTCGGGAGTGGGTATGTTATCCCGTGTCATTAGAACACAAGCCAATGACAATTTGCCATGTCTCAGATCGACACGTGTCAATGACGAGTTGATGCATGTCAGAAGGACACAGGTTGGCACCAAGTCTAGTAGAAAGGATTAGGAAAAAAGGCCGAGACATTCTTCTTGAAGTCCACATCATTTTCACGGTGTCAAAGCTCTCTAAAACATCCTAATCGGACAAGAATAACTTAAGATCCTACCACCAATCCTAAGCGCAATGCTTCATGGGGCATATATCACTTGCGACATAGAAAATGAAGAGAGATTCGTCCTTCGGGTTGTGGCCATCCTACCACGGGTTTCTCTCTCCTTGAGCTTGCCTTTCCCTAGGCCCTCGGTGGCTGGGTCTGTTCGAGCGAGCTGAGGCCAACAAGAATGGCCTGAGATTTTGCGCTGCATCACATCTCTTTTCTCTTGATGTTATAGCGTATGAATGTTCTGTCTTCCCATGGACAATAAAATGGAACCTGTCTCTCTCTCTCTCTCTCTCTCTTCACTCCCTTTGTCTTCGCTCTACCTTTGCGTAGGAAGCCGCAACCGCATGCTACTAGTGACAATAAAAAGAAACCTCTCTCTCTCTCTCTCTCTTCTCTCTCTCTCTCTCTCCCTCTGAGCTAAAAGGCTTCGAGATCGTTGTGAGGACCTCAAATTGATCCCGATCGAGAGTCATTGGCATTCAAATTGGCCTGGATATAAGGCCGAAGAAAACCTAAATTGTCGTCATGCCTTAGATCTCTTAATCGAGGCTTACCGCTATCCGGGAGACACATCAACTATGCCGTTAGCGCGCATGAGACAGCGAGGGAGGAAGGGAGGGGAGCGACGGCAGGTGTGGTGGCGGTTGGAGGTGGTGTGGCGGAAGTTTGCGCAGAGGCAAGACAGGTTGGCAAAGGCAGAGGTGGATGGTTGCCGCCATAGCTATGATACAGAAAAAAGGAAGAGGATGGGTAGGTAATTAGTGTTTGGTGGCAATTTTGTAATTAACGAGTGGATGTGTAGATGTGTGTTTGACCAAAAAGTGAAAATCTCAATTAAGGAATCGAATCGATGAATGTCATGGAAAAGGATCTTTATTGATTGTGGACGTGAATGTGTGGCTGTAAAAGTTAAATATCGAAGTGCAGTTACCAGTAATTAAAAGTAGCTAGAAACTAAGGTTGTCACCTTGCCAAAGGTCATTTGACTAAATGTCATGGTGTTTGGCAAATTTTTTGGGAGTATTGGGGATGTACATCGCATTTAAAAAATTCTTTAAAATCCCTTGGCCAAGGTAGGTTCATAGGAACCTTGGGTTTTAACATTTTTGGAATACTAATTCATTTTTTTTCAATATGCCCAAGTTGAAATTTCAAAATTTCAAAAATGCCATCACCATTGTTTACCTCATGCGACATATGCCAAATCTAACTACTAGCGAGCCAAATCTAGTATTGACAACCCTCGCCTAAGAACGCCTTGAGTCACGCAATCTCAAGCATGGCCATTTGTGGTCGCCTAGCTCCAAGCAAAGGTCGCGTGACCTCAGGCAACAATTGCCAATGCTAGATTTATCTCATCGGCGGCTCATTCGCTGACATCCAAAGGGTTTGAGTTCAATTCTTTAAAAAAAAAAAAAACATAGCAAAAGCTATTTGTAATTGGGGTTTTTCCAAACAATATTTGAACCAAATTTGCTTCCTAATGCACTTGCCAAATACTATTTGCATTTCAAAGAAACCACTTCAACATAAAGTCCTTTATATTTTCCCAAACGCTTTTCCCAAAAATTCAACCAAACACGGTCCGAAGGGTATGGGAATTTAAAATGTTGAAAGGATAAATTTGCATGAAAATAAAGATGTAAGAATAGATGTTTCATTGTTGATTGATTGGGCAATGTTACAACATGAGCTATTGGAACCATCGCTAGCTATTTATAAACATTTGTGGATTTCAAATATAATTTTTACTAAACGGCATTTCTTTCAAAATTGTTTCTCAAAGCACAGTTTACCAAATGGCCTTTGCATTTACGTAAAGTTCTTAAAACTAAACTGTCTTGCATTTTCCCAATAGATTTTTAAAATGCTGAATCAAGTGCACCCTTAGTCCTCATCAACGCTTTGCAGAGCACAAACCAGTGGACTGCAGAAGCCCAACGTAGCAAGACTGTCCCACGAATTTGGGTTTCGTCCCCTCCCCGTTCGCTCCTTTGATTTGCTCTGCAAGGATGCCCAACTTGATAGGCCCAGGGGCTAATCTTATATATGAATAAAGTTCGGTGTTTCTGACCCAAAAAAAAAAAACTTCCTAGTACTATCTACACTTACTGATAAGCAGTAATGTTTTTCAAGAATCCAGACACGATCTTTATCATTTGACAGTAATTATCTGCTAAAAGTTACGAATTTCGAGATTATATGCATAACCGCCCAATAAATATGCGTTTAGGTCTCCACCTTCTTCGTCTTCAATTGATGTATCGACAACATTTGTTTCATTCATAATTGACACTACTTCAATACTGAGCAAAAATATGCAATTGTTTCTTGTCGATGACTTTATGAGTCAATTACTTTCAAGTTGTGGACTAATTCATCAATCAATTTCCTTCAAATGGTCGACAGGTGAAGAATTTCGTCAAAAATTACCGCTCTAACCTTACCATCATGTTATATCAACATCGTAAACTGCCGATGATCTCATAATCTGCCGATTGTTTTATTCATTGATGACTTGTACGATGACAAAACTTTGCTTTCATCAATCGGCCTTGTTACCCGCCGATATCAATCAGGAGTCGGTCATTTTCTGATATTAACAGCGTAATATATTATCCAATGGTGTGTTGGGTTGTCATGAGAGACAACTGCGGGAGACGATGACAGGTGCTTTGCTTCTGCAGTCTAATTGTATGATTCGTGACAGGTCCTTCGGGGTGCACTTCTTTCGAACTTCGGAATCTCTCTCTCATTTATCACAAAATATTGTTGGATACTATCTCCTTTTTGAGGAGGCTCACACTCAGGATTTCGTGTGCAGTGCTTCCTATGCCTGGAAGACGATGAGCCTTGCTTTCTTTTCGTTTTTAAGTAAATGCAATACAAGATCTAGGCCTCGATTTCCTAGAAAAGATTGTTGATGATGAACCCCTTCAAGCTCGTCTTTTTGGAAAGTTCATGCTTAGATACTGTGCCTCAATCCAAATTCCACTTGGATCCAAATGATCAGAACTGTGAATTTACTTATAGAAGCTGCTGTCCTGAGACCCCAAGTTTCCATTACTACAGAGATGAAGATTGCTGACCTCCGTCCTGATACAACATGAGCTCTTCAAATACTCTGGTCGATTGAGCATGGCATGTACCTGTTGGTGTTGTGGAGCCTGATAGAAGAAGATAATGTTCAAGTGCAGAAACAGTTTATTGGGGGCAGACACTTCCAATAGGTCATCCATCTTGTCATGAATAAGCTTTTACCGCTGATAATGGTGTACATGCAATTTACATCATTATGTATGCCCTAGACTTCTATTATATATAGTGGCAATATCTTTTACATTGAAATTTATAATACTAATATTAATAGCGAAGAGATTACCTAGTGCAACATCATGGTTTTTTCCCTTCTTAATTTTGGAAAGGGTTTTCCATGTAAAAATTATCACTTTTTTTTTCTATTTTTCTCTTCTTATATTCGCATTCCTAATAGTACCTTTCAACAGGCACAAAAGGAGGAGAGTCAACATGTCTGCGAGCGGAATTTTTAGCATGGAAAGCTAGCTTATGGGTGTCCCCTTAGCTCTTCATGGCAAATTTAAGAAGCAACTTCTTGTTGACCTACAATTTTATTTATCTGCAAATGAAAATGGGGTGTAGGGTTTTCGATTGGAACCTAATTTATCTCCAATTAGTCGATTTAGTACAAGGAAAGGGCTAAACAACATAAGTCTCCATGCTTTTAGTGACATCATTTCCTTGGCAAGCCACGTTGAACAAATTCATATCAAATCAATACCACAGATTTTCTGGCAGGGAAAGTTGCCAACATTACTCAAGTGAACGTCTTTTAAAAGTTATGACTTTAGAGCGGTTGATTCAAAAGTTAAGACACTTAAATATGCACCATATAAAAGTCACAGTATTGTAAATGTCATTTTCCCAAGTTTGGTGGCAATTTGTAATTAAAGAGTGCATGTACAAACGTGATACGCATCCAATGATGTGTTGGCTTGTCACGTGAGACCGGTGCGGGGGATGATGACAAACCCTTTGCTTCTTAGGTCTAATCATGTCATTTCCAAAGTAGAGACTAGTACACACTTCAATTATATGAACTTATGTGATAGACAACAATTATGAACCTTAATTAAGTCCATTAGTGACTCGTGAGGAGAGGGCTTATCGTAATGTTCTAATCAAATCTCATCAAGATCATATCAGCATCGGGACTTTATTGTTCTAAGATTTGTTGTGCACGTTTCAAGGCGTGAAACAAATAAAAAAATACCGCATTTGATGTGTGGAGTACAAAGAGGAAACACCTCGGGTGCGCATGGCAACGGTCCTATTCTTTTGTTTTTCTATTCTTTTGCTTCTAGAAATAGAAAAAGAATAGAAATCTATTCAATAATGTCAATTAATTTTTCTATTCCCTAAAATAGAAAAGTAGTCGGAAAATAGATTTGAAATAGAAATAAGAAGTACAAAAATTTAATATCTTGTTTCTAGGAATAATTTTTAGAAATAAGTCATTTTTTATTTTCTTTTTTCTTTTCTTCTTCTTCCTCGCCACTCGTTGGCCCCCACTACTGCCACCCGCTGGCCACCGCTACCGATTGCCAGCCACCGTCGATGTCGATCATCAGTTGTCAGCCACCCGCCGCCACCGATCACCAATAGACAACCGCTAGCAACGGCGAAAAAAGAGAGGAAAAAGAGAAAAAAATATTTAAATATTAAAGGAAATTCTACGGCACAAAAAATTTTGTGAGTCGTACCAAACGCATTTCTGTTCTTTTTCTATTCTTGAAATAGAAATTTTGTGTAATTAATAAACGTGTTATTTTACTCAAAAATTATTCTAGGTAATAGAAATAGAAAAAGACTTTTTACAAAGAAACTATTCCCCCAAAAAATATATATTACCAAATTTGCCCCTATTGGGTCCTATTACAAAGGTACTGGAATTCTGTCATGTTTTCCTTCAACAATGATATCAAAAATGATGGTTGATATATGAGCCTTCCAATATATATTGGTAAGAGGAATCAACAAAAAGAAATTTAATGAATCGCGGGGGTATTGGATCACTACAGTTGCAAGTTTTTAAGTGAAGGTAGATCATACTAAGATATGTTAATGGGCTCAGATTGAAGGCTCTGACTCGGATTTCCTAATTATGAAGGTATTGAAGCTGCATTTTGCTTCAACAAAACTTTTAAATGCGCCATTATGGTTTCGCAAACACCTCATGGCATGCGTGAGGGAGTTCTGAGAGTCGTCCTGTGCCAATGCACGAGATGAAATAAGAGCCTTAAGACCAGAACCGTGGAAATTCAGCTAGAACAACTACCCTAGAGCAGTGGCATGTGTTGTGGAATGATGAATCACAATCTTCAAAATTCATGGTCCCTTGCTCTCGAATGGAATGGCATGCGCGCGTGCGAGACAAAGCCTTGAAAGGGAAAGCCCCGAGCAGGGAACAGAAAGTTCACATGCGATCCTTGACCTTTTGCCTTTATCAATTGTAGGTTACAAGCACATAATTATAGGTAGGTGTCAATAATTTGGTTTGGGTTAGGTTGATTTCAGGCTAGTTTGAAGTTTTTTTTTGGTCAAAAGATCGATTTAAAGTTGGCTACATAACCATTTATCCTAAAAATTAAGGCGCCATTGGCTTTGTTATTCGGGGCATTTTCGCACGACTTGGATGATTTATCTCATATCTTAGCACCGTTACAGTCTCTTTTGTATTACAAAAGAAAATGGCAAACAAAAGCATTCACAGATCAAAAAAATTACCAAAAAAGTCATAAACCAATTGCATATACACCAATTCAATCATAAACATTTCAATTTTGCCAATTTAATTCTAAATCTTTCGATGTTTTGTCAATTTAGTTCATCTGATCAATTTTAACCGAAAAATCATTAAGATGGACATTGAATGTCCTATATAGCATGACAAAAGCTGAGATGGACATTTTTAAATTTTTTGAACTCTTTTCTTTTCTTTTCTTTTCTTTTCTTTTCTTTAGTTTTCTGTCATTGTGGCCAGCAAGCTTCCGCAAGGCTTGCAAGCCACGAGGCAACGACTACAAATCCCTTGCCAACCACTAGCAAGGCCATTGCGGCCACGGGCGAGGCTACCTTCACCCACGGTTGGTGAGGCTAGGCTTGCCCAAATCTACACAAGGTGACCTCACCTACAACTATAATGGCCTCGCCAGCCATAGATGAAGGCGGTCTCACCCGGCTCACGGTGTGGTCATCACGGCTGCATGTGAGACTAGGCGCCTCGCCCAGATTTGGGCAAGGCAGCCTCACCTTTGACTATGATGGTTTAAGCAAGGCCTCCCTAGTTGGGAGGGAGGCCGCATTCACCTGCAACTAGCCTCGCCAAATCTATTTAAGGGTTGTGAAGCCCTCGCTGGCTACAATGAATTTAAAGAAAAAAAAAATAAGGATTAAGAAAATCAAAAATTGAAAAAAAAAATTATTTACGTCAACGCCAACAGTTCCACGTAGAACAAATAGCATTCACATCAATAATTTCCAGTCAAAATTGACCGAATGGACTAATTGGCAAATTGGCAAAAGTTTTAGGACTAATTGGCAAAGTCGAAAGATTTTGGACTGAATCAGTACAAATACAATGAGTTTAGAACTATTTTAGTAATTATTACTCAAGAGATCTCATAATCATCATTGCATGATCATCATCCCTCAATACATTCATAATGAGATCATCGTCCTAAATTTTGTGAGACATCTAATTAAATGATGCCGTGCGTGTGGGACACCTACTCTTTAGCTTCAATGGAGCATTAATTTCGTACCTGGTGATAACAATACGTCAAAGGGAAATTAACTTTAGTTAGAGGAGTAGGTAGAGACTTCATTTCCAGAGTAGGTGAAATTTCTGTGCTCAAGGACGAAGAGTTGCAGGCCATTTATCCAGGAACGATTTATGAGAAAAGAAGGGGGGCAAATTTATAAATAGTCGTCAATATAATTCAATTTCATTAAATGAAGACTAAAAGTGTGAAACAAAGACCCACGTACTTTCTTTTTTTCTTTTTTAAAATTGAAAGGGTAGGGAGGAGCGATGGGGGCTAGCGACTTCCTTACGCCTTATCATAAGTGTCTCAAATCCCTGTTCAGATTAAGCCATAACTACTCCCCCACTTAGAAACCGTAGATCTGAAGTTGGCTAGTATCAGGAAGTCTCTCCATACAAAATATTCTATAACTAGAAAATACAGTGCAAGGCACTTAGAGTTCCACTCACGACGTGAATTTAACCCATGGTTTGATGGAAGATAGGTCAGCCATTTACCATTAATTAAGCCAATCACATTGATCGCAAAGATTTCGAGTAATTAATTGTATACGAGAGGTTGCTTTTTGCTCATATCTCTCACTTTGGTGAAATTTGGTTTGGAAGGTTTGCTAGGATAACCAAAGTTGCATACTTAGCAACAACCATTATTGGCAATGTCTCAATGGACAGAGATTATAGACTTAAACAAAAAAGTTAGGTGATCTAAGGACAACACATTTTGATTGTACCTGCCTTTCAAGTTTACCATGACGTTCAAGAGATCTTAAAACACAATCAACTTTGCATCCGATCTAACAAATTGGCATGATGAGCTACTAGATCACAATCGATCAGGGTGAGGCCTCATATCGTTGTTTGTATAGCAATCGATTGTCTCGTGCTATCTATTATTAGTGCACCAAAATAGAAATATCCTTGTCAACAGGGTATAGCACATTTGTTTTCCAAAAGTTTTCATGATACATTTCACGCAGAGAGGTTACCAAAACGTAGTTGATCTTCCCACTAGCCAACATTAAGGTAAACTGTTCGACCAAAAAAAAACATTAAGGTGAACTATTAAGCATATATAACAACATATCGATCGTCAAGATTGTTCGACTTTGATCTTTAAATAGGTAATTTTGCATGAAGTAGTGATAGACCCGTATCCAAATGACATTGATTAATTTTGAAATAACATCAATAGTATCCGAAAATATTTCCTAATCAATAACATATAAATGTAAGGAAAAAAAAGCATGCAGCCACTTCAATAGTTCAACAGAAATCTAATAATGGAATTTATCAAGTGAGCCTTCGTGCTTTTGCTAGATGTGATTACGCAAATTACACGGTGGATCGTGAAAGAATGAGGAAATTTTAGTGACATGATTAGTCACTTTCGGGTTTTGGAGCACACACCTACAAAACCCCAGCCTGTTCCAAACATTACGTAAATTAAATAAATTGCTGAATTGGAATAGTTACCTCATCCGAAGATTTATGGTGATCATCATGAACAGAAAAAGTATCAGTAAAATATAAACCAGTCAAGACAATAACTGCTACTTAGGATATGAACCGGGACGTGATTTCTTCTATCTTGGAATCTCCCTGTTGTGTGGATCTCAGTAGCTGACCGAATAGTTAAGCGTCCGATTTGAGCACGGAAAAATTAATATTCACGAGCAAGGTCACCGCTCAATATAACCTGGGGAATCGGGATCACGTCAATGACTCTATAGCTAAAGCCTTTTTTTATGAACATGGACCGGACGGTTTGAGTGCATCCCAAGATATAAGTTGAGTGTGTTACAAGAAAATGAAAGAGTTACGTGAGAGAGAGAGAGACTTATTTAACTCGGCTGAATATTGTCCTACCTTTGTAGGATTAAACTTAATCGAGTAGCTCCGACTCAATTCGATAATTACTCGAGATTGACTAACCTTATTTGGAGTTAAGCTTGAGTTCAGTAAAACTCAGCTCAACAAGTTTGCAACCCTAATTAGGTTTCTGTTTGTTTTCACTAAGGTTTATTAGTTAAAAAAATAAGCATAAAAATCCTCAAAATAACATAATATCCACAGAGCGGTGCTATCTTTGCTCCATATATGACTAAATCTTTCTTACTTTTCACTAAAAAAAAAAAATTAGCATCAATCATTCAATTGCAATTTAAAATGATGGCCCTAGTTCTTTTTATTCCAGTTGTCATAATTAAGCATTTCACATATCTTATTTTTGTTTATTGTGGGTACCTCATGTATATTAAAGGCACTATTTTTTTTATATTTCTAGATTTACTTTCAGAAATAGTTTTTGTTGAAAAGAAAAAATTTCAAAAAAATATATATCAAGTATTTAATTTACTACACCAAATAATCTCTCTTTTTTCTACTAATTGGTGAGATATCTTTACACTGAGCATGTAAAGTCATCATAGGAGTATCTAGGCATACCTTAAAAACATAAAAAGTAATGCATAATGAGGAATCTTGATATTTTTTTTCATAAGCACTTCATGGATAATTTTAATTTTTTAAATCAAAAATGATGATTTAATGCAATTGATTTAATTAAATTTTACCTTTTGAAGTTTGGCATTGGAGAATGTGAGTGTGATTATATTTTGGGAAAATCTTTAAACAGTTTTTTTTTTTCACCCTATGATCCCCTTATATGCATATGTATATAAATGACAACTGATAAGAAAAGATTTAATTGCGATATGAACAACAAAAGTATAAGTTTATAACAAGTAATTGTGTTAAAAAATTGGGGAGAAGTATACTAAAAATACCAAAAGTCATGTACGACGCTCATTTTAATGTCAAAATTTTTTGTTGGCTCACTTAAAATCCAAATCAGAGTAAAAACAATCACTTAAGTGCCTCTGACAAAAAATTCCGACAAAAATAATTACGTGAATTTTATAATTGAAATTTTAAGATGAGTTGGCATATTTTTATCAAGCATGGCTAGCTTGCCTAATGATGTCATTTTTCTCCTCTTCCACTCGCTCTCTTTTCTCACTCAATCACACACAGAGACAATCTTCTTCTTTTGTACAGGATTTTTGCCCATGGTAGTTGCCGATGCCTCCTCCCCGACGCAGAGGATATTTCGCCATCCTCCCCAACTAAGTCTGATGTGAAGCTATTGACAATCTCGTTCTTCGTTGCGAGGAAAACCAAGTCCTTCTCATGCAACTTGATCCTCACCTTACTCGCCTGTACTTGGCTCTTTATCCTCAACTCAGCCACTCACTCCTCTCCAGTTTTGATTTTGGGGGCAAATCAAACTAGGGTTTCAATTTTGGGGGAAATTGAACTAGGGTTTCAATGGGGACTTCTTTCAATTTGCAATTTATGATTTATATTTCAGGGCAAACACTGTAGACAACATCATTTAGGGTCTTTACGCGGATTAGGCAGGCTAGCAATCCACATCGATCGAAGAAATTAATAAAATATAGTCATGTCATATTTCTAATGCGAGCCAAATCAAAATTGGCACTCCAATGATATTTTTTTTTTAAAGTGACACTTAAATTATTCGAAAAAAACTTTTGACATTAAAGTAAATACCATACACAACTTTTAGCACTTCTAATATACTTCTTTCTGAAAAATTGTTTATGTTAAACGTTTTCTAAATTTTACTCAACACCCTAAAATAGAATTAGGTTTCTTGTAATTTTTTCTTTTCCATAAAAGTATTCTCTACGGAATTACAATCCAAAAGTGCCCACAATTAACAAAAACAAAACTTGTGAAATTCTTAATCCTGGTAACTAGATTCTACATAGAAATAGAAAAAGAATGCCCCTTTAAATTGTAATTGATCGCCTTTTTGGTGAAAATTAGGTGGATTTAGTCATAGAGATGGTTGAAATAGCGCCGCTCCATCCACAATGTTCAAATTTAAAAAAAAAAAAATCAAGCTTGAATTCCTTTATATATTTATTGGGATCAAGTAGAGTTGAGACCACCGATTCAACCGGTTGATGATTCGATCAGTCCAGTTAAAGGTCAATCAAGTTGGGTCGGGTTGGGTCAACGAGTCGGATTAGCTCGCCTAAGGTCAATCGAGTCGACCTATGTCACATGTCACTGAAATCAACCCTAGCACGTGGCCACCATAAAGTGACACCACATGTAGCAGTGCATGCGGCCTCCCGTGAAGGCGCACCACCACTCAAAATGCTCATTTTGACGAGGTCTTTCTATTTATGTGATCAAAATTAATTTTTATTGCACAAAAAATCACAAAAAGGGGCCATTTATGTACGTGTTAGACCTAGGCTATGGCTGCTTGATACTACATGTTAGCCAGGAAAAAGGCACCTCACAATCTCCATAAAGAGATATACGCACCTAATTTAAAATTAATCGTTCTTGATATGGAACAGTGACGATCTAAAGCTCAAGTGAGTACTTCTTCTCTATTGCTTTCTATATCACTGGTTCAATGAAATTGCCCATCACCTTGAACGTTTTCAAAACGCTCCTTATGTGAGATTATTTTTGCATCATCAGGATTAAAAGAGAGATTTGAATACTATTTATAAAGTTTTAACTCACGGGCTCTCTCATCACAGGTTGAGTTTTATTCATCCCACACAAGCTAGCCCCCCATATAAAACTAATTAAAAATCTTTATATCTCACCTTTCAATCTTAACTAATGGTGTCCACATCAAAACACGCTTACAAATCATAACACACTTACAAGAAATAAATTAAAAACCCCATACCGATTGTCTAGAGCAAAAAGGAGCAAATACCTAATTGGCCCCTAAATTGAAAACTTAAACTTTTAATTAAAGGTGGATTAACTGGTTAACAGGCTCAAGTTTTGAGCCTTCACGTGGATCTTCCCATTCGTGTTGTCCTCCAACAATAATATAAGAGCCAATCGTTCATATTTGAGCCTTCGATATATATCGGCATGTGGAATCGACAAAAAATAAAACTTCATGGATAACCGCAGCCGAAAGTTATCAAGTAAAGACAGAGCAAACGAAAATATCCTAAAGGACTTAAATTTTGGGTTGGACTTCTGTTACACTTTGCTGCAACAAGAGTCTCAAATGCACCATTATGATTTTGCAATACGCTCATGGCATTGGTGAGGGAGTTCGAGGGAGTTCTGAGAGTGGTCCTGTCCCAATACACAAGATGAAATAAGAGACTGGAGACCAGGCACTGTGGAAATTCAGCTACAACGACTACCATAGAGTCGTGGCATGTGCTGTCGCGTAATGAGTCTCAATATTCACATTCCATAGTCCCTCGCTGTTGAAATGAATGTCATGCGCGCGTGCCAGACAAAGCCAAGCGACGAAAAGCCCGCATGCGTTCCTCGACTTTTGCCTAATTGAGGAAGGGGTTACGAATAAACAATTGTAAGTAGCCAGGTCCACCGCCCATGTTAAGATCGATCCAAAAAGGGCGTTTGTTTAAAAAAATAAAAACTTTATAAATATGGTTAGTCACTTTCCGGTTTCGGAAAACACACCAATAAACCCAAACCTGTTCCAAGCATTATTTAAATTGAATAGATTGCTTAATATATAGGAAGAGTTACCTCTCCCAAGATGTATGGTGAGCATCATGAACAGAATCGAATCAAACGTATGTGTAAAATATAAACCAGCCAAGCCAATAGATACTACATAGGATCAGACAAATCCGGACATGATCACCACTCAAAATAATTTTGAGTGGTGATCATGTCCGGATCCTGGAATCTCGCTGTTATGTTGATCTCAATGGTTGACTGAATAGTTAAGTTCCACTTGAACACGGAAAAAATAATATTCACATCATTTTGACTTTTGAGGGGTGATCATGTCCGGATCCTACAATCTCGCTGTTATGTTGATCTCAATGGTTGACCGAATAGTTAAGTTCCATTTGAACACGGAAAAATTAATATTCACATCCAAGATCACCGCTCAAAATACTTTTGGAAATCAGGACCATGTCAGTGACCCTATAGGTAGAGCCTTTTTAAATAAACGCGAACTAGACAGTTTGCATGCACCACAAGATATAAGAAAATGAAAGACTTGCATGAGAGTCTTCCTACCCTAGTAGGAGTGAAACAGAGCTGCTCGCGCGCGACCTGACCCAATGATTACTCAAGATCGATTTGTCTTATTTAGAGTTAAGCTTGAGCATGTTAATACTCAGCGCACTAGGCTTGCGAGCCTAATTGAGCCTAATTGATTTTCTATTAGTTTTTATTAATATTTAGTAGTTACAAAAATAAGCTTAAAAGTCCTCAAAACAACATAGTATCCACAACCCGGTGCTATCTTCACCCATATATAACTAAACCCACCTCATTTTTCATTACAAAGACAAAATTACTCTCAATCATTCAATTTCAATTCAAAATGGTGGCCCCACCTTCTTTTTATTCCTATTGTCATAAATAAGCATTTCACATATTTTATTTTATTTTATTGTAGGCATCCCATGTATATTAAAGGCACTATATTTCCTTTTTCTATTTTTAAATTTTACTTACATAGAAATAATTTTTGTCAAAAAGAAAAATTTCAAGAAAAAAATCAATTATCTTAATTTTACTGAATCAATTGATTTGTCTTTTTTCCTTACTAATTGGTGAGATAACTTTGTACTGAGCATGTAAAAACATTATAGCAGTATTTAGGAATACCCCATAAACATTGACTTAAAAAAGTTGTGTATGAGGAGGTATCTTGATAGTTTTTTCATGAGTTGGATAATATTAATTTTTGTCAACCCAATATAGTGATTTAAAAAAAATCTTATTTTATGCAATTGATTTAATTAAATTTTAGTTCAGGTTGGAGAATGTAACTATGATTATATTTTTGGAAAATCTTTAAGGAGGGTCTTTTTCTTTTTTTGTTTCATCCTATGAACCCATTATATGTGTATGTATATAAATAACAACTGATAAGAAAAGTTCCAAATGGTGATATGAACAACAAAAGTGTAAGTTTATAAACAAATAACTATGTTAAAAAATTGTCTATGTTAAAATTTTTCTACGTTCTATTTGACAATTGGCTTGACAACATAGGTAGAATTTGGTTTCTTGTAATTTTTTCTTTTCCATTAAACCAATCACCACGGAAGTAAATTCCAACATTCAAAAAAGAAACAAAGTGCCCATAATAAACAAAAACATGTGAAATTCTTAATTATGGTAACTAAATTCAACATAGAAATAGAAAAAAAAAACCGCCATTTTAAATTGCAATTGATTGGTTAGGGCGATTTTGCCTTTTTTTTTAAAAATTGAGTGGATTTAATCTTATAGGTGGTGGAAATAGCGCCGTCCTATCCACAATGTTCAGATTTTTATTTTTTTTTAATCGGGCTTGATTTCCTTTATAAATTTATTGGAATCGAGTCAAGTTGAGACTTGAGATAAATTTTTTGTACTCAATCAAGCTCGAGTCGAGTTTTGAACCTTGAGTAGGAGAGTTGAGTTGAGCTCAAATTTCGTACTGGATTGACTTCACTCTCTATGAAGGTGAGCAACACGGACCAACCGAACTGAAAACTCCTAGATCGGACCGAACTAGCTAATTCTAGGTGATTCCCGAGGGGGTTGGTCCAATTCCCGATTCCATAAAACTGGAACCAGTGATTTTCAATCTAATCCCCGATTCTTAGGGGAACCGAATCGATGATTTTTTATTTTTTATTTGGCGCACAAATTTCTTTCCCTTCCCTTCTCACATGTCCCACTTGGAGTTGCTTCATTGTCTATCTCTGTCTTCTACGTTTGATAAGCCACCCATAAACTTAACCACTATGAATAATCTATGAACTCTCAAAAAGATTACAACGCCGACTAATTAGTATCATAATGGATTCATGATGTGGTCAAATTCATGAATTTATCGCTAGAAACGAGTAGTTTGGGTCCTCAATGTCTGGACATGAATATGTGTGAGGGGTTGCATTTTAATTTTGTTATCATCTTCATTGGACCGCTCAAGAACTGGACCAGATCGGTCCAAGGACCAAGCGGTCCGGTCCTCCGTTCCAAAACCATCTGTAGTACTCCAGTTTTAGGATAGATGACGGGGAAGCATCATTAGAAAGGCGGAAATGCAACACAAAAAAACAAGGAGAACGAACGAGTGTGTTGGAGGCATCGGGAGGGACGGTCGAGTTGTCAGTCACGGAACCGAACATGAGAATTTTCGTTCACATGAATCTCCCTCACTCGCTTCACCTTTCCTGTGAATGTGAAGAAGAGGCACGGGACGATATCTCTTTAACACTATTCCCTTGTGATTCCACAACCCCAACCCCACACACCCAAAAACTCGGTAACCAACATTCACTCGGCACGCTCTCTGTGCGTGCCTCTGTCTCTATGCTCTGTCTTGGCAGCTTGCTTTTCGTTTCTCTTCGTCAATGGAAATGCCATGACCTGATCAGCCGAACCGTCTCGTTCATCTGCCACTCTACTTAAAAGGAGTCTCTGTCCCTGTCTCTGTCCCTGTCTCTGTCTCTCTCTCCTTCTCTCCCTCGCTGCTTATTCAATCACTTTTCCACCAGAGAAAGGAAAAGAACAAAAGAAGATGAAAGACGCCTCTGCTTTCATCAGTTTCTTGGTTTTCTTCCTCCTCTTGTGCTCTCCTTGGATTGCTGCTTCCCTCGGTTCTCTCTCTCTTTCTCTCTGGTGTGGGTTTTTTTTTTTTTTTTTTTTTTTTTTTTTTTTGGGTTTATCCCTGTAATGTCATTTAACCATGAAAGGTCTCTCCTATGGTGCAGATGACCCCCAATATGATCACACTGCTTACACCAAGGTAGATTATACATGACAACCTCATAAGGATTAGTCATTTCAAGCAAGTTTAGCACATGGCATTCCAAAAGATTTCTACTTTATGAGTAATCTGTATTGGTTGTTAAATGGGCAGTGCAAGAAGGAGCCAGAGAAGCCGCTTTACAATGGAGGCATACTCGAGCCTCATCAGCTTCCACAATCTGCTTCTTCTTCTCCGGCTCTCCTGCTGCACAATCTCACCATCTCAACTAAATACTCCTTCTCCAGTTTGCTTCTAATTCTCTATCTTCTTCCATCTGATTAAATTTTTCTCTTTTGCATTATTTAAGGGTTAGTTAGGAGTTGGTTTGATTAGTTCTCTTCCTGGTCATTAATTGGGCCGATGGTACATCAAAAGAAATGGGCGGTGGTACATTGGCACCTGCACCAGCAGAAACTGTTTGACTGTTAGTGTCGACATTTAAACCTCTACTCTTCAAATTCGCATCTATAAACGGGTCGATAAACTCAATACTAAAATTCAATTTTTTGACTATGCTACATTAGCATGTCATCATCACACTCATCGCATTCGCATATCATGTTTTCTTTTTGGCGTGTCCAAGTAGAAGTCAATAATTTATTTGTGAAAATTCAAGTTACACAAGTGTTCTACCGGTATATGGCAAGGATGGAATAATTGCGACTCTTAAGTCTTGCAAAACACTTTAGTAGATTTAATCAAGTATGAGAACAGTGTGAGAGTCAGCACACACAGGGCTGCCGCTATGAATTTTCATTGATTCAATTGACTTGAACTCGCCTTAGACAACCATTTTCCAATTCATGTATGCACGAACTTTTTATCCTTCCGATTGGATCTGTCGTTGGAATTGTTCTCGGCTTCAGGCCACATGAATGAATAATTTCTCGCAGGTTGGGTGAAAATACAGAGTTCGGATTCAGATTCCGCTCTTGTCACAGCCAGTTTGAGGACAGACCATGAAACATACAATTGCATAGGGACTGTCGCCGCGAAAAGTGGTTGCTGGTCATTTCTCAAGGGCGGATTCACTTTGGATTCGCCATCAAACTCCGCTACACTGTCCTTTCAGGTGACCATTTACAAAGATGTGTTTTCCAAAATGACCACAATTCAGTTCTTATTGCAGCACTTTTGTTTGTTCATTTCTTTTTCCCTCGGCATGGTTGATTTGAAGAGCTCAGATGGCAGATATATCGCCATAGCAATCGCTAGCACATCGCTCCAACCATTCACTGATCAGCAATGGAGGAGAAATCAGCAAGACATGATAAACAAAGTGAGCACCGTACTTCTGCTCTTCGCAGCAATTCTTTTTGTCATTAAGGCTCCGTTCATTTCACGAAAAATGACTTTCAGAAAAACGTTTTCCGGATTTTCCGGTGTTCGTTTCACGGAAAATAAACTACTCAAGAAAAATATTTTCCATCATTGGAAAAAACAACATTCAAAGATGAGGAAAATATTTTTCCCTTTTCAAAAGTGAAAAATATTTTCCATGATGACTTCTTCTTTTCATCAACACATTTTTGTTTTATTTTTATGCTTTCTTTTTCTTTTTTCTTTTTTTCCTTTTCTTTTTTTATTTTCTTTCTTTCCTTTTCATCTTTCTTCCTTAGCCTTGGCCGGTCGCCGGCCACGACGGCGGCTAGCGACCGGCCGCGGCCGCAAGCCAGCTCGAGCCTTGTCCTCGGCCGGCGAGGCTCCGCCTAGCCTGATCTAGCGAAGCCGAGCTCGGGCCTCGCTAGATCGGGCGAGGCGAAGCTCTCGCCAGCCTAGGGCGGAGTTTGGGCCTCGCCAGATCCGGCGAGCTAGGCAGGGCTTTGGCGAGCCACGAGCTCGCCGAATCTGGCAGCGGAGCTCGAGCTCGTCTTGATCGGGAACCTGAGCTCCACCGCCAGATCCGGCGAGCTCGCAGCTCACTAGAGCCCAGCGAAACTCTGGTGAGCTCAGGCGAGATCGGCCGAGCCTCAAGCTCGCCGGATCTAGCGACCGAGTCTTGGTCGGCCGCCGGGCAGCCGGCCATCGTCAGGCGTGCAGCGGCGTAGGAAGGAGGAGGAAGCCTGACGCGACGGCAGAGGAAGGAGGAAGGAAAAGAAAAAGGAAAAAAAGAAAAAGAAAGAAAAAATAATAAATAATAAATAATAAAAATTTCGATTTTTTAAAAATACAAATAATTAAAAATTCATTTTTTAAAAAATATAAAAAAAATAAAACTAATTTTTTGGTCAATTTAAAAATATTAAAATTCAATTTTTGATGATTTTTCCCAAACAATTAAATTAGCTAACGAACGGTGGAAAATATTTTTCACTTAAAGTTTAGGTTTCGGCCGAATACTGGAAAATAGAGTCATTTTCCTGGAAAATGACTTTCAAGAAAATGTTTTCCGGAAACATTATATTTTTTGCGAAACGAACGGACCCCAAGAAAATTCAGGTTTTCTAATTTGGTGTGAGTTTCTGGTTTCTTAGCTTCTTTCCTTGTATTTTGCCAATCAACGGAAGTGCAAAATGCTATAAAACTCGTTGCTTACAGCACGATCTCCCTCGAAATAAGATAGAGGTACTATATCACTGAAGAAATACCATGGAATAGTGTTTTCCTTGTGAACTGGGTTCATTCATTTTTCAGTGACTAGTTTCTTTAAAGAGAGATCTTCTGGAGAGTTTCAGGTAAGGAAGCGTGCCGTGATGATCCATGTATCAAATCATAACGGAGACAGGTTACAAGGAGTGGAAATTAATGTTAAGCAAGTCTACAAAGATTTCCCATTTGGATCTGCCATAGCGAAGACCATTCTTGGGAATGAGGCTTATCAGGTTAGGCTCCTTTCATTTCTAGACACTAACTGAACTTCTGTGATGCGACTTGCGAGCAAGTTTGATGAGAATCGTCATATGGAAAGCTATTGTAATCAGTCACGGCATGTTTGTCAAAATTTTCTTTCTACAGAACTGGTTTGTCGAGCGATTTAATGCAGCAGTATTTGAGAATGAACTCAAGTGGTACGCGACTGAGCCCTACCCCGGACAGATTAACTACACTATCGCAGATGAGATGCTGGAGTTCATCCGAGCAAACCGGATTGTCACCAGAGGCCACAACATCTTCTGGGAGGACCCAAAATACAATCCTGAGTGGGTCCAAAATCTCGCGGGGCCCCAACTTGAGTCCGCAGTGAACACCAGGATCCAAAGCCTGATGAGCCGATACAGGGAAGAATTCGTACACTGGGACGTGAGTAATGAGATGCTCCACTTCGATTTCTACGAGCAGCGGCTCGGCCCCAACGCAACGCTGCATTTCTTCCAAACGGCACATGAGTCGGATCCGCTGGCCACCCTCTTCATGAACGAGTTCAATGTGGTGGAGACCTGTAGCGATGCCAATTCCACCGTGGACAGCTACATCTCGAGGATGAGAGAGCTCAAGCGCGGCGGCGTTTCAATGGACGGAATTGGCCTGGAGGGTCACTTCACGGTGCCAAACCTGCCCCTAATGAGAGCAATCCTAGACAAACTGGGTGCGCTCAGGCTTCCGATGTGGCTAACCGAGGTCGACATTAGCAGCACCCTCAGTAAGGAGGCACAGGTACTGAAGCATAGTCAGTCAGCAAATGTAGTTTTGGATGGCAAAAACTGATAGTCAAAACCACCTATTTGTGGCTGTGCGATAGAAAAGACTTTGTTGCCTGTGATTCTTTCTGTGCTGATTCGATGCTCAGTGTTCATAGACATTGGCAGTGGCAAGACCATATTTCTTTTCTCGATTTCGAACGGAATTCTCATAGCAGCTGTCGAACTTTCTTCAAATTTACCAAACATTAATTTTAGTTCACTACAACGGGTCTAATGCACATATCTGAGCATATTGAAGGATGATTTATTGCTTGAGCATAACCTGATTCTGTGGCTTGCAACAGGCCATTCATTTGGAAGAAGTTTTAAGAGAAGGCTTTTCTCATCCTTCCTTGAACGGTATCATGCTCTGGACCGCCCTCCATCCCAACGGGTGCTACCAAATGTGCTTGACAGACACTGACTTCCGAAACCTTCCGGCCGGCGACGTGGTGGACAGTCTTCTGGGGGAATGGAGGACCAAGGAGGTCAACGGGAAGACCAACGAGCACGGGTCGTACAGTTTCGAGGGTTTCCTTGGCGAGTACGAAGTAAGCGTCAAGTATGGAGATCAAACTGCAAATTCAACATTTGCACTATCTCAAGGTGTTGAAACCAGGCATGTGACCATTCTTTTGTGACTTCTAGAGAATCTGAAGGATGGATACTCCAGAGGTTACAAGGCACTGACTAGAATCAAAAACCTTTATTTTTCTCTTTCTTTTTTTTCTTATTTTTCCACAATTTGCATGCTGAAATCTCTAATGATTGTATAAGCATAGGATTCCCAGTGACGAGAACTAATCATGCCTCTGCTTCTGAATTAGATCCTTTCTCGCCATATGCAGAGCAATGGTGATTCTCCAAATTTTACATATATCCCACACTAACTCCATTTGGCTATATCATTAGACACTCCATGCCTTTTGGCTAAAATTAGGTAACGGACTTATCATCGCTGTCTGAATTCCGATGATGGAGTTATCTCTTGACAATCAGCAAAATTGTTCAGAACTCTCACTTTCAAAAGACAACCTTGGCAACATAGGAAGATCGAGGGACTCGTGTAGATCACTTTCCATCATTGGAAGCTATGGAAGATGGGTGTTCTTGCAAGATGCAAGATGATCAGTATGATGACATTAAACGACGCAATCTTTGGTGATTTGTTCTCTAAAGCCAGATCCTTTACCCTGTTTTGGACGGACAAGATCTCTACAAATCTCAATCTAGCAAGTGATTATCGAAAAGCTTTGTCTTTATGCTGATGAGGGCCAACAAAGTGCTTCGTTCAACCAAAATCCCCACCTTATGCAACATTCCCATGGCCTTGCAAATCTCAATCCAGCAGATTTGTCCGTTCACCTAATCCTCACCTCAGCATAATGAGGATCAACCCACTTGATATATGCCTTGAACGACCCATATTAAAGGAGTCCATATTAAAGGAGTCAAATGTCCTGAGTTCGACCGTTGGACTTGAATCAATTGTGACAGCAAAAAGCAAGGCGAATTCATTCCGGAAAACAAACCCCACACAAAAGAAAAGGCCACTAGCCTGTCACCTTAACCTTCAAACGAGAATGAACATGGAGCAGCAGCCAAAACTTTCTTTAACCCCCTTCATCATTTGTCAATTTGACTAAGTTCTTTTTCCTTGTATACATTGATTATTGACATTAAATAACTGTAAGCCAGTTTCATTTTCGGTGGAAAAGTGCTTTTTCCCCATTGTCTAAACTTGGCGGGTCCTATCATGGACTCTCAAGAGACCACTTTTCACGACATTTTCGACCAAAAGAATCGGAAATCACTGCGACCATGGAATAATACTTTAAACTTTTATAATGCCATGCTTTGACACGGGACGAGATCTGTATTCTTGGCTTGGCGCCGGAAAAAGACAAAAATCGTTCACCTCTCTTTCAACATCACGCCGAAAAAATTGTAAAATGATTATGAAAATACCCGATTGCTAAAGGAAAGTATTCCGCCTCATACAGCAGACAGGCCGAAAAGCAGAGCTTGAAGACTTGCAATCAAAGCTATTCCTCTGATGCAAACGTCTATCAGCCCACGACTCTGTAGCGTGTGCATTCACATGGAAACAGAGACACTTCAATCACAAGACAAGAAAAGCTTTTTTCCTTCACAAACCAACCTAAAAGAAATAAGAAGCCAACAACGATTTCGTTCTCCTGCACGGCTGAACCACAATACATTAACGAAACGCATCCCAAAATAGCCGGACAACGAGAGCATTTTTCATGCACCGCCGAACGGTTGCAAGGCAAATGTCATGGGGGGTGGTGGTTTTACATTGTGGATGTGGATGTGGTACTCCTATGACGTTACCTTACAAACCCCAGAAGATGGAAAATCATAATAAAGCGAAACCAGAGAGAGAGAGAGAGAGAGAGAGAGAGAGAGAGAAGGAGAGGGAGAGACACAGAGCTACAAGTGAAAAGAGGAGAGCATGAGGAAGAGAAAGAAAAGGCAAATAGCTGCATAAGAATGCAGGGCACATGGAGAGGCAGTCCTTGGAGAATCTCCCATGGCCAACCCGGCCATCCACGAACCGTCGGCCAGAACAGCTTGCCCCTGCCCCGACATCGTCCCAGTACCCGAATAACCCGTCCCCGTCCCGGTCCCAGACCCTTGCGTCGGAGTGGTGGTGGTTGTTGCTGTCATCGGCGTAGAATCTTTAGCTGTTTTCTGGCTGCACATCAGAAAATTAACAAAACAAAACGAAAAAATGTTATTTTGAGCCTCATAAATCATGAAACATAACATCATTACTAGATTTAAATTGGCAAGTCAGATTCTTTGGTGGTGGGGGGAACAGGCTTTACTGCACCTGAGTGAATCACGGGACTCACGTCTAAAGGCAGAATAAACAAATGATTGCAGAAAATACAATGAGCACAACATGTAATTTCTTTTAGAAAAATGGAAAAAAAAGAGAATCTTCGGCCTTGGTCCTTGCCCGTTTCCCCCCAACTGGACCACCACAATGCACACGGCTCCAGAACTCTGTCCTTTTGGCGCATTAATTAAACATCAATCACCACAATAATTACCATCCACACAATTTCCGCTCATTTTTTCTCTATTGCTCTATAAATTTAAGTAAACTAAATGGGAAAATCTACTACAATTCCTAATGCACTGATTAATGGAGAAAAATGAAATTAGACAGCCAAAAAAAAAAAAACAGAAATGCCCAACAACAAATGGAAACGAAACAGAGCAGTTGAGAAAAATGAGGATGAGAGAAGATGTCGGCCGACCTTGTGGAGGAGGGACAGAAGGTGACCGTGTAGTCCGCCCCGGTGCAGGTGAAGGTGCTGGTGGAGTCGTCGTAGGCGTAGCTGTACGACCGGGGGCAGGCGGACTTGAACATCTCCGAGTAGACGGTGGGGCGGCAGGTGACGGGGGAGTTGTACGCGCCGCTGCAGCAGTACTCCGGGGACCCGAACGCCTCGCACGCGCTCTTGCACGCGTCGCCCTCCCCGACCCGCAGCTCCGCCGGGCACTGCTGGTTCAGATCCGCTGAACAGCCGGTGGAGGCGCACGCCCCCGACCCGCCGCTCCCTTCTATCAGCATCGGCAAGTTGTACCTGGAAGAAGACAAAAGAAAAGAGGAAAGATCTCACCTTTAGCTCGTTAATAGGACCAATGCGAAAAAACAACGCGAGGGTAACTCTAAAAGTAAGGGAAAGAAGTAGATTTTCCAAGGTTTTTTTTACCCGTCGACGAGGCTGACGTCGTAGAAGTCCTGGCCGCCGGAGCCGAGGGTGAACTCGGCGAGGGTGGCCGGAGGGGCGGCGCCGAGGCCGTTGCACTCGAGCTGGCCGGAGCCGCAGTCGCCGGTGAGGCAGGACCCGGAGAGGGAACCGTCGAAGCTGCAGCCGGTGCGGCCCCAGAAGCGGCCGGACCAGCCCGTCGGGGCCTGGAAAGCGCGGGAGGAGTCGGAGGGGAGCTCGAACCCGGTGCTGTCCAGGCTCGGGCTGCCGGCATTGGCCAGGATGCCCGGCCACACCGTGTACTGGCACCGGTTCACGAAGGTGAACGTGGCACCGGACGCACCTGAACAACAACGACAGCGACAACAACATGCCAAAAACCCAGAACACATAAGTCGAAGCAGAACAAAACAAACTCTTCGAGAAGGCGAATGCGACGGAAAACCGAAGAGAATGCCGGTGGTGGTTACCTCTGGAGATGATGAGGAGAAACAGGGCGAGGGTGGTGAAAGCAGGGGAGGACCAGGAGCGGCGTCGGAGAAGAAGCTGGAGGTCCATGCTTATGAAGCGAGCTTCTTGCTAGGCTCTGGGGTTCTCAGCAAGTAGAAACCTTCTGCTGAGCCTTTGCTGTGCGGCGAAATGAGGGGAGCTTGAGAAGGTGGAAAATGCGGGACAGAAAGAGACAGAGATAGACAGAAAGACAGAGGGGAATGGCCAATGTGGGGAAGGGGTAGGGGGCTCACGGCCGCAGTGAATGGCGAGACAAGACCCTGACGCTGGGAGCGAGGGAAGGGACGGAAAGCGAAGGAAGAGCGAAACGGCGCGTTGGAGCGAAATGCGAGTGGGAGTGTTGTGGAGGAGTTCGGAGCGGCTTGTGAGCACTGAGCAGGACAAGACGCCCGTCTGGACAAGCGAGCACGGCGCACGGAACGAGCGAGTTACGGGCTGAGCAGCAAAGCCGCTTGCTCCTCGTCGAAAAGTGTACCTGAGTGGAGTGGAGTGGAGTGTCCTTCCTTTCGGAGAGCTTTTCATTTCGGCCCCTCAGCCTCAATTTGTCTTTACTTTCACTTGGCTCCTTGTAAAGAACAAGGATTATTACTGTCAAAAAAAAAAAACAAGAATTACTGTAATTGATATGCTTATAACAAATTTATTTTATATTAATCTCAAATTAATACGTCTATAATAAATTTACTCTCTATTAATTTTCATTAAATTATCCATTAAATTACTTAATTTTTTTGAGTTTGATGATACACGGATATATTAGTTTAGGGTCTAATTTTGTGGTCTTCCGTGGTATTAATCAAATTTAATATAAACTTATAAAGGGTATATCTGTTGCAAATGTATCGATTTAAGATTTTTCATGGATATTAATCCGAAAAAAAAAAATTCTTCTTAAAATGAAGCACGTTTCAAGTTACCCGTTTAAATTTTGACTATTCGATTAAAATTGGGTAAAAGGCATCTTAACTATTATAGATCGACTCCATTCATTACGACCTTTCAGAACCTCTGATCCACGCCCAATTTGTCGAATCTAAATGGTCCTCAACCATCTGATCTTGAGAGCGTCAAAAAATTTATAAATTTTATTAGATCAAGTGATTTTCTCACAAATATTAAATTGCAAGCTCTGTAATGTGCCTTGAGAATCACACCAATTGAATTTGAAATAAAGCAAAAACTGCAACTTTATTGGCCACGATTATTTGCCTGCTCCAAATTTACTACATTCACCACCATAACTCTTTTCTAATGATTTACCATATCTTTCTAGAAGTTCGAGTGCAAGCTTTCTATGCACACAAAAATTGGATTGACTGGTCAAATTTTGGCATTTTCATTATAAATACATAATTTTCTAAAAGTCACTTGATTTGATTACGGCTACTTCAAGAAGTGTCACACCCACTTAGGGCACTAGAGCGATGCTATATTAATGTGGACTCGCACAGGGCCACATTACGAGTAGGCATAGTGTCGGTGTGGTTGAGCATGTGGCTTCAGAGGCATCGGGCCAAACCGAGCTGAGCACGGCCTATAAGCTACAAGACATTCTCGACTACATCGGATGCATCCAACCTGAAAGCATTCCAACCCTTAAATCATGTGGATCTCATATTGGTTTAAGTAATATGATATTATGAGATTTACTAGGCTTACATATTCCCGAAATCTGAAGGTACATGGCTCTTTGGCATCTTAATGTGGCCCATTTCCGGCCGGTCCAAGCACCTAGACACCCTTTTGGCAGCATCTGTTGTTTTATTATTAATTTTCTTCTTCTTCTTCTTTGGTTTTTTTGCATAATTTTCCAACCCTTTTGAAATTTTCTCTCTTCACAATTTTACGAACTTCTTGGTTTTTCTCCTTTCAGGAAATTCCCAAAGAAGTCACGGACTCCGGGCCTGTTTTTTAAATTTCTCCTTAAAATAACATTCCAGGGAGCCAAACATCAAAGAATTGAGAGAAACACATGACACAAAAATTTTCCTTTTCAATGTAGTATTTGCATTTATCATTTCTTTTGGGTTTTTTCTTGGACGTTGCTTATATTTGGCTACTTTTGCTTTGTTTGCAGGAATTAACATTTAAAAAAAAAACATGTCAGATTACGGGAAAAAAATTAAGTTTTGTTGAACGTAAGAACTAATTTTTCGCATTTGAATATTAGCTGCATAGGTAAAAGTTTGTCACGCACGCACATGTTTTGAAGCTAGCTTTTGTCTATATAATATTATGACTTTTCTAAACACATATTGAAATACACATTTGAGTTGTGTTAAAAGATAATTTGTGTGGCAAGGAATAGTTAATATATCATAATTGACATATAATTTATCAACTCGAACCTTTCGAGAACATATGGGTCTAGCTAGACATGTTGACTGGTTTGGACTTTAGTTGTTTTGATCTTTCCGGAGCTTTATAATTGTCATTCTGTAATATTTCATATTTTCTCTAGGATGGTGGAATGAGGCCCCACGAAAGTCATATTGTTGAAAATACTTTCAAACATCATAAGCATTTGTAATGAAAGCCACTTTAGACTTTCATAAACAAATATGAGATATGGTCAAAAGGACATAATACTTTTGAAATATTATTGTGCATACGTGCATTCACGTCTTGAGAAACACAGATAAGGCGTATGACATAGGGATTGAATAATGTTGCCCTATTTTGTTTTGTGAAAAATAAATGATTTGAAAAATATTTTATTAAATAAGATTTAAAAATACAAATCAGTAAAAATACAAAAGCTCTTATTTGTGGTTGAAATGCCAAAATATCAAGTCGGCTCGCTTAAAATAATTAGTCAACAAAAAATATTTTTATTGTTGATAATAATTTATGTCAGTACATTTTCGTGGATGATTAATATAGTCCTCATTTGTTTATTTTCGTAAGTGATTCGAGTGATCAATTCTAAAAAAAAAAATATTTTAGAAATCATTATTTTTGTTATTGCATTCGATAGTTAATCGAAATATGTGATATCGAAAGAACGACGTGGAGATGCTGGCACTTCCGCACTAGCAATCAAACCTTTTGGACCATGAATTCTTTTTGGTTTCTCCCAAATTGACCAGATACCTTTGCCAACTCGTCGGGGGATCTACAGTAATAATCATCGTCACATTATAACGTAGCGCATCATTATACCAGCTAATGTTACATGCATTCGTCATCTACACGTGGATTTTATAAGTAAATTGAATATGGTGTGAGGCCAAAAGGTGTAAGCAGAAGTATTGGCGAAAGCGAGCTCGAGCGCATGAAAATGGACCAAAAGCTTACCGAGCTTGGCACATCAATTTCACAGAAAGGGGCCGACCTAAAAAAAAAAACTGTGGAATCGGGTCATAAGCGATTCGATTTTTCAGTTCATATTCAACATGAAATTTTGGCTCTGTTTGTTTTATGATAAATAACTTTTAGGAAGATATTTTTCGAATTTTCTGATATTCATTTTACGGAAAATGAACTAGTCAAGGAAAACGTTTTCCGCTAAAAAAAAAAAAACACATTCAAAAGTGGAAAATATTTTCCATAACTTCTTTCACCTCATTTTCTTTCACCAAATATATATTCGTACCAACACCACATGATATAAGGTTCCCATGCCTTATGCATTTCTTTATAATATTCGAGAATCTCTTGGGTAATACTGGGAATTTGAATACAATACATCCACAAAACCTGGGGTACCAGTCCTTGTCCGAAAATACAAAACAAAATGGTGGGATGGATGCAAACACCATGAACAAGGATCCGAAGTTGCGGTTAGGACATGGCTAAACAAATTTTAAAAACATGATAACCACGGTCCCCTCAAATACATCCTTTTTACTTGGGGAGAAATCCATGGCAAGTGAAAAGACTTGCTGCGAGTCGAAAGCGAGAGAGGAATACCGTAACATCCTCGGGACAATGCTATCGGAAGCGGAAGAATCACAATGTGGATCTTCCAAATCTCAAGACAATACTGAGACGAATCCTCACGGTCACATCACGGTGGAAACACCAATGAAGATGACCGCTACGGGATCAACCTAGATGAGATTAAATTCAAGACATCACATGCCGACACCGTTACGAGCGGCGCAAAGGCTATACATCGTAGCATACACTGCTGTTCACTATTCACCGTTCACTTTACACCGTTCACCTGTTCACTTTACATCGTTCACTCGCGATCTTGTTCACTTTACACCGTTCAAAGACCAGAAGCACTTTTACCGTAAACCCTTATAAATACATCCTCTCGACATAGAAGAAGGCACCTCGAAATTTTCCAGATTTCTCTCTTCTTCCTCTCCCTCTCTCACTTGTAACCCATCATCCCTTCCATCTCCAAGCTCTCTTACCTTGTTTCCCCGGTTTCAAAGTAAGTTAGTTTTTCACATACATAGTTTTATACCGGGTTACCAACTTACATGATAGTTGGTTAACCATTTCTTGTAATACAAACATCAATACTCCCCGGAGTGCGGATTACCGCCCTAGTGGATGACTTGATGCTTTAGTTTCTGCATCTTTCAATACATGTAATTTCAGCTTTTCAGCTTTATATAATACAAGTTCATACCACCTTCATGGTTGGTTTTTGTTTATGCATACTCTTACTTTATATTTTATATATTTCCTTTGCTCTTTACATTATTTATAATTCTCGCGATTTTATTTAAGTTATTTACTTCCTTGTTATTTTAATTCTCGCGATTTTATTTAAGTTATTTACTTCCTTGTTATTATACATCATTTCCTGCTTTCATATAGATCTGTTAATCTTAAATACTCTCTTATTCTCTCATATAGTACTCCGATCACAACCCCTTCATGGTATCAGAGCCAGTGGGAAGGTATAGATAGTCTTTGTAAAAACATACACATAGATCGAGAGCCATTCGTTTGCATCCTTCTTGTTTCTACGAGTGGTCCAGCCGTAAGTCCCCGAGTGGCGGTTAGACCGTTGGTTTAGCTCAGAACGGTTCGAAGAAGGAACAGTTCCGATCTTAAGTATGAGCTTACATAGAAGATCTACATCTTCCTCTAGTTCTCTATCACAAATGGACTCGAGATCCAAGTCCTATACATAGAGAAGAAGTAAGGATAGAAGATTTCAACAAATCGATAGAGAATTGGGAAATTCCTAAAATACAGCTTAAGGAAATATACAAGCAATCAAAATTAAAGTTTTTCAAAAAATCAGACTATGTCATAACTATTGAAGAAAGAGATGTTCCTCTTTCTAATTCTTATGAAAAAATACATCTTTTAAACAAAGAGTCCATTCTAAAGCATAAACAAAAATACAACTACATTCATATAGGACTAGTCCAAGTAGGAGTCAAACCTCTTACTAAAGAAGGCCTTAATACTTCCATTCTCTTAGTCTTACGTGATTCACGTCTTTTAAACTATGATGAATCCATTCTTGGTACCGTAGAAACAAGTCTCTCGCAAAGGACCCATACATTTTGATGTTATCCCAATTTCTCCGTTTCCCTCAAAGATAAGAACATTCTTAGAGCTTTAACACTCCAAATCAAAACCCATAATTATAAAGTAGCAGATGGATCTATTCCTTTAGCCCTTGTCTATAGAATTCATTACAAAGCCATGTCCTCCGCTTTTGGAGAAAATGCTTTCAAACATAGTCCACGGGGAGAAACACTCCTTCTCCAAACCGACATTTCTAGAGCTAATACTACAATTCCTAGGTCTATTAATTGGAACCAAGTTACTTTACCGAGAACAATGGGAATTAGAAAACCAAATTCCCCAACAAGTTGTTCGAATACAGATCCTACTAATGTCATTTAACATCCGGAAGGAAGAGTGACCATTAGATTTCCTAGAAGATCATTCGATCCAAGATCTAGTCCTTCCTTTCATAATTCCTACACGAGGTCCATAGATCTTAATCCTAATCTTCCTCCTATAATCACCATTCCTCCTAGTACGCATAGAAACACTCCTCCTCCTAGTATACAAAGAGACACTCCCACACGTGCCACAACACCTTTACCTCCTTCCACTAGTAGAAGTAATCATGAGACACCTCTTGAAACAGAAATTAGTGGTTTAGATAATAGATCGGGGATTTCCAGCCGTTTATCAACAAAACCAGCCGAACCAGTTCTAGAAAATACAGATTCTCCTCATCATTCTCCTACTTATTCACAAATGATAGATGCCAAGCTTAATGTTTTAAATAAACATTTTGAGCCAAACAAAGCTTTTCTTAATAAAGAATTTAATTCTGAAAACAACAAACAAATCAGAGAATGGTTCTTCAAAACCTTTGCCGATAAAGCAAAAGACATCAAACAAAAATATTACGACTACATATATGAATATGAAGTCCATATATTTTTCTTTGATTGGTTAGAAGAACAATTCCTCGAACCAAAAGAAATAATTGTTTTAGATCATCATTACAAGTGGAAACTTGATAATGGCGAAACCATAGAATCCAATCATCCACCCCTTAGGAGAATAAAAATTCAGCATGGAGATAGCGAGGTTACAGACCACTCCATTTAGGCTTCCAGACAAAGGAGACTCTCTATACACCCACAAAGTTATTGAACAAAACAATTTTACTAATCAACATTTAGTAACCTTAGGAAAACAATTGAATAGGATAGAATCCACCATCCGAATCCTACTCACTTATTACACCACAAATTGACACTCTCAAAAAACCCATTTTTAAAGCCTTTGAATTTCCAAAAAATCTTAGCCCGAGTTTGCCAAAGCTATAGAACAAAAGAAAAAACTCTTAGGAAAATCAAAGTTAGAACCGATCCTATACTAGACACTCCTAAATTCCAGAGTCTTATCATTAGAGACACTCCAGACCAACCCACTATTAGCACCCTGACCAAACACTCTAGTAATTCCGATACTGAGTCAGTCACTGAGATTAACAGACTCAATTGGAGACAACCTCAGAAGCTTTATTATAGCAGAGCTACCCCCCCGATATTGCCCAAGAAGAATCATCGCAAAAAATACAGAATAAATACTCTCCCGACGCCATTTATGAATGGAATATTGATGGTGTTGCTGAAACCAATATTATGAACATTCTTAACAACATGGTTATGCTTGCTAATGCCTACAAAACCCAGCAAGATGTTTCGACCATGTTTGTTGCTAATCTTCTAGTAGCCGGATTTTGGACAACTAAAAGGTTGGTGGGATAATTACTTGAGAGATGAACAAAAAACACAAATTTTAACTGCTTATAAGGTAGATGATTTTGGTCAACGCATGGATGATGATCAAGGACATCTCATCCAAGATGTCTGTCAATACCCTTATCTATTCCATTTCACAACACTTCGTAGGAGATCCTTCACATATTAGAGATAGAAACCAAGATCTTCTTTCCAATATGCGTTGCAAATCCTTAGGAAGATTTAGAGAATACAAAGAGCTTTTCTTTCAAAGGGTTCTTATTAGACCCGATCGCAATCAACCCTTTTGGAAAGAAAAATTCCTAGCAGAGTTTACCTCGATTATAGGAGACCAAGTTAGAGATAAAATTAGAGAAGAATACAAAGCGGTCAAATTCCTTATGATATCCTTTCTTATGGAGAAATAGTCTCTTATGTTTATAGACAAGGAACACAAATGTGTAATACTATCAAATTACAAAGACAACTCAAGGAAGAACAATCCCTCACCAATAGGAGTCTAGGAGATTTTTGTGCCCAATATGACCCCTCTTATAATGAAAAAACAAAAACAAAATGTAGGGGAACTTGTCCTCCCGAGAAAGAAACAAAGAAACATCGCAACAAACCTCAACCCCGTAGGAATAACCAAAGACACCGAATAACCAAAATAGGACTCACACGATAAGAAAAATTTTAAAGACATTAAGTGCTACTCTTGCGGTAGAAAAGGTCATATTTCAAAATACCGTAGGATTAATAAAAAATTAAATGAGCTTTCTTTAGATGACAATACTCTTAACTCCGTTAAATAACATCTTCATAGAAAATGATGATACTTCTTCCGATGAATTTCTTGAGGAAGAAGGTCTTCGAGATCAATGAAATAGATTCCTCTTCGATTCCGATTATGAAGACGCTTCTCCGTAAAAAACCCATTCCCGAAGTAAACGTCTTAACAAAAGAAGAAGAATTCCTTCTCAAAGACCGCCGACAAAATACTTGACCCCGAAGCCAAAAAAGAATACTTAGATAGACTACACTCTTTTATGAATATTACTTCCAAACCTAATACTTCCTACAATCTTAAAGACATTTTGAATAGAAACACAAAATCACAGTCTAAACCTATAAATATTAATGACCTCCAAAACGAAATAAAACAACAAAAGTTAGAAATACAAGCCTTGAAAGAGACTCAATTAGAAATGAAACAGAAATTTCGATATAAAGTCTCTTGTCATAAAAGGAAAAACAAAACTCGATGACCAAAATGAAATCACTAGTACCCCAGACACCTCTGATCCAGCCTTTCTTATGTTGTTAACAGAAATAACATCTAGAAAATGGATAATAAATAAGATAAAAATCAATAATGAGTATATTATTGAAACAACAAGACTCTTTGATACGGGGGCCGACCTCAATTGTATCAAGGAAGGCCTTGTTCCAACAAGATACTTTGACAAAACTTCGAATCCTTAAAATCAGCCTCGGGAGAAAAACTCGAATATACAATACAAGTTACCCGAAGCCCTAATAATAAAAGACCAAATGTCTTACAAAACATCTTTTCTTTTAGTTAAAAACATGAGGCAACAAAGTTATCCTTGGAACACCTTTTATACAATTAATCCAACCCTTTACGTTACTAATGAAGGTATAGAAACTCATGCTTTAAACAAAAAAATCACCTTCAATTTCATAACAAAACCACAGAAAAGAAGTCTTAATATTTGACAAGAACATTCCATTTCAGAAATAAATTGCCTTATAAAAGACAAAGAAAACCAACTTGAATTTTTAAAAGAAGATTTAGAATTTAAAAGGATAGAAGAAAATCTTTTGAAACCGAAAGTTGTAGAAAAGATTGCTTCCTTACAAAAATACATAGAGAAAACCATATGCTCTACCCTACTCAATGCCTTTTGGGAAAGAAAAAGCATATTGTAGACCTACCTTATGAACATGATTTTTCCGAAAACAAAATTCCTACCAAAGCCCGCCCAACACAAATGAACCAAGAAGTTTTAAAATTTTGTCAAGAAGAAATACAAGATCTTTTAAATAAAAAACTCATAAGAAAAAGTCAATCACCTTGGAGTTGTTCTGCTTTCTATGTCAATAAAAATGCTGAACTAGAAAGAGGAGTTCCTAGGTTAGTTATTAATTATAAACCTCTTAATACAGCCCTTAGATGGATAAGATACCCTATACCTAATAAAAAAGATTTACTAAACAGACTTTATAGATCAAAAATATTTTCTAAATTTGACATGAAATCAGGATTTTGGCAAATACAAGTCGTGAAAAAGATAAATACAAGACAGCCTTTACTCGTACCTTTTGGCCAATATGAATGGAATGTTATGCCATTCAGCCTCAAAAATGCCCCTTCAGAATTCCAAAGAATTATGAATGAGATTTTCAATCCCTATTCAAATTACGTCATAGTTTATATAGATGATGTTCTAGTATTCTCTTCCAATATAGAACAGCATTTCAAACATTTATCTACTTTCATAAAAATAATCATACAAAACGGTCTGGTACTCTCTCCTACTAAAATTGCACTCTTCAAGACCAAGGTTAGATTTTTAGGTCATTACATCCATTTAAACACCATCACTCCCATAGAAAGATCAATCTCTTTTACCGATAAATTCCCGGATGAGATTAAAGACAAAACTCAATTACAAAGGTTTTTGGGTAGTCTCAATTATATTTTAGATTTCTTTCCCAATATAAATATTCTTTGTAAACCTCTACATCAAAGGTTACGAAAGGATCCTCCACCATGGACCTCGTCCATACAGACATTGTCAAACAAATAAAAATGCATGTGAAAGATATACCATGCTTACATCTTGTCGACCCTTCCACTTTCAAAATAGTAGAAACAGACGCATCGAATTAGGATACGGTGGCATTCTCAAACAAGTCAATAACAACAAAGAACAAGTTATTCAAAGTTTATATCAAAACATTGGAATTCCACTCAACAAAATTATTCGACAATCAAAAAAGAAATACTTGTTATAGTTTTATCTATATCAAAATTCCAAGGAGATTTATTAAATCAAAAATTTCTCTTGAGAATTGATCGCAAATCAGCCAAAGACATTTTACAAAAAGACGTTTTAAATGTTGCATCAAAACAAATTTTTGCCGGATGGCAAGCCATACTTTCAAATATTCGATTTTGACATTGAATTTATAAATGGTTCTTCAAATTCATTGCTCGATTTTCTCACAAGAGAATTTTTACAGGGGATACCAATATGCCCAGATCCAAAAAAGACAAAGACAAAGGCAAAGGCAAAGCCACTGCCGAACCCTCCAATACACCACCAAAGCCGAAAGGCTTAACATCTGTCAAGACATGGCTTGAAATGGCAGAAAACAACCAGACATTCCTACACCAAACACCTTTGAAAATAGAACACATATCACCCGATCCCATGTTAGCCTTTAATCAGCTAGCCGACATGATACCAAAAGAAACCATTTTATTACTTGCACAGTCTATACAAAACAAGACAAAGAAAGAGCCATCTAATGCCATCGAGGTAAGCAACAATCCTTCCCCGCTGGTTACACAAAAACCGGAGAATACATATATATATATATATATATATATAATGTTTTCTTTTTCTATTTTAAAAAAATTGAATTATTAATTTTTTTCTTTTCTTTTTCTTCTTCTTTGGCCTTGGCCGATCGCTAGCTACAAAGAATCGACTACTAGCGAGTTCCAACCTTGCCCTAGGCCAACGAGGCTCCACCTCGCTTGATCAAGTGACGCTCAAACTTGCCCAAGGCCGGCAAACTCGGGTTTCATCGGCCTAGGGCAAGGCCAAAGCTCGCCAATGGTTGATCACCGATCGCCACCATAGCTGACGATTGGTCAAGGCTGAGAAAGAAGAAGAAGAAAAAAAGGCAAAGGAGGAAGAAGAAAAAAAGAAAAGGAAAGGAAAAAAAATTAAAAATTAAAAAAAATTATTGAAAATGAGTTCCTTACTAAACAACTAAAAGTATTTTCTAATTCATTTTCAAAGTTCAGCCTAATATTAGAAAATATGGTTACTTTCATAAAAAATGACTTCTCGAAAAAATAATTTCTAGAAACGCCATATCTTCCTCAAAATGAATGAATCCTTCGATTCGCATCGAAGCTAACATGCTTGTGCACGTGTCTGACGAACTTCACTCCTATGATAAAGGTCTTTTGGGAGAAATTTGCTCAAACGTTGTTATTCAATACATGCGTGGCTATATAATTTTTAATATCTCGGTACAACATACGATAAACGTGTGGATTTGAGATATTCGAGATTCTGTATATTTCGCAAATAATTAATAATTTGAAGAAAAAATTAAAAATAATTGTTATTTTTCATTTGAAATAATTAGTTAATAAAAAATATTTTTTATTATCAACGATGATTCATTTTGGTATATAATAAAATTAACTATTTTTCGTGAAACAAACTCACCTCTAACAATATTGATTAATATTATGTTAGTGACAAATTTATTTTAAACTATTTTTTTATTACAAAAAATCCTAAACATATATATTTGCGACAAATTAACCTCAATTAATTTCCATTAAATTTTACTGTTAAATTCTCAAGTTTATGATTTTTTGTGATATTAATAAAATTTAATGAAAATTAACGGATGATAAATTTATTACGAATATATTTATTTATGATTTTTTAATTATAAAAAATCATAAATAAATTTGTCATAATTATATTAATATAGGCATCTCGCGGTATAAACTCTATTATCGACGATAATTCATTTTAATAAATAATACAACCAATCATTTTCCTTTTTCTTTTCCCACTCTCTCCTTTCACATCAGAACGGGACAGGTTCGCAGATTGCACGAGGAAAGGTCAAAAAAGAGAGCAGGCTTTCCAGAACCGCCGGGGCCCACTCAGCTCTTCTTTTCAGGCAGCGCGACCCCGACATCCGGACCTCCCGCTGCGTCCCCCTAAGTCATGATAATAAATGGAATAATTGCACACCTCGGTTCCCTATTTTTTTCGCCCTTTTCGGAAAATCAGGACCGTGCCTTCTGAATTTTGACCCAAAATCACTCCCACCCTTTAATTTTTTAAATATGCTCATCATTTTAACCCGCCTCCTATTGTCACGGCGGATTTTACCGACACCAACATTAACGGCATTGAATAATTATTGGCGTGAACTTCTTTTGCCTGGGGGAAGTCCTTTTCATCTTCGAAGTTTGAGCTCCGGGACATGGCATGCTTGAGCTTCGAGCTCGTGACGTGGTCATTCTATCTCATCTAACTTGTCGCCATGGCCGCTCGAGCTTGCAGGCTCGTAGCCATCTAGATTTTCGAGCTAGTTGCCGTGACCGATTGAGCTTCAAGGTCGTGCCCCTGGATGCTCAAACTTGAGACGGCTTCGTACGACGGCAGCAAGCCACATCATTAGTGTCGGCGGAGCTAGGTGCTTCATTTAACGATAATAATAATAATAATAAATAAGAGATTAGCTGAAAGGACGAACATAGGAACTTTTTAAAAGTACAAGGACGATTTGGGTTCAAAGAAAAGTAAAGGGATGATTTTGCTTTCTAAGAAAATATAGAAGAGCCGTTGGTGTCATTATCTTTATAATAATTGTTAAATCGAAATCTTTGATTTGTGAATTGAGAATCAAACTAAATTATAAGATTTAATAAACTAACTAAAGTGAGAATTTTATTTCATAGATATAAATGTTACTTTCAATTATCTTGTGACTATTAAAATGTTGGAATTAGAATGACAAAGGTTATGTCAATTGATATCCATAAAGCATACTAAAAATTGAATTTCCTAAATCAACAAACACTTATTAATTGTGAATCTGCTTGGCTTTCACAAAAAAAAAAAAAAAAAAAATTGCATCAACTCTTGTTTGGTGTATTATTTTTGCCTTAAACTTTCTACTTCACAAAGATACACAGACTTTTTACCCAAGGGCCAAAATTGGCCACTCAAGTTTTATGACAAAATATGATTACGTCGCATCTGAGATAGCAAACACACATTGACATGACAATGTTAGTTTCGTTAAAGCAGATGCGTCTTCCATGTACAATCAACATTGTTTCCCACTTATAATGTAAACATCAATTTCAACCTTAACTTTGATCCCCATGAAGTTACATTGTTTTCACTAAACAAAAGGAACAAATTGTGTCTTTGAGTGTAGAGAGAGACAGATGCGAATTGGGGCTCAAGGTTATGCCTCTTCACAAAATCATATTAAGGGAAGAAATTAAGATATATTATTGAATATGGCATAATTTTGTGAAGAAACCCAAGCCCTAATTCTTATACCTGTTCTCTCAATCTGATTTGAAGCCATAATGTTTGGCTAGAAAACAATATCGTTTTTATTATAAGTTGGAGACGTCGTCGTCTTAATTGTTTATGAAAGTCACGTTCATTGGCAATCACTATTTGTCATGTCAACATTCGTTTGCCACCTCAAATGGCACGTGCGCACATTTTGACAAATTCTAATGACAACCAAAATTTGTTTTTCGGATAACAATTGGTATCAAGTTGAGGCCAAAATTGTTTGGGTTAATACCTAAAAACCCCAAACTAAGACATTTGTGACAATTTTACTCAAAACTATTTTTTTGATCATGAAAAACCCAAAACCAGTACATCCGTGACAAATTTACCCCGACTAACCATAAAAAACCCTAAACTTGTACATTTATGACAAATTTACCCAAAACTAATTTATTTGACCGAAAAAAATCCCAAACTAAATTTGTGACAAATATACCCTTCGCTAATTTGATTAATACTACAAAATAAAATGTAACAAACGGAGCGTAAAATCTCAAATTGGTATACTAGTCAATTGTCATTTAATTTAATAATTTGATAGTAAATTTTAACGAAAACTAACAGAGGGTAAATTTGTCACAAGTGTACCAGTTTTGGGGTAAATTTATCAAAAGTATACCAATTTGGGGTTTTTTGTGGTAAAAAAATAGTTTTGAATAAATTTGTTACATGTGTACTAGTTTAGGGTTTTTCAGGATATTAACCTAAATTGTTTTTATGGTAAATGCTAGTGTTTTTTTATGTGACATTGAAAGTTTGGGCATAATTTTTTTTTAAAATGACGGTTAGTATCTTTTACCCAAAATGAGCGATCACCATTGCTTATACCTCGAATTGACTTGAATCTTCTCATATAATTCAAAATAAACCGATTCTAATGACTAGGATCCCCATCTAATACATAATCGACATTATTTGTAGTAAATATTCTGGCTATTACAAATATGAGAAATGACTAAAATCTTTGAAATATGTACATTTACGTAACGTAGAATCAATTATAAATTTTCTGTGAACTTTAGGACTTAGAATCTTTTTCATTCTTCAATTTTGGAAGAAAAATAAAAACGTTATAAAGAAACTATTTTAATTGTGGATGAACAGATCCATTGGATCCCTCTTGATTTATTTTCATCTTAACCAAATGATTGTTTATTATAATTTTTGACATGAATAATTTTTTTTTATATCATCTTTAGGAATTCAGGATTGTTTATTATAGTTTATGTGACGAATAAATTTTTTTATATTACCTTTAGAAATTCATGAAACAGTTGTGATGATAGATACACGATTTTATAGGTTTGACAGGTTAGGCATTAAATAAAAGTCAAATCGTGAAATTTTTAAAAGATAAAAAAAAAGTGAAGATGAAGTTACACCATATATTTGACCAAAAAAAAAACGTTACATCATATAAATCAGTTTAATCTCCTAAAATTTTTTAACTTTAGGTTCAATATTTACTCTAAACTTTTTTTATCTAAAAAAACCACAACTTAAGTATAGACCAAATTTGCCCCACACTTTTTTTGTCTAAAAAAATACTTCAAATTTTAGGTTTAGTCCTAAATGTCCCAAACTTTTATCACAAAATTTAATTATGGGCCCAAATCTCCCCCCCTAGCACCCTGTCCAAAATCAACATTAGTCATTAAGAATTTCCTTAAGTTTCACATCAAAAAACAATTTTGCTAAGAGAATTTTTCATGTTACATTACTGATGTGGATTTATTATAGACGTGGAAATACCACATCAAACAACTAATGATGATTTTTTTATGGTTGTTTAAAGGAAGTGTATTTGCGACTATGGTGAAAGTTGATGAATTTTTTAGACAAAAAACTGCAGAGCGAATTCGAGACTACAATTAAAGTTTATGATTTTTTTAGAAGAAAAAATTTATGGAGTAAATTTGGGATTAAATTTCTTCTTTAAAAAAAACGATCAAGAGATTCTCCGGGCTAAAGTTTTCCCCCTGCCATTCCACTACCTTGGGATGCTCCCTGCCATCTCCACAGAATCTCGAGGGAAAGGGAAAAGAGAGGAGCACGAGCTGACAAAAAGTAAGAAAAATCTTTGTGAATTGGATTTCCCCCTCGGTTCCTGCACGAGGACCAACCAGCCGGAGCTTCGAAGCTTGACTTCGACCTCGGGCTTGGGGGTAGCTTGCATTGCACTGGGGACCAACCGGCCGCTGCGCGTGTATGTTTTAAGGATACTATCGAAACACCTCTCGCCCATTATCAACCACAAATCTGCTTATTTTTTTTTCTCGATGTTGACATGAATAGACGCATGACTGGAAGAAAAATGTTATTGGCCAAAAGAGTTATCGATATTGATATATTTTGATGATCATGACTTGGCTGTTGATATACGATGGCGTATGCTTGGCAATTGTCATAGCAGATTTAGTTGGCAAAGACTTCGATGAAAAAAGAACAGTAAGTTCTTGATTGGAACACCGAAAGAAGACTAGATGTTTAGGAGGTGCCAAGAAATGGTTATGATATTCTAATTTGAAATCACCTATGGAAAGAGCAATGGAATTCAGTAGACAAAGTGGAAGAGATAAAGTTAACCCAGTAAGGGTGAAAAATCAATGTGCAATTTTGAAGGAGTAACCACCTGAAGATGAGAATCGAGGTATCGTGAGAACATGGGATCAAGATTCTTGGGGATATGGAAACATAACTGAAACTGTACAAATTATGTCATAAGCACCGTAAACACCCGACTCAACTAATGAAAAGTCACCTATGCACAAACAAACAAGTATGTTATCTTTTAATTCCTGAACAACAATTAAAATTTCCATGTTTGCGTTGTCGATTAAATTTCGGTTTGCATTTTTACTGTAGTTCTTGGGTGCCTCATTGTCGATTAAATTATGAAGTTGCATCTTTACGTTCTAAAACTTTGTTATCGATTAAATTCTAACAACACTTGTGTATATTTAGTTCTATTTGAAGTGAACTTATTGATTCCCTTGTCTACTCATGATATTTCCTATCTGGAATTACCGTGGAACTTATCTCCTTTAATAAAATTTGAAAAATGACTTTTGGTGAAAACTATTTTGTCCTAGAGTTGAATTTCGGTGAAAAAACTGTCTTTAGGGCAAATTTATTTACATGTGCATGTTTAAGGATACTTTAGTAGTTGAATAGGGGCGGCTAGTGTTTGGCAAGTTACGCAACCCCTCCAAAATTTCAATCATTTTAAGCCTCTCTCATATTCCCTTTAAGTCTATTTTATAAAATTCTTAGTGATTTGTGAAATGTAGATTAGTCGATACAATTAGTTGCACAACAAGTGCTCGACGTCTTCCTATTAAGGTGCATTTGGTTGCCCAAACATAAGGCCGGATAGAATAAAAATTATCCTATAAGACGTTTGGGGATACACTTGTAGAGGGTTGATGACAACTATCGCCTACGAAGTGATTAGAGTACTTTCTAGAAGGAAACCATTCACGAACTGAGTAATTGTTCCATGCTCGCAAATCCTTCCTGGTTCAGTGTCTCCAACTCAAAGCACCTGCTCATACCAGAACAACTTGCCCAGAATTCAATGGCGTCTTCGGGTTTCGATGTTTTCTCTTCAAAGGGTTGAGGATATAAATCAGGTGGCAGTGATGATGAAGTTGCTCTATCGGTGTTGAGTGCCTTCAAATTGCGAACTTCTCATAGAATACTCTTCATTTACTGTATAAAGCTATGCAATACATAGAGAAAAACTCTCTAGTTTTAAGGTACTCTCTAACATTAGTTTCCCTTAAGGTGCTCTCTTTTTGGTTCTTTTCCACGGCCTTAGATCACCGTCCAAGCAACAAGGTGCACAGCAAGTCGAAGCCACTCGAAGAAAACTTCAAGTTCAAAGAGTGAAATGGCTAGCGAAGACGACGGTATTTTTCTTGAACCTCTTTTCCTGAGAGTTTTCTTCAGACTGCTCATGTGATGGTGGATATTAGAATATCACATGAGAAGATGGTGACTATATATACACACGTGCATATTGAACAAGTCAAATTGATTACTCTTTGGCTGTCGCTTTTCTTCTTTTTTTATTTTTTGATAAAAAGTAATAATTATATTGAGAAAAGGCCAAATGTACAAAAGATTGCGGCACCAAAACTTACATTCAAGATGGGAATATCATTATGGGTGGAAGGATGCCGGGATGTAAAAGCCACAAACGCGGCAACCAAAGAGTAAAGACGCGAAAACAACAAAAGACAAGCACGGCGTGAACAATCGGCAGCCAGAATACAAAAGCCTCAGCGAAGGAGGAGAAAAACCCATGGCTACTAGCTCAAGCAGCAGCAACCTAGCGAACCACAAAAGCAACCCGGAAGCTTAGACAGACAGTTGGAGGTTTCTAGAAGAGAAGATAATGGGGTCAACATCCTAAGAGCATTGCAGCCTTCTATTTCTAATGGAGTCCTCTACATTTCTGAATGTGACAACCTTGTCTTTGACAACTTTGAGAAGATGATTCTTCATGGCCAGAACAGAAAGCAGCTCCCCTCTGAAGAGTATATTATTCATGTTCTTCCAAATGATATGACAAAGCGCACCAAAAGAAAAGCGAGCAACACACTTATAAAACTCCTTGCCCGAAAGCAAGGTAATGGCCCAACGGAGATTCTCCCCCCAAGACCTGTTACGCTAGGAAAGATTACATCTGGCCGCCTAAAAGAAAGCAATACTAGATGTAATGCGACATCCAAAAAAGAGATGATCAATAGAGTCAGGTATCTCATTGCAAAAGGGACGGGAGGTAGCATCAATCCTACCATGAGACATGACGAGAGATTGGATAGGAAGCCCACGCTTGATGATGAGCGAAAGGTTGAGTTGGTACCGAGGCATGATGGCATTGTTCCGGATGAAAGGATGCCAATTGACTCGGGCCTTCTTCCGCCTTATGGCCTCCCAAGCCAAAGCGATTGAGAACCGGCCCGACAAGTCCTCTCTTCAACAAAAACAGTCCTGGCTCCCAGATAGGGAGGGAAGTGGTGACTCCCAAGACTCAATCACCAACCTGATAGCCTGGCCATCATCAGAAAAGAGGTCAACCACCGAAGCCTGCCTAGAGAGACCAGATCTATATATGAACGAATATGAGAAATATAAGTTTAAAGGGCTCCTAGGGTGCCAATTGTCAAACCAGAGTGACACTGATTGGCCATCCCCTAAACTCCAAAAGAAGCTAAGTTAGGATTCCGTTTTGAGTTGCAAAATCTTCTTCCAAGCCAAAGAACAATAAGTCGGCTTCTTTACGACCCAAAAGTTCCTCCTATTTAAGAAGGTCGAGAAGACCCACTTGCACTACAATGACTCCTTATCTGAAAACAAGTTCTAGATATGTTTGAGTATGGCTGCCTTATTGCACTCGCAAAGTCTCCGGATACCAAGACCTCCCTCAGCTTTAGGGAGGCACATATTATCCCAGGAGACCTTGGCTCCCCCTCTGCCCAACTCCGGGCCTCTCTAAAGGAATTGTCTGAGAATACGCTCAATCTGGTCTAGCACAGTGGCAAGAAGAATAAAGACACTCGCCCAATAAGCCTGAATGGCATGAAGAATTGACCTGATTAGTTGAAGATGGCCGACAAAGGAAAGAAACCGATGAGTCCAGGATTGCACCCTCGAAGTAATGCGTTTAACAAGAGCAACACAATCCGCCTTCCCCGGCCTTGACGTAATAATTGGAACTCCCATGTAATGAACCGGAAAGTTCCCCTATAGAAATCCAAGATTCAGCAGGATTTGATTCCTTAAGGACGACGAGCCTCCCGACGGGAACACCTCACTTTTCCTCGAATTTGGTTGCAGGCCACTCCAAGAAGAAAACATTAGGAGGCCTTCCTTGAGGAGCGTCACAGACGGCAAGTGGCCTTCACAAAAGAGGAATATGTCATCTGCAAAGAACAAATGGGAGAGGCTAGTAGACTCGCATCTCCAAAAGAACCTAAAATCCGGGTGTAGCGAGCACCTCTCGAGTATTCCGAGAGCACCTCCATAACCAAAGTGAATAAATAGGGAGATATGGGATCGCCCGGCGCAGCCACGCCTACTAGGAAAGAAACCATGAAGCTCCCCATTCAACGCAATGGAAAATCGAGGTGTTCGCACACAGGTCATGATGAGCTGCACCAGGCGATCGGGGAAACGAAAAGCTAGGAGAACATCTCAAGAAATCGCCAATCTACGGTATTATAGGCCTTTCTAAAGTCCACTTTAATTGCACGCTTAGGTGTATAAGGCTCCAAATGGAAGCTAGCAAAAAAGTTCCTGAGCCAAGAGGATATTGTCCATAATCCGTCGCCCCTTTACAAAAGCACTTTGAGATGGGCTCACAAGATCCTTCAGCACTGCAGCAACCCTATTCGCCAACACTTTTGTAATTAGCTTGTATATAGTATTGCAACATGCAATAGGCTTGTAGTCATCGACGGTAGTCACATTAGGAACCTTTGGCACCAACACCAAAATGGTGTTGTTAATTTCCTTCAAGAGTCTCCCCGAGGTAAAGAAATCCCTAACGGCTGCCGTGACCAACTGACCAACCGTCCCCTAATTCTCTTTAAAGAACTCAACTATGAAACCATCCGGGCCTGGGGCCTTGCCCCGAGCTAGAGAAAAGAGAGTGTCCCGAATCTCTAGGTCAGAGACAGGCCGAGCAAGGGAGGTGATTTGGTCATCGTTAAGCTGAGAGCGGATGACCTCTTGGATCTCCTGAACCAGAGGTGTTTCCAGCTCCATCCGAGGCATGAGGAGGTCTTGAAAGTACTCCACAAATGCTGCTGAACTAGCCGCGGATCAGTGATTTGGTTACCCATGGTATCCATAACATAAAGAATTTTGTTTCTCATCTGTCTCTTGCTGACATAGTGGTGGAAGAACTTCGTATTGCGGTCTCCCTCCTTAATCCATTTGATTCTAGCATTCTGTCTAAAAAAAGACTCCTCTTGAGAGCGAAGCTCCAAGAAGGTGTGGTGCTAAATCTTCTCCAAATCTACAAGCTCAACACTGGTAGGATCTTGAAGGAGGCCAACCTGAGTCCGATTTAAAGCATCCCTCATTTCTGAAGTCCTTGTGGGAATATTGGCAAAAGAATCTCTATTTAACTGTTTGAGCCGACTTTTCAAGGCTTTCAGCTTGCAAACAAGCCAAAACATAAGAACCCCTTCTCCCGGAGCCTCCCAAACTTGCTTCACGATTGCCTCAAAGTCCGGGTGCTTCATCCAAAAATCAAAAAACTTGAACGGCCTCCTCCGAAACAACGGGTTCTCCACCTTGACCACCATAGGTGAGTGGTCGAAGATCCTAGGAGCAAGAAAGGAAACCTCCGAGAAAGAAAAAACCTGGCTCCAGCAGGGGTTTTACCAGGACCCTATTAATCTTCCTCGCCCTGCGAGAAGAACCATCAGAAGTAGACCACGTGTACCGAAACTCCACATACCTGAGGTCCTCCAGTTCCGTTTGATCTAGACATTGTCTGAACTCATCAAAGCACGTCAACCATAAATCCGAACCACCTAACCTGTTCGAGGGGTCCTTAATAGCATTGAAGTCTCCCATAACAAGCCAATGCATATTCTGTAAAGTAGAACTCCTAAGCACAAGGTTCTCCCAAAGGGGTCTCCAGGAAATGAAGGAGTGCTCAGCATATACAATTGAAACACAACAAACAACTCCCAAATCCAAACACCTGAGATTCCCATGAATCGCCTAGTCCGAAAACGAGAAAGCTTCAAACAAAACAATGAAAGATATGGATCCTTAATAGCATTGAAGTCTCCCAACCAACCCAGATCCTTCCCTGATGGGAGTGCTCATAGTTAGCCAACTAGCACCAACTCGTCATCAAATTCCTAGAAATAGAATTGAACCAATTGAGGGGGACTTTCGTCTCAACTAAACCGATCAAAGCCAAACGACTCGACAAAGCAAGATTCCGAACCTCCGCTTGTTTTAGAGGGGCAACAAGGCAACAAGATTCCGAGCCTCCCAAACTTTCTTCTTTGTTTTTCACTTTTCTTATTAAGCAGGGATGACTACTCTGGATTTCAGAACTATACCGGTCGCACATTATCTATTACAAATCATTTCTTTCTCTTCGTCTGCAAATATCATTATGGAAAAGTACGGAACAAGTGAGCTCGAAGCGGGAGGGCAAAAGTGGTAAAAGCATAGAACTTAATATCGTGTTTACTTTCTATTCAGTATCGACATTTTCGGAAACGAGGTAATATTGATAAGATTGTGTATTAGCTATTCACAAATTCACTAGCTACCATGAGTTTAGAGGACGTCTTGCCAAGCTTTTACAGATTCTCTTCTTTATATGGAACTCCGCTTGAATCAGCAATGTTGCTTGATTCTCGATAATACAAAATCGTCGTATAATACAAAGGTTTCTCCTTTTTGGTTGATGTTTGTATCTTCCAAGGTATCTCCTTATTGTTTGCAAGTTTTCTTGGATCGAGCAGAAAAATGGTTCTCTATCTTGATGGATATAAAAGCAGAAATGGAGGAGATCATGTTTCAATATATGATCAAATTTGCGACATATCCCTGACAAAAGAAGGTCACATATCTCTAAATAATTAGAAAGAAAACGTGATCTGTACCTTTGATTGAGCAACATGTCAATTGCTACTGTTAAAAGGAGACCTGGGAGGTTTCGTTTGAACAAGACAGTATGTCGTCTTCCAAGATCTATGCCACTAGAGATCTTCACCGATCCATCGAATGGATACCTTGTGGATGACTTCTGCGCATTTGGAGTGGAGGTATTTGTTATTGAGAGCTTGGGAGTCGGCGAATTGTTGATGCTTGATGGAGAGAGTGTTCCATATGCGCATGAATGGAAGGCATCCGCTTCTCATGCACGGTTGAGGTGCGCCGCTGTAAGCATTCATTGTCAGCGATGTGAAATGTGGGCTCCAATTTCTTCACTGTGTTTAGTCTAGTCTTTTTAGTTAAAGCACTGTTAGCTTTCGCTCCGGTATCCTCATTGAGATTATATACAGGATATGGGAGCTATACCTAGGAGTCTGTCTGCGAGAAATGGAAACGAAAACCTTTCGCTTTTTCCTTGTTTAGCAGATTCAGATGAACTAGATCCTACGTGGAAAATGAACGCAAGCTACACCTTTGGGTTAAAAGGCCAAGATGGTGTTGTGCATCAGCAGACAGAAGTAAACCACTGATCCGAGTAGTTGAATCCTCTCCTTCTTTAGCGGATTTGTGTTAGAGGAAAGAGGAAAGAGGTAATTGGAAAATCGAACTCAAGCGCGTGATATGCTTCTTTGTTCATTGGTTCAGTTTCCTGGGTCAGGTATCGACACCAAGCTAATTCTTCACTATGTAGCGACTTGACATTGGTTCAACAAATTGAACTTTTTTAAGGGCAAGTCCTCCTTCTTGCCGCTAAAAACAGTTCGAGACTGCCTAGTTGATGATTGCTGCATCATTGAGACCGAAGTCACAGTGCACGGGGAAGTCGGTGAGCTTGGTAATGATGTTGTTGGATCATCAGTTCATGACCCTCTCAAACTCGGCCAATGCTTTGTTCCATGTTTTCTTTTGATGGAACCTCCCTTTCACAGATAACTTAGGAGCTACTTATTCGTATAGTTTCATGTTTCCAGACATCAATTTGTGTATGCATAATTGCCACACTTCATGTCCGGTTCCGATCAGCTGATCAGTAGCGCGAACTACCTTAAAAGGGTTTGCACTTGTGCGGAATTCGAATGCATATACAGCATAATGCAGATGGGATTTTGCAGATGCTATATACACACTAACAGCACAACCGCTCCTTGCTTCAGTGCTATCAGTATGGACAAGTGCTGGTAGTCTTACAAAAAACTTTTATCTTGTTAATATGGCCGCATGAACATATCCAGAGTGTTTTGAAAGAAGTTGCTGCGATGACCTACTAAACATGTCGAACTTCACATTCAGATGTCGTGCCTGCAAAAAGCTCGGCGAGTCCTAATTCAAAAAGAGACTCCAAACAAGGACACCACATCATATATGTAGAAACGAGTTATAAATGTCCTTGAAAACGAGGGAGGTCCTTGTCCACGTGGATGATTCAATCTGCCTTTCGAAAATCACTGGCTATTTGTGAATGGTTTACAGAAAAGGAATCGTTGCTACCGGCAAATCGGATTAGTTTTATTCAGTCCCAAACATGGAGAAACTCCTACGTGGACACTGGTCCACCATGTCAAATGCATAGGAAATGATGCAAGTGTGTATAAATTGACTCATACAATATGGTCCATAAAATTTTAAATTATTTACTGTGGTCCTCGAACTTTTAGTACATATTCGATTTAATTCCTAAATTATATTACCCCTGAACTCAAATTAATCGAATGATAATATTGAATATTTTTATATAATTCATGAACTAAATTGAACATGTATCAAAAGTCTAGAAACTATATTGAAATTAAAATTCATGGACTAAACTACATGTTGAGGTAAAATTCGGGATTCATATTAAACGGATTAAAAGTTCATGAATTACATTGTATAGTGGATGAAAGTTTGTAAACAATTTAAATGCATCTTAATTGTGAGTTTCAGATGAGAAATCGAAACCTACCCTATTAAAGTTGATTCCCAATTTTCAGAACCGGAAACTGAAGAATGGGTTGACATTGGAGCCGGCTTGGAACCGAGCCGACCACCGGCCAACATAAAAAAGAAGGAAAAAAAAAACACATCCTAAGCTTCTCCGTAAAAAATTAAAAAGAACAAAAAAGAATGTCGTAAGCTTACGGGAGTTTGCATCAGAAGGATCAAGCCAAATAAATCCTTGCGAATTGTCCGAGCGAGCGTGGATTGGGGTCGTCTTGTCGCTCGGCGTGCACGCAGTAGCAGTGCTCTAAAGCCTTCCTCGATGGAGCTCAGTCAATGACAAGCATCGCTCGCATTTCGCCGGCAAATCCCGCTCAGCCCCATTTCGATCGAGAGCTTGAAGTTCCTGATTCTTGATCCGTCCATGGTCGAATTCCTCGCTGCTTGAAACACGATGACGAAATACCGACTTCGTCGATTCCCGACCCCCTTCAGTTCGGCCCCCGAAACGCCACTCCCCACGAACCCTGGCCCCCGTCAGGACCCGATTCCAGTGCCCCACCGGACGATCCCGGAACCCAGAGGGAGTGGCCTTGACTTCGTCAACGTCGTGCACAGCCACCTCGTGCACTCCGACTGGGACAAGCTCGAGCCGCTGAGCGCCGGGTTGACTCCTCTCCGGACGATGCACGTCCTGCTCAGGATTCGAAAGGACCCCATCCCGTCGCTCGAGTTCTTCGACTGGGTCAAGCTCCGGAGCTCGAGCGTCCACACCCTCGAGACCCACTCCGTCGCGCTCCACGTCCTCATCAAGAACCAAAAATTCAAGTCCTTTGTTAAAAGGCTTTATTCCAGGAAGATCAATCCACAAGAATAAATTTTGTCCTTTTGGTTATAAGACTAGACAGGAAACAGACTTTGCTAGTCCCTTGGCTTCTCAAATTTTCAGATCCGTTGTTTTTCGACTAACATGATATATCGACAAGATTCAGCTTGGACAACACACATGCAAATTCCAAGAAGGCAATGTCGTGAAGTTTCGTAGCATCTTTAGCAGCTAAAATATGAAGCCAGCACATCTGAGGTGACATAACTGTAAGACATCGAAAGGAGGAACTCTGAGGCCGCTATTACAAACTGAAGGAAAGTGTTTTGGCGAAGAAACAAATGGAATAGCTCGAGTCAAAAAAAGGCTTTGGAAGGATGGAAGTCTTTCAAGGGTCCTCAGTTGTTGACTTGTCGCCGCTGACTCTGAACGTTTGGATCTTACTTGATGCTTACTGTGGTCTAAAAGCATGTTGCCGGTCATTTATCTTCAAGAAAGCTGAGTTATGGAGTGAACACTGTGATTGTGAAATTGTCGAACTAAAGCAATTCGACAAATTGTTTAAATCTATCGTACCAGGGGACGGCGACCATTGCCGCAGTAGTCCCACCAGAACAACCTCCACCGCTTGGTTGTTGTCTTGGTATTTAGCCCAGAAATTGACGGATCTCTGGCGAATGAGCCTTAAAAGCGCTACTAAACTTACAATGTTATACTGCCAGGCCCTGCGTATTGCCTGAGGGCAGTGACCATTATCAATTGGCCGCCGCACACCACTTTTCAGATCTGAACCAGAGAGGCCATTGCACCGAAATCTGCATATACTCCTTAGTAAAATCGAAATTAATGCTCGACAGTTTGGCCAAAATAAATTAAAATTGCCCATTCTCTGGCCCCTTCTGTTTCTTTCAAATTCCAGAAATCAACTCGCAATTTCTGGAAAGCTTTTCCATACTAGAAAGATGCAGGTCCATTTCGCAACCTGAATCCTATTTGCAAGCCCGTTCCTGAACCCTAATTCGAGTCCGTTTCAATATGCGTCCCTGACAATCCTCAAGCGTGATCCTTTCCCCAACCAGATCACCAGCGTCCACTGCAGTTCCATGAAAATGGCAAAAACAACTCACTCCAATCCGAAGTGACCCGTTTGCCTTCCTGCTCCAAGCCCGGACGCACGTGCCTCTGCACTCGGATCCCGTCTCTGGGTTTCGATCATCCCGTCAGCGTCACCATTCTTCAGCATTAATGGGACTTATGGCATTGTAGAACACAGTACTGCCACAGAAATGGAGATGAGGTTTTAGAATAGCTTAAGCATTGGAATGATCCCATTTCAGCGTCTTCCACAGTTCCTCATCTTCCACCTCAATCCATGCGAGGTCCTCAATATCCCTAAATTGCAGTAGCAAAGGAATCCTGTTCAACTTTGGGCATTTGGACACCTGTATAGCTTTAATGGAGTTGCAAGTTATTGGGACTTCACATATGCTACTCAGCTGGGGTAGATCACATAGCCACAAGCACCTCAGCTTTGGGAGAGAAATTGAAGACTGGAAAGATGAAGGGCTGTTTACGGGAGTCATTACACTTCCTTCTTTGCCTTGTCCTGCTCTGCTTATTATCTCCACCATTCCTTTGCAGAAATTGATCTTGATATTTTGAATATTTCGAAGATGGATCAGCAACTCATGCGGAAACAGCTTTCTCATAATATCGCAACCTCTTACCTCAAGAGATTCGAGAGAAATCTCTTCAACTGGCATGTATGGGGGAGGACCTTCGATTATCTCCTCCATGTTCTCGCACCAGCGCACTGTGATTCTTCTCAGAATGGGGAAGTGGGGCAGCCATTTAGAGTCCACCACTCTCTTCATTTTGTCACACCGCACAACATAGATCTCTTCTAGACTAGGGAAGGCTGGGGGCAAACATGGTGGTGGAGATGTAACTGATGCTATTATCCCCACCATTTCCTCACAGTCGGATACTTTAATCTCTCGTAAATGCGGAAGATAGAATTTAGACCCATACCCACATAGATACTTCAGTCTTGGACATTGAGATATTTTCAAAATCCTAAGGCTTGGGAAGAGAAGAGGGATTGGGGTCGGGGCTTGAGAGTCATGGATGTCGATTACTTCATCTTGTCTTCCACAAAGCACCCCTAAGTTAGTCCATTCTTTTATATCTAGCTCCTCAAGGTTTTTAAGTGGACCCATGCCAGACAAATTTGTTGTACTGTGGCAGTTTCTCCATGTCAATGTCTGCACATCTTGGGGAATCTTAATACAAATGCCACTACTTTCCCCTCCCACACACAAAAGATCATGACTCTCCTCGTCAATGTAGACTCTCCTCTCACTCCCAAATCTAGCATCATCACTTACTTCCACATAAAACTTCGATCCTTTTTGATCCACTTTGAGCTTGTAAAAGCGAGGGTTATTACTTTGCTCAATAACCCTCACCCACTTGTTGAAATCATCCACATCTTCAAAGTAGCATTCAAGTGTCTCCAATGCCCACAATTTTGTAATGTCTTCTCCATTTACTGCCTGAACTTTAAGATACTGCAAGTTTAGCAAACCCCCCAACGTCCCTTTTGGTAATCTCCTTATATGTGTATAAGATAAGTCAAGGTATCTCAAGTTCTCCAACATTTCTAGACCCTCGAGTGCTTGAAGGGAAATACAGCCACAAATGTCCAACTTTCTTAAAGACTCGAGCTTCCCTAAATAAGGAATATAGCGCAATTCCTGACACTCTCTAAGCAATAATGCTTTCAAGTTTACCAAGTCTGAGATGGATTTTGGAAGTCCTCTTAGTTTACATCTACTAAGGTTTAGAATCTTCAGCCCCAATAATTGTTTGAAGAAATAATTGGGGATGACTACATCATATGACAAGCTTCCATTCAATAGAAAAGTTGATAGTTTAGGACAATTTGGTGACATTTTCAAAGGAAATTTTCTAATTCCATTCTTCATAAGAGAAACTTTCTCCAAAGCATCCGTCCAATATTCCTGAGGTGGTATTCTCGTCAACCCCTTTCCTGCTTTTATAATTGAATTCGCACTCATGATGTGCAATGCCATGTCTCTAATCAAATCGTGCATCTTCATCTCGCTCCCATTATCTTCCAATAGGCAAACATTTTCTAGTTTATTCAGTATGGTGAGGCCTCTATCATATTGTTTCTCCCTTGTATTCAATCCACTAATCAATCCTTGGTCAATAAAGAATTCTATCAACTCAAACTTATCAATTAAATTATCTTCTGGATAAAGTGCACAAGATAAGAAACATTGTTGAACTTCATGATTACCAAGGCGATCATAGCTGAATTTTAGATTCATTAAGACCTTCCTTTCCATATCTGTTTGCCCCATATCCGATTCTTTCAATTTCACCAAGGAATCCTTCCATTCAAACACATCGGTCACTCCTCGCATGCTTCTTGCCATCGTGATGACGCCAAGCGGCAAGCCTGCACACTCTTTAACAATGGACTTCACAACTGCTTCAGTCTCCAAATTAAGTGCCACTTCGGATCCAAGCTCCTCCATAAATAAACTCTCTGCTTCTTTTTGAGATAGAGCTTCAATTTTTATCTTCTCCTGACATTGCATTTGGCAGCATACATCAAAGGATCGAGTGGTCAAGACCAACTTAAATCCATTTGCTCTAGCAGGTATTCCCACCTCTTCAAGATCAAAATGTTCCCACAAGTCATCGAGGATTATTGTAGACTTCCCTTTTTCCGTTAAACAATCGAACAACATTGCTGCTCGTTTCCTCACATCCTTCTCTTGTAGTGTGCCCAAACCTAGTTCCTTCCAAATGTCATCCTGCAACTTTTGTGTGTTAAATTCTTGGGATGCAGTGATCCACAACACATTGCCATAATTTGTTTTTTCGAGGAGTCTATTATGTATATGCACCATAATAGTCGTTTTACCAACACCTCCCATTCCATAAATGCCTAATCGAGATATTTGATTCCCTACCAAGCACTCCAAAACCTTTGTAGTATTTCTCTCAAATGCCTTTCCCACCAACTTTTTTTCTAACAATTTACTGCCTTTGGTCTCTCCCGCCTCCAGTAGTCCTTTTGGGAATTTACCTTGTCTCATAAGATCTTCTGCTTCTTGCATCAGTATATCCACCTGTTGATTTGGTGGCAGACAATCCTCACTTGCTGCTTTAGTACAATGGGAATCATTTCTAAGCTTCTCCACATCCGCCAACCAATTCGCAACTTCCATTCTTGGCTTCTTTAGGGATAGAGATGCAGCAAATTTTAACTCATCTCTTATGTCAGCTTCTCTGCTATAGAGTCGCTTTAGTTTTCTTTTCAAAACTCTATTCTCTTCAAAGTTGTTGCCTGTGTTTGGATGACTCGTCATCGGCGCACCCTCGTTCATATCTAATTATGCAATTTATAAATTCCACCTGTCAGAGTCTTACAATAGCAAGATGCTGCCTATAATAAAGAAACATGGTGATACATAAGAATTACCCTCGTTCATATCTGATTCATTGGATATGCACGGCCGATTGCAATCCAGAAAGCAATTTGAATGACCTACATCAGGTAATTGATTATACTGGATTGATGATGCCCTTGCTGGTGCGCCTTTCAGCATCCCTAATTTATAAGCCACGACTTCATGCATAAGACTCTAATCAGAACATTCTTACTTCCCATAACAAAGCAACATGGGGATTATAGAGAGACTAAGCGAATGATAAATTTAATATGGATTTTATTAAGTAGTGCCCTCGCGACCCTTGTTCAACAGCCAATTAAGGAAAGTTTGTAATTCCCAGTGCATTGACTCTCATATATTATGTATAATCAATGCATTAAGAGTAAAAATATTTCCTTATTAAGTATACGTAACAAGTGTGACTGGGTACTCGTTGACGAGACCATTTAATATAGATTGATGATTCTATACCTTCTGATGTTGATGGGCCTATTGTGTTTATGATGTCCACTGGAATGTGCAGAGAGAAATTCAATGGCTCGAAAATCAGAGGTTCATTGAAAGGTAGTGATGGAATAAGTGGCTCCATGTCCATGGAAGCCTGTGGAGGAGATAAACCAGTGCCATGTCCACACTGCCTGTGGAAGCTTTGATCTGGTTGATTAGAATGCTGGGGAGTGTTGGTTGTGGCCATGTTAGTGAGTTGAGTATCTAATGCGATGGGACCAGGCAAAACGGATCCCGGTGATTCATTCAGAGAAGTATCATCAAGGAGCTCGCGGTTTTGTGATGGCAACGACGCAGTTGGATTCTGTTGTGCATTTAATGTTAGAGACTCAGTTAAAAAGGGCAACAGGTCATTTGGTGAACTAGGGAAGAATGAATTTGGCGGGGGAGATGCACTAGAGTAACTTGTTGCACCATCCAATGGGAGGTTTGCGAGGTTGACCGCTCTGTCCTCCTGCACCATATGTTCCATCCATTCACGAGTTTGTGGTGTCAAAGGAGGCACACCTGGTGATTGATTGAGATACACGACGGCATTAGCCAGATTCATGTAGCTAGGTTCATCAGGAAATTTTTGAAGTTCAAGGCGCAGGAAAGCTGGTTGCTTTAGCATGCCGTGACATGGATGTTTGGTCATTAAAAAACAAAGTAAACTTAAAATCATAACTAAGATTAGATCAATTAGTTTTTACTTTACTAAACTGCCCATTTTCTGTGGCAATTTGGAATTACATACCTTGTGGAAATTGTAAATTGGTTCCTCCCTCCAAATTTGGTGGATTGGATGTGCTGGTTGGAGCGGCTCTAACATTTCCTTGTATCCTTTCCTCAGATACACCTCGGTCGTTTGAGTCCATCACTCTTTTAGCCATCAGTGCGACTTTGGCGTCTGCTCTTACATAAACATCGACTCTCTCACATCCTTTAATACCAAAGCCTCCAATTCCAGCCAAGTGAGCCTTGATCCTTGTGGCCCCACCACCATTCTCCTGTCTGCAGAAGTTACACCTCCACTTGCCGTTCTTTTCATTCAGGAACGTCACATGCCTCCGAAATGGATCCTTTTCTCTAGGCATCACCGCTATTAATATCCTACAAGAAGTGATCCAGTTAAATAGGGATGCACAGTTGGGTAGGCTTTATTTGATTCGTACAAATGGAAGATTGCAAAGATGAAGATGAGGCAACATACCTGTTCGGACGGAAAAGGAGATCTGGATGTATCTAAGGGGCAAAGACGCACGTCAAGAAGTAGAACTTAGTAGCTGTTCTTGAGATTCTGAAGCACTAGTCAGCATCCAGGGATCCAGCAACAAGTCTCTCTTGCGCTGAAGGCGGAGATCCAATTCCTAGAAAAACAAAGGCACAGGCCTGCTGTTGGAAATGAGAATGGACAGCTTTTGGTGAAGGATCAAGAGGAACTCTGCCATAGAGACAACATAACAGTTGCTGAGAATGCACGCGGAAATGTCTCCGTCTTTTCTTAATCATTTCATTATGTCTTTCTACGTGTGAGAGATAGAGCTGTTAAACGGGTGGGTCAGGTCATTAATGGTCCGACCCAAATTGACCCATTAACCCATTTATGACCCATTTATGCTTAATGTAAATTTTTCGACCCATACCCGACCCGACCCGACCCATATTAATAAAATATTTTCATATTTAACCAAATTTAGGAAAACTTATTCTTATGTTTTTTTTTTAAAGATTATATTACTAAAAAAATTCCAATTTTTCAATAATTTTTTATAATTTTTCAAATTTTTTTTTTCTTTTTCTTTCTTCCAAAAAAATTATGTATCTTTTAAGCAGATAAAATCCCATCAGAGCATGACAAAATGCACATCCAAAGTTAAAAATACAACAAAACTATGCTCAAGGGGCAAGAAGTTGAAAAAAGACATTAATACAGAAACGGTCTTGAGAATAGCGAATGCTAGATGAGCAACTGAATGTGGTACCTCTAAATAGTTAACATATCATAGCAACAGATACTGTCGCTCATGTGCTAAGAGGTGCTTTCATCTTACAATGCAAGAGCCATCAGACTGATAAGAACATCAAAGCATACACATTAAAAAAAGAAAGCCCTCTGCACCTAACAATCCCATTGGTAATACCTAATTTTGCAGACAACAGCAAAGGTAGGAATTATACCTTTATGTAAGGATGGAAAACAGAAGGCGAATGTGAAGTCAACACCAATCTTGTAAAGATCAAAGCCTCACTTTTCAAATTTGATGTAGATGACTTGTCCTGGTACATATAAAAACATGACGGTTAGTAGCCAGAGAAATAACCGGTAGATCATTTACATCATGGAGTCAAAAAACTCTAACAAAACATTTGGAAAAAGACAATGTACATACACTTAGTGCCTTTTCAATTCCAGGAATAAGTGATCCAATGTGGTCAACAAGACAATCTGGCAATACAACCACAAGTTCTTTCAAGACAGCAAAAGCACCAACCTGCAACAATTGCATATATTAAAATTTACTAGGAAGGAAAAATGTCTAAAGAGACTGGAGGACTGCACCACCTTATTTTTGATTGATTTCTCACGTAGTTGTCTGTTAATAGATCTGACAATTTTTGCTACTTCTTGTTTCAACAACCATCTTGGACTACATTACACACCCAAACCATTAGCACCATAATTTATTGACCAACAAGAATTTTAAAAGTTCAGAATCTCAAATAAACAAGAAAATGCAACCAGGTATCCTAACGACAGAACAGTAATTCCTGAACCTCTAGGACATTAATATTGATCACTGACAAAAATACAAATCGAATTGTGTGATCACTGACATAAATATTGATCCTGAAACTCTAGGACTTGATAACTCATCATCCAGAAAGTTTCTATCTCAAAAGGTCTTCCATCAGGGTAAAGCATCCATTCAAGTTGAATTATTTCTGGTTAAATCTTGATGTAACTGCAACTTAAATGAGAAAGCATATAAAACTACAATAATGCTTCCCTAATTTCTAAATCACCGTCACAATCAATTAGATGTCAAGAAAACTGAATCTCCATTGTCCTGATAATGACAGCAATGAGAGAGAAATGGTCCATCCAATACAAATACAAATGATAATCATGTCTAACTCGGCCCAAATCAAAATCAGATGCTGTATGTAGCATCATCTCTGCAATTTCATGTCAACGTTCTAAGAACATAAAAATGTGCACAATCCCCCCAATTTTATTGTCATGCAGTGTGACAATCAGGCTAACTTGTCCTGACACATAAGGCAAGGTAACTGCTCTTCACAGCCCATTTAATACTAAGCATGAGATTCTACAAGAAACTATAAAAGATACCTTTTGTTTCTTGTTCGGAGCTGGGTTAACAGCTTTTTTGGTCTCTGGCATAGAAGCTTCAACAACACTTCTCCTGGTAGGTTTAGTTGCCTCTGGTGCCAACTTTGGTTTGGCTGTGTTGTTACTTACTGGCTGGTAACTTATTGCGCCAGAAAGCTTTTCGCGAAGATCTCGCACACCGGAAAAAGTCCCCTTTGCACCTTGAGATGCTGGCTGGGTATACCCTTCTTCTGGAGCTTCAAACGCAGATCACGGCCCTCGACCCTGCGATCTTTGCATGCGAGTACCACAAAGTCAAAATCATAAGAGGACCATTTTTTAATAGAATAATAGTAGAAAGACATTTTTCTGGACTGATATGATCTTCTACCATACTTGAAATCTGAGGTTCATCATTCTCGTAAAGATCATGTTCCCGCTTATCGTCTTGCCTCTGCCTGCAGAAACAAGGCAGCAATTCAATCCGCACATGTTCCATCCAATAAATTAAGACATTTGAATCAGGCAAAAGCGAACAGTCAAAAGAGTACCCCGAGCAACTATAATTGTGCTCAGAAGTCCATAATACACCATTACTACGCTTAAAAATCAACTTACAAATGCCTATAACTAGAGGAAAAAAAAGCCAGAAGCAATCGTATACGGGCAATATGCTCCTTTAGCAGTTTACCAAAATGGAAATCCAACCGGCCACATTCTAACCCTCGAGCCACAGCAATTCGGCGACGGCCCACCAAAAAAAATTCAGTAACCAGACCACCCGAAAGATCAGCACCTAGACAAAGACCAGGAAAACGACCGCTCCAAGGACACCGATCGCTCGAATTTCGCGACGACACGAGACCAGAACGAGAACCCAAAAGAAAGGAGGGGGAAGGGGGGAGGATAGAGAGAAGGATAGCAACTCACAGCAGAGTTTAGGTTTGCGGCCGAACCGCGCCGGACGACAGCGACGGAGATCTAAAAGACCGCAGATCCGCAGATCCGCCCAATCAAAGCGCAATCGCTTTCCGCGAGCGAATTCGATCGCCGCCCCTTTACGCGGACGGCGAAGACGGCGAAGACGGCGGCGGCGACGGCGGTGGAAGGAGAAGGAGGAGAAGAAGATGGGGGTCAAGCGAGAAAACGAAGAGAACGAAGAGGGAGAGTAAATGGCGTCTGGTTCCCTCTAAATGGATTCACTTTTAATGATTGATAAACGGGTGTATTTAAGATTCATATATATCAATTTCTTTATTTTTAAAATTCATTATGGGTATTTTAAAAAATAAAATTTAATTTATTAATGATCTATTTAAATAAATATGAATTTATAAATGAGTTGTATACTCCTTTTTGACAGCTCTAACTGGAGAGAGACTTGGAATTGGTCAAAGTCTTTCTGATCAACAACCAGCCGGTGCTTTGAAGCTTGACTTCGAACTCGGGTTTGGGGGAAGATTGCATTGCAATGGGGACCAACCGGCCGCTGCGCGTGTATGTTTTAAGGATACTATCGAAACACCTCTCGCCCATTATCAACCACAAATCTGATTTTTTTTTTTCTCGATGTTGACATGAATAGACGCATGACTGGGCGACAAATGGTTATTGGCCAAAAGAGTTATCGATATATTTTGATGATGATGAATCGACTATTGATATACGGCGGCGTATGATTGGTAATTGTCATAGCAGATTTAGCTAGCAAAGACTTCAATGGAAAAAGAACAGTAAGTTCTTGATTGGAACATCGAACGAAGACTAGATGTTTAGGAGGTGGCAAGAAATGGTTATGACATTCTAATTTGAAATCGCCAGTGGAAAGAGCAATGGAGTTCAGTAGATCAAGTGGAAGAGATAAAGTTAACTTAGCAAGGGCGAAAAATCAATGTGCGATTTGGAAGGAGTAACCACCTGAAGATGAGAATACGGGTATCATGAGAACATGGGATCAAGATTCTTGGAGATATGGAAACATAATTGAAACTATACAAATTATGTCATAAGCACTATAAACACCCGTACTCAACTAATGGAAAGTCCCTTGTGCACAAACAAACAAATATGTTATCTTTTAATTCCTGATCAGCAGTTAAAATTTTCAGATTCGCGTTGTTGATTATATTTCAGTTTGTATTTTTACTGTAGTTCTTGGGTGCCTCATTGTCGATTAAATTTTGACGTTGCATCTTTACGTTCTAAAGCTTTGTTATCGATTAAATTCTAGCAACATTTGTGTATATTTAGTTCTGTTCGAAGTGAAGTTATCAATTCCCTTGTCTACTCATGATATTTCCTGTCTGGAATCGCCGTGGAACTTATCTCCTTTAATAAAAATTGAAAAATGACTTTTGGTGAAAAGTATTTTGTCCTAGAGTTGAATTTCGGTGAAACAACTGTCTTTAGGGAAAATTTATTTACATGTGCATGTTTAAGGATACTTTAAGAGTTGAATAGGGGCGGCTAGTGTTTGGCAAGTTACGCAACACCTCCAAAATTTCAATCATTTTAAGCCTCTCTCATATTTCCTCCTTCAAAGAATAGATCAAGTCTATTTTATAAAATTCTTAGTGATTTGTGAAATGTAGATTAGTCGATACAATTAGTTGCACAACAAGTGCTCGACGTCTTCTTATTAGGGTGCATTTGGTCGCCCAAACATAAGGCTAGATAGAATAAAAATTATCCTATACGACGTTTGGGTATACGCTTGTAGAGGGTTAATGACAACTATCGCCTACGAAGTGATTGGAGTACTTTTTAGAAGGAAACCATTCACTAACTGAGTAATTGTTCCATGCTTGCAAATCCTTCCTGGTTCAGTGTCTCCAACTTAAACCACCTGCTCATCCCAAAGAGTCCATTCACTTGCCCAGAATTCAATGGCGTCTTCAGGTTTCGATGTTTTCTCTTCCTAGGGTTGAGGATATAAATCAGGCGGCAGTGATGGTGAAGTTGCTCTATCGGTGTTGAGTGCCTTCAAATTGGGAACTTCTCATAGAATACTCTTCATTTACTGTATAAAGCTACGCAATACATAGAGAAAAACTCTCTAGTTTTAAGGTACTCTCTAACAGTAGTTTCCCTTAAGGTGCTCTCTATTTGGTTCTTTTCCACGGCCTTAGATCACCGTCCAAGCAGCAAGGTCCACAGCAAGTCGAAGCCACTCGAAGAAAACTTCAAGTTCAAAGGGTGAAATGGCTAGGGAAGACGACGGTATTTTTCTTGGACCTCTTTTCCTGAGAGTTTTCTTCAGACCGCTCATGTGATGGTGGATATTAGAATATCACATGAGAAGATGGTGACTATATATACACACGTGCATATTGAACAACTCAAATTGATTACTCTCTGGCTGTTGCTTTTCTTCTTTGTTTTTCACTTTTCTTATTATGCAGGGATGATTACTCTGGATTTCAGAACTATACCAGTTGCTCATTACCTGTTACAAATCATTTCGTTCTCTTCGTCTGCAAATATCATCATGGAAAAGTACGGAACAAGTGAGCTTGAAGCGGGAGGGCAAAAGTGGTAAAAGCATACAACTTAATATCGTGTGTACTTCCTATTCGGTTTCGACATTTTCGGAAATGAGGTAATATTGATAAGATTGTGTATTAGCTATTCACAAATTCACTAGCTACCATGAGTTTAGAGGGCGTCTTGCCAAGCTTTTACCGATTTTCTTCTCTATGTGGAACTCCGCTTGAATCAGCAATGTTGCTAGAATGTCGATAATACTAAATCATCGTATAATCAAAGGTTTCTCCTTTTTGATTGATGTTTGTATCTTCCAAGGTATCTCCCAAGGTATCTCCTTATTGTTTGCAAGTTTTCTTGGATCGTGCAGAAAAATGGTTCTCTATCTTGATGGATATAAAAGCAGAAATGGAGGAGACCATGTTTCAATATATATTCGTGACGTATCCCTAACAAAAGAAGGTCACATATCTCTAAATAAATAGAATGAAAACGTGATCTGCACCTTTGATTGAGCAACATGTCAATTTGCCACTGTTAAAGGGAGACCTGGGAGGTTTCGTTTGAACAAGACAGTATGTCGTCTTCCAAGATCTATGCCGCTAGAGATCTTCATGGATACCTTGTGGATGACTTCTGCGCATGTGGAGTGGAGGTATTTGCTATTGAGAGCTCGGGCGTTGGCGAATGGTTGATGCTTGATGGAGAGTGTTGTGAAAAGGCGAGCGATCGAACAATAATACAGACAAAAGAAAAAAAATAAATCGGACACCAGATTTACGTGATTTAGTTGTAAAGACCTACGTCCACGAGGAGAGCAGCAGCGAATTTCACTATAGATCAAGCAATACAAGGAGATTACACACTCAAGTCACTCAAACACTCTCTCGGTGTTTCCCAAGCCCCAATTACACCCAACAACGCACGCAGTGTTTAGCCCCGAAATTCCTCAAGAAATAATCTCTCAATCTCACGAAGGAATTACACGGAAATCTTATCACAAGATTTAAATCGGTTACAAACACTAATCTTTCTTGGATGTAATTTACGGACAAGAACGACAAAGAAAAATCTCTCCTAAGCACTCGACGACTAAACGGCGCTTCAAGACCAACTCTTTATGACCAACGGCGGAACACCAAGCACTTAGGCGGCGCTTCAAGACAATTTGTGATCCACACCTCTACCACCCACGGCCACAAGTCTATATATAAGTGAAACCCTTATTCTTTTGCTAACTTCTCATAGGATTCTGTTTCCTATCTTGCATATTTTAACCAAAATATATCTCTATATATTTTAAACAAAATCCAAATCCAAGTCAAAGTTGAACTTTCCTATTTCAGCGGCCAAATTCTCCAACGCAAATTCAAACTTTGGGAAGTTGATCTTCGGATATTCTTTACTCAATTTCGAACATCCGCAACATATCCAATTCGGAATATTCGAAATTTCACATTGGACTCAAACTCGAGACATATTTTAATAGAGAGAGTGTTCCATATGCACACGAATGGAAGGCATCTGCTTCTCATGCACGGTTGAGGTGCGCAACTGTAAGCATCCATTGTTAGCGATGTGAAATGGTAGGCTCCAATTTCTTCCTTGCGTTTAGTCTAGTCTTTATAGTTAAAGCACTGTTAGCTTTCGCTCCGATATCCTCATTGAGATTATATACAGTATATGGGTGCTATATCTAGGGGTCTGTCTGCGAAAAATGGAAACGAAAACCTTTTCGCTTTTTCCTTGTTTAGCAGATCCAGATGAACTAGATCCTAGGCGGAAAATTAACGCAAGCTACACCTTTGGGTTAAAAGGCCAAGATGGTGCTGTGAATCAGATTTAAGTAAACCACCGATCCAAGTAGTTGAATCCTCCCCTTCTTTAGCAGATTTGTGTTAGAGGAAAGTGGAAAGAGGTAATTGGAAAATCGAACTGAAGCGCATGATATGCTTCTTTGTTCATTGGTTCAGTTTCCTGGGTCAGGTATCGACACCAAGCTAATTTTTCACTATGTAGCGGCTTCACATTGGTTCAACAAATTGATTTTTTTCGACGGCAAGTCCTCATTCTTGCCGCTAAAAACAGTTTGAGACCGCCTAGTTGATGATTGCTGCATCATTGAGGCCGAAGTCACGGCACGGGGAAGTCGGTGAGCTTGGTAATGATGTTGTTGGATCATCAGTTCATGACCCTCTCAAACTCAGCCAATGCTTTGTTCCAAGTTTTCTTTTGATGGAACCTCCCTTTTGTTGAAATAAAATAAAATTGATTATCGGATGACGATTGCTAGATGAGAAACCTGCAAGCATTGAAGGAGCCATAAAAACTTTATGGTAGGCTACATGGATTTGAAGAATGAAAGTTATTGAAGGTTTCGTTACTTTATTGTGCGTTTTGATTGTATTACATGTATGAGGCTGTTTTGTTTTAGTCATTAAATTTGTGGGTTGTTATGTAATCGTTGGCGTTTGTAAACTTCAATTCCTATATAAAAGGATGAAGTCGTAAGTTGTAAATAAAGCCACAAGCCATAGTCCACGAAGACTCAAATAAGAGAAAGCATTCTCATTACAAATTTCTCCTTCAAATTTCTAGTGTTCTTATTCCAAGTTTCCAAAGTTTATTATCATTCTTTTGGTTCCAACATTTGGTATCAGAGCTAGAAATGGCATCCACTAGTTCTGTTCAAATGCAACTTCCAAAGTTGAACGGAAAGAATTTCAATAATTGGTATGTCCAGATGAAGGTTCTTTTCAAATCGCAAGATTTGTGGAATCTTGTGGAGAATGGCTATATTGAAGTGGTGATCTTTGAAGCATTCGATACTTTAAGAAGGGAGGAGAAATATATTTTGGTGGAATCCAGGAAGAAAGATAAAAAAGCATTGTTTGCAATCTTTTAATCCGTAGATGAAGTTATATTTGAAAAAATATCAAGGGCGGAGAGCGTGAAAGCAAAGCATGGGACATTTTGCAACAATCCTACAAAGGCGATGATCGCATCAAACGGATACGGCTTCAAACACTTCGAGGTGATTTTGAGTCTTTATACATGAATGACTCTGAATCAATCTTGGTGTACTTTGATCGCGTGCGAACCATTGTTAACCAACTGAGGGTTAATGGTGAAGAACTCCAAGATGTTCGAATCGTAGAAAAGATCTTGTGGTTTTTGACTAAAAGATTTGACTACGTAGTTGCGGCGATCGAAGAAGCGCAAGATGTGTCAACCATGATGTTAGAGCAATTGATAGGTTCATTATGCTCGCATGAGCAAAGAATGAATCAAAAGTCCATCGGTTCGAATTCCGAGCAAGCATTGCAAAGTTGGGTTCCTCAATCAAGTCGAGGAGGCCATCAAGCTGGCCGAGGTCGTTGAGGTGGTCGAGGACGCGGACGTGGAAATTTCAATTGCATCGGAAAATATAAAACATGTGACAAATCAAAGGTCAAGTGTTTTAGGTGTAACAAATTCGGACATTACAAATCCAAATGTCAAGCAAAGGTGGCATACGAGCAGGCAGAACAAGCGCATACCATTGATGCTGAGGAAAACGTGGTGCTAGCACGCAAGAAGGATGACTCAAGCATCATGGACACCAACCTTTGGTACCTTGATAATGGGTGTAGTAATCATATGACTGGCCGAAAGGAGTTATTCTCACACTTGGACGAGACGGTTCGCGGTGAAGTTAATTTTGGGAATAAATCCAAAGTTCTTGTAATGGGCAAAGGTGATGTTAATATCAACTCAAAAGATGGTACTAATGTTACTGTTGTAGATGTTTATTTTGTGCCAGGACTTTTTTGGAACTTATTAAGTGTTGGGCAACTTTCCGAAAGAGGCTACAAAGTCCATATTGAAAATGAAGTTTGCACTATTATGGGTGTAAACAATAAATTGATCACGATAGTGCAGATGACAAAGAACAGGATGTTCCCTCTTACTCTTCAGACAAAGAATCTTTTGAACTTTCAAGCGGTGATGAAAGATAGCAACTGGTTGTGGCATCTTCGATTTGGTCATTTAAATTTTTATGGAGTAAAATTACTAGTCCAGAAAAAGATGGTGACTAGCATGCCTCTGATTGACATTCCAGATCGCCCATGCGAAGGATGTCTTGTTGGAAAACAACATCGAGAATCCTTTCCAGTTGGAAAAGCCAGAAGAGCAAAACAACCTTTGGAGTTGGTACATACAGACATATGTGGCCCTATTGAGGTGGAATCATTCACACAAAAAAGGTATACATTAATTTTTGTGGATGATTTTACTAGAAAAACATGGGTATATTTTCTTAGAGAAAAATATGAAGCTTTTTCGAAGTTTAAAGAATTTAAAGTCTATGTTGAAAAGTATAGTGGCTTTATTTTAAAGACATTGAGATCAGATAGAGGGGGAGAATTCACTTCGAATGAATTTGATAAATACTGTAAAATTCATGGAGTGAAACGTCAATTGACTGTAAGCTATACTCCCTAACAAAATGGTATAGCAGAAAGAAAGAATAGGATAATATTTGAAATGGCAAGAAGTATGCTAAAGGCTAAAAATTTGCCCAAGAAGTTTTGGGCAGAAGCCGTTGCATGTACTGTATTTATGTTAAACAGGTGTCCAACAAGGAGTGTTCTGGGAAGAACATCGGAAGAGGCTTGGAGTGGCAACAAGCCAGATGTTTCGTTCCTACGAGTATTTGGGTGTGTAGCATATCCCCATATACCAGACGGATAGAGAAAAAAATTGGATGACAAAAGCCAAAAGTGCATCTTCATTGGCTACAGTGACATGACTAAGGGTTATAAGCTATATATTCCAGTCATTGAGAAAGTAATCATCGGCAAGGATGTCCAGTTTCTTGAAGATGAAGCCTAGGACTAGAACCAGAAGATTAAGCAGAAAAGCATCACCATTGAAGATGAATCATTGGCGAGAGAGACAAAAAAATCTTCAATTGAAGATCCATCATTTTTGCCTAGTAGTTCAATTTCTTCACCAAGAGCAGTTTCAGAACCACCGATACGTCGTTCACAGCGATTGCGGGCGATGCCATCAAGATTCAAGGATTATGTAATCATAAGAGATGATGATAGTGATAATGAAGGAATCATTGATGAAACTATGATAAATTTTTGTTTATTTGCAGAATGTGACCCCATATCCTATGATGATGCAGCAATAGATGAGAAGTGGATCCAAGCAATGGATGAAGAAATCCGCTCCATTGAAAAGAATGACACATGGGAGCTAACTTCTCTACCATTCGATAAGAAGCCCATTAGTGTCAAGTGAGTGTACAAGACGAAGTAAAAGCCCAGACGGTCAAGTGGACCGATATAAAGCTAGGCTAGTCGTAAAGGCTACAAGCAAAAGCTAGATATTGATTATTTTGAAGTATTTGCACCCGTGGCTCGAATGGATACCATTCGGATGATTTTAGCACTCGCAGCTCAAAATCGTTGGAAGATCCACCAAATGGATGTGAAATCAGTGTTTCTTAATGGTGTTCTTGAAGAGGAAGTCTACGTGGAGCAACCACGGGGTTATGAGAAGAAAGGGCATGAAAATCAAGTTTATAAACCAAAGAAAGCTTTGTATGGGCTAAAACAGGCACCTCGAGCATGGTACACGAGAATTGACATGTACCTATTAGAGCATGGTTTTCAAAAATGCCCATATGAGCCTACACCGTATATCAAGTCAAACACTAACGGTGACATAATAGTTGTGTGCCTTTATGTTGATGATTTGATATTTACAGGGAGTTGTGAAGAAATGTTTGCTGAATTCAGGGAGGCTATGACTAGTTATTTCGAGATGACAGATTTACGATTAATGTCCTATTTTCTCGGCCTTGAAGTGAAGCAAACAAATGATGGCATATTTATTTCACAGGAGAAATATGCTAATGATATTCTAAAGCGATTCAAGATGGAATCAGTCAAACCAATACGGACTCCCGCAGTAGAACGGTTGCAGTTGAATAAAGAAGGAACCGGTGAAGCAGTGAACCCTACTTATTTCAAAAGCATTGTTGGCAGTTTAAGATATTTGGCTTCTACAAGGCCAGATATTACTTATGGTGTGGGAATTATTAGTCGATTTATGGAGAAACCATACCAATCACATTTGCAAGCAGCAAAAAGAATTATACGGTATGTCAGTGGAACTCGTGATCATGGGATTTTATATTCTCATACTGACAATTTCAGTTTGGTGGGATACACAGACAGTGATTGGGCAGGTGATATTGAGACTCGGAAGAGTACTTTTGGATATATATATATTTTTTCTCGGATGAGGAGTAATTTCTTGGTCCTCGAAAAAACAACAAGTTGTTGCACTCTCGACTGCTGAAGTAGAATACATAGCGTTACCTTTGGCGGGCATGTCAAGCAATATGGCTTCGTAGGATGCTATGTGAATTGATGCATGAATAGGCAGGTCCTACGAAAATAATGTGTGATAACAAATCGGCTATGGCTTTGGCCAAGAATCTTGTTTTTCATGGCAAGAGCAAACACATCGATATCAAGTATCACTATATTTGTGAGCAAGTCAAAGATGGCGAAATTGAGCTTAACTTCGCAAATCGAAGATCGATTGCAGATATTTTGACTAAACCATTGAAGGCAGATTTGTTTGAAAAATTGAAGATGATGCTTGGAGTCGTTGAATTCCAAAATCAATTTTAAGGGAGGCTGTTGAAATAAAATAAAATTGATTATCGGATGACGATTGCTGGATGAGAAACCTGCAAGCATTGAAGGAGCCATAAAAACTTTATGGTAGGCTACATGAATTTGAAGAATGAAAGTTATTGAAGACTTCTGTTACTTTATTGTGCGTTTTGATTGTATTACATGTATGAGGCTGTTTTGTTTTAGTCATTAAATTTGTGGGTTGTTATGTAATCGTTGGCGTTTGTAAACTTCAATTCCTATATAAAAGGATGAAGTCGTGAGTTGTAAATAAAGCCACAAGCCATGGTCCACGAAAACACAAATAAGAGAGCATTCTCAATACAAATTTCTCCTTCAAATTTCTAGTGTTCTTATTCCAAGTTTCCAAAGTTTATTATCATTCTTTTGGTTCCAACACCTTTTGCAGATAACTTAGGAGCTACTTATTCTTGTAGTTTCATGTTTCCAGACGTCAATTTGTGTATGCATAATTGCTATACGTCATGTCTGGTTCCGATCAGCTGATCTGTAGCGTGAACTACCTTAAAAGGGTTTGCACTTGTGCGGAATTCGAATGCATATACAGCATAATGCAGATGAGATTTTGCGGATGCTATATACACACTAACAGCACAACCGTTCCTTCCTCCAATGCTATCAGTATGCACAAGTGCTAATAGTCTTACAAAAAGCTTATCTTGTTAATTTGGCCGCATGAAAAGATCCAGAGTGTTTTGAAAGAAGTTGCTGCGATGACCTACTAAACATGTCGAACTTCACATTCAGATGTCGTGCCTGCAAAAAGCTTGGCGAGTCCTAATTTAAAAAGAGACTACAAACAAGGACACCACATCATATATGTAGAAACGAGTAATAAATGTCCTTGAAAACGAGGGAGGTCCTTGTCCACATGGATGATTCAATCTGCCTTTTGAAAATCACTGGCTATTTGTGAATGGTTTACAGAAAAGGAATCGTAGCTACCTACAAATCGGATTTGTTTTATAAATTCCCAAACATGGAGAAACGTAGGACACTGGTCCACTATGTTAAATGCATGGGAAATGATGCAAGTGTCTATAAACTCACTCATAATGCAATGTGATTTCTAAACTTTTAATTTGGTTAATGCAGTCTCTGAGCTTTATCTCAATGTATAATGTTGTTCATGAAATTTTAAATTGTTTAATGTGACATTTGAACTTTTGATACATATTCGATTTAATTCATAAATTATATGAAATTGTTCAATATTACCCTTGAACTCAAATGAATGAAATGTTAATATTGAATATTTTCATATAGTTCATAGGCTAAATTGAACATGTGCCAAAAATCTAGAGACTATTTGAAAAATTAAAAGTTCATGTACTATATTACATATTGAGGTAAAATTAAAGAGTCACATTAAATACATTAAAAGTTCATGAATTACATTATATATTGGATGTGGATGTATAATGCATCCTAATTGTGAGTTTTAGATGAGAAATCGAAACCTACCCTATTAAAGTTGATTCCAAATTTTCAGAACTGAAAACTGAAGAACGGGTTGACATTGGAGCCTGTTTGGAACCGAGCCGACCATCGGGCCAACATAAAAAAGTTAAAAAAAAAAAAAAAAAAAAAAAAAAAAAAAATCCTAAGCTTCTCCGTAGAAAAATAAAAAGAACAAAAAAGAATGTCGTAAGCTTACGAGAATTTGCATTAGAAGGATCAAGCCAAATCCTTGCGAATTGTCTGAGCGAGCGTGGATTGGAGTCGTCTTGTCGCTCGGCGTGCACGCAGTAGCAGTGCTCCAAAGCCTTCCTCGATGGAGCTCAGTCAATGACAAGCATCGCTCGCATTTCGCCGGCAAATCCTGCTCAGTCCCATTTCGATCGAGAGCTCGAAGTTCCTGATTCTTGGTCCGTTCATGGTCGAATTCCTCGCTCCTGGGAACCCGATGACGAAATACCCACTTCGTCGATTCTCGACCCTCTTCAGCTTAGCCCCCGAAACGCCCCTCCCCGCGAGCCCCGACCCCCGCCGGGACCCTATTCCGGTTCCCCACCGGACGATCCCGGAACCCAGAGGGCGTGACCTCGACTTCGTCAACGTCGCGCACAGCCACCTCGTGCACTCCGACTGGGACAAGCTCGAGCTGCTGAGGACCGGGTTGACTCCTTTCCGGACGATGCACGTGCTGCTCGGGATCCGGAAGGACCCCGTCCTGTCGCTGGAGTTCTTCGACTGGGTCAAGCTCCGGAGCCCGAGCGCCCACACCCTCGAGACCCACTCCGTCGCGGAAGCAGATGCGTCTTCCATACACAATCAACATTGTTTCCCACGTATAATGTAAACATCAATTTCAACCTTACTTTGATCCCCATGAAATTACATTGTTCTCACTAAACAAGAGGGAAAAACTGTCTCTGAGCGTAGCGAGAGAGAGAGAGAGAGTCGAGCTGGGGCTCAATGTCATGCTTCTTCACAAAATCATATTGAGGGAAGAAATTAAGATATATTATTGAATGTGCTCTAATTTTGTGAGGAACCCCAAGCCCTAATTCTTATACCTCTTCTATCAATATAATTTGAAGCCATAATGTTTGGCTAGAAAACACTATCGTTATTATTATAAATTGGAGATGTCGTCATCTTCATTATTTATGAAAGTCACGTTCACTGACAATCGGTTGCCACCTCAAATGGCAGGTGCGCACATTTTGACAAATCCTAACGACAGCCAAAATTTGTTTTTAGGTCAATAATTGGTACCTTTTTATGTAATGCTCGAAATTGAGGCCAAAATTGTTTTTATGGTAAGTGTTGGTGCTTTTTGACATGACATTGAAAGTTTGGGCCAAAATTGTTTTAGAATGACGGTTAGTATCTTTTACCCAAATACTCTAGATTCATTGATGAATTAATAGGTTTACTTGCAATTCAAAAAATGAGCGATCACCATCGCTTATACCTCGAATTGACTCAAATCTTCTCACATAATTAAAAAATAAACCAATTTTAATAACTATGATCCCCATTCAATACATAATCAACATTATTTGTAGTACATATTCCGGGTATTACAACTTTCGAAATTTCACCTTTTTATGAGAAATGTCTAAAATCTTTGAATATATATATTTACATAACGTAGAATCAATATAAATTTTCTGTGAACTTTAGGACTTAGAATTTTTTTTTTATTCTTCAATTTTGGAAGAAAAATAAAAACGTTAAAAAGAAACTATTTTAATTGTGGATGAACAGATCCATTGGATCCGCTTGAGTTATATTCATCTTAACCAAAGGATTGTTTATTATAATTTTTGTCACGAATAATTTTTTTTATATTACCTTTAGAAATTCGGGATTCTTTTTTATAACTTTTGTCGCGAATCATTTTTTTTATATTACCTTTAGAAATTCATGAAAAAGTTGTGATGATGGATACGGGATTTTATAGGTTTGACAGGTTAGGCATTAAATAAAAGTCAAATCATGAATTTTTAAAAGATAAAAAAAGTGAAGATGAAGTTACACCATATATTTGACCCAAAAAAAAAAAAAAAAAAAAGTTACAGTGCATGCACATATTTACCCAAACTTTTTTTGTCCAAAAACCATAATTTAAGTCTAGATCATATTTGCCCCACAATTTTTTTGTCTAAAAAATTACTTCAAACTTTAGGTTTAGTTCTAAATATCTCGAACTTTTGTTTAAAAAAAAAATCACAAAATTTAACTTTGTCCAAAATAAACATTAGTTATTAAGAATTTCCTTAAGTGTTTCTATTGAGAGAATTTTCTATGTTACATTGCTGATGTGGATTTATTATGAATGTGGAAATACTATATTAAATGATTAATGGCGATTTTTTGACAGTTGTTTAATGGAAGCATATTTGTGACTATAGTGAAAGTTGATGAATGTTTTAGACAAAAAAGTGCAAAGCGAATTTGAGACTAAAATTAAAATTGGTGATTTTTTTAGAAGAAAAAAGGTTTGGAGTAAATTTGGGATTAAACTTAAAACTTAGGTTTCTTCTTGAAAAAATAAAAAACGATCAAGTGATTCTCCGGGCTAAAGTTTTCTTCCTGCCATTCCACTACCTAGGGATGCTCCTTGCCATCTCCACATGGGCCCATTTTGTTCGGTTTTTGGGGAATGCACTTGTCAAAATGCAAATACCTTTGGGTGAATGGGGATTTGCGAAATGCAAATATCGTTTGGTAAAATTTGCATTGAGATACAACTTTGGTCAAAATACCGTTTTGTAAAATTGCATTTGTAAATGACTTTTATTAAATTAAAAAAAAATTATATTTTCTTTTTTGAAGTTCGGCCACTGGACCGCCGAATCCGGCGGCCGGATCGGGCCGGATCTAGGTGCCGGGTCGCGCGACCTCGGGCGACGGCCGCCCGAGGTTGCACGACCTAGGGGACCCCAGCGACGGCCGCCCGAGGTCGCGCGACCCAGCGACGGCCGCACACGACCAGCGACGGTCGCGCACGACCTGGGCGACCGGACCGCCGGATTTGGCGGTCGATGGCCGATTTGGCCGCCTAGGTCGCGTGACCCAGTGACGGTCGCCTAGGGTCGCCCGAACCCAGCGGCCGTCGCTTGGGGTCGCCCGACCCAGCACCGCCGCCCGAGGTCCGGGACGGTCGCCGGGTTGGGTGACCCTCGAGCGACGATCGTCGAGGCGTCGCCGGCGCGCGCGACCCCTTGGCCGACGGTCGATGGCCTCCAATCGGCGGTGGCTCGGAGAAGAGGAACAGTACTGACTTGCATTCCCAGGATGCAACTTGCCAATGCACTTCAAGAGCTCTATTGGGCTAAAGGCCTTTAGACTCCTTTGGAGATGCAATTGCATCTTGCCAAAGTCGCGCAAAAAAAACGAATCAAACGCGCTTGTATTTGGTCAATGGACTTTAGAGCCCGAAAGCCCATTTGAATAGCCGAACCAAACATGGCCATAATCTCGAGGGAAAGGGGAAAAGATTGGAGCACGGGCTGACAAAAAGTAGAAAAAATCTTTGTGAATTGGATTTCCCCCTTTGTTCCTGCACGAGGACCAACCAGCCAGTGCTGTGAAGTTTGACTTTGACCTCGGGCTTGGGGGGAGCTTGCATTGCACTAGGGACCAACCGGCCGCTGCCGGTATATGTTCTAGGGATACTATCCCGACACTTCTCGCCCATTATCAACCACAAATCTCAATTCTTTTCTCTATGAACCATTGTTTGCACCGAAATTTTAATTAGGTCGTTGACATGATAAGTGACTAGAAGACAAATGGTTATAGACACTAGATATGTGAGCCATTGTTGACGGCCAAAGGAGTTATCAATATATATATATATATCAATGACCATGAATCGGTTGGCACTTGTCATAGCAAAACTAGTCGGCAAAGATACTGTTAAAGGAATAACGATAAGTTCCTAATTGGGATAGTGAATGAACATTGGCTATCTGGGAGTTGCCAAGAAACAGTTATAACATTCTAATTTGAAATCGTTTGCCGGTAGATTGTGGAGAAGAGATAAAGTAAACTCAGCAAGGGCGAAAGATCAATGCGCGATTTTAAATGAGTAACTACTTGAAGATGAAAATCATGGCATCATGAGAACGTAGGATTGAGATTCCTTAAGATATGGTAACATGGCTAAAACTACAGAAAAAATGCTCTTGAGCGGTTATATCATAGGCGCTATAAACATCAGTGCTCAACTATTGGAGGCCCCCTTCACAAACAAACAAACAAACATATTATCTTTTAATTCTTGAACTGTAGTTATAATTTCCAAATCCACGTTTTCGATTAAATCCATCATGTTTCTCAGTTGTAGTTTCTAGATCCATGTTGTCGACTAAATTTTAGCATGTATTTTTATTGTAGTTTTTGGGTGCCTTGTTGTTGATTAAATTTGGGCATGTCATCTTTATGTTTTCAGCTTTGTCATCGATTAAATTCTAGCGTAATTTGTGTATGTTCGGTTCCATTCAAAGCAAAATTATCGATTCTCTTGTGTACCTATAATATTTTCTATTTGTAATTCTCACAGAAACTATCTCTTCTAATAAAAATTGAAGAACGACTTTCGAGGAAAGGTATTTCATTCCGAAGTTGAATTCCAGCAAAACAACTATCCTTTCAGGCAAAATTTATTTACATATGTTCATGTTTAAATATACTTTAGTAATTGAATAGGGGCGGCCAATGTTTGGTAAGTTACGTAACACCACCAAAATTTCAATCATTTCAAACCTCTCACATAATCTCTCTTCCAAATAAAAGATTATTCCATTTTATAAAGTTCTTAGTGATTTGTGAAATGTAGATTAGTCAATAAAATTAGTTGCACAGCAAGTGCACCACGTCTTCCTCCTAAGGCGTGTTTGGTCGCCCGAACATAAGTCCAGATAAAATCACCATGATTTAGCTGGGCAGTACGGACAGGATGATATTATTTCTAGCTGGATAAAATAAAAATAAAAGACTAGAAAAAAGGGCAAATGCCCTAGCGATGCTGACAGGCGCCACCGCAAGGTGGTTGCATCTCCGGTTGCAGTGATGGTGACGGTAGTCGTCTGTGCTTGTAGTCGGTTGCCGGTGCAATTGATCCTTTGGATCCCCCACGATGGCGATGGTCTCGACAGATGGGACACCACCGAGCTGGTCACCGGGCTTACCGCCTTAAGGGTGGCTTGTGGTGGTCGGACCGGCAATTCTACAATCCTCTCCCATTTTTTATTTAAAGAAGTTCAAAGACTAACAATTCATACGAAGAAACAGATGCAACGCTATGAATATACGGCCCTGTACATTGAATTCTCCAAGTTGAACAATCGATATCTATAAAATTGATGACGACTATCGACTACAGAGTGATTGGAGTACTTAGAAGGAAACCGTTCAATATGAACTGAGTAATTGTTCCATGCGTGCAAATCCTTCCTGGTCCAATTTCTCCAACTTAAACCACCTGCTCATCCCAGAAAAGTCCATTCACTTGCCCAGAATTCAATTGCATCCACAGGTTTCGACGTTTTCTCTTCCTAGGTTTGAGGATATAAATCAGATGGCAGTGACAATGAAGTTCCTCTAGCGGTGTCGACTGCCTTCAAATTGCGAACTTCTCATAGAATACACTTCGTTTACTGTATGAAGCTATACATAGAGAAAAACTCTCCGGTTTTAAGGCACTCTAACAGTAGTTTCCCTTCAGGTGCTCTCTATTTGCTGTCTGACTTTATCTTATTGGGCTCCAGCTTAGGGGTCTGTCCCTGAGTTTAGAGGGCGTCTTGCCAAGCTTTTACCGATTCTTTTCTCCATGTGAAACTCCTGTAGAAACAGCGATGTTGCTTGAATGTTGATAATACTAAATCGTCGTATGATACAAAAGGTTTCTTCTTTTTGATTGATGTTTGTATATTCCAAGGTTGCTCCTTATTGTTTGCGAGTTTTCATGGATCGTGCAGGGACATGGTTCTCTATCCTGATGGAGACAAAAGCAGAAATGGAGGAGATCGTGTTTCAATATATTTGGCAGCTTTAGGGACTAGTTCTGTAGAAGTTGGCCCAGTATAAATGTGATTATTAGGTTCTTCGTCTATGATCAAATTCGCGGCATATTACTGACAAAAGAAGGTTACATATCGCTAAATAATAGAAAGAGAAAGCGATTTGTACCATTGATTGAGCAAGATGTCGATTGTTAACGTTAGAGGGAGACCTAGGAGGTTTCCCGTGAACAAGACAGTATGTGGTCTTGCAAGACTTATGCTACTAGAGATCTTCACCGAACCATCAAACGGATACCTTGTTGATGACTTTTGCACATTTGGAGTGGAGGTATTTGTTATCAAGAGCTCGGGTGTCGGCGAATGGTTGATGCTTGATGGAGAGAGTGTTCCATAGATGAATGGAAGGTATCCCGTTTCTCAGCTACGGTTCAAGTGCGCTTCTCTAAGTATTCATTGTTGGTGACGGGAAATGGTAGGCTCCAATTTCTTTGCTGAGTTCAGTCTAGTCTTTCTAGTTAAAGGAGTATTAGCATTTGCAGGATATCGGAGCTATATTTAAGGGGTTGGTCTGCAAGAAATGGAAAGAAGAACCTTCCGCTTTTTCCTCGTTTAGCAGATCCAGATGAACTAAATCCTAGGAGGAAAATTAACGCAAGCTACACCTTTCGGTTAAGAGGCCAAGATGGTGCTGTGCATCAGCAGACAGAAGGTAAACCACCGATCTGAGTAGCTGAATCCTTTCCTTCTTTAGCAGATTTGTGTTACGGGGAAGTGGAGAAAGGTAACTGGAAAATTGAACTCCAGTGCGTGACATGCTTCTTTGCTCATTGGTTCGGTTTCCTGAGTCAGGCATCAACACCAAGCTAATTCTTCACGTTGGTTCAGCAAATCAGACTTTTTTCGAGGGTGAGTCCTTCTTGCCGCTAAAAGCAGTTCGAGACTGCCCAGTTGATGATTGCTGCGTCATCAAGGCCAAAGTCACAGTGCTGCATGGGGGAAGTCGGTGAACTTCCTTGGTGATGTCGTTGGATCATTAGTTCATGACCCTCCAAACTCGGCCAATGCTTCGTTCCATGTTTTCTTTTGATAGAACCTCCCTTTCTCAGATAACTTAGAGCTACTTATTTGCGTAGGTTCTTGCTTTCAGATGCCAATTTGTTGCCACACTACATGTCCTGTTCCGATCGGCTGATTTGTAGCGTGAATTATCTTAATACGGTCCTGCATCTGAGCGCAATCTGAATGCATAAAGCTTAGCGAGTCTTAATTCAAAAAGAGACTGCAGACAAGGACACCCCCATTATATATGTAGAAACGAGTTAATGTCCTTGCAAACGAGGGATGTCCTCGTCTCAGAACTAAACCACATGGGTGATGCAATCTGCCTTTTGATAATCACTGGCTATTTGTGTATGGTTTACAGAAAAGGAATTGATAGCTACCTACAAATCGGATTAGTTTTAGACCCAAACATGGAGAACTCTCATATGGCCACTGGTCCGATAGGTTAAATGCATGGGAATCAACACGAATTTCTCTAAACTTTGGCCTAAAATAACATGATTTCTAAATTTTTAATTTGTTCAATGTGGCATCTAAATTTAAGCCAAGTATGCAATGTCGTTCTTTAAATTTTAAATTATTTAATGTGATTCACAAACTTTTGATACAAAGTTCAATTTTAAATTGCAAAGAACAATATCAAATATTTTTATATATGTTAGAGATTAAATTGAAAATATATCAAAAGAGTAAAGATCATATTGAATAAATTAAAATATTTAGAGATCATATTATGCATTGAGACAAAATTTATGGATCACATTAAATATATTAGAAGCTCAAGAATCACATTATATATTAGATTAAAATTATGCCTTTTTTTATCGTCACTCCGGGGGTTTTACGTGGGGCGAAAATCTTTGGTTCTCTCTTTTCCAACACATCCTAAACTTCTCTGCAAATGGATAAAAAACATCCTAAGCTTACGAGAGTTCGCGCAACATCGTCGCTTGCTTCCGAACGTCGGGCCAAATCCTGGCGAATTGCCCGACCGAGCGCGGATTGTAGTTGCCTCGTCGCTCAGCGTGTCCACAATAGTAGCGCTCCGAAGCCCTTTCCCGATGGAGCTCAGTGAATGACGAGCATCGCTCGCGTCAAATCCTGCTCAGCCAGAGAGAAATTCCCATTTCGATCGAGAGCTTGGAGTCCCTCCTGAATCTCGACACGTCCATGGTCGAATTCCTCGCTCCATGGAACCCGATGACGAAATACCCACTTCGTCGATTCTCGACCCTCTTCAGCTTAGCCCCCGAAACGCCCCTCCCCGCGAGCCCCGGCCCCCGCCGGGACCCCATTCCGGTGCCCCACCGGACGATCCCGGAGCCCAGAGGGCGTGACCTCGACTTCGTCAACGTCGCGCACAGCCACCTCGTGCACTCCGACTGGGACAAGCTCGAGCCGCTGAGCGCCGGGCTGACTCCTCTCCGGACGATGCACGTGCTCCTCAGGACCCGGAAGGACCCCGTCCTGTCGCTCGAGTTCTTCGACTGGGTCAAGCTCCGGAGCCCGGGCGCCCACACCCTCGAGACCCACTCCGTCGCGCTCCACGTCCTCACCAAGAACCGGAAATTCAAGTCCGCGGAGTCGATCGTTCGGGCGCTCGCGGCGGCGGCCGGCCCGGTCGACCTTGCCCGCCAGCTGTTCGACGCGGTGCTCCGCTCTTACCGGGCGTGCGATTCCTCGCCTCGGGTTTTCGACTCGCTGTTCAAGACGTTCGCGCATCTGAAGAAGTTCCGGAACGCCACGGAGACTTTTCGCATGATGAGGGAGTACGGGTTCCTGCCCACGGTGGAGTCCTGCAATGCTTACCTGAGCGCATTGCTCAGCATGAACAGGGTCGATGTGGTTTTCTCGTTCTATCGGGAGATGCGGCGCTGCAGGATCTCTCCGAATGTTTTCACCCTCAACATGGTCGTGTCTGCTTTCTGCAAGGCGGGAGAGCTCGAGAAGGCGGTTGATTTGTTTCGCGAGATGGAGAGTAAGGGCTGTTCTCCTACGGCGGCGTCTTACAACACGTTGATCGCGGGGCATTGCAGTAAGGGCCTTCTCAGCTCGGCCATGGAGCTTAAAGATAGGATGGAGAAGAACGGTGTTCATCCTAACGTGATCACTTTCAATGCCCTTATCAGTGGCTTTTGCAAGGAAGGGAAGTTGCATGAAGCAAACAACATTTTTAGCAAGATGAAAGCTTCGAATGTGGCTCCCAATACTGTGACTTACAATACTCTGATACACGGATATAGCGAAGCGGGCAACAGCGAAATGGGAGGGAGGCTTTTTGAAGAAATGTCGAAGTACGAAGTGAAGGCCGATATATTGACGTATAATGCATTGATATTGGGACTCTGCAAGAATGGTAAGACAAAGAAAGCTGCTTATCTGGTTAAAGATCTTGATAGCAAGGGTTTAGTTCCGAACAATTCGACCTTTTCGGCTCTCATCAGAGGGCAGTGTGTCAGGAACAACCCCGACGGTGCATTTCAGCTGTATAAAAGCATGATCAGGAGCGGGCGTCATCCAAACGGTGAAACTCTTACTATGTTGATGTGTGCTTTTACAAAATGCGATGATCTTGATGGAGCAGTCCAGGTCCTCACCGAAATGGTTGATAGGTCGATGCTTCCTGATTCAGATATGTTGTCTGAGGTTTGCCATGAACTTCGCCATTGTGGGAAAGATCAGTTGGCAATGAAACTGTGCAGTGAGTTAGAAGCTAGAACTCTAATTCCAGTAGGTTTTGATAAAGAGCTTATCTTTAGAACTGAGTGATGGAAACTTGATAGCAGCAGTTGACATGTGACGATTCTTTTGAGTGGTTCTTGAAATGTAAATTCTTTCGATTCTTTTTTCTTGTTGACAGCAGACAAATCAATCTTACAGTTTGTAAACAAATGAGTGTCTTTTTCTGTGGCCAGAGAAAAAGTAAGCCTCTTCGCTTTTTAAACTTGAAGGCATGATGCTCTGTTTGTGTTGCATTTACTGCTTCCACTGAGAGCTCATCTCTTCCCTCGTCTCGTGTTGAAACTTATTTAGATAATTTGACCCCGCTTATTGGGTTTCATCCACAGCTCTCGAGCTAAGCAATCCGAATGGAGATCAACATAGCCCAATCCAAGTAGAAATTTTGCATTTTTGATCGTTTTTTGATTTTTGGGCTGAATAGCACCTTAAAATTTAAACCAAAGAAAGAGGGTGCACCAAGAGCATTAACTGTGGAACGGACGCTAATGGGAGAAGAAAGTCCCACCCCAACAGAACCTTTGAATCCTGTTACCTGCACACCACCTCATTCTCCCCAAATTGATCAAATCATAAGCCTTTTTTTCAATTGGAGTAGCCAGCGAGGACATCAAATTGAAGACACTGACTTATGCTACAGGTAACTGTAGATTAAATTATCAAAAGAAGGAATATGCAGCATAGCGTGGATATCTTGGAATCTAACTGATTGATTAGCCGTTGCCTAAATTACCAAAAATAACATTAAGACTTAGACGAGCATCATTCTTCTTCAATGGCTTCAGCCGCAGATATCTCGGAATCTAACCGATCGGTTAGTTGTTTGCTTACATGCTTAGCCACAGATATCATATCAAGTATGACACTTGGATCCAGACCTGCACCTCCCCGCTTGGTAAGACCACAAATTAACCCTTTGCTGTTGATGGAAACGGAAACAGCAGAGCTCATCTGTGATTCTTCCTCCAAAGTCGCATGGTGACACTAAACAACTCTGCAAGTGGAGAAATACTGAAGCTTTAATACCTTTGTCAATGTAACAATGACAGGAACCCCAGATGTGTCGAATTGTAAAAATTCTTCATCACTGATGTCAAGTTCAGGTTGATCTTCACCAGATTCTTTGGCTGCGACATGCACTCTGGGGATGCCTGTGTTGCTCAGAGCAGCCTTCACTCCAGAAGGAGCAACGGAGGGGATGTCAGAAAAAGTTTAAGAGCATACTACACTAAGGACCTTGTGAATCAGGACACAATTAATTATGAAGTTGAAGGCACCAAATATATCGAGCCCAAACTCGTCGAAGAGTATGTTTGACAAAACAGAATGCTTGAGAAAGGTATACCTTGATGGAAGCACCAAGAGCATCTAGGAGATTCCCATCTGAACTGACGACAAGACCATTGATATACAGATCCCAGCAGACTTTTCCTTCCACAACTATCAGAGATGACAAATCAATTCCAGCACCTGAAAAATATAAACAATCACAGCTTGTGATTTAATACACATCTGATATCACGTGGCCAAAAGATAAAAGAAGAATATGTTTTCCCTAAGAAAAATGCAGAGAAAGAAAGTTTAAAGGATGTCTATGTAGAAACTTGGGGCATTTCAAACTCATTACGGAAAATTCCAAACCTGCTCCACTTTTCCCACCCAAAAGACATCGCTGAAGAGCGATTGAGAGTTCTGTTGACAACTCCTCATCCCCTCTACCCTGCATAAAACTGCAATGTTATATTGAAGTAACAATCAGAAGTTAAGAACAATATGGTGCAGGATATTGACAGTAAAACATCCAATTTGCAACTGAGTGTCCACAGAGAAAAAATTAGCAGTGTTAATTTTGCTGAATGGGGGAAAATGAGAATATCCACAAACTCAGTCAGAGACCAGATGCCATCTAGAAGCATTAAGCAACCCCGAAATAACTAAGTCAACGTTCATTTTGAAGGCAATTGGCGAGCTATCAATTAACTTAAAACTGATAAGCATACATATTCTCTGATTGTGTACAAGAAGCATACTGTAGCAAACATATCGCAGCTCATACAAACAAAGTTTCAAAATGTCAGTAATTTTTTTGGTTTCTGTTGATCTTGCTCAAGAAGAGAAATTTGAAAGTTAAATCAGAGACCAGATGCCGTCTAGAAGCATCAACCAACCCCATAAGAACCAAGTCAACGGTCAGTTTGAAGGCAGCAATCAGCCGCATATCAGTAAATTTAAAAAGTAATGTACTTATCTGTTCTCTAATTGTGCACAGGAAGGATACTGTACCAGACATGGTGCAGCTTATATGAACAAAGTTTTAAAATGTCAGTATTTGGCTTCAAACCCACCCTTTCAATTTTAAACAATATCAATCCACTTATTCTGCTAACTTCATAGTCAGGGACATTCAAAAGAAACATGAAGGAGAGAAAAATTAGAACTATCAGATCTAGGCAAACTAAAATTACCAGAAGAGATATGTCGGGAAGCAGCAGAATTAAAAGTATAGGACCTCAAACATTGGAGCGGCAGTTGGGCTGCAATCAACATATATAGAAACCTTCCCTCTGTTGGGTTGTAGTGGACTTGGTCTTCCAATTTTGGCCTGCATAAGAAAATATCAGGAGGGAATAATGAGTACCACACTACGAAACACAAACACCATGGTGCCATGGGCGTGAGTAGAAACAGAAAGAAAACTCACCATTAAACTGCCAAGACCTCCAAAAAGGAAAAAGAAAGAATCATACTTTAAACTACCTTCACACTGGCAATGACATCAGTCCCACCCATTCTAACTCTGGCCGAGCCATTGGCCTGTCATATGTGCAAAACAGTATTTGCATTGGATGTATCTCACCACATAAAACATCAAGCGTGGCATTTCTATGTACCGCGAATCAGCGATTATGAAGTACCTGAGGAATGACCCCGGTTTCGACATATATGGGTCGGTGAGTTAGTCGTTTACGACCATCAGAGCGGAGGTCTTGGGCGATGCCCCCTTGTATGAATTGCTTTTCTCCAAGAGATAAACCGGTCATCCTGCAGACGGAAAAGAAAACTCTGATTATTGTCTTAATACTGGAGCACAAGGAGCAAAAGATGTGATCCTCGAAGAAAACAAGTTTCGGCTGCTACCAAATTTCTATTGCCAAGCCAGACATAATCGTTTCATCCATTCAGACAAGCCCATCAGTTTCCTGGAGCTTTACAGAGGTTCAATGCGCTCTCACAGCTACCAAAAATTTGTGAAAAAAATTCGAACTTCTGCACTTCCAACCCCATTAGAATCGATAACTGAACTTGGGTGCATCATTAACAAATCACACATTCGCCTTGGTTTCGACGCGAACCGACAAGCTAGGCGGGGACACAGAACTAGCGAGGGAAGTGCAAGAGAGACTGAGGCAAGAAGAGAGAGAAGACATGCTGGCATAGGACTATCTTGTTTAAACTAGTCCCTGGATTTTTTTGTAAATGTTCAATTAGGTCCCTCGCCTTTTTTTGTTTGTGCAATTGGATTCTTAAAGTTATTTTTAGGTATCCAGTCGACGTTAAAATGACTACTGGTTACTCCTAAAACGGTTAAAGATCTGAATCATTGTAGCTCACCCTCACGCTTATGATTTAGTAATACTTATTACAGTCCTATTCAATGTATGTTACATTTTTCAATTTCATAATATGAAGTCAAAATTTAAATTGTTAGTTCATTATTATTTCCAAATGTCATAGAAGAAACTGCGAATTACAACTTTGTCTAGAGAATCCTGAAAATATAATTTGTAGTTACGTATTTTTAATCAATTCTTTAAATTTTAAATTACGTGATAAAATGTACATTGAATCTCTTCTGTCTCAAAGTCTAAGGAATTAACAGTAAAATTAGGCCATATCATTGTAACTTTGCTTATACTTAGGATACATAGACAAAGGGATAAGAATATTAAAAGTGTCATAACTTTTTTTTTTTGCGCTCATTTGAGGGTCATAAATTTTGAAGATCGATTTACTTGAGTGCCATCGACAATTTGTTTTGCTGGAAATTCGATGAGGCAAATTTATAATAAATCATCTAACATGGCGTGCCGACTAGCAAAAGTTAGTATTGAGAAGGCAAACGGCGTCATTTTGTCATCTGATTGAAGAACCCTAACCTTATTTAAGGAAATTGAGAAAAAAAAATTCAATTTTCATCTTCAAGAACCCTAATTGAACCAACCGAACCCCAATTCTTCAAATTGGGGCAAATCATCTTATCAAGTTTGTAATGGGGAGTAGAAGCAAGAGAAGCGGCTCATGATTGCATCACAACATCATTTTCCATTAGTTAAATTGATGGTGTTAACTTTAGGATTTGATTGCACTAATTTGACAAGTTTTATAAGTTGCTTGCATTTTTTATTAGTTTTAGGACTCAATTGCACTTTCATGACAAGTTTTAAGACTTTTAGTGAATATATCCCATCTCTGAAAGAACTTTTTATTTCAACAATTCGTGCCCTACTCGTCACTATTAGTGTATGGTTCTGGCGAAAGCTTCTTTTATTCCTTTATAGTTTTCTTGAGCTCGAATTATTTATGTGAGTTCGTCCTCAATTGGAAAAACAATAGAGGAAATTGTCATTGACTGTTGCTAATTCTTGACGATGCCTATCCAGTGTTGCTATACCATTGAATTGACCAAGTGTAGTGTGGCAATGCAAAACTCATTACACCCTCTCTGGATCGTCCTATAAACCCAGAGGGAGCAAAAGTTTGTAGGAACGCATGTATGCTTTAGACTATAAAGCAACTGCGCAATTATTTCATAAATATTGTTTTGATTCACCTACACTCTAAATACAGGATTGAAACACAAGATCAAGCATTTTCACGACCCAAAACTCAAATTCTTTTTCAAGAAAAGATATTAAGAAACACTCAATAGCAATCGAAATGAGCACGACCCGAGACCAAGAAACTAAAAAGGGAAAAAGCAAGCTCTCGCCAGAACTATACCTTCGATACCAAGTGAGAAGCGCGCAAATTGTCAAAGTAAGTAGTTCTTTTGGGGATTGCAGATGTGGGAGATATTTGTGGAAGAAGAAGAAAGAGTGGGAGGTGTAGAAAGAAGATAATAATTTGTAAGTGAGAAAAATAAATGGACGATTTCTAAGAGAGGAGAACCAAAATTTCAAAGGCATGGAAAGAAAGAAAAAGAAGGAAAGTGGGACCCACAAGGAAAGAAAACAAACAGAATAAAAAGTGTGGACCAAATAATAAAATGAAAAAAGATTATTTTTATAGAGTTATAATAGAAGTGGCAAGCTCCACAAAGGATAGTATGGTCAAAACATTAAAAAAGAAAATGTCTAAGTCAAAGGGGAGAGGAAAAAGCGTTGTCCTTAAATAGATATGGATTAGCATACAATTTTATAATCCATTTTAACAATCCTAGATATAATGACAATTGATGGTGGCTCATTTAATTTTGCCTTCGAATCAGATATGCCTTCCCCTTTTTGCTGTGGAAGAGGATGAACATCATTCGATCACTTGAACCAAGCCATGCCCATAAACAAACCAAGATGGGTCGTTTGTTTTTTCTTGTTCTTCGAAGCACTGGATATCAAGATTCTAGGATCAAAACGAAAAGGTGAATAATCATGGAAGTCAAAGCATCAAAGACAATGGTTGTGTAGTCATGACCACCGTATAATATTTTAGAATATTTTGGATAATTATTCCCATTTTTTTCTATTAGCCAACTACTTGACTTCATGCATGTGCGTAGGCATGCCCCTTTTAATAGTTATGACAACCAGAAATCTTTCTGGACGCGATCTATAACCATGAAGCATGTCTAATAATTACTAATATTTTATAGTCTTATTCAATATTATTATTATGGTACCATCTTTTTACTTTCTCACTGTCATTTTATGTGGTTGAAATAGAATAGTTCATTCATAATTCCTTCCAGGAGTCATAATAAAAAGACGGTATCATAACTTTATTTTAGAGAACACCGAAAATAACAATTTGGAGATATCTGTGTCTAATGGATTCGTTTAATTTAGTTTAAATTAAACTTATTAAACAAAATTTGGGATTGAATCTCCTTTTGTGACAACATTAAATGAATTGACAGTAAAATGAAGCCATATGGTATGTGACTTTATCTTTTATACTTCCACTTGGAAAAACATACCTCCAGTCATTATGCTTTTGCTTAGTTGATTGTAGGGGATATTTTAAGTTTATACAATTGCTGTTTTGAATTAATGTGTTTCGATAAAATTTCTTATTTATGACGAAAGGAGAAAGTTAAGATCTCTGAAAGATAGTGATTTTTCAATTTTATAGCGTTACCATATTTATCGTCACAGTAAAAATATTTAGATGGTATATTTAGGTGTAAAAGAGAACTTGGGTGGAGTATATTTTAGATAATATATTTTTCGTAACGCAACATAATATAGTCTGGGATAAGATGAGGGACACATACATGTCAAGTATCTCTAGCTTAGTAAGTGAATGTGATTATTTCCTCTTTTGCTGTGGAAAAGGAGGAACCTCATTCAATGGCTTGAACCGAGGGCATGCCCATAGATAACCTACGTGGGCTGTTCGTCTGTTCTTGTTCCTCGAAGCCCTAGATAACAAAATTTCTAGCGTCAAAGTGAAAAAGCGAAACAGTCATGGCAGCCAAAGCATCGAAGAAGATGGTTATGATAGTCATGGTGGGATTGATATTCTCGACGTCTATAGTTGAGATAACTGCTACGGATTGCGACAAATTGTGCAAAGACTACTGTGCTGGTAGCTTACCCAAGGTATTTGCCACCTCATTTGCATGAGAGGCTGTGTCGGGGGTGAGCCGCCCGTTCCGTTGGAATTGGGCTATTGTAAGCTCGGTTGCGCGGCGTCGACGTGTATCGAACGACTTTCAGGTATTCGTTCGCCAAATTATCGCTACTTAAATTTAATTTTGGATAGCGATCGACTCGATTGATTCTGCTGGAATTGTGACTGGAATTATGACATATCTATCACATGAAAGAGGGCGGTGCTTTCCTTAATCATGGCATATCACGTTGAAAATGATTCACATCATCACTGTAGCCTTGACCGAAAGATTTTAGCTTACATGAAGTTGAGTAAACAACTCTAATTTCTCAAAGGGTATGAGAAGAAGGATGTGTTTGGTTCAGCATTCTTAAGGGGCTTTTGACTTCCAAAGTCTCTTAGAGAAATGTTGGACCGTTTGGCAATTATTTTGAAGGAGTTTTCACTTGAAAGTCAGCATTAGAAAGGTTGAAAATCCCTTTCGGCATTTGGCCAAATATTGAATCTTATTTTTTTCCTTCCAAAGCATCCTCACCAATTCTTCAAATTTTCATTTTCAATTTTGTCCCCCATTATTTTTTTTTTATTAAAATGGGATCAAACCCTTCGTCGGGCCGCACGACGCAAGCGATCATGGCCGTCAGTCACACGACCCTCTCGAGACCCAGGTGGCGGTTGCTTGGGTTGTTCACTACTTGCGTTGTGTGACCCTCGCTAAGTCGGGCGACCTTGATCGACAACCACTAGCGCCAGATTTGGTTTGTTGGCGACCATAGCCCTTCGCCAAACCGGCGAAGGATTTGGTGTTTATTTTTTTTAATTATATATATTTGATTTTTTTCAATTTTAAACAAATACAAATTGAAAAACTAATATTAATCACAAATGGCATTTCAAATGTGTTTTCTACTAATCAGCACTTCTCTCAAAGTTGATTCTTAAAACGTAGTTTACCAAATGGTCTTTACATTTACCCAAAATCCTTTAAACTAAAGTGCTTTGCATTTTTTAATGAACTTTCAAAATGTTGAACTAAATGCATCTGAACAAAAGAATATAAGGCTCCATTCATTTCATAGATAATAACTTTAAGGAAAACATTTACCGAATTTTTCGGTGTTCGTTTCACGAAAAATGAAATAGTTAGGGAAAACATTTTCCATCAACAATATAGGGGAAAGTGTTTTTCTTTTTTCAAATAGGATAAATCATCTTTCTCACTAACTATCTCTTACCTCACACCTCTATTAGACCCCACTTCTTTCTTTTTTCCTTTTAAAAAAAAATGAAATTTTAATTCTTTTTCTTTTTTTTTCTTTAATTTTTTTTTTTCCTTCTTTCTCAGCCGGTCGCCGAGACAATGACGGTTGGTGATCAGCCATAGGCAAGCTTCAAGCTCACTAGTCTCAGGGGAGTTTGAGGCTTGCTGATCTTTGGTGAGCTTGAGTGCAAGCGAGGCTCGATGTCGGCAAGTGCAAACCTTACCACAGGCTCAAGCTCGTTGGCCTTGGGCAAGCTCAAGCTTACCTTTGGCTGGTCACCAGCCATCACCGTGGTCGACGACCAACTGAAGAAGGAGGAAAAGGGGGAAAAAAAAAGCAGAAAAAAAAAAAGAAAAACAAAAAAGAAAAATAAAAAATAAAATAAAAAAATTGATTTTTTTTTCAAAAGATAAAAAATTATAAAAAGGAGTACACAGAGGAAAATTAAATTGAATCTTCCATATTGAATGGTAGAAAATAATTTATAGTTCATTTTTTAGTTTCAGCTAAAGAGAGAAAAATATTATCATTTTTTAGAAATGCCATATCTTTCACGAATCAAATGAAACCTAAATTTCATGAGTCTCTAACAATGTTGATGAGCTTGCATATATCTAAGGAAATGACCTTACTCTTCGTGTTTTTGTCGGTGCTCATGACTTACAAGGTTAAGCATATCTATCCTCTGAACGTTTGTTTCATCTTCCACAAAACTAACCCGAGCTCTTTCTTTTCCCCCTTTTTTGTTTGTAATGTATCGTAGATGTAAAGAATGTCGAAGCAGATAAGGAGAAGGCCGAAGCTTGTGTAGATTCATGTTCGGAAAATTGCCAAAAGTCTTACGTGCCGCATTAGGGTTGCAAATGTGAAGGAGGGAGTGGGATTAATGAAATAAATATGTAATTCCATTCATGAAATCTTGATGTTGATGCGTGATTGTATGATCAAGAACTACATAGGGTTCGCTGAGATCTGGGTGGAGTTTTTTGTCTGTTGGTTAATGCAACTGCATAAAGAGGCATAGTTAGATACCACCAATTAATTAACCAATGAGATTTGCCTTAGTGGCTACCCTTCCAACATGGAAGGGGGGAGTGGGGGTTCGAATCCCCACCTTCTCAAGGGGGTTGGAATGGGAATGATTTAATTTCAAGTGTGGATTTCGACTCTCACGTCCTGCAAGAAGGTAGGACAAAAGTCTAAGAGTGAGAGTTAGAGTATGAGTAGAGAAGAACCGATAATAAAAATAAATAAATAAATAAATAGATGCCACCAATTAACGGTGATTACGGTGGACCTCAATAATGATGCCAGTTTCGACGTATATGGGCCGGCAAGTGTCGTCTTTGGTGACGTCTCACTTTGTTTGAAAGGCTTCTCGCCAAGAGATAGTCCGATCATCCTGCAGGGCATAAGAAAACTCCCATTGTTGTCATCATGGTGGAATGCAGTACGCAAGATGTATAGTCCAAGAGTACAATTTTTTGTTGAGGTGTATAGTCATGGAAGTTGAAGGATCAAAGAAAATGGTAATGATGTTCCTGGTAGGGTTGATGTTCTCGTCATCTGTTGTTGAGGTGGATGCCATTGAGTGTAAAAGGAAGGGTCGAATTCTATGTGCTGGTGCTAACATCCCACCTATTTGTTACCTCAACTGTCTAATAAACTGCGATGCACTGGTCCTAACTGTATCTGACCATTGCAAGCAGCACATCATTTAGGTATTTCTTTGCTAGGTTATGATTGGTCATTTCAATTCGGGATAGGTGAATAGACTCAATAGGTGATTCCATTTGAAATTACGGGTACAAAATTATCTTCTTCAATAATTAGCAATATCAAATGTATTAATTACGAGGAGCTATATAGTCAATTTGCCCTTTCTGAAAATGAAATGGATGAACAAATCTCTAATTTTTAATGGTGGGAAAGAATACTTATGGCCTACAAATTAGGAATACTTTTTTTTTTTATAGAGAATTCAGCACACAAACATAACAGAATAGAGTATAAAAGAGAGAAAGAGAAATCGAGATACAAGATTTATCCCGATTTATCCTTAAATTAGAGCTACACCAAGCAAAAGATTTCACTATAATTAGCACCCCACCTCTCTATTATAACCCATAATGACAAGAGAAAGAGATTATATATATGTGGTAATATTTATTCGTGAGCCAAAACCCTCTCCCTCTATATATATATATATATATATATATATAACAGGTTCAAATTATAAAAGCCCACTCTGACGACTGGGGCACTACTCCTAAATCCCCACTAGATGGCCCCGGATCTCACCTGCCCTTGGAGGAGCAAGACTTTGTGCTTTCTTAGGAGTATGAACTATATATTTCAATACTCATTGCCAAAAGCCTTACCCACTGCACTAGGGTTACAAGCTTGAATGAGGGAGAGAAAAACAAATAAATGGGCAATCCAATTATATAAATAAGTCTGTTTAATAGTCCATTTTTTTCCAGTTGACGCATAATTTTATGAGCAAATTCTACAGTTCTAGGAGATCTTGATGGTTTTTCTATGGTTTAACTTTCTTGTCAACGCTATGGATCGGTCCGTGTCACTAAATTCGATGCTTTCAACAACAAAAGAAAAAGAGAATTTTATCACTCCGATCATTTTACCATAAAATTGAATTTTTTCAAATCATATATATTGCGGTATTAACACAAAAAATGAGGGAATTTATGTTGCGCTACCATGAAATGATCTTGTACAGAGCTTACTCAAAATAATCTATGGATCGAAAGTGCTTTTACAAGATAGTTATCCTTAGTTAAATTTGAAAGGCATATTAACTAGGAGAGAGAAAACTTTCTTCTCATTTTTGATTGATTCAATCAATGAATATATTCGTGAGAATAAGAGATATCTATCCTATTGTTTGAATCTTAAATTAAAATTATTTTTCCTTGGGACATCCAGCCCAGCACGTCTACTGGATATATGATGCCATAATAGACCAGAGCAATTATCGTATGATCTGAAATGTATTTAATGATTATCCATCACCTTTGGGAACATACCTTGAAACTAAATTAGATTTTGAACGGCTACAATGACCATAAACGACAACTTATCGTGACAATTAACATATTCGTCCAATACGGTAAAAACCTTTCATTATTCTAAAACTATTCCATTGACCTGAACCAAGCTACGCCTATAAAATGAACTCACATGTGCCCAGCATTAGGCAACAAGATCAAAGAGCAAAAAGAGATCGTGCAGTCATGGAAGTTGAAGGATCAAAGAAAATGGTGATCATGTTCCTGATGGGGTTGATATTCTGGGCATCTGTTGTTGATGCAGATGCGACGGATGCTATTAACTGTGTAGAGAAGTGTCGAACTCAATGTGCTGCTCCTAACGCCCCAACTTTTTGCTATGTCGACTGTATGAGACACTGTTCAATCAGGTATCACTTCGCTAAATTACGATCGATTGGCTTTGAAATTATGATATATCATCTAAAATAGGAATCATGGGTAAAAAGTTATCTTCTTCGATAATTAGCAGTATCAAAAATGAATAAATTTACCAGGAGCTATATAATCAGTTTGCCCTATTTAGTTAGGAAAAGGGTTCACATCTCTAATTTTCATTGGTTGGGAGAGGATCCGTGTGGCCTACAAGATTAGGGATAACTTTCCATTGACAATCTCTCTGTCTATTCATCCAAATAACACCAGCTTTTCCTCTCTTTTCCCTCATTTTTATGCGTTGCAGATCCCAAAAGAGTCGAAGCAGACAGAGAGAAGATTGAAGCTTGTGCGGATTCAAACTCGGATGATTGCCAAAAGCTTTACTAGGGTTACGAGTTTGACTGAGGGAGAGAAAAGCGAATAAATGGGTAGTCCCATTATGCCAATAAGTTTGTTTAATAGATCCATCCTTTGTTCCAATTGACGTGCGATTGTATGAGCGACTTCTACAGTTATGCTGGATCTTGTCGACGCTGTGGATCGGTTTGTGTCTCTAAATTCGACGCTTTAGTATTGATCATCGTAAGTGGTGTTCTTGTAGAATTTGGGCAAGGTTACTTACACCTTGCACAGAGCTTGAATTTCTGGATCTCCAAACGAACAAAGTCGCCGCCCAACTGTTTTCTTCCTTGCGTCCTGCATTTTAACGATGACCAAATTATCTCATGGCACCTCGAAGAGCTCAATTTACAACGTGAGATCCCTCCATTTGGAGATAAGATCATGGGGCATGACGCGAAACCCTTGATGAACCTGATCCATTCATCAAGTTTCGTGCATGATATCCCTAGACCATTTAAGTCATTTCCCTTTATATTTGGTCATTTGAATTTTTAACCATAATATGATTGGATATGATAGGAAATAAAATCCATAAATTTTGTTATATCATATCCATTACTTGGTGGTTATAATAATAAAGTCGAATATATTCACATTATATCATGTACGTTATTTGATATAAACGGCATATTAATTTATATGAATAAATTTTTTTACAAATAGAGACGGTAAAAATTTCTCACAACACTTTTGTCGACTTTATTTTTATTTTTTTCTTATTTTATTTTCCTCGCTCTTTTTAATTAATTTCCTTTTTTTATTTCTTTCTTCCCCTTTCATCGTTCTCTAATAAAATTTTATTAAATATTAATTTGTACTAATATATCTAAAATACAATGGTACCTAAATATGTAACAAATATAAATAGATATTTATATTTATATATTTAATTTATATTATAAAATAGAATAAAATTTCAATATATAAATAAAAATAAGATTAATTTAAAATAGCTAAATTGTTATTTTTTAATTTTCAATTTATTATATTATAATTGAAATATTATCTATACTGAAATATAATTTTAATTTTGTTGATTTGAGAAATATGTTATTCGAAAAAAATAATTTCCCTAATATGAATTTTAGATTCACCTTTATCTTACCTCCTCCATGGGATAGTTTATCTAATATATATTTCCCTTATATCCGACTTGATTCTATCTTGAGTAGACACTAAACGTAGGATATGATCAATTTTATTCTATCATGAATTTTATCTTGACTACCAAACACAATCCAAATTCTCAATCTGTTTCCATTCTTGCTCCTTTGAGTGTTGATCATGAGTCCAAAAGCTTTCCCGTAACTCTGGCCTTGACATAAATGTCATGGTCCGAACCGCTCGCCTAATCCGAAAGATTGTGCAAGCAAGAAAGCAAAGCCCCAATGCTAAACTGCGTCCACATTTCTCAAAATCATTTGTAGGAAAAAAGAACGAAAACGGGTCTTAACAAAACGGTCTAATTGGTTGTATTAATTAATGATATAAACAATGTACATTAAGGAACTATCAAGATAGGAGAGTTTGAGTAGTTTTTTTTTTTTTTGGTGACTGATGAACCATCGGAGAATACCCTTCGGAGATCACATGACCCTCTAGTACTCGGTGGCACTGTCGGGCCTCGCCGCAAGTCGCTATTTAGACATAAGCCTCGGGGGAGGCTAGCCTAGGACCTCAACACTAGGATCCCCCATTTAAGACACTTTAGCAATAAGAGGATTCGAACCCTCGACCTCTACAATAAGGGAGAGAACTCACACCAACTGCACTGCCCGTGGTTGGGTTTGAGTAGTTGAACCCTCCTGAAGAGCTTTAAAGACATTGTTTATTCTTGGACGAGTAGACATTCCAGGTACTTGATGGCACTATCTAACAATATGAAATACAAGAAACATACAAAAGGTCTAAAATACCTCCACACTATGTTGACACATGCTTGACCCAAGTGGCCATTAGGGGTGTCAATGGTTTGGGCCGAAACAAGTTTTCATGATTCCTGACCATACTCGACCTGACTCGGAACTCTACGGGGAGCACTTGACCCGACCCGAGACTTGAATATCATATAATCTAAAACAATGGGTCGGGCCGGCACCGATTAGCCATGCTCGAATCTAGGGTTTCATCCTCACTGCACACGCACAGAAACAAAAGGGGAGAGAGAGGGAGATCGGGCTATGCTTTGGGGGTGTCAAAAAAGCCTACACCGACCCAACCCTAACAATACCAACATCTAAAAATCTCTACTTGAAGAAGACTAAGGCCCAACCCCAAAATACCCTACTTTTAGGGTTGAGAAGGGTTGGGTCGGCGTGAGGTTTTTTGACACCCTTAAGTGGGCATGGACAATGTCAATGTGCCATGGACAAACCCATATCAAGACACTCACGAAGGACTTGGATGATGCTCATTATGAAAAAAAAAACAATAAAATGTATGTCATTGTTTTTTTCTAATATATAAAGTGTACAATTTGGAGGAGATATAAAGTGGTGGATATATTGAAATGATGTATTACAACACTTTCATACACGAGTCAACCTATAGGGTCATAGTCCAAAAAAAAAAAGAAAAAACCTATAGGGTCATGTACGAAAAGGATTGGGTTCGAGTGTACGGTAGGCCATGAAAATGAGGTCGGAAGTCAAAAGTTAAACGCTCGCTTTTGTCATCTTGCCACTTCCACCCTCAGCCGCCACTCTTCTTCTCTTCCAACTCCATGCCCACGCCACCACGACCTTGGATCAAGACCAGGTCGCGAGGGAATGATCATGGAGGGTGTTAAGGAAATTTCCCTAATTAATTTTAAAGATTAACAAAACCTTCTTTATGTGATTATCAATTCTAATGATAAATTTTCTAGGTGTTATTCTTGGAGTAGATATATTCAAATCACAATCAAAGACTTAATAGAGATTCTGATTCTCTATGATCTTGATTGTATTAAGTCGAGGCAATGGTATATATTGTACATGGATTGTCTAGATTATACACATCATCGACCAATATGAGAAGATCTCCAATCTTCAAAACAAGCTTGGAATATAATGAAGCGCAATGCTTAGGAATTAGCTTGGATTTCTTTCTATATGTATTGATTGTCCAGGAGGGACGGACATCCACATAATCTTTCATTGTTGGAAATTTGTAATCCATGCGACAATTATTGGAGAGAAGACGCACTTTCCCTATGGTGTAATCAATTTATGGAAACCTATCTTTGTTGTATGGTAGCGGAATCAAGGGAGACTCTATTCTTAGCATCCTAGAAACAATCATATCGTCCTAAATCATTCAAAGTCTAACAGGTGGATTGGATGAATGATCCTTAGAGTTTATGTCCAAGGGTTAGTTTGGACAATGAGGAGTATAAAAGGATATTGTGATGCGAATAACAATCGAAGTCTAAAAATTCCAAAGTGCTAGAGAGCTTTGACACCACATACTCATTTTTGTGAGTTAAATTTGTAATCACTTAGAGGTTGTTGTTGTTGGAGCGTGAGATCGAAAAATCACACTTATTTGAGTCGAGAGTACTCAATTGATGTAACTTCTGATTGGTTCATTAATAAAATCCAGCTAATAGATTGTCGGTGTAAGAGAGTGGACGGCTTATCTTAAGCTAAACAAGATAATTTTTGTGTGCATTTTTCTATCCCTTAAACTCTTATTTATTTCTTGTGATAGAATATAGCACATTGGATAGATTTGATCATCGCACAATTTGTCACTGAATGTTGTCCCTTTGCAATATTAAATTTAATTTTTTTAAATTCTACATATTTACCTATTCACCTCCCTCTGGGTGATATATTTCTAGCCCTAATAGAGGGTCATGGCCAGGCAGAGATAGAGACACGCTCACGAGAGAGTTAGTTAGACGAGAGAGGCTCGTGAGGACTAAGGGGGGAGAAGGGAGATGAAGCGATGGTAGCGGCCATCCTTGCGTGCAAAGGCTGGCCGTGGATTCCTTGAAGGCGATGGTGATAGGAGACGTCTGCCTTCACGATGAGCGAAGGCTGTTGACAGCGCTTGCGCTATAAGTCGGAAGAAGGAGGGTACTAGGGTTTTATCTTGAGTTTGGCATTGAAATCTTGTGAAAAATCAAAAGTAGTCTATGTCACGGATTCAATTATTGAAAAATAAAATTGATAGATTGATCCCTAATTTGGGAAATTAATTTTCCACCACTATACCAAATAAATGTCTAATTTCTTTTATCAAAATTCGGTAAAGTACATTAATAACCAAAAAAATAAAATGAATAATTTTACTGAGACATTGAATTTTCCCGAATCATATATTGGTAATATGTTTCTTATTGAAATAAGCCAAGAGATTCTCTTTTGTACAATTAGATGTCAAAAGCTAAGGAGAAAATTGGAAAAACAAGAAAAACTCATTCCAACTAGGGGTGAGCAGTTCCAGGTTCCGGTTCGGTTCCGTCTGAAACCTGGAACCTACCCTCGGGTATAGGTTTCTCATTTTTTGGAACCTTGAACCTACCCATCAGAATCGAGAACCTGGAACCTACCTTGTCACAGGTTCCAGGTTCCAACAGGTTCTTTATTTATTTATTTATTTATTTATTTTCATATTTGAAGTATATCGTACGCGCATACTCTACAGTAACTTCCCACATCTTAGCAAACATACCAATGCCAACTGCCAAGAATTTGGACATACATAATCAAAACTAATAAGAAGTTTCCAAAGAAGAAAGGAGATGCTTGATTAACTATAATTATTGTACCCACATATGTCAATATATGTGCACTAAAGCTTAAATCGTCACGTTTGCCATATGTCATATGCCTTATCAGCTGAGTCAAATGAAAATGATAAAGCAAAATATACTAAGGAGATGAAAAACCAGAAGTGCCAACAAGATCTCAAATTTTCATCTACTCCATAGTGTGAACTCGCAACCTTTCCCCGTGATTCTTTTGGCTCGACCAACCACGTTTTATCGTGGGACGTCACGACAAATTGGATACATTTTAGAGCTTAAGACACCTGCCAAAACTACTTAATTGGGCTTGTTATGCGTTATAACGAACAAAATCTTAACGAAGTTACCCGTCAAAACAAACAACATCTAAATAGGAAAAAAAATGTTAATCGCAAACTTAGAGCAAGCATAACAACAGCCATAGAAAAAGCACATGAAAATATTATAACCATCACTATATGCACGCCTCAAGAAAAATCCAAACAAACCTTCGCATTTTCCTCATTGAAATATCTATTGGTACTTAAAACCTGGGATTGTCTCACTTTATTGGCGGTGGGTCGAACAGCCTTTGATGCCTTCTCTCTTCCCCTATATATGCCTTCCGAGGATCGCATTCAAGAGCACAGCAGAATAGCTCATTTTGCCTTGATACCTTCTCTCTTCCCTTCTTCAGCTTGTCATCTCTATCTTCTGGTATGCCTCCTTATTCCTAGTTTATTTACTTAACAAATCTTCCATTTTCCTCAACCACTCCCTCTATTTCTTTTAAATTGGCAAGATCCAACCATCCACCATTCGTAGGTACGAATAGTACTTCAGAAGATGTCTTGCAAATACGTTTTTATGATTCATTATTTCTCTCAATTTATCACCGACCATTAATTAGACCTAAGTAAGAACTTGTAGGATGGACTCAACTCAGAAACACCAATAGTACATGGAATTTTTACCTTTTTTCTCACTAAGTGCTGAATTACTTCCCATAATGCAATTGACAACTTAGAAATTAATCCATTTGAGTTAAAACCAGTTTTTGTTTCTTTCCAACTCAGGTGACCTAATATAAAATGTCCTTAACCCTAGCTTGAAGCGATGCCCTATAAAAAGTCTCTTCACTTTCGCAAACTCCAAATCGCTAGAGACTTGAAAAAAAAAATAGCAAAATCTCCTTCACCATTTATTGTTTTGAGTTTCAATTCAAAGGAAAATGTACAGGTTTCTTGCACCATTTGACTCCTCCAACTCCCCAAGCATTTCCAATATAAGCAGGCAACCAGTCATGGGTTTTCCTCAAAACCTTCATTTCTCTTCATTTGAACGATCCCCAACTCAGATAATTCATGCCCCAACACAATCCGCACCTTCATTTCAAGGTTTGCCATTTCCATATCTGTACCCATACCCATACCCACCTCATTATTCGCCCAAGCCTTTCTGTTTCTGGCAAAATCACAACGGTCCTCAACTGGTTCGATTTGAATCGCCAGTGTCTTGACCAACCACGTTTGATCTAGCGGGGTATGACCAAAAGGTTCTCGACGCTTAAGCGACAAAGGCCGCAAGAAAAAGAAGAAAGATGGACAAAGGAATCACAGGGAAAGGTTCTCGACGCTTCGGCGATCGGTTCCGGTTCCGGTTCCGCGACCGGTTCCGGTTCCTGAAAAAATGGAACCGGGAATCGGAACCGGTCCTTTAAGAACCGGGAACCGAACCGGAACCTCCAGTTCGGTTCTCCGGTTCCCGGTTCTACCCGGGAACCGCGCTCACCCCTAATTCCAGAACCTGAATTTCTGAACTTTTTCTTCTTTTTTTTCCGACGTTTGACATCCAAAGCATTTTCATTCTCTCATTTTCTTTTGCTTTGTCCTCGGTGTTCGCAAAGTAAAAGTAGCTTTCTTGCTTTTCAAAAGGCAGGAACAGCCTCTCTCTCTCTCTCTCTCTCTCTCTCTCTCTCTCTCTGCGCGAGAGTGCATCCAAAGGGAGGGACATCTTCATCTGAGGAAAGAGGGAGATGTAAAATTCAAAATGCGTGCTAAAATATTGCTCCCACCGTGGAAGCCACAAAGAACATTCACATAATGATGTCCCTGTGCAGCCCACTGAGCCAACCTCCCCAGTTGGGGTTGACTACCATTCCAGATATGAAATTCTCTTTTTGGAAAGCGTAACAATAAACACTTATGATTATCGCCGGATTGGTCTTTCTGTGATTCTAACTCCTTTTGTTACCGCGGGAGTAGTAGAATTATTATGAATGCGATGAGAGGGAGAGGGGGAAACGTAGTCAAAGCACAATTTTGCATCCTCTCTTGAGCTACTATGAAAAACTAATAAGACTAGTATCTATGACCATGGGGAAAATTTAATCCATATCCTTTTAATTATGTCAATTAAATTATAAACATTTTTACGTTTTGCTAAGTAAGTCTATTCAATCAATTTTGGTTGGAAATTGCTGATTTGGAAGTAGGCCATTCTGCATGGCGCGATCGGTGCTAACGTGGATATGTTTTTAATGATATTTTGATAATTTTTCAATTTATTTAGTTATTTATTAATTTTTTTTTCCTTTCCCTTCTTCCTCCTAGCTGCTCACCAGGCAGCCAGTGAGGACAATCTTTGCTAGAGGCCAACAAGGTGACCTCCTTGGCCCTCGTCTTTGGTCAGATATACTCAATTGACAAAATATAAAAAATGTTTAATAATTAGTACAATTAGTAGGTTTCAAACTGAATTAATAAAGTGCAATAGATTTAGGACTTTTCATTATGATTGGTTGTTAGCATGTTTAATCTTGAAATTAGAGAAATAAATGCTGATAATTGCTTGCATTGCCAAGCTGAAGCAAATTTTCTCTTAATAAGGGCGCATTTACCTTAACAAAATTTGTGTATTTATTTTGCGGAAAATGAATGATTTGGATTATATTTTCCTAAATATGATCGCTTGTATTGTTTATAGAAATAAATAAATGAAAATATTTAGACATAAATTGTTATCCATAATGACAACATTTTTTATTGACAAATTATTTTAAGCGATATAAAAAATTATATTTAAGAAAATATTTTTTAAATTATTCATTTTTCATGAAATAAATAGAGCAAATTGGCTTTGTCATTTGATGAAACAACGATTAGCCATGGCAATCGCTCGTTCAGACGACTTCTTTTAATCGGAAAATATGGTCTTATTTCTAGACCACCAATTACCCCACAGATAGCAGCCCATTTTTATCTCTTGAAATTTTTGCTTAAAGTGTAACTTACAATCTATATGACACTTAGATTGGGGCTTGACCGAGGGAAATTGTCCGGTTAGCTGTAAACCTCTTGTACATATATTAATTTAATCTTAATTTTTTTAATTTTACTATTTGAATCCTAAACCTTTGTGTAAAATCCCAATATAGTTCTTTTGGCTAATTCTAACTAGGAGTTATTGATGTGGTAGAGTGCCATGTATGATGGTCAGCCATAACTAGATCATTATATCAGCAATTTCAAGTAAAATGTACTACATTATAATTTTGCACGAAGATTTAGGATTAAATTGGCAAAATTGAAAAGTTTGGGACTTATTTGGCATTTGTACAATAATTTTAAGACAGATTAGATAATCTTCTCAGCTTGATGACCTAATTCATTTCTTTTAAAGTTCGCTCCATCTAGACCCGGTCACTTTTACTAAAGAAAAAGGTCTTTAATTTTTATTAATTTAAATGATTCTCATAATACAAGTGGATGAACACCAAAATAGCCAAAGCCTTTCAGCTCACTCCTAACGGATTAAGTACATTATTTCACCATGGGCAGAGAGATACATAAGGATTTCTTAGGTCAAGCCTTTCGTTCATCAGATATATACTTGAATGAAATCCCCTCTCCTTAATAAAAATCATGCGGACGCAGCACTATGATTTCAGGTGTTGATTAGAAAATTAAAAGAAAAGTTCAATTGCCAACGCACTTCCTCCCCCATTATCGTAGCCGCTTCGACGATGATTTGAGAGGGAAATAATTGCATGCCCCTATCACGGGTTGACCTTCACTTAGCGTGGGCCTATGGCCTGCTTAATTTTCAGCCTAGCAAAGATCACTGGTTGCTGTCTGCTCAGATGGCGTTCATGCGTTTTGTAAGCATGCAAGGAGCTTTCCTAGATGGACTTGGTGTTCTTAATCCAACCAAATTATTAACCTAATCTTGCGGTTTCCCTTTTTGTTCCCGTGGCTTTGGATGCCTAATCTAAGATCAAAGTCAAACGTGTCCTACAACAAGTATTAATTGTTGCGGAGTGATTAGTCCTATTCCCAAGACGTCCTGTAAAATAAAATCTACACGATGTTGTCTTCATTTTTTTTTTTTTCCATTTTCAAGATTATTTCAGAATGTCATGTAAGCATTAGATTATATTACTTGGCCTTGCATTAAAAGCTTTTATCTTTGTCAAATTCAAAGAATAATTAACAAGACCATTATTGACGAGGTGAATATAAGGTTATATCTCTTCGAGACATCAATAAATTTGAATAAGGATATAGACACAGGAAAAAACATATGTGCTTAGGGAAACATTTTAAAAGTTGTGCATGACAATTAAATGGGTTAAATGCTTGGATTCAATCAATTCGTGAGACTTGTAAGATGTTGCATGGGATCATAGAAAAAAATTGTACTTTCTTTTACTATAAATGAATTAGTTTGAATGGTAGAAATGTAGAAGGAAATTAATTTGAAAAAAATGGGGAATAAGGGGCAACAATAGATTAATGTGTTGGGTAATCAACTTTCTTCCACTTTGCCCCTAATTTACAAATTAAGGCCAATTAAATTTAGTTGAAACTTTTTATGCCCATTTAATTTCCACTGACAGCTAGTTCAAAAATTTTACGTCCATGTGACTTTCTTTTCTTTCAATTTTTTTTTTTTAATCCAGAGACACGCCTACCTAATTTTCACTCATTTCACCATGTCTCTTTACATTATGGATTCCGAAACCCGAAATGCGCTGTATATAATTCATTGAACATTTACTTTTTTTTCTCACATTAGTTCATCACCTAACTAAGCATTGGAGCAACTTGCTCAGCACTTGCACGACGCTGAACGACCGAGATTCAGCCAGCCATTCAATCCATCCTCTCTCGTGGTCAAATCAAACCAAACGGTTCATCTCAAAATGCAATCTTCGATCTCAATCCACGCAAGCGAAATGAAACAAAATACAAAACCGGGAGACAAAGTCAGGAGGGGAATGTTTCTGGTCCGAGCGAATAAAGAAAAGCATGTCACGGCCAGGGAGCGAACACAACGACCAACAAACCGCATGAATATGTTCGCTCTGCAATAAAAACAAAAGCCCTTTTTAGACCTGATGGAGCTGCTGCTGCTGCCGCTGCCGCTTTCACCCCCCAATAATGCCTCCTATCTCCTCCTTTTTATAAACTAATTCATTAAAAAGAAGACAAAATTCATTATGATCTTACTGCATCATGAGATAGGTCACAATGAGTAGCCCCTGTGGGTTAAATTCTCGCTTGTCTGAATAAGACAACTGGTGCTATCAAGGTCCAGCAATATTTTACATTTGTTCTCATGTCCTGTGGTGTGTACTGTGATCATTCCACTTTCACTGTATCAGAAGTTGGGAATATCTGGATATTTTAAAAGTTTTTCATAGTTTTTTTTTAGGGGGGTTGGGGGTATTTAGCAGCTCAATACACGTATCTCCTTTTGTAGTTGGTGATCATGAGGAAAGGGGCATAGTTAAGGACATGGCACTTTATCAGGAAGCATGAGTCGCCAAGTTATGTTAGATTTATGTGGCCTTTTATGGCTTGCAATCAGGAAAGGTGTTATCATGGCTAACATCTTCCTATAATGAGTGAAGGGACAAAAATGTTCCGTGGCACCTCAAAATCTATCACCTATTGACTGCGCCTAAGGTTTCTAGATACTCCTATCTACTTTTGAGGTTCCTTCTAGATCAATTTCTAAGATGGTCGAGTCGCTATCAATTTATTTCTAATATTTAGATCGATTGGATATGTAGAACGCATATTCAGTTTTCAGAATAACTAATTGTTCTAAGCCTGGTGTGCAAGATGACTGATTCATGTATGCAAAAAATGAGTCGTACATCTGGATTTTAGGTTGGTTGTGAGGAAAGTTTAACATCCCATTATGCCTATTTATAATCGTAAGATAAGCGAAATAGGATCAAGAATGACCCGGTCCTAGCAAATCACATTTAACAGTTAAAAATATGCAATACATGGAGATGTAACATTTAACAATTAAAAACCACATGTGCGGAGGACACAACAAAATAACACATGTGATGTGGCATGCAAGGATGACATATATGAATGATTAGGCGTGTAAATGATAATAACGCATGGTGAATCATTATATGGCATGAGACATTGTGTGGTGTAATAAGGTAGTATGACAACAATTTAAATGAAATTGTGTAGAGTCATATGAAAATCGAAGTCTATATTTTGAAGAAGAGTTTTAAAAAGCATGATTGGCAAGCACAAGGCCATGATGGTCCACATACTCATGTTAAACGTATGGCCTTTAGCTCTCTAGACGCATCATCGCAAGGATGCCCTACAGCACCTCAAACATGAAGAACCCATATAGCCAACTCAGCATTATACTTTTCTAAAATCTTCCAAATTCTAGGTTTAGGTGATCTACTAAACATCAATCAACGTACTAAGTGTTCATTTTTGAGTCGCCACTGATCTCTATATTTCTAGATTAACAGAAACATAAATCATATTTCTTAGTAAGAAGCCAATGAACCATCTAAGTGAAAAAGGCGCCACAGGGTCTACATGAAGTTGTAGGTCCGGGCGCTCAATTACATGTCTAGATTGGTTAACGCCCCGACAGCAGCTTTTGGATATCACATCCTCTAGTCATGTCCTAGATTGTGAATATCAAATAATGTACCAGGTCGAGGGGTCCAACATTAGCTTTTTCAGACCAAGCCATCACAAAATAGCTTAAATCTGTCTAAGAGATTTGAAAAGTTTCATGCCATTCGTAACGCCTTGATCATGGTTATAGGCATCTGAGGTTGAATTGGAGAAAATTACCAAAAAAAAAAAAAAAAAAAAAAGTCTCATACTTGATATATTGATACCAATTTAGTATCAAATATTTCATTATGCCAAATTTAGTCATACACTTACCGGCCAATTTTAGCAAGAAATTGCTAGTGTGGATGCTAATATTCTATGTGGTATGACTAGCCCCAATGTACACAATTTTTATAATTCTTTTTCTGAATTTTTTCTTTTCTTTTCCTTTTTTTTTTCCTCATTTCTCTCAATCAGCCCACAGCCTCGATGATGGTGGTGACCTCCGCCGGCCACCAGAGAGGACTAGGACACCTGCGTCGTTGCCTAGATTTGTGCTTTCACTTGTCCTTGCCAATCCACAATAAAAGAAAAGAAAAGAAAAGAAAAAAAAATTCAGTAAAATTATAAAATAATTGCAAAAATTGTTTACGTTAGTGCCGATCATGCCACATAGGATGATCAATATCCACATGAGAGAATTTTGGCCAAAATGGCCGAAATGATTATATTAGCAAATCATCGAAAAACTTAAGGCTAAAATTGATGAAATTGAAAGATTTATGACTGAATCATCATTCGTGTAATAGGTTTAGAACTATTTTGATTATTATCCCATTGAATTGGGCCTCATGAAAGTTTCATCATACTTAGACCAATATTTACTTTTTTGTCCAATGCCCGACTGAGTTGATTTTTGTTGCGCAGGCAAGCTTGCAACCTCCATTTTCATGTCGTAATTGTTATACCATCGAGAGATCATAAACTTCCCGATAATGCCTAAAATGGGCCATTAGAACGAGGGTTTAAAAATTCGCCTTTCGACTGACAAGATAACATTGGTATCAAAAGGTTGTTTTTTTATAAGTAAAACACATATGTGAAGTCAGAACAATATTGTTTACCCATTTACATATAGGCCTAGGCCAAATTTTGTTTATGGCCGACCAGTTAATTTTTCGAACTCAAAAATGAAAAAAAGAGGCATCAACGTTCGTGATGTTTCTGAGTATGATCCCTTCGGCATAACGAACTAAGGGCTGAATAATTGGTTGTTGTAGTTCCAAATTCAAAATTTCAAACCAGCGGTATGACAACATCATGTGAATTGTACAATTTCTAACATATTTCGGCGTTAGACAGCACAGAAGGATATGAATAGTCATGCGAATTTCACTATAATAATGACCTAAAGAACGTGCAATTCCTGACTAATATCCATAAATGTACTGATATCAATAAGCCAATAACCGCCTTAACCTTAAACTTTAACAAAAGAAATTCTACTAAAGAATATATTTAAATTACGTTGTGGCCACACATAACTATAAACGCACAAAATTGTTGTTTAATAATCGAGATGATTGGGAAGTATTCAATGAATCTCTTACTTTCTAAATTTGAATTGAAATGAATTCCAAGTACTCCATAAATCTCTATCTTTCCTTTTAAGACAATTGAGATTACATTCAAAAAATGGATTATAAATAGAGTACTTGGACATTATTCTTTTCATTACCTCGTAGAGAGTTACTTCATATTTTATTAGGTGATAAATAGAAATAGTAGATTTAGAATGCTAAACTTTGTATTTAGCTTTAGCCCAAAGGATTGAAATCTTTATGTACTATTTCATTATTTATCACTTTAACTTTGAACTATTTCTTTTCATACGCAACACTTGTGGAAATTTGTTAGCGTGATTCGAAGCAACCGCCTTTCATCCTCCGACTGAAACTCATTAATTAAAATAAATCAATCTGAACTTCTCTTTCTTTGTTAAATTTTTCTTTCCATTTTTGCATACATAAATATGTGCTTTTCTTTTGTAGTTTATTATATAATTCGTGATTCATATATTCATATTCTCATCACATATCTCACTGAGCTAGAGCCTTTTAAGTTCATACTTCCTTAGTTTACTCTCAATATGATCTTTTCCACGAAATTGGCCTGTTTAATTCCCTAGGAAGTTAACATTATTACAATAATTGCTACACGAGGAAGATGAAAAGAAACAATATAAGATTACTATTTTCAAGAAGAGGTGAAAGAATAAGTCGTGATGAACCAAGAGAAAGTAGGGAATATGAAGAGCATACCAAGACAAATTTCTCCACAAATATATTATAGACAAATACCCGATGCTCTTTCCAAGGGCACATGATGACCTAACTACTCCTAAAAATTGGCTCCTTATATTTATTGTTCACCTATGCACTCCTCATCAAATCTATCTACATATATTATTTATTTATCTATCTTATTAGATAGATAGAGTGCATGTGAGTATAGACTTTTCGGGTTTTGCGCAAACGATGGAGAGAGAGGGGGAAAAATAATTACTATTATAATTTTTACTGTTATAATTGTTATTATTATTATTATTATTAGTATGATGGAATTCCAGCAAGAGCTTTGCCATGTGAGAAAAGCAGCTTTCATCCTCTTGTAAAGCGACCAGGCCCGTTTGGCTGCAATCATGCGGTCTACCTTGTTATAATTCCTTTCACTTGCTCCTTCTCGTTCTTACATATTCCCTTCCTCTCTCTCTTTCTCTCTCTTTTTTCCCCCTCTTTCCTAGACCTTGTTTTTCTAAAACAAAAAGAGCGTTTTTTTTTTTCTGTTGACAAATTATCTCTTCCTCTCACCATCGTTTGGCTCGCCATATTTTAACCTTAGTCTCGGAAATTACCCCAATTTTTAAACAAACAATTAACATCTTGTGAATGTGATTGGAAAACCAAAGCTTCTTTAACCTTCCTTCTAAGTTATTAGCCCCACAGATGGTGATGAATGATTGTTAATTTGTTGTGGTCGCGCACTCGTCGACCATGCTTTCGAAGTGCTTCCCACAAGCAAATTCAAGAATACTACCAACTGCCAAGCCATGTAGCCATATCTAATGGGCAAGGTGGTTTCTATTATGGCAAACCGAGTCATGGTACTATACTCTATCCATCGCTAATTTCGTTCTCTTTTTTCATTTTTTGGGCATAAGATACATCCCCCCCCTTTTTTTTTTCTCATCTTGCATAAGAAAATTGGGTTACCGATAATCCACGTGGCTAAATTAGACAAATTAATTTGCAAAAAAAGGGGAAAAGTGACCAAATTTAATGAAAGCGAAAAATGGGACACTCGGAGATTGGGAAGCGTGGAGACCCGCTCGTGCGGAGAAGCCGTTCACGCTCCCTAAGAAAAAAATTCAATTAATAAAAAGAGAGAATTCCACTAAAGCACAGTATTATTTTAATCATGAGCTAAACTCCAAAAGTCTTCATTGCAACAAAGGCATCGAAGACCACACTTAAACTCGTCAAACTCACCATTTCTAAGCAACCCACCATCATTCTTTCTCTTTGATTAAAAATACTTTTATAAAGAATGAATCTCAGGATACGAAACACTTAGCTAAATTTGACTTGAGTCAAAGATTTTGACCCGAGCAATCCAAGTGGTAAAGTTGATTGAGGCGCTTATTCGTAAAAAGCCTGATCTATCTCGTGTTTGGTACTGCTTCAACCCTATGTCAAAGTTGTATGTGTGTAATGAGAGTAGATGAAATAGTAGAATGGAGATTTGAGCAACGCTCCAATTTAATGAGAAAAGTGCAAATGACGAGCAACTACTAATCCATACATGTATGTGAACTCAAAAAATGTTAGGTTCTCTCGACTCTGTGTTAGTCTTTGCTAAAAGGAGAAAAGAAAATTACACCGATTGTGACTTTTGAAGCAAGATGTTATCACGAGGGTTTCACACTAAAGTCCACACGATTAAAGGCCCAAATGGGCTTAATCGGCATGGTCTTAAGCCATGCAATTTTTTTTTTTTAAATTTCCACACAAGCATACGTTAATTTAAGAAAATGAAAAGAAAAAAAAAAAGAGAGAAAGAAATTGGGTTATATTTTACTCGCTTCCCCAAACATCTCTCTGTCTCTCTCTAACATACCTTTCAAAGAGACACAGCCTTTTCTCAGCCTTCCCGAATCCTGTCCCAATCGATCCACCTATATATTCACACCACCAACTCCAGCCTTTCTCCAAACTCCATTCCTCTCCTTTTGAAAACCCCCCTTAGCATGCTTGCTGTTTAGTCACTCCCCAAGTCAGGAGGAAGTCACAGTGTAGAGAGAGAGAGAGAGAGAGAGAGCGAGAGAGATGGCGAGTGACAAGGTGGTGGAGACAGTGATAGTGGGGAACTATGTGGAGATGGAGACGGAGGAAGGGAAGCCCAAGAGCATCAAGAACAAGATGTCCAACTTCTTCTGGCACGGCGGTTCCGTCTACGATGCCTGGTTCAGCTGCGCTTCGAATCAGGTTCCTAAAACCAGATCTAATTCATCGCCTCTCAGCCCTTTCGCTGAGATGGGTTATCTGCAGGATTCGTATAAAGATTACTGCTCGGTAGCGATGAACGTCTCCCTGATCGACTGTTCCATTGCTGCGTGTGTCTCAGGTGGCCCAGGTCCTGCTCACGCTACCCTACTCCTTCTCGCAGCTCGGGATGCTCTCTGGCATACTCTTCCAGCTCTTCTACGGCCTGCTGGGGAGCTGGACCGCGTACCTCATTAGCACCCTTTACGTGGAGTATAGGACCAGGAAAGAGCGAGAAAAAGTCGATTTCAGGAACCATGTCATTCAGGTAAAATCGACCCAACAACAGCAACAACAAGAAAACCCTAAAAAAGCTGCATCCCAGAAGCGCCCATGTCTTCTTCTTCTTCCTTCCTTCTTTATGCCCCGTTTCATGTTCTTCTTCTTGTATTGCTTTAGTGGTTTGAAGTTCTGGACGGCTTGCTGGGGAAGTATTGGAGGAACGTGGGTCTGGCGTTTAACTGCACTTTTCTTCTGTTCGGATCTGTCATTCAGCTCATAGCCTGCGCAAGGTCTCTCTCCTTGTCCTCTCTCTCTCTCTCTCTCTCTCTCTCTGCGACTCCTATTTTATCTCCATCCTCTCTCCATCTTTATTATATTCACATAACACCCATTAGAGAGAGAGAGAGAGAGAGAGAGAGAGAGAGAGAGAGAGGAGGAATCAGAATGATGTGAACGTTGTTTTGATCTCTGTATTCTTTGGTGAAATGCAGCAACATATACTACATCAACGACAACCTGGACAAGAGGACGTGGACGTACATCTTCGGGGCGTGCTGCGCCACCACCGTCTTCATCCCTTCCTTCCACAACTACCGCATCTGGTCCTTCCTCGGCCTCGTCATGACCACCTACACCGCCTGGTACCTCACCGTCGCCTCCCTCCTCCACGGCCAGGTAAATGCAAAATTCTGTCGTGTTCGTTCGGTCCGGCCCATGCGAGCACCGCCGTGTGGTAGACGGAGCCAGTCACACATTTGATAAATGTTTGGAATAGATGCGAGGGACTCACTAGATCTCACGATTCGCGCGGACCCTAGATTCGTTGCACGTTAGATATATTTGTCAAAATTGTCTAGGACCAGAGAATATGTGAATGTGAGCGAACGCATAATCCAACTGTTTCCACAAATCAAGCTATTAATTAATTATGTCATTATTATTATGAGTTTTTAATTTTCTTCCTTAAATTAGGTGGAAGGAGTCAAGCATTCGGGTCCGACCAAGATGGTCCTGTATTTCACCGGGGCCACAAACATTCTCTACACATTCGGGGGACACGCTGTCACTGTGTAAGTCCTGTCTCCAGGGATTTATTCTATTTATTTTCCAGTCCCTGTCTTTTACGTTATTTACAAATCTCCACGTTCATGTCCTTCTTCGTTGTTTCTTAATAATTCGCTTGAAAACATTATCTTATAAAGCGGGTCTGAAAATGACTGGAGCTTAGAGAGCTTGCGCTTCTTGAGAGGACATGATCTGACCCCCTTGCGCTTCTTTTTCCTGTAGGATTGGGAAAAGAAGGGGGGTGAAAATGACATAAAAAAAGTAATTATGGTCCTTGTTGGTAAAATGTAGATTTTTCCTTTATGGAGTAAAAAGTCAAGGGATCTTTCTCATGTTTGCTTTTGCTTTTATCATTGAGGGCATGCCAAAAGGGATACGTTTCCATGAAAGAATCTTAGCTTTAGAAGCTGGCATTAATGTTGTCTCCCGGAAAAAAAATAATAATAAAAAGTTGAAGGACCCAAAAGAAAAATTAATGAAATATGGCTCTTTACAGGGAAGAAGTAAATAAAAGGAAAAGCTTACTTATGAAGACAGTAGAATTGCAAAAAAAAACCAAAAATAAAAGATAGCAATTTTTTCAAAATTAATTTCGCTTCTTGGTGTAGGGAAATTATGCACGCGATGTGGAAGCCCCAGAAGTTCAAGGCTATATACCTGTTGGCGACGTTGTACGTGATGACCCTGACCCTCCCGTCGGCGGCGGCGGTCTACTGGGCGTTCGGAGACATGCTCCTCAACCACGCCAACGCCTTCTCTCTCCTCCCCAGGTCGCCGTTCCGCGACATGGCCGTCATTTTGATGCTCATTCACCAGGTGAGCTTCGTCCTATTGACGATCTTCGTGTTCGACTTAGTTAACTCTATTGTTCTTAAGCTTATAGTAGATAAAGAATTATCAGAAAATATAATGTCAACAGTGAATTTGATCAATCTTCCATCACCGCAACATCTTTGTCAACTTTAATGTGTATCCTTTGCATTGATGATATACATTGCTTGGGCACGCAGTTTATCACATTCGGGTTCGCCTGCACGCCGCTCTACTTCGTGTGGGAGAAGGCGATCGGGATGCATGAATGCAAGAGCCTCTGCAAGCGGGCGGCGGCGAGGCTGCCGGTGGTCGTCCCGATCTGGTTCCTGGCCATCATCTTCCCTTTCTTCGGCCCCATCAACTCCACCGTTGGGTCCCTCCTCGTAAGCTTCACCGTCTACATCATCCCCGCCCTCGCCCACATCTGCACCTTCAAATCCTCAGCTGCTAGAGAGGTAACAAAATCGCTAAATTTCACCCTGGTTTCTCTCACTAGTTTGCCTAGTTCAACGTTATAGAAAGTGGCACTGGCCCTGGATGCTTTTTGTCAGTGTCTCAGCTGTTGTCTCTTAAAGTTTTGACTGAATTAGTGAAAGAATTAAAGAGAAAATCTCTCTCTCTCTCTCTCTCTCTCTCTCTCTCTATCTTTTTCTTTCTGCACGTTTGCTTTAATGCCTAGAAGAAACAGAAGTGATGGCGTGTGGTCAGAGTCCAGCAGACCAGACCCGGTCCTTTCTCCTATGACTTTTGATTTTCTGAGATTTCCACCTTTTTCTTGCCATCTTTTGCACTGTTTTTCTTTATTAATATAGCGTAAGATGAATTTTCAAGGATTGCAATTTTATTGTTCTTTTTTTTTTTATTTGTCGGAACACCTGCTGGTTTTCAAATGATGATGCTTAGATAAGAGTAATGTCAACTGACCCTTTCTAAACAGTCGTTAAAAACTTCATTTTTTTTTTCTACTCTTTTCTTTTTCTGAGTGTGGCATGACTCCATGCTTTTTTAACCGAGACAAGGTAAGTTGAACATGGATGGGACACGGTACCAGTCAGAAAACAGAAGAGAATCTGCTCATCAGAGTATCATACAAATTTCATTACTTACATGGTGAAATATGAAATCATTCAAAATGTAGAATTTAATCTCAAGGTATCGTAGAAATTTTCATGAAACGATTTTCCTAAGGGCATCTTTATTGTTGTGTGGTGCAGAACGCAGTGGAGCAACCCCCGAAATTCGTGGGCCGGTGGATCGGGGCATACACGATCAACGTGTTCGTGGTTGGGTGGGTGCTGGTGGTCGGGTTCGGGTTTGGCGGGTGGGCAAGCGTGACCAATTTCATCCACCAGATTGACACGTTCGGGCTCTTCACCAAGTGCTACCAATGCCCTCCTCCTACACTTCCCCCGCCGATGCCCCACCCCCTCAACGTCACCGCATCTCCACCGCTCCAACACCCTCGCCACGGCCTTCGCAACCCTTGAATTTCCTCCTGATTTTCCTGCAATTAGCAATCGGGAATTCACAAAATCTCAAAGTCATGCCAAAAAAAAGCTTCAAATGTTACTCCTAAAGAAGCTTTGGGGATTTTCCTAGTAGGCAGAGGAGATAGGAACTGAAATGCACAATCGCCCCCAAATTGTCTATTTCCATTTTTCCAATTTACCCCAACACCACTTCTATTTTCTGAGTTTGGCTTATAGTTTTTGTCATGTCCTTGAGAGAGGGAGAGAGGGCGAGAGAGGGAATATTGATCCATCTGTATGTTTAGCTATCTTTTGATATGAGATGATGTTCTCAATTGGCTCTCAACTGTCCATCTCTACCAGCTATATAGTTCATTCACGTGAGTTTTTATCTTTTTCTGACAGTGAGAGAATTAACTTTTAATAAGCTATGCTAACTCTATAACTATCATGCGCATACCTCTGATCTTATTATGAACTGTCAAACCCACGTGAAAGTTCTATGTTGAATTTAGAGCAGCAACAAGGAAGCAAAGGGAATTATAGAGATTCCAATGAGATTCTACTCAATTCATTTCAAGTTCATTTCAGAACTGACATGTTTTCCATTTTACTTCTTGATTAACCCTCTCTTTTACACTTAAAAAGGGTAATCAAGATGAACATGGCTTAGCGTGTGCAAACTCGACACGGGTCAATGAAAGAATGGTTAAAGCTTGGCACACGCTTATAGGGAAAGCCCATTTATCGATTGAAGGGGAATCGAACATTGGACTCGTGATTCTAAAATACCTCTAAATGTGTGTACTAACATACACAAGAATTTAATTGTTCAAAGACTAAAATTTGCATTTTTTATCCTCACAGGAAGCTTGGCTATCAAATAGTCGACGGGGAAATTATAGTAGTAATGTGCTGATTTTTTTTCCTCTTGGTATGTGACATTCCTAAATCCTAGAGGGAATCAATGGCCCATCTCCAAGATATGTGTGACCATTAGGTCACCGACCTTAGGAATGATCGATTCGATCTGCAATAATATGGAACCTACCCTATCAGGGATGTTTCCAGATTTTTGGAACATGATTTAAATCAACACCCTTTGGAACCAGTCTTGAACTGAACAAACCAGTTCCAAGATAGATCTAGAAATTGGGTTGCAAGTTTTTTATTCATTTTTAAGATAAATTGGAATAATTGGTACATTAGCATCCTTTGGTAAAATGGCTGAAGTACTTCAAGCTCTTCAGTGTCACCCGGGATCAAAAGTCGATTTTGTCCCGGGAAAGATCCTCGGGAGAACCAGCAGTTCAGAGGGTTAATGCGAGAATCGTAGAGCATTTGTCAATGAACTTACTCGGTTCACTTGAGAACGAATTGGTTCAGGCTGCTTTTCAAGTCGATCGGAACCGATGCTCACCCCACTAGATTAGTCATAATCTGCCAATCTTGTTTGAGCCTTTAAGATGGTTTCTAGCTTATCCTCTACAAAAGGTAAAGCATATAGTTTTGATTATGGCATTATTGCCGCGAAGCTATATGTACATACTTGCCAAGTTCATGATAGACAGTTGGATTGCGATGATTCGAAGACTGCTACGTCAAATAAAGTTTATTACCAGATGACCTTCTCTCTGTGGGCACCACAACGTGCCTTCAGAAAGTTGTCTCAGCTTGCGCCTCTCCTCTACCTCGTTGATCTGTCGACAAAGTGATGTTGTAATATTATCGAAGTTCAATCATTTAGCGGAATAAACGTTAAGGAGAGACGATGATTCGTTGATTTGCGAGAGCATTAAATATCGCGCTGGTTGCATTCATAGTAAAAAGAAAAAAGGAATAGTATAATCACTCGCCACAAATGAAAACAGTTAACCCTAATTTTTTTTGGTAAAAAAAATTCATCCATTTATTATAATTAAACATGAAAGAAACATAAAAAACTTCCGGGCAAAGCAAATCCCAAAAGGGCTGCAAAACAACACAAAACCCAAAAAACAAAAGAGTGTGGCTTGCAGTTATAAGCATGCTCTCATCTCAAAAGATTAGATCTGTTACAGTATCACTGGAACCATTAATAATGAGCACAAGTCGAGATATTTCCCTCTAGAAAGTACGAGTTGCAGTGTGCACCTAAGTTCGACGTCCTCATCACTATAACAACAATAATATATTGAACAACCACAGATCAAATGCTTCTAAGAAACCCCTAGATCTAGATTTACATCAAGAGAGAAAAGCTCCCAAATGTAGATCTACACCAAAATTGAGAGAAGAGAGCTTCTGTGGAATCTCGGAGAAATCATAGAACCACGTATCGGCATCATGTTCATTGGACTGGTGACGGCGTTCTCACAAATTAGCAGCTATAGGACAATTTATTCACTACAATGACTGAAGAAAAGCAATAACTATGAGCAAAAGAAGATGTTAAACGAGGCGAAAAAAGTCTCCTAGATTAGGTCGGGAGTAATAAAAAAAGGAAATCAAGGTCTAGAAAAGAAAATCACAGCAAAGAAGGCTCTTAGCTTCAAAAATTGAAGCTAAGAGCCTACACGAGAAGTTTCTTTGCGGTAGGGTTGCTTGGGAGAGGAAGGGTTTTTTGGGGGGAGAGGGAGAGTTGTTTGGAGTTGACCTTAGTTCAAGTTAATGAAGTACGGGCATTTTCTTTGAGATAGCTACTTACCAGCGAGACCACCGTTAGAAAGTCCAAATGAAAAATTCAAGTTGAGATCAAATGAACATAAATAGCATTTAGTATCCATTGTCAAGTAATGCAAGACAATATTTCGAAATTTCCTCTCACATGCAAGCACATAAAATTTGACTAATTGAAAGTGCATACATATTCGTGAAAAGGATAGCGGTGGCTTTTATATTATGTTAAAAAGCCAATCCGTTGTCAAGCGATATAGAAGAATATTTCAACAATCACACGCAACATAACTAATAATGTTATAACCTACATAGTTGAGATATGATCAGATCATTCTCAGGAGAGAACTTGGGGTTGACATTGCTTTAAACACAAGATCAATGGAGGAAACATAAAGGACAAAAATGTTGCAGTTCCATTGATTACCAAGTCTAAAATCTCCAAGAACTTCGTCCCTCGTGATTCCCTCCGATCTCTCTCTCTCTCTCTCTTCCCGTATTTAGGGTAAATGGGCTCTTGAAAACGATCAGTCATGGACCAAAGTCACTGCACGCAGCGATTGTGCGAAGGAAGGGACTCAGAAGCACCTTTCGCTTTTCATCTGCTCTTTTCAGACCCTTTTCTCAGCAAGAAAAAGATATTGGGGGTACAGGGTCAGACGAAACCCTAATGATTAAAGAAGCAAAGACAGTGAGAGAGCGACGCGAATGGCTTCGAAGGCTTTGAGAACACTGCGTCTGTCTTGCTTCCACTTTAGGTGGAGAAGGCATGGTTTTTTGCCTTTGGTTCCTTTTGCTTGGAATCTCATGATTCTTTTTCCTGGGGATCTGCAATTGAATTTTCAAGAAGATAAATATGTGGGAACTCAACTTGCTTTCTGGGAAAGCACCAATGTCTTTACGAGCGCACGCAGCGCTTGGTGTGAGAGAAAGGTGTCTGTCTTTTCAGTTCCAAGTCAATTTCAGTCCATTAGGCTCTGGCCAGAATTATTGAAAATGAATAAATAAAGATGGGGACCAATATCTTCCACCAGGGAGACATCTACAAGTTCTTATGTGCGGATCCATATAGCAGGCTTTCGAGCACGCCTCTCTTTTTTCTTTTGTCTTCTTTTAACATAAAGCTTGAATATCGCTCTTACCCAATTTTTTAAGATCGAGAATGGTAAATTCAAGTAGAAGAACGAAAATGAGAGGTAAAAAAAAGAAAGAGTTGATCTTGTTTGTACAATTATAGTTTCAAATGACGACATCTTTTTCATGGATTAGGTTAGTCTTTTACCATTAGTAATGTTGGATATATGGGAAACAATTTACATAATCGATTTAGAAACTAATGTGGTAGGCTCTTGTAAGGCATTGAACACAACTATCGACCACCGGACCACCTGATTTAAATGCTTGATCCTGGTCTTTCTACTCACACCACCTAGTATGTAATGGATATGCAGCAGGACTCATTTTTAATAGGTGATCTTATCAGCAGTTCAACACCACAATTTCGATTGACTAAATCGATCACGGTTATCCTTTTTCCCACTAGACCCAGGCTCATAAAACGAGATAGAGATAGAGAGAGAGAGAGAGAGAGAGAGAGGGGGGGGTCCAGGAAAAGCCCATCCTTAGGTTAGGGCTTTGAGAGGGCCCATGGGACATGAAAGATGGTAGGAAAAGCCCATCCTTCACATCCACCTTGAGAGAGGGAGAGCCCACGAAATGATTAAAGGCCTTCCTGCACGCCTCAGACATTTGTAATCTTTTCCCGTGGTTCTCAGAAACTTTGACAACATTCCATACCCGATCAACTAGCTACAACTTCATTCCGAATAACATATAGCTGGTCTAACGATGAATTTTTGTCGTTAGAGCCAAGTCCGATTCATTCTGTTACATGAACAAGCCTAGACGAACTATGGGCTCGACCACTCCATGAAGGTTTATCTCGGTCCAACAATCGAATTTCTAAAGAACTTTTATCGAATTTATCTTAGGCATGAGCGAACCAAGGCAAGGACCTTTAGGCTTGATACCGAGACAAAGCCAACAGGAGCTGACAGTCAAGATTTTTATTAGGCACGACCTAAGGTGTTTTTCTTTTTTCTCCATCAAGTTTGATACCTAAGAGTCCTTAAGAAAAAAGACAAAAGAAAAATATAAAATGAATACATGAATTTTCACTTAAACACCAATTATGTGTCTCTACAATTCAAGATACATTTTTCATTCTTTAGCCCAATTGAAATGACGAAAACATCCTCATTCTCTAAAAGCCTCCAAAATCCCAAGCCTCAAACCTCGTCAAACTCCAAACGAGCTTGGATACTCTTTCAATCCCCATTAGCTCTTTGAAGTTGTTTGTTCTAAGGAATATGCTTTCCCGAAAGAGATTTTTGGAATGCACAAAAAGGATTGCGCCCATATCGGGGATGGCAAAGGATGCTATCCGGGGGGAGGGGGATGGGGGATTCAATTTGCGGATTGATTAGATGGGCCATGCGAAATGGAAAAATTAAGGTACGAGAGAATAGGTGGCGGGAAATGGAAATCATTGGTGGACAACAAACCTTGATGAGTCCCAAAGTGTGGAGGAACTAATCAATCAAGAGAACGGGACTTGGAGAAAGTGCGGAATCTCTTTGATGAGAACTTGGCTAGCGAAATTCTAGCAATTCCTCTAAACAAGAAGTCAGCGGAAGACCGTTTGGTCTGGATAGGGAATAAGACTGAAAATTACATAGTTAAAAGTGTTGGCGGATGAAACCAAATCACTTTTAAGGGCTTTTTCCCCCTTTCTATCGATGTTTCTTTTAAATTAAAAGCTAAATCTTTAAATTATATTATCGATAGTTAGATGCTAGCCGTCAATGCACTAAAAAAGAAAATAGAGAAAAAAGAAAAAGAGAGAAGAAAAATGAGTTTTTTCTTTGTGATTATTCTCAATCTCTTTATGCCCTAATTTTAAGAGAAGATTATTGTTGTATTCCATTTTTTTTTTTGAAGTCTAGTGGATTCGCAAAGTACCTTTGCACGAGGACATAACCTAGGTTTGCGTGAACTTCGATAGCAAAATTTCCGGTGTGTTCTTGCGATTGTGTTCTTTTACTATTATATTTTGTCTAGGTGAATTGATTGCTTGCGTTATTTTTTTTGGAATTGACGTGCGATTTCTTAACAACCGATATCAGATTTTAGGTTGGCTAATCGAGAACATCAAGGGTTTTATAGTGACGTTCGATTAGAAGCAAATAGTATGGTAGAAGATACAATTGGAATCGACAAGTTTGATAGGTAAGATTTCGGATGGTGGAAACTCCAAATCAAGAATTATCTTTATCGGAAAGATCTCTACGCATCATTTGAGGGTTGGAAACCTGAAATCATGGAGGTGGATTCAATAGCAAAATTGGGATGAAAAATTCTTCATTGAAAGGCATTAAGTGTGATTCGTCTAGGGCTAATGAATAAGATAGGGTACCACATTGCAAAAGTAAAAACTACAAAAGAAGTCCACATCAAATCAGGTATTTTTATTGAAAAAATTGGTTAATATGAAGTTATATGACAGAGGTTTTGAAGCAAAGCATATTAATAGTTTCATACAGGTCACATGTCAATTGGAATTTGCACGCATATATATGGATATTAAGCTCCAAGTTTTCTTATTTTTATCTTCTCTTCCGGAAAGCTACAATACCACAATGTAAGGAATTCCGAGCACCATGAAAGATGATTTGACGCTAGATGATGCTGTGAATAACATCATGGATGAAGAGATACAAAGAAAAGTTTCATGTGGAGATAATTTTTCAGCATCTACATCTTCGATGGCACTAGTAGTGGAGAATCGTGGGAAAAATAATAATAGAGGAAAATTCGGTGGGTGTGGCAGTTCACAATCAAGGGGAAAGAGACAAATTGCAAAAGATGAGTGCTGGTTTTGTCACCAGATAGGACATCGGAGGTTTCAATTTGAAGCCTACAAAAAGAAGCAACATGATGAGTCAAGGAGCTAACTGATGAATTTTTGTTAGAAACTTGCATTTATCTATAGGATTTGACTTGATTACAAACAAGTGGTTTATTGACTCCATTGCTTCTTTTCATTGCACCTTGCAAAGAGATATATTTACTAATTATGCTAGTGGAGATTTTGGGCAAGTGGCTATGGGCAACGGCCAGTGTTTGATTGTTGGAAATGAACCGTGATGTGAACAGCTCAGGTGAAGGATGTCTAGTTTTGCATGAAACCAAACATATTCTACAATTGAAGAAAAATCCAATTTCAACTAGTAAACTTGATCAAGAATGTATGGTAACAACTTTTGGATGTGGAGAGTGGAAGATAACCTCAAAAGCAAGAGTCATGGCAAAGGGAAAGCGTACGAGTACACTTTACCTTCTCCAATGAGATAATATCAATAACACGATTGCAATTACAGTGGCTATAGGTGATTTTTCTACTGTTTGGCAATATTGTTTGGGACATATTGGTGAAAATGGTGTAAAGCAGTTACACTCAAAGAAGTTACTTCCAGGTTTGTAGAAATTTGAGTTGGATTTCTATGATAGTTGCATTTTTGGAAAACAAAAGGCAATTAGTTTTTAATTGACCAACAGACAAAAAAAAAAAAAAGAAAAGAATGGGCGACATAATAAAAGCCAAAAGCTAGAGTTAGTTCATACTGATATGTGGGGATCAGCTCAAGAACTCTCTTATGGTGGTCAGAGATACTTTTTCACCTTCATTAATGATGCGACATGGAAGACTTGGATTTATGCCCTCAAAGAAAAATCATAAGTATTTGGAATGTCCAAAATGTGAAAGACCATGATAGAAAAAGAGACAAGTCATTAGATTAAAGCTCTGAAGTCATGGTGGTGAATATACGAGCAAGTAATTTATGGAATACTTAAGTTGGGAAGGCATATATTGGTTGAAAACTATTCGTAGAACTCCTTAAGAGAATGATGTAGCTGAAAGGATGAATAGAACCATTCTAGACATGCAAGATGTATAAGGCTACACGCGGGTCTCCTACAACACTTATAGGCTGCTAGAGTTGATGCAGCTGTTTATCTTATAAACATGAGTCATTCTAGTGCATTAGATGGAGAAATACCGTAAAGGCAATGGTCAGGTAAAAATATTAATCATTTACATCAAAAAATATTTAGTTATATTGCATATACTCTTATTGATAGGGAGATTAGGAAGAAGCTTGATGTTAATTCTTGGGCTAAGTCTCAAAAGTGCATCTTTATCGGATATGGTGGTGATGAATATAGCCATAGCCTTTGGGATTATGAGAATAACAAAGTCATTCACAATTAGAATGTGGTATTCCATAAAGAAGATATGTATAAAGATCGTCGGATAGAACATAAGACGGTGGTAGAATCAGTTGCGACTCTTCTAGTGAATCACTTCAAAGTTTCCAAGGATGTGTTAGAGTACTCAAGCTTTAAAGATGAGACGACGTTAATTTCATATGCATCGGCAGTGGGAAATTTGATATATGACATAGTGAGCATGAGACCAAACATTGCATAAGTATTGAGAATTGTGAGTTGATATATGTAGAAGCCAGGTAGAGGGCATTGAAATGTAGTAAAATGGATATTGAGATATCTAGTAGATACATCAAAATACTTTGTTTGTTATGGTAGTACATCTCTAAAGTTGCAGGGTTATGTGAATGTAGATCACTTGGGCGATCGAGATAGTGGTAAGAGTATAACTAGATATATTTTTACAGTTGCAGGTACAACGAGTTGGGTTTTTCAACTATAGAAAGTAATGGCTCTATTGAAGACAGGTGGAAGCCTCCAAGGAAATCATGTTATTACAAGATTACATAGAGAAGCTATATCGAAAGCAACTAGTGAACACACTATGGAATGATAGTCAAAGTGCAATGCTTTTAGCAAAGAATGCAATTTATCACTCAAGAACTAAACATATCAAGGAGCGTTATCATTTCATCAAGTTAACATTAAAAGATAATGAGTTAAAACTATGAAAGTTGATGGCTTGAAGAATCTAGTTAACATGTTGATCAAAGTAGTAGATAGAGAGAATATATTTTTTGTACTACTATCATTGGTATTACTCCATGTTAATTGATGAGGATTATCGCAGATGTATGAATTTCAATTACTAGCATTGAAGATGGGTACAAAGTTACTTAGTGCATTGAGTGTATTTGTCTTCAAGTGGGAGATTGTTGGCGGGTGAAGCCAAATTACTTTTAAGGGTTTTTTCATCTTTTATATTAATTTTGCCTTTAGGTTAAAAACTACACCTTTTATATCAATGATATTGAGGCGGTGAAAAAGAAAATAGAGACAAAAGGAAAAGAGAGAAGAAAAAGTGATTTTTTTTTTGTGAGTGTACTTAATTTCTTTGTGCCTTAATCTTGAGAGAAGATCATAACTGTATTCCAACTTTCTTCATAATCTAGTGGATTCATAAAGTGCCTCTGCGTGGAGAGGTAACCCAGGTTTGGATGAACTTCAATAACAAATCTTCTGGTGTGTTCTTCCAATTATGTTATTCTATTATTATACTTTGCTCGGGTGAATTCCTTGCGTTATTTTTTTTTTTTTTTCTGTCGAATCGATGTGTAATTTCTTGGCAAAAAGTGCCTACAACGAGCCATATCTAGCAAGCCTACAATAACAAATAACCTCAGCTTCCACTTCTTTCCAAATTTCGAGGTCCTTTTGGACAAATTTATGGAAACTAAACACTTCTCCCATAATCCAAAATTTCCTAGAGAGTGCGTACCAAAACGTCTTACCCATAAGAGAATATCTCTATAAGAGAAAGATTTTATCGAATCCCTTGTGCCCTTTATGCAACCAAGTGCAAGAGATGATTGAGCGGACACTCCTGCTTTGTCCTTGGATAGCTAATATTTGGGTAGATGAGGGACTAAAGCTGTAATTTTTAGACACACCCATTACTTGCTTGCATAAATGGGTCTCAAAGAGCTTTGAATCAACTACATACTAGCTGTCGCACAAGAAAACTGGTAGTATCTTACGGTCACTTTCAAAGGCACGTAATGCCTTCATGTTTCACTCGCACTGACCGGACTTGAGCAGAACAATAGATCTTGCAATTGCAGAGCAAGCCAGCTTATTGAGGTGGAATCCAAGGTCGAAGAGAGAAATAAAGCAAGAAAACTACTTACCTTCTACGTGGCAGTCGCCAGCAAGAGGATCGCTAAAAATTAACGTAGATTGCTCCAAATCAGAGGGCTCGCTAGACTTACCCATAGCACGGGTGGTTCACGATCACAAAGGAGTGCTGGTTATGTTGCAATAGCTAAAACCCTAGCTTTGTTGAGCTGCCCGCGCTTCATGGAGGAGAGGAGAGACCGAGATGAGCTAAGTGGAGTGCAGGTTGAAGTACAAACTGACTGTGCTTTGCTGGTCAATTGTCTTGTGGAAGGGGAGCATAGCCCATGGGATATTCGGGCCTAGATCGAGGAATGTAAAATGAAGTTGGCCCAACTAGAATTTCTAAGCTTGCCCCAATGTCCAAGAGAAAACGGACAAGCTTGCGGATTGAGTGGCCAACGCCAAGCGGAAAAGAACTCCCATTTATGGTCCGTTCGTTTCGGAAAATAACTTAGGAAAATGTTTTCCGGATTTTCCGTGTTCGGATGGCGGAAAATAAATGGTCAAGGAAAATATTTTCCGGTCAAAGGAAAATTTCCCCTTCAAATCGTGGAAAATGTTTTCCTCTTTTGAAAAGAGGAAAACATTTTCCGTCGCACGCTCTCATCTTTCATTTTATTTTTATGCTTTCTTTTCTTTTCTTTTTTCTTTTCTTTCTTTCCTATTCATCTTCTTCTTTGGCTCGACCGGCCACGGCGGCTGGTCCGGCGACCGTCCGCGGCCGGCGACCGCAAGCTAGCGGCCGCGCCTCGCGGCGGCCTCGCCCTAGGCCGGCGACCTCGCGGCCTCGCCCCAGCCGGCGAGGCTCCGCCTAGCCCGATCGGGCGGCCGAGATCGGGCCTCGCCAGATCGGGCGAGGCGGATCTCTCGCCGGCCTGGGCGGAGCTCGTGGCTCGCCAGATCCGGCGAGCTGGGCGGGGCTCGGGCCTCGCCCGAGCTCGTTGCGAAGCTTCGCGAGCTCGGGCGAGCCGCGAGCTAGCCGGATCTCGGGCGGCGAAGCTCGGGCTCCGATCCAGCGAGCCGAGCTCGCGGCTCGCCCGAGCCGGCGAAGCTCGTGGCGAGCTCGGGCGAGATCGCCCGAGCCTCGAGCTCGCCGGATCGGCCATTGAGCGGCCGGCCATCGTCAGGCGAAGGAGGAGGCGGCGGCGGCGGCGGTGGAAGGAGGAGGAAGAAGGAGGAGGAAGGAGGCGGCGGCGGAGGAAGGAGGAGGAAGGAGGAAGGAGGAAGGAAAAAAAAAAAAGAAAAAGAAAAAGAAAAAAAATTTCGATTTTTTAAAAATATAAATAATTAAAAATTCATTTAAAAAAATATAAAAAAAAATAAAATTAATTTTTTGATCAATTAAAAATATTAAAATTCAATTTTTGATAATTTTTCCCAAACAATTAAATGAGCTAACGAACGGTGGAAAATATTTTCCACTCAAATTTTAGGTTTTACGAACACCGGAAAATAGAGTCATTTTCCTGGAAAATGACTTCCGGAAAATATTTTCCCGAAACATGATATTTTCCGCGAAACGAACTAACCCTTAATTACTTTTTGTTTAGGGGTATACAACCGGATCAAGTTTACTCGGGAACCATGCTGGACCACTCAGAAAGTATGTTTGGGAATAAATCTCTGTTTGAATCGGTCCGGGAATCGGTTCTCAGGCTTTAGTTCCAAAATAAATCCATGCAATTATCATTATCCCACGATGGGCATGGTTACAATGGCAATGTGTGACGGGCGCGTGGAGAGAGAGAGAGAGAGAGAGGGGGAATGACATTTGCACCCGTGGCTTTGTTATTTCTCTCTTTCTCATTGTCTCTCTTATTGGCCGGCCACGACGGATTTAACGAGGGCCACCATGGTCTCGAGACCTCGATGGCCATGGTTATCGTGGCCATGTGTGACCAGTGCGTGCAGAGAGAGAGAGAGAGAGAGAGAGAGAAAAGGACAACCCTCGATTAGGGTGCACTCGCCGCATCATCGACAGAGGCGAATTGCCCCCACATCAGTGACGATGATGACTAGGTGAGTGGCCGCAGCAACTAATTTTGGTGGTTGGAGTTTGGGTTTGGTTTCCGTGGCTTGTGAATTGTATTTTTGAAAATAAAAATAACAATATAGTGAATCAATGCTTAAATTTGCCGAGATGAAGGTGCAACCTTGCGTTATGAAAAGGTAGAAAAGCATGTAATCGGTATTTGAAGCTCCAAAGCTCCGTTTGTTTAAAGAAAAATGAAAGAATTGAAAAATATTTTTCTAAAAATAATCACTTAAATTGTTTACAAAAAAAAAAAAAAACGAAAAATATTTACATTGTTTATAAAAATGTTTGCATAAATTATTGTCAATAAGAAAAACGTTTCCCATTGACTAACTATTGCAAGCAACATAAAATATTAGTTCTAGGAAAATATATTTCTAATTATTCATTTTTCACGCAATAAATAGAGCTAACTGAATTGTTAGGTACATTTTTGGTATTCTTTTCAAAAGAAAAAATTCACCCCTAGAAAGGACAAAAAAATTAGATGATCTCTTGTTGCACCACTAACTAGCATCACACATTTCTTTAGTAATTATAGGTATGAGAAAATGGAGTAGACTTGAATAAGCTAAGTACGATTAAGATATATGTGACATGATGAAATGTGCGTCACATCTATTTCGGCATATAGGGCTATGCTATAACCACAGTTGTGTTTGGGTTGTGCCGTGTTGTGACTTGTGTTTTTGTAACATATGATTTAAATTGCAGCACTTCGAGGGTATTGCAATTTTGAGGAGTTTGCCAAAACGCATTATAAATGCTATAGAACTTCTCACAATTATGACACTCGCAAGTAAGCCGGGCCAAACAAGGCTCTAGCTCATTGAGCCAGTAGGACGTGTAACCCTTGTAAGCCGCTACGAATTATGGGCATGCAAATAGTTAACATGGACCAATTCTAAGGTTTGCTCGGGCATACTCCAAGGTTTACCTGACTTGTTTGTGGCCTCTAGGTTTCCTAGGATAGACACCACAGGGCCCAATCCAACATAGAAAACGAATCGACCCGACAGATAGTTACCTCTAGAAATAAACGTTGAAACCAATGACAATCTACAACATGTTACGTATGCAACAACTTTATTTTGGTTCAATTTTGATTCAGATTCTTAGAAATTGCTAGACACCGACACCAACACAGATGCACCAAGTTGTTAAAGTAGGTGTTAATTTCACAATTTTGCTTCGGGAAAGTGTCCTTTCAAAAGCCAAATGAGAGTTGATCTCCAAGACACAATGATAGAGGAAAATCTATACATTTCTAGAGATACAGAAGCAAATTTCAATTTCGACATGGTTGCAGCACACATCACAGCATTAATTACAGAACGATAAGTTCTCCCCCTTTTTCTTCGCCAACCATTGAGCTGGCCCTATGGATAAGGGGAAAAAGGTGCGTTTGATGTTTTCAATGGAAAAACAAGGACCAAAACGGATAGCCTCCATAAGATTGTGAAGAAACTTTAAAAAGAAATTGACAAGTATCAATTGACATCCTGTTGGTCAATTCTCAGCCATAAACGAAATCCGTAAAACCTCGGATCAATAATGCTGGGATTTTCTAAGATTTCTCAAAAGACTGGATCCGCTGTCAGCACCTCAAAAAATTCAACAAATGACCGAAATGTATTCTTATGCGATCACACCGTCTCCAAAATCAAGAATCGGATTCGTAAAAATGCCCATCAATGGCCGAAAACATCGAACCTACTTTACACACCGGGTCATGCATCTTCTTTAAAGACACTCGAACAATTGAGAAACCCTTTTTGGGGGTGACCCATGAGAAAACCTATAACCCCACTTTGCAGCAGACTCTGCACTCCCCTTTGATGGCTGAAATACGGACGATTATGGACCACAGAGACCCCAAAACCAAAAATATCCTAAGACTTAAGGACAGTATTCTCCTATAATTGGGTGTCTTCTAGGCTGTGCATTATTAAATATATGTTCCCAATCATTTTTTACAAGCTTTTGCCAAACCAAAGGCAGGCACTAAAAATTTCCACTACCTTTAATTACCCCCTCCATCAGAAAAGAGAACATTTAAAGGCACAAGCACATCACTTTCACTTGCTTTTCACTTCTGTATAAGAACATGGGCAACCGCATTTTCCACACAAACACAAAGTCTCCTTCCAATCCTTGTCACTGGCATCATGGCTAAGAATATTCTCTCCCAAAACACATATGTTCAAGTCATGTTAATCTTATGCCTGGTAAGAGTTGGATTTCCAGAGGATTAGGATTCCTCTTGCTGAAAAATAATCCTCTGGGAATCAACGATATATGTTTGAGTCATGTTAATCTTACTTATGCTAGACAGGGTTTGATTTCCAGAGGATTGGATTTGCTTTCCACAGGATTCGTCTCACATGTCAATAGAAAAATCAGGTACAGTTACATGTAAGTTAAGGAGTGCTTAGGGTTTGCTCTTTGACAAAATCCATGGTTATACTATATGAGGTTGCGTTAGATGGGACTTGACAATCACACTAGTTTTGAATCTCATACCCCATGTCAATGGGCATTAAATGTTGATAGAAACTTTGTCTATAAAATGAAATAAGCTCACCAAGGAACACCCAAAAGAGAACATGGACCTATCCAACTGAAAGTTGAACCAAAAACCAATCAAAATGAATGGCATTCTCTATGAACACACATTTCAAGAGAGCTCATTTGAGTGGGAATCAGAACCGTCAAAGGTTCACCACTCATCCCCTGCAATCTGTGAGAGTTGAACCAAACATCAATTAAAATGGATGGCAATTTCTATGAACAAGCACTTCAAGAGAGTTCATTTGAGAGTTCATTTGAGTGAAATCAGAACCATCAAAGGCTCACCACTCATCCCCTGCAACCTGTGAAAGTTGAACCAAACACCAATAAAAATGGATGGCAATCTCCATGAACCCCCACTTCAAGAGAGAGCATTCGAGTAAAATCAGAACCATGACAGATTCACCATTCATCCCCTGCAAATTTACGGTCCAGTAGTCCAACCAGCCATTGAAGGCTCAATCCAGGAAAGGCAACAACAGGTCTCAGAACTAACACAAGGAAAGAAAAAATAGCATCCACCCAGTAGAAAATCACACATCTTCTTGAGGGTTAAGCGTTAACTGACCCACAGAAACACACAAAATTAACAAAGAGAAGTAGATGACCAAAAAGAAAAGGATCCCCTGTAACAAAAACAGTGCACCGAGCTCACCACCAGGAAAAGAGAGACTCGCCAAACCAAAGACGATTTTTTTATGGACCTAATCCATTCGCGTTATCGTTACCTCAGTCAACCATTCCTGGGACACTCCCTGGCAAAGTGCCCCGACTCCCCACAGTTGTAGCAGCTCCCGCCGCCGGCACCGCCACCGCCGCCGCCGCCGTACCTTCCTCCCCCGCCGCCGCCGGCTCCGCCTCCTCCGTACCTACCTCCTCCCCCGCCGCCGCCCTGGTAGCAATCTCTCGCCATGTGGCCAGTCTCCCCACAGTTATAACAAGCCCCCCCTCCTCCGCCGCCGTAACCGCCCCCACCGTAACCGCCGCCGCCGCCGCCGTAGCCGCCCCCTCCACCATAGCCACCTCCCCTGCCACCATAGCCCCCTCCCCTGCCTCCCCTGCTCCCGCCGCCGCCGCCGCGGCTGCTCCCCTGCACCGCGGCGCCGCCGGGGCCGGTCACGTCGACGGCCTTGGTGCGGCTGCCGTCGGACTCGATCTGGAACTCGACGGTCTCGCCCTCAGCGAGGCTGCGGAAGCCCTCGGACTGGATGGAGGACTGGTGGACGAAGAGATCCTCGGAGCCGTCGTCTGGGGTTATGAAGCCGAACCCCTTCTGGTCGCTGAACCACTTGACCTTCCCCGTGATCCTCTCCGCCATGACCCTCTTCCCAAATCGACCTCGCCCGCTCAAGAATCGCAGGTAGCGAGAAAACCCACCACCCAGAAGAGGCGAAACAGAGAGATGGAAGAGAGATCTCCTCCCTTTTCTCGCTTGAGAGCTGTGGAAAATCTCTGGGGTTCTTGAGGTCTTGGGGTTCTGTGGGAGCGTGGTGGCGCTACGCTACTGATGGAAGAATATATACGGAAAGGTCAAAAAGAAAAAATTGAGGAGGTGAAATTACGGATTTACCCATTTGGGATTTTTTGTTTTTAGGAACTCTTTTGACCTAATTTGCTTTGGCCCTTTGTAGATTAGGTTTGCAATGAACGATTCCCAAGCTTTGCTTTCTGCTTCAAATGAATGGTAATCGGATGGTGCTCTTTTGTCAATGCGAACAACTCCAAAGAGAAGGTAAGATCACCTGTATGTATCGTACTTGACCTTTCTTGTCTCGTTGTGAATTCGAGTAATGATAGGTCTTCGAGTTTAATTTTCATCGTGAAAGTTACTCCACATTTTTGGTGGGATTTGATAAGTGACTCAAACAAGAAAATATCTTGGAAGTAAATTATTAAATTATTAAATGCTGATGTGAGTTGTGGCAATTTGAAATAAATTAAACTAATTTAAACTGAACATGAAAATCTCAATTCAAAACGATATGAAATTTATTCAAATCCTTTTGAGGATATCTTATCTACTACTCAAATGATTGCATCTATTAAGATTTTGGCTAATTTATTATTTAATTTATTGTATATTAGTAAAGTTGGAGTTGAGAGATTATTTCCTCTATTGCTTACCAGGTGGCGCTGTATTTTGCCTTTGTGTTTACCACGTGACATGTGGCATGTTTGTGGTGCCCATTCAACCCATTATCTTTTAGTCGAATGATTTTGTCATTCACTAGATTCTGTCTCTTATTGATGTAACAAAATAAATAGAGAAAATTTATTGAGTTTAAACTAAAAAAAAAAAAGGTGAAGTAAATAAAGCATTCGTCTCTCCATTTCTATATTCTACTTTTTTATCATAAATGTTAGAAAATGGATGGAGAGAAAGTGTAGCAAGATTTTATCTCTTATTAAATTCAAATTCAATCAAAGAATGAACTAGAGAACGTATCTTAAAGTATACTCTTCACTACCTGGCTTATTTTCAACGTAGTTTCTTAAAATGTTCTTGTAAACGGTGACAATTTTGAACCATATATGAAATTCTACGTAAATATTTCAATGCTCAACAATTCTTATTGGCAAATGCAATTATCCAATCAAATTAGCATATGTACTCATAGCGGAATGATTCAACTTCAACGGAGATATTGGTTGATGGATGAGCCACATTGAATTAAAACTTATCTGTGTCAAATAAAAACTGGGTATGATATTTTTTAAATAAAAGAAAATACATATATGGTAATTTTTCAATTGTAATTATTACTAATCAAAAGCAATCGCAAGGATCAAAGACTCCTTACATCCTCTCTATAAATAAGAGGCCTCTTTATTCATTTTGAGATGGAGATGGAGACTTTAAATTCTGTGGAGCTGCTACCAAGTTCTTTAAAATTAAAGAACTTTAAAACGCGAAACTTGTTAGATTCAATTATCAAGACGAAGACTTTAGAAATAGATCGACAAGATCTCACTAAATATTCGGGTGATCAAAACATGGACAGTCTTATATTTAAGATGAAGAAGCCTTCAAGTCTTTGAATCCAATTTGTAAAGAAGAATCAAAGAATGTGTCATCTAATTCAAGATCAAGTCACTAAGACGCTTGAATTGATCTAATTCGAAGAACAAAAATAGTACAATTTGATTTGAGATTAAGCTTCATGCCCTCAAATTGCATTTAAAGAAGAATCTCGTGCTATTTGATAGAAGATTGTGCCTTCTAGGCCCTCGAATTGTCATTTCATTACGGAAAAAAAGGAAGAAGCATATGGGCTCTAATTGAAAACAACGTGCTTTTTAATTTAAACTAATAAGTTATTTTATTATTTTGCATAAAGCAATGACGTATATCTTGTGATGTGCAAAAATGTTTAGCGGTGTAACTTCTGCATTTCAATTACCATTCAAATATTTGAGTTTAAAGTCGAAAAAATAAATAGATAAGGAGAAATTATCTCTAAATACATTCTTACATATTATTGGATTTGGAATATTGGAATATTAAAAATAAAGACAACTTCTTGATAGAAAGGTAAACAAAAGTAGGACAAACTGAAGGAAACCTTTTGATGCAATTTAATGCATAAAAAAATAGTGAATTAAGAAGTTCAGTTAATTTGATCGTTGAAATTATGGATAAGGACATATTCCGTGGACTACAATCTTAGTAATACAATTTTTTTTTTTACAGTTAACATATTTGAATTTAAATTTGAATAAATAGATCACTATGTCTTCAAATGATACTTAAATTATGCCCTTTATTTTATTTTTCTTAAGGAATTACAATATTGAATTCCAGGAAATCCATTTAATTTAAAATATAATGCCCTATATTTAAATGTACCATCCAAATTTGAACTATAAGTCACATGGTTTTATTAAATCTCACTTATAAAAAAATAAATATCAATTATCTAAATAATTCAATTTAGGATTTCAAATATAACCTATTTCTTTACATCTAGTTCACTTGACTAAATATTTTGTTGAACTGAGAATCAAATAGCCCATTTCGTTACATCTATTTCACTTAATTGATATCTTACAATCAAATTAGTTACACAAAGAGTTAAAACAGAAAAACTTAATACACGCAAATCTGCTCTAATATATGATTTCATATTTTCTTGCTAACTATATTACCAAACCATTAAATGCAACTTGCAATAAAATATTTAAACAAAAAATTTGCATTTTTTTTTTAAATAGATCATTCATATTGTACTTATTTTCATATTTTACTTTTTGAACAAACATATTTTAAGTATAGCTCCTAAGACTCCATTTGTTTCGTCAAAATTATAGATTTGAAAATTATTTTCCTAAAAAAAATTATTTGTATCGCTTGAAATAATTAGCTCATAAAAGAATATTCAATATTCATTACGGTCAATAATTTATATCTAAATATTTTTGTGAAAATGGAATATATTTTTTGTTCATTTATTTTAGTTGAAGATATAATGGATTATTTTTAAGAAAATATTATATAAATTATTTATTTGTAGCGAAACAAATGTACACTAAAAGTCATTGGATTAATATTTTATGTGCAAGAGAAGTATAACAAAAGTACCATAATTTTTATACAACGTTCACTTGAGTGTCACATCTGAGTAAAATTGATTATTTGAATATCATTTCCAGTAAATCATCCTACAAGAATTTTTCTATTAATTTCCCATCCAACGTGAATTTTTTTTTCCTTTTCCTTTTCCTTTTCTTTTTTATTTTTGTGTTTTCTTAGGGTCGTGCAAGGTCAATGCTTGCTTGTTGCAAAGGCCTCACCTATAACCATGGCCTTGGGCTAGCAACCCTCCTCAGCTATGAAGGCTTCACCTAGACTGGGCAAGGGCCGCCTCGCCCTCAGTCGGTGTGGCCGTGAAGGCCTTCGCAACTAGTGAGGGTTGCTGGCGACCCTCCCTAGTGCTGTAAAAAAGGCCCAAAAATTGAAAAATAAATAAATATAAATAAATATATATATAGAGCCAACAAAGTTATGTAAGACAACTGGCATCCACGTTGGATTTTTTGACGAGATAAATTGCCAATGGCACTCAAGTGATTAATTTTTTTAAATTTATGGTACCTAAGTGAGTGAAAAAAAGTTATGATCCCTAAGTGAGTACCATATGAAAGTTATGACATTCATAGTGTACTCATCCCTTTTATATACCCATAAATCTTAACATCATAACTTTCTTTTTTGCCATATATTAATCTTAAGCCTTCATAGAGTACAGTAATCTTTTGCCAAACTATAAACTAGATTATACGAAATCCTATCTTATTCTCTTTCGTCACATTTCCCGAAAAGTGCATGAATAATAATAAAAAAAAGAATATAAGCCACGTAACTCCTATTTGAATGATAGTATGTTTGTTCATCACGAATGCATCGGAAAAAGTGGGAAACGAGGTGAGTCCATACATATGCACACTATCCTTCTCTTTTCTTTTTCTGTCTATATGAAGGTAAGAATAGAAGGAGCAGGTGCACGGCTGTCTCCCTTCCCTCTAGGGTTTTGTTAGTTTCCCAACACCCTTTGTCATGCCCCAACCCGATTCAAGCACGCGGCAACCCTCGCTTCGATACTTATGGTCGTTCGACCGTGACGTCCTGAGAGTCGTCGCGACCCAATTTGCAATAACGCTAAAAAGCACAAGCGGAAACATAAACAAATCTCCGACCATCATTCAATAGGGATAATTAAAAACATATATATATATATATATGTGTGTGTGTGTGCATTATAAGTTAACATTTCATACACATCAAATTCAAAAGTTAAATAGCTAATTTCATTACATCCAACATGCCCGACTGCGCTACCACGACCTTCTACAAAAGGGGCTGGGATATGCCTACGCTTCTAATACTACGAGGGTGGTCCAAAAAGTGTTAGCAGCCCCACTATCACCTAAGCCTTAATGGCCTCCGGGATCCATGGCTCTGGCTCGACGATCAACTCGAGGTCAAACACTTCCCCATCAGGAATGTCCCCATCCTTGGCATCCCAGCTAATGCTTCCCCTTGAGCCTCCGACACCCGGCAGTCGTTGAAGCCGCGAATGGGACCATGGCTCTCGTCGCCAACCCAAAAATACCAAGCCACGAATCGATGTGGCATGAGGTTAGGTAGACCTTCATTGATCCAGATGGTCGTGACGTAACACTTGTAGTGCGCGTCGATCCCTCCTATTACAAGATATTCTGTCACCTCCTGACTGTTCTCAACAGGGAGGCCAAATCATATTTGACAGAACGGCTCAGCCATTCTTAGGGCGTGTAAACATTCAACAAACAAATATGAAATAAACACAATGAGTGAACTTCCTAGACCTTGCATAGGGAAGCCGTTCACCTCGGAAGCGCTCTAAACAAGCAATTATCTATCGATGGCAAAACATGGCAATTCTCTTCTCACTTTACCCTTACTATTCACATAATAACGAATCTATTAGTGTCTCGTGTAAAACACATCAGGACATTCATTACTATAAGGAGCTTCGTTTCAAAATTTATCCGCAAACGGCATTCCGTTGATTTGGGGGCATTGTCGCTTAATCGGACATCGTCCCGCGTAAAATGCATTAGGGTATTAGGTGATCACACGGGTGTATCATCACATAATTTATTTCTTATCTTTCTCATTTAACCAATGTGATGCCCATGCGATATGCAACATCATTTTCCATATGCCATCATGTCATACACGTGCATTGCATTATGTGTGTGTGTGTGTGCACGCACCATTTACTTCATAAGTCCATGACATATAGTCTACTTATCCACATTGAATAAAGTCATCATAATATTTCAAAATCATTTTTCCATATGCCATCATAACCCGCAATACATTCACATCATTATCATGTGCCATCAAATCCATCACATAATCCATCTTTTATTTATATAACGTGTCATCCTCCCATAACGTACTCTAATAATATGCCATATCACAACATCACATCGTATAGAACACACACGACACGTGCAACACATAATATGTAACTCACATAACACATATAACTCATAACCCATATAACATGCTTAACGTATAGTCCGTACCCTATAGCATTTCATCATATTATGGCACAATAAAACCACATATCAATTTTACTTATCATAATTCGATAACTTAACATCCTAAACAGGATAACCTATCACCAAAACCCAATAACCTATCGTTTTGAAACTTGATAACATATCGCTTTGAAACTCGATAACCTATCTAAGCCCAATAATAACTTATCACAACATCCATTTATCACATCAATAAATCATCATTTAACCTCTAACAAGTCCTAAATTACTCCCTAAGTGCAACGATAACCCTAATCAAGGTTAGGAAGCTACTCACAAACTAAGCCAAGCTTCGTAAAGCGTCGGGGGTGGTGCGACAAAGCTGAACAGTGGCCGGTCGCACGTCTATAGTGTGCGGGTGAGCTGGACAGTAGTTGGATGATAGTTCAGCGGTGGCATGGCGATGGTTCGGTAGTGGTTCGGTGTCGGTACGGACTTTAGGCTTCGCGAGGGACCAAACCAAAGAAGAAACGAGTAAGAGAGAGCACGGGTGAGGGATGCACATCACTGAACAGCTCTTGAGGAGGCTGGTCGATCAGCTTTGAGTGGCGGTTTGGCGATGTGAAGGGCGGTTCGACGTCGGGGGTTCGATGGACGGTTGCTAGCGAGGAAAAACAAGAGAAAATAAATGAAGAACAAGTTGGCAAAGAGAGCAATGGAGGTGTGGGGGTTCGGTGGCGGTGAGGGAAGAGAAATAGAGAGCTTGAAACTAAACAAGTGAGGAAATGAGAGAGAATAAGGGTGAGAGAGAGGGAAACGGCGGTGAAGGAGAGAGAGGGGAGAGAAGTCTTGTTCATTCAATACATTGCACTCCAAGTCTTCTAAATCTCTCAAATTTAGGGTTTAATCAATGAGGGGGAGAAGGTGGCCAACACTTTTGGGGATGAAGAAAGAGAGAGACAAAGAGAAATCTTGCTCATAAATGTATATTAAATTCACATCTTATTGGACTCACATTAATCAATCAAGGAAAACTTCTTCAAGAAGCAAAAATCTATGCATTAATGGAGGGTATATACTTGAGTGCCTAGGTTTAGACTAGACTAGTCTAAGCTTCAAACTTCTTCAAATTACCACCCCCTCCATGCATGTGTTGCTCCTTGCCTTGCCCATTTCCTTCTTTGTCCTTTCGTTCTTAGTCCAAAGGAAGGGCATTTCGGTCTATTCATCAAGATTTCGCACTATTCATGCATTATTCATGTCTTTGCATGCATTTAATGCCAATATCTTGTCAAAAAAGGGCTTGATGGGCTTGAAGGGCCCATGGGCTTCCTTTGGCCGCCCACCCTATGGACGTGTGGGCCTTGGGCCACCCATTTGGGCTTGGGCCCATTGGGTCCCCACTCGTGGCCCATTTTCACTTTTCTGTACTTGTACGTTATTGTTGATAAAAAAACGAGTTTTCACCCCAAAATGACTTTTTTCGATGCCCTCGTAGTCTATCGATCCTCAAGACGATTTCGTTCGATGATTGTTTGGTGAAACAATTCCATTCTGAAAAAATCGGATCAGAATAATGATGTCACACTTTCTTTCTAATTTTACTCCTCATTTCACGTCTCCCTTTCCTCTAGAGATAACCTCGTCTTAGGTCGCTCGACCCCATGCGAAGGTGGCGATGGCTTGCTAGTCACTAGTTAATGGCACATCCGTCACACACCCGTTGCATGCCAACCTATGGTAATTTGGTCTTGATATTAATAAAGGAGAGCCCATTATCTTTCTGCAAAGTCCTCGATTCCTTTAATATCGAGTTGAACTCCATGCACAAACATAAGGACTTGGGTCTAATAAAACTTGATTATTTGTTATGTAACGTGGTTTTATGGCGTGAATGATAAGGTACATCCGCTAACAATTTGTTAAATGTTGATGTTGGTTGGAGTCATAAGGGGTGGAATGTTAAGTTATTTATTTTGTAGGTTGGTGTAGGAATTTATGTTCATATAAGTGAAATTGAAACGGTATTTTAATATCAACTGTGCATGCCTTTATATATGTTTTAGCACTACACTTTGCATACACAACCTATTATCTAAAACCCGATTACATTAAGAGGCCCATAAGCGGTGCCAAAAGATGGAACCTATGCAGGGAACGATGCATAGTTATGCATTTTTAATCCCGTTTTTTTTTTTTTTTTAAATTAGATGAAGAGGATTATCTGACGAAAGTGTAGAGTGGGAAAACTCTTTTGATCTAATCGGGGTGGGAGCATTTTTCCTTTATAATTCTACCTTTTAGTAAGCATCACGAGTTAGCATGTGATGTGTCTTTGTGAATGATATAACCCATTCGCTTCGTCGGTTGTAAGTATATATTTTACTTGGTGTAATTTCTAGGATTTCTCTAGAATTTTCATTATGCACTCTCTTCTTGTAATATGCAGTAATCAATCAAAATATATTCATTGATCTAGATATGATTGAACCATCAAACCTTTAAATCATTTATACTTCAATAAAACACTTTTAAAGCAATAACGAAGGAGTGGAATGAAGCACATATTAAAGCCGCTCGTATTTTTCTAATATTCAAGTAGCCATTTTCAAAGTAATATTAATTCCATTGGATTTTGATCAAGTCATAGAAAAACTTTGTACTTCATAATCCTTGTTTTTAAATTTAGTTTGATTGTATAAGTTTATTTTTTTTTTCAAAAGAAGTGTTTTTGTGATAAAATGAATCAATTCGTTGTATTACCTACTTTCCTCAGTTTAGATGATGATTGATTATTATCATGTATTATCATTTTCAATTTTGTTTTTCTTATGAAGAAATTTTGGCAAGGGCTTAATTTTATGGGGAGCTAATTTTGTGAAAGAACTTTGTACTTAATGATTTATATTTTTAATTCAAAGAATGTTAATCTTTATGCCCATTTGCAATGCGTTGTTTACTATATTTCTTATGAAATGTTTTGTTCGGCTGAGGTGGGGTTGAGAATATGGATTTTGAGGGAAATGAGAGACAAGATTGGTTTATGATTTAAGTTTCTTAACAAGTTGATCCACAGCTATTATTTTTCAAATTTTGAACTCTAGTTGTTGTGGTACTAAGCTCTTTCCCTCGAGAAAAAGAAAAATGAGCAGAATGTGTGGCCTCCTCTCTCCCCTCTAATGTTTTATTGGTTTCCCAACACTCTCTTTTTTACTTCGCTTTCCATTTCATGTCTCCCTCTTCTTTAGGGCTAGCCTCACTTCAGGTTACCTAACCTCATGTGAAGGTGGCGATGGCTTGCCAACTGCTCGTCAATGGCACATCCACCACACATGGATGACACGCCAACTTATGGCAATTTAACCTTGATGTTAATGGAGGAAAACCTGTGATATTTCTGCATAGTCTCCTATCCTCTAATATCGAGTTGAACTCTATGCACAAACATGGGGACTTAGGCCTAATCAAACTTGATTATTTGTTATATAACATGGTTTTATGATTACGCAATGTCGTGAAGAATAAGGTTCGTCAGCTAATGTTGTGTTAAATGTTGATGTAGATAGGAAGTTATAATGGGTGGAATGATTGTTGATCTATTTCATTTGCAGGTTGGTGTATGAATTTATGTTTATATAGGTGAAATTGAAACAATGTTTTGATATCAACTATTGTGCATACCTTTAAATATGCTTTAACACTACATTTTACATACATAACCCGCAATCTAAACCTTGATCGCATCAGGAAGCTTATAGAAGGTACTAAAAGATGGAATGTGTGCAAGAAATGACCCATGGTTATCCATTTTTGATTTTGCTCTTTTTTTATTAGTGATTAAGAGGACTATCTGACGAAAGTGTGAAGTGGGAAAAACTCTTTTGATCTCAAAATGAGAGCCTTTAACTTTTTAAAATCCTACCTTTTGTGAGCATCATGAGTTCCCATGCGGTGTATCTTTATGAATGACAATTCATCGGTTGTAATTATATCTTCTACTTTGTATAATTTCTAGTATTTCTCTTGAATTTTAATTATGTACTTTTCTTTTATAATAGATGTCCTGGCAGTGTCATATACAAAGCGTAAGCATAAAGTATATAGATTAGTATAATGACATGACCTGTTTAATTTAATTATCACACTAAAGTATACTGACCAAATTGGTTAGCATGTATAACCTGGATATTACATGGTCTGAAATAATTCTAAGACATGATTATCATGTTCGGTCCTGTCGATTTAATATTTGTCATCCCAATTATGAATACATACAAAGGATCATAAAGGGCTTCATTTCATTTAATGTTCGAGCCATCGCGGGCTTTACATGCATTGACCTGGAATACTTACAAGTATTGCGCCTACGTACATAATATATTTACAAGTTAACGCCCAAAAATGTAATATTAAGTCAAGAAAAAGGGTTTAAAAGGGTGCTTAATTTTGCTACTCCCTAAATTATCTCACATCGATCAAAAAAACAAAGAGGTCTTCTCCAACTGCATCACAAACTTTGTGCCCAAGCACCACCTGCCCTAATTTCAGGTCCTCTATCACCAAAACAAAGAGGGCAAAACAGCTCCCTTTCATAGTTTATAAACCATGCCTCAAATCTTATCGGGATCCAATCTACTCATCCATCATCCATCTAGAGTGTCGCTTCATATCGCGTCTATGTCAGCTCGATAGTGGGGTCGTACACATCATGAAAGAATAGATCTATATAGGCTATCAGCTCATATCGTGCCATGGGTTGTACGTAATGATCGGAAAAAGAGAAATGAATGAGTAATGCCTAGTAAAGAAATAATGGGAACATAAACTAAATAATTCAATAGTCGCCAAAGAATGCAAGAGGCACAATTAAATAGCACACATGAACAAAAGTAAAGTCATCACATGGATCATTAAATAGACACTATAAGTCACATGCGTGATCGTCACATACAAGGCTTGCAATATATACACACATGCTTTATGTTACTAACCAAAACTAAAATGTGATGCAACATTAACAAGCGAACTCACATGACAAGTGAAATTATTTTATATTATATATTAAATCCACTCTCGATAAGTTTTCCCACTAGATCACAAGCCGGCCCGATTAAGTCACTTCCAAAATCCTACATTCGAACTTCTACAGTATCACTACTATGGGCATCTCACTTTGAGGCATTCTAGCATCACACGATTGAGGCATCCCATGATCACATAGCGGGGGCATCTCACTTCGAGACATCCCAACATCCTACAACTGAGGCATCCCAACATCCTACATAGATAGGGGCATCTCACTCTGGGCATCCTGATATCTCACTTAACTGAGGTATCCAAGATCACATAGCATAAGCATCCCCTGGGGCATCACCAGTATCGCAAGACCGATTGAAATCTCTTAAACTTAATTTATTTACACATTTTATGCATCACACCTTAGGATCACACCATTACAAAGCAGCATGTATATATAGTCAAATGTGCATAGCCACCTCAAATCAAAATTCAATGTTTGCACACACCATTTTATAGTATACTTCACACATTGCAATTATGAGACAAATTGTAACCACTCAAATTATCTCACTTCGAATATGGAAGAGATATGTTTATGCATCAACTAACAAAGAATAAGAGACTATTAGACTTTCCAAAAGACACTAGAATAATAGACAAGATGGTTATCATCAAGTGCACAAATTTCAGATCAATATAGAATATGGACTAGTTTGAGCAGTTCTAAACACAGAAGCGAAAAGGTGCATCTAACCTTATCAGAAAATTACGAAATTTTAATATGTTGTAAAAGAGACGTAGATTAACATTTTCTGTGAAAGAACCTAAGTCTATTTCTCTCCATATAAAGAGTAGCAACTTGCTATATCGACCCCTAAATTCTGCAGCAGTTTTCTAGCTTTAGTGCCTATAGAAGATAAGTCATTTTACCATCCAAACCTCGACCGTTTCTTCTTAAATTATAATATATTATCCCTAAGAACATGCTATATAACTTTCATGAATGATATAAGTCCCAACTAAGTCCCAAAAAGTGAAGAAAATTCTCGGAACATTCCCATGTCATTCGGTTTTGCACAAAACAGTTTGCTATCCTAATGAGAACATTGTTCACACCAGCTAATTCATACAAGAAAACACTATGGGATAGTATGCCATAGCTTAAAACCTCAGTGTACTCTCAAAGAAACTAGTTTGTGTCTACAATAGCATATTTGAACATAAAACAACACCCAAAATAGTATCTACAACTCATTTCTCTCCCTAAATAGTCCATCCTTGAACTCTTGCCTTACAAGCTATTTAGTTGGTTTATGACTTCTTTTAGGACTTCGATAGCATAATCACATAACCAAAAACAATCCCGATTACTCGCAATTCATATAACAAGTCAATGAATCTAAATCCAAACCAAACTCGACTTGCATCCATCCAAAAACTAACATGTAACTTGCGTCTTTACCTTAATAGCCATCCTACGCAACCATCTCAACATCCACAGCTTTCTCGTGTCCGGTCCTCACATGCAAACTCTCAAAACCTCATCGGGATTCTCAACTAGTTTGTACAAGCCTAAAACAAAAGCATCAAGTCTAATCCACCACTGTCCAGCTTTCTCCACAAACTCTCTCGACAATCAACGGATAAACAGTTCTCACAGCTCAACTCGAAGAAGAAGAAGAAGAAGAAAGAAGAAGAAGAAGAAGAAGAAGAAGTAGTTGTAGATAAGGAACTTCGGTTCTGCTTTAGCTGAGGAAAAGAGAAAGAAAGAGAGATAAAATGGAGAGAGAATTGGGTCAGGGGGGGAGCATGAATGTTGAGGAGGCCAAAGTGTAGGTGTATGTTCTTGTTTTAAATCCAGATGGAAAGAAATCATTAGGAAAGATCAATGATGGTGTCTCCTATGTGGATTTTGGACTGAAGGAAAGGTTGTGATTAAGTCTTAATCCTTGTCATAATTACTCTACTTATTTCTAATGTTTTTTGCTTAATTTTGTTCTAAAACCATCAATTTTTTTGATTCATTCATAACTACAAGGGTCTATGAGTTCACACAAGCCAAATTAACACATTAATATCTCGACATTAATCTGTGATTGTAAACGAAGAATAGTCGCGAGAAAACACTAAAGTTGGCGTTTGTTTATGGAGTTATAGTCGTTCATAAATTTTAGCAATATCTTAATTAAATTCCATGTACGATAATTCTAAAATCTTCATCGTAAAATTAAGGTTCTCAAGCCGTTATACACATCTTTGGCCTATTGGGCTCATTTCACGACTCCTTGGGCTAAATCCATGGTATTGTCAAGCCTAGACTTTAGCCCGTCCCATGCCAAGCCCAAATTGATGGCCCATTCTTTGGCCTGTCAAGCCCGCGCTCGTTATCTTAACATAGTCCGTTAATTCCTTAAGCCCACGTTTTCCTTACAGCCGATCGAGCTTGTCATCTAGCTCGCTTTAAAAAGTCTAAGCCCATAACAGTCCGTCTAAAATTATAGGGTCAGAAAATTTAGGATGTCACATATAATATGTGATAATCAATCAAAATGCCTTCTTTGATCTAAATGCAATAGATATCTTCTTTGATCTAAATACAATGGAACCATTAGACCTTCAAATCATTTACACTCCTAAGAAAACACTTTTCAAGCGATAACGAATGAGTAGAATAAGACACACATTAAAGCTACTCATATTTTACTAATATACAAGCGGCTTTTTTCAAAGTAACATTAGTTCCTTTGGATTTAGATCAAGTCAGAGAAAAATTTTGTACTTCATAACTCATGTTTTTAAATTTAGTTTGATTGTATGAGTTTTTTTTTCTTAAAAAGAAGTGTTTTCGTGATAAAATAAATCAATTTGTTGTATCACGTACTTTTTTTCAGTAAAGGTGATGATTAATTGTTACCATGTATTATCCCTTTCAATTTTATTCTTTCTTATAAAGAAATTTTGGGAATAGCCTAATTATATGAAGGACTAATTTTGTGAAGCAACTCTGTACTTAGTGATTCGTGTTTTTAATTATATGAATATCCATTTCAATGCATTGTTTACTACATCTCTTACGGTATGTTTTATTTGGCTGAAGTGGGGTTGAGAATATGGATTCTTAAGGAAAAGGAAGACGAGATAGGTTTATGATTTGAGTTTCCTGACAAGTTGATTCATGGTTATTATTTCTCAAATTCTAAACTTTGATTGTTGAGGTACTTGGCTCTTTTCCTCTAGAAGAAGAAGAAGAAGCAAGAGTTGGTGCATGGCCGGTTTCCTCTCCTCTAGGGTTTTGTTGGTTTCCCAACACTCTCTTTCTTACTCTTCTCTCCATTTCACGTCTCTTTCCCCTCTAAGACTAGCCTCACCTTAAGTCTCCTAACCTCATGCGAAAGTAGCAGTGGCTAGTCAATCGCTCGTCAATGTCATGTTCGTTGCACGCCTACTGTACACCAACCTATGGCAATTTGACTGTGATGCCAAGGGAGGAGAGCTCGTGATTTTTCTACATGGTCACCCACTCCATTAATATCGAGTTGAACTCCATGACCAAATATGAGGATTTTGGCATAATAAAACTTGATTATTTGTTATCTAATATGGTTTTGTGGCAACGCAATATTGTGAATGATAAGGTACATCTGTTAACGTCGTGTTAAATGTTAATGTAGGTTGTGAGCCCTATTTACAAACATTTCGAGCTCTCGAGAGGTGAGTTTCTAACTTTCTTTTGTGTTAGAATGATGGGTTTCTAGTTGATTAGCCAAGTGATTCTTGCATAATAGAATACTTCACTGCATATTTGATTACTCATCAATTCGTTATAACAGTTATGCACCACATGGAAGCACTGCATATTCCGTGAAGGAGGAGCCCTACTGGGTCAAAATAGAAGCATCGATCAAGAAAGATAGATACAAACATATTTACAATTAAAGGGGAATTGTGGACAGAATTGTTGTAGTATTCGGATGGTTAGTTCCATTTTTTCCAATATTCACGTCAACTCATTATGTGTCTTGCGTTTGTTAAAATGTTTGTGCTTAGGGTTCCTTTTATGAATGAGTGGTGGATGTCTAGTTAAGAGAGGTTGAGTGATTATTGACCAATTTGTCTTACATGTTAGTGTATGAATGTATGTTTATGTGGATGAAATTAAAGCGGCAATTTAATATCAACTGTTATGCATACCTTTATATGTATTTTAGCACTACACTTTGCATATATAATTCGCTATCTAAAATTCCGGTTGCATCAGAGAAGCCCATAAGAGGTACCAAAAAATGGAACCCATGCGGGGAATAATCCATGGTTATCGACTTTTGGTCCCGCTCATTTTTTTCAATGATAAAGATGACTATCCAATAAAAGTATGGAGTGAGGAAAACTCATTTAATCTAATTGGGATGGAAGCCTTTAGCCTTTAAAATTCCAACTTTTAATGAGCCTCACGAGTCATTATGTAATGTGTATTTATAAATGACAAAAACTTTTAGTTTTATCGGTTGTAAGTATATTTTCTACTTTATATAATTTCCAAGATTCTTCTTGAATTTTCATAAGGTATTCTCCTCTTGTAATATGTGGTAATCAATCAAAATACATTCCTTGATCTAGATACAATGGAACCATTAGATCTTCAAATCATTTCGCTTCTAAAAACACTTTTCAAACGATAATGAATGAGTAAAATAAGGCATGCATTATAGCCACTTGTATTTTCCTAAGATACAAGCAGTTATTTTCGAAATAACGTTGGTTCAATTGGATTTAGATCAAATCTTAGAAAAACTTTGTACTTCATGATTCATGTTTTTAAATTTACTTTGATTATATAAGTTTTTTTTTTTTTCATAAAGAGGTGTTTTCTTGATAAAATGATTCAATTTGTTATATCACCTACTTTTTTAGTAAATGTGATGATTAATTATTACCACGCATCACCCCTTTCAATTTCGTTTTTTTTTCTTATGAAGAAATTTTGGCAATGGCTTAATTGTATGATGGACTAATTCTGTGAAGTAACTTTGTACTTGGTGATTCATGTTTCTAATTCTATGAATGTTAATCTCTACGCTCATTTGCAATGTGTTGTTTATTACATCTCTTACAATATGTTTTGTTCAGGTGAGGTGTGGCTGGGAATATGGATTTTGGGCGAAATGGGAGACAATATTGTTTTGTGATTTGAGTTTCTTAATAAGTCGATTCATGGCTATTTTTTCCCCAAATTTTAGTCCCAAACCCAATGCATATATTTGATTTTAGTTTTAAACTTTTTATTAATTCAATATAGTGATAAACTTTGAATAATAATGCAATCAATTTTTCCTGGCAAAGTCTTGCATGAAATTGTTGATGTTACACTCCAATCATTACCTCCTACTTGTCTTAGTCATCGACGATCTGACATAGACAATTTTACTCAAAACAAAACTATCTTACTTAAAGTTTTGAATTGTTTGATCGATTTTCTTTTCTTTTTTTTTTCCTTTCTTTGCTTTCCTTTGGTTACTATTCATCTTTCTCTTTTTCGTGGATCTCTTTAATGTCACAAACAATAGACTCTATGGGGAGATCCCAACAACCCCCACGTTATTAAGGTTCAATGCCTTGTCCTTTTCCAGTATTGTCTATCTCTATAGGTCGCTACTTGACAAACCCTATAATGGGACCATGTTTGAAGGTCCGTTTATGAGCCCCATGTATCTCATAAACCCAACCACCAACAAATCACATTTAAATCTCTTAAGGCAAATCAAGATTGTAACACCATCCACTTTTCTTTTGGTTACAGACATCATTGATCAATAAACACTTTATCAAAATGGTCACATCTTCAATATCCGCAACAACCCTCGCTTTTCACCACCTTCTTACTACCCATCTCCATTGTTAAAGATGGTTAGATATTTCATCTGAAGAATCTGTTGATTTTATGTATAGTAAGATTGCATGTATCTTGTTTTTCTATTTGTTTATCTTGATTGTATATATTACTTTCAATAGTCATTTCATAAGTTGATGTACTCTTGTATAATTCATCAAATAAATAGAAATTTTACAATTTTATTTTCTATTGTATTCGTAAATTAGTGTTAGATCATCCTTTCCTGACCCCATGCACCCCCATAGACAATTAAATTCATCCCCACCACTCTATAAGTTTCACTCCATGTGCAGGCCTTTGAGGAAGCACTTAATCGAGTCTATTCTATGATATTCATGTTTTGACCCAACCACACTGACCATGTCACCTAGTCAAGCCTTTTTCATGGAGGTGGCTTTTCTTTCAATGTCAACCGGTATGGGTTGCATCGCTCAGAAACTATTTTTCCAAGCCAGTCGTATAAGTTGCTTACTATTACAATGCCAGTCTACGCTAGCCGTATAGGCCGCATCACTCAGTTACTATTTTACAAATCGGCCGCATCAACTACTTGCTATTTCTCCTCCAATTCTCAACCTTTTTTGAGAAGTTAGCATTACTACCGGACTTGCCACCCTCAAACTAGCTAGATCTTGAAGTTTTTCCACAGACAACCTCAGTTGTTGGAGTCTATTAGACTTGATTTCAAACTCAAACTAACTTAATGATGAAGGATATTACAGATAATTAGGATTTCATTTGATAATTCTATTGACTTTATATATATATCTCGAGATTACATCTATATGTCTCTTTGATTGTACATATATTGATTGATATATATTACCTTTAATAATCATCTCATAAAGTCTATGAATAGATTGATGTACTCTTCATTATAAAAAATAAATAATATATAAAAATTCCATGTTTCTACTTTTCTCATCATTATTCTTAACTTCTATCATTGATATTTCTGGTCTCAACCAATGACCCTCACCTTTGATTTCCACTCGCCGTTCATCCTCATTGTCATTGAGCTCAAGCTTAGTCAGTGATCAAGCCTCATATCTCAAATAAGAGGTTGAGAGAGTCCTAAATCTTGGTTGAGCTCCATCAAGCCCAAGATCCAAGGCTTGCGCTTGATCCAAGCCTCCTCTTGGTTGGGCTCGTTGTGGCTGCATCCCCTTCCCCTCATGGCGGCAATGATATTGGATAGGGAGTTGGAGGGAGAGAGAGAGAGAGAGAGAGGGGGGCAGAGAGAGAGAGAGAGTCATACGAGTGCCGACACACGGATCATGTGAATAGTAACTTAAAGGAAAAGCAACCATAAGGAAAGAAAGGAAAAAAAAAAAACAAAATGACGCTATTTTGAGTAAAGTTGTCAACATTAGATTGTCGACCGTGAGATGTAGAAGGGCTAGCGATAATTAGACCTCTCAATTTTAGGCAAGACTTGATTGAGGGACTTAATTGCATTTAGCCTCAACAGTTTAGGACTACATTTATTCAATTGAAATGTAAAAAATTAAATTCAAATCCTTATAATAAATTAGATTGAAATTGCACTTTTTGCTCACATTCCATATTAATGGATTATTAACATATAAAAATATACATATGTGCAGGCTAATGGTGTGTTTGGTAACTATTCTATTCTCGAAAATAATTTATGCTTAGAAATTACTTTTCTAATTCTGTTCTCTAAAAGAGTTTCTAACCATTCAAACGCAGTTGATAACTGCACAAAATATTTATTATAGGAATATAATAAGAATACAAATGTGTTTAGTATGACTCTCAAATTTTCCCATGACTAAGAATTTCTTTTAATTTTTTTATGAGATTTTTCTTTATTTTATTTTATTTTCTTTTTTTCTCTTCTTCTTCCTCTTCTAGCTAGCAAGCTCGCCAGCCTCGGGGGAGCCTCGTTGAATCTTGTCTCTGGCCAATCACTAGCCATTACCGGGCCCGACAAGCAGCTAGAAGAGGAGAAAGAATAAAAGAAAAAAAAAAAAGAAAAAGAAAAAAAAAAGCTTCATTCTAGAATTGTTATCGGAAACAAAGAAGTAACTTTTTTTTTTTTTTTTACTTCTTAATTCCATTCCAAATCTATTCCTGAAAATAAATATGTTTTCAAGAGTAAAAACATTAGCTGATGTTACTAAATTGATTTCTATTCTTTTTTTGTTCCGAAGAACAAAAGAATAGAAACAATCAAGAATTGATAGATTGCCAAACAGGCTCTAAGTAACTCCAACAGAAATCAAAGTGATGCCACGTGGGACAAACTGTCTAAGTAAGATTTATTGTCTATTTAAGTAATGTTGGATATATTTTTTAGGTACTTGTTGAGAGGCACAATAAGAAAATTTTAATGCACTAAGTATTTTGTATTATGTGAATATTATGCTTTAAAAATTGTATTCTTCCAAATTAAGTATATTAGGGAAATCATTAACATGACCCATATCTTGCGACTTTAGCGACTGAATAATTGTATTGTCTGATCCAACATTAAAGGTAAATTTGATCTGAATTTTTACTTTGATCTTAGTTGCATTTTGAAACTTAACTAAGATAGGGATAATTGTACAATGGGTCCTAAACCTACTGTATGCGAACCAATCAAGTCCTAACCCTTTTCATTTAACCAATGTGATCATAAACCTTAGAGGAAAAAGCAATCAAGTCTTCTCGGCCCAGTCTTATTGAATTTATCTAATGTGGTAGTCCAATCATCACTGACTATATTACGTATAAGAGCAATGTTGTGACATGGAAGAAGTGACTTTGTTTTTCTATTGACTCTTCTTTCTTTCTTTCTTATTTCTTTTCTTTGTTTCTTTTTTATGCATCGATTATTGTTCATTGCCTTCAAGCACGCATCGCTCGGCCAAAGCTCTTGACACTCATCCATTACTGCCTCTTGGACCTCCGACGACCTCCATGGCCACAAACAGTGACATTGAATTTTGTGGCTGCAAGTGAGGGAAACAGAGATAGAGAGACTCATGGTCTCCTTAAAAATCATAGCCATGAAGGCTCTGGGCCTTGTGTGACCAAAAATCTAGGATTGCGCGAGGCGGACGACCTCTATTGGAGAGAAGCGATGGATGTTTGTGGCCATGAACGACAATCTTGACCTCTATGAATTCAGGCCAGAGAAATGGAGATAGGGAGACCCTTTTTATATTATAACGTCAATCCTTTGACGGATAATTAATTTATCCTCAATTGTTCAAATATATAACCTCAACTAATATACACCAAATCTTCTCTATAGAATAACGTCTCTACTTTCGTTATACACTTTGATCTAATCCTTATAAAAGAGAACTTCATAAGTGCTAATCTAAATGCCCTTAAGATTCAAACTTGACCAATCTATAAGGTATTTTGGGGTGAGCCTAAGTTCAATAAGTGAAAAGTGCGAAATCTACTCAACACTCGATTCTAGAGCACAACATCATAATAACAACTATAAAATAATGTCACATATCATTTTGAGTTACTATAATTTAGAAACTACCAAGTACTCATTTATTCAAGGTATTCAATAGTTATTTACATATTAATAATAGAATAGTACAATTACCATAAAAGACAATATACATACTACATCAATTAAGTGCGTGTAATCTAATCCTAATCTAACATATTAACTAATTCATCTATAATAAGCACACATCATGACATAGATTCACAAGCATGTCAAGAATCCACATACTCACAAAGGCAACTGGAAGCACTAATCAATCATGTCGATTTTCCTTCAACACTTACCCACTATAGTAGTAAGGAGAGCAACATATTCAATACGAGTGTTCACATGCACTTTAAAAAATATAATTTAAGTTTGATTGAGATAATGCAATACATCCATTATGATAATAATCATGTGTGCAATGAATAAAATATAGGACTTCAGTTTAACACATAAACGCGCACATATGAATTTATCAATTCCATGATGTACAAATGCCACATAGTAGCCACCGATATACACAAGTGAGTATCTATTTCCCACTTGTTACTTGATAGGACCTATCTCGACTAACCAAGCATTTCAACTAATGAGATATTATGACAAAAGCATAAATATCTCTTTGTCATGCCTCCCAACTCGGATGTCCTCTACATTAGTAAGAATAAATTCACCACTGTACATTTGCATTATGACAGTTATTCTTTAATGTTTATAGGCTACTCCAGCCATATCATTTCATGTATGATATATAATTATTCATATGCTCTCAACCTTGTAGAGACCTATCCTAGACGGTATAATATCTAGCTAACTTCAAAGTCTGTTATACATACTCATACAAGGGAGGTCGCTTTCTAGCGAATAGGCTATGACATAAGTTCTCATCACATGACATTATGCACATGAAATCACCGTAACATAACAATTACCATATATATTTCAATAACCACATTGGAGATAATATCACACTTACCTCTTGGCAGTTTCTTGAATGGAATTTTTAACACACAAAGCATTTAATCACCTTGTAAAATACTTGATGGTTAGAACTAAAAATTAACGACATAAATTTGATGAACTCTGGGCTTGGTTGAAAATTAAGTTAAAACTTGGCTTTCTTCGTTGAAGAACGGAAGGTAAGAATAATTGAACTTAAAGTAGAGATGGAGATATTTTTATTTTTGGTCCATTCCAGAAGGAAAGGGATGATTTTATCTGTTTTCTCTTCTTATTTTCACCTTTGATGATTTCTATAAACCAAAAATTAAGTTAAATTGTCATGTTGATGTCACAAATTAAGAGCATGGAAGTTGTTTATATGGGTGACAAGTGGCTTATATGAGTAAGTAAATGAAGATAATGATTGGAGAGAACATAAGATCACCCAAGTAGATACACAAATGAAAATCATTATTTGATTTGTAATTTCTTCTAGCTTATCAAGAGATGTTAAGGATGATGTCATCTTAGGGGTAGACTCAATAGCACAAATAAGAGCATATGGGTTAAAATACTTGATGAAAAATTAAGAGAGGTGTTCAAGTAGAAAAGTTACAAGTGGCAAATAAAATATGGTTAAGAGAGAGGGAGAGGATCATGTGATTACTAATATCATATGGAGAAATACGGGTACTATTCTATATAACAAAATGTTATAACATATTAGATAGAATGAGAAATTTAAGATGTCACAACTCTATCTTCCTTAAAAGAAATTTTATCCTCGAAATTTTGATTCACCTAATCAACTAAAGAACTGTGAATACTTTTATTTCATTTTTCTTCCATATCATGATATCGCCACAAGATTTTGACTAAATGAATAGTCTTGCTTCTTAAACCTTGTTCCTTTCCCTCTAAATTTGTACTAACTTATCTATATAAGTTACTCCTCTCGTCTATCTTGATCTTCTTGAACTCCAATTCATGCGTATGATCTAATCAAAATTTTCTAAAAAATAACACTATAGTAACTACAACAAGCTTCTATCGATATCTCATTTCTCAAATCAACCTTATTGATCACACAAAGCCATCCATGAAAATTTTGAACTTCATTTTTTGACACTTGAAACTCTGACTGTTTTTTCTTTTCAAAACTTTTCCTTGATTTAAATTCTAATGCGATTTGATCTTTCAGTGCATTTAGAATGGCGAATTGGTAAGATTTTGAAATTTAGATTAAGCAACAAGATCTTGAACTCAATTGTTCGGTTTGGAACTCAGTTGGCGGCCCCAGTTTTCAATTTGGGGGAGAACTTGGTTCAGACACACTCCGCATTTTCCCTTCTTCTTTGCATTTTTTATTTTCATACTGAAGTTTAATTTTCAAACTGTTTGTGGTTGAAATTTTTCATTTAGTTTTTCTGTTTGTATTCCCTCTCAAATGAACCCTAAATTTTGGGTGTAAACACCACTCTCTGTACATGTCACCAACCTAACTTTCGCTCTCATGACATGTTAATTTCACACGCTTTCATCGGTTGCTATGTTAGCTGTTGCATAAGCTTGTTGGCATTGAAAAATTAACCGTGGACGCTTTTGTCAAAGGGTTTTCCGATTGGAAGAGTTCATTTGCGGGCCAACCCGACCCGATCTGAACACCCACGACGGACTCTTCTTCGTGGGTCTTCTTGCACCGGCTTATTTTGCTTAATAAGAAAATATTTGGAGTAATATCTTGTAAAATCTCAAACCGATACACCTGTAACAAATTTACCTTAAACTATTTTTTGACCATAAAAAACCCAAAATTGGTACACCTGTGATAAATTTTATCTTTTGACCACAAAAAACCCAAAACTGATAAATTTGTGACAAATATACCATCCGCTAAATTGGATTAATATCACAAAAAAATCATAAAAATTGTAAACTGTGACAAACGGAGCGTAAAATCCCAAATTGGTATACCAGTCAACTGTCACGTGTCATTTAACTTAATAATTTGATAATAAAATTTAACGAAAACTAACATAGAGTAAATTTGTCACAAATATACTGGTTTGGGATAAATTTGTTTGGGATAAATTTGTCAAATGTATATCAGTTTTGGATTTTTGATAGTTAAAAAAATAATTTGAAGTAAATTTATCTAACGTAACAGTTTGCGGTTTTTAGGTATTAACCCAAAATATTTTTTCTTTTAATGCACTGATCACACCTGACATAAAAGGCACGTTATTACATTTGAAATAGGAGACGGTAAATCAGAAACCCCAAACTTACTGTATTTTATTTGCAGGCGGTTCCAAAATCCTCGTTCGATTAATGGCGGAGTAGGACGTCGGCGACGGCGAGTTGAAGCCGAAGCGACCCGGGAGGAGGAATTTTCACGAAGGTGGGGAGCCGACGATGAAGAACAAGAAGCGGAGGAGGGAGCAGCCCCGACCCACGATCCACCCGAGGAACAAGTACTCCGAGAACTCGCCCGACTTCGCCCTCCTCGCCTCCCTCTACCCTTCCTTCAACCCCTTCGTCTCCTACGGCCGCGACGGCCGACCCAGGATCGACTGGACCGACTCCAACGCCACCCGCGAGCTCACTCGGGTCTTGCTCCTCCACGACCACGGCCTTCACTGGTACTCCCTCCGTTTCGCCCGGCAAAATCCGAACTTTGAACTACCCTTTTTGTTAGATTTCCATTTGGCGTGCTGGTTCGTGGCTGACCATCGCGGCGGTCCGTCTGCTCATGCTTTTCTGTTCCGCGTTTGTGATTTTTCTGGGAGTTCGCTTCGGCGCGTGAGTATGAAAACTGATGGATAAGTTAGCTGGTGAAGATGCAAATAGCTAATTTCGATGATACACGATGATAACTTCCGAGTTGCTCTGTGTCCGAGTAGCTACAGCTCTTTCGCAAGTTGGTTTGGGGTGAGATGAGATTTTCAGTATCGGTTATGTTGGGACACTGAAACAGGGGAAATCTCAGCTCTATAGTGGCATGTTCTTATCAACTTATGCACGGGAATGGAAACTTGGAAGAAAGATTTCAAACATTTGAATGGTACGGAACAGAACATGGTGGTATAACAGAACCCATACACTCAAAACACTTAGTGGAGAAAAAAGAGCTTGGTTGTTCATCGCTGCCGGCGTCGCTTACTTTGTGCCTGCCTCCTATGTATACAAAAAATTTAGTGAAGAATTGCTCCAGCGAAGCGTCTCTTCCACCTGTTTTGGATCTTTAGGAAGTTAAAAGTTTCAGTAATACACTAACTACTTGGGCATAGTTATTGCATTTATCTTTGGACTCGAATGTGCATTTTGAGATTCATATCATGGTTAGAGAGCGCCTGTATATCCTTAATGATTGCAAACCTGGCTAATTCCTCCTTTGTCGTAGGTTAACTCTTGTTATGCCGGGCCAAAAATGATCTTATTCTACCAATCCCTGTGAAAAGAAACTTGCAATCTAATTAGTGAATGAAGTATGTCAGTGTGTTGTCTGGATAGGGTTGATGAACTCTATCCAAGATTGGTTTTTGATATGGTGTAATTGTTTGTTTCTCTGCTTCTAATACTGTTTATCTTTTTGTCATTGTGCATGTGATTGTTATTTAGGTGGATTCCTGATGGACAACTTTGCCCTACAGTGCCCAACAGATCCAATTACATTCACTGGATTGAAGATCTTCTTTCATCTGAAATTATTCCTAAGATTAATAACAATGCAGATAATATTAGGGGATTTGACATTGGAACTGGAGCAAACTGCATTTATCCTCTTCTTGGTGCATCTCTTTTGGGGTGGAGCTTCGTTGGGTCAGGTGAGCTTCTTAGTTTCACTGTCAATTGTCAACGTCTAGATTTGAAGATATCTTTAAATGTCCAAATCATAATATTTCTCGACTTGGTTGTAGATATGACGGATGTGGCATTAGAGTGGGCAGAGCGAAATGTTAAAACTAATCCACAAATTTCGGACCTAATAGAAATTAGAAAGGTCAACATCTGTATGGATGCTGTTCTTGGGGAAGATTCTTCTAAGGAGGATCTCCAATGCTATGGAAGCAAAACAAATCCTAGCAACAGCATAGGTAGTGAGTCAGCGCCTGTACCTTCCTCTAGACGTGATGATGCAGTTGAGGAAAACAGTTATTCAGGACCACCTATCCTATTTGGTGTGGTTAGGGATGGTGAGACATTTGACTTCTGCATGTGCAATCCTCCATTTTTCGAGTCAATGGAGGAAGCAGGTCTGAACCCAAAAACTTCTTGTGGCGGGACTCCCCAAGAGATGGTTTGTCCTGGTGGGGAGAAGGCTTTCATCACACGCATTATTGAGGATAGTGTTAGACTGAAGCAGTCTTTTCGGTATATTTTTGTTTTCATCTTCTTGTTGTCACATGCGTATATGTTCTTTGCATACATATGACATTGTCATTTATCATTTGTTTAGATGGTATACTTCAATGGTCGGTAGGAAATCAAACCTCAAGTCCCTAATTGCAAAGCTACGAGAGGTTGGGGTCACCATTGTGAAGACAACTGAATTTGTGCAGGGACAAACATGTCGATGGGGAATTGCTTGGTCTTTTGTACCTCCTGCCCGGCAGATGATATCGCCTTATGTGGCTGAGAAAAGCAATCTGTCTTTCATGCTTGAGGTGTCAGTAAATTTTATCTCTCAGTTGTAGTAAGTTTGTCATTTTGAATCTTCCGTCATGTGAATTTGTAGCTACCATTCTGCCACCTAAGAGATAACACATAGCCACTTAAACTTGATTCGCACTTTCTCTGTAATCTGCCAGGATAGATGCCTTCTGCTTTATCTGCTTTATGATTTTGCCTTTGCTTACTGGTGACCAAAACCATTACAGTTTCTAGGTTATATGTATGGCGTGTCAGTCTTTTCCTGATTTTATATATCTGTATGGATAGGTTGTTTATTTGTTGTGGTAGATTAAAGACATGTTATAACCGCCATTGGTTAGGTTTTTGCTCTTAAAAGTTTGAGATACTTAGATTCTATAGTTTCAAGAGCTGCAAGCTTGGCTTAGTTGTTATGTTAACCAATATTAAGTGAAGACTTGACTTTGAATTCACTATGCATGCTGGTCGGGGCATAATATCCCAATTCCAAAGCTTGAAGGAGTGCCACTTTCCATTTCTTACTCATATCATTCTAGATGCATTCTTTTTCTTTGCTGATATTTTTCCCTTCGTGATGTAATACTGGAACTTTTGGTTTTTCTAGGGCCTTCAACGTCAGTTTGGTGCCATACATGTCTTGCAGTCAGTCGAATCCTTTTTCCATGAAACTGGCGCATCCTGTAAATTGAATGTATATTCATTTTTTGCTGATGTAAGCTTTTTATGGCATAACTATGAGTATGTTTTAGCTTCCCAAAAACTGTTGTGTTAGCAGTTCGCAATTTTTTCCTTACATCTAGGCCTTTTATTTTGAACAGATTACTGCATCAAATGATCATCTAGAAGGAATTTTGAGGAATAAGGTAGGGCCTCTTGAGGAATCTTTGGGTGGCGATTGTGAGGAAGAGCCACCCAGTTGCTCAGACAGTATGCCTTGTCCTTCAAATGACTTAAGTTTCCGCATAACGGTAAGCTCTCACTATACTATGCTATGCTTGAAAAGAAAAGTCTTTTTAATAAGTGAAAACAAGCCTTTCTTAATTTCTTATGAAGTGCTATACTATTTTCCAAGCAGGTATTTCAGCAAATTCCTGGCACCCTGCTAGTAAAAGGATCATTGCAGCGTAAAGATGGCTCATTGTCAGGTTCTTATAATTAATTTTATGCTTGCAACTAGCAATAGTAGTGGATGTTCTCACTGGTGATTAGGTGCAGTGTTTTGTCAATGATGACTGGTGAAGGAATTCTGTGAAGGGGTTGATGATTGATTTGTGGGTTATGTCCTTTAGTGTGTACTTTTTACGGTTATCTGTATCTTGAGAAAACCAGCATTTATTCCTGGAGCACTGTACCTAACTTTTTTTTTTTTTTTTTTTTGGTCAAAAGAGCGCTACCTAATTAACATTCAGTAAATAGAACTTTCCTGCCATTTCGGAATGAGGATAAGCCTTCCTTAATGGTAAATTTATTAGGTACTCCCGGCTTATGTTAGCCCACTCCACATGAACCGTTGAAGGGCTTATTAGGTAAGTGTATTTGGTACTCCCTTCATGGTAAATCCATTAACAGCTCATGTGGAGGCAGCGTCCAATAAAAGCTCTCATGGACTTGACCTCTACATTGATGCTTCTGCTTCTAGTTGTATCCGTAAGGCCTACTCTCATTAGTTTTCAGATATCTTTTCTCCACTCCCGGGCAGCCCAGTTTTGCTCTATGATTTTGTCAAGTTGTTTCCTGTCCTGGGTGATGAATCCTTAAGTATCTTTAATGGCTCTTGCCTTGCTCTGCTCACATTGGTTTGGTAGAGAGGATCTGTCATGTAACTCGTCTTAAAGGAAAAATAAATAATAACAAACAGTTGATGCCATACTCATATCTGGTGGGTCTACATTGTCTGACATGTCTTACCATTTCGCCTGCTAAATATATAGGACATCGAGTCCGTCTCGACCTTCTCAAAGCTTACGGCATTTGGTGTAACTTAGTTTTGCATTGTCATGTTGCAGGAGCTTTTTCATCCATCTTCCAGCGGTTAGAGGGAGTCCTGAAACAAAAGTTCTGTAGAGAGAAGGCTTCTGTCGCTATTTCTTAGCAGGATACATGCCATCAAACTCGCACCTACATCTGATGCAAGCATCAATGCGTATTCTGCTGGAAGAAATACCATGCTTGGCATCCCTGGCAGAAAAACTCGCACGGAGGGACCTTATTGCATTTCATGAGCGTCCCGATAAGATAGAACCTTTTGACCCGTGGCTCAAAGGAGGAAACTGAATGCACTTAGCTGTTTCTATCTTTGAGTTTCCATTGATGCCTACTTCTAGATACATTTCCAATGCAATTTGCTAGTATGACTTTATGAGTTCTTTCTCTACAATTTGATGAGTCATTGTAAGGATTCAAGTTTGACATGGCATCCATTTTATTAGGTTACTTCTGCCCAGGTTTTATCCTCCTCGTCTCGTCATGCTTCACTTATTCAGCTCTCACATACGCATAATTTGGGTTATGAGAGGTCAATGCGAGGCCGCTTTTAGAAAAGGGGAGGAATTGGGAAAAATGTGGTCTTGACACCCGAAAGTGTGCTAAACATCTTAATGGGGAAATAATTATCAGCTAAACTGGAGAATGTATGTGATCTTATTCTAAAACTCTGCTTCCATCTCCAAATCTGTAAAGTGAAGCCATCTTATTAAAGATTTGCATTTTGGCCTATGTCACCCCACTTGAAAATCGTTTGTCTTGTAGTACCTTTGTAACTTTATCAGAAGCCAATTGGACGGATGTGATTTGCATAGTGCTCTTTCAAGCTCTAATGTCCTACATTGAAAGAAAGTAGGAAGTTTCCTCCAGAATCCAACAATATCCAGAGAGTGCTATTGCTTTTTTATCTCATGCCATCATTGATTACACCGACAACTCTTTGTACACAATAAACCACGAACAAACAAATACATCAACTCAAGACCATACAAATCTTGCTCACCATCTGACCCCAAATAAAAAACTGTCACCTCTGATGTATGATTTGGCAGCAGGAAGGAGATCTCAAGCTCAATACAAGGACCGTGACATTTACACGCAGCATATACAGCGAGAAAATTCCGCAAATTTCATGCTTTCCCTTCGATCCTGGCATGTGTGATCCCGACACATGCATCGACAAAATCCTCATCGATGAAGTCCGTCGACAGGACCTGCAGACGATCAGCGCAACCCTTTGCAAAGCACTGCGATATAAAGAGCCGTGCATACCCATGGATTCGGCCCGTCACTGGCTTAACGCACACGATCGGATTGTCCGCTTTTGGCGTGACTGTGTTCTCCACCCGGTAGAAGTACTTCCTGGATGACACCGGCGGCTGGTCGCTCAAATGCTTAATGTTGCTGTCGAATTTAGTCGAAGGCAAATCGGTGTCGATCCAATTGTCCTTCAAATACCCGGCGCTCCACAGAGGATCACCTGCTTTCGGATGAGGCGACTTCCTAGGCTTCCAAACGCAGATTATCCTCCTTGGCAACAATTCCTCGATTGTCTTCCCGAAGACATGGTCATCCTGGTGGATTAAAAATTCCCCTAGCTTGTCAACCAAGTACTTGTCGAAGTCCGGCGGGTCCTGGTGCCCGAACTCCGTCCTGATCTCGAGAATCACGATCTCCTTCTCAGTCTCCGATAGAAACTTCTTGATATCCCGGATAACCACGTCAATGCTGTAGGCGACCAAGATCCCATGGCAGACCTTGCGATCCTCTTGCACCCGGATGTCCAGCACGCGCGTGCCCAGGACGAGCTGGCGGTAGATGGACAGGCTTTGGCATTGAGCGAAAGGGCGCGACACGAAGGGTATGCCTATCTTGTTAGTTGCGGAATCGTGGGTTCCTGGCCAAACAATCTGGTTTACGTGGAGCTTCTCCGGGCCAAGGCCGGCCATCCAGGCTTTCCTGTCCGGCGGGCGGTAGTCGCAGCCATGGAAATCGCAGCCACATGATTCCTTGAGATCACACAGGACCTTCCTCTCGGTTGATACGGCCTTTCTTTTCTGTACCTGTGTGGAGACCGTGGAACCCATTCTTGAAACTCAAAAGGAGGAGGAGGAGGAAGATCAGAGTCTCCTCTTCCTCTTCTTGCTTGCGGGTGTAACTGGTGGGAGAAAATTTATATTTTCATCAAGAATGGAACATTGTAACCACAGGTGGTTTAATGCCAAGGAGCTTGGACTTCTTTGGGATTGCAGGAAAAGACCAAGGGGGAAAGTATGACCTGTCATTAGGATTTATGTCTTATATAATTTGTATATTATTATGATGTTGGATGTCAAATCTGGATTAGGTGCGTTGCATTCTCCTCCATATGGTGGGCCATGTTGATTGCATTATTGGTAGGGAGCTATCATCATTGGTTGGTCCACTTGTGTGGCTATCTAGAAACTTTATCTATCCTTGTGGCGATGTCTCCCGTCCCTTCTTCCTTCACACGCTTTTTTCCATTTGTTGGCCAACAGAAATGAAGAAACTCTGGTGCGAATTAGTTAGTAGCGCTGGAAAATCAATTTAAGGGGAAGCAGGTAATATAACAGTAAGTTAAAAAAAGCAGGGATAATTACCAAAAAAATCTTAAATCTATGTCAATGCTTTGTGAAGCCAGTCTCACTCAAGGTTATGGCTTCAAATGGGCGGATTGGAAGAGAGCAGCAACAGTCCCAAACTACAGGAACCAAACCCATGTCCCACACATTGATGTCCCCAACCTAATTTTTAGAATCTAACTTGTTCGTATCTATATTCAGCTCCCTCAATCAATTATATCCATCTCTCCAACTTTTCACATAACTTTTTCACCACGAGAAGAAAAAAAATATGTCGATTTTATGGGCATATATTAGTCCATGGAAATTTAGTGTTAATTGAGTTTTCTTTAAACAATCAAGTGATCAATGTGATTTTTGGATTGATGAGCGTTGTAGTGTAATAATGGGGCTCCATGGCACACATCATGATTAGGCATGAGATTCAAGTCTCATACTCAGTTTAAAAGAGTAGTGCAAAAATATGCGATCATAAATGGAACAATATTAGTTGAAAAAAGAGTGAATTTATAAAGATGTAAGCATGTGTGTTCAGATGTGAATGGTCCTTTCACGGTAGTTGGTTGAAGAAGGAGAAAACTAAAAATCATAGATAAAGTGAACTCTGCAATTTTTTGTATCATGATGATGGGACCGAGTTATATCTTCAGAGAAGATCTTAATGCAATGCTTATAAAGAGTCAAATGAAATAAATCACTTTGCAAGTGCCATGTCATATCTCACATAAGGAACATCTAATTGATCTACTAATTAGTGGCGACTCCGAATAAACCGATTTGCATGTTTAATTGATTAAATCAAAATCTAAAGGTATGGATGTTAATTTGATTATAGATCTTTCAATTTGATTAATTTAGTTCTAAACATTTTAATAATTTGTCAATTTAGCTATTCTGGCCAATTTTGGCCGGGAATAGCTTAACATAGACATCGCTCGTCCTACCAGCATTAATGCAACAATTTTTAAATATTTTTTTCTAATTTTTCATTTTTTTTTCTTGTTTTGACCCTCGCCGTCCCTTGCTATGGTCAGGTTGGGTGTCCTAGCCCTCGCCCGTTGACCTCACCGGCCACTAGGTAGGGGCTCACAGACCATCGTTGTGGCCGGTGAAGGCCTAGGCAAGGGTCAAAACCAAATAATAATAATAATAATAATAATAATAATAATAATAATAAAAAAATTCAGAAACTTATTTAAAAAATTGTAAAATTATCCACATCAGCTTCGCTTGTACCACGTAAGACGATCGATATTCACATTAGTGATTTTCCATCAAAATTGGCCAACAAAACTAAATTGGTTAAATTAAAAGATTGATGGCTTGCCTTTTTATAATTTTCCCTAAAAAAGATCGTTGTAGAAGTTGTGCACATAGTCCATGTCTAGGAAAGGCCTTTGAGCACTATCTGAACTCTAATTGTCTTCAACCATCTAATTGATCTTATTGGTGAATCCATGAGATCTTTCTAAATCCTTACCTACGTTTCTTTCTTGCATAGGAGAAGCAAAACGGTCAGCATGTTTTCAGTGTTGATCCTCAAGGGTGAGAGACGATTAGACTTTGGCCAGGCTTAGTAAATATGGAAAGAAGTGAATGGTTCACCAGAAAAAGCGGGATGGCAGGTCGGACAAGCATGATGATCTAGGTCGAATCATTACAAAAAATGAAAGATTAAAACGTAAGAATCACCCAAAACATAATTAGAAAGTCACATACTTCTAGAAAAGGTAATTGTTCCAACTGATTGGCTTGCGAATTTTGAAATTAATTTCAAGAGCAAAAGGCATAGATAATTCAGCATCCGCTAAAGGAATTAGCTTATGTTCCATGGGGAAATAGAGTATGCTCTACTGTTTTAGATGTTGAATTGTTTTTCTTTCTTGGCTTTAAGTCCTTTGTTTCAGAAAAAGAAGAAAATACCCCGAACCAAAAAAGTAACCTGTTTTCATGGATAGTGTCATGTAGCGCCTCGCCAGTCGATGCTCCATCGCACCGGCGGGACAACATTGTCCTGCAAGTTTTTCAAAGCGAGGAAACTGTTGCTTTCAATATTGAAAATCGAATGAAATAGAAAGCAAACAGAAGACATCGTGATTTCGAAAAACCCTTCCCACGGTCTATGGCCTAGAGTCTTCCCTGCCCCGGGTTGGGGTGCGCTACTGCAATTACAATCTCAAAACATAGTGCGAGTCGCCACCAATAATTTCTAGGTTGATTAGGAACCTAAAATCCTAAGTGTTAGAAGCCAGCTAATCACATAGGGGTCAACCAATCTGCAAAATCTAGATATATAGGTCCGAGGGTTCATTTAGCAATCGATCGGGTATTCGAAATACACTGAAAACAGGGAATGAATCCGGCCCAGCCAACATCAATGTGGCCTATTATATCTAATATTCAATAAAAAAAAAAGGGGGATGAATCTAGTCCAACCAACATCACTGTGCCCTATTATATATAATATTCAATATCAGCGTGCATTATCTAATAACGTGGTATTTCACAACGGCAATCGGAAATCAGCATATAATTACAAGGCAGCGTGTGACTGTGAGTCAGAACATCATGCATTTTTACGTACTAATTCAAGGATGTGGACTATTTTGATCATCAATGTACACAATTAATCAACATGTTATTCATCATTAATATGTGGCAATCAACATTTGAAATCAAATCTATTCGTATTCGGATGGCATGCAAAGCATTCAAATTCACAATTTTCATTTCGCAACATCATTTCAAAATATGAAAGCAATTTTGAATTGATAATAGGAGTGAGCAAGACAGACTGACTGAATCAAGAATCATTTGGAGTGGACCAAACTGAGGGTGCTGATCTGGTTTCCGATTTTAAGGGGAATTAGACTAATTACTTTTTATTTATTTATTCATTTTTTTAAATGTAAACCTAATAATCTAAAATCCCTCATGCATGCCTCCTCTTGCTCTCCTCTTTCATTCTTTCCAATTCGTCCATGACACTCACGTCTCCTCTTTAACTGAACTCACATTGGGCCACACGCTTCACTAAATTATGCGTTCAATTAGAGTAAGTTTCATGATTGGAATGTAGTTCAGATAAAAGTGATGCGAGTAAAACACTCCTTTACAAAGGAAATCTATTTGGGTAACGTTAGATTTTGTTTATACCATTTCAAAGTATTCACAGTGAGATGAGAACATGGTGGTTACGTATTGGACAGGTTTGTTTACTTCATTGCAAAATGAAGTGCTTAACCCTTTGGAATCGAATCGCACCGGACCGAGACCAATCCGGTTCCAAGGACCTCCAATCCAGTCCCTAGTCCAATCCCTATAGTTCAATTCCTAGTTCGGATGGGATTGGATTGAACTGGACCGAGAACTAATTGCCCCTAATTGACAGAGCCGGTTTGTTCAAATCAATTTCAAAATTTTATTCATCTACAAATACATATAAAAGTTGTCACACATATTGAGCTTCAATTCACTAACCAACGACCCTCGAGGAACCCTATCCCTTCGGCTCGTCAGCTTGATCCTTTCGGTACGCAAACCTTATTCGAAAGGGGTTTCTACATATGCAATCGATATTTTAGCAAATGACGATCTATCTATCTAATGAAATTAATTTTTTCGAAACCAACATTATAACGACCATACAACTCAAATTCCTAAGCCAATTTTAGCTTTGTAACGGCTGATCTAAAAATAAATTTTCCAAGAATTAGCAAGAAAGGAATCAACCTTTCAGAAAAAAACAATGAGAAATTTGAAGCATATTTAAAAGCAAATCTAGCCTCAAAGAGAGCAAAGCGGATCCGGATTGAAAAGCCTCGTTTCATCATGACTTGGGCCTTGGGAACGGCCTAAGTCCGAGCGGTGGCGTGCAGCCCGGAAGTGCTTCCTTGCGGGCCATATGCACTGGGCACACGAGGCCCAACACATGACTGGCCGCCCATGGCCCGGGCCTGTGTGTCATCACCATCGGTGCATCGTGTGGGCCCTCGTCGTCGTCGCTGCATTGGGCCAACGTCGCAAGTGACGTGCGGTGGCCGCCGACCAGAAGGCTTCGGCCAAGGGTGGCGGCGATGATGTTGTCATTTTATAAAAAAAATAAACATATATTTTTCTAAAATTTTGGCCAAACTTCAACTAATCGCAATGAAAATCCAATCGACCCGATTCTTGTTAGGGGTGAGTATAGTTCTAAGGTAGAATCAGAAACCGGTTACCTGCTGATTGGAGGTTTTAGTGAGCCTCGGTCGATTCCCAATTTCATTTTTTTATGAACTGAAGCGCAACCTAAAAAACCGTAAAATACAATGGAGAAAGGCCTAGATCTAAGGTGATCTTGCATGTGTTTTGAGAAAGATGATGCTACTACATGTGTTTTGAGAAAGATGTTATTGGAAACAAAAGCTCCTCGTCTCTCCTTAACAATTCCAACAATATTACCATGGAAAGTCAATGAACCTATGCAGATATTTGAGGAAAAAAGATATTAGAAACGTTAAAAGTTGTGTACGGTACTCACTCTAGTGTTAAAATATTTTTTTATCACTTAAGTGTCTTTTAAAAAAAGAAAATGAACAATTAAGTGTCAACTCCTATTTGAATCGACGGAAATCCAACATGGTCATATTTCACTAATTTTTAAGTCCTATTTGGCTCACCGGCGTCCCCAAATAGCATAAAACTCCTAAACAACATTATCTAATTTTTTTTTTAAAGTTTAAGTACCAAATTTTATTTAAAGTGATCATTTTAGTGTCATCATTGTTAAAAAGTAATCACTTTAATGTCGTCATTATTAAAAAGTGATCATTTCATTGACAAACACACACTAGCACAAACAAGTATTGGTGCAGTCTTGTGCTTGTATCAACTGCACAAAACGTGTTGGTGCAAGTACAAACCGGTAGAACCACCTACCTAAAAGCTTGCACCAGCAGCACATTTGGTGTGGTCCTGTAATAACCAGCAGCATCTCTACTACAAAAGCCATCACTAGCAGTCCCATAACAAACTTGCACAAGCAGCACAAGACCAAGTAAGCCAAAAGCAAGATAAAAGATAGGCACCGGCAAAAGAATAAACAAAACTTAGCTAGTTGGCGCAAGCACAAAACTATATCGACTGGCTCATGCAAGCATAAACTAGCACATACAAGTGTCGGTGCAATGTTGTGCTTGCATCACCTTTTAAAAGAAGTGCAGCACAAGCACAAAACTGCACCATGCCAGCGCAAATCACCACAAAAATTTGCACAACCCATCACATCAAAGCCAAAAGCAAGACAAAAATTGAACTAGTAAAAGCATAGACAAAATAAACATCATTGCCATTGACATTCAACTACTTCTTTACATTTAGTCAATCTGGCTAATAGAAAAAAACATCCAGCTTCCCCCTTCACCAAACAACATCAAACCAAAGCATGTGCAGCTTCCCCTCCCACCAAACATATCAAAAACAAATAATATCAACCCCATCAGTCAAGGTCCCGCTTTTGCTTTGGACCTGTCTTTTGTGTTGTTTGTTTTAAAGCATTGATTGATTCTTATTGGATTGTGATCCACGTGACCTTAGTTGGATTCCTCTTTTGGGTGCATTTATTGACTCTTCATTGTTGCACGATTCCTTTTCTAGCACTGTCGTCCCCACAACTATAGCTAAAACCCTAATTTTTCCCTCTAAACCTAATTTTTGCCTTCGAGCCCTAATTTTACCCTCCAAGCTCTAATTTTTTCCTCCAATTAAGTGACTTAGAGAGGATGACAAACTCGAGAGAGCGAGAGTAACAAATATGGCGAGCGAGCAATGGTGATAGGGAGAGTGCTGCAACAATTGGCCAGCATTGAAGATGATTGAGCTAGCAGTGATAGGGAGAGTGGTGCAACATTATTTTCCCAAAGGTGTGGCAACGTTGTTTTATTCACCAAGCTATGTGGGATTGTGCAACATCGTTTAATCTGTCCATGTAGATTGATTTTTATTTTAAAGAAAAATGCCACATCATATCACACCTTTAATTATAAATGTCACATACTTATTTTGGCTGAAATTTCTTATCAGATGCATTTAAGTAATTATTTTTTCTCTAATTTGACATTTAAATAAATAACGAAAACTTTTAGAGCATCGTACACAACTTTATGAATTTTTAATGTCCTTCTCCCGCCTTCAAGGGACTACCTCGTCAAGGAAATGGGATTATCGTCACATCTGGGCAGGCTGAGGAGCTGCATTGTGTTGCTGTCATTCGTCAGTAAGTTGTGCCACCCGCCACAATTATTTGGGGCATTAGGCTCCTTTTTCGTGTTACATTCATATGTAAGATGCGCAGCAGTGATAGTACTCCGAAACAGAAAGTAAAGTTGAAAGTTACTAAGGAAAAACTTCTGAACTTGATGCTCAAATACAACGGAGGCAGGCCTAGATCAAAGGTGATTGTTCCTCCTTAATGTTTCTAATTACAGTTTATCGTTTGTCTATTTTGTCATTGGAACACTGTTTGATTCACTTGCTGGTAGACGAAACTCAAAAGCGCTGGCCAATTGCAAGATTTGTTAGATGGAATAAGGACTTCCTCGCACCAAAATTTTACTTTTAAGGATGGTTCTCAAGTTTTACTAACTTAAAAATGATAATTAAAAAAAAAAAAGAATTTGACCAGTTGTCAAATAGATCCTAAAATCTGTGATAGGGTATGTTCTAGATTCCAACAAACCTTCTAACCTATGCAATTATATTAAAGAAATGAGGATGATGATAAATTGTCATCTTTACTCTTCCAAACTAAAAAGCTAAATTAGCATATACTAGTGTTACAGCACCTGCACGATCCTGAGTAGGTTACCCATGAGGAGCAAAGAATCACTTTTTAAGGAATTTGTGATTATTCAGTTGATTTAATGTACACTTGTACAGTTAATGGTTATTAAACATGTGTAAATTGGGTGGTTACTTATGAAGAAAACGTAATGGCTTTATTTTAACTTTTGATGCAAGGGTAGATTTGAAAAATAAAAAGCGAGGCAAATGGCACTTTGACTTAGTTAAATCAAGGTATCAGCTAAAAGACCATAACTTTTTATCAATTATTTATTTTATATTTGCATTACGAGATAAGACGAAAGCGCTGCAGTTTAAGAAAGAAAAGCTCATGAACTTTGTCCGTAACAATATATTTGAAATTTTCTAATGTAAAATTAAGTGAATATTCAATTTAAGTTTTTTCTATTATTTTTCTAAAGGGAAAAAAGCCACAAAAAAACCCCAAACTTTGCTCAAAGTGACAAATTTACCCCAAATTTTGTTTTGTGACATGAAAAACCCCGAAGTTTACAAACTGTGACACATTTACTCCATTAAGGGCATTTTCGTCTTATTTTTTTCTGCTTTTTTCTTTTTTCTTTTTTCTTTTTTTCTTCTTCTTCTTCCCTCCACCGGCCATGGCGGAGCCGGCGGAGGGAAGCTAGTGTCCGGCGAGGGCTGCCCTCATCGGCGTCCCTTGCCCGACCCAACCGAGGGCCGCCCTCGCCTGGGGCCCGGGCGAGGAGGCCCTCGCCCGACGCCGGTGAGGGCCTGGCGAGGGTGCCCTCGCCTGCGCCGGGCAAGGGGTGCCCTCACCAAATCTGGCGAGGGAGGCCCTCGTCCGACGTCAACGAGGGCCACCCTCGCCTGCGCCGGGTGAGGGGTGCCCGACGCCGACGAGGGCCGCCCGACGCCGACAAGGGCCGCCCTCGCTTGACGCCGGCGAGGGCCACCGGACGCCGGCAGGGGCAGCCCTCGCCGGATGCCGGCTTCCCTCCGCCATCCATGGAGGAGGGAAGAAAGAAGAAAAAAAAAAGTTTTTAAAAGTAAAAAGACAAAAATGCCCTAATGATTTAGGGTAAATGTGTCACACAAACGAAAGTTAGAGTTTTTTGTGTCACAAATAAAAGTTTGGGGTAAATGTGTCACGCTTAACAAACTTCGGGTTTTTCATGTCACAAAAAAAAAGTTTGTGGTAAATTTGTCACTTTGAGCAAAGTTTGGGGTTTTTGGTGGCTTTTTCCCTATTCTAAATAATAAAACATAAACATGATGTTTTAAAATAAGTTGTAAATGTTAATAATTTTTTCTTTTAGACGTATATTGGTAGTGAATTGTATTTAGCATAAACAATAACATTGAAATCTTATTCACTTTTAGATTCAATGAATTGAACTACTTGAATAAAAGAAATTATACGAATGTGTTTTGTCATAACATATATAGAAGTTTGTTCCAAAATTTAGCTTTAAATTAAGTTAAATCAAGTATTTTTGGCTAAGATTATTCGTACACCATAATGATTTATCATTTATTTAAAAATTTACTTGAAATATGAAATTGAAGGAAGAAGCTGAAGCACAACAAACTAAAATTTATGAGCTTTATCCTAATAGGTATCTTGAAAAATTGTGAAGTCAAAGTGAATTTATAAAATAAATCATTGCAATTATTTTTTTTTATCATAAATAAGATGTAAATATCTTACGATTTAAATGAATCTGTGACTTTTAAATTTTGTAAATTTAAAGATATATTACAGGTTGAAAAGTTTTTGCTATAATCTTGAAGCAATAGGATAGTATATTCTCTTTAATATCCTTATAATTGAAAGCAAGAAATTGATTCACTAAATGGCACTGCCTGGATAAAATAAATTATACTTCAAATTTGCAATATCTATTGAATAAAAAATATCATTAATTTGTTGCATTTTGCTGAGTAGATTTCTTTGTTCAAAGAAATTTTCTATACTTGAGGAACACGATACCTTCAAACTAATGAGATTCTGAGGTTTGAGAATGATAAAGTAAACTATATGTTTCAGAATATATTTCTTTATTTTTATCATGTATTGAAACTTAAACTCCTTAGAGATGCAGCTTGCAGATGACAATTTAGTAAGCTAACGCTTATTGGCCGAATGTGGGCCGCGTGATAGAATTATGCAACAAGTTTTATCACGTGAGAGATATAGATGTAAAGTCAAGCGTTACGTGATGAACAAGAGAACAAACAGTCTTCTAATATATATATTAGGTAGATATACAAGCATCATGACCTTTGTAGAATCTACGTCTGAGCACGTGCTTGTAAGAAGCAGGGCTTCATCTTTTGTAGAAGGTAAACGTCGCAGTTGAACTGTACCGACTTCTATTGCCGACATTCTCGACTTTTCACAGCCCCGTTTGATCACCGTGGAACTGGTAGTTGCTCCTCTGCTATGATTTGCTCTAGTTTGAAATGGTTTGAGGTGATGCTCTGAATCAACTTACGTCCAATAGGAGGTAATTGTGCGGAACACTTTGCGGCCTATGCATGTACGATGCACCATCTTGCTTACATCTTGCTTAAGGGTGGGGTTCACATACGTGGAACGAGGCGAGAGGATGCATAAACCAAGAGCATCCCTACATTTCCGCCTGTGACAGGAAAGCGATAGACGGCAACTAGGAGGTTGAACTAACATCACAGTTCCTAAGCAAACCATTGGATGAATCATGCACATTTCAATCTCCCACAAGAACAAGGATCACATGTTACCGACCACATAATCACGTTCGAAACTGTTAGGCATGATTCAAGTCAAAGCTTTTTTCGGCATCTCAATGGGAGATTCACAGAACAAGTATCACTCCCCATCTCATTTACCTTAATGATATCCATTGCACGGTGAAAGTCATCACTTCTGTTATGTTTGTCGAAGGCTGACACGAAGAGAAGATTATAAACACTGCATAAGGAATTTCATGACCGAATTTCTCAAAAATAAGCCCATAAAATCTTATCATTTCTCATTCGAAGTACAATAACAAAAGGAGGTTAACGAAGATGACCTGAAGCACAAAAGTCTCCAGCAGCCTGTCAAAACTTTGTTGATTCTCGAATATACTACAAGTTTACTCAGAAACTCTCTAGCTCGTTAGCATCAAAAGAATTATTGTTGGTGTTGTAGGCCTTCATCTAAGTCGAGCACAAAAATTACAGGTTGATAATCTCCAACCAGAATATGATCTTCCTTGACCTAGCTCAAGAGAACAAGAATTACAGGTTGATCTCCCCATCCAAAGTGTCATCTTCCCCAATTGACACTGAGCTGTCTGAGGATTGAGGTTACATACGGTGACTATTGAGTATCAAGTCATAACTTGTCTTCTTCCATCTGGATAGAAATCTGATCCAACATCAAATATATTTCTTCTTTTGAAGGATGCGAGTCCTCTGCAATGGAGAAAGAATGTACCTTACTGTCAGTTTCTATCCAACTGACAGCTCGATCTTTCATCACACATCTGTCATGCATAAGTTTTCTGACATCCTCTGCTAATTTCCACTTCCCAAGTGATGCATAGACACTTGAAAGGAATATGTAAGCTTCAGGGGAGCTCGGTTGCAGCTCAAGCAGACGTTCAGCTACTTCTTTTCCTAAAGCCAAATTGTGATGTATCTTACACACACTTAGCAAGGCATTCCATATGCGCTCATCCGGTGGAAAAGGCATCATACAGATCAGGTTAATTACCTCTTCAAACAGACCAGCTCGCCCCAAGAGATCAATCATGCATGCATAATGTTCCTGATCTGGAGAAATTTCATGATCGCGTGCGATGGAATCAAACAACTGCAGTCCTTCCTTTGGAAGACCGGAATGACTGCAAGCATTGACAATGACAAGTAAAGAGATCCTATCTGGCTTAATGCCCAACCTGATCATGTCATCAAACATCTCTATCGCACCTTTACCCTGGCCATGCTGCGCTAAGGCAGATATCATTGTGTTCCACAAAACCACGTTATTCTTGTCACCCTCAAGATCAAAAACCAACCTAGCAGAACTGAGAAGACCACATTTAGAATACATGTCAATGAGAGAACAGACAACTATTGTATTGGGCTTAAAGTAAGTCCTTATTAAGAAGCCATGGATTTGTTTACCCTGGTTCAATGAGGCCATGCTAGCACAAGCACACAGGCTGCTACTGAAAGTGAATTGGTCAGGTTTAAGCTGAAGTTTCATCATTTCTGAAAATGACTTAAGCGCAATATCACCCAAACCATTCCTAGCATATCCAGCAATTAAAGCAGTCCAAGAAACTGCGTTCTTTTCAGGCATCTGATCAAATATTCCCTTTGCAGCCTCCATGTCACCCCATTTGGCATATCCAGAGACCAATGTCGTCCAAGCAAGAATATCTTTCACTCGCATGCCATCAAATGCTCTCTGCGCATCACTCATCTCCCCACACTTTGCATACGCATCGACTATAGTGCTGACGACAACCGCATTGGATGAGTAGCCAGAAACCAAGACCTGCCCATGAATCTGCTTGCTAAGGCACCAATCTTTCAACTTCACACAAACAGTCAAAATGCCCGCAAAACTAAACTCGCTGCACTCAGTCCCCGACCTCCTCAACTCTCTATACAGCCTCGCCGCCTCATAGCAACAACCGCACCGCGCATACCCCATCACCATGGTGTTCCACGACACGACATCCCTCTCCGGCATCTTCTCAAACAGCCTCCTCGCCGAATTCATCCTGCCCAACTTGGCATACCCGGAAAGCACGCTGTTCCACGAATACACGTTCCTCGCCGGCATTTTGTCGAACACCTTGCGCGCGGCGACCACGTCGCCGCATCCGAAGTTCATTTCGATCAAGTGGTTGGACAGGAACGTGCCGGGCCTCTTCAGCCCCGTGAGCTTCAGATGCAGGTGCACGCGTCTCCCGTGCCGGAGGGACGCGGCGGCGCCGCATTGGTGGATCAAGTGCGCGAGCACCCTGGAGGGCAAGCGGACGCCCCTGAGGGCCAGCCGGTGGAGGGAGTCAACGGCGTCCGCGAGTTGACCTCGAGAGCAGAGACCGAGGAGGGAGCGGACGGCGCAGGAGGGATGGCCCGGGTCGCGGGCGGGTCGTTTTCTTGGATCCGGGCGGGACGGGAAGTCATCGAGAGGGTGGGGAGGGGATGGAGGAGGCATTGGGGAGAGAAACCATGAGAAGTGAAGAAGGGCGAGGATTCTTCATCTAGGGTTTGCTCGGACGGCGGCGGCGGCGGCGGCGGCGGCGGCGGCGGGGGTGGTACGCGGTGGGGTCCGGCGAGCATCGCCGCTGGAGGGGGCGATCGGGGGGGGGGGGGATGATTTTTCGGTGGCGCGGGTGGCGGCGGCGGACGCGGACTGGCGGTGGTCATGGGCCCGCTGCGGTGGACTTTCAGGTATCCGCCAATAGCATGTCGCCATGTCAGCAGCGGAGAAAGGGCAGATGAATAAAAATGCGGAGCGGCGCTTGGGAGATCCGAATGCTTGTGAGGTCAGTCGATCTGAGCGGTAAGATCAAGTAGCTTCACCCTGGGCCCACGTGATTGTACGGCTCAGATGGGTGGGCTCATGGGGAACCGAAACATGTACCAACCTTTTTCCTAAAAAACGTGCGCAGGGAGGGAAGTAGGTGGAGTTCGAAATGACATGCTTTGATAAGTCGAAGCTAATCCCCTACGCGGGCTTGATATAACTCCCTAACCACGTTAAGTGAATTAAAAATTCGGGAGTCATTGAGCTAAAAATTTATCGATCATATTAAATAAATTAAAATTTTAAAAATTAAATTATATATTTGGCTAAAATAAAAATATTATTTGTATTATCTTCTCTTAATGATATTAGTTGTAGGTGGTTAGAGGACGTCGAAAGGATTCTACTATCTAGGTCTGGATTTTTTTATACTAAGAAAGGCGGTAGGTCATCTAGGGTTTGGCAGAACATGCACGGCAAGTAGTCTCACCATTAGAAATTTCTATAAACATGGACTACTATTGATCACAAGATATTTCAAGTTTGAGAAAAATAGACTATTATTGAGTAATGTGACGAGATAATTGGTATAAGTTGAATATGGGCATTTTCTTTTTCTTTGGTAGAAGATTGTGTATATTTACACATAGGCTATATATACTAGAGAAAAGAAAATTATAATCTGAGCATGTAATATATGGCTTAAAATTTTAAACTCTATGTTTTGCTAATTAAATGCATCTCAAGTAAATTGGAAAAGAGGATTTCGAATGACATTAGCTTATTCGCAAATTCATTTTATTTTAGTCTCAGGACATGTGGATCTTCTTACTTATGTGTTGTATTCTTTGAACGTCGCTTTTGTTAAATCTTTGTGAATGGCTAAATTAAAACTTGAAATCATCTCATCTCTTTTTATCCGAGACTTAAATTTTATTTGCATTATAGCGTTTTAAATAAATCTGCCGAAGAACAAAATAATAGATTGAAGTTCATGAGTATCTCCATTTATCTTTTTTATGAACCAATTCCAAACTACATGAACTTTACACAGAATTATATTAATTTCTATATTGTACTTATGAACACCGGCTTCAACATAGTTATTGGGAAGCTAATCATTGCTTGGACCATTTGGCAACACACGGGAGGGAGGGACCAACTTGAGAAGGATTGTCTATGAATCGATCATCGCAATATCCTTGTTTGACGAGCCCCCTAGAGCACTTTCGAACAAAAATCTTTTCTTTGTTTTAATCGATTCATTAAGCGACGATGTAATTTTTCGACTAATATCTTTTGTCCCGTGTCTTGAGATCTTAAAATAGTTTAGTTGTAATGAATGGATAAATGAAAAATTGTTTCACCAACTCTACTCTAACTCTCCCCGCAAACTGAAACCCTAAAAGACAATAGGATTTTTTATTTTTTTACCCATTTGTCACTACTAATTGGCCTAACAATATCAAACTATGGCTATTTTGGAATTTCCACTAAATAAATCCCGCCAAAACCCAATCATCTTGAGCGAGAGTAACTTGATTTCGACGGTGAGATTAACTCATAGTTACAAGAGAGAAATCATGTCGAAGCTCATTACGATTGAACCGTAAGTTTTCTAGTCATGTCATTCAATTAGTAATTCCCCATTGACTTGTCTCAACTCGATCACGCCTATTCGTCACTCCAATTCAAGCGGAAACGATTGATCATCTGTCTCTCCGGCCTCCAGTCCATCCCATTCCATGTGACATGGGTGGAATAAAGGACCAAAAGATAACCAGCCAAACAAGAACACACGACAGCCAAATTGGAAACGGTCCAAGCGCTCCGTCCTTAGATCTAGACATATTCACGTGGGCGACGATGATCGTTTGCAAATTATTTCTCCAAGACAAGGCCGAAGCGACCAAGAACGACGAGCCCACATGGCGGGACGTGGGGGCCGATGGGCGGGGGGCGGGCGGCGGTGGCGCTCCGCCTGGGAAACTCCATTAGCGCCGCTCCAAGCTCTCGAGTGATGGGGGCCAAGTTGGGGGGTTTCGGCGATCTCGGAGATCTTGGCATTTGGATGCGTTGTGGCTTGGCGGTTTCGAGACTGGTCAGACAGACAGCGTCCATGCGACGACAATTGCTTCTTATCTTGCGCATGAAGTCGAGGAGCACAACGCCAAATTCGTGCTCTCTCTCTCTCTCTCTCTCTCTCTCTCTCTCTCTCATTGGAAGGTGGTGAAGAGATTTTCTGGGGTGAGTTTCGGCTCTAGGGAGGTGGGTATTGCTCCTTCTTGCTAATTTATAATGCGCGATAATGTCTTCTTTCTTGTATATATTAGGGTTCTTGAAACGGCTTTTGTTTAGATTAGAGTATTTGGAGCGCATGGCTTTCGAGAATGTGGCATGCTTTTGGCAGTGGCATGAAAAGTCAAGAACATGAGTATCGATCTCCTGCTCTCTTGCCGTGTCGTCGGAGACATCATTTGATCGCGAGTCGAGAACTTGTGAAGTAACTAGCGAAACACTTTAATCAAGGGCCTAATTCCCTGAAAGAACCTCCCAACTTTAGATTCAATCCCAATTTTGTCCTGAACTCTTTTTTTTTTATAATAAAAAACCTAAACTTTTAACTCTAGCTATAAGTTTGCTTTAAATATTCTCTGTCTTAGAAAAAATCCCATACTTTAAATCTAGTCCAAAATTTGTCTCAAATTTTGTTTTGTCCAAAAAAAAAGTCACAAATTTCCAATCAATTAGTAAATCTACTCCATGATTTACTCCCAACTTGACATGATATTTCCATTTCGATAAATCCATATAATTAAGATGACATAGAAAATTATTTCCAAGTTGAAATCATTCTTAGATATGAAAATTATGGATAATTAATGACAATTTTTGGAGGGAGGAGGGCAAAAAATGGGGCTAGATTTGAGACTAGAGTAAAAGTTGATTATTTTTCTCTTAGGCAACAAAGAAAAAAATCATAGTAGATTTGGGATTAAACCTAAAGTTGGATCTTTTTTTTCACACAAAGAAAATTTTGAGGTAAATTTGGATTGGATCTAAATTTTTGAGTTTTTTTAAGAAAAACAAAAGAAGTTTGGGATACAATTGGGATTAAACTTAAATTTGAGGATTTTTTTAGGGAATTAGGTCATTAATGAAGTCCAATCTACAATACAGGCAAAAACTAGTCCAACGTTTCTTAGGGGTAGGAAAATTGAACGCTCTGATTCGGAGACGTGTCACGTACAACTCCACCTCATCTCGATTGTGCTCAACTTCGAAAATGTTTTACTAGCTAAAGAGCATGCGCATAATTTGATATGTCGAATTTATTGCACCATTCAAACTCGTACCTTAGCTTCAATCCCATTCGAGCTATGCTCGGATTCAGTACAAGTCGACGTCCAAGTCGTACCGCCACCAATTGAGCTTAATCATAAATTGCGTCGGCTCGACTCGACTCGATTTCACCCTGCCGGAAAATTACCGTCCCCCCCTGACGCACTCCCCGGTCCCCCCACACCTCTCCTCCCTACCCCCCGGCACGTGACTCACGCGACAGGCCCTCCCTCACGTGCCGGGGCTCCGCTCTTCATTTCCACACGAGCCCGCCCACGTCATCGCGGCTCGGGGGGCCGTCTCTCGCGATGACACCGATGCAGGGGCCTCGGCGGCCGTCCGATCGATCCGGGGGGCCGCTCTGGGCCGTCGATGGTTCCCTTATCTGGTGACGAAATTGGGCAGAGAGAGAGAGAGAGAGAGTTAAAGAAGGGGGAGGGGAGAAAAAGGGCGGCGATTGGAGAGAGAGAGAGAGAGAGAGAGAGGGAAGGGAGATCCCTAATTTTTTCCCCTCAACAAATCTTTTGGCAATTTCCCATCGTCACTGAAAAAAACCAACAGGAGAGCCACACACACAAAGAGGCACAGAGAGGCCCTTTGCCCTTGCCCTCTCTCTCTCTCTCTCTACACCCGTACTCTTTTCTCTCTCTAGAATCCTCAAAGCCACACACACAAGAGGCGCCCTTTTCCGTCCCGTCTGCGAAACCCTAGCCGAGCGCGTTGAAGGTAAGATACGGTCCGCGCGAATCGATTGTCTTCTGATGGGTGAAATGGGGATTCCTCGTTGTGTTCGATTTCTTGTGAATTGGGGTTTTTGATTGGTGTAGTGGATTGGTTTTTATTTTTTATTTTTTCGTGTTTGGTGTTGGTTGATTGCGTTTTTTTATCTGAGATTGGTTTCTTCCGGGTGTTGTTGAATCTAGGTTTCCAGAGTGAGGCCTGACGTGGGGATCGGCAATGGAATATGCTGCCCGAGATGTCGATGGTCCCCGCGCGGAAGAGGAAGTTAATGGGGAGGCTGGGGTTTTGGAGGAGAGAGTAGAGGAGAGGGTCGGTTCGGCGGCGGTGGGGGATGATGAGAAAGTCGTTGAAGGAGAAGAGGTTTTCGAGGAGGCGGTGGTGGATGCCCATGATGACTCCTTGAGGGAGGAAGGGTTGAAGCTGGTTTCGGGCGCCGGCGTACCGGGTCCTGATACGGATGATGTCGCGGGTGTTGATCCGAGTAGCGAGGTTTTTAATGAGAATGCTAGTGGGGGACATGAGGATGAAAAATTCGAGGAGGCAATTGGCACACCGGCGGAGATTGAGAATCCTGAGGAGATAGTCGAGGAGGTTGATGTTGAGGAGAAGGTAGAAGGTTTGGTGGGTGGGGAGAGCATCGGCGGTGCTCTTGTGGCAGATGGAGTTGATGAGGGAGGGACCCGTGAGAAAGTGCCGGTCAAAGAAGATGATGGATTGATGGGTAATGGGGAGGATGCTGTGAGGGAAATAGCCGAGCTTCATGTAGATGAAGAGACGCACAATGATGTGGATGGGTCCACTCCGACACACGGTGTAGTTCTCGAAAAGCTTGACAATGGGACTGAAGATGAGTTGGAGAATGGGAATGTCAGCATGGAAGGACTGGTTGACGCTGAACATAAGGGAACTTCTAGTGTGGAGGTTCTGTATGCGGGTGATCAGCATGAAGAATTAGTAGACACTGACTTGGCAACTGAAGGCAAAGTTATCATCGACAGGGATCTGGAAATTGCTCCAGCTGCTAATCATCCTGATGATCTGGATGAAGGGAATGCTACTTTGGCTACAGAAAACAAAGGTGATGTGAAAGTGGAAACCAAAAGTGTGACAGCTAGCTTTGAGTCAGTCTATCATGATGCTGATAGAGAAGTGAAAAAGTCATTTTCCAGTACTGATGCAAAATATCAGAATGACGTCAACAAGGAGGTGAAAGATGCTACGAATGGACCAGATTCCTCTCAGGGGAAAATCTCTGAACAGGACCCAACTTCAATTGACAGGCCTTCGTCTACCTCAGACGAGCCAGTCACTCGTGACTATGGGATCTTGACTACTTCAGAGGTGCTTAAGTCTGAGAAGGATGAGCAAATTACGGCTGGAACAATTGAAATTAACCAAGAGGATGTGACTTCTCGTACTCAGCAACCTGTTGAAAATGTCCAGGAATATCATCACAAGCACATTTCAGCAGAGAAGCTTGAAAAGAAGGATTCAGATAGTGGAGGTGATGGTAAGAAAGTAATCAGGGAAAATGGTATACCGGCTGCCAAAGAAGTTGCATCATCTGGAAGATCGATGAATCATGCTTCGGTACCTGCTCGTCCTGCTGGCCTTGGCCGTGCTGCTCCTCTGCTGGAGCCTGCACCTCGAGTCTCTCAGCAATCGCGTGTTAATGGAGCTGTATCTCATGCACAAGCTCAGCATATCGAGGAGCCTGCAAATGGGGAATCTGAAGATCATGATGAGACCCGTGAACAACTCCAGATGATACGTGTTAAATTCTTGCGTCTTGCTCATCGACTTGGGCAGACACCCCATAACGTCGTTGTGGCACAGGTCCTGTACAGGCTGGGATTAGCAGAGCAGATTAGGGGTAGAAATGGAGGCCGTGTTGGTGCCTTCAGTTTTGATCGTGCAAGTGCCATGGCAGAGCAGGCTGAGGCATCTGGGCAGGAACCTCTTGATTTCTCTTGCACTATTATGGTCTTGGGGAAGACAGGTGTGGGAAAAAGTGCGACAATCAACTCAATATTTGATGAAGTGAAGTTCAACACTGATGCTTTTGACACAGGCACTAAGAAAGTTCAAGATGTCGTAGGAACTGTTCAGGGGATTAAGGTGCGCATCATTGACACGCCAGGCCTTCTGCCTTCTTTGACGGATCAACGCCAAAATGAGAAGATCCTCCATTCTATTAAGCGATTCATTAAGAAGACTCCACCTGATATTGTGCTGTATCTTGACCGCTTAGATATGCAAAGCAGGGATCTTGGTGATATGCCGCTTTTGCGCACGATTACTGAGATATTTGGACCCTCTATATGGTTTAATGCAATTGTGGTTCTAACACATGCAGCATCAGCTCCACCTGATGGGCCAAATGGAACTGCTTCTAGTTATGACATGTTTGTCACTCAGCGATCACATGTTGTGCAGCAAGCGATTCGTCAGGCAGCTGGGGATATGCGGCTTATGAATCCTGTTTCTTTGGTGGAAAACCACTCAGCATGCAGGACAAATAGGGCTGGACAGAGAGTGTTGCCGAATGGTCAGGTTTGGAAGCCTCATCTGTTACTGCTTTCCTTTGCTTCAAAAATTTTAGCCGAGGCTAATGCACTTTTGAAGCTGCAAGATAGTCCACCTGGGAAGCCTTTTGCCTCTAGGTCAAGAGCCCCTCCTTTGCCTTTCCTTCTTTCAACTCTTCTCCAACCGAGGCCACAGCCGAAGCTGCCTGAGGAGCAGTATGGTGATGATGATGGCATGGATGATGACTTGGATGAGTCATCCGACTCTGATGATGATTCAGAATACGACGAATTGCCGCCATTTAAGCGATTGACAAAGGCCCAGGTGTCAAAGCTTACTAGGGCTCAGAGGAAGGCGTATTTTGACGAGTTAGAATATAGGGAGAAACTTTTTATGAAGAAACAGTTAAAAGAGGAGAGAAGGCGACGGAGGATGATGAAGAAGATGGCAGCTGCAGCCAAGGATCAGCCAAGTGAATATGTTGAAAATGCAGAAGAAGAAAGTGGCGGGGCAGCATCTGTACCAGTACCCATGCCAGATTTGGCCTTACCTGCATCTTTTGATTCTGATAATCCTACTCACCGGTATCGTTACCTTGATAACTCTACCCAGTGGCTCGTAAGGCCTGTTCTTGATACTCATGGTTGGGATCATGACGTTGGCTACGAAGGCATTAATGTAGAGCGATTGTTTGTTGTTAAAGACAAGGTACCTATCTCTTTTTCTGGCCAGGTCTCAAAAGATAAGAAGGATGCAAATGTCCAGATGGAGGTAGCTAGTTCCCTAAAACATGGGGAGGGAAAATCAACCTCACTAGGATTTGATATGCAGACTGTTGGGAAGGACCTGGCTTATACGGTTCGCAGTGAGACTAGGTTTAGTAATTTCAGGAAGAATAAGGCGACTGCTGGATTGTCCTTTACTCTCTTGAATGATGCCTTAACGGCTGGATTGAAAGTTGAGGACAAATTGATCATCAATAAATGGTTGCGTTTAGTTATGACTGGTGGTGCTATAACTGCTCGTGGTGATGTTGCTTATGGAGGCAGCTTAGATGCCACCTTGAGAGATAAAGATTACCCTTTGGGTCGTTCCCTGTTCACTCTTGGCCTTTCCGTCATGGATTGGCATGGGGATCTTGCTGTTGGTGGCAATATACAATCTCAGTTGCCCATCGGGCGGTTTACAAATCTGATCGCTCGCGCAAATTTGAATAACAGAGGGGCAGGACAGGTCAGTCTTCGGGTAAATAGCTCCGAACAGCTTCAAATTGCTCTGCTTGGCCTCATTCCGCTATTCAAGAGGTTGCTGGAATTTCCTCAACAATGGCAGCTTGGACAATGATGAAAAATAGTTCATACTTACTGCATGATACATGCAGTGACAGAGAATAACTTGAATATGGTTTTTGTCGCCGTTGTTGGACCAGGAAAGTTCCATCTTGACATGTGGATCATAGTATTCTAGGTTTTTGTTATTAGAAGTTTGGCATATGATGAGTTTTGTTCCCTTGAAGCTAATGGACACAAGTACTCCCTCTTCTTTAATGGTGTTTCAGTTAGAGTCATTCTCTTGAAATGACATTCCTGTTGAGGAACCATTGATGTTCTTTCCTTTCGCCCCTCTGAAAATATTTTACTGGTTCACCTTTTGATTTACCTCTCTCTTTGCCTGAAATGAAGCTTCTCTACAGCTGTTTCTGTTATTTGGATGACATGGTATGAGATGATTATAATCTTCTTTCTGCAATTGAAAAATGCTGGAGAGTTTTGAAAGCTCTTGGTTGTTTCTTTGGTTGATTAGATGTTTATTCCCCTGCATTGTTAGATTCGTTGAAGCACGAGCAAGCTAAAGATAATAGCAATAACATTAGATTCTGTTGCTTGTGGAATGATGTATTGTAGCATGGTAGGTTAAGTCTTGTTCATTTTTCGTTTTCCATGAAAATGGGGGTCAACTGCTGAAGTATTTCGATCTTCGTTTGTAGTAGCTTTCTCATTCTTAATCGAAAGGTTCGCCCTAAGTTTTTTTTTAAACATGGAGTATGGTTTGAAGTTGGTTTGGTCTTGCTGTAACTTCATAAGATCTGTTGTGCAGCAACGCTGCTCTAGCTATGGAAAGTTGTTGGGGGATGAGTATGACGAGATTGTTGTGTTGTGCTGAAAGAGAAGATGTTTAGCAACTGGTCTAGGACTGCCGCATTTGTTGAAAGCTTGGTGAGGAACGTTAGCTACTTAAATCACGCACTAATTTCCGTAGGCACGTAGGTGGACTTTACTGATGCCGCCCGCATCTGAAGAAGAATGGTCTAAACGCTGTTAAGCGTAGAGAACGGGGAAGAGGAGCTGATGAAGTCCACCATATTTCCCTTTTCTTCTCTGGGCTGTTTCTGAATGGATCTTTTTGAGTTGTCTCGTGCTATTAGTATATAAGACTCTGTCAAAGGAGATCTTTTGATGACTAATACAAGGTAGGGTGTTAGAGCAACCTCAGTTGTTTGTCGTGGAATTAGGAAAGTCTTTTCGAGGGTCTTCTTAACATCTCAATTATAATCCTAGAAAGAGATTCGACAATTTCATTTGTCAGATCAACTGGACGTGTTTATCTCCCACCCACCTTTTCCTTCTTTCAAGATCGCCGTCCGTTACACGCCATTGATCTCGAGTTTATTGGTTTCTGGCTGGAACTGTGACATCGAACGTGAAATGTCTACACCATTGAGAGCCTTTCGACAAAGTCCATCTTTCCGAGAGCCTAGTTGCAGCAAAAAGTTGTCGTCCTCTTTAATAGGGCCTGAGCCCACCTTGTTCAGCATTGAAAGCGAAGGGTCCAAGGAAGGAATGACGTCGAGGGAGGAATGCCCGACCCGAAGCAGCACGGCCAACGCGAGGCCTCCAGGCAAAAGCACGACCAGGCTGTGCCTTGAAGGTCGATGACTACGGTGTTGCCCACTAGAGGTCTCGAGGCAAAAGTACGACCAGACTGTGCGTTGAAGGTCGAAGACTACAGCTGTGCCGCTAAGCACCACCCCCCAGGCTAGCCTGGCTCCTCTTTAGTCGAGCATGCCTTGTTATTCTGACTACGAAATCATGTTAACTTGTGAGGTTTTTACAACTCAACTAGGGGAGCACACTTGAGGTGAGTATAAAAGGGTAAGGATAAGTACCCCAAAGGTAGGTCCAATGTTTCTCCTAGATTGGCTTTCTCACCGAGATAGATTCTCTCTCAAATTCTCTCGTTTTTCTTTTTATTTCTCGTTACTAACCGAAGCTGAGGCCAAGATTTCAGGAGCTTTTTCGCTTGGGGTGTGCTATTCGATCCAATGTACAAGAGTTCCACCCAGTCCAAGGGAGATTGGGAAGAACTGTGCACCAACACTGATAATAAACTTTACACTTTGTTAAGGGTGAGCTATGGTCCTAGTCAACCAGGGAACTGATCCGCTCGAGGCTGGTTTGCTTCCCAGAAGATACGTTCATGGGTTAAAAACCTAGGAACCGAATGGTTCAGTTTTAAGGTTGAACCTTGAACCCATCAATTCTTCTTGGGAACTGAACTGACCGAGCTAGTTCCCCGATAGGCCTGATGCTAGTCCGGCTTTGAACTGAGTGGCTGGTTCCCAAATAGAGCCGATGTTGAACCGGTTCTCTAATTGCAAAATTAGAAAAATAAAACTAAACTTACATCACCTAAACTAAAAATCAAAACCCAAGCTCTCTCTCTTCCCCCCCCCCTCCCTTTTCGAGGGAAGAAAAGGGATTTAATGCCTGCTTCGAACATTTTCTGTGAACAGGCCCCTAATTCGGTTCCCCGCTTCAAAGTCAGAACTAGACCACCTGAACTATGATCATAAGTTGTTATAGACCTCTTCATTTATATTTAGTAAACACCAGACGAGAACAATAGACTATGAGCTCGGTTTCACTTTATGTGACCCATTACACGTGATTGTAATAATGGCCGCATATCTTCACCAGCTCTCTTAATTTCATTAACCATAGGCATTGCTTAATATGTGTTGTTAGATTTACAGTTGTCGATTTGTAGCTATATTCACTGTTACAGAGATAGTGCGAGTTATTTATTCTTAATTTCATCAACCATAGGCATTGCTTAATATGTGTTGTTAGATTTACAGTTGGCAAGGATCGCATGTCAATTTATTGAAATAACTAGTGAGATAGAACACAGGATTGCAATCTTAAACTGTAACATGCCAATGATCCCCTCTATCGACATTATTCATCCAATTATAGCTCTTACGTCACATTAGCTATGTGTTGGCCATCTCCACAAAATGGACAACCGATGTTACTAATCATAAGCATGAAATAATGACAACCTCTTGCAAATCAATAGTGCATAGCTATTATATTATACTCCACGACCACGTTGCCGGTGGTGGCATTGAACGAATGGTTCGTCGCCATTGCGACTCCATGGGCGAGCCGGAAAATGCCCGACCCGCCAACAATCGGCATCTCGCAGTAAGCTTTCATGGCAGCGTTTCAGCCTAAGATGCTTAGAGTGCTCCCATTGTTTATCTTATTGGTGAAGACATGTTCATGACCAGGCCCAGAGATTCCAGCCCAGCAGATGCGTATAACCCCTGGGCTCGGCCCACGGGTCTTGAAGACGGTTGGGGCTCTTCTGTCAGCGGGTTGTCGAAGACGACCACGAGGCCGAAGAGGGTGGTGGATCGGTTCGGGAATGGCGCTCGAGCGACTGGGACCGAAGTGGGGTTATTTCCCGAAAGGGTGTCGTGGGAATAGAGACGAAGCCGCGTCTGCTTAGGCTGCACTTGGTGGAGCTCGGCGTACCATGACTCGATCATTTTCGGGTCATCAGCGACGGTCTGTGCGAAGGGCACGGTGGTATGAACAGCAGCAATAAAGAAAAGAGCAAGAGCGATCTTCCCCATTTCTACTGATGAATCTTTTGGATCTAGTTGATAAGGAAAAGAAGGCATTAAATGGGCTTTTATAGGATGAATTGGAGTGCCTATGCTAGTGCTCGGCGAACTTTCGGGTCCTACTTTTCAAGTCAAGCAGATAAGAGTTTGTTTGGGGCAATTTCTTAGATAATTCGGTCTTCAACAATAAAATCCTTCCTTTCCCGTCGTACAATTGATACCAACAGGTTTATTTAGACAAAAGTAGTGCTCGGGACTCTCCAAACGTAATTTCTTCCAATTTATCAACAGTTTTGTCTCGTTAGAAGTGGTGTTCGGGACTCTTCAAACGTGACCTCTTCCAAAAGTAGTAGTCCTCCTGTGCCTACACAAATCGTGAAACAAGTCTGTACTCCGAGAGAAAGCATGATGGTAGACACTTAAAATTCGAGTTTTTAAAGGGGAATGTAATTCACCCAATGAAATTAGACTCGGCTCCTATATTTGGATTTTCTTTTCTGGCCATGGACTCTCTTCATTTGACGACTCCTACCCATTGGACTCTCTTCTAGTTCGCACACCTACCGTTGTCTCCTCCACCAACCTAGGTTGCTAATAGAACAGCAATCGCTTCAGGAAATTTGGGAATTGGAAACTAGATTGGACCAGCAATCACCTGTCCGTAAGTTTATGTCCGCCTCAATTGAATTAGAAGGATATTACATTACATGATTCGTCTGATCTGATAGGATGAACTTAGTTTTCGAGTCGAGTGGCAGCCCTTTCTGTGCGTTGGTCTTTGAAAACGAGTATAAACGTATTCATGCAAATTGATATGTGGTTTATTAATTTGCTCCATTTCAAAGTATCGCCTTCAATCTTTTGAGATTTTTCCAACACCAACATAACTTCTCTTAAAATCTCAGTCCCCGCAAACAATCGATTGATTCGCGCATCAAAAAGTTGATTCAACTAGTAAGGGACTAAATTCTAAGGTTGCATCAAATTTTATTGAAAAGGGATCCTACTTCTCTCATTATGTCTTGAGTTCAAACTTTATAGAATACACTCCAAGAATAAAATCTTGAATGCATCATGCCAATGTAGAGGGATGTGGGGAATCTTTTTCTCTCTCCTTGCTAGGGTTCTGTCCTCTCTCTCTCTCATCTTCACAGTCATCTTCCTCAATTTTCATGGAAGGGAGGATTTGAACTAGATCTTTCCCTCCCCTGTTTTCCTAGTCTCACTTTTTTCCCGTTTTGAGGAGTTTTTCTCTTTAGATCTTGTCTAGATCTAGAAGTTTCTCTCTCCCATTTGGGGAGTTCTCTATCCTGATGTAGTCTAGATTTGGGTTTTTTTGCGTATATGATTTCACAGTTTTGTTTCTCTCATGTTTCGTTGATGTATAAATCCAGTTTCAAATGCGATTAGAGGAGTTTCGTGAAGGTTTCATCCTTAAAGGTGTTAGATCTATACTCGTTCAATCTCGTTACTGTGAATGACAATGATATTTGGGACACCGAACTTGGGTGTATCCCCTTAAAAGGCAAAGCTATAGATATGTACTCATTATTGAAGACGAATTTAGTGATTGACCGTCGATTTTGATTTGAAAAAGTCAAAAATCTGCTCTTTGAACATATAACATTGAATTTGATTTGGATTATTCATCTTGTTAACTGGATTTTGTTTTGTTTTGAAATTGTCTGGGATTTGTCTTAGTTTGTAGTTGGACCATGTTTTTTCTCTATTGTATTTCATTGGATATGAATGAAATTAGTATGACAAAAAAATATAAAAAGGTGCTCTCTTAAGATCGCCGTGGAGTTGTATTGAAATGCATGAAAGTGAGCTTGGATACCATTAGAGCCAAACGATAAAGCCAAAAAAAAAAAAAAGCTAAAATGTCTATTCTACAATCTACATTTGTCTTTGCAATTAATTGGACCAACGCGCCAACGATGGGTTACACTTCAATCACTTTCCTTGTCTACCGTACGCGCACCACCAACAAAGATTTCTAATGGGGAAATTGGGATGATTTGAAAATTAGACCAGGAAGGACCATTTTGTCTTTAACAGGTTTTGATGTGGGTAGAAATATATCCGGCCCATTTTTTGCAAAAGGCCCAACTTCATACCTTAGTCCAAGTTGAAGCACCGAATCGTCCTACTGGACTCTACTCTAATAAAAAGTCAGGTAAGCCCAATTTCAAGATTCACGCAATCCTTAGACATCTCTCTAAGTCTCTAATAAATAGTGGGTTAATATCATGAAAAACCCCAAACTGGTACATTTGTGACAAATTTACCCCAAACTATTTTTTTGACCACAAAAAACCCCAAACTGATATACCTTTGACAAATTTACCCCAAATTAGTACACTTATGACAATTTTACCCTCTGTTAGTTTTCGTTAAATTTTATTGTCAAATTATTAAGTTAAATGACACGCGATAATTGACTAGTATAATTTTATGCTCCGTTTATCACAGTTTACAACTTTTGTGATTTTTTGTGGTATTAATCTAATTTAGCGGAGGGTATATTTGTCACAAATTTGCTAGTTTGAGGTTTTTTGCGGTCGAATAAATTAGTTTGGGGTAAATTTGTCATAAATGTACCAGTTTAGGGTTTTTTATGATCAGTCGGGGTAAATTTGTTACAGGTATACCAGTTTGGGGTTTTCCATGGTCAAAAAATTAGTTTGGGGTAAATTTGCCACAGGTGTACCAGTTTGGGGTTTTTTAGGGTATTAACCCTAAATAGTAAGAAAGAGATTGATCTAGTCATATTGCTGTGACTCGCCCCGGCGTTTCATAAATACATCTTGTTTGTCTTTCCAATGCGATCTCTAAATTATTAGTAAAAGCTCATATATTTCGTAGATTATATGAAAATATTTAAAAATTTAAGAATCATATTGAACATTGGACAAAAGTTTGGAGATTGAACGAATTAAAAATTTAAAGATGACATTGCATGTTAGATCAAAATTTATAGACAATTCATGTCATTTTCCCTTTGTTAATTTTTACAATTTAATTGTTATATAATGCCAACCAATTAAACCTTTTAAAGCATCCAACTGTTTATATTTATGTTATCATATAAATTTTTTCGTAAATATTAATGCTTGAAGTTATATATTTAATTAATTTTAGATTTGAGAGGGAAAGGAATTTGCATACAAAAGAGTAATTTTCCGGAAGAAAAATAAGAACACATAGATCCCTTTTTATTCAATCTTTAGAAGTGAACATTGACCAGATATCTCTCCTCTAACACTGAATGAGTTGTAATCTTCTTCACGCTGCAATCCATATTGAGGCACTGCACTTCAAGAGGAGGAAGAAATCGCCTCGCATCATCAAGGTTTGAATGAGGGAGGCTTCCTGACCTTTGTAGCTTGCTCAAATGAGTAGGCAATCTCGATCAGCTTCGGCTCCGAACCCTTAAGCCCTCCAAAGCAAATTGCGAACGGTACTCCCTTGTTGTCGTAACCGGCAGGGACGCTAATCCCTGGGAATCCGCCAATGGCAAGAACCGGAGCAACTTCGAACCCGGGAGTGACAATCGCATCTAGATTGTACTGCATCATCAGCTTCTCGAATCCATTTCTTGATAGGTTTGCCAAGTTCAACAGAGCCGACTTCTGCGTGTCGCCGATCCCGTTCGTGGCTTCAGATGCCAGAAAGATGTCCTGGCCGATCTGATCAGTCAGTTCCTGTGACACCATTCAGGCACTTATTTGTCATTCCCAAACTTGACCGGATATGGATGTTTTGTCAAACTAGAGCTTTAGGTTGTCTCTCGGCAAGTATCAACTCATGTGTCTCCTCATTTTTAGGTTTTGTCACGCAATCAAGAAAACCAAGTCGGTTGAAAAATTATTTTCTGAATCAACACCAGTAGTAAGATTCTGAAAATGAATTATTGAAGTATATAATGCTCTCTATGCAGAGGCAATTTGAACATGCTCACCAGTTTAGAGTTGTTCTGGTTGAAAGCTATGACATCTGCTAAGGATCGCACTGGAGACACCACGAGGTCCTTCAAGTAAGCATTCAAATTTATTTTGAGCTCTGCTAGTATGGCTATTGCTTCGCTGCTCGCCATGGAGTTCAAGATGATGTCGATGTTGTCTATCTTCAGATTATCCACCAAAACTGCTCCTGCGTGCCTAGAATGAAAATTTTTTTTAAGTCATCATCCATGAACTACAAATGATCAAGCATTCAGTACAATTTTATTTTTTGCTCATAACACTGTACTGGTTATTATTGTTACCGCAATGTTTGAAAATGATTCTGAAAAGCAAGAGCTTGGTCGGGCTTATTGGTGAAATTAAAGAAGGGATCTCTCACTATCCCCAGCCTCTTTCGCTGGAGCCCGTGAGCTTTGAGAAACTGTCTATATCCGCCTCGAGGAATATATTTTGACGCTTCTCTCGTTGCCCCATCATTGTAGTCATAACCCACGATGGCATCAAGAACGTAGACGGCATCCGAAACAGTCCGGCCTAGAGGCCTGTTACATCAAGAATTTCAGGAGTGCTCTATGAGAACACGTAATGCAGATGATAAAGTTTTCAGCGTAGAGTTGACATATGAAGGTGACAAGATTGTTTGCCCCATCTGCAACAGGTAATCAACCATGAAAAGAAAGATTTTGCAATAGTTTTATTATTTGAGCTGTTGACTGTCTGCGAAAAATTCTATGAGCTTGGTTATGCAGCCACGTAGAAAGAAATCGTGCACTCGACGTACCCGATGGTGTCTTGTCTGTGAGTGACCGGAACAACCCCAGCTCGGCTCGTGAGGCCAACAGTTGGCTTGATGCCTACTACTGAATTAAAACTAGCAGGGCATAACAATGATCCATCAGTCTCGGTTCCTAGTGACACTGCCACCATATTAGCCGCCACCGAAATTGCCGATCCACTACTTGATCCGCAAGGAATCGCTGAAAGAACATATGGGTTCTGCACGCCATTCCAAAATGCAACTTGTGACTTTCGTAAAAGCTTGGGTAACTTCAATACTGATAAGTAGCTAATTGCTTTGCAACAAAACCGATGACATTGTGTTGAAACAATGGACAGATAAACTGAATGCTAGCGGTATGCTTGGAATGTCTGAGCTTTCTGGGCATTATTCACTTGTTATTGTAACAATAAGAAAGATCGTAATCATCACATTATGTGAAAGACTGAGAGTTCCTCCTTTAGGGCTTCACAAACTAAAACTTTTTGATGGTCTTTCTCCTATTGTTGCATTTAAGTTTTGCTTCTTTGTCACTAAGATTTCAATGAACAATTTGACAGATTATTCTTGTAGCCTCTTCATTCTTTACCAGTTTCTATCACAGTAATTGCCTGGCTAAATTGCTAAGAATAATCTAGCCACATAAAGCATAATGCAAGTATTTCCATTTAACGTACTAGTAAGATAGCAAATCACCTTGCCCTGACCACCTCTGGCACTCCAACCAACTGGTGCCTTCGAAGACCTTAAGTTAGCCCACTCGCTCAAGCTAGCCTTCCCCAATATAACAGCACCGGCTCTCCTCAAACGAGCCACCACTCCTGCATCATGAGCCACGACCGAGCCAAGCAGCGCAAATGAGCCGGCTGTGGTGTTCAGCTTGTCTTTTGTACCAATGTTATCCTTGAGCAGGATTGGAATCCCATGCAGGACAGGCAGCGAGCCATATGGCTTGGCTTTGCGTTTCCAGTCGGCCTTACAGGCCTGATGCAAGGCGTCAGGGTTCACTTCGATGACTCCTCTGAGGACTGGGTTAAGCCTGTGGATTTCACCGAGGTAGAACTCGGTGAGTTGCCTGGAAGTGAGTTGGTTCTGCTTGAAAGCTAGTTGAATATCACTTATGCTTGCTTCTCTGATGGATAATGCTTGCACAGAATCAAAGAAGATTGCGCCAAATGACGATAAGTACAGGAAAACCGGAAGGAATGATGATAGTGGAGAATTCATTTTGGGAGTTTCGAACTTGAAAATGTGTTCGAGGAGATGTGGGACGATCAATGGGAATGGGCGATTTATATAACGTTAGGCTAGAAGTTACGTAAATAATTGTTTCATTTGTTTATTCATTTAATAATTTAGAGCCATAAGCCTAAACCCGTTATTTGGAAATTGTGAAACACCCTACAAGTCTCATGAATCGATTGAGTTTAAACCTTTGACTTACAAAGATAAATTAACCCAGAGTAGTATACGCACAACTGTTAGGATCTGACCAGCATATGCCGAAAATATCATTATGCCTTAAACAACTACGACGACCCTAAAGGGTAAAAAGTAAAAGTTTGACTTTTTATCCATTTCAGAAGGTTTTTGGTTAATTTTCCGGAGACTCCACCAGTTACCTCCCCCAGCGATTTTAAAGGCTCAACTCTTGACACCAACTTTATACATTTAAGTATTTACTCTTAAAGTGCTGTCAATAAGAATTGTATTGTAAACTTACCTACTTCGGATGATGTTGGTTATTTGATTTAGACAGATATTTGTTTTTAGCAACACATTTGTTATAATGTAAACTTACGTACTTCGAATGATTCCTCTGTGTATATGCCGATAAACTTAGAAAAAACAAAAGAAACTCTGAAATGACTGTCTCTTGGCTTAGTATTTGACATCCTGCCATGACAAATGGCACACTTGATGATGCCAAAGCGTCTAGAGACGGGAACGAAGATAGGGTCTTCTGAAGTTGTAAACGTCCGAGTAACCGCAGAAAGCTTATGTTTAAAAAGGAAATAATCGAAATGAAGGTGATTGACCAGTTCAGCAAATGCCCAGCTCCATCGAATTTGTTTGCAGGGTCTTGGAGTTTCTTGTGCCAGTCGGATGCATTTGGAAGGCCGCTGGAAAATCAATTCTTTGTGAGGGAATAAGCCGATCATACTGTCTCTTCCAAAGGTCAAAATAGATGTTGGCCATTTTGTGATATGTGGGTATCTAACCCAGTGAAAAGGAAAAGAAAGAAAAGGAAAAGAAAAAGGAAAAGAAGAAGAAGAAGAGAGAGCGTGTACATGCCATGGACGTCCTGCCAACTTGATTCCATTTCGAATTATAATGTCAAGTAAGTATTTAAGTCTATTATTCTTGTAATTGGAGTAATTTTTGAAGTTATGGTCCAAATTTGGAGTTATGTAGCTTTTGAACTACAAGGTTCCAGGAATTTTTGAGTTGCGATTTTTGTGAAAAGTGTTGTGGAGCGGTGGCGTTTGACGAAAATTGATTTTTAAGTATGATTGGTTTGAAATTAAATTTGGAAGTTTCACATGCGAGTTACACATGATGGATAATATACGTAAGTAAAAATATGGATGTTTGGTATGAATAAATTTATCCGTTACTGAGCATCCTTGACATGACTTGTTCTTGACGACGGTCAATTACTGTAAAAATCCATTCTGAAGTATCGACATTTCCGTAAAGCTTCTACAAGTTATGCCTTGTAGTCTTATAGGGTGTTCCGACTTTTGGCTACATTGTCACATCATTTGAGAAGCGGCTCACATGGTTTCCGAGACACAAGTTGGAAGGAATGTGATTAAAATCAATAATCTAGAATTGAATACATGTTGGATGCTCGACACCTGTCGACCGCATGTGGAAAGGTACCGGGGTGTCCGACATGACACAGAGGCTTCTAGAGAGTATTTGTGCTTCTTAGTCAATAACCTTGCCAAGTGTGACAAAGATGATTGAACAATTCGGCTTCAGACATTGAGCAAACCCTTACCAGAGTTTTCTTAATTGTTAGGAAGCTTTGGATCTTGCGTAAAGAGAGTTATTTGAGTGTTTTTTGAAGTCAATGGCTCTTCAATCTAGGTAAGGTTGCTATTCTCATCGTATATTCTACGCCAATTCTGTCCACGACGGCCGTATTGTATTGGTAACCCCGGATTATTGGAGAGAAGCTTCCAAAGTTCAATGTACTAATGCACCATTGAACAAAGTAGCAATAGGTTCATGCATGTGTGTGGCCAATTGGCCATGAGATGAAATATAATTCCTTAGAATAACTCTGCCAACTAATGAAACATAATCGACCAAAGCCGCGTCTTTTATGATGAATCTCCACTTCGGGAGCCAATGATTGTGTATGGCCAGAGGTCCCCCTACCGGGGCAGCCAGTGGTCCCCCTACCGGTTGCCCCATAGCCCAAATGACTCGTACGCAATGAGACGTTGGAAGTTCGTGGGAATAAAAAGTTTAAGGTGAAGTAAGATTACTCCATGATGATGGTACCGTATCTGCATTGAACTCCTTATCACAATGCTTAATCCGGGACCTTCATTTCGCAAAATTAAAGGAGAGGAAAATGCAGGCACAAATCCGACTTCAACGATAATCCACTTCTAGTAAATATGTCAACTACAAAATGTGGTCCAGAATGACTCTTATTTGCCCAAAGTTGGCCCTCCTGAAGCATAGCGCCGTGAGGAGGACGTTCTGTGTCGAGTCCGTCAGGGCTTAGTTCATGTCCTGAATCATGCCGAGGGTGTGATAAGGGAACTGAATGCTCTTGTAGGAGCTGAGGAGCGCGGTGGTGCCCTCCCTCAGGAGGGTCCTGTACGGGTCATGGATCCGGAGAATACGATGGTCTCGAAGTACATGACAAACCCGTTCCTATATCTACCTAAACCTTTCATCCTATGTATAAGCAATGTGTACCTTCATGTAATATTATTAAAAATTGTCCAAAGCGCCAGCCATCATTGACCATGCCACGTAAAAAGGCCGGCGTTGACTAAGTATCCATGTAACATATTCGGGAAAAATTAGTCGGATGGACTCAATTAGCAAATTGTTAAAAGACTCGGGACTTAATTGACAAAATTGAATGATTTAGTACTGAATTAGTAAAAGTGCAATAGGTTTAAGGTTTTTTTGGACAATTTTCCCCTTGAATGTGTGACTTTAACCTTGTTATGATGATTATCTTACTATCAAGATTTTGTTTTGTTTTAAAGTTGTTTGGGATTTGTATTGGTTTACAGTTGGATTGTGTTTTTTCTCTTTTGTTTTTTTTGGAAATAAATGAAATTATTTTTTCAAGAGAATAAAATAAAATGTGCAGGGGTGTGCCCTTAAGATAGTCAAGAAGACGTATTTGTTGAGATGCACGAAAGTGAGCCTGGATACTATCCGAGCCGCATGAAGAAGGAGGAGGAAATGAAGCAGAGGGAGAAGAAGGTGGTTCAGCTGGGCGGGCGGGCGGCGGGCGAGGGAGGGAGAAAAAGAAATAGATATTCAAAGATTTTCTTCCAAAAACCATAATTTCCTCTCACCAACTCCCTATAAAACCCTCATTGCCAAGTATTTTGTTGCCTTAATATCTTCGTTTTTTCTTTTTTTTTTCTTTAAAGTCAAGATTTGGCCAAAAATCACAACTTTGCCACTAGGGCTCGGTTCCCTTTTCAGCTTCCAATTTTCGTCCCATTATTGTTTTTCCGAAAATTTCGAACTTGCCGATAATTTGACGGATAATGAGGCAACATCTAATAAATTAATCTTGAAACTCTTAAAAGTTCAATACTTAAAATCGAATTAAATTACATGGTTAAAATCGATTAAATATAACTTTAGTACAATCTAGGTAGCTTTTAGGGGTTTTTCGCGCAATTGACTCATGGTTGATATTTTTGATCCACGTTTATGCCTCATCGAATCTTAGACGACCCTCGATTATCATGTAATTGCAAGGGCTTAATTACTTAGCCTGAGTACAAGATCAATAGAAAATCAATTTATCGTCGTCCAACGTAATTATCATAATCGTGCGGAATCACCGCAAACCAACTACATACTTCCATCGAATCGATTTATATCCGTTCACTAATTGACTTATAACAGCATAGCATTGAATCTTGTCGATTCTTATGGTCGAGCGGTCTATCCCTAATCAAATTCTCCAGTCTGTTGCGTTTTAACCCTTTATGGCTTCATCCAATAGATTAGTTAACTCATGAATAATCAGTTCAGAGTAAATTAACTATTAGTGCATTGATGAAATAGTCATTTCATATGTTTTGAAAAATGAGCCAAATTTCGGAATATCACACCCGCAATAAGTGAGGCGCAACAAGGTGAGGCCGAGCCTTAGCGAGGGGAACCCTCACTTGGGCTAGGCCTTATAAGGTTTGGCCTTGCCCAGCCCAGGATGGCCTTGCTGAGTGTTGGTGGGAAAAGGCGACACCGAGCGAGGTCACCTTGGCCTAGGCAAGGCTAGTAAAGCCAACATGGCCAGTGGCCAGCCACCGACAAAAGGAAGAAGAATAAAAAAATAAAGAAAAAATAAAGAATTCAATATTAAAATATTTTTAAAATAATCCTCATTGATGCCGGCGGTCTTATTTGGCATTGGTGGTGTCCACGTTAGCGATTTTCGACCATAAAAATCCCAGTTGAATTTTCGGAAAAATAAATAATTAAATAATTAATTTCGAAAATTAATATTTAATTCCTAAAAATTTCACTTAGGCCCGAATTGCTAAATTAACACCCGATAAGGGTCGGGAAAAATTGACCGGATAGACTCAATTGGCAACAAGTGAAAATGTTTAGGATTCAATTGGCTAAATTGAAAGGTTTATGATTGAATTGACAAAAATACAATATGCTTATGACTTTTTGGATAATTTTCCCCAAACTCGGGTGCGTCACATTTTTTAGCCATGTGATCCCACTTAAAAAATTGCAATTGCGGATTAAGGCCCCGTTTGGTTCGATTTTGGGGGAATGTCTTTGGGAAAATGCAAATACCTTTGGACTAATGGAGTTTTCTGAAATGCAAATAGTATTTGATGAATTATAATTCTAAAGTGTATTGAGAAACAACTTTGGCCAAAATACTATTTGGTAAAAATTGCATTTGTAAAGGACTTTTACTAATTTTTTTTTAAAATGATATTTGTAATTTTATTTTGAAGTCCAGCCACTAACCGACTAGATCGGCGCCGGACCGCCGGATGGCCAAATCTGGCCCCTGGGATGCCCTCACCTAAGGTCGCTTGACGGTCGCCTAAGGTCGCGGGACCCCAAGTGTCAACCAAACCTAGGCAGTTGACGCCTAAGGTCGTGCGACCTCAAGTGGCGACCGCAGTCAATCTTGACCAATTGTTCACTACTTCAATCTTGGCGAGGGGCCATCAGGCGGCCCCGGGTCGCGTGACCCAGGCGGGCAACCCTTAGGTGGTGGTGGTGTTCGCTGAAGTTTGGCGATTGTCGCCGAGGTCGGGCAACCCTTAGGTGGTGGTCGTCGCCGTGCGCCACCCCTTGGTTAGCGGTCGTCGGTCTTCAATCAGCTTTTCAATGTGGCGATCTTTAGAGAAGATAAAGAGTAACCGATGTCAAAACTTGCATTCCGAAAATACAACTTCCTAAAGTATTTCAGTATCTCAAGACTTGCTTTGAACTAAAGGCTTTAGAGTCATTTGAAGATGCAATTATATTTTCCCAAAGTTGAGCAAAAACATAAACCAAACACGTTTGTATTTGGCCAAGGGACTTTAGAGTCCCAAAGCCCATTTCAAATGCCGAACCAAATGGGGCCTAAATAAAGTCAAAATTTGAAGTTGCAAATTTGAAGTTCTTAGAGGTAATGGTAAAAAGAAAAATTGTCTTTGACCATACAATGAGGTGAGTATTAAACTCGGGCAATGATATATAGTTATCACAAATGAGAGAAGAATGTTAAAATAGTTTGAAATATCAAGGTGTACAAAAAGAAACAACAAGATCAACCCTTTAGACTCTATTCGTTTTCGCAAAATATAATTAATTTGCAAAACATTATATTAAAAATGATTGCTTGTATCATAATTAGTTAATAAAAATATTTTCATTATCAACAACAATTTTTATCTAAAAATTTTTGTGGGTGATAAAAAAAAATTTCGTTTAATCATTTTTATAAGGGATAAAAGCAATCTTTTTAGGAAAGTATTTTTAGAATCATTCATTTTTTGCGAAATAAACGGAATCTTAGAATTTACGGTGTTTTTGATTTATAGAGCAATAAATAAAAATATATAAATATAAAAGGTAAAAATGGGAAAAGAAGAGGGCCATATGTCACTAAGTGAAATGTCACCTGTCACTTTTCTATTGAAGGTGCTTTCACTTAGTAATTCAAAGGATTAATGTCACAAAAAACCCTCAATTATATGCTTATGAAAAATTACCTTAAATATTTTTAACCACAAAAAACTCAAAATTAGTATACTTGTGATAAATTTACCCTATGTTAGTTTCCGTTAAATTTTACAGTTAAATTATTAAGTTAGATAACATGTGGCAATTGAAGAGTATATTAGTAGGATTTTACTTTTTGTTTATCACAGATGAGGCGATTGCAAGAGGGGGTCAAGTGTGTTTTAGTGATGTTGAAGGAAATATGGATAGATTAGAGTGCGTGAAAATAAATGTTAATGGACAAGCATTAAAAAAAGAAAAAAAAGAAAGATAATATACGATCACCACCAAGGCCTAAAGCACCGCCAGTCGAGGAAGATAATCAGGATCAACAAAGTTCACGACCAATGCTTAAAGGATAAAACACCTGCCAAGGATAGAGGATTCTAGGAAAGAGAAGCTCACCACCAAAGCCTATAGGATGAACCATCATCTGAGCAGAAAAAGCTTTTTGACTCACCACCAAGGACTAATCAATCCACTTACCTAAGAAAAGAAATCGGGATAGGAGTTATCCACATTTCAAAGATATTCACTCAAATTGAGGAAAACCACATATATTCATATATTCAAATCGTTGTCTTTGTTCCGATGAGATTACACCTCTATTTATAGAGATACTATTAAACATAAGTAAACATTCTTCGAATTCCTGGAAATCAAACAAACCCTTAGGGAATTCATTTAATAATGACTCTTAAAAACAACAACACAATGAAGACTCATTAAAGCTACGAATAAAGAGACTTAGATGCATGTGTATAATTATTAGATGCATCGAAACTTGGTAAGACTTCCTAAATTCGTGTACTAGCCTTGGAAGCCAAACGGTCCTTGGAAAAGGTTGTTAAACAATTGTAGAAATGACCAAATTAACCTCCCATCGTTAGGTTGTCATTAGGAAGTCTCGCAACTGATAACAACCCTCGCTAATGTCTCAACCTTGATAACAAGCTTTGGCAATGTTGCATAATCGACAACTTCATCCTTGAACCCACATAATTAGATTGCAGTAGAAATTAGCCTTCGCTTGCATGAATAGCAACTCCAATGATTCGATTGACAAAATACGAGTTGAGCCTATGAATTCATCGAGAGGATCCGAGGCTCCCACATCAACAAGTGTACCAATTTGTGAGTTTTCGTGATATTAATCTAATTTAACAAAAACTAATAAAAATAAATTTGTCACAAATGTACTAACTTCGAGGTTTTGGTGATTAAAAAATTAGTTTGTTATAAATTTATCACATATATACTACTTTGGGGGGTTGTGTGGTCAAAAAATTAGTTTGAATATAATTGTCACAAGTATACCGGTTTGAGAGTTTTTTAAGGTCAAAAAATTAGTTTGGGTATTATCCCTAATTCAAATGGGAAATCCAACTATTCAATGAAAATGACTCTTCAACCAAAAGAAATAAATGAAAATGACTACAATTTCTTACATTTTTCATGTTTAGTTAATTGATAAGTGTATTTGAAGTTTTAAAATTTATCATAAAAGCACAATTGAATTCTAAAACTTGTTAAATTGGTTCAATCAAGTTTTTCTATTAATTGTACATTTTGAAAATTTTAAGATTCAATTACACTTTCGTGACGAGTTTTAAAACTAAATTGGACTTTTTGAAAATTTTATTACTCAATTGTACTTTTATGATAAATTTTAAAATTTTCAGTATATATTTATCCATTTGGAAAATAATTCAATTTTGAATTTAAATTAGCCATGGATTACAATTCTTTTGAAAAATGTGTAATTAGTCATGGAAAATTCTCACATTTTGCCCATCGAGATGGCTGGTCTCAAGCAACCACAAATGTCTCAAGCTCCCCTCGGAGAGAAACAGAGATGAAGGTACAGAAGACGGCGCGAAGCTGGCAAGCGGTTGACATTGACAGCGGACCGAGGTGCAATGGCGAAGGCTTCTGACGGTGACAGGCGGGTTGCGGTTGCGCTACATGCCGGGTGGCCTCATCGATGGAGAAGAGAGTCAAAAGATAAAGAAGAGACGAGCAAAAAGGAAACAGAGAACAGAGAAAAATAAGACAGAGAGCGAATAAATCTCAGCATTGAACGATCAATGATTCAGATGTTTCCTTCATTAAAGATGTAAAAGCTTTTTGGCATCTAACAATGGAAAAAGAATCCGATTATTCTTGGAATGAGAGTCATTTGTGATACTGTCAATGAAGGAAACGAGCAAGTAGTGATCATGAAGAATTGCTTTCAGGGGAGGCTTGATCAGGGGAGCTTCGAGGCCTAAATGAGGGAGGCTTCCTGATCTTGGTAGCTTGCTCAAATCCATATGCGATTTTAATCAGCTTTGGCTGCAAACCTTTCAGCCCTCCGAAGCAAATCCGGAAGGGCACGCCCTCAGTGTTGTATCCGGCTGGGACACTGATTCCTAGAAATCCACCAACGGCAAGAACAGGAGCGGAGTCAAATCCAGGAGAGATAATAGCATTTAGCTTGTACTGCATCATTAACTTCTCGAACCCATTTCTTGTTAGCTTTTCCAGATTCGACAAAGCTGCTTTCTCTGCATTCCCTATCCCGTTCGTGATTTCAGACGCCAACAAGATACTTTGGTCTATCTGATCAGTCATTTCCTACATGATTGTTTCGAGCATTCTGTCATTTCAAACTTTCAGGAGGGTCCAACTAGGTCTATGAACCGAAGTAATATCCATACCAGTTTAGAGTTTTTCTGGTCGAAAGCTATTATGTCTGCCAAGGATCGCACTGGCGATGACACTAGCTCCTCAAGGTAAGTGTCCTGGGCTATTTTGAACTCCGCGAGCACTGCCGTTCCTTTAAAGCTCAAATTGAAGTTCAAGATCACATCTATGTTCTTAATTTTCAGATTATCCACCAAGACAGCTCCTGCTTGCCTAGTATGTACAAAGTACTTATTTCATCATCTATGAATGACATGTGACCGACATTGGCCTCGATTGTATTCAAAACAAACTGCAGTGAAGAAACTCTCTGTACCTTAATGTTGCAAAATGCTTCGTAAAAGCTAGAGCATGGCTGGGGTTATTTGTGAAATTGTAGAAGGGGTCTCTCACGATACCCAATCTCTTGCCATAGAGACCATGAGCTTTGAGAAACTTTTTATATCCACCACGCGGAATGTACTTTGACGCTTCTGTTGTGGCTTCAGCGTAATTGTGGTCATAGCCTACGATTGCATCAAGAACATAAACAGCATCTGAGACGGTCCTGCATATCGGCCTGTTACATTTAAATTGGTAACAACATTGCTTCAGAATTAATGTCATAAAGGATAACATAATGTGAGACCTGACAGTGAGACCGCAGATTGAAGTTGAGAGAACACAGACTTCATGGAAAAATAATGTTCTATTTTTTTTTTTTTTTTTTTTTTTTTCAATTGAAGGAACAAACATTGAATCTTTGAGACCAATTATCTGTTTCAAAAATTTAACTATTTAGGATAGGCAAGGATTGTTACAGTGTAGTCTTCGTTATTGAAAATATTTGAGGTTTGATAGTGTTTAAGAGCAATACGATGTACATTACATACCCAATGGTGTCTTGTCTGGGTGTGATCGGAATCACACCAGCTCGGCTAGTGAGACCAACGGTTGGTTTGATGCCTACTGCTGAATACAAGCTGGCAGGACATAAGATCGATCCATTAGTCTCAGTTCCTAGTGACACTGCCACCATATTTGCCACAACTGATATTGCCGATCCGCTACTTAAACCGCAAGGATCTGCAGAAAGCACATAAGGATTTTGCAATGCAATCAAAGCAAAACTTAGGATTAGACAAAAGTAGAGTTGCATGAACAAATGCGGTTGTCTATTGGTAAGAAGCACTTAATTGGAAAAAAACACTCACCCTGCCTTGTCCACCCCTTGCACTCCAACCATTTGGTTGAGTCAAAAGACCTAAAACCAGCCCACTCATTCATATTGGCCTTCCCTAATATGACAGCACCAGCTCGCCTCAACCTAGCCACCACCCCTGCATCCCAAGCCACAACGGAGCCAAGTAGTGCGAACGAGCTAGCCATAGTGTTCTGCTTGTCCTTCGTCCCAATGTTGTCCTTGAGCAGTATAGGAATTCCACGCAAGATGGAGAGCAAATCGTGTTTCTTGGCCTTACTTTCCCGGTCTGCCCTATTGGCGCATTTCAATCCATCTGGGTTCACCTCTATGATAGCTCTCACGACCGGATTGAGTCGGCGGATTTTGCAGAGGTAGAATTTGGTAAGTTGCCTGGAAGTGAGCTTGTTTTGCTTGAATGCTAGCTGGGATCACTTGTGCTTGCTTCTTGGATTTGAGATTGCTTGGCTTGTGAAGACTAGTGGTAGGGATGCTAACAGGCACAGGCACCGTAAGAAGAGATGGGACCTCATCAGGATGGAGACCATGCCTACCTTGGAAGGATTGAGTTTCCACTCCTTGTGAATTTGAGTGAAAATAAGGATTCGGGTGGGATTATTCTCCAGAAACAAGCGATGAAAGAGCTTCGAGCTTAACTCGTATGTAAGACTTTGAGCTCAGCTATAAAAGTCAAACGTGACACTTCAAATGTAAGATTTTACTGAAGAACAGGCGGGTACATGTCTAAAACACTGACAAGGGGGGTCAATTACTTTGTAATTAAGCTAACCTACTTCTCAGTAAGATATTGAGCATCCTCACATGACTTGCTCTTGACCAAGGTTATGTACTGTAAAAATCCATTCTAAAGTATTGACTTTTCCGTAAAGCATCTGCAAGTGATGCCCTGTAGTCTTATGAGGTTTTCTGACTTTTGGCTGCATTGTCACTATCATTTGAGAAGCGGCTCAAATGGTTTCCGAGAAACAGGTTGGAAGGAATGAGATTAAAGTCAATAAACCTGCTAAGTGTGATAAAGATGATTGACCAGTTCAGCTTCAGTCATTGAGCAAACCATTACCAGAGTTTCCTTTATTGTTAAGGAGCTTTGGATCTTGTGTTAAGAGAGTTAATTAACTATTCTTTGAAGTCAATGGCTCTTCAATCTAGTTAAGGTTGCTATTTTCCCGGTACATTCTACGCCAAATCTGTCCAAAAAGGCCGTCTTTTTTTCGTAACCCCCGATTTTGAAATAATCAATTTATTGGAGAGGAGCTTCCAAAGTTCAATGCACTGATGCACCCTTGAACAAAGTAGCAGGAGGAGGAAACATGTTTGAACTAGTTTGTCCTTATATAGTTTTCAGTTTCAGGTTCTTGCATGTGTGTGGCCATGAGATGAAATTTTCCCTAGAATAATCCTGCTAACTAATGAAACATCATCGACCAAAGCCGCGTCTTCTGTGATGAACGTTCACTTCAGGAGTCAATGATTATATATGGCCAGTAGGCCCTGTACCGGTTACCCCAGAGCCCAAATAACTCATACACAATGAGATGTAGGAAGTTCATGTGAATAAAAAGTTCCAAGGTAAAGCAAGATTACTCCATGATAATGGCCCCGTATCTATAGGGAAAATTGTCCAAGAGATCTTAAACATTTTGCACTTTTATCAATTCAGCTATAAGTCTTTCAATTTTATCAATTGAGCCCTAAATATTTTGCCAATTTGCCAATTGAGTTCATCTAACCAATTTTGATTGGAATTCACTAATGTGAACACCGGCCGTCCTACGTGGCATAGCCAACGTTGACATTGACAATTTATAATATATTTAAAAAAAATCAATTTTTATTATTGTATTCTTTCTTTCTTTCTTTCTTTCTTTCTTTCTTTTTTCCTTTTTTCCTTTTTTCTTCCTCATTTTGCTGATGATCGGCCACTAGCCACAAGCTATGACTAGGTGGGCTGGCCTTGCCTGAGCAAGGCTTGCCGTCACCCGCCATAGGCAAGGCTAGGTCGAGCAAGGGCCAGCCTCACCTATGGCAAGTGACAGTGAACCTCACCTTGGTAAGGCCAGCTTACCCGACCATCACTTCTGCTTGGTGGCTAATCATTGGCAAAAGGAGGAAGAATGAAGGGAACAAAAAAGGAAGAAAAAAGTAGAAAAATCATAAAAATCAAAAAATCTTATTAAAAATTATCCATGTCGATACCAACTGTGCCATATAGGATGGCTAACGTCTACGTTAACAAATTCTAGCTAAAATTGACCAGATGGAATCGATTAGCAAATTCACAAAAGGTCTAAGAGTCAATTGGCAAAACTAAAGGGTTTATAACCGGATTAGCAAAAATGTAATATGTTGAGAACTTTTTGGACAATTTTGCCTTCATTTGCATTATACTCATTATGACAATGCTTAAACCTGGAATTTTATTTCGCAAAAGAAAAAAATGAGACAAATGCAGGCACAAATTCGACTTCAAAGATAATGCATTTCTAATAAGTATATGAACTAAAAAACGTGGTCCAGAATGACTCTTATTCGCTCCAAATCAGGAAAATACCAATACACTAGAGTATGAAAATCTCCTGTGGCACAGAGCATGGCATAGTAGCGCAGGCATAAAATAGCCCCGCAAATATTTCTAGTGTCTAATAGGATCTCGGCAAAGGCCAGATCCAAATCCCATCCATATAGCAATGGATAGATACATTGCGATCACTTGCAAGGGGTGAATTTGCAGGCAGTGGTGCCATAACCCAAGTTGGCCCTCCTGAAGCGCAGCGCTGTGAGGAGGACGTTCTGTGTCGAGCCCATGAGGGCCGAGTTCATGTGCTGGATCACGCCGAGGGTGTGATAAGGGAACTGAATGCTGCTGTAGGAGTTGAGAAGCGCGGTGGTACCCTCCCTCAGGAGGGTCCTGTACGGGTCACCCCGGCCCTGGAGGCCCTGCCACAGCGTCAGATCCGTGCCGTACCTCCGAGCTGCCGTCAAGCCGAAGACCAGAGCCACCTTGGTGTCCGGGTTGACCGCCCTCCAGTAACACTTGTATTCGGACATCATCCATTTTCTGAGATGTAGAGACTCGCAAAGTCAGTGATTGGATTCTGAGGCCTTTGGATCATGGATCCTGAGAATACGAGGGTCTTAAAGTACATAATGCACCCATTCCTATAACTACCTAACCTTTCATCCTATTTATGAGCAATGTGTACCTTCATGTAACTTAGTACGAATCTTCTGTCCGAAGTAGCTCTTGTTTACATAGGATTGATTGTATTGCCAGACAATAGTGGCTTCACGAGTCTTCGCTCTTAGCTTGATTAGAAGAGAACGTAGCTGGACTTTTCATTTTCTCATAATGAGAATCAACATCTCATCTTATCCTCACATAATGTTCATTTGGGATGACTAAAGATAGAGCATGAATAGGGAGATCATCAAGATGAAGTCCAAGTGCGAGCCCATCATCATTTACTCAAATATGCTCGCAATACTCCCAACTAGGATATATTAATTGTTCCAAATCATATCAATTCCTTGATGTAAGACTCCTCTAAGATAACTCACACGTGCATTCTAACACTAGTGTTATCTAACTTCAATGCCAACTGAAATAGAAGTAAATGCAAATATGCTTGTAACACTCCCATTTAATGCCTAATCTCACTAAATTTTTCGTCATCTGATTATAGTAAGCGCTAGAATTATTAGAGAAAGGCATTCTATGGTCCCTTTGAGGAATACTGCACATTTCAAGAGGATTCCATTTCCTGTATTAGCAAGTATAATTGTAAATGCGAAACAGATTAATCACGTCACGGAGAGTCCTGACCTAAAGAGAAAAAAGAAGCATCTTTAAATCTAACTCACTCATTTGCGCAAGCTGAAGCTTCCAAGAAAGGGGCAGGCGGCAGTGGTGGCATGGGAGGGAGCCTGAAAGCGGGCGGCAGTGGCAGCATTGGAGGGAACCTGAAGGCAGGTGGCACTGGTGCCGAGGGAGGGAACTTGAAGACCGGTGGTGCTGGCACGGTCGGCGTGACTGGTGCGGGAGACTGTGGGCAGAAGGACATGGGCTGTGCGGGCTGAGAGAGCAAGGTGTCCACCGAATAGAACTCCATGTTGAACATCTGGAACATGAGCCTAAGCGGCTGCGCAGGACTGGCCGATGCGGAACATCCCATGGAACCCTGACCGCTCCCTCCCATCACTTGTGCATGGCAACTGCTCAGGTCGGGAGTCCCTTCGAACCTCATGCCGTAGTTCCCGAACCAGTTGGTGGTCTCTTCTCTCGACATCGTGACTTGGCCGTCGCTATTGGTGCACGCCACCATAACCTTAATCCCTGCACAACAAAAAGCACGAACTCTGAATCCATCATGGATTGCTTCTAGGATCGGCTCTCTTCTTTTCCCTCCGAGTTAGGATAAGCATATCACAAATAGAGCTACTACATACACATAATTGATCAAGCACCCAGGATTCTTTAGTTATTCTCTAGAAGCCTAATAAATGCGAACCCCGTCGCTATCTGACACCAACTGATGCTGAACGAGATCTAGAAATGACTAAGGAGAAGGTTGGCACATGTATGTTGCATTTGCTTTGACCCAGGTGTTTTTATTAGTGTTGGCTCAAAACTCCAAGAATCAATAACTAGGAAATAAAACATATGATTGAATAAGAAAAAGTTGTGAGAAACTTCAAGTTACCGTAAACGGGGTAATCAAAGATGGACATCCGACCATCCTTGCACTGGTCACAGAAGACAGTGCCTGTGACCATGGCATCTCCTCGAGTGCCATCAATGGCAGCTGCAAGAATGAGAAGAGCTGTGAAGAGGAGTCTGCGCATTGAATCCATCACGTTTGGAACAAGCTGCGAATGAGAGGTCAGTCTGTAAAGAGAGCTTGAGAGAAGAAGGGGTGACGCAGACACGGTTCACTGAAGAGCGTGATCAACATTTATGCAGAAGCCTTAAAAGTCAGGAGAAGTAAATAAAGGCAGGCCAGCAGCTGGGGTTTTTTTTCAACACTCAACTGTCAAAATTTATGAGGGTGCAAGAGAAGTTCTTGATAGTAAAGAGACTTGGTACGGCTAGTCATTCTTGTCTTTTTGATGGGATGAATCGGCAAGGGCATAGATCTAGAACCATGAGATAGAGAGTTGACATATAATCTGGTCTAGAAGCAAGGGCAAATTCCACTTACCTATCTCTACTGGATCATTTAAGGTTTGATGGCATTTGATGATTTTGATTTGTGCATTCAAGCTTGGGAAATGTCCTTGTAGATGTCAATGAATATGCATTTGCTGATAGGTTTACATTGGATGGAATGGATATTGGGCGATCTAGGATGTGCATTAATTCAAGTCCTTGAGAATGGGAGATAAAATCTTTTTTACTTTCTTTTCCACAAGGTCCCAGAAGAAAAGCATAAGATTTGAGCTTTTGAACATTACAAATCCACAAAGGTAAATGGGTTAAAACCCATCTCTGAGAAAGAGTTTTTTCGAAGTTGAGAAAAAGAAATCTTGTTCAATACATGGTAGCATGGGCGATCTCAGACATATGTTAAATCAAGATCTAGGACAGAATTTCTAGCAGCAAAGAAACACCTTAACTCCGTGGCTGACCCATCCTCCTACTTCATCAAACTACCATCACGAAAATATAATATGTGGGGTTAAAAACCACATAAATATGACCCATCTCAATTATTGATCTTGTGAGTTTTGCGAAGGATCATAGCTACTGATTGAGATGATATTGATCCATATGATTCTACTAATCCATATGGTTAAATTTTTTTTTTCTTTTTCTTTTTATTCACCTAGACTTGAGCGAGGCTAGGCAAGGGAGGCTCACCTTACCAGCCACTAAGGCAAAAGAAAATAGAAGGAGGGATTAAATTTAAAATTAAAATTATTAAAATAAAAAAATTAAAATTATTGTTCACGTCCGGCATAATTACAAAAGGTTTAGAACTGAATTAACGTAATTACAATATGTTTATAATTTTATTTTTTTTTTAGTAATTCTCACTCTTCTTCTCCTTATTAGTTTTAATGAAAATAAAAGGTCGTTCCAAATGTGATGAAGGGACAATGGTCGTACAGGTCTTGCATGGTATTGACTGTTGAGAACAAGAAGCGGTGGTATCGAATCTCCAGGCCTCCAAGCTTCCCGAATACCCGACACGGATTCGAGGAGGGATGTCGGAGCATATGGCCGGACAAGATCGTTCTCATTTACTAATTAATTTCTGCTTTGACGTGGATTGAAAACGATCTTGCCGTGTTTTATGGAATCATTCATCGACTTCACCGACTCAACAAACTCCAAACAGGGCAAATGACATTCCAAAATAGTGGAGGAAGCAGTGCCCTCAAAGACGTGCACCAGGTGCAACGTCCGCACCCCGCCTCGAGAAATTTAATTCTGGAAAAATAGAAAGATGGCGAGTGTCGTCATTTGAAGGACAGTTATCTAGGATCAAAAGGAACACTAGCTATATGATTACAGCCTATTACAGTAGTTAAGTTAGGACTTTCTAACGACAACCAAAGAAAGCGATAACGAAAAATGAATATCGCACATCTCTTGATAATATGGTATACAATAAATGCGGGAAAAGTACCAAAACAATCCCAAATTTATTTCATTGGTACTAATTCAATCATAAACCTTTCAGTTGGATTAATTTAGTTTTAAACATTTTCATATTTTGCCAGTTGAGTTCATCTAGCTAATTTAGGTCAAATTATTAACATGCATGTTAGCTGTCCTAAATGGCACGACATTTATTAATTTTTTTTTTCTAATTTGTTAATTTTTTATTAAGTTTTTCTTTTCCTTCTTTTTTCCCCATTGTGGTCGGCAAGGGTTGCCAAAGCTCGTGCGGCCCTTACCCCAACTTGCCTAAATATGGTGAACGTGGCCTCTCCCACGATCAAGGAGGACTTCGTGGCCCTCACCCAATTGTTGGTGAGCTCCAACGACCCTCGCCGACCACTAGACCTATCAAAATAGATCATAAACTAATTAGTTAACTCATATATAATAAGTTGAATACATGAGTTAGTTATATTCAATAAATTGCTCATAAAGCACACATTAACCATACGTATTACGGAACTACTTTTGATTTCCACTGCCAAGCATAACATGAGATATATGGTGCATTGAAAATAACGAAATTTTCTCTAGTTCTCTTTATAACAAGTGTCTTCACATCACTAGATTTAAAACCTTGACAATTGGCTGAAAAGCTAACGGTGTCAACAAATAGATAAAACGTCAGAAAGTGTGGCTGATCAAGGTCCACCGCGTGCGGGCACCACGCGGTGCAAAGATTCGATTCCCATCCTCGTCCCGCGCTCGCTTGTAGCGAAGCGGAGCGAGTCCCCCTTGAGCGAAATACGTGTCCCATTGACAAGAGACTGTAAATGAAAAAAAAGCCAAAAAACCCATCACTAATTCCTGTGGTGAAATAAATCACCCCCCTTGGAGGCACACAATGGGTACTAGTGGAAGGACCGAAGTAGTTGTTCTTATTTAGTAGCCTCGAGACGGTGATTCAAATACGGATCTAATTTGAATTCGGATCATAAATGAGAAAAATGGTCACGCTTCTCACTTTAGCAATACCATACAGTTGTCAAAATCACGTAATGTGTTATTGGGAATGTGGAAACACAATGATTCGAATCCGGACTGAGTAAGAAAAATTGGGTGCGTTCATGATGCGGGTGATCCCACAAAATGTCATCCCACCTAACTCTCTCAATGCTCAATTCACTGTACATAACTCTTCGGACGTGTGAACGTTCCCAGCCGCAATCCCATGGTCATGTGATGGGGGTAGTTATAAGTTGGCCGTCAAGGTAGAGAGATCGGCATTGATGGCAAATTGCACAGATGTCTCCCGGCTGAAAAAGCTACAAAAATAGCCAATTCTAACCCATCTTCTAAAATTAAATATAGTCACGAGTATAAACCATACATAATTCTAAAAGGACACAAAGGACCTCTTCTCATCATAAGAATAATGGAATTCTCGATTCTTTTTAAGTGATGAGTAAAAAAAGGATTAATACCATGAAGCTTTCCAAACCGCTACACTAGTAATAAATTTATCTAATCGGAAAAAATCTCAAACTTGTATACTTATGATAAATAACCTTCAATTAATTTCATTTAAATTTTACTATTAAATTACTAAGTTGAATGACGGATTATGATAAATAACCTTTAATTAATTTCATTTAAATTTTATTATTAAATTACTGAATTGAATGACGGATGATGAGTGTACTAGTTTGAAGTTTCACCCATAAATGTACCAATTTGCGATTTTTCATGATATTAATCAAATTTAACTGAAACTAACGGATGATTAATAAGTCACGAATTAATAGTTCAAAGTTTTTAGCGATGGTCACAAATGTAGCAATTTGAGATATTTGGTGATCAAAAAATTAATTTAGAACAAACTTTTTTATTTTGAAGTTTTTTGTGATATTAATTTTAAAAAAAAAAGTAAAGGTCCCTCTTCTGTTTTGTGCCACGGGAGGGCAGTGCAAACAGCTGTTCTTGGCTGTAAAAGAAATGCCGTGAGAAAAGTGCAACATGACCGATTGAATCCACGACACCCACACATCATGGCCTGCCTGAATCCTATGAGAACGAATTTGCCTTCGTCCTTTCATTCGATCGTTTAACAGGTCAGGACAGACCCACCTAAAAGGTGCGGTAGATTGAATTCATGCACTGAGGAATCCTAATGAGAACGAGAGCTGACTGGACATGCGGAAAGGAAAAATGGATAGGCTGTAGTACGCATTTCACGCACTAGCACATTCACGTGAAATTATTTAGGTTTTAGCGTGAAAAACCTAACTTTTGAGGCTGATTGCAACGAGGCAATGATGAATTTCCAGTAATCACCATTTGAAAAAAAAAAAAAAAAAAACTTAAGCTGTTGCGTTGCCTATGGCCACCATCAACTAAGGTGATGATTTTGGGGATGCGATTGGTGTCCGACTGGCCAGTATCACGATATGTCAAAAGTAACAAGGACTAATAAAGAGCAACACAACAGGTTAGATTGGATTAAGGCATAACAATTGCAACGATTGGTGCTTCTGTGTCAGCTATCCTACGTGTTAGTCGATCCAACATGACAAGATGGTGTTAGCCGATCCAACATGACATGATGGTTATGACGCCAGGCTGTTCGATGGAAGGTAATCAATTTCTCTCACCCAAACCTCTGTGACGGAGTTGTTCCGCTATGTGCCGCTGGGAAAATGACACCTCTGTGTGCGGGTGTGGTGTGTGTGTGTGTGTGTGTGTGTGTGTATAAAGAGCAATGGCATGACTTGTAAGCTTGTAACATAAGTATGGATACCTTTCCTGTTGCACAGACTTCCCATTTGTATAAGGAACGCTGTCAGCAATCTACAAGTCTCTTGAATCTCACGTGAGCACTTCCCTCCAGTAGCTTTCGGGGGAACTACAAGTTAAGGTACAAAACACATTTAGGCTTGCACAGAGAATGAGATCAAAGCCACGATCCTCAATATTGGAGGCAAAACTTCTTCATCAGCATTGAATCTGCATGAAAACTATGCGCTCACTCCCAACTCAGGTAAACACTAAAAAGTGGTTGAATGAAGAAAATGTCAGAACATATGTACACAAAACAATTGCTTTGTTGCCAACTTCATGTCTGGGACCTCTGGGTTGATGGGATGCCACTCACATCCAGTATGGATTTCAGTGAAATGACTTAGAAAATGGTGATTCTTCATTTCAAAACGCCAGTGCAAGGCTCATCAAACTGGGACTAACAGAGATACTGGCCGCCCAAATTGGCTCCCTCGCACTTTGCTTGGCAAAGCATGAAAAAATGTTGGGTGGAGTGTTCAAATAATGAAAAGACTTTCCAAAACTAAAGGAGAAAACTCTCTTGAGTTCATTCTAAGTAAATTCTCGACGCTCCAAGTAATCGGAATTGCTCAATGTGACTAGATGTTCTTCCTCAACACTTTTTACAGAATCCCCACCAACATACCACGGCACAGTGCCTACAAAAATTCAACGGACTCTGATGATTAGATCCCTTTTAAAGGCACAAAATAGCTTCCAAATAGTCAATCACACTGATGAGCATGACAGCCCAGTAAAAGCATACTATTAGGGATACTTTCATATGAATAATAGTATTCCTTTTGTATTCAAAGTCATCGTCACTGAGAGAAAAGCACGAGATTATTTTTGACACGGTGTATATGTTTCATAGTAGGTATAAGCTGGTGGACAGCATTATACTCCTGCAAGAAAAGATATGAAGGACAGAGTTTACCTCGTGCATTAGCTGATTCCTGTTCTCTTGTTGAATGAAGGATGATTGTTCCTGAAAGTACAGTGATGAATCCACATATCTCAGATGCTATGCTGCTTGCAGTCTGACCTGACCAATCCTGCAAAAAGAATGCAATTTGAACACACTTTTCTCAAGAAAACTGAAAGCTAAAGTCTAACTGGCTGAAAACCTCACTAGGTAAAGTAAGCCACTTACCTTGAACATTATTGCACTAGCAACAATTGTCAGAGTTGTGAACATCACATAATATACTGGCGAAACGATGGCAGCATTGAATGTATCTAATGCCTAAAGAAACATTAAGAAGACATAATTAGTATGTAAGTCTTATACCAGGTTTTACATTGATCACCCCTTGATAAATGTAAACATAAACTCTAAAATCTAATAAACAAAAATACACAAAAATCCACAAGCAAGCATGTTTGTCTAACGAGGCATCAGAATCATTTCCAGAGATCAACAATCTGCTAAGCTTGATTGATGACACTTCAACACATGGTGGACATACAGAAAGGAAACTCTTATGCAAGGACATGGATGGCTTAAAATAGAGTAATTGATGACAAGTCAATACATCAGGTCATTGTATATTGGACAGGGGTTCTTATGCTTCAATATAGATGATTAAACTAAAGCCATTATTCCACTACTGCAAATTTATGATGGTAGAACGTTATTGGACAGACATTTGCAGGGTAAATTCTAAATCTTGACAGAATCCTACCACATTTATGGTAACAGTTCAGAAATTTTTTTCAGGCAAAAACTAAGATCTGCAAGGCCTTCAAATATACAACAAATATGCTGTAGAAATAAACAAGAATATGGTGGATAAGTTATTCAAACTGTGTGCGAGAAAATGCACTGAATGGTTGCAATAGCAACTTGTAGATTTCCAAGGTTCATGCATAACAGCACTATACCCCTGTTTCATGCAACAGACAGCAGTGCCATTTCAATACCTCAAATGGAAAAGGATTAATCCTTTGTCTGGGAGAGGAAGGGAGGAGAAAATCATGGGTGGGTAAAGACACTTTTGCACTTTCCCTCCAATTCACTCCCACCAACCAATTCAAATTTTTTAAAAATTTCCCATATCCACCTCCTACTTTCTCTTCCTCCCCTCTCTCTCAAACAAAGCCCAAAAGACTCAAACTTCTTTTGTCTCAAACAAGAAAACGATGGAGCAATGCCAAATAATGTTGCATTAGGCATTAGATATCATGGGTCAATTGTCAGTAGACCTACTCCAACCATAATCACCTAGCTTCTTAACAATGGACTCTTGCTAAATAAAAGTGAAGACACGAAACATTGTTAAAACATAACTTGTATAATAACCTGATAAAAGTGACATGTTTCATTTCATCAAATTTCCATAGGCAAGCAAGTGTTTTTCTCGTATTCTTAAGAATCATCATCCCAAGTAAAGATGGCAAATGCATTGACATAGAGAGGCATAGAACCAAGTTAAAAGGCAAACAAACTTTTGGTGGTCTGCTATCCGCTCGAAAATGCAATACTCACCTTGTTAAGGTAGTTCAACTGGGTGACGACACAAACTGCAGCAACTGTAACAAAGAACCAAGTCTGTGGATAAGCAATTTGACTTATCCCCTCCAAAGTAAGCTTTATCGCGATACCAATAGCTTTTATGCTGACAACCTATAAAAATGCACAGAAAATTTCCTGATGAGCTGGTAACAAATCAAGGGGTGCATAGGGATTTTTACTCTAATTTGCAGAGAATTTGGCAGTTCATGACTCAATGCGAGATGGTTACCGTAAGTGAACCCATCAGAGAACATATTCCCAAGTAGACAAGTATGTTTGTCTGGCCATAGCGAGGTTCAAAATACAACACCAGAGCTAACACCGTAGATATTGTTGCTCCAACATAAATAAGAAAAGCTGTTGACGGAAGCAGGAAGCACAGTTCATTAGTAATTCTCTCAGATGAGGTCAATTTCTAACCAGAAGATCTGAAGAGGACAAATCTAATAGACCTGGTTGTGAAGCTAGATCCCAAATTTCTTGGACTGAACTTGGAGTATGCTCTTGAGGAGCATGGATTACAATCACCACTGAACCAACGATGCAACAGACACATCCTACGATGCCCATCCTTTGCAACCGTTCCTTCAACATGAAGTGTGCCAAAAAAGCACTGTCAAGATTTGCAAGAAAAGCTGTCAGCTTAGAAAGGCAGAGTTATTTCTAATCAGCATAAGCACAGGAAGTGAGGTTGAATTTTCTGCACACCTGACTATTATACTCAATGCACCAAGAGGTGTCACCAGGACAGCTGGAGCATAAACATAAGCCACAAAATTGGCAACCTCTCCAACAATCACTTTCACCATTAAACATGCAGCAAGGAAAAATATCCAGTATCAATGCTTGTTGACTGTAAACATGGAGTTCATAGTCTTTGACTTTCCAAAACTAAAAGTAAAAAGTGGGGTTACAACAAATAGTTGTTCTCTACTTTCATTCTGATACTTTCTATGAAACAATTGAGGAAACCATGGCAAAGAGAAACCTCCCCAAGGATGTAAAGCCTATGGTGCTCATACAAATATTAGAATCAATTTCCTGAGGTACTTCAACACTTAAATTTCCAAAAGGAGAAGGAAAGCAAGAATGAAAGCTTCAGCCCTTCCTTCAATACCCACCCACCAAAGAGCTTATCAAGTCCCTCATTTTCAGATCCAACAGCTAGCAGTGAGAAAAATTATGAGTAGATGATTACATTAGCCTTATTGAGGGACTGAAACATTCAACAAATTTTGAGAGGTGTGGATCCAACTTTGGAATAGTGTACAATTGTGAAATTCAAATATATATCAGGTTAGGTGGTAGAAAGCTTGGATATAATGATTCTACAGAGCTAGTAAAGCGTTCAGCTGCATCGAAGGCTTAACCAACCTATCTTAAAATGTGAGGCATGCCCACATCTATATAGAAAGAGGGAGAGAGAGAGAGAGAGAGAGAGAGAGAGAGGGATTTACTTGTGACCATTCCTGTCCACCAAAGTGGCTCTAATAAGTATGTATATCCTCCAATCCCTATATTATCAGAGAGAACCGATGAATATCACAAATGAGCTTGATATTCAGATATGCATAATCACAGGGACTCAGGGCCACTTAATACAATTATTGATGCAAAAGCAAATATTATGTAAACAAAAACCTGCTAATCAAAGTTAGAGATGGGTCCTCAAAGCAAGAGAAGGCCAATTTTGGGTCAACAAGAATCTCGCCCTTCAAGAGTTTCCACTCATGCAAGACTAATAACTTAGGACGTTAACACCTTGCGCACATCACCCCTAGATTATACAAGATTGCTGCGTATGTACCATGGACAGTTTTTTCCAGCAAAGTTGACTTTTAGTTTTGTAAAACATGCTGAATGGAATCAAGAATATAATAGTGCGATTGCTAGTGGATGACAATTTCTGAAATTTCTACATTCGTAGCACAACTTCTTTTTGAGCACTGTGGTCAATGAGTAATTAGTAAATCTCACAAGTTACAACTAAATAGCTTGCTCGCTTTTATGGATAACATTGTGACCCCTGCACACCATTAAAGGGGTGTCTTGTAAATGCTTTTTTCCCTATACACTTGCCCGATTACAAAGACAACCAAACCTCCGTTCTAATATACCATTTCACCGAATGTAGATATCCAAGTTCGGGGATCACACCAGGATCAGAGCGCAATATGTCAAGGAATTAGCAATTATTCAAAGCTCTATTTACGAGATGTACCTTGTAATTGCACATGCAGATACACACCCAAAACCAAACATCCATTGGATAAGAAGCAAGCAATGATGCAGCAAAAAACGTGTTTACTCCTGTATCTAACATAATTCAGCCGACAATTATCTAAAAAAAAAAAAAAGCATAATTCTTTTGACACTCTCCTTCCAGCGCCACTTAAAAAAGTACGAAACATCGACCTACAACTCGATTCAATCCAATCCACTCCCAACTCCATCATCGATGCACAACCACGGCGAATCAATCGCAAAAACCCGAGCAACGAAACCGAAAATTCCGGAGCAACACGAATGCGCAGGGGAGGAAGAAAAGCCCGACCTGCGCGAGTACCGTCGGAGGCGGCGCGCTTGAGGCCCTTCTTCTTGAGGATGAAGCTCGCGCCGATGAACGCGCTCGAGGCCACGGCCAGCACGAGCCCCCTGGCGTTGTCGGACATCGCCATCGGCAGCTCGGCCCCCGCGGGCGGCGCGCTCATGCGGATCGCCCCGCGCGCGCGTGCGTGCGGGCGCACTGCTCGCCGGGCTCGGAATCGAGCGGGCCGCGCGGGTTCCTCCGATCGGGGGAAGGATCACTCCGCAGTCGATCGAGACGGAGCGTCTCGCATCGTCGGAGACGCGACGGACGCGGAGAACGAGAGGATCGCGGAGCTCGTCGTCTGGTCGGAAGCTTCCGGTGGCTGGACCGACTTGCGGCTGCTGCTGCTGCTGCTCCGCAGAGGCGGACCAGGACATAGGCCGATCGGCGTGCCAATTGTCGCTGTTAAATCTGAGCCGTCGAATATACGTGGATTTTGTGATGGGCGGTCCAATTTTCATCCCGATTTTGATTAAAACGATCATTTTTTTTCAGATAACCAATCCAAATAACGTTCTAAATCCACCCTTACAACCAAAAAAAAGAAACTCAATCCACCCTATTTACACTAGAAAGATAGAAGTGACAAAAAAAAAAACGAAAAAGACAATCGCCCTCAATCAATCAATTACAATTGAAGTTGGTGGTCTCAAATTTATTTACTTGCCTTTTTTCTAGTTTATCTATATCTATGAAGGATCTACTTACCATTATTTAAAATTTCAGACGTTAAGTTTTTGTTAATGGAAGCTTTCTCGTGTCTATTAATGGCATTTTCTTTTATTGTTAGATATTACTTCCACAAAAATTAGTTTATTGAAAAGAGAAATTTTCAACAAACCTACTTTCTTTATGTTGTTAAGCAAATTATGGATAAATTGTTAAGTAGATCTAGAAAACATTGACATTTTTATGCGTTTTCACTTTTGTTATGTATATTACCATATTGATTTTGTTCTTTTATATACATATACAAATGATCAAATGAAGCCAAAAATAACCCTCTGTGAAGATTTTTCTAGAATAAAATCATAGTTATATTCTCCAACATGAAATTCTAGAAGCTAATATTTAATTAAATCAAACCATTGCATAAAATAAGAATTTAAAAATTTTAGCGAAAATATGATTATTTTAATTAAAATCATCCATGAATTTGTTTATGAAAAAAATCAAGATACCTTATTATGCATAATATTTTTAGTATATACCTAGATATTCCCTTAACATATTACATGCTTTCTAAGACAAAATCTTTAAAGGGAGATTCGACCTCTGTGAAGGCTTGAATGAGAGAGAGAGAAAGTTTTTCTCGAGTGCTGCGTCCTTTGGTGATTGAAGCCACCTGATGGTTTATGTGGACTTTTTTTTATTTATGAAAGAGTCATATAGACAATAACATTTAATTAAAAAAAGTAATATAATATTTTTGACTGAAATTTATCATCAAAAGTATTTAAATGATTTTTTCTCCAATTTAATTAAATAAGCCAACGAAAATTTTTCGTACTTTTAGTATTCTTTCGTGGACAATTATTAGATATTAATTTTAAAATAACAGTTATTTTTTTAATATGAAAAATAAGAAAGAAAACGAGTGGTCCAATCTTATATTATGCACGGATCGCCTCTGGTCTATTAAATATCATCGGATGGGATCGATGTCCCTAAGCTAATGGCCTATGGACTATGTGGTAGGTGCACGTGATTCAATCTTTTTATAATTCTCGGATCGCATCCCTAAGCACGAATCACGGCCACGCGGGTACCATTGAAATTGTTTTTTTTTTTTTTACAGAGATTATAGTCTGAGTGCTAGACAGGGAAATTATACTTTAGAAAAATATTTTGAGATGACAAAATTTTCAACTTCACGACATTTTGTTATTGTTTACGATGGATCATCGTAAATCTTTCTCCATTTTCATAAGGAAAAAAAATTAAAATTTTTATTCAAGTTGTGATGGATTTGTCTTAAACATTTGTAAATCGTCCCAAGTGAAGAAAAAGTTATCAATTTCTTCATGATTAGAATAAGCCACCGTGAGATTTTATGATTTGACATGAGAAAAATGATTTTCGATTTTATAATATTTTGTTCTTTGTGACAGCGGATTGTCAAAAAACTTTTGTTAATTGTCGTAACAAAAAAAATTTCAGTCCACGACGTTTTATTGTTGGCTGAACAAACATTTGTATATCCTTGTTATGATGTTATATTCTTGATTGCGATTAATCATCATGAACCTTTTAAATCATCGTGAGAAAAGAATTTCAATTTTATGAAAGTTTATTCTTGATTATGAGAAATCATTGTAAACATTTCTAAATCATCGTAGGAAGGAAAATCCAATTTTACGACGTGTGAAGAAAAAATTAATTGCTTTCGAGGTTAAGACTAACAATGTTAAATTATTTTAAATCGTTAGGAGGAAATTTCTATTTATAAATCATCATATGAATTTCTTTTTTAAATTTTATGATGTTTTATTTTTAATGACCACAAACGTTGGTAGCCATTCATAAATGATCGCAATAATTTTTCTTTTCTCAATTTAACGACATTTATGATAAGGTTTATGACCATCGTCATCGTTTGTAACTATCATTAAAAAAAAAAAAATCGACCCACTCCTTTTACCACAAGACGCTTACCTAGCCAACATTTAAATCCGGCTCTACCAAACTTTTTCTTGTTCACATCAACATTCCCCACTAGCCAACATTTAAATCCGGCTCTACCAAACTTTTTCTAGTTCACCTCAATATTCCACAGACATTTTATCCTCGTTAGCCACAGATTTTAAAATCCAGGCATAAATAAAAGTTAAAAAAAAATCGAACTTTACTTGCTTTGCACGTCGGGTATTATTGTAGGTGCACGAAAGTCGAGAGGTTATTTAAAAGTGGATAACTGGATGGAAACTGGCTCTACTTCAACGGCGGAGATCCTCCCCAACCCAATCGAAGGGCCCATACTCACGGCAACCGTACGAAATCGTGATGCACGAACCGGTTCAAAGAAAGGTACATCCCTCCCCCACAAACCACAATGGTACCAAAAGGCAAATATTCTCCACCACTGGTATTGGCTTTAATTTCAAATTTTCAACTTTATAGGTATACATACGGCCACTTTAATTTCAAAAAAGTTTCATATCAGGAAATTTATTAACGAATATTTCAAAATAATTTATACTTAAAATACAACGAATATTTCCTTTTTTTGGTAACACACTTTTAGCAAAATATATAGATAACGGACCGGAATTATGTCATTCAAGTCTCCAGAGATTTTCCAATTTTTTCCAACTCATAATTTTCAAGATCCCAGATCTAAGTCTGGGCTTTCTTTTTTGTGATGTTCCTTTCTGCACTTTCTTCGGAATCGGCCGAGTGGACTCGGTCACTCAACTCAGCTCAGACGCCGGGACTTCAGGTCAATCAATCACGGTGGGCCCCCCCCACCCCAATCAATATTATAATAATTATCCCTATCCACTCACCACTCCCTACCCACACCTGTCCTTCCTCGCCTCCTCAGTGAATTTCCAAGAACTTGCCACCAAGACTCGACTCGATCTGATCTCCCCTCGGGATTCGATCCGAAAACGCATCACGCACGCGGCTGTCAACGCGAGGGTCAAGCCATTCACGTCGTCATCTACCCCGCACTTCCAGGTTTCACATTCAAGAAACACAGAACCAAGAATCGCCGGAAAATCGCCAGATCAAGAAACAAGAACCAAGAACCAGAGAAATGAACGAGCGCGACAGGGTAAAAAGAGGGTCGCATTTCAAGAAAAGCTCCCTATCTTATTTTTCCAGCAGTTAATGGCAGACTGGCAGTTCAACATCACCAACATAAAAGGTCTCGACGATCCTACAGACAACAAGGATCGAGAAGAGACCCATAACCAGATCTGGCCGAACACCCCACACGCTAAAAGCCGAAAAAAAAAGGATAGCCCTAAAACACCATGATCGGAAACGGACTCGAGATCAGATAAGATTCAACACGCACACGGGAGGGGAAGATCCCGGCGACCGACGGGGGCCGCCCGATCTAGGAAAGCTGGCCGCAGTCGGCGACGACGACGGGCTTCGAGGTCCTGCCGGAGCTGGACCCCACCTTCTCGATGGCCTTCACCACGTCCATCCCCTCCACGATCTGCCCGAACACGACGTGCTTGCCGTCGAGCCACTCGGTCTTGGCGGTGCAGACGAAGAACTGGGAGCCGTTGGTCCCCGGGCCGGCGTTCGCCATGGACAGGACACCCGGGCCGGTGTGCTTCTTGACGAAGTTCTCGTCGGCGAACTTGGAGCCGTAGATCGACTCGCCGCCGGTCCCGTTCCCGGCGGTGAAGTCGCCGCCCTGGCACATGAACCCCGGGATCACGCGGTGGAAGCTCGAGCCCTTGTAGTGGAGGGGCTTCCCGGAGCGGCCGACGCCCTTCTCGCCGGTGCAGAGCGCGCGGAAGTTCTCCGCCGTGCGCGGCACCACGTCGGCGTAGAGCTCCATCACGATCCGGCCGGCCGGCTGGCCGCCGATCGTCATGTCGAAGAACACCTTTGGGTTACCCATGGATCTTTCAGAGAGATGTTCAGCTGGTTCCTGATTTTCTCGGGAAAACTCAAGGGGTAGACAAGCGAGAAAACATAGGGTTTTCGGGAAATGGGGAAGATGGGGGTGATTATATAGAGGGGTCGGCCAGGTTAATATCTAGGGAAAGCTGGGTGCGACCGTCCGATGGGAACGCGTGTCGAGATCCGAGCGGGGGCGGGACTAACCGGGGTTGGGTCAGGATCGGACCGCGGTTAGTTGTTGAGATCCGAGGCGAAGCAGCACGGCATATGCCCTTTTTTGTCGGTTTGCTAGGGGCCTTTATCTAAGATGGAAGGAAAAATCTGGGCTATGCTTTGGAGACGGCGCGGAACGACGTCGTCGTGGGCCTCGCACGCGCCGCACGTCGTACGATGTGCGCGACCTCGGATTCGGAGCCAGGGACGGGACGACACGTGGGGGAAAACGTGGATGGTTCGAGAACTGCACGGGTTTCATTTCGAGGTGCTGGGAAGGAAGGTAGGGGAGAAAGTTCTCGTTTGAATTCATGAATCAAACGCGAGCTATTATCCGAGGAAATATTCGATTTTCATGGTGCCACATTAGCATTTCAAGCGATAATGTTTAAATAGGGAAATGCCGTTACGTTTCTTTTTTCTATTTGTGGGGTGGGTTGGGTTGAAATGTGAAAGTAGGTTTTGGGCATAAGTAAATGGTAAAAATCAAATCTTTTGAGGAAATATAAATTGTATTTTGTAAAATCTCTTTATAAAACAACTTTAGGTTCAAGTAGTATTTGGTAAAAAAAAAACTTTTACAATGATTTTTGGCTAAATGTTTTTTTACTTTTTTATTAAAAAAAAAAAAACCTTTCCTCGGAGTTAGCAAAGGGATCTGGCTATCGATAGGCCAGATTTGGCGTTGGTGGTCATTAGTTAAGGTTGTTCGACCTCAAGCAATCCCCGATGAGGGTCACACAACCCAATTGTGACCCTAGGCGAGGGCTGCTTAGGTCTCGCGAGAATCACGTGGCCTCAAGTGAGGGTCACCTAAGGTTGCACGACCCTCAATGGGGGTCACGTGACCTAGGAGACCGCCACCTAAGGTCACACGACCTTGAGCGAATCTGGCCTCATAGATCGCCCTCGCACAAAGAGATGTAAAACAAGGAGGGGTAAAATTAGAGAACTAAAGAATTAATTAAGGTAGTTTTGGAAGAAAAAGTATTTAATCCTAGTTTTAGTATTCCACAAATACTACTTCAAAAGACTGGTCCCTACTTGCTTTGGATTTTCGGCATTTTGAAAGTTAGCATTTGGGGGAAAGCTACTTTAAAATACTTGTCACACCCCGGCATTTTTTCAAGGGGTTTTGAAAGTTGAAGGCCCTTTGAAAATGTTGAACCTAATGCACCTTTACTCTACTACGACATATTCTTAATTGTGTTTTCACCCCCATTTGGAATATTGAAATAATATAATTGAAATAAAAAAAGAAATCGAAAATGCAAAATTAATCTAAAAATTATTGTTTTAGGTGACACCTCGAAATTGGGATGTGTTCTAAGAGCGTTTTGATATTTTTTTTGGTTTGAAGTAGTTAAATATAATGGCAAATTAAGTAAGTCTAATTAAATTATCAAATCTTTTTATGAAAAAGTCACAAATCTTGAGTCTAATTAATAATCCACTTGTGTGCTTGCCTTATTTTAGTAATTTGTTATTGGACACGATTGTCAAGAACTCGGGCACAAGCATTGGGGTCTTTGCCTTGGCCATCAAGGACCTAGGACTAACCTTCGTGGACTTGGGCTGGCGCCAATGTCTTGGGCATGGGAATTGGGTACCCAAGCATGTCCAATAAGGACTCAGGCTTGCAAAGGCTTGGAAACAAGAGCTAGATACTCTAGGGCATGGCCTCAAGGGACCTCAGATAGCTTTTGTGGAACCGGGCCGTGGTGCTAGTGACTTGGGTGTGAGAGCCGTGTACCCGGGCATGGCTATTGAGGAGTTGAGAATGGGCACTGATGTCTTAAGCCCGACCTTGAGAGATATGAAGTCGATTTCTATGGCTAAGCTCAACTACTAAAGACGCGCATGATAACCATTCTATTTTTGTTCAAGAACTATTTTTCTATTCTAGACTTATTTCTGGAAGAAAAATTCGTTTGGTAAAAATATATCATTTTTCTATTTCTAGAATAATTTTTTATTCTAAAAATAAGTTTAGAATATAAATTAGAAGTAATTTTTTTTTTATATTTCTATTTCTGGAATAGAAATGAGAAATAAAAACTATTTTCATTGTTCATCCTCACTACTAGCCGGTTGCCCATTCGTTTCTGTTGACCACCATCCGTCGTCCGCCGACCATTGGTTGTCGTCCGTCACCTCCCGTCACGGTTGTTACCGCCATTGCCGGCCGCCGATCGCCGACCATGGGCCACCGACCGCCGGTCACCATCTTGTTGGGGAGGAAAAAATTTTGTGTCGTTATCAAACAAATTTCTATACCGAAAGTAGAAATTTGTGTTATTATCAAACATGTATTTTTGCTTAGAAATTCATCTAAGAATATAAATAGAAAAATCTATTTCTTTTCAAGAAATTAATTTACGGCGAGAATAGTTATCATTCACACCCTAAGGACCTACGCATAGTCACAAGGTCCCTGTGCCCAAGCGATGAAATCACTAGTCCAAGCATTCATGTCTAGTCATATTTTAGAAGATGATTTCTGAATTTTAAATGAGTAAACTATTTTTTTTTTGAATTTAGAAATTGGTTTTCCATTGATTGTGAAGAGATTTTCCTTGACTCATTATCCCGAGCGATCCAAATGTCAGAAAATATGGAAAATATTTTTTTGATAAAACTTTTTGCGAAACAAATTAAACCGAACTTGAAAGAAACGCCTCTTGCAGATCAATTTGATACACCAAACTTGAGCTAACTCAAATAAGTGAGTGACTTTAATCATGGAATGAAAAAATGACATGTTTCTTAAGAATAGTATTTTTGATGGAGAATAAAATCCCAATTTTCTCTTTTTATTGTTTTCTCTTTTTTCCGTTATCTCTAAAAAGGATGTAAGAAACATCTCTAATTAGATATCAACAACAAGGTTCCACCGAACCAGCGTTGTTCATCACTTAACTTTTGTCTTTTTTTAACAAATAGCTTTGAGTATGTTATATGGTAATTCACAAATTATAGGAAACTTCCAGTAATGGAGAATATCACATTTGGGCTATATTTTGTCTGAAAAAGTAAAAAGGCAAAACGTCTCCTTACTTGCAAATCGTTGTGGGATCTCACACTTGGACTCTATTATGTTTTTTTTCACTTGTAGTCATCCTAAAAAGGCATCTTACATCGATCCGCAAGATATAATGCCTTTTTCACGTTCAAACCATTTAGAGAACAAGATAGCCGTGCTTAGTCTCAATCCTCAAGAATTAGATTGAACTAGGAGCCATAAGGTCGAGTCCCAGTTCTAGGTTGAGGATCAGCCTTCCACGAGAGAAGAAAAAACAGGGTAGCATGGAGGAAAAGGGGGCGGCGGAAAAAAAAATAGGCAAGCTCATTCTCCTCAGCGATTCTCTCGTCCAAGCTCCTCTAGATTCCGTTGTTAGCAGCCTTCGAGGCGTGACTGGACACTGCGAGTAATCCATGTCTTTGTTCTATTTCCGGGTTTGCTTGTCACGGTGGTCATCAGTGCTTTTCATCGGTGTGGCGTTTGGCTTTGAATCTATGTTACGAGCATCAGAGCTCCGGACAAGCTTAGGACTGGTTCGTCTTTGGTATTCCCGTTCACGTACATGTTTCCTTCGGTTGTGGTGTGGCTGCGAATATGTAATTTCAATGGAGGGTGAGGGAGACGAATGTCAACAGATGGTGGTCCGGTGACCGTTAATGGGGCTGGCGGCGGCGGCGGCAGAGTCGGTGTGGTGGCCGAAGTCGTTCGTCCATGAAGGCGACGGCGTTGGAGTGTGGGTTCGTGAGAAAAAGATCAGAGGGTGGGCTTGAGGAGGTTCTATATTAGTAGATTTGGGTATGTTCTCGTTCGTAATCTTGGGCTTGGTTTAGCTGGTTGAGAATGAGTTTGGTTTTGGCTGAGCGGGCTTGGTTTTGGTCTTGTTGTGGTCGGATTGGGCTTGAATTCATTAAGCCCATTCCTTTCTTAAGGCCTTTGGCGTCCATGGGCCGGTACCGTGAGACCAGTTTGCTGTCCACATTCGGACCGGGCTCAACAGCACAGTCCGAATCCTTAATTTCGGACTTTTTAAAAAAATAAATAAATATTATAATAAAAAAAATTTAAAATAAAAAATTTATTCCGGGGAATCATTTATGAGTAAAAAAACGTGTTTGGTAACTACACAAAATTTCTACTCTTGGAATAGAAAAAGAATAGAAATGTGTTTGGTAACGCAATAGCTTCTTTTTTGTATTTATTCGTTTTTTATTCTTGCTTACGGATTGCCGACCGCCAATCGCCACCCCCCGCCGCCGTTGCACAACTGCCGGCCACCGACCGTCACCGCCGACCCCCTCCGCACAGCCCATCGGTCGCCGACGACTGCCGACCACCGGAGACGGGCGCAGGCGGTCGGCGGTGGCTCCGGGCGATTGGAGGTGGCCGTGGCAAGAGAGAGAAACAAAAGAAATATAAAAAAGAAAATTAGCTTATTTCTCGAATTGATCCCGGGAGCAAGAAGCAACTTTTTTTTTTGTTTCTCGTTTCCGCTCCAAATCTATTCTGGCTAACTTTTTATTCCGAGGAATAGAAAAACAACTTGGTGTTACTAAACGGATTTCTGTTCTTTTTTTATTCCGGGGAACAAAAAAACAGAAATTCTAAGGAATAGAAACGTTGTCATGCAGCCTCTAAATGACTACTGAAGAGTGATGATGCAATAAGGATAGCTAAAGATGTGAGTAGGATAACTATTAAAGTAATTAAATATCAAACCGTGTTTCATCTAACACTTTAAGTTTTTAAAAAAATCGGTAGTGATTCAACAAAATCCCATGTAATATTATAGGAGAAAGTCTTGAATTTAATTTTTTTTAAATCTTTATTTGCCTCCCCAATATATATTTGACATTGTCCAATAAAATCTCACAATAACCGAAGACATTAGTGATTTTTTTTTTTTTTTGGAGCACTTGAGGACCGGGTTCGTCACTCGAGACCTAAGGTTTGTAGTATGCACCATAGGAATTTCAGGTAGTCTCATGCCTCATGGGGTACTTAGAAAAACTCAAGATCGCCGACACCTGAGGTTTGTGCTAAAGAAACTCGAGTTCCTTATCGAGACCCAAGATATGTGCTCCGCCCTTTAGATTTTGAGGTGCTCACGCGCTCCGTGATCTGCTAAAGAAAGCCCAATCTCCGAGAGCATCGGGACCTAAGTTTTATGGCCTTTGTCATCATCTCTTAAGTCTTGTGAATGTCCTTTCTCTAATTCCTCTCTATCCCCGTATGTGGTGGATAGTCCTCTTGTGGGGTCATTTTGCCGAAAGAGGAGAGTAAAAGTTGGCACTTCTGTTGGCTTCGTTTCTCTTCTTTCTTTTGCTGATTACTCCAACATTGCCCTGCTAGTTTGTGACGATGCAGCGAGCGTCAAAGTACTTTGGTCAAAACTAGAGCGGTTTCTGGTCCAGCCTAATTATGGTCTCTAACTTGCACTGTCCCTTTAACACTGTCTATCTTCTTCCTTGCGCAATTAAGTCAGTCAATCTGTTCCATCAAGATTCATCATCAACGGGCATAAGTAACAGCGCTACAATGCTGTACCAGATTGACAAATTGTCTTACATGGCTAGTGTGTGTTTGTGTGTGTTAGAGAGAGAGAGGGAGAGGCCATTTTGTTAGAAATCCTTATGTGAACTGTCATCTATACTAGAATATTTCCAATTTGCAAAGAAAACAGGTTGCTGTTACATATATTAAACCGCGCTGTGACTTTATCTTGAGGTGATCCATTTGTTTATGGCCTTCTCACATCATCATTTATGTTTTGGATTTTGTTGGGCGGCTTGATATATAGGTCACTGGTGCACCAATGAGTATAAATATTCCTTGCTCTTAACATTCAGTGTCAGTTCAAATGTTTTCTCGGTCGTCGTTTGTTGTTTCTTGTGTTCTGAGTAAAGATGTGATTCTAGGAAGACTCAAGCTATCACCGGCTGCTATCGTTTCATTCTGCAAAAGATAAAACCTTCTATTTGTCCTGAACATAAAGATAAAGATCTTAACTTCTCATAAAGTGGGCTTTGTTCTATGCAGACTGATTAGTTTGCATGTTAAGTCCATGGACCGTGCCTACAGAAACAACCAGTCTCACTGGATTGATAATTCAATTGTTTGATAAACTAAAGAAAGACACGGAACAATTGAATTGAAGCTAACTTTTAGAGGACGCATCGCTGTGGCAACTTTTTGATTCTTCGCATTATACAGCAGAGAACGAACAAAGTAAATTTCAAAGCAGTCGCACATCTAGGTAGATCCTCAAATTCCGCCAAAGCAAAAAGAAGTGCAAAGCATTAGCCTCAAAATGAAGACTACATGCACGGTATTGTGACACGACATACAGAACCCTCTTTTACAATTGCATTGTCAATCATGCTGCGTTGCACTCAGGGAGAAATATAAATTAAAACCAGAAATTAAGTACTAGGCGAGTGATGGTGAACAACACAAATATCGCGATGAAAACATTCACAAGATTAGACAGTGGAGGATTTGTGGAACTTTTTGTGCTCTTGCTGGTTGTTCTGGCGGATGGAGCCACCATATTTGATTTCTCTCTGGCATATTCAATCTCCTTGCTGTTTGTCTTCTTAGTTGAATTACTGTCTGAACTGCGCTCTTTGTATTGCTGTACCTGCCAACACGAAGTGTTTCAAATGGTGAACAGATAGGGAAAGAAGAAAGAAAGGCTTAACAGGAGACTACAAAATGCAGAATTTTCCTAGTCTCTTCAATTGTTTGTGTCAGGCGATTGTCCATTATAAATAGTTGGCCATACTGCAACAAAGCATTGCATATTATCAAATGGATCAACGGGAATAATTGAGGCATTATTTTCATCTCATGACAAGCATTCGTGTTTTTTTTTGTTGTCAAATTATCTGCAAGCCTTAATTACATGATCAGACTCATCTCTTATTACCTTGTTCAATATCTCATCTGTAATTTTTTTGAAATATATTTTCTTCTTTGTAGGTCTTTCACCATTCTTCTCCTAATTTGAATCAGATTTGAAAAAGCATGAGTAATTTAGAGTGAAATTTCACTTCTTTTGGGTAGAAGAATGCTCGATTCCGATATACAGTTCGCTGCAGTCAAAAACGGAAGCCCCACCATCTAATCAACTACCCAAGAAATGCACGTCAACATATAAGAATAGCAATAAGACACAGTGGGTTAAGTTTAGGAGCTGCTTTCACCTTTGCTCTGCCTGCCGTTTCGTCCAAAGATATGTTTTCTGGTTTGATATTAATGGCTGCAGTTTCCTGCTTAACCTTTCTGAACCTCGGGTCTTCATCTTATCTATAGCATTTTTCACTTGCAGGTCGTATGGGAGGTGCCATAGCTTTGTGAGGCGCCCCAGGTACAGGATGCGGCTTAGGTTTCTCAGAGGCAACAGTTGAGCCATTGAACTTCTTCTCCACCACGCCTTTCTTTTCCTCGAGAGAAAAAAAACCGAGGACTGAGTCGGTTGTTCGTGCTCTCCGATTCATTAGAACAGGATGTTCATTATGCGAGTTAGATGTTTGGTCATTCTGCAACGTCAGATTGCATGAGATAAAATGAATCAGAGGAAATGACTGAGGCATAAACTTAATTTCATAACCGAACTTCAAGATTAGGTTTTAAATTGTCCATCGTTCTTTTATAATTGAAAGTCAATTAAGCACGAGTTACTCAAGTCAAAGTCCACTTAGACCAGTTCTATAATGAACTCACTATTCTACAAAAAAATGATTGAAGGGAAATCATCCTTATTTTTCAGATAACCTGGGAAAGGGAAGCGCAAACCATTCATAAACCCAACTTTACTAGGGAAGTAATCACAGCAACCAAATGACTTTCAAGTGAAGAATTTTGACCTCTGTTTGCATGTATGCCTCTAAGGAGTTGGCATAAGCAACATCTTCATTCGTAAGCTGATGTATGTTGGAGGGGAAGCTATTATTTTGTGATCCTAGCGCAGGCTGAATCTGCCGCGGCCAGCCAAAAATTCATCTCGGTTCTCAGGAAAAATTAATGCCAACAGTGAATTCATCTTTGCTTGGACCAAAGCCTGCATTAACAAGTGAAAAATCAGCCGTAAAAAAATTCTGCTCGCTCGTTAAGACAGATGTAGTGTTTAGCAGAACATTTTGGCCTCCGCACCTCAGAAAATTAGTCCTCATGATCAGGAAGTATATGAGTTGAATAGTCCAATGTCGCTTTACCTTGAATCCATCTCGTCGCCTTGATGAAGCAATGTTAACCTGCCATGTCAATAGCTACATACTCTGCTTCTGTTGTTGAATTATTGACCTTCTTATCTCGTTTAAGCTTTAAAAGACACAAAACGTGAGTTCCAATCGGCTGCCAAAAGACTACGTCATACCAGTTCATTCCATTAGATCATCTTTTCTTCAAAAGTAAAATTCTGCTCACAGATTTGGCAAAAATAATGTCATTCTCTAAAAATGTACAAGATTCAATCTTCTGTAGTAGAAAATGAGCAAAAAATTATTTCTTTGCTTCTTAGGACTTGTGTTTCTGCAGATTATTGTAGCTATACTTCTGATATGAAATGTCATCAAATTCATGCATCTGGCGAGTCTAATTAATTATAACGAATAAAGGAGGGACAGATTGAGTACATCATCGTCGGGTAGATGATACGCATGGATGGGTGAAAGGCAAATCCATTAAAGCCAGAGGCAGAGCAACCCAGTTGGTCTTGCTAGCTGTCTTGCCTCGACCTTCGTAGAATACTAGATATTCCTTAAAACCGATTACTCTGCCTGTACCTTTGGCCTTGACATCCTTGTCGTTGCCAGTCTTCTTCCAATAGCCAGAGGGAGTCAATCTAGGAACCTAAGTCGATCCTTGAAACCTTAGGGGTGTACGTGGACTGAAGAACCACCACTTTCGAACTTGTTCCTCCCGGCCAATGATTGATTTAGCTGTCAAACTCATCAATTCTTATTATCAAGAACTTGTATTTCTTTTTTACGACAAAAGGAAGGATTTGCATCTCAGAATCGTTTGCTCCTTATAAGGTGAAATTTCGCCACAGGAAACTATCAAATTGACACCTAATCAGCACATACCCTCAGACTTTTCACTGATTGATGTTAAATATTATGCTAAAAAACCCATAAACTTAAGGTAATAAGTTTCCGACGATCATGGCTGCAGAGAAATTGTATCAAAGGAGGAAGCAAAGTGATGGGTGTATCTGTTCTTACCATGAAACTTGTCTGGTAATGCCCAAGGATCGCACTGGCAGATGTCAACGTCGGGAATTATGCAGGGATGGTCTACAACTCCTCGGACTCGCCTCCTCAAGTAATATGTCACGAACTCCTCCCCAGTTGGATGGAATCTGTATCCAACCGGAAAATCCTGCGGGTTTATCATAGCCCCCATCTCCTTCTCTCCTATTCTTCACGCAAGACACTAGTAATGAGCTCACTTCAGTTTGAGGAAGCAGAGAAGCGAGCATCAACGCTTCCATTTGGGAGTGTATTTATTATGTCTTCCCTTGTCTCAGAAGGTAGGAAACCTTTTGTTGGTGGCGTTGGAAAAATCTTGATCATGATCGACAGCTGATTGTGGTGGTCTGCTCTTGCCTGCTTTTCCTTGTCCGGACGTACCCCATAATCTTAGTTTAAGATTCTCACCATTAGGTAGTGAGTGATCCATGATAATTCAATATCAACTTTACACTTATCTAAAAAGGTAATTGAAAAAAAAATTGGAATATAAATTTTATGCAATTACGAAACGCATTTTTGTTCTTTTTCTATTTAAAAATAAAAAATTTTGTACAGTTACCAAACACGTTCTTTTGCTTAGAAATTGTTTCCGGGAACAAAATAAAAAAGAATCATTTCTGATCAGAAATTATTCTCGGAAACAGAATGGTTATCAAACGCGCTCTAAAGTATTTTCTCGTTTCACGAAAAATATAAAGTTTTTGAAATTTGTCATCAAGCTATTTTTCAAGTGACACTATTTTTCGATATTTGGTTGAAACTGCAAATTAAAGTGGAAAATATTTTTCATCGTTTAGTATTTGGTTTGATTTTTCTCTATGCACTTCTTTTGATATTTTTCTTTTTTCTGTTATTTTAATTTTATTTTTAAAAAAATTCGAATGTGTACTTTTTTTTTTCCTTTCATTTTATTTCATTTTCTTTTGCTCAACCGGTCATTGGCCATGGCCACAACAACGGCTGGCGAGCATTGCCATAGGGTGAGGATTGGACCTCGCTGCCCTTTGGTGATGCTTGAGGTCGCCAATCTAAGAGGCCTAAGCCTTGTGGCCTCTGGTGATGCTTGAGCTTGCCAGTGGCTAATCGCCAGCTTTCGCCGTTGCCGAGACTGGCTGAAGAAGAATAATAAGGACAAAATAAAAAATAAAAAATAAAGAATAATTCGAATTTAAAAAAGAAAAAAATAATTAAAATGAGTGACGAAAAAAAGAGTAGGGAAAAATGTTTTCTACTTTCGGAAAAGAGGAAAATAATATCCTTTGTTTTAGAAGACTTTTTTCCATTGATGAAAAATGTTTTGTCCAATCAGTTCATTTTTCGTAAAATGAATGCCAGAAAATTCAGGAAATATTTTTCGAAAAACTTATTTTTCATAAAATGAACAGAACCTAAAAAAAAAAATTCGTTTTGCTTTCTCATATAATAATGACAATGTCCAGGAAATTCTTGGGATTTGCTCCTGTAATGTGTCCTGCTCATTACGTCCAATTTAGGAGATCTTTTCATTTCATTAATGACAGTGGGTGAATTTGAGCTTGAATCAACCTATCAGAAGTTCATAACACATTAGGGCTGTCCATGTCAAAATTTATCTTGAGTTTGGGACCGTAAGATAAAACCCGATCCAAGCTTCGGTGTTGGACATGGGAAGCGAACTCAAATTAGGAAATTTGAGTATGACTTTGACCAAGATCTCCTTGCATATTTGATATATAAGTGTCCTCCTTCGTTAGACGAAGGGTTGTCCCAGTGTGGTCTTCGTGCCATTCATGTCCAGTGTAAGTTCTTTTTTCCGTGGAATTATGCCGAGATTAATGTGTCAAAACTGATTATATCTTGTGAGTAAGATTAATGAATACCTTTGTGAGATCGAGAGATTATTTCACGAGAAATTGTAGGGCTAAATACTATATGAGTTTTTGGGGATAATTATGGGCTGAGAAATACTAAGATTGTTTGAGTGATTCAAGTATAGTTGTAGTATCTGCTGTATCGCTTGGAATTCATCGCTGCTCTCCCTATGGACGTCTCGCGTAAATTTGATGCTCAATCTATTTATTTCTTCTGTCTATTTATTTTCGATCGCTTACTTTTGCAATAGTCCATGCATGTGTGCATTTTCATTTCAATAACATAGGTTCACCCTGCACGGTCTCTTCTTGTGCCAAAAGAAGAAAGAACTTCCCCAGGTTTATGCTGAGTAGCATTATAATTAGCTTCATCTCCTCTAAGTTTAGATTACAATAGACTAGGATTGGTATTTCGACGCCACGGGTCATAAGGTATTTGATTACTGGCACTTTTCCACTAATGTTTGTGTTGTGAGGCTAGTTTAGCCTATCCCTCCCAGAACTCATTTACCTTCGACAGCAATGGAAAATGATTTTTTTTTTTGGTGCATGTCATTACAGTTTGGCTGTTATAGGATGCAGATAAATGAAAGTTCAGATTTAAAAAAAGGCGCTAAACAGCAGGATTTTATTGCAACTCTGCCTTAGATAAATAAACAGCGGGGCTCCGAAAACATTCCTCTGACCTCGTGGACCAAGTGAAATTTGAGCATAAGGCCTCAGTGCGTGATACAAATATAAGATTGGATGCAACTTGTGGTGTTGGAGCATCAAATCTGTGTCGTGTGAACTATTTCACTCATAAGTCTGTTCCTTAACCATTAAACCACCAGCATGGGGTATTGCCGCTTCCTTTTTGTGGGTAAATCCTATGTACTCACTGATTCTGGTGATCATCTTCTCCTTTTTCATGATGGGGGGAGTCCATGTACTCTTTTTTACTTACCAATGCTTGCACTTTTCGCCAGCTATTTATGTTATGTACGGGCCATCCTTCTGATGTAAGTCACAGATCAGGCAATCATACATGAAAATCGGATAGACTGCGAGTTCCAAAATGATAAATGCAGCTCAGCATAAGTGTCCCTCTCTCGAGATGACCACACCATGACACCATCCAGCATTTTTAAGGTAATAAGAGGAACTCATGTGGACCTCCAATTATGTTATGAACAGACGTACCACAACTAGGATTACAATTCCCGTTTGTTCTCTGCTGACTGTGCTAGAAAGCCTAGAATGTTAACCTGGCGGATTCTGTTGTGGAGGTAGTGGGAGAAAAAAAGAAAAAAAGAAACACAAAAGACTATCAATCAAAGAACAGATATGATTGTTTAACGACCTGGGCCTTGGAATGCCGTGAAGATTGATGATTCTCCATTATTTTCTCCTGTACTTCCTTCGCACGGGGGCCTTCATTTACCAATGTCTGGAGTCTGGTTGAAAACTCTGAGATGCTTGTGTGCCGTCATAAGCTTATAGTAGGAAATAAGACGTTCTGTAGGCAATTCTACAGTCTCCCGAGCATACCCGAATCTGTCCTTATATATTGAGTTGGAGAAGTACCGTAATTTGGGTCGAACAATCTTTGAGAAATCGTTCTCTTATTGAGAAGAAATAAAAAGGTAAAATAAAATGAAAAGACTTCTTAGTAAGAATAAAAGATTTTACTTCTAATACACAAAATATATTGTGAATCCACAATAAGCATATAGGAACTTAAGTTGAATACGGCTTCACAGGTGTCTTTGGTCATATGAATCGCCTTGATTCAATATTGTCTTAGAAATATGTGGATCCCCTTCTATAAGTCATCTTTAACCCACCTTTAGACGAGGCGGCAGAATACACTAGGAACGTCTAAATTATTAGCCTTCTCATTTTGTACACTTCCAAAAAGCCAAGAACAATATCTTTGCACACAATTGAAAAAAAATGCGACATGAATTGGATAATTTGAAAAAAGTAGCAAAAGGCAGCAACATCTCCTCATAGCACTGAGACGCTCATAATATTATCTTAATTCATAGGTGCCAACTGGTGTGCATATAAGGTAAATTTATACATGCTCGGCAAAAACAAATAATTGGACGAAGGAAATCGATAGTTATACCTTAGTCTGCAAAGCCAAGCGAAGCAAAGCCCGTTTGTTCTGGTTAGGAACTAGAAATAATTGGGGTATCAACACGTAGGTCGCTCGTGCAGCTTCAAGTAAAAATTGACGAGTCCTCCGGTCACAGGCTTCAACCCCATATCCCGGAGAATAACTTTGATTTTCAACCTGTATGAGGAGATGAATTTATACTGCACTTTGGAGTCCTGTCTCTGCTTTGTTTGATGCGCTCTTCTTAACCTCACTTGGGGAGTCATGTTGTCTGGCTTTTCTGTGGATTCCTCATCTCCATATTCTTTTTCTTTTTTCGGTCGACTTATTCCTCAAGTCCGAGAATTTCCTGTGGAAGTTGAGACTGCTTGTCGGTCCTGTCAATGCGTTCTCCAGTCAAATTTTTTTTTTTTTGGTCAGATTTATACGGTTAATTAATTGGCTTACTTTTTGGACGGCATAGAGACAATAAAAATGCCACAAGTTGTGTATGTCGTTTACTTTAGTGCCAACGGTTTTTTCTAGATTACTTACGTTCTACTTTTTTGAAAAAAAACAATTATTTAAGTGCCGGGTCCGATTATTAGTTGTCGGAAATTTGACATTGCCATTTTTTCATTAATATATCAGTCCAACATAGCTTGCCAGCATACCCAGTTTGCATATAATCCCTCAATGACGTCGTTTAGAAGGTTTTCCCCCAATTAAAAATCCTAAATTGCAACTTACAAGGAATTTCCCAAATTAAAAACCCTAAATCGACCAACAATCCCAAATCGAAACCCTATTCGATTTGCCCCCAATATAGATGGAGGAGGAGGGATTGGGCAGGAGGCGGCGTTGGAGGTAGAGGATTGGCGGTGGAATTTGGCCTTGAGCTCGCACTTCTCTTGCTCGCAAAGCTTCTGAATTTGCTTTTACTCGATCTTAGGGCACTTGAAGATGCGTCGGCCGCCGGTTTCTTCGACAAGGGTTTGGCGGTTCTTGAGTAGTTCTTGCTTGAGGATGTCCATTCTAAGGTTTCGCGGGTGGTGACTCCATGGGTGGCGGTGGAGAGGATGGTGAAGGGGGAGAAAAAGAGGATGCAGTTAGCAAAGAGAGAGGGAGAACTGGAGCGAACAACATTGTTTTAATTCACCGAGCCATCTAGGATTGTGCAACGGTGATTTATCTGTCCATGTCGACTATTTTTTTTTTTTAAATGCCACATCATATTAAATTTTTAATTATAAATGCCACACACTTATTTTGGCCAGAATTTCTTGCTAAAGGCACTTAAATGATCCGGTGAAAATTTTTGTTTCTAAAGTGAGCCCCATACGTAACTTTTGACACTTTTAATGTCCTTATGCCCTTTATGGACCTTTCTTCAATTTTTCTGGTTGTTGCTTATTTCTTCATTTGTATTACTGGTTTCTCTTCTTAACAAAGCCCGACATAATAAGCATACAAAATTAATTTTACAAAAAATGTCTGCTTACGGTATGATCATCTTTTATAGAATACTATGTGGGCATTTAAGTATGATCACCTTTAAATTGTCTGACTGCAGTTGTCATAGTTTTTTGTCAACTAATTTGTAAATTAGGATTAGAATTAATAACATTACTCTCTAGGGCACAATATAAACGTGGTAAATATGTAATATGAGTTCATTTTAAGGTAACAAAGCATCAAATGTAATCAAGATTTCCAAAGAACAAAACTATTTTGAGCAAATTATATTCTTGCCCTAGCAAGATTCAACAGTATCGAGTCTTAATAGTCCAGGCTAGAGGTGAGTGGTTTTAGGGTGGGTAGATTCCAGGCCTAGAACCTGGAACTTATCCTATTGGGACTGGTTCCTACTTGAAATTGAATATGTCGGTTCAGTTTTATTCTAGGGTCTACTCAGGAATTGATCAATTTTTTCTTCATTTTAATATTTCTTAAAATGACAAACTTTAGTAAAAAATCTCCTTATTTACAACTAGGACAAATAATTTATAACAAAATAGTAGAACAACAAAATGTTAAGGAGTACGATACAAAACAAATAGAATTATAAAGCAATTGGGAAGTATCCAATTTATCCCTTGGTCGAGCAAAAGGAGAATTATAGCAACAACAAAATTTCTATTTGCCAAAATCAACAATCCATAAAAGATGAGAAAACTAAGGTATCTTTAGCTACGTTATTGTGGAGTGTTTAGAGCCATCGGGTTGAAAGAATTGAATTCTTTAAAGTAGGTGGAGATCAAACAATTCATGTCCTCAAAAAGTGTCCCCTATGTGCCGGCATTCACCAAGATAGGGATAGATTAGATGCTGCTAGAAGCTGCAGAGCACACATTCGGTCGAGGAAGTGATTGCAACTCTCGATGACATAAGCATCATCTAGAAAGTGCAAGAACTTTGGCTGGACGAGTATAAAAGGTGTACAAGTTAAGGGTGAGCATTTTCAGGATGGGTAGGTTCCAGCTTTTGAACTTGGAATCTACCTTATTGGGGCCGATTTCCAGGTTTTGGAACCTAAAATATACCTTGTAGACCCTAGAACGGCCGAATAGAGTCAGTCCAATGCCAAGGTCTACCTTAGACCATTGCTCCCCCCTAATCTAGACATACCAACAAAGAATGGAACCAAGAGAAAACAAAAACTGCATACTTGGTAGACCAAGTTCCTCAATTATTGATTATGTGAATCTCATGTTGATTGAACAACCTCTTAGTTGACTCAACCAATATTCATTGAGTCCATGTAGTTATTCCCCACACTCTTGGGGAACCTCTTCCTACAATGATCCAAACAACAATAATTCAAATCAAATTTGTATCAACTCTATCACAATGTTTTAACACAATTTCTGATTATGCCCCTCCTCTCTTTTTTGTGTGCGTTTATTTTTAGGATATCCCTTCACCCTCCTCCCTTCCTTATTTGTCAAGTGGCGACAACACTTTTCTAAGAGAAATATCCTCTAGACGCCGGTAGCTGCAATCTGGAGTGGCTGCGGAACAGAAAGCGGTGGGCAGCAGCCACAGAAACCTCGCGTCGGCAAGGTGCGATACTGACGCAATTAGGAGGAGTTAGCGACGGCTAATCACAATGGTAACAATCGTGGAAGAGGAAACTTATTCTACTTAGTTCCTTGCGTGTATATTCTCTTTTGTGTAAACGTCTTAATTCTCTAATTTTTGTGTACCTCTCCCTAAACATGATGAGGACAGGTCTTTATATAGGCTTGACTTACGGCATCCATGGAAGAAGTCACTTTCCTATTTAAACCCAAGGTATATATGATAAAGTCAACGATAGGAAACCTCTCTTCTATTCATAAGGATTTAAATTTTGATGATATAAAGCTTAATTACTCCCCAAGTTTTCTTTTAATAATTCAATTTTTCCAACTTCGTACTCCCATCTTTTATAATGTTCGGCCACTACATGCTAAATGGCTTTGACCAAATTTTCCTTTGTGGGCTTAGTATAATTGATCTAATCAAGCTCAAAACCCCCTGCTCGAATCCACTAGCTCTTAGTCCAATTAAAATGCAGTTCTTGTGGGCTTGTTAATGCAAATGCTCATAATATGCAAGTAAAACATTAACAACCTTTTTATTTAGAGGTCTGGACCGATCCTAATTTTGTCATGCAATGAATAACTAAATGAATCACCAAAATTTATGTATCAACAATAGCGACAGAGAGTTTGATGATGCTAAGAAGCTCGACTGCAAGGCTATGCACATTCTGTATTGTGCCTTAGCACAATTCAAAAGATTATCAACTTGCAAAAGTGCAAGGAAAACATGGGGTAGATTAGTAACACATGAAGGACCGAACAAATATGGCAAAGGTGCAAAGGAAATTAGACTGTACTCGTTTTACTAGTATTGTAACTGAGATTGGATATCTTGAAAAAATCTTTGAAATTCCTATACAAACTTGGGACAAATCACACATGTTATTAGTACATTAAACGACATGTTTTCTTTTCTATAATCAAGGGGTAGGACTGCAGAGACCTGTCGATATAGAGATTCATGGAACATCCTAGAAACCTGAAAAACACGTGATATGTTCATCATGCATGCTCTAAAATCTTCTAACTTAGCTCTTCATCTAAATCAAACCTAAGTGTTAGAATATTTAAATAATAAATCACATATTTATCTAACAGCTTAAGTTTTTAAAATAGTTGGTAGTGGTTCGCAAAATCTTAAATAGTATTAGAGCTGAAGGTTTTGAGTTCAAATCTTTTCAAGCCCCATTTGCATACCTAATTAAATATGTCAATGCTTAGTACTACGCAAAAAGACAAGACTAAGCATGAGGGGGATTATTGGAATAATTAACTATTAAACCACGCTTTACTTAAGCTTTTAGAATATTTGGTGGTGGACCGGCAGTTCCACAAAATCGCACACTAAGAGCTACTGTTGGTTTAGACATTTTTTAACACACTCGATCTTGATGCCGGGAGTTTTATTAGATCCCGTTTGTGTAAGAAGAAAAAACACAAACTTCTTTTAGATGAATGTCATGTGTTAATATTCAATTACATAATAAACTCTCATCTATTTATATGTATGAAGCTAACGAATTTCAATTATTTATTTAGTCTTGCAAATTTCTGTAAAATTGGCACACGAGCTTTGGAAAAAGGTTTTCCATCTAGAGCTTTTACAATGTCAACTTCTGTTTAAGAAGATGTATGGGCTTCGTAAATATTGTTGACAGTGAGGTTTTATGGAAAATTTAATCAACCTAGCTTAAGTAACTTCACTGAAAGTATTTATCTCATATTTCCTTGGGAATGTTGTTAAGTGCACTGGGCACTTTATAAAAATAATCAAATAAAAAAATATTAGCATTTCTAATGCGCCGGTTGTCCTCGTAATCGAAGTAATCGATTATATAAAAATCTAATATTTTCTTTCGAAATATGTCTAAGGAGTGTCACAAGGGCACTCGTTCATAAGACACCCCAGCCCTATTGGCCTTTTCGTATTTCTTGAATTCTATGCTACCGATCTTTCTCAAATATGGCTCTCATACACATATCTTTTCATCGATAACTTTTTTTCAGGTTCTCCATATCTATCTATATTTGTATTCATATCCATACACTAAAGGGGAGGATTCCTTCATTGTGCACAAATTGTTTAAATTGTCACTTCATTTCAAGGATATGTGGCAAAAACCAACCAGTCATAAAATGGCAAAAAATGACGAAAAATTCGAAAAGGAATGATTTATTCAACAGATATAAACCCACTCAATTCAAAAATAGAAATATATAAATTTATTTAAAAATCAAAATCTAATCAATTATTCCTAGAATTCTTTCATTGGAGGCAAAAAATTCTCACATTTGTCGTCTTATTTCAAGGATAAGTGGCAAAATTAACCAATTATACGTTGCCAAAAATTGAAAGATAAAAAAAAAAATGTGACTGATAAAAAAGGAAGGGTTAATACCACAAAAAACTTTAAACTGGTGTACATGTGATAAAGTTATCCCAACCTAATATTTTAATCGCAAAAAACCCAAAATCGGTGTACCTATGACAAATTTACCTTCCGTTAAATTTTTCTGTCAAATTGCTAAGTTGGATGACATGTGGCAGTTGACGGATATACTAATTTCCATTAAATTTACCCCAAACTAATTTTTTAACCACAAAAAACTCCAAACCGATGTACTTGTGACAAATTTACCATAAATTTACCATTCGTTAGTTTTCGTTAAATTTTACTATCAAATTGCTGAGTTAGATGACACATAGGAGTGGACAAGTGTACCAATTTGGGATTTTACCGTTCGTTACTAGTTTGTAATTTTTCGTGGTATTAATCCAATTTAATGGAAACTAACAGAGGGTAAGTTCGCAACAAATATACTGGTTTGGAATTTTTGGTGGTAAAAAAGTTAACTTGTAGTAAATTTGTTACAGGTATACCAGTTTGGGGTTTTTTGTAGTATTCATTTAAAAAGGAATGATACGTTCAAATAATATAAACCCGATCAATTCAACAATTAGAAATATATCAATTCATTTTAATTTGTAAATAAACAACTTAAAGTAATATATGTAGAGTAAGATTACCTTGAAAAATTAACCAATTATGAAAAGCCAAATGGTTCAATGAAAGTGAGAGAAATAAAAATAAATAAATAAAAGTGGGATTTGTTATAATAAAAATTCAATTATATATATAATAACACAATATGCGTTTGTCATTTTCCTTAGAATTTCTCAAAGAATATCTAAGGGCGCGTTTGGCAATGCTTCTATTCCCAAAAACAATTTTTCATTAGAAATGACTATTTTTTATCCTATTCCCGGAAACAATTTTTAAGTATTTTAAGTTATTTGGTAACTGTTTAAAATTTCAATTCTCGGAATAGAATTGCTTTAGCACTGTCCTCAAATTTCTACTTCAAATCATTTTTTTTAATTTTTAGATACTTTTATTATTTTTTTTCCTTTTTTATTATTATTTTCTTTTCCTTTCTTTCTCCCTTCTTCTTCTTCTTCTTCTTCTTCTTCTTCTTCTTCTTCTTCTTCTTCAAGGTGGCTGGTTGCCGCCCTTGGGATGATTGTTGACCGGCCAGACGAGGGCCGACCACCTCATCGGAGTGTCACCGACCCTCGGTGAGGCCATGCCTCGTCGGCCGAGCCTCACCGGTAGTTGGGCGAGACTCGACCGACCCTTGGTTGGGCAAGGTCGAGCCTCGCCTGGCCAGGTGAGCCTTGCCGGTGGTTGGGTGAGCCTCCAGCGAGCTTGCTGAACCTCGCTCAGGCCTGGCGAGCCTTTGACGAACTCGTTGGAGCTCACCGAACCAGTTGCTAGCGACCAGCGACGGTGGGCAACGGACGACGAATGGCGGTGGACAGCAAGGCGTCGACAACAGTTAAAGAAGAAGAAAGAAGGAAGAAGAACAAGAAAAAAGAAAAGAAAAGAGAGAAAATAGATGTTTGATTCTAGAATTGTTCCCGGAAACAAATAATCAACTTTTTTTTTTACTTCTCGATTATGTTCCAAATCTATTTTCGGAAACAAAATTTTTACCAAACGCATTTCTGTTCCAAATCTACTCCTGAAAACAAAAGAATAGAAATTTTCACTATTGAGCAAATTAACAAACAGGCCATAAATCTATCAAATGCCCTCAAATGTAGGGGTGAAAATAAAAATCCGAAAGCCACATGCTTGGCCCAAAAATACCTTAGTCCAAATAGCTCGGGCCTAGCTTTCGACCCTCAAACTTATATTACATTTCGGGCCACACTAGGCTTTTTAGACTCCATTGTGTGTAGCCCAAAGTTGCCAGCCTAGCTCCGAGATATTTTGTTTTTCATTTTTATGATTTTCGTAATATATCATTAGTATTTTTAAATTCTCATTGCTTTTATGTTATCACATTTAAACAAGTTAAAACTATACAAATCTTGAATGTTTACGTCCTAGACAGTAGACAACAAACATAAAAAATAGGAATTTCTAAGTCAAAGGCTTAGATCACTTGGGATTCTCTCTTAAGCTAATTAGTGATTTTACTTGTTTGAAGTTCGACTGGAGTTTACGTGTGCCCATCTGATGAAAGAAAATAATTCCATTGGTTTGTCTGTGGTGGAAATATTCGTTTGTATACTTGTAAAAGCTTTGTCTGTTTACTGTCAATGTGCAATTCCGCCAAGTTCATCTCAAATTGGCAGATCGGACTGGACTTTGAGTGCCTTCTTAGGCTTTTGCAAGCTCCACCAATAGCTCATCTAAACCCGTAGTTTCATTGAAACGAGTTTGCCTGATAAATGTTGCATTTTTCCCCCTAAAACTTCAATCCATTGCGAGCTTAGCCCGGCCTCAACCGAATATGCTTGAGAGAAAGACAGGCCTTTTTCCTTGTGTGGGTTCAAGTCTAGGTAGACCTGCCAAACTAGGTCATAAATCCATTTTTTAACTCATTTTTGATAGGTTGAATTGTTATATATGTTAGTTATTTATTAAATAGGTCATAAATGGGTTTAAATGTTAAGTCCAAAATAATATGGGTCTTAAATTAGTTCACAATAACCATAGACTCAAATCGCATTTATGACTCTCTCACGTCTTCACTTGATCTCATGCTCCCTTGCTCCACGCTCTCACCTCCGTTTGGGCATATGAATTTTTCTAAATTGGGTTAAATATAGAAGTGTTTTAATAATAAGATTTGAGTCAAGTTTGTGTTACAAAATCCGTATTACATAAAAATATATCAATTTGGGCTGGACCATTTTCAAACAAACCCGACTTATCAATTCGACGGGTCTAAATTTGAGATGGCACCTAGGATGTTCAGGCCCCAAGTGTTCGGGTTGTGCTTATTAAGCCTGGCCCACCCGCCCACTTACACCACGACTCGAATGCAAATTGTAAATTGTGGTCGAATGTTTCGTAAGTCGAGCACATGGAAACCGAAAATGTATCTATTGTGAAAGTCGGATTGACCCCACAGAACACAAAGATGGATATAGAAGTCTACTGGAGTTCATTTACTTCGCACAAAAGAGCCGCTATAAATCAGAATCAATGATTTGCGCGGTAAGTTAAGATTGATTAAGCATAACATAGGCTCATAAAAGTAGATGGGACTCCCTATTTATTCCTTCATAATTTAGTTTCTCATGCGGTAGGCTTGGTCTCTAGAACCCATGAATCTTTCTCGATTGACACTAAGGTTTATTAGGGACCTACTTTCTACAAGCATAACAATAGCAAGCTCCCGGTGAAATTAATAACTTACCAACATACGACCTCTTTCGAGGTGGTACATTACAATCATTGATTGATGCCACTAGTAAATTCACTTTCACTTAACCAATTCGATAATTTACTAATGAAAAAAAGTGTCCACTTGTTAAAACGAATGACTATCCACAATCTATAAGCGTGTTTTATTTCTTTAGAATGTTACTCGCAAATACTCGCAAATAAATGTCGGCACCCATCAAATCGAAACAATGTTGACAATCTACTAAGGGATGTTAGTAGTAAAGTATGTGAGCAATTCATAATGACGCATAGCAATAAAAGTGAACGATTGTTTGCAATTTGTGCCAATTTTAAAGCCTAGTAAATTGCATATTTTGTTAGTATGGTACCCGTAAAATTTAAACATTGCTAGTAATCTATTATGAATATGTATTGATGAAAGAGTAGTTTCGAGGTTGATAAGTTACAACCGTTAAATGTAACTGCTACTAAAGTGTATAATTACTATCGGTATTTCAACAATTGAGATGTTCTCGTCTCGTTCGAGTCCCACGTGTGATTCAGATTCACGAACTGACAAAAAGAAAGTAATGTCCTTCCCCAGGTTGCAATCGCGCCAAAGGCAACATCCCAGGGATAAAAATAGTCAATTTTCTCGTGCGTTTATTAGCACGACTGGATTGCTTTCATTACAGCTCTCTTGGGACACGCATCCTTCTCTGTCGGAGGTTTCATTTTAGGAACCCTCGACGGGACACGTGTCTTGTTCTGGGCAGGTGTGGGCTTAACCGGGGTTAAGTGAAGGTTTGACCGCAATTAGTTGTGGAGATATGAGGCCAGGAGTATGCCGCGTCACTTCAGACTTCATTTGGTAGCGAAGTCGTGGGTTCGGACGCGCATCGTCCGAGACTCGCTCGGAGTAATGTTTTCATCGGAAAGAGTTTGCGTGCGGAAAGATCGAGGACTCTTGCATTGCAGTTAATGGCAGTAATGACCACATAAAAATAGTCTTTTTTGGCCCCCGAAATAAACCCCAGCGAACTCCAGCTTCTTTTTGTTTTTCGTCATAATATTCCAGCTTCGAGAGCATCAAAACCTAAGGTATGTAGTCCGCACCATAGGATTTTAAGGTAGCCACGTGCCTCCTGCCGACATCTAAAGAGAAAAGCTCAAGTTTAAAGAAAATTTATGAATACCTCGGATTATCGGATTAATGTTAATGTTTCAAGGAATCGTGTAGGCGTGGAACCGACAATTAGAATATAAGGCAAATGGAGGAGGAACCTGGAGAAACATCTCGACCAAATTCCTGTCCCTAAGCCTGATCATTCGCTGATGCCGGGTGTCCTTTTTCTTGATCATGGTCCGGCGAATTTCCTCGCTAATTCTATAAATCAAATTTCAAATTAATTTTAAATTCGAACGGATGGTCCAAACTTCAGTAAAGAGATTATTGCCTTTGCTTACATCATGCTCGCTCATCAATCCTCGAATGAGTCTAACTTGATTGCTTTCCCTTTTCCTTTTCTTTTTCCCTAGAAGTTATGAACTAAATATATTGTAATCTTGTCTAGACCACACATGGGAAAACGAGCGGGGCTCTTGGGGGAGGCGACATGCCAGAGTTAGAATCTGAGCAACAGTAGCGACCGGCGGTGGCTTTGGTGGAAGGCGGAGGCGAAGCGGCGTGCTGAAGAAAAGAGAGAGGAGGCGTCATCGTTTCTCTTCTTGAGGAAGGAAAGGGCCAAAAAAAAAAAAAGGCTTGAAAATTGAAAAGCGGAGAGCGAGTTTTAAGTGACAACATAGATTCGAGCATTAATTATTGGTCCTCTCTGTCGCTTTTCAAGTCAGCTGACAGAAGAGAGAGAAAAGAAAAAAGTCCTACGTTTCGGACTTTTCCATTTTTCAAGCCAGTCCAAGTCAGTTGGAGCCGTAACCTCGTGATCAAATGCAAGCATGTGCACCTCGTCCTTTTCAGACTATTTTCACTTTTTTTTTTCTTGACATGATAAAGTAAATTTAGAAAGCGGCCCGAACTTCTTCCCCATCGGTCGCGTAAAATATTCACTATTAATTGTAAAGGCATAAACCACTTGGCGTAGAGTTTCCACAGAAAGATTTTGCCTAGGGAAAGGTTTATGTGTTATCAATAAATTAAACGACATGTCCAGCTCCGATCAACTCCGATCTTTTACCATGATCGAATCCCACCCCCACATTTCCAGGTTTCAAATCGAAGAAACATAGAACAAGAATAGCAGGAGAATCGCCAGAACACGAACCGAGAAAATCAACGAGCAACAGGGGGAAAGAGAATCGATTCAAGAGAGAACCATTATTAGATTGGCCAAACACCCCACACGCTCAAAGCCGAAAAACAAGAAACCCCTAAAACACCGACCGACGCTACCTCGAAAGACATAACCAGCAAAATAACGAACTAAAACCCGAAAACAATAAAACCCCAAACCCCCGAACGAAACAACACCCCCCCACAAAAAAAAAAAAAAAAAAAGAACAAAAACCCCAAAAGACTCGGACCAGACGGTATCATAGCAACACAGGGATCTCCGATCTAGGCAAGCTGGCCACAGTCAGCGATCACCACGGGCAGCCAGGTGCAGCCGGAGCTGGACCCGACCTTCTCGATCGCCTTCAGCACGTCCATCCCCTTCCTGACCTGCCCAAACACGACGTGCCGGCCGTCCCAATCGGTCTTGTCGAAGCAGATGGCGAACTGCGAGCCGTTGGTATCCGGGCCGGCGTTACCCATAGACAGGATTCCGGGGCCGGTGTGCTTGTCCACGAAGTTCTCATCGGCGAACGTGCGGCCGTAGATGGCCTCGCCGCCGCTCCCGTCCCCGGCGATGATGTCGCCGCCCTGGCACATGATCCCCGGGTACACGCGGTGGAAGGCCGATCCCTTGTAGTGGAGCGGCTTTCCGTAGCGGCCGACTCCCTTCTCGCCTGTGCAGAGTGCACGGAAATTCTCAGCCGTCCGCGGCACCGAGTCGGCGAAAAGCTCCATCTCGATCCGGCCCGCAGGCTGGCCTCCGATCTTCACGTCGAAGAACACCTTCGGGTTTCCCATTGGATTTTTCGGGGTGGGTTTTCTGTAGAGAGAGAAATTCAGATGTGTTTGGTGCAGGGAGGGAGTTAGGTGGAGGAGGAGATTTATAGGAGGCAGCGCGTGCCTTGCGAGACTGTAGACAGCGCGTGAGCCGCCACTTATTTTTTTGACCGCGGGCCCCCTCCTCCTCACCAAATCGGAAGAATCCAGAAGCTTTCATCGGTTAACGGGGAAGAAAGAGGATTTTCGTTAGGCTTCACCATATCGACAAAAAAAGAAAAAAGAGTCGGTAGTCTAAGCATTACAATATTTCTTAGCAGTATAATTACGCGATAGAGGAGATTTGTGCCTATGCGACACTTGAGAATCCATCTTGCAAAAGGTAAAAAAGCCTTTTCTACTAAGCAAATCTTGTGAAAAATGTCAATTAACAATACATTAATTGATCTTGATGGCTAGAAGATAATGATAAAGTATCATGGCTCGGGAAAATTAGGTGAAATCTATTCTAGGATGACGTGGGAGTGGATCCAAAAGGGTCGGAGTAAAGACAAACGACATGGACTAGTATCCATCCACCCACGACTAACCCCCCTCCCCACATAAAATCCGCCATATAAAATCCGCCGTGCCCGGATTCTGCTGAGTTGTTAATTCCCAGGACCTTTCTGAGAGGGATTTCGTCCCAAAATAAATTCAAGGGTACAAAAGCAAGAAAATATAGGGTTGTCGGGAAATATGGAAGATGAGCACGATTCTATAGAGTGGGGTTGACAACTAACCGGGGTTGGATCAGGGTCGGACCGCGGTTTGGTGGGGCCTTTTATCTAAGATCCAAGAAAAATCTCAGATATGCTGCGGAGACGGCGCGGAACGACGTCGTCGTGGACCTCGCACGCACCGCAGGCAGTACGATGTGCGGGACCTCGGATTCCGAGCCAGGGACGGACGACACGTGGGGAAAAACATGAGTCAAATGCCCGAAAGGAGGAGGAGAAAATGCTCTTTCGAATTCATGAATCAAATGCGAGCTATTATCCGAGGAATATTCGATTTTCATAGGGCCACATCAGCAATTCAAGCGATAATGTTTAAATAGGAAAATGCAAGTTACGTTTCCTTTTTCTATTTGTGGGGTGGGTTGGGTTGAAATGTGAAAATGAGTTCTTAATATAATGTGAATGGTATAAATCAAAGTCCTTTTAAAAAAATATAAATTATATTGATAAAAGTTCTTTGTAAAGTAACTGTATGCTCATGTAGTCCTTAGCAAAATTTTTTTTTACAAAGAGCTTTGGCTCAAATTTTTTATATATTTTTTTATTAAAAAACCCAAACCTTTCCCCAGAGCCAGCAAATGGCTTAGGTCGCCATTGAGCTAAATTTGACGTTGACAGCCATTGGGTGACCCCCCGACAAGGGTTACACAACCCAAGTACGCGACCTTAAGCGAGGGCCGCCTTTGTCTCCCAAGGGTTGCGAGACTTCGGCAAAGGTCGCACGATACACATGATGTCGCCAAAGATTGCACAACCTCAAGCGAATCTAGCCTTTTCAATCCTCGCGCAAAGAGATGTACAGTAACAAATGGGGCAAATTGGTGAGGATAATTTTGAAAGGAAAAAAAATATTTTAATCATAGCTTCAGCATTTCGCAAATACTACTTTGTAAGATTGGTCTCTACTTGCTTTGAACTTTTAGCATTTTCAAAGCTAGTATTTAGACGAAAGTTACTTCCAAATATTTATCACAACCAAATATTTTCCTAAAGGACTTTGCAAACTGAAAGTCCATTGAAAAAGTCAAACCTACCTCACCTTTACTCTCTTACGGCATATTCTTAATTGCGTTTTCACCCCATTTTGCATATAGAAATAATATAATTGAAATAAGAAAAAAGGAATCGAACAAATTAATCTAAAAATTATTGTTTCAAGTGACACCTCGAAATGGGAAGTGTCCCGAACGCGTTTCAATTATTTAGTTTCATATAGTTAAGTGTAATTTATCAAATCTTTTTTTTTTATAAAAAACTTACCAATTCCTGAGTTTAATTAATAATCCACTTGTGTGTTTGGCTTATTTTATTAATCCGTTCTCATTGATTCTCACTTATTCCCAACTCTCCCACGGCGATGAAATTGCAGGAACGTAATAATTTTTCATTCTCAATTCAAATTCCTATTGGCCAAAATGCATCAAGAAAGGGAACGAGATTTCATTCTCAATCCAATGGCTTCATTTGTGATATCCACATCTTCAACCCCCATCGCGTAACGAAAAAAAGCACGACCTAATTTTTGGCAAAAAAAAGGAACGGCAGTGCCGAAATATAAATTTTGTCAAAACAAAAGAGGGCTAACTAAGCAAAATGAACTTCACTTTGAATAATACAATTTAACTAAGCAAATCAAGATCGTGGATAAACCATGACATCGCCACTCCACGCAGAGTCCCTTATCCAGTTTTGGAAATAATTAATGGACCGCTCCAAGATTATATCTTCCGAGCAACGTCCGAATTAGAGACTCGATCATTTGACTTGAAGAACCCCCGGAGATTTGTAGAAAAACACTTCCGAGCTGTTAGAATCGCTTTTGCTAGTTCATTCGCTCGTGGGTCATGATGCCCGGTGGTAACTAAAATCTGAAAATGAAACCAAAAATTGTTTTGCGTCCTTGGGAAAGAAAACTTATGATATAAAGTTTACACATGCTATATCATCAAATTTTAAACAAAGTTGTATTGAATTAAATTTTCATAAAATATATATAATTTTATAGATTGTACACAATTTATTTCTTCCTCAAATGGAATCAGGGCTTGGGTGCTTAAGTCCTGCACCGAACCTTTAGGGTACTTGGGTCTGACCTCCAGGGTCCCAGACCCAACCGTCGAGTCTCTCATTGTAGGAGTCGTGTTTCTTGGGCACACATAGTGGGAACCCAAGCATGGACGTTGGGGACTCAACTTTGATCTCAATGGATCGGAACTTGAGAGCCGATGACTTGGGCATGGGAGCCAAGTTGCTGGGCATGGCCTTAGAGAACTCAAGGATAAGCAGCCGGGTCTTGGGCCTACCTCAAGGGACCAAGGATAGCCTTTGTGGAACTGAGCTTGGACGTCGAGAAACTAGCTGCCACAATGGACTCGAACTGATGTAAATGACTTCACCAAGGGTGTGATGGCCCAAAACATCATGCGCAACACGTTTCCTTTCTAAATATTATTTTTCAATTAGCATGTGAAAACTCAATAAAATTTTCTCAACCAAAATCCCACACCAAAAAAGTGCATGAGTTAAATGTGAATATTATCTTTATTTATAATTAACGTTAGTTTTACATTACTCAACCGAAACATAAAATACAAAAGTCATGAGAAAGGGTTGGGTCAACTAGTGTCGCCACTCCCATACTAGCTCAAAAGTAAGCTACTATCCAATTCAGGGATTGATGGTTCTCAAGCATCGTCTCATCACCTCCACTGTCATGTCTAAGGAATCATCCTACAAACTGAAAAATAAGGCATGAGCCATAACCTAATAAATGAAACTTCTAGATTTAAGTTAGGAAATCACCTTACTACTCAACTTGGTATCAACAAACAACATGAGTGCACAACAAATTAGAAAGTATGTTGAGAACATGAGTAATGCTTTACCTTTCCCAATGTGATATGCCACAATCATCATTACTCCACAATATTTCAATCTAGGCTCATGCATATGGCATAATATTTTCCGATACAAGGTAATCGATTAAACAGTATTTGAATCTACACATACACACGAATATGCTTGAGGCATTTCGACTTCCAAGGCATCCTGAAACAATCCCTAAGGTATCTTGAAACATGGGGCATCGTCACTGTTAATTTATGGGTGACAAAATTATATTGTTCTCATGCACAATGCATACGTTAACATCAATCTTTCTTACATCAACCATGAAGTAAACACCCATTACAACAATTTGATAGGGCTAGTACGAGCATCTAGAGGAGGGTGAATAGGTGATTAAAGAAGTTTTTGCGAAACTTAACAAAGTAAATTAGTCTTTTAAGATTAACAAACTGAAAGCGCAAAGACAATAAACAATCATATAGAGTTGTGATGTAAAGTAAATAGTTTAGGGATAGAGAATCAAGACACTAGGTTTATAGTGGTTTGGCTTAAACCAAGCTTACGTCCACTCTCCCACACTAACAGCCCACCGGCTGGATTTCACTAAGAATCAAAAGAGAATTACAGTATCACGTCCTTGATTCCATAGTGTAGAGACCCTACTACACTTCCTCAAGGTCTCACAAATATCTAATATCTCTTTTGAGTACAAATTGAGCTCAACAAATAAGATCGCAAAGAACAAGGAGCTTCAGACTTTGGAATTTTTCTATCGGGCACTCTCGAACAACTTGAGCGTCTTCCTTATATACTCCTTCATGCCTTCATAACCGTTGGCACATTCTAAAGGAGTTCTTCCAATCATCCCATTGGATAGAATCAATTAGGGAGATCTCGAGTTATTTGAGGAATATGACAATGGCCCACCAATCTTGCTCGCCCATATAATCAGGATCTAGGTTTCCATAAGTAGAACCTTCCAAGTATACTTCGCCGATCAATCGAATCTAGATTACCCGAATTAATCTCAATACGAATAATAGATCTTGTGATGCTATCTCCAGCTGTGAGATCTTCCTTAACCACACGAATCAAATCCTTAAGAATATACTCGTCTAATTTAACGAATAATACTTTTTGTTCGTCGGTCTGGAAACTGTTAATGAGGGCAGACTTCAAGTCTTGAGTCTGGAGGTCTTCAGACGTTGATGATAGAGTCTGCAAGTCTTCAGACTAGACTGATGGAAACGTTTTGTCAACTTCAGAACAAATCGGGAAGTTTTCTCCAACAATCTCCCCCTTTTTTATGGTAACAAAACTTTCCTGCAGATTTGGATACTTTCGACCTGCAATACAATACTTAAGCAAACAAAGATATCTCATAAAAGATAAGCAGATTAGGATAAAGATAGTAGGATTCTGCATCCACAGAAAACAAGTTAGTCCTATAAAAATAATTATCTTTACCAAAATCATCAACATAGCTTAAGACACTGCAAACATTAAAAGATCAAAGCAATCGAAACTAGTCCATCCAAACAAAAGATAAAGTCAATCCAACAACAAAAATAAAAAAGATAGTTGAATATCAAATCTGCACCTTCTCCCCCCTTTTTGTCAACAGAAAAAGGTAGAGAAGATAAAGAGAATAAAGTTAAGATGATTTGGGAATGCGAATGAGCCGAAAATCTCCCATAGACTTGACAGTCTCCTCTACCTTTCTGATATGCTCCTGCAGTTGCGCTAGATCCTTACCTTTTGCATTTGCTTGAACCTGAAGATTAAGGGCTTGAACTTGATCTTGCATAGAAACTGAAATGGCTTGATGAGCATTCTGCAGGGTCTGCAATTCACATCCCAACGCATAAACCTGGCCTTTGATCTCCATAAGAATTTCAAGCAACCTTTTAAAGTCTGCTGAGTTATCAGTTTGAGTGCTTGCTTCAGCATGATCAGTTTGTGGAGTATAGCTAGATGATGGAACTTCAGCACGAGCATCCAGACTTGGAGATGAAGCCTCATTACCTTCTTCAGGAAATTGTGAGGCATACACATCCTCTGGATCGGCAGGAGAACGACTAACATCATCACTGGTAAAAGCAAGTAGAGGAATACCTCCTTGATGAGCATCTCCCCCTGTTTCAGTGCCTTCAGGTGGAGAGAAGTACTCTTCTTGCTCGGGCTCTTCTTCAATGTCACAATGTTCTTGTGCATCTTTTTCTGCTGGAGAATCACCACGACTTTCTCCTTCAGTTTGTTCTCCTCTTTGCTCGTTTTCTTCTTTTCTTCCTTCTTCTTCTTGTTCTTCTTCTTTCCTCATCGATTCCCTTTCTTCATTCATTTTCTCTATCTCTTCTCTGTCTTGGTTCTCTCGATCTTCAGATTCTGGAACAAGACGCTGTACATTCTGGAAGGCAATAGCAGGGATAGCGATGTCTTCCTCATCTTCTTCATCCTGCAAGATGATTGCTCTCCTCTTCTTGGATGGAGCGGTCATGGGCTCCTTGCCTTTCCTTTTTGCAGCCACAGAGTCTTGTCAAGACTTGACAGGGGTCTTCTCCTTAAATCTCTCTAAAGCCTTATTCAGCTCCTTCAGACGCATCTTTGTAACCATCTTCAACCCTATCACCATTTGATTAATGGTTCGAACACATAGAATTTTCGGAGGCTGAATGTTAAAATGTATGAATAAACGAGTAATGAGAGCAGAATAAGGAAGTTTTCCATTGTCCTTTGTGAGGCAAAGAGAATTTGTAACCGATATTGATGGTGTACATCAGCTTTGCTTTAGAATTGGAGACATTAGTCTTTGATGTGGATTTGGGTCTAAGACAGTTGATCACAATCTTATGGAGCAAGATATTAGAAGCACTCCTCCTCAAATAAGTAATTCGACCTTTTGCATTTCTATCTCGGACAAGCTCTATGGTCGCATGACCAACAGACACACTTATTGATTGGAAAGTTCCTCTCTCCACTCCAATCACATCAGCAAGAGTGTCCATATCTACCACATACTCTTGATCTCTAACATCGAAAGAAAATCTATTCGCATCCAAAAAGCTTAGATTGGAATAGAAATATGCAAAAGTAAGTTCGAATGAGCAACATCTGTTTTAGAGCAAAAACGCTCAAGTTGAAGTTTCGCAAACTTCTCCCGCAAGTTGACGTCTAATGAGTCGAGAAAATCAAAATCCACACTTCTTGGGTTCATCACCCCTCGTTTCAGCAACTTAGAGTAAACTTGCTTGTGTTCCTTAGAACAAAACAGATCTGCCCTTTTTCCTCGAATGTTCACAGCAACACCCATTCTAGGCTTAAATTGAGTGAACATCTTTTCATCGTCATCTTTTCCCTCAGGTTGATTAATTCCTCCAAAACGTGGATCACTTGGAAAATTTGCAAAAGCCCTTTCTACCGTACCAACAGGAACAATTCCCGAACGTTCCATAATTCTTAAAAAGTGGGTTTCATTACGGTACCCCTTTTCTCTCAAAAATTCATCAATAAAAGTCATTGCAGAACCACATTCCTTCAAAACGGAGTAGAGTTTGTAAGTAAATGCAGGCTTAAGAGTCTTTACAGGTTCGACATCCTCAATAATTTCTTCTTCTTCTTCTTCTTCTTCTTGTTGATGATGCTCTTGTGGTCTAGCAGGAGAAGAATGACGCGATTGAGAATGTTGTTGTTGACTTTGATGCTCCCTTGACAAGTCTTCTTCCTCAGTTAGATCGAAGTGCGTAGGACCCTCACGCATAAACTGTGGTCCCCTGCTTGCAATCCTTGATGACTTTCTTTGGAAAGACATTGTCACAGTCTTTGAGAGAATTTTCGAACTCGATTCGCGAGAAAGATGAAAACTTTAAGGATTAAACTAGAGAGAAAAAGTAAGAAAGTGAAGATTTGTGCTCTAGGGTTTGTGGGTAAAAATGAAGAAGAGGAACAATATACAAACCAGTCGAAACAGGGTATTCGAGTCGTCACAAAAGGAAAAATAAAAATGCATTTTCAAAAAAATAACTGCTTTTTGAAAATAGATAACTATCTTTTCAAAAATGATAACTGCCTTTTTCAATATCCATTAATTGACGATTAACAAATAATCTTACCTTTTCGAGATTTTTATTCAAAAGTTAAAGTACTATAACCGAAATAACTTACGGTCGTAACTTTTGGTCTTCTAAGTATGATCTTTTCTGAGTTTGAGCTTCTTCAGATTTTATCTCTGAGTCTGAGCTTCGTCAGTCTTTGAGAGATAAGATATTAAGTCTGGAACGGATAGACTCAAATTAGCTTTTCTCTAGAGGTTTTGTGAATATGTCCGCTAGTTGATTCTTTGAGTCAATGAATTGGATCAAGACTTCTCCATTTTCAACATGATCTCTAATAAAATGGTGTTGAATCTCTATGTGTTTTGCTCTCGAATGAAGAATATGATTTTTTGTGAGATTAATTGTGCTGGTGTTGTCGCATTTGATCTCGGTGCATGAGTCTTCGATTCCAAAGTCTCTTAGTTGTTGTTTTATCCATAAGATTTGAGAATAGCAACTTCCAAGAGCCACATACTCTGCTTCTGCTATTGAAAGAGCTACAATACTTTGCTTCCTTGAAAACCAAGATATTGTCCTGTTACCAAGCAATTGACAAGTGCCGGATGTACTATTTCTATCAACTCTGCAACCTGCTAGATCTGCGTCTGAATATCCAAGGAGAGTAAAAGTCTCATTCTTCGGGATACCATAGACCTAACTTAGTAGTTGTTGCAACGTATTTGATGATACGTTTCGCAGCACTTAGATGCAATTCTTTGGGATCTAATTGAAATCTAGCACAATTGCAAACACTAAACAAAATGTCAGGTCTAGAAGCAATAAGATAAAGAAGTGAACCAATGATACTCCTGTATAGTTTTTGGTCAACTTTCTTTCCTCCTTCATCTTTGTCCAGTTTCGAAGAACTTGACATTGGTATGTCAGTCTTTGCAATTCTCCAATCCAAACTTTTTAACAAGTTCTTTTGCATATTTTTCTTGATGAATGAAAATTCCTTCCTTCAGTTGTTTCACTTGTAGTCCAAGAAAGAAGGATAGTTCACCCATCATACTCATCTCGAATTCATCCTACATAGACTTAGAAAATTTCTTGCATAAATTCTCGTTAGATGATCCAAATATAATGTCATCAACATAAATTTGAATAAGTAAAAAGCTTTTACCTTCCCTTTTGATAAACAAGGTAGTATCTACTTTTCCTTTAGCAAAACCATTTTGAATTAAGAACTTACTTAACCTTTCGTACCAAGCTCGAGGTGCTTGTTTTAATCCATAAAGAGCATTTTTCAGTCTGAACATGGAGTCTGGTTTGTTTTTGGATCTTCAAATCCGGGGGGTTGTTCCACATAGACTTCTTCTTGAATAAATCCATTTAGGAATGCACTTTTGACGTCCATCTAGAATAACCTGAAATTCTTAGCAAGCAAAAGCAAGTAATAATCTAATTGCTTCTAACCTTGCTACAGGAGCGTAAGTCTTATCATAGTCTATCCCTTCTTCTTCCGTATATCCTTTGGCCACGAGTCTTGCTTTGTTTCTTACTACTTTTCCTTTTTCATCCATCTTGTTCCTGAAAACCCATTTAGCTCCAATAATAGACTTAGCTTTTGGTTTAGGAGTTAATTCTCAAACATCATTAATGCTGAATTGCCTGAGTTCTTCTTGCATTGCTTCAATCTAGCTTTCGTCAGTTAAGGCTTCTTCTATGCTTTTGGTTCTATTTCAGAAATAAGTGCCACAATACTAGACTCTTCTTGCCTTTTGGATTTGGTACGAATCCCTTCATTAATATCACCAATAATGAGTTCTTCGGGATGACTAGACTTATGCTTCTAGTTGCTGGTTAGTCTGACAAATTGTTGATCTTTTTCTATAGTTGATTCTTCAACATCCGTTCGTTGTTTCTCTACTAGAGTCTGAACTGCTTCAGGGGAGGTAGACCTTGTAGAGTCTAGAGCAGGTTCAGATTCTTCGGTTTGAGTTTGAACCGATTGATTTTGCAGAGAATCTTGAAATTTGACATTCATTGATTCTTCCACAGTTTGAGTCTTTTTGTTGAATACTCTGTAGACTTTGCTAGAGATTGAATATCCAAGGAAGATTCATTCGTCTGATTTTTCTTCAAACTTACCAATTCGATCATTTGCATTTTTCAAGATAAAACATTTGTAACCAAACATTTGAAAATACGAAACAATTGGCTTCTTTTCTTTGAATAACTCATAGGGAGTTCCCTCAAGAATTGGCTTTAAGAATACTCTGTTAATAACATAACATGTTGTAGAAATTGCTTCAGCCCAAAAACGAGAAAAAATGTTACTTTCAATTAAAAGAGTTCTTGCCATTTCTTGTAAAAATCTATTCTGCCTTTCCATAACACCATTTTGTTCTGGTTTGTATGGAGAGGAGAACTTATGCCGAAAACCAGATTCATCACAAAATTTAGCAAAGTCTTGATTTTCAAACTCACCTCCATGGTCTGTCCGAATGCTTGAGATAATATAACTTTTTTCATTTTGCACTTTCTTAGCAAACTTTAAAAAATGAGAGAATGTTTCAGATTTACTTGCAAGAAAGTAGACACAAGTAAATCGTGAAAAATCATCCACTATTACTAGGCAGAATCTTTTTCCACAAATGCTTTGAGTTCTAGTTGGTCCAAAGAGATCCATATGTAGGAGTTGCAGCACACGATTAGTGGAAACTTGATTTATTGGTTTAAAAGAACTTCTAACCTATTTTCCCGATACACATGGTGTGCATAAGTTAAATTTTTGGCATTTCAGGTTGGGTAGTCCACGAACAAGCTTCTTGGAAGAGATTTTGGCAATTTGCTTCATGTTGATATGGCCAAGCTTCCGATGCCAGAGATTCGCTTCATCTTGTACTGATATCAAGCATTGCGATCTTTCTGGTTTTATATCCTGAAGATAAATATTCCCATGTCTACACCCAGTAAAAGATTGAGAGAAATCTTTACTAGTTCCTGAACATGTTCTTTCCTGAAAATTGATTTTGAATCTAATGTCGCATAATTGGCTTATGCTGAGTAGATTGTAATTTAATCCTTCCACCAAGGAGACATTGTTGATTGTTAGACTTCCTATCTTTACCGTTCCACATCCAACAATTATTCCTTTGCTATTTCCACCAAAAGAGACTTTTCCTCTATCAATTTGAACAAGTTTAATAAAACAACTTGAATCTCCTGTCATGTATCTTGAGCAGCCACTATTCAAATACCATTTAATCTTTCCTTTTGATAGTGACCTGCAATTAAAAGAAAATTCAAGCTTTCTTTGGTACCCATATTTTCTTGGGTCCAGTAGAGTTAGTGCAATAAACAGTCTTTGCCCATCCTCTTTTAACAGGTCTCCAAACCATTGGACATTCTTTTCTCAAAGTGTTCGAGCTTTGACACTTCGAACATTTGAGAGCATTTCGCCAACAGGTTTTACAAATATTTTTTGAAAATGATTTCTATAAAAGGCTTTTGTAGGTCTCTGTTTGATTCTTTTATTTACCTTTGGAAAATCAATTAGAAAAATGGTTTCAAAAGTCATTCATAAACCTAATTTGTTAAAGTAGAGTCTTTGTATCGAAAGAATCTTATCCAACTTCTCAGATCCAATTGAAAACATTTTCGAAATGTTTGAAATGTCATTTTTAAGCAAATGTTTTCTTTTGAAAGAGAGTCTACATTTTCTTTCAAAATAACAAAACTTTTGTCTAAATTTTCAAACTTTTCTTTCCAAGATTATTCCTGTTGCTTTAATGTAGAATTCTCCATTTTCAACTCGGAGATCCTCTTAAGAGAAATTTTGAGGCTAAGACAAAGTTCATCAATATATTTCGAAACTTTAGTAGGAATTTTTAAATTACTTACCTCGATTTCACCGTCTGAGTCTGAATCTGTATCTGTCTCAAAGTCTGAGTCTGATTCCGATTTTTCCATTAAGTAAATGTTGGCATAATTATCATCACTTTCTTTGCATTCAGTATCACTCCATGTTTCTGCTTTGAGAGCCTTTCTGTATTTCTCAGTTTTTCATTTTTTTTTTCAATAAAGGACAGTTGGGTCTGATGTGTCCATTTTTCTTACATTCAAAGCAAATCACGTCTTTATTGGATTCATCATCCTCAGTTGATTTGTTCTGAAACTTTTGAGTACTTTGTTTCTTCCAATTGAATCTTCTTCCTCTTTTGTTCAGTTTTCTGAACCTCTTTATCATAAGTGCTAGCTCTTCATCATCTAAGTCTTCTTCAAAGTTTGTAACATCAGAATCATCGGTAGACTTTAAAGCAATAGACTTTTTGCCTTTGGGATCTTCTTCATCATTGATGTGCTCCATTTCGTAAGACTAAAGTGTGCCAACCAATTCATCTACGGAAAGTGGCGCAATCCTTTGTGTTTCCCTTATCAAAGTCTTTATATAATTCCAGTCTTTGGAGAGTCCACGCAGCAGTTTGTTGACCTTCATTGGTTACGAGATTGGTTATCCCTGATATTATAGACCATTCACAATTTCAGTAAAACGGCTAAACATATCAGTGATAGATTCTCATGGTTTCATTTTGAAGACTTCATATTGTCCTAGAAGGATATTGATCCTTGTCTCTGTCACTCGATCAATTCCTTTATAGGGAATGTGCAGTCTATCCCAGACTTCTTTAGCTGTTTCACAAGAAGATATTATGTTATACTTAGTAGGAGATAATGCACAATATAAAGAGTAAATTGATTTAGCATCAAGAGCTTGTCTCTTGATTATTTCTTCTTGAGTCATATCGGTAGAAACAACAACTTCTTTTCCTTTTTCTGATCCTGATATAGCAGTAGGAATGATTCCTTTTTCTACCACATCCCATTCCAGAGGATCTTTCGATCTTAGGAATGCTTTCATCTTGTTTTTCCATATGTCGTAATCATTTTCATCAAAGTAAGGAGGTCTGGTGTTGCTCTGGCCTTCAACCAAACCTGGAGCCAATATACTAGCCATAGATCTTTAACTCAGAAGTAAAAACACTTCAATTAAAAGAATACACAAGCTCTGATACCAATTGATAGGGCTAGTACGAGCACCTAGAGGGGGGTGAATAGGTGATCAAAGAAGTTTTTGCGAAACTTAACAAAGTAAATTAGTCTTTTAAGATTAACAGACTGAAAGCACACAGACAATAAACAATCGTATAAAGCTGCGATGTAAAGTAAAGAGTTTAGGGATAGAGAATCAAGACATTAGGTTTATAGTGGTTCGGCTTAGACCAAGCTTACGTCCACTCTCCCGCACTGACAGCCCACCGGCTGGATTTCACTAAGAATCAAAAGAGAATTATAGTTTCACGTCCTTGATTCCATAGTGTAGAGACTCTACTACACTTCCTAAAGGTCTCACAAATATCTAATCTCTCTTTTGAGTACAAATAGAGCTCCACAAATAAGATCGCAAAGAACAAAGAGCTTCAGACTTTGGAATTTTTCTATCGGGCACTCTCGAACAACTTGAGCGTCTTTCTTATATACTCCTTCATGCCTTCATAACCGTTGGCACCTTCCAAAGGAGTTTTTCCAATCATCCTGTTGGATAGATTCAATTAGGGAGATCTCGAGTTGTTTGAGAAATATGACGATAGCCCACCAATCCTGCTTGCCCATACAATCAGGATCTAGGTTTCCATAAGTAGAACCTTCCAAGTATACTTCGCCGATCAATCGAATCTAGATTACCCGAATTAATCTCAATACGAATAATAGATCTTGTGATGCTATCTCCAGCCGTGAGATCTTCCTTAACCACACGAATCAAATCCTTAAGGATATACTCGTCTAATTCAACGAATAATACTTTTTCTTCATCGGTCTGGAAACTGTCAATTAGGGCAGACTTTAAGTCTTGAGTCTGGAGGTCTTTAGACGTTGACGATAGAGTTTGCAAGTCTTCAGACTAGACTGATGGAAACGTTTTGTCAACTTCAAAACAAATCGGGAAGTTTTCTCCAACACAATCGACATCCAATGCATAACTTATTTTCATGCATATCATTACCTTGCCCTTTTCATGATCACATAAGATGAGGATGAATTTACAAGCTTACCTTCCTTCCTTCTTCACCATACTTTTCAACGTTCACATAATAACATACTTAACCTTCCCATTTTGAAATAATGTAAGTAATGATGAGTATATATTTACATGTATTTCAATATTCCCCACCTTCTTACTTCATCACACGTTCCTCAAAGCAATGAATGCATTAGTCATAACATCGAGTAAGAAGTAGCTCGTGATTATACTCCAAATGTGAATATGATCAATAATAAGATTTTTTTTAAGAAAATCAGAGTCAAACAAATCAAATCGAGAAAGTAAACATACTCAATTGAATAAGTAAATATATTCAGATTCATAAGGTAAATATACTTGGAATTAGTAAAATCTGGTTAAACAAATGAACATGTCTAGGCTCAATAAAATCTGGTCAAACAAATGAACACATCCAAGCTCAGTAAAATCTGGTCAAAGAAATGAATACGTTTAGACTTTCTAAACCTGATTGAACAAGGGAATATGTTCAGACTTAGAAAAATCTGATTGAACAAATGAACATGTCAAGACTCAATAAAATTTGATAGAACTAATGAACAAATTTAGACTCGGTAAGATTTGGTAGAACTAAGGAACATATTCAGATTTAGTAAAATTTGGTAGAACTAAGGAATAGATTCATGCTAAACAAAATATGGCCGAACAAATGAATAGATTCAAAAAATGAATATATTTAGATTTTGTAAAATCTAGAAAAACTATTGACCATATTCAAATATAGTAAAATCTAGTAAAACCAATAGTAGAACTATTGACCATAACGCGGAGTCTTGATTCTAGGCCGAGGATCAGCCCATCCATGAACCGATCACCCCTAATCAACAGCTAGGTCTTGTTGACACCTAATTTTATCACTCTAGTAAGTTATCTTTCCTTACAAAAAAAAAAAAGGGTCAAACTGATAGAAATGAAAAAATAGACAAATGGGAAGATTAGCAAATAGTAATGGAGTTATTTGCAAACATATACATGTATATTTCTTCAAATAATAACAAACATAAAAAAAAAAATGAAAAAGAGGAAAAAAAAAAAAAAAAAAGAGGAGAGGAAAAAAAGAGAGGAGCATGGAGGAAAAAGGTGGAGGCTGAAAAAAAAAAACCCGAGCTCTTCTCCCGGACAATTCTCTCGTCCAACCCCTCTGCCGTTAGCAGCCTCCGAGTCGCGACCGGACATGCCCTCGTTCGGTCTAGGTCTTCCGATTGAAGAGACAGAGGAGCTGCACACTCGCTTCCTTCGAACATTTGCGTTCCTGTCTTTGTCCCGGAGAAATATGCTCTCTCTTAATTGCCATGGAGCCTTAGTCGTTGACTACATCAAATTCCTCATTCTGGATGCCGTAGCCTCCAAGAGTAATCATTTTCCCCATCCTTCAAGCCGCGTCAGAATCTTTCGTTCAACTCATTCCTACGGCCAAGAAGACTAAAGTGGCCATCTTATTAGGATGTTTGGAGAAATTCCACGTCGAAAAATCGGTTTGATGTGGTGAGTTTCTAATAAATGGTATCAGAATAAATAATTAAAGTTTTCAAGTAAGTGGCGTTGTGGTGTAATAATGCGAATCCATATGAATGAAATTGAGTATTAATTTAAATTCAACTTGAGATAACTTGATATAGAAGGACCAAACACATTTCGCAAGACTTGATATTGATGCTCATTGGAAGCACTCATCACTTCGAATGCTCATCTATAGTAAAAGATGAGGTTGAAAAGTTAAGACACTATGTTCAAATCCTATGAAGACTGAGTTGCTATAGGTACTGCGAGGTCATTGTGGGGGTTTTTGGCATCGATATGAAAACGAATCATTGTCAAATCCCTGTATTTAGACCGTAAGATAGAGACGCCCATCACATGTTCGAATTTACTTTGAAGTCTGATCGTGACGAAATATCTGCTGCTTCTGTTGAGTCCGAAGACATACGAATGGGGTTTGCATACTTTTACTTGATAAGTTAGTCATTAAGCATGATTTTGTGGAATCCTACTCAATAACTGCTAGTAATCCATGTCTTTGTCCTATTTCCGGGTTTGGCTGTCACGGTTGTCATCAATGCTTTTCATCGGTGTGGCGTTTGGCTTTGAATCTATATTACGAGCATCAGATCTCCGGACAAGCTTACGACCGGTTCATCTTTGGTATTCCCGTTCACGTACATGTTTCCTTCGGTTGTGGTGTGGCTGCGAATATGTGATTTCAATGGAGGTTGAGGGAGACGAAGGTCAACAGATGGTGGTCCGGTGACCGTTGATGCGGCAGGCGGCGGCGGCGGCGGCGGCAGCAGCAGAGTCGGTCTGGTGGCCGAAGTCGTTCGTCCATGAAGGCGACGGCGTTGGAGTGAGGCTTCCTGAGAAAAAGATCAGAGGGTGGGCTTTAGATTATCTATTAGCAGATTTGGGTATGCTCTAGGAATCTTGGGCTTGGTTTGGCTGGTTGAGATTGACTTTGGTTTTGGTTTTGGTCTTGTTGTGGCCAGATTGGGCTTGAATTCATTAGGTGCATTCCTTTCTTCAGGCTTTTGGCGTCCATGGGCCCGTTTCGTGAGACCAGTTTACCGTCCACATTGGGACCGGACTCAGCAGCCCAGTCCGAATCCCTAATTTCGGACTCTTTTTAAACAATAAAATAATATTATAGTAATAAAAATTGAAAAAAATAAAAAATAAAGAAACATCGGAAATGGCTTAGAAATAGGTCTTGACTTATAGTTTAGTTTTTTTTTTTTTTTTTAACGCATATACAGTTTATGTTTTAATGGGTTCTTTTGATAAGTTTAGTGTTAATAGTTTAATCGTGTTTAGACAAAGAAATTGAATTTGATTTGAATTTAGCTCATGTAGGATCATGTCTTGGGGCTTATAACAACGCCATGTGTATCTTTTCCTGACGGGTATCAGATTTTTCTTTCTTACATTTACTTTTTATGTTATTCCAATTACTTAAGTGTTTACTTACTGTATCACATCTCAATAAATTTTTTGTTAATTTCTTTTTTAACCAACAAAAACAATTGCATGATCACCTAGCAGCTTTGATACCTTAGGATCATAATTTGTAATCAAGACCTTCTAAGATAAATGTATGAAAAAAGGTGCTAATAGGGATTAGCACAATTAAGTCCTTGACCCTAAAATTGAGAAAATTACCAAAACAATTCTAAACCTATTGCAATTTTTTTTTTCAATTCAGTTCTACACATTTTTTTAGTCAATTCAATCCTAAACCTTTTATAATTATGTCAATTCAATCCATACAACCATTTTTTGGCCAATGGGGCATTGACATGGATGCTAGTTGACATGAACAATTTTCGTTAATATTTTATTTTTTTAAAAATTATTATTATTAATTTTTTTTTTTCTTTCCTTTTCTTTTCTTTACTTCCTTCTCTTTCCTCTAGCTAATCGCGCGATGACCATTTAGAGGTAAGGCCGACAAGGGACCTCGCCAACCTTGGGGAAAGCTTGGCCATGGCTGAGCGACCTCGCCAGCCTTGGGGAAGCTTGGCCGTGGTGAAGTGACCTCGCCCAGGTTGCTAGTTGGGCTGGCAAGCATCGAGCCTTGTTGATCATAGGCGAGGCCTGACCTTGCCGGAGGTTGCAACCTCACATGGCCTTTGGCAAGGGTTGCCAGTGGCTAGGCAAGGCTCGCCCTCATTGGATCTAACGAGGGTCGAGCCTTATCGACCATGGATGAGGCTCGATGTTGCACTGCCTTTGGCAATAGTTGCCAGTTGGTACGTGAGGCTCGCCATCACTAGGGCTGGCAAGTGTCAAGTCTCACTGGCCATGGCGATGCTTGACCTTGTCGAATTTGGTGAGGTTCGGCCTTGCCCAGCCATGGCGAGGTTGTTACCTACCCATAATTAGTGAGGCTTGCCTAGGCTAGAGGTAGACGGGACCTCGCCAAGCCATGGCGATAATGGCCTTGTCGTCGTTGGGTGACGCTTGCCCTCACTAGTGGCCAGTAGGGGTGAGTCTTATCGACCATGGATGAGGCTCGATGTCGCATTGCCTTTGGCAATAGTTGCCAGTTGGCAGGTGAGGCTTGCCATCGCTAGGGCCGGCAAGTGTCAAGTCTCACTAGCCATGGCGATGCTTGACCTTGTCGAATCTGGTGAGGTTCGGCCTTGCCCAGCCATGGCGAGGTTGTTACCTACCCATAATTAGTGAGGCTTGCCTAGGCTAGAGGTAGACGGGACCTCGCCAAGCCATGGCGATAATGGCCTTGTCGTCGTTGGGTGACGCTTGCCCTCACTAGTGGCCAGTAGGGGTGAGCCTTGCCATTGGTTGGCGAGGTTGACTTAGCTGGTGCTCACTTATGGCCTCGGCCAGAGGAATGAGGGAGGAGGAACAAGGAGAAAAAAAAGGAAAAAAATAATACAAAATTCGAAAAAATGAAATATCATTTAAAGATTGTCTATGTCAGTGATAGTCGGATGTTCAGCATTGGTCGATGTCCATGTCAGTGCTAGTTGGCCAAAATTGACCGGATGGACTGAATTGATTTAATTGCAAAAGTTTTAGGATTGAATTGGTCGAAAAAAGTTTAAGAATGAATTGGAAAAATTGCAATAAGTTTAGAATTTTTTGATAATTTCCCCCCGTAAAATCTCTAGTTGTGTAAGAATTGAGACAATACCCACGCGTCTCGATCGGTATTTAGCCTACCTAATAGGTTAACGGCAAATCTTGGTAAAGATATTTAGGTTGTTAAAAAACTTAAAAAGAAATCTTGTATCATACGAGATATGAATTTGGGAGAGCACACGCTCAAGATTTATGAGTCTTCTTTCAAGTGATTGAAAAGATGATGTGTTTGAGCCATCTTTTTAAATGAACCATTAGCATTGTCTCTAATAAATATCTTTAAACCTATTTGTTGAGGATTGCCTCTCAAAAAAGTAGTTTGTGACATGTCTTTGAAAAGGATTTCGAAATATTTTTTTTTTCCAAAGATAAATGAGAGCTTTTCAAAAGTCAAAGGTCCAAGGCAAAATGACACTAAATGACTACCAAAGAGTGATGATGCAATAAGGATGGCTAAAGATGTGAATAGGATAACTGTTAAAGTAATTAAATACTAAATTATGTTTCATCTAACAACTTAAGTTTGTTTTTTTTCTTTTTTGGAGCACTTGGTGACCGGGTTCGTCACACGAGACCTAAGGCTGTAGTGTGCAACACAGGATTTTCAGGTAGCCACGTGCCTCGTGGTGTACTTGGAAAAACTCAAGCACCGCCGGCACTTATGGTTTGTGCTAGAGAAACTCGAGCTCCTTATTGAGACCCAAGATATGTGCTCCACCCTTTAGATTTTGAGGCACCCACGTGCTTCGTGGTATGCTAAAAAACCCGAGAGCATCGAGACCTAAGTTTTATGGCCTTTGTCATCATCTTTTAGTCTTGTGATTGTCCTTACTCTAACTCTTCTCTCTCTATTCGCGAATGTGGAGGACAGAGTCCTCTTGTGGGGTCATTTTGCCGAACTAAAGGAGTAAAAGTTGGCACCTTTGTGGGATTACTCCGACATCGCCCTGCTAGTTTGTGACAATGCAGCGAGCGTCAAAGTAATTTGGTCAAAACTAGAGCGGTGTCCGGTAAGCCTATTTATGGTCTCCTACTTGCACCGTCCATTCAACACGGTCTGTTCATCTTCTTCCTTCGCAATCAAGTCAGTCAATCAGTCCCATCAAAATTTATCATCAATGGGCATTAGTAACAGTGCTACAATGCTGTAATGGCATGACAAATTGTCTTCCTTGGCTAGTGAGTGAGAGGGAGAGGGAGAGAGAGGAGAGAGACAAACCATTATGTTTAGGGGTGAGCATGGTCCGGGTTGGGCCGGTCCACCCCTAATCTCAGGACCGACCCGTACAATACTGGTTCTCAATTTTTGGGACCGATGACCAACCCTATTGAACTTGGGACCGATGACTAAAGTGACCCATTGGGTTCAGTCCAGTTCTAGGGTCAACTCGGGACCAACCAATAATTTTTTTTTTTATTTCATTTTTTGTACTCCCTGAAAAGACGATCAAGGATCAAACTAACTCAAAACGTTCGATTTGGTCCAAGGTCAATTCATGACCAACTGATAATTTTTTCTTTTTTTCATTTTTTGCACTCCCTGAAAAAGCGATCGAGGATTGGACTGATCCAATGAGTTTGGTGACGAGCAAGGTTAGCTAAGAGAGGCGAGTGGTGAGCGTCGAGCATTGAGTAGGGTGAGTATCTAGCGTCAAGCGGAGAGCAACAAGCAGGGCAAGCATTGAGTGGCGAGCGGTACAAGTAACCCAAAGCGAGCGAGGCGAGTGTCGAGTAGCGATCAAAAAAGTTGTTTATTTCAATTTTGGCAAATTGAAGACTAAGAGGATAATTAATACAGAAGAGAACAAGTACTACAGGAGGATGCCATAAGGAGTTGTTTATTCCAGAACTTCTCACAAAAACATTTTCCTTCTTTATAAATTATGGTTGTTGATACTGTAAAAGACATTAAATATCTAAATTATTAAAGAACAATATAAAATTACTTAAACTTCTTACTGAGGAGCCGTTTAATGTTGTTGACGTCGTTTATTTTAAGGTTTTCTTTATATAAAATAATTATAAATAATATATTAGATATATAATATATATAGAGTTAGGGTCGGTCCAATCCGCACAGTGCTGGTCCGAAAATCTTAGGACCAAAGACCGACCCAATCTCATTGGGAACTTGACCAGGACCGGCAAGATTGGGCCGGTCTAGGGTCGGTCTAGGGTCAACCCTAGACCGACGCTCACCCCTAATTATGTTGGACATCCTTATATGAAGTATCATATATACTAGAATATTTCCACTTTGCAAAGAAAACAGGTTGTCCTTACATATATTAGACTGCCCCGAGACCTTGTCTTAAGGTGATCCATTTGTTTATGGCCTTCTCACATCATCATTTACGTTTTGAATTTTGTTGGGCGGCTTGATATAGGTCACTGGACCACCAATGTGTCTAAATGTTCCTCGCTAGTAACATTCAGCGTCGGTTCATATGTATTCTCAGTCGTCGTTTGTTTTTTCTCGGGCTCAGAGTACATGTATTTGATTCTAGGAAGACTCAGAGCTACTACCGGCTGCTATTGTTTCATTTTGCAAAAGCTGTCCTGAACATAAAGATCTTAGCTTCTTATAAAGTGGGCTCTGTTCTATGCAGGCTGATTAGTTTGCATTTTAAGTCCATGGACCGTGCCTACAGAAACAACCAATCTCATTGGATTGATCCTTTAATTAGTCTGATAAACTAAAGAAAGACACGGAACTTTTAAAAGAAACATCGCTGTAGCAACTTTTTGATTCTTCGCCTTATACAGCAGAATGAAGAAAGTAAATTACAGAGCAGTTGCACATCTAGGTAGATCTTCCAATTCCGCCAAAGCAAAAAGAAGTGCGAAGCATGAGCATCAAAAGGAAGACAAGCTACATTTACATGAATTGTGACACGACATACAAAACCCACTTTTACAATTGCACTTGTCAATCATGCTGCGTTGCACCCAGGGAAAATTAGCAGTGAAAATCAGAAATTAAGTACTAGGCGAGTGATGGTGAGCAACATGAAAATTGCAACGAGAACATTCACAAGATTAGACAGTGGAGAATTTGTGGAACTTTTTGTGCCCTCGCTGGTTGTTACGGTGGATGCAGCCACTAAATTTGATTTCTCTCTGGCATATTCATTCTCCTTGCTGTTTGTCTTCTTGGTTGAATTACTGTCTGGACTGCGCTCTTTGTATTTTCGTACCTGCCAACATGAAGTGTTTTAAATGGTGAACCGATAGGGAAAAAAGAAGAAGAAAGGATTAACAGAAGACTACAAATGCAGAATTTTCCTAGTCTTTTCAACTGTTTGTGTCAGGCAATTGTCCATTATAGATAGTTGGCCATACGGCAACAAAGCATTGCATAATATCAAATGGATAGACGGGAATAATTGAGGCATTATTTTCATCTCATGACAAGCATTCATGTTTTTGTTCTCAAATTGTCTGGAAGTTCTAATCACATGATCAGCCCTTTGATCATCTCTTATTACCTTGTTCAATATCTCGTCTGCAATTTTTTTAAGAAGATATATTTTCTGCTCTGTGCTCTTACCATTCTTCTTCTTATTTGAATCAAATTTGATAAAGCAAGAGTTTAGAGTGAAATTTCACTTTCTTTTGGTAGAAGAATGCTAGAATCCAATATATAGTTCGCCGCAGTCGACAATGGAATCCCACCATCTGATTAACTACCCAAGAAATGCACGTCAACATATAAGAATAGCAATAAGACACGGTGGGTTAAGTTTAGGAGCTGCTTTCACCTTTGCTCTGGCTGCTGTTTCATCCAAAGACAAGAGTTCTGGCTTGACATTTTTGACTGCAGTTTCCTGCTTAACCTTTCTGAACCTCAGCTCTTCATTTTTGCTATAGCATTTTTCACTTGCAGGTCGTATGGGAGGTGCCACAGGTCTGTGAGGCACCCCAGGTACAGGATGCAGCTTAGGTTTCTCAGAGGTGACAGTTGAGCCGTTGAACTTCTTCTCCACCACGCCTTTCTTTTCCTCGAGAGAAACAAAACCGTGGACTGAGTCGGTTGTTTGTGCTCGCTGATTCATTTGAACAGGATGTTCACGACGCGAGTAAAATGTTTGGTCATACTGCAACCACAGATTGTATGAGATAAAATGAATCAGAGGAAATAATTGAGGCATAAACTTAAATTTCATAACCAAACTTCAAGATTATATTTTAAATTGTCCATCGTTCTTATGTAATTGAGAGTCAATTAAGCACGAGTAACTTGAGTGAAAGTCCACTTAGACTGGTTCTATAATGGACTCACTATTCTACACAAAGAAGATTGGAGCAAAATCATCCTTATTTTTCAGATAACCTGGAAAAGGGAAGTACCCTTCCAATGCATTTTAAACCATTCATTAACCTAACTTTACTAGACATGTAATCACATAAACCAAATGACTTTCAAGTGAAGAATTTTGACCTCTGTTTGCATGTATCCTTCCAAGAAGTCGGCATAAGCAAGATCTACACTTTGCATGTCACCAATATCTTCATCTTCTTCACTTGTTCCAAACATTGATTGAATTGATTCATCAGTAAGGCCATCGTCCCTTGGTATGTCCATGACAGAAGGACCCTCAATATTTGCAGGATCGTGCAAGTTGGAGGGGAAGCTATTATTTTGCAATCCTAGTTCAGGATGAAGCTGCTGCAGGAAGCCAGCCGCAAATTCAATTCGGTTCTCGGGCGGAATTAACTCCATCAGTGAAATCATCTGTGCTTGGATTAAAGGCTGTAGTAACAAGTGATAAAATTAGCCATCAACACATTTCGTGCACTCGTTAATACAGATATTTAGTGTATAAACAGAACATTTTGTCCTCCACACCTCTGGGAACAAGTCCTCATCAACAGGTCGATGAAGATCCAATTCGAAATCTGTCAGGTTAATGGCTCCACGCTCTGATTCTACGGTTGAATTATCAGCCTTCTCATCTCGTTCATGCTTTAAGTGACACAGAACGTGAGTTCTATTCAACTGCCAAAACACCATGTTATTCCAGTTCATAACATTAGATCATCTTTTCTTCGAAAGGAAAATTCTGCTCACAATTTTGGCAAAAATAATGTCATTCTCTAAATAGGTATAAGAGTTTTATCTTTTGTAGTGGAAACTGGGCAAGACAATATTTCTTTGCTTCTTAGCACTCATGGAAACTTTTGATTGAGCATTTCTGCAGATTATTGTAACTATATTTCTGATATGAAAAGTTATCAACTTCATGCATCTTGTGAATATAACTAATTATAACGAACAAAGGAGGGATAGATTGAATACATCATCGGCGGGCAGATGATATGCATGTATGACCCAGTTGGTCTTGTCAGCTTTCTTGCCTCGACCTTGGTAGAAGACTAGATATTCCTTAATACCGATTACTGTGCCCGTACCTCTGGCCTTGACTTCCTTGTCGTCGCCAGTCTTCTTCCAATAGCCAGAGGGAGTCGATCTTTGAACCCTGGTCGATCTTTGAAACCTTAGGGGTGTATCTGGACTGAAGAACCACCACTCTTGAACTTGGTCATCCCGGCCAATGATTGATTTATCTGTCAAATTCATCAATTCTTATTATCAAGAACTTGCATTTCTATTTTACGACAAAAGGAAGGATTTGCATCTCACAAATGTTTGCCACTTAAAAGGTGAAACTTCGCCACCAGAAACGATCAAATTGACACCTATCGGCACATACTCTCAGACTTTTCACTGATTGATGTTAAATATTATGCTAAAAAGACCCATAAAATGAAGGTAATAAGTTTCCGACAATCATGGCTGCAGAGAAATTGTATCCAAGGAGCAAGCAAAGTGATGGCTGTTTCTGTTCTTACCATGAAACAAGTCTGGTAATTGCCCAGGATCGTATTGGTAGATGTCGACATCAGGAATTATGCAGGGACCACCTTGGATTCCTAGGACTCGCCTCTTCAAGTAATGATTCACGAACTCCTCCCCGGTTGGATAAAATCTGTATCCAACCGGAAAATCCTGCAGGTTTATCATAGCCCCCATCTCCCTCCCTTCTGTTCTTCTCGCAAGACACAAGGAAAAGCAACGAGCTCACTTCAGTTTGAGGAAGCAGAGAAGTCAGCATGGACTCGCTTTCCTCTGGGAAGGTGTATTTATTAAGTCTTCCCTTGTCTGAGAAGGTAAGAAACATTTTCGCAGGTGGCATTAGAAAAATCTTATCACGATTTTTTTTTTTTTGATCCACAAAATCTTCATCATGATCGACAGCTGATAAGGGGTGGTTTAGTTGTCTCGTTTCCCTTGTCCTGAAAGGCACGCCCGTTGACTACAAAGAATTCGTTATACTTTCTCATATGACAATGGCAACATCCAGGAAATTTCTGGGATTTGCTCCTGCCCTGCTCGTTATTTCTGATTACACAGGAAACCTATTCTCATTTCATTAATGTCCGTGAATTGGTGTTAGAATCGACCGGCTAGAAGTCAGTTAATATTAGGGCTGTTCATGTCAAAATATAAGTTTGGCTTGCAAGATAAAATTCGATCCGAGATTAATTATTATTTATGGAGGTCTCCGAATTGGATTTCTCCTATGTTGCCTTCGTATCTGATTGGTGGGCCCAAGGAAAGAACATGAAACAAACTTGGGGAAAGTTGTGACATCCAGATTTTCAGATTCAAATTTCGACTGAATAAATAGGGCCGTTTTCGTTCAGTTGAAGCCAGGAATTAAAATTGAATGCAAAATTGAGGTGCAAGGTGGGTTATTGGATGAGGAAAAATAGCAATTGAGGCATTGAAGCATCGATTGTTTTTTATGAGATCCGATTGAGAATAAATTAAGGGAGAATTGATGTGCAATTGAAGACCGGAAGAAATTAAAAAGAGAAAAGGATTTGGATTACTTTTTTTTTTTATTTCCTTTTTCTCTCCCTTTCTTTTTCTCTCTTCTCTCCTCTCCCCTCCCCCTCGTGCGAGAACCCCCCCCCCCCCCACCGACTGACTTGCCGTTTCCCACTTTGCCTTCTCTCTCTCTTTTTCCTTTTTGACTAGTCAAACCCTTTCTCTTCTCTCTCTTATCTCTTCTTCTCTCTCCTCTCTTCTCCCCCATTCCCACGTGACCGACTTCTTCTCCTCCTCCCCTTCTTGTTCGTGAAAACTAGAAGAGGAAGAAGAAGCTGGGACAGCAGCTCGCCGAAGCCGCCGCTGCCACACCGGAGCTGGACCGCCGCCCGCACCGCACGCCCGCGCACTCCGCGCGCTCCGCCGCCCCCGCCCGCGCCTGCCGTCCTCGCCGTGCGCCGTCCAACCCCGTTCGGCCTCTCGCTCGCCCCTGTTCCGCCCCGTCCGGCCATCTTTGGCCACCGTTCGGACCCGCCGGAGCTTCCTTGCCCCCTCGGCCTTGCCTTGCTTTTGCCTCAGCCCACCGAACCAGCCTCGGCCCGCCCTGAACAGCAACCCAGCGAGTGGGTTTCCAGCTGGTTTGGGCTCGCTTTTGGGCCGTTTCCGGGCCCCGAACCCGAGCCATGCTTCGGGTTTATCATTCCTCGTGTCGTCCCCGTCGGATTGATACGTTTTTGCGCTTAATTCCAGTGAGTTTTACTCACTAATGCCTTCTTAGTTTGCTAATTACATTTAAAGATTGATTAGTGTTAGTTAAATGTAATTATGTGGTTAGATGAGAACGGATTAGCGATTATTAGTGAATTGCATCGCTTATTAGTTGATTGGTTAGTGTAATTAGATAGAAAATTGCCTGTAGTATTTATTGAGTGCTTCTTGGGATTTTTTCCAACCCTTATCGAGTGTTAATTAAGCAATTTGGGCCTAAGTGGAATTTTTAGGAATTAAATATTAATTTTCGAAATTAATTATTTAATTATTTATTTTTCCGGAAATTCAATTGGGATGGCCAATGACCGGGATTTTATGTTGATGATTGTGGCGCAGTCCGTTTATTTAATTGAGCTTTATATTGTGCTAAATTGAATTTATTGTATTTATTTATTTAATTTTCGGAATTAATTATTTAATTATTTATTTTTCTGGAAATTCAACCGGGATGGTCGGTGACCAGAATCTCGTGCTGATTATCGATGTGATCTGTTTATTTAATTGAGCTCTATGTTGCATGGAATTAAATAAATTGTGATATTTTAGGGATTTACCCTAAATTGATTGAAATCGAGTGGGATTGAATGATTGCTTGGTAGTTGGCCGAGTATGTTTAATTAGCATTTATAATGCTTTGTTGAGTTGTATAATGAGTAGAATGGTGAGAGTGAATCGAAAGTACTTTGGGCTTGGACCGATCGTACGGTGTATGGCTACGTGGTTCGGTGACTAAGGACGTCACTGGCGAAAACGACGCCTTAAAGAACGCACGTATCGGTCTAGTACTCATATTTTTATAGGCATGTGTGGTTCGGTGATTAAGGATATCACTGGCGAAAACGGCGCCTTAAAGAACGCATGCAATTGTCTATTGAACAAATCGTTGTAGGCGTAAAACGGCGCCTTAAAGAACGCATGCAATTGTCTATTGAACAAATCGTTGTAGGCATGTGTGGTTCGGTGATTAAGGATATCACTGGCGAAAACGGCGCCTTAAAGAACGCACGCAATTGTCTATTGAGTACATTGTTATAGGCATGTGTGGTTCGGTGGTTAAGGACATCATCAAAAAACGGCGCCTTAAAGAACGCACGCAATTGTCTATTTGAGTACATTGTTATAGGCATGTGTGGTTCGGTGATTAAGGACATCCTCAGCGAAAACGACGCCTTAAAGAACGCACGTATCGGTCTAGTACTCATATTTTTATAGGCATGTGTGGTTCGGTGATTAAGGATATCACTGGCGAAAACGGCGCCTTAAAGAACGCATGGAATTGTCTATTGAACAAATCGTTGTAGGCATGTGTGGTTCGGTGATTAAGGATATCACTGGCGAAAACGGTGCCTTAAAGAACGCACGCAATTGTCTATTGAGTACATTGTTATAGGCATGTGTGGTTCGGTGATTAAGGATATCATTTGGTAAAACGGGCGCCTTAAAAAGAACGCACGCAATTGTCTATTGAGTACATTGTTATAGGCATGTGTGGTTCGGTGGTTAAGGACATCACTGGCGAAAACGGCGCCTTAAAGAACGCACGCAATTGTCTATTTGAGTACATTGTTATAGGCATGTGTGGTTCGGTGATTAAGGACATCACTGGCGAAAACGGCGCCTTAAAGAACGCACGCAATTGTCTAGTGGATAAGTCACTTTGGCGAACTCGACGCTCGAGAGCATTGATGGAGCTCTGTGACTAAGTGTACTATTACTATTGGAGGTTATATGGGATGAATGAATATGACCGAGAGATGGTCCGATTGATCGATGATCCGATCTGAATGTGATCTAATGTGATTGATGATTACTTGGGTATGATGTTGTGAATTGATTGTTTGAATGGAAATGACCGTGAGTGGTCTTGTTGGCGTGTAATCGACTAGGTTGATTTGATCGATGCTTCAATCAGTGATGTGATTACTTGGGTGCCTATTTGATCTGTGCTAATATGCGGTGGACTCGAGGCTAAGGTAAGTCCTCGACTCATGTTGTGCATAGGCAACCCTAAGGTGTATTAGTTTACTAATCGGGTCTTAGGGGGTAGAACTTGCTGAGACGTAGTCTCATTGGTTATTGAATAACCATTTCAGGACCCTAATGAAGAAACCGAGGAGAAAGAACTCGAAGAGGAGTATCTGGAGGAGAACCGCGAAGATGATCCAAAGTAGGATCTTGATGACCTTTGTTGTAGAATCAGTTAGCATGGCTTGTATATGTACATAAGGGTGTTGGTTTTCTAATTCAATCTCTAGTCCTACTTGTATATCCCATTGCTTTATTGTTTGGGTATTTTTATAACTGCTTCCGCATGTGCATATATTAAAAAGGAAAGGGTCGGCAATATGTGGTCTTGGGATATCGCATTTTAAAATCGACCAAAGGTAAGGGATGTGCGCGTGCTTGAGGATCGGGGCGTGACATCCCCTTTTTGTGGTATCAGAGCAATGGTTAGGTATTGGAGTGATAAGGTGCGATGACCTATGGGATAGTAGTAGGAAAGGCCTTTAAATTCATGACTGGCGCATGTCTTTGATAGCTGATTGGTAGAATTGTTTGTCGTGTATGAATCGTTTGCTTTTAATCTTGTGGTTTCGGAAGGCAGAGTGTTGACTCTGGCCAGCTCGAGCGTAAGAGTACCATCGCAGGTTGGTACTAGTGTGGCAGCGTTGATTGATTCTAAGTTTGATAAGATTGATTTGATGCAAGTGTTCCTTGGGATCTGGATGAGTCAGTGAGATCAGAATCAAGTTGTTGCTGTTGCTACCTTTATTGAGGTCCAACCTGGAAGGTTGATCAGGGAACATATTTCGATATTTGAGTCAAGATTCAGCGTAGACAGACTTGGGAATTGGTCAGGATAAAGACTGATGTTGAGGGAATAGTATTCTACTTCACCCAATAGGAAGGATGGAATAGTTAGGTCAGCATTCAGAGAAATGGAACATGTTGTTCTATGGAAGATGGTATGAATCAGTCTCGTGTATTTTGAGGACAAGATTTGTGGTAAGTGTTGTCAGCACGGCTATCAGGTGAAACCCTATCAGTGTAAGTCCAAGGGAGCATTGATACTGATGCCGCAGATAAGGCGTCATTAAGATGGCAAAAGGAACAGAAATGGAAATGACTATGCGTTATTCAATGGAAGAATGTTTCGAAGTGATTTCATCAGATTGGCGCTAGAGAGTGTTGGGAATATAATTGTGGAATTTTAGTTGTATGTTAAGGTTGTAAGAAAAGGATCACTGACTAGAGTTGCACTTGACTGGCCGTTGGTGTATAACTTTATCGCCAAGTGCGAAAAGAATTAACTCTTCGAACATCTTGTGATGGTAAATTGTCATGGTGGAGTATCCCAGCTTATTCCAAGAGCAGGTGGAAGTGTCGAGTTTTACTGAGAGTTGAGAAGGGTCCTCGACTTCGTTGATCGTGCCACTTAAGGCAACCTGTTTGATAGACAGAAGATATCGAGATTGCTTGGCAATGGTCATAGATAAGACAGATGGAAGAATTGAAAATTTAGGACTCCTTAGTAGTCCAAGAATTCCTAGAAGTGTTGCCAGAAGGATGGTCAGACCGTTGCCAAAGAAAGAGATAGAATTACGATCGAGCTAGCATCCGGAACAAAACTATTCTCTAAAGTTTCTTACCGGTTGTTGTTGTCTGAATTGATAGAACCAATGGTGCAAATGTGAGGATTGATGAATGAGGAATTTATGCATATCAGTGCATCACTTTAGGGAGCATCAGTTTGGTGAAGAGAGAAAGGAAGATGATACATTGCAATCATACATCAATTATAGTCGACTCAATTAAGTGTTCATTATCAAAGATCGACGAATTGGGTGACTTGTTATAAAGAGTGTTGATGTCTTCAAGGATCGACTTGAGGATAGGTTATCGTCAGTTGAGAGCCAGGAAAGAGGTTATACTGAAGACAACATTCTGCACTTGATTCAGTCCTTGTGAGAATAATGTAAAGCCATTTGATTTGACGAACGCTCTAGCCGCTATCATAGATTTGACAAACCGAGTGTTCAAAGAATATCTAGATCAATGGTGATCATGTGGTGTAGCTACATTCTAGGGTATTCATTAAGTGCTAAGGGTCACGAGAGGCCCTAAGAATGGTCATGTGATTACAGGTAAAGAAATCTTCATGGACCCAGCCAAGGTCGAATCAGTTGTTAATGGATCGAGATCGACAACCATGTCAGAGATCAGAAGCCGTGAGGATTGGACAGATTACTACAGAAGGTTCATGAAAGAATTTTCAGAATCAATATCATCGTGAACTTGACCTTTTAAGAAAGAAGAAAAGTTCGTCGGTATAGACAAGTATGAGGATAGTTTCCAGAGTTTAATGATGTATCTTGCAGGGGACTAGGTATGTATTGATGCAACATGAGAAGATTGTTGCATACACGTCCCCGATTGAGATCTCATGAGTTAAATTACCAACGCATGACTTGGGACTCGTAACGTCAACAATTTTACTTTAAAGATTTAAAGTCATCAATGAGATGAAGAAAGATTCTAGATCCTCATCGACTATTAAAGTCTCAAGTGTTATTCTCTCAGAAGGAGTTGAATATGAGATGGTGTCGTGAATTAGAATTTCGGTAGGACTATAATGGTGTTATCAAGTATTACCCTGGCAGAACGGAAGAAGCCACTGATGCTTTGAGCCGAGAGTCTTCAATTGTGCATAGACTGGCTAAAGCATAGACTTTACTTAAAAAGGATTCAAAGTTCGGTCTTCAAATTTGAGGTAGACTATCTTTTAAATTTTATAGCCACCCTCAAAATTGTACCATATGTTCCAGTTAGAATCGGCGCCTAGTTGACAGACAGAGATGTTCAAAAGATCTTATAAGAGGATACTGGTAAGAGACGGACTTTAAGATCTATAAGGATGGAACGTTCGGGTTCCATGAGCGATTGAGTGCACTTGATGGTGTAGCACTCAGGGAAAAGATCTTGTCAGAAATTCATTGTAGTATTGCAGTTTTGACCAGACAATGCAAGTAAATTGGAATCGGCGTCAACTAGATTGGTAGGCTTATATGAATATAGATACCGCCGGGCAGTTTACGAGTGCCAGAGTTGTCAATAAGTGGAAGTTCAATAATGCAAATCAGGACTTTTATCATCACTTAAGAGTCCCCAGTGGGAATGAAAATATATCACAATGGAACATTGTGACGAGCTTACTAAGGATTCAGGGGATTACTGATACCATTTGAGGATAGTGGTTGATCGATAGATGGAGTTGGTCCACTTTGGTACAGTACGAATAGATCTTGTTATGAATGTGTGACATCCAGATTTTTGGGATTCTGACTTTGATTGGATAAATTGGGCATTTCATCGGTGCGACTTCAGTGGTTTTCTCTGAGTTGGCCACTTACGAGATAACTAGACTAGCTGGGTGAGTTATTAAGGACTTTAAGGCAAATAGACTTGGGAATTCGACCAGAAATCGATTTCTCGACCGTCCTCGTCTTTAGAGATCATTACGGCACAGTTAAAAATCGACTTAAGATCAGAGATAGGTCGGTTCGACTGAGATGAATGACCAATTGTGGGTGACCCCACTAAATTGGAAAACTCTCATCGATTGGCACTAACTTGATTTTATTGTCGTTTTGGTACCCTGTGTCCGTATTTGAATCCTCGAGATTTTCACGACAATCGAGAATCGACAATGTGTCGAGTGGGTTCATTGTGGCTCGAAGAAAATCGACCACGGGTCATTTGTCCTAAAAGCTATGAAAACTACCCAGTAGCCTAGGTCACACTAAAAGTGCGTCGGAGTGAAATTAACTGCCAATCTAAGTTCGATTTCAAAAATTGAAGATTCTGTCATGTCACAGAGTGGGTATACTGAAGTGTGTGTGCATCAGATAATTCACCGGCATGGAGTGCCGGGGATGAATTATATTTCGAATCTAAATCAGAGATTTCAAGTTTGGCAGAGTTTCAGCGGGTTCTTTCTCAAGCAGTGCATAGCAGAGGGTACATAATTTCAGTGGTGAAAAGAAAGTGAAGTGAAGAAAGATCACAGACCAGAGTCAGCTCAGAAATCAGTGTTTGTAGTTGTCAGATCAATGTCAGAATAAAGACTAAACATAACTTCAGAAATTTTGAATCGTTGAATTTTAAAGGTTCATTAGGGAGTCGAGAAAAAGAGATCAGATGAGGACGACATAGTGTCATATGTGAGAAGCTCAGTTTAGTTGTTGGTTCAGAAAGAACATATTTTGTATACCAAGATGGTCTCTTTAGTCAAAATGGTCGGACAACACCACGAGACCGAAGGATTAGCATGGAATAGTGAGACTCAATGAAACGACAATACCCCCACCTTTTGTATAAGGATTGGTAAATGTTTAAATTTCGAGGACGAAATTTTTATAAGAAGGGAAGAGTTGTGACATCTAGATTTTCGGATTCAAATTTCGACTGAATAAATAGGGCCGTTTTCGTTCAGTTGAAGCCAGGAATTAAAATTGAATGCAAAATTGAGGTGCAAGGTGGGTTATTGGATGAGGAAAAATAGCAATTGAGGCATTGAAGCATCGATTGTTTTTTATGAGATCCGATTGAGAATAAATTAAGGGAGAATTGATGTGCAATTGAAGACCGGAAGAAATTAAAAAGAGAAAAGGATTTGGATTACTTTTTTTTATTTCCTTTTTCTCTCCCTTTCTTTTTCTCTCTCTTCTCTCCTCTCCCCTCCCCCTCGTGTGAGAAACCCCCCCCCCCCCACCGACCGACTTGCCGTTTCCCACTTTGCCTTCTCTCTCTCTTTTTCCTTTTTGACTAGTCAAACCCTTTCTTTTCTCTCTCTTATCTCTTCTTCTCTCTCCTCTCTTCTCGCCCATTCCCACGTGACCGACTTCTTCTCCTCCTTCCCTTCTTGTTCGTGAAAACGAGAAGCGGAAGAAGAAGCTGGGACAGCAGCTCGCCGAAGCCGCGTCGCCACACCGGAGCCGGACCGCCGGCCGCACCGCACGCGCGCGCACGCGCGCGCTCCGCCGCCCCCGCCCGCGCTGCCGTCCTCGCCGTGCGCCATCCAACCCCGTTCGGCCTCGCTCAGCCCCTGTTCCGCCCCGTCCGGCCATCTCCGGCCACCGTTCGGACCCGCCGGAGCTTCCTCGCCCCCCCCCGGCCTTGCTTCGCCGCCTCGGCCACCAAACCAGCCTCGGCCCGCCTGAACAGCAACCCAGCGAGTGGGTTTCCAGCTGGTTTAGGCTCGCTTTTGGGCCGTTTCCGGGCCCCGAACCCGAGCCGTGCTTTGGGGTTTATCGTTCCTCGTGTCGTCCCCGTCGGATTGATAATTTTTGCGCTTAATTCAAGTGAGTTTTACTCACTAATGCATTCTTAATTTGCTAATTACATTTAAAGGTTGATTAGTGTTAGTTGAATGTAATTAGGTGGTTAGATGAGAACGGATTAGCGATTATTAGTGAATTGCATCGCTTATTAGTTGATTGGTTAGTGTAATTAGATAGAAAATTGCCTGCAGTATTTATTGAGTGCTTCTTGGGATTTTTCCCGACCCTTATCGAGTGTTAATTAAGCAATTTGGGCCTAAGTGGAATTTTTAGGAATTAAATATTAATTTTCGAAATTAATTATTTAATTATTTATTTTTCCGGAAATTCAACCGGGATGGCAAAGATGACCGGGATTTTATGCTGATGATTGTGGCACAGTCCGTTTATTTAATTGAGCTTTATATTGTGCTAAATTGAATTTATTGTATTTATTTATTTAATTTTCGGAATTAATTATTTAATTATTTATTTTTCCGGAAATTCAACCGGGATGGCCGGTGACCAGAATCTTGTGTTGATTATCGTGGCGCAGTCTGTTTATTTAATTGAGCTCTATGTTGCATGGAATTAAATAAATTGTGATATTTTAGGGATTTACCCTAAATTGATTGAAATCGAGTGGGATTGAATGATTGCTTGGTAGTTGGCCGAGTATGTTTAATTAGCATTTTTAATGCTTTGTTGAGTTGTATAATGAGTAGAATGGTGAGAGTGAATCGAAAGTACTTTGGGCTTGGACCGATCGTGTACGGTGTATGTGCCTACGTGGTTCGGTGACTAAGGACGTCCGGGTAAAAACGACGCCTTAAAGAACGTACGTATCGGTCTAGTACTCATATTTTTATAGGCATGTGTGGTTCGGTGATTAAGGATATCACTGGCGAAAACGGCGCCTTAAAGAACGCATGCAATTGTCTATTGAACAAATCGTTGTAGGCATGTGTGGTTCGGTGATTAAGGATATATTAAAACGGCGCTTAAAGAAAAATTGTCTATTGAGTACATTGTTATAGGCATGTGTGGTTTAAAGAACTCACGCAATTGTCTATTGAGTACATTGTTATAGGCATGTGTGGTTCGGTGATTAAGGACATCACGCAATTGTCTATTGAGTACATTGTTATAGGCATGTGTGGTTCGACATCACTTTAAAGAACGCACACAATTGTCTATTGAGTACATTGTTATAGGCATGTGTGGTTCGGTGATTAAGGATATCACTGGCGAAAACGGCGCCTTAAAGAACGCACGCAATTGTCTATTGAGTACATTGTTATAGGCATGTGTGGTTCGGTGATTAAGGATATCACTGGCAAAAATGGCGCCTTAAAGAACGCACGCAATTGTCTATTTGAGTACATTGTTATAGGCATGTGTGGTTCGGTGATTAAGGACATCACTGGCGAAAACGGCGCCTTAAAGAACGCACGCAATTGTCTAGTGGATAAGTCACTTTGGCGAACTCGACACTCGAGAGCATTGATGGAGCTCTGTGACTAAGTGTACTATTACTATTGGAGGTTATATGGGATGAATGAATATGACCGAGAGATGGTCCGATTGATCAATGATCCGATCTGAATGTGATCTAATGTGATTGATGATTACTTGGGTCTGATGTTGTGAATTGATTGTTTGAATGGAAATGATCGTGAGTGGTCTTGTTGGCGTGTAATCAACTAGGTTGATTTGATCGATGCTTCAATCAGTGATGTGATTACTTGGGTGCCTATTTGATCTGTGCTAATATGCAAGTGGAATTTGAGGCTAAGGTAAGTCCTCTGACTCATGTTGTGCATAGGCAACCCTAAGGTGTATTAGTTTACTAATCGGGTCTTAGGGGGTAGAACTTGCTGAGACGTAGTCTCATTGGTTATTGACTAACCATTTCAGGACCCTGATGAAGAAACCGAGGAGAAAGAACTCGAAGAGGAGTATTTGGAGGAGAACCGCGAAGATGATCCAAAGTAGGATCCTGATGACCTTTGTTGTAGAATCAGTTAGCATGGCTTGTATATGTACATAAGAGTGTTGGTTTTCTAATTCAATCTCTAGTCCTACTTGTATAACCCATTGCTTTATTGTCTGGGGATTTTTATAACTGCTTCCGCATGTGCATATATTAAAAAGGAAAGGGTCGGCGATATGTGGTCCTGGGATATCGCATTTTAAAATCGACCAAAGGTAAGGGATGTGCGCATGCTTGAGAATCGGGGCGTGACAAAAGTCATGTCGACTAATATTCATATTCAGATTCGGTGTTGGACATGAGAAGCGAACTCAAATTAGGAGTCTGACTTTGACCAAGATCTCCTTGCATATTTCATATATGAGTATCCATCGGTAGACAAAAGGATGTCGCGGTGTGGTCTTTGTGCCATTTATGTCCAATAAAAGTTTTTTCTTTATTGAATTATGTCAAGGGTGTGATAGTAATCTCCATTTTATCTTGATTTAAAATGGAATTTTTTACTATTCTCCCTGTGAATGTACTACATAAATCTGTTACTCGATCTGTTTCCCTGTTCTGTCTATTTTATTGTTCTATCGCTTGATTGTGCAGCAGTCCATGCACGTGTATTTTCATTTCAATAACACAGGTTCACCTTGCAGGGTCTCTTCTTGTGCCGAAAGAAGAAAGAACCTCGCTGGGTTTATGCTGAGCAGCATTATAATTAGCTTCATCTCCTCTTAGTTTAGTTAGCTTCATCTCCTCTTAGTTTAGATTACGCTAGACTAGGATTGGCATTTCAACACCACGGGTCATAAGGTAATTCATAACTGGCACTTTTCCCCTAATGTTTGTGCTGTTAGGCTAGATTAGCCTTTTCCTCCTGAACTCATTTACCTTCAACAACAAAGGAAAATGATTTTTTTTTTTTCTTTTTGTGCCCATGTCATTACGGTTTCGCTGTTATAGGATGCTGATAAACGAAAGTTCAAATTTAAAAAAGGCGCTAAACAGCAGGATTTTATTGCAACTCCGCCTTAGAAAAATGTACCGCCGGTCTCCAAAAACATTCCTCTGACCCCGCGGACCAAGTGAGATTTGAGCATAAGCCCTCAGTGCGTGATACAAATATAAGATTGGATGCAAGTTGCGTTGTTGAAGAATAAAACCTGCGTCACATGAATTATTCCACATGCAGGTCCGGTCCTTCACTGCTAAGCCACCAGCATGGGGTTAAAAGACTCCTATCGTGGCTTCCTTTTTCTGGGTAAAACCTATGTACTCTCCGATTCTGGTGATCATCTTCTCCTTTTTCCAAGATGGAAGGAGTCCACGTACTCTTTCCTCACTTACCAATTCTTGCACTTTTAGCTAGTTATTTAAGTCTGTTATGAGCCATCCTTCTGATATAAGTCATAAATCAGGCCATCTTACATGATATTCGGATAGGTTGTGAGTTCCAGAATGATAAGTGCAGCAAAGCATGAGGACACTCTATCAAGACGACCACACCATGACACCATCCAGAATATTTTAGGTAATAACAGGAACCCATGTGGACCTCTAATTATGTTAGGAACAGATGTACCGCAACTGGTATGACATTTCCCGCTTGTTCCCTCCTGATCATGCTAGAATGTTAACCTGGCAGATTCTGTCGTGGAGAATATAGTGAGAGAAATAAGAGAAGTAACACAAAAGGCTATCAATCAAAGAATAGTTATAATTGTTTAACGATTACGGCCTTGGAATGTCGTGATATTAAAACTAGAAGATTGAGGGCGCAAATGATAACTATTCTGGCCAGAAATTGATTTCTGGAAGAGAAATATATTTTTCTATTTCTATTTCTAGATGAGTTTCTAAACAAAAATAACCGTTTGATAACGTTATAAATTTTCTACTCCAAAAATAAAAATTCGTTTGATAACAACAAAAAATTTCTTCCTTTCGAACGACGGTGGACTGGCGATCGGCGATGGCGATGGCGGCGGGCGACCAGCGACCGGCGGCGGGTGGCATCCAACGGATGATGGTCGGCGGCGATGAACGATGAAAAGAATTTTTATTTTTGAAATCTATTCCAGAAATAGAGAATTAGAAAAATCTTACTTCTGATTTCTATTCCAAACATATTTCTGGAACCAAAATCTATTTTAGAAATAGAAAAATAAAATAATTTTATCAAACGGATTTCTATTCTAGAAACAAGTCTGGAATAGAAAAATTGTTTCTGGAACAAAAATCAAAGGTTGTTATGCACCCCCTAATAATTCACCATTATTTTCTCCAGTACTTCCCTTGCGCCGGGGACTTCATTCTGGATTCTGGTTGAGAACTCTGAGATGCTTGTGTGCCGTCATAAGCTCATATTAGGAAATAAGACGTTCTGTAGGCAAATCCGTAATCTGCCCAGCTTGCCCGAATCTGTCCATATATACTGAGTTGGAGAAATACCTTTATTTGGGTTGAACAATTTTTGAGCAATTGTTCTCTTATTGAGACGAAATGAAAAGACTTCTCGGTAAGAATAAAGATTTTACTTCTAATACACAAAACATATTGTGAATCCACAATAAGCATGTAAGAACCTAGGTTGAATACGGCTTCACAAGTGTCTTCAGTCACATGGACACTACCATTTGGGAGCATACTTATTATGTCATCCCTTGTCTAAGAAGGTAGGAAACTTTTTTGTCGGTGGCATTACAAAAATCTTGATCATAATTGACAGCTGATTGTGGTGGTCTTCTCTTGCCAGCTTTTCCGTGTCCGTTCTATGCATTCTTAATGATAGGCGGTTGACTAAGACTTTATTCGTTTCCCAAAAACGTGTCGTTTTTCAAAAATATTTTTCAAAACATCATTTTTCAAGAGATAATATTTTTTGATATTCTATTGAAATCTAAAATCGAAGTGAAAAATATTTTTAGTCATTTGGCATCTTATTTGATTTTCCTCCGTGCAATTCTTTTAATATTTTTATTTTTTGCATTCTTTTTTATTATTTTTTTATTTTAAAAAATTCTAATATTTAATAATTTTTTTATTTGTCCTTTCTTTCATTTCTTTCCCTTTCTTTTCCTCAACCAATCGTTGGCCACAGCCATAGCAATAGCCGGTGAGCTTCATCATAGGGCGGGGCTTGGGCCTCGCCACCCTCTAGCGACGCTTGATTGTTGCGATCTACAAGACCTAGGCCTCGTGGCTTCTAGTGACGCTCGAGCATCATCAATTTGCGAGGCCCAAGCCTCACTATCCTTTGGCGACGCTTGAGCTCGCCAATTGCTAATCGTCAGCCTTAGTTGTGGTCGGGATCGATGAAGAAGAAGAAAAAAGGAAAAAATAAATTAACAATTCAAATTTAGAAAATAAAAGTAAAATAAAAAATAATTAAAATGGGGGTGAAAGAAAGAGTACGGGAAAGTTTTCCACTTTTTGAAAAGCATAAAACATTTTACTCTATTTTAAAAGATTTTTTTTTTTGTTAATGGAAGATACCAGTTCAATTTTGTGAATCGAACGTAGGAAAATTCAAACTTTTATTTTTTTTTTGTGAAAATTTATTTTCCGTGAAATGAACAGTGGCTAAAAACAGTTCGTTTTGCTTTCTTATATCATAATTACAACGTTTTAGAAATTTCTGAGATTAACTCCTGTGATGTGTCCTGCTCGTTACGTCCAATTACGATAGGAGACCTTTTCATTTCATTAATGACAGTGGGTGAATTTGAGCTAGAATCAACCTACCAGAAGTTCGTAAACAATTAAGGCTGTCCATGTCAAAATATGTTTTGAGTTTGGCCTGCAAGATAAAACCCGATCCAAGCTTTGGTGTTGGACATGAGAAGTAAACTCAAATTAGGAAATTTGAGTCTGACTTTGACCAAGATCTTCTTGCTTATTTGATATGTAAGTATCATTCTTAGTCAGACAATTTATTGCAGTGTGATCTTCGTGCCATTCATGTCAAGTGTAAGTTCTTTTTTTCATGGAATTATGCCAAGATTAATGTGTTGAAACCGCTTAAATCTTGTGAGTGAGATTAATGAATACCTTTGTGAGATAGAGAAATTATTTCATGAGGAATTGTAGGCTAAATACTGTATGAGTTTTTGGGGATAATTATGGGTCGAGAAACACTAAGATTATTTGAGTGACTCGAGTGTAATTATAATATCCGTTGTATCCCTTAATCTATAGTGGAATTATTTATTGATCTCCCCGTGGGCGTATTACATAAATTTAATGCCCAATCTATTTTGTTGTTCTCTCTATGTTATTATTTGATCGCTTACTTTTGTAATAATCCATACACACGTGCATTTTCATTTCAATAACATAGGTTCATCCTGCACGGTCTTTTCTTGTCCCAAAAGAAGAAAGAACTTTCCTGGGTTTATATTGAGTGGCATGATAATTAGCTTCATCTCCTCTCAGTTTAGATTACAGTAGACTAGCATTGGTATTCAACATCACTAGTCGTAGGGAATTGATAATTGACACTTTAGGAAAAGTATTAGAAAAGTCCTAAACCTTTTGTATTAGTGCCACTTTATTCCTAAAATTTTTGACCGTGTGCTAATTCAGTCTTAAACCTTTTATTGATATCAATTTAGTCTTAAAACTTTTGATTTGATACCAATTTAGTCTAAAAACTTTTGACAAGGTCAATTCAGTCTTTTCGATCAATTTTGACTGGATATTACTAACGTGGCGCAGCTAGTGTCGAAGTGTACAACTTTTAATGATATTTTAATATTTTTTCGAATTATTTATTTATTTTATTTTTTCCCCATTTTCCTCCTTCCTCTAGCTAGTCGTTGGTTGGGTAATCGGCCAAAGGTGAGGATTGGCAAGCCTTGCCGTCTACTAGCGAGGCTTGAGCCCTCGCCAGCGGCTGCAAGGGTAGCCTTGCGTTGGGCTGGCGAGGGTCGAGCCTTGCCCAAACCTTGGCAAGGCTCGAGCTCTCGCTAGAGGCCGCGAGGTCGCACTTGCGAGGGCTTGAAACCTCGCCAATGGCTAGGCGAGGCTTGATCTCATCGGATTTGACGAGGTCAGGCCTCGCTCATGGCCAACCAGGCTGGATCCTCACCAGATTTGGCAAGGGCGAGCCTTGCTCGCTCGGCAAGGGGTCGCCCTCATGGCCATTGGTGAGGGCTCAAGTCTCATTGGCCCTCATCTCTGACCGATCACCCAACCGACAATCGGCTAGAGGAAGGAGGAGGAGAGGGGAAAAAAAAAAGAAAAAGAAAAAAGAAAGAAAAGAAAAGAAAAAAAGAAATAATTCGAAAAAAATATTAAATATTACTAAACGTTGTACACGTCAATGCCAGCTGTGCCACAACAATACCAACCATGCCATGTCAGCAATATCCAGCCAAACTTAGTCGGAAGGACTGAATTGGCTGACTTGGCGCAAAGTCAAAATATTTAGGATTAAATCGACATAAATAAAAGGTTTAGAGCTAAATTGGTACAAATGCAAAAAGTTTAAAAATTTTCTCACACTTTTCCCTTAGCACTTTTCCCCTAATGTTTGTGCTATGAGGCTAGATTAGCCGATCACTCCCAGAGTTTTTCCTTCGACAACAATGGAAAATGAACGCTTTCTTTCATTTTTTGTGCATGTCATTACAGTTTCTCTGTTATAGGATGCTGATAAATAAAACTTCAGATCAAGAAAAGGCGCTAAACACCAACCGACAATCGGCTAGAGGAAGGAGAATGAGAGGGGAAAAAAAAAAAAAAAAAAAGGAAAAAAGAAAGAAAAGAAAAGAAAGAAAGAAAGAAATAATTCAAAAAAAATATTAAATATTATTAAACGTTGTACACGTCAATGCCAGCTGTGCCACAACAATACCAGCCATGCCATGTCAGCAATATCCAGCCAAACTTAGTCGGAAGGACTAAATTGGCTGACTTGGCGCAAAGTCAAAATATTTAGGATTAAATCGACACAAATAAAAGGTTTAAAGCTAAATTGGTATAAATGCAAAAAGTTTAAAAATTTTCTCACACTTTTCCCTTAGCACTTTTCCCCCTAATGTTTGTGCTATGAGGCTAGATTAGCCGATCACTCCCAGAATTTTTCCTTCGACAGCAATGGAAAATGAACGCTTTCTTTCATTTTTTGTGCATGTCATTACAGTTTCTCTGTTATAGGATACTGATAAATAAAACTTCAGATCAAGAAAAGGCGCTAAACAGCAGGATTTTCTTAAGATGACTCGCAACTCCGCCTTAGATGCATAAACCGCGGGGCTCTGAAAACATTCCTCTGACCTCGTGGTGTTGGAGAATCAAACCTGCGTTATGTGAATTATTCCACACGCAGGTCCGGTCCTTCACTGTTAAAGCACCAGCATGGCGTTAAAAGACTCTTATTGTCTGCAGCTCTAGCGGGAAGCCCTGCCGATCCAAAACGGTACACGAATCCTCGCCTTTCTCTGGGAGTTCTAATCTGAGCATTTGATCGCGTGCTTGGCCAGTCTTTTGTTTTATTGTATTGGTTGGGAGGACATTCTTCCCTTTTCAGGGTAAAACCTATGTACTCTCTGATTCTGGTGATCATCTTCTCCTTTTTCGTGATTGGAGGAGTTCGGGTACTCTTTCTTACTTACCAATGCTTGCACATTTTGCCAGCTATTTTGGTTAAGTACGAGCCATCCTTCTGATATAAGTCATAAATGAGGCAATCATACATGGAAACCGGATAGATTGCGAGTTCCAAAATGATAAATGCAGCTCAGCAGAAGTGTCCCTCCCTCAAGATGACCACACCAGGACACCATCAAGCATTTTTAAGGTAATAACAGGAACTCATGTGGAACTCTAATTATGTTATGAACAGATGTACCACAACTGGGATGATGATTCCCGTTTGTTCTCTCCTGACCATGCTAGAATGTTAACCTGGCGGATTCTGTTGTGGAGATTACAGAGGGCAAAAAAGAAGAAGAGAGACACAAGATTGAATCTCAATTATTTAACGACCATGCCTTTGGAACGCCGTGATCTTAAAACTAGAAGATTGAATCTCAATTATTTTCTCCAGTATTTCCTTTGCACCGGGACCTTCATTTACTGATGTTGAGAACTCTGAGATGCTTGTGTGCGGTCATAAGCTCATAGTAGGAAATAAGGATATTGTAGGCAAAACATCAATCTGCCGCAGATACCTGAATGCATCATTTTTACTGAGTTGGAGAAGTACTGTAATTTGGGTTGAACAGTCTTCGAGCTATCAATGTTCTCATATTGAGATGGAATAAAAGAGTAAAATAAAATACGAGATTTTACTTCTGATGCACAGCTTATTGTGAATCCACAATAAGCATGTAGGATCTGAAGTTTAATATGGCTCCACAAGTGTCTTCGGTCACTTGGATTGCGTTGATTTTATAAGCAATATGGCCTTCTTAACCTGCCTTCGGATGAAGTAGGCCTAACCTGCCTTTAGATGAGGTAGCTGAATCCACTAGGAATGTCTGAATTATCAGCCTTCTCATCCTGTACACCTCCAGAAGGCCAAGAACAATTACTCTGCATGCATTTGAAAAAAGAACGCAACATGAACCAGATAATATGTAAAAAGTAGCAAAAGACAGCGACATATCCTCAGAGAACTGAGATGTACATAGCAGTATGCCAACTGGTGTCCATTGAGTATACTCATGTATACTTGGCAAAAACAATTGGACAAGCAGAATCGATAGTTAGACATTAGTCTGCAAAGCCAAGCAGAGCATAGACATCAAGTGAGAGAGATAATATATGTACCTGGCCTCCTGAACCGTACTAAAGAAGATTGACATTTAGGTGATAGGAGAGCATGGCCCTTGCCCGTATGTTCCGATCAGGAGCCAGGAGTGATCGGGGTACTGAGGCACAGGTTGCTCTTTCAGCTTCAAGTAATGATTGACGAGTCTTCCAGTCTCGGGCTTCAACTCCGAATCCCCGAGGGTGACTTTGATCGATGATTCCTCTGTTTGCATGTCTGTGTTGAAGAAGTCGGCATAAGCAAGATCTGCATTTTGCATGTCACCAACATCTTCATCCTCTTCACTTGTTCCAAACGTTAATTGAACAGATTCATCAGTAAGAAGGTTGTCTAATGATAGGTCCATAGCAGATGGACCCTCAATATTCGTAAGCTGATGTATGTTGGAGGGGAAGCAATGATCTTGTGATCCTAGCGCGGGCTGAGGCTGCCGCAGGTGGTCAGCCACAAATTCAACTCGGTTCTCGGGCTGAATTAAGGCCATCAGTGAATTCATCTTTGCTTGGACCAAAGTCTGTATTAAAAAGTGAAAAATTAGCCATCAACACATTCTGCGTGCTCGTTAAGACAGATATTTAGTGTACAAACAGAGCACTTTGTCCTCCGCACCTTAGGAAATAAGTCATCACGAACAGGTTGATGAAGATATAATTCGAAATCTGCCAGGTTAATGGCTCCACGCTCTGATTCTATGGTTGAATTATCAGCCTTCTCATCTTGTTCATGCTTTAAGTGGCACAGAACATGAGTTCTGTTCAACTGCCAAAACACCATGTTATGCCAGTTCATACCACTAGATCATCTTTTATTCAAGAGTAAAATTCTGCTAATAAATTTGGCAAAATTAATGTCATTCTCTAAATATGTATAAGTTTTCAATCTTCTATAGTAGAAACTGAGCAAGAAAATATATCTTTGCTTCTTAGGACTCGTGGAAAGTTTTGATCGAGTGTTTCTGCAGATTATTGTAGCTATACTTCTCATCTAAAACGTTATCAAAATCATGCATCTTGTGAATCCAATTAATTATAACGAATAAAGGAGGGATAGATTAAGTACATCATCGGCGGGTAGATGGTATTCATGGATGACCCAGTTGGTCTTGACCCCCCTCTTGCCTTGACCTTTGTGAAACACTAGAAATTTCTTAGTGCCAATTACTCTGTCACTATCTCTGGCCTTGACCTTCCGGTCGATACCCGTCTTCTTCCAATAGCCAGAGGGAGTCGATCTTTTAACCTGTTGGGGTGCATGTGGACTGAAAAACCACCACTCTTGAACTTGGTCATCCCGGCGAATGATCGATTCACCTGTCAATCTCACCAATTTCTTATCATCAAGAACTTGTATTTCTTTTTCACGACGAAACGAAGGATTTGCATTTCACAAATGACATCTAATCAGCACATTCCCTCACACTTTTCACTGGTTGATGATAAATATTATGCTCCAAAAAACCCATTAAGGTAATAGGTTTCCGGCAATCATGGATGCAGAGGAATTGCATGGTTGTATCTGTTCTTACCATGAAACTTGTCTGGTAACTCCCAAGGATCCCACTGACAGATGTCGACGTCGGGAATTATGCAGGGATGATCTACGATTCCTTGGACTCGCCTCTTCAAGTAATGATTCACGAACTCCTCCCCAGTTGGATGGAATCTGTGTCCAACCGGCAAATGCTGCATGTTTATCGTTGCTCCCATCTCCTTCCCTTCTGTTCTTCACTCAACACACAAGTAAAAGTGATGAGTCACTCCACTTTGAGGAAGCAGAGAAGTGGACATCAACACGCTATACCATTTGGGAGGGTATTTATTAAAGTCTTCCCTTGTCTGAGAAGCCACGGAACTTTTGGGAAGTGGAAATTGGAAAAATCTTGATCTTGATTGACAGCTGATAGGGGTGGTTTTATTGGCTGCTTTTCCTTGTCCTGATGGACCCCCATTGAACTAGTTTAATGGTACGTCATTGACTAAAACACAGTTCATTTTGTTTTCTCATATGATAATGGCAACATCCAGGAAATTCCTGGGATTGACTCCTAGGATGTGTCCTACTCGTTACCTCTGATTACAATAAGAAACTTTTCTTTTCTTTTCATTTCCTTCATGACATTGCGTGAATTTGAGTTAGAATCGACTTGCTAAATGTTAGTTAAGATTAGGGTTGTCCATGTTAAAATATGTTTCGAGTTTGAGTCTGTTAAATAATATTATGTGTGGAAGTCTCAATGTTTTCAATTGGATATTTCCTATGTTGTCTTCGTATCAAATTGGTGGGCAAGAGTTGTTGGCCAAGGAAAGAAAATAAAAAGAAGGAAAAATCAAGTAATGATCGACGAGTCCTCTGATCACAGGCTTCGACTCCGAATCACGGTGGTCAACTTTGATTTTCAACCTGCGTGAGGAGATGAATTTATACTTGACTTGCTTGAGTTGGGGTTCTGCCTGTGCTTTGTCTGATGCAGTCTTCTCAACCCTACTTGAGAAGTTATGTTGTCTGGCTTTTTTCTGGATCACACATCTTTCCATATTCTTCTCATTTTTCTATTTTATTCGTTGGACTTGCTTCTCAAGTCTGAGAACTTCCTGTGGAAGTGGACGGTGAGTCATTACTGGTCCTACCAGTGCTTTCTCGAGTCAACTAATCGGCTCAAAAAATAATTGGACCTTTCTTCAATTTTTCTGGTCGTTGCATATTTATTTTTTATTTTCTTCATCTGTTTTACTGGTTTCTCTTCTTAACAAAGCCAGAATAATAGCAAGTATAAAAAATTAATTCTACAAAGAAATGTCTTCTTACCGTATGATCAACTTCAAAAGAGGATTAATAGTCATTGAGTATGATCAACTTTTAAATGTCTGCTTACAGTTGTCATAGTATTTTGTCAGCTAATTTGTAAATTATGCTTATAAGTAAGTATTAGTGACATTACTTTCAAGGGCATAATATCAACGTGGTAAATATGTAATATGAGTTCAATTTAAGGTAATAAAGCATCAAATGTAACTGAGAGGTCTAAGAATATAACTATTTTAGGCGAATTAAATTCTTGCCCTAGCAGATTCAATAGTTCTGCATTTTATAGCAACGGTCTAGGCATACCAACCAAGAAAGGAACCAAGAGGAAATCCGTCCTAGTTGACTAAGTGAACTCGGCTATTGATATGTATATCCCTTGTAAAACCAATCATATTCTAAGAATGTAATCGACCTGACCAATATTCATTGAGTTCACGTTGTCATTTCCCACATTCTTGTGGAACCTCTTATAAGCCCCTTGCTACAAAGGTTATTTACTATTGGCCAAATGAAAAGTCCCAATCTTTTAACTTTGTATCAACTCTGTCGCAAATCTTTTAACACCATTCGGAGAGCAAAGGGTGGCAACAAGACTGTTCTAAGAAAAATATTCTTTATTCTTATGTTGCTGAAATTATGCCAAAAGGAAGAATACCCATTTAAATATAAAGAAAGAAGATTTACCTGGTTTTATCACCCAAGGGAGAATGTTTAAGGGATAATTATCTAACGGATGGCTAGGGATAATATTTATCTGGCTTCATACTGGCCATTATTTAATTACGCAATATATTCTTAATAATGAAAAATTTGGTCATTCTGCAAAAATAGTCTTAGTTCTTATCCTACTAATATGTTTACCAAGTGGACATGATGAGCCAATAGCACTGTATAAACGCGTGCACTTTAACAAAATGAACTACTATTTGTAATCTACTCAAATGTATGCATCTCGTGTGATACGGCTTGTGTTGATGTGAACGATTTTTGCAGATTTTTTTTTACAAAAAAATCTTTTTTTTTTCTTCATTGAATTTTTGGTTGACAGGGTTGTCAGTCCCGGCCAGAAGTGGAGGTTAGCAGACAGTGTTAATTGGGAACTTGGCCTTCCATTCTTGGTAGAAGGCCATTGTTGTCCAAAAGGTGGAGGTCCAAACATCATAGAGAAGCTGCGTTTCGAAGTGATCGGGTGGAGGGGATAGAGAAGATGTATTGAAGTTGCAGATAAAGTCTTGGTAATGGAAAGAGAAGAACTTGTACTTGAGTGTGGACATGTCTAACCAAACACAATTAAAAAAAAAAAAGAACTTCAATTTGGACATATTGTGTTTCCCGGACCCATTAAGTAATATTTCATGAATTTGATTGAATAGTGTTGGGAATATTTCATGAATTTGATTGAATAGTGTTGGGATTAACAGATTCCCAAATATATCGATTCGACACTCAGTCGAACCCTAAACAACAACGAACGCGGAAACAAGCCCAGGAAACACATGTATCACCGATCCTAAGGCACATCACATAATCGAACGTACCTTGTTTCCACAGATTAAAACACCAATGCTGCGATACGAGGAGGAACCCGATCATTGTTCTTCAGAGGATTATCTTGTTCTCTTCTTAGGGAGAAAGCGGTGTGAAAAAGACATAACTTAAGAGAACGTAATCTCTCCTTTTGAAAATACGTAACTTCACTGAATAACCGCTTCTTAGATTTTCCCTTATCTATAATAACTTTCTCCATGGGCCCTTAACTCATGGGCCGGGCTTTTGGGCCCAACATGGGCGAACGGGCCCACTTAGGCCCATCATCACATAAAAACCCATCATCTCCCACTCGCACATGGTGGGCCGAACAGAATCCTCTTTTCCTCTCTGTAACATTCATACCGGTGAATAATCCGTGCGACTAGCATACTTTGAGAGCTCGTTGTCATATATCTGTTAGGAATATAAAGCAGCTCATAATAGGCATCACACTCTAAGTAAATTTAGTATGCAGTACCCTAGATCGATCGATCACATTTATATCTCTCTTGATCTCTTTTTAAAACAATGATATATTGTATTCACAATTATGATTATCCCAAAGACAGTCATAATTGGTTGACCAGTGAATACAAAACTATAATGTGATTCTCCAAATTCGATATTCCTCTTTCCTTCAAACTCTCAATTTCAATTCAGCTTTCTTTTCTAGAAATGTCCCATTAGATCGAATCAATTCATGATCATTGGCAACATCCTAAGATAGCAAACACTGAATAGAAATCTTGAGAATAAGCAAGAGTTATGAGGGCACAAAAAATTGAGGAACTCTTTTCCTCAAGAGTCTCACACGGCATAAAAGTTGAGATCAAACTTTTGCCACTCTTATTAGTCGTTTCATGCATACGTAGTATGAAATACGTATTACGGTATTAACTCCTTTCCCATGGAGCGTTTGTCTACACCATCAATACCATACAAATGATAGTTCAGACATACATAATGTCTAACTTGAGTTCACACATCTACTCATTCACAAAATTCATCAGAACTAACATCTGGTATCATAGACAAATAAAGTAATATATATGTGGGTTATTTTACTTTAGGACTTAGTAAATATTATGTCTTCATCTTAACACTTAGTTAAGGCGACATATATGTTTTAAGCTTGAGCTCTCAATTATCACCTAGATAATAAGCTTAAAAACCGTCTCATCTCTATTTATCACATAGCAAATAGAGGCGATTACCCATGTGAGTAGGCTAATCTTTTATCTGTCCGACATACTTTCTTAACTTTATATAATGCACTGAGCATTAAGATGCATAAACATGAAACAAAGATTCATAGGCATTAATAATGAAAAACACAAATTCATTAAATGTGAACACTTTAGGGAATTTACAATATTCAGTACATTAACCTCTACGCGGCCCTAGAGATTTTACATGACCACAAAACACATCTCTAGGTATTAGCTTTGCCATAGGATCTACTACCATTCTATGCGTAGATAGTACTGTAAGTTCACATCTTTTCGTGCAACCATATCCTTGACAAAATTATACTTGGTATCTATATGTTTGGTCTTACCATGATATTTTGGATCTTTGGTGTACGCTATAGCTGCTTGGCTATCACAGTTAACCAATAACACCTAAATGATCCAAAAATCTCTTAAGCCAAACTCCTTCTTGAACTGCTGCTGATAATGCCATGAACTCAGCTTCCATCGTGGACAAGGCTATACACGTTTGTTTTTTACTACCCCAAGATATGGCGTCATTGTTTAGTAAGAAAGCAAAACCAGAGGTAGATTTCCTTTCATCTAAATCTCCTCCCCAATCAGCATCTGAATAGCCTTCAAGTCTTAGATCATTTCCTTGGTAATTCAGCTTGTAATCAGCAGTTCCCTTTAGATACCTCAGTATTCTTTTAACGGCTTTTCAATGTGTTTGACATGGATTGGATTGGTATCTACTCACCATTCCAACTGCAAAACATATGTTAGGTCTTGTACACTTTATAGCGTACATCAAGCTTCCCACATCACTAGCATAAGGAACATGTTTTATTTGTTCCTTCTCTTGTGGAGTCCTTGGACACAGTCTATGGCTCAATCCTTCACCTTTTGCAATAAGAGTAACTATGGGTTTACAATCTTGCATACAAAATCGTTCAAGAACCTTATTTATGTATATTTCTTGCGAAAGAAATAATGATCTCTTCGAACGATCTCTTGAAATCTTAACTCTAAGAATGTATGCAGCCTCACCCATATCTTTCATCTCAAAGTTGGAAGATAACCAACTCTTGATAGTATTAACAAACTCCATATTGCTTCCAGCAATTAGTATATCATCAACATATAATGATATGATCACAAATTGATCTTTAGATCTTTTGATATATACACAATGATCCTCATCAATCATTGTAAAATCATATGCCATTATGGTATTATGAAAACGTATATACCATTATCTTGACGACTGCTTAAGGCCATATATCGATCTCAAAAGTCGACATACCTTTTCTTCTTGGCCTTTCATAATGAAACCAGCAGATTGTTCCATATATATTTCTTCCTCTAATTCTCCATTGAGGAAAGCAGTCTTTACATCCATTTGATGTAACTCAAGATCCATACTTGCCACTATTGCCAAAATAATACGAATCGAGGTAAATCTCACTACAGGAGAAAATGTTTCTTCATAATCAATTCCTTCCTGTTGATTATACCCCTTCGCAACAAGGCGAGCTTTATGCCTTTCTATTGAGCCATCCGTTTTACGCTTTATTTTGAGAACCCACTTGTTCTCAATAGCTTTGCGTCCTTTTGGAAGATCAATCAGTTCCCAAACATGGTTTGACTTATTGACTCCATCTCCTCTTCCATTGCATGCATCCATTTTTCCTTATTAGGGCAATTTAGAGCCTCATTAACATTTCTTGGCTCATCCTCATCTTGTGGAGCAACCATAAAAGTTTCCCCTTCAATGTCAAAACGTCGACGGGGAATACTTTTGCGACTTGTTCGCCGTATGGGAGATTGTACACTTTGTACATCATTCTCCATAATGCTCCCACTTGGATTAGATAATGACGATATCATCTCATCATGTGGTTGTAATTGAGAGTGAGTTGAATTAAATTCATCACTTCTCATGTTACTCCCACTTGAACGAACTCCACTAAGTTCATTATTTTGATCCAAGGTTTCAAATAGGGAGTAATCCTCTCCTATTTCGCCATTCTTAGGAAATTCATTCTCCAAGAATGTGACATCCGTGATTCGAACTCAATTATACTTCCATTTTCCTGCTCACCTATGAACACATACCCTTTCGAGTGTTCAGAGTATCTTATGAAAATACTCTCCTTCCTCTAGGACCCAATTTCCCAAACTTATGATAGGGCTCATGAGTATAGACAGCACAACCCCATGGTTTAAGAAAACTTAAGTCCGATTTTTTGCCTGTCCATAACTCATATGGAGTGGAAGTAACTAATTTAGAAGGCACTCGGTTAAGTATATAAGCAGCAGTTAATAACGTATCACTCCAAAAAGTGATAGGTAAGTTAGCATACGCCATCATGGACCTAACCATTTCCAGTAGGGTTCTGTTCCTTCTCTCCGTAACACAATTTTGTTGAGGAGTATATGTAATAGACAACTATTTTTCTATTCCCTTTTCATCATATAATTTTTTGAACTCATCAAATAAATATTCTCGACCTCGATCAGATCTCAATACTTTTATTTTTTTGTCTAATTGATTTTCTATCAAGTTCATAAACCTTTTGAAACAATTCAATGCTTCAGATTTATGAGAAATCAAATAGACATATCCGAATCGAGTATAATCATCTATAAATGTGATGAAATAAACAGCCCCATGCCTTCCTCTCACATTCATCGGACCACAGACGTCAGAATGGATTAATTGCAAAGAAAATTCAGCTCTCTTACTTTTTCCAAATGGTTTCCTTATCGTTTTCCTTACTAGGCAGTGCTCACATATGGGCAAATCGACTTTTTCAATGTTACCCAGCAAGCTCTATTTGGCTAGCCTATTCATACGTTGTTGGCCAATATGACCAAGTCTAGCATGCCACACACTCACATCATTATCATATGAATTAGAAGATGTGAAAATGGAATAACAAACATTGGCATTACTATAGTCAACATTTAATACAATGAAACCATATAGAAAATAACCACAACCATAGTGATTTGTATCCAAATACAAATCTACACCAATATTATGGAAGTTCATATTAAAACCAAGCTTAACCAACACTAAGACAGACACTAAATTCCGACGAATCTCTGGAGCATACAATACATCATGTAGGAACAAAGTGCGTCCACCACGCATGTTCAATTGGCAGGTGCCAATCCCTTTTACTTCAGCTCTGGAGTTATTTCCTACATAGATCTACTTAGTTCTAGTCAGCATTCGTCGAAATTCCACGAATGATTCTCTATCCTTCGTTACATGGTCTGTTGCTCCCGAATCTACAGTCCACAAAGGATTAGATTCAACTAAGAATATAGAACTTGGCACATTAGCAAAGTTCTTAAGAGTACAAGGGGTGAGTACCTTCTTTGGCTCACGACAGTCGCGAGCACAGTGACCCTTCTAGTCACAGTTGTAACACTTCACCCTTGAAATACTCTTCACTCGAGGACGTTTTCCTCTCTTATGTTGGTTAGCTCTTGGTTTCTTGCAAGAATGACTTGATCCCTTGCATTTCCACATATTGAACGAATTAATGCTCTTGCGCTTAGAGTTCGAAACCCCTTTTGAGCTGAAAGCAACACAGCAAATATCTGTATCCTGCTCAAACGTCTTGAGGCGGTCCTCTGCTAGCTCAAGGTGGTGCACAGCATCCTCAATTTTTTTCCATAACATGGTCAAGAGCTTTTAGTGCTTCTTGCTTTTCAAGCACTTATTGAATTTTCTTATTCAATATTTCACAATTCTCGCCGTTCAATTTGTCTTCTTTATTCAAATCAGCAATTATGTTCTTAGTTGCTGAAACCATTGATCTGAACATATCAGACACATATGCACGAATTATTAATGCCTATCATTTATGCATCCATTTTGCACAAACCCATCATATTAATGAATAATTTCAAGTAAGGTTTCAGAATCAAAAGGTCACTATGTTTCCAATCATCATCCAAAAATCCTAACTTGGAATTATTATTAATATAATCTTCTATGTAAAATAATTTCAGCAAAGTCACTAAAACTTTCTTGAACTTCCCACAACGAATTGTAAAATAGCATACTAATTTACAACAATAAATAACATTGAATTTTCAATAATTAAACATGTCCATTACACTAAGTAATAAATTCAAAGAAAAAATTTCAACATAGAAAGAGATATTTACACCTAAAACATCTCAAACTAATCTAAGAAATAAGTAGGGAAAGTCTCTTCTAATCTATCAGTAAAAATTTCTAAGAAATATGAAGGTACATTGGCCAACCACGGAAAAACTTTTGGAGAGCTCTCATGCCACCTCCAAGGCGCATTCATTTTGCGCTATGTGACACTCAACCCAAGGGTTGAAGTTTTGGTTAACTCGATTCTATTGTACTCTTTTACAAAAGCTATTGCAAGCCTGTTATAATCTGGGACCACGTTGACCTCCCATAGCCGATCTAACACTGCTTGCCATTCAGGTGGAAGAGTGTTTATTTAGGCCGGTACCTTCTCAAAATCCGGCATAAGATAACCACTCTAGATTATTTCTTGTATCATCTGATTGACCCTGACCACATGTGATACTACATCACCATCATTCCACAAATAATTAGCTAACTCTCTTATTAGCCCTTTAATTCTTGCATTTTCTTCATCCATTCTCAGAAATGTAGGTATGCGTGCATAACGCATCATAGTTCTTACAACAAATGCAGAACATAAAATGGATTACTTATAATCCACAATGAATAAAAAAAGGAAAATACATAATTTTTCATGGTTCCTACAACAAATGCAGAACATAAAATGGATTACTTATAATAAACAACAAACAAATTGGAAAATACATAATTTTCGTCTTTTTTTTTTTTTTTTTTGTCGGTCAACGCTGGTCAACTAAAGTCAATGGTCAACCGGATGACCGGGTCGAGTCAACGGGTAAATGGGTCAGGTCAACAAGTCAATGGTCAAAGTCGGGTTGGACCGGTAAGGCCGGGTCGGGCCGAACGGGCCGGGTCGGACGAACCGACCGGCACGTGCCACTCTCGTGCACGGCTAACGTCACGATGATGTTAGCTGGCGCGTGCGTGGCACACGTCAGTTGCCGCGCGCGTGCATTGCACACGCTAGGGCTGAAACGGCGTGTTTGACGTGCGCGCCTGAGGGGAACCGAGTCGGCGCGTGCAACGCACGCGCCGACAACCCCTCTTTGTTCCGGCCACGCGTGGCGGCGCGTCGGGCGTCCCCCGGCAGCGATCCGCCACTCGTTTTTCTCATATCGACGAGACCTTCGATCTTACGCTATTAGAAACTCACTTCAATTTACGGAAAATCAAAAGACTAGGGGGAACAGTACGGTATCGGGATTTTTCCGTCCTCGATCGGCCAACAGCGGTGTATTACGAAAAATCTAATAAAAAAATCAATTCATAAAAACTAAAAGGAACGGGAAACATGAACTAGGGTTCTGATGCCAATGTTGGGATTAACGGATTCCCAAATATATCGATTCGACACTCAGTCGAATCCTAAACAACAACGAACACGGAAGCAAACCCAGGAAACACATGTATCACCGATCCTAAGGCACATCACATAATCGAACGTACCTTGTTTCCACATACGAGGAGGAACCCAATCACTGTTTTTCAGAGGATTATCCTGTTCTCTTCTTAGGGAGAAAGCGGTGTGAAAAAGACGTAACTTAAGAGAACGTAATCTCTCTTTTTGAAAATACGTAACTTCACCGAATAACCGCTTCGTAGATTTTCCCTTATCTATAATAACTTCCTCCATGGGCCCTTAACTCATGGGCCGGGCTTTTGGGCCCAACATGGGCGGACAGGCCCACTTAGGTCCATCATCACATAAAAACCCATCAAATAGGAAAGGGCCACACAATAGAAATAGTCTGGAAAGGCATTGCTCGAGACGAGCTCATCGATGGCAATTAGGAAATTTCTAAAGCAATATATTAGCTACAAGAATTAGATGGATACCTACTTGGAAAATAGTGAGTGTCACATCCCAAAATCATAAAAAAAAAAAAAATTTGGGGATGAAACGATTGTCTTACCACCTAAAGGACGTAGTCTCAAAGTGCTCAAAATCTAACTCCTAAAAGTCTCCTCGTCGATATCGTTATCGTACTACTTATCACTAACTGAAGAATTAGAAGAAAATTGGAAGGAATGAAGTGAGCAATTATTGCTCAGTGAGTAATATATCTCTTCTAAGCAGATCAAATATTTACTATACACATTTACAAAACAATATCAAAACTCACTTGTCTCAAATCATATACATATTAAAAACATAACAACATCAATGGTCCAATTGATTGATCAATCTCAATAATTTACATATCAATGGTTTTTTCTATTGATTAATATCATTTAACTATATGTCAATGGTCCATTTCATTGATCAAATTAAAATCATATGTCAATAGTCCACTCCATAACCAAACTTGTACTCAAACATCTAGCCATAATCATGCATAACACCCTGTGATAAGGCGAACGAGCTTCCCCCTTGGCAAGGTTTACACTCCTATATTGCTGATGGCACAACTCACAAGGATATTCTAAACTTGTATACATATATTCACAAAACCTCAATTGAGTTCACAATGATATCGAGCACCAAATTTTATATCCTTCAATACTAGTAATCAAATTTAGAATCAATGTCGCTAATTGATTTAATAAAACAGAATGCATGATTTTTCCCAACTCTATTTATCAACCATAATGCATTTCACAAGGCATTTCTCCAACAATTTTACAATCTATTTCATAAACTAGCTTTATAAATCGGTATGTAAGTTGCAACACATTTCTTAAATTAATTGTCAAACCTTTCACAAATACTTACTTGGCATTGTAATTTGTACTCGATTCGACTTGTTGAAGTGTTCAGATTGTGAATGTGCGAAAATTCTTCTCTTTTCCCCTTTTTTCTCTTCACGAACGAGCCCTTCTTCTTTTTTTCTCCACTAGCTTGCGCTTCTTCTTTTCATTTTACCCATGCTTGCATCATGAAGGACAAGAAGAAAAATGGGTTGGGCTTATGGGCCAATATGTCACAGTGGGCGAGCAAATGAGCTTAGAGTGAGTTCTTTCGACATAAAAAAAGTAAGTTGTTTTTATGCTTTGCGAGGTCTATCTGCTTACATCGAAAGTTTTTCAGCGGCAGAGCAAGACGGTGAAGAAAACATTAGCACTCTCTCATTGGAACCCTCACTAAGATCTGGATGAGGGTCGCACACCCTTACTTTTGCTCACCGACCCAGTCACTTCGCCAATCGGAAATCTGATAAGGGGCAAAAAAAAAAAAAAAAAAGGAAACAAAAGGAACAAAAAAAATTCAGAAATTTTTTAACAAATTACAAAAATTACCTGGTAAGTGGTTTCCATGTAAGCATTTCCCTCCAATTTTAGCTGGAGGGGATTACTGAAATATTATTATAAAGTTTATGACTAAATTGATAAATTGAAAAGTTTAGGACAAAATTGATCCCCTATAGGATTATTATTTGTTTTTTAAATTTTCCCCTTATTAATCTTCTTCATAAGTAAGGAATTTGACTTCTAATAGCATTATGTTTTTTTGGTTGGTGAAGAGTCTACAAAATCCCTTTGCCTGCAATTAATTATTCATGAAAACCCGAGTATTCAAATCACAGAATGGGCATGGTTATGAGAAACTTTATGGATGTTCTTTAAAAAAAGTGGGGATCGATTGACGAATACTTGCTCGATAGCCGGGCATGTATGCTGTCGTTTTTTTTCTTTTTCATTTGGGATCACACGAAGCTTAAGGAATTATTACGCAAACAGATCTCTTATTAGTGATTTTGGGATAACAATTGCCTAGATAGCCGTGTTTTTACATGTGATAAATGGTAAGACTTATTATGCGCTATAATAAAAGATGTTGTGGCTCTAGTCATGGATGGTTGGTGACGGTGGAAAGAAAGACGGTCGTAAGCTTCACGAATCTGAATCCTTGTTGTGGTGACTAATTCTGTCTTCCTCTCATACAATTCTCCAATGGGCAACATTACGGCAAATAGTCGTTGCTTTTATTTATGGGCTTCTAAGGGTATTTTGTCCAAGAGTCCAGATCTGTCTCTGGAGAATTGGGTGGTTGAAGGGATGTACCGTGAGCATGATGGATTAAATTGGGCGATGAATGTTGGACTTAGACCATTGGCCTATATCATATTTGCCAATGGTCTGTTGCATGCACCGTAAGTGAGAGAGAGTATTAGAGTAATTACTCAAAGCTCAAAGCATATCTAAGTGTGCGTGCTCTAACCTAGCGCCTCTTCCTCACTCACTCCAGGTGCGGGAGGCTACTATACCTACCTACTCGGTAGTAGCCAGAACCGAAGTCCTAACGTGGTGTCTACCTTCACCACCGTGAGGCTCCCTAATTCTCTGTCTATCTTTTGTCTTCCCGATAGAGAGGGCATAGGAGGACAGCGCGGGGCCTCCCACCCCAGGGCGGTTCTCCCACCTGTTTCCTCCGTGAGCCTTTTAAGGACTTGCTCAGGTCCGACACTATAAGGTATATTAAGCATGAAGAAAAACATACATTTTGCATTGTAAAATGTGTGTCAAGTACAAAAGGAAAAAGAACACCAATTATTTGTGATAGGCACAATCCCAAAAGTAACAGCTATGGAGGCCAAACCTTTTTCTATCCGGGTTAATTCCATTGTAAACTTCCTTTTAATGTCATGAGATACATAAGCAACAGTTGATAGAATATAAATCAATATGCGACTTTAAATAAGAATTTTGAGGGACCAATTCGAATAAGTCTGGCCTATATTTTCAACATCACCTAATTGGATTCTTTTGCAAGATGAAAATCTCCTTAAACTAAATTTAGGGAAAATTACCAAAAATGTCATAAACCAATTGTAAATTCCGTCAATTCAGTCATAAACTTATTTTTTTTTAGGCCCAAATGAGTCATAAATCTTTTGTAATTATGCAAGTTTAGTCTTTCCGGCCAAAATTAGCCGGCCAACACTAATGTGGCTACCAGCCGACGCCGGCAATAATTTTTTAATAATATTTTATTTTTTTGAATTATTTTATTACTTTTTTTTTATCCTTTCTTATTTCTTTTTTTTTTCTCCTCCCTCCTCCTTCCTCCTCCATTTTCCTATCAACTTCTTCCTTTGGCTCTGGCGACCGACTAGAGGGGAGGGCTGGTCGATCATTGGATTGAGGTGGCCGAGTAAGCTCGCCTCGCAGTCACTAGGCAAGGACTCACCTCGTCAGTGGCCAGGCTTACTTTGGTGAGGGGGGGCCTTGTTGTCGCTAGGCAAGGGCGAGCTCGCTCGAGCATTGGCAAGGCGAGCCCTCATTGGATTTGATGAGGGGGCCTCACTGTCGATGGATTTGGTGAGGCAAGCCCTCGCTAGATTTGACAGGGACTAGGTGAGCTCACCCTCGCCCAATGGCGAGGCAAGCTCACTCGATCGCCTCAGTCCAGCAACCAGCCAACTCTCCCCTTTGGCTAGTCATTAGAGCCAAAGGAAGAAGGAGGGAGGAAGAAAAAAAAAAAAGGGGGGGGAAAAAGGAAAAAAAAAAGATAAAAAAAATTAATAAAATAATTTGAAAAAATAAAAATATATTGAAAATTATCGTCGGCGTCGGCCGATGGTCATGTCAGTGCCGATCGATCAATTTTGGATGGAAATATTGAACTGACACAATTGCAAAAGGTTTACGACTCAATTGGCCAAAAAAATAAGTATTGAATTGGCACAATTGTAATAAGTCTATGACTTTTTTGGTAATTTCCCCACTAAATGTATTGCTCACACTTCTTCTTACTCACTTTTAGGATCCATAGATAGAAATTGCCCCTAGTACAAGTATCACTATTAGTATTAAGGTAATTACTATTACAAATCCCAAACTAGTACCTCATAATATAAATACCTAAAGTTAATTTTTGTTTCATAAAAAATCTCAAACTAATATCCTTGACCTATATCTACCCTCCACGTATCGACACATGTGGATTTTGCAAGTCGAATTTGTCATTCCCCACGTCATTCTCAACATATTGACACATATGCATTGTAACAAAATATTGGACAAAATATTAACGGAGGGCAGATTTGTGTCAATTTTTTGCAAGACGAAAATCAGTATAGTGTAAATATCAATTTGAGATTCCGTGTGAAACAAAAATTAGTTTGGAGTAAATGTATCATGAATTGGGTTTGAGATTTTTGATGGTATTAGCTCTTAGAATTACACACCACAACCTAGCTATAGATAATTTTAAATTTTTACATGTACTCGAGATTAACTCATCCTCTTCATCACCTAGTCTTCCAAGGCTGGACGTGAGCGACAAGGATATTAGAAGCCCCTAGTTCAATCCGTTTCGTTTGAATATGATTAATTTGTGAATCATTTATCTTTTGAGTGCGTTCGCCACTCAAAAGTTTTCATGCATGTGTGCCTCAGACATATGATAGGATGCTAATGATAGTGACCATTGTTAAGATAGGGGTGCTTCAAGTGAAGCCTGCTTGGAGGTGATTTCTTGTTTTAACTTTTGACGCTTCTTAAGTTTAAAGGACGCTTACGCTTTGACAGCACAAAACACTCAAAAATACTTCGAAAATACTCAAATATTGACCTGTAGAGATATATTTGACTTTGTTTCGAAATTTTATGAAATTTAAAATGAGTTTTTTTTCCTCATTTCTAAATTTTGAAGGGAAAATGTCACAAATGATTTATAAACTTTGACCGAATCTATAATATAATTCCTGAACTTTTAATTTATTTAATATAATTCTTAAACTTTTGGTACATAATGTTCAATATTATTCATGATCTTGAATTAATAAAATGACTCCTTTGAATATTTTTCATATAATTTAGTAACTATATCAAATATGTACCAAACATGGACAACATAAAACAAATTAAAAGTTTATAAATCATATTAAATAAATTAAAAATTCATGGATCGCATTACACATCAAGTCAAAGTTCAAGGACTATTTGTATTAATATCCTTAAGTTCAAGGATTGTTTGTATTAGTATCCTAATTTTAAAAGGAAAGATGCAAGTAGAAGTCCTGTATAAATGATACCCCCAACCCCTAAACCCAATAGGCCCAAGATGAACTCTTTGGTCCTGCTGAGTATGCTAATTAGGCTCAACACGAATGTGTGTATGTGTAGATCAATTTTTTTGTGTAAAAAAAGACTAAAAAATGATACCCCCAACCCCTAAACCCAATAGGACCAAGATGAACTCTTTGTTCCTGCTGAATATGCTAATTAGGCTCAACACGAATGTGTGTATGTGTAGATCAATTTTTTTGTGTAAAAAAAGACTAAAAACGCCCACCGTGACCACAAGGTTAAGAGCCTTGCGCTCTACCGACTGAGCTAGACGGGCTTCAGCTGTCCATATAGATCTTCCTTTTTCACGCATTTATCCCAATCGGTCATCATGAGATAATGCCCATGCTCCTACTCAAACCAAGAACCTTCAAAATTATTCGTACAGTGAAATAACCATATCTACAAGACAAAGAATCGTGGTAGTGAGCATCACCAATGCCGGCTCCAGTAGCCATCTTCTGCCCCGGAGCTTTCGAATTGGGCGCCTCCATATTACTTTCACCTCTGAATCTGCCAAGGTCTCAGAGATCGAATGGGCTGAAGCATCTTGGAATTTCACTGACGCCTACATCTTTAAGAATGGGTGCTTCTATTCTGTATTTTTGTCCTTTCGCTTTTGGTTTATGGTGTGAGGTGGGTTTATGGCGATTCTTGAATTGATGGTGATGCAGATGGGAGGAGAGGCATTCGGGAAAACTCTTTCACCAGTGGATTTTCGCCCAATGCAAAAAGTATTTTTTTTTTTTTTTGGTCAGACGATGCAAATAGTATTTGCGGAACACTTTTTAACAAAAACTTTCAGATCTAATCGAAAAGCTAATTTTCAAAGAGAGGGGAGGGAGGTAAGGAGGATGTGGAGAGGATGACTTGCCTTGGGGCCATGGCTCAAGCCACTTAGCTTGGGGGTTAGGCCACCACGATCCCAAGCAAGGGTTGCTTGAGGTTGCGCGACCTCAGGCGAGGCAATTTGGTTCGCCATCGATTAGACTTGGGCTCTTTAGCGTCGTCATACAATCATGCACAATGAAGCTGGTGAGGGCAAAACTAGAATTTAGATAATTTAGCAAGGGTAAAATTGGAAGGAAAAAAATTATTTAGTATTCCAAGAAATTCTCAAAGTCAGTATTGGGTTGGGTTTGCATTGGGTTAAGAGACTTTGGAAATGCCAGTTTTGGCTCAGAATTTTTTGAAGTTGTATTTGCCAAAATCACTTCAACTTTGACACAGACACCTTTAGAGGCCCAAAGTTCTTTGCCAAAACTGTGCCGAACGCATCTTTGTCCGCAACTGGAGCTCCTCGAGCTCTGGTCATTGGTGTTGTGGCTCTAGTTACAAGCATCAGTGCTTAGACATGTCATCCACAACTAAGGAATATCTAGCCCAATCGTCGTTTTCTTTTTAACATATTAATTTAACCACTAGACAGCGTTGTACAATGTGTAAAGTTTACAAAAGAGGGAGTGTGTATATCTACAATTTGGGCACTTTCTTTTACTTAATCAAGTTTTTATCGATCGCTTACTTGCCCTTCCTCTAATTTTCTGCAGTCAGAAAAGGTGTAACGATGTATTGTCAATAATCTATTGGCTGCAACATTACAAATGTATTCAGTAGTGTCGAGTCAACCCCCGAGTGTCGGTCTAATTAATTCAATGTTGCTCTCTTTTATTAACACACAAGCATTTATATAAAGGTTAATATTCTGAAAAATCTCAAACTGGTACACTTGTGACAAATTTATCACAAATTATTTTTTTGACCATGAAAAACCCCAAGCTAGTACACGTGACAAATTTACCCCGACTGACCATAAAAAATCATAAACTAGTACATTTATGACAAATTTACCACAAATTAATTTATTCAACTGCAAAAAAACCCAAAACTGGTAAAATTGTAATAAATATACCCTTCGCTAAATTGTATTAATACCACAAAAAATCACAAAAATTGTAAATTTTGACAAACAGAGCGTAAAATCTCAAATTGGTATACCAGTCAACGTGTCATTTAACTTAATAATTTGATAGTAAAATTTAACGAAAACTAACAGAGGATAAATTTGTCATGAGTGTACTAGTTTGGGGTAAATTTGTCAAAAGTATACTAGTTTGGGATTTTTGGTGGTCAAAAAAATAGTTTGAAGTAAATTTGTCACAGGTGTATCAGTTTGAAGTTTTTTAGGGTATTACCCATTTCTATAATTATACAGATATATTATTTTTTCCACACGAAGACTATAACTTAATATCCGTTAAATGTAGTTGGTTCGAGTCACGTCTTTTAAGTTCTACGCAAGGTAGTGTGTGCACTGAGAAAAGAGTTGAATGATTTGTACTCTTATCACGATTTTTCAGAAAAAGTCACTGAGAGAAAAGAAGATCCTACCGGTGAACGTCAAAGTTGAGTGGTTAGATATCCAAAAAACAATACATTCTGAGCCGACTATTTGATTTGAGTGAATTGATATCAGCATAAAGATCGCGAAGAAGATTACCGAATAATTTTCTTTTTTGCATAGTTTTGATCTATGGTTAATGGTTTAAATCAAACTACTGATTGACCAATTAAATTTCTAAACATTAACAAATCGAGGTGTGAACACATTCCATTATAAATCAAAGAAAAGGGGGGAGGGGAAACAAAAGATAAAAAGGGCCGAAAAAAGATAAAGAAGTAGAACTGCCTCGAGAAAAGAAAATTAATATGATAGGTGCATTTGTCTATAACTCACATGTTTATGTCACAATTCGTTCGTACTAAGGTATGCTCCTCAAAGAGCGTTCACTCTCGATCGACCCCTTCTGCCCTCGCAATTTCTTCGCTAACCCTATTCACCTCCTCCTCGCTTTAGGCGGTCAAGGCTTTACCCTCTTCCTGATGCAAGGAAAGCGGCTCAGAGATCAGTGGCTTCGCTAGTACTTGGAAAAAATAAAATAAAAAATTCCTAAACCTATATGTAGTTGTGTCAATGTCAATTCAACCTTAATTCTTTTATTTTAGCCAATTTGGTTCTTAATCTTCTAATAAGCTGTCAATTTAATCATTTCAGGTAATTTAGGCCGTAAATGATCGACCTGGATGCCAGCTGTCTTACATGGAACGCATGGATAATTTTTATATTTTTTTTATTATCGATTTTTAAAAAAATTTCTTTTTTTTTTCTTCACCTTTATTTTTCCATTGTGCCAACGAGGGTTACCAGCATCCCTCATCCCAATATAGCAGGTCTTTTTCACCCTCGCTTGTAGCTGTCGAGGCCATGAAGGCCTTGGGCGAGCCCATTGCAACTAGCAAGGGTCATTGATTACTCTTGTCAACACAATTGAAAGAAAAAAAAATGAAAAGTAAAAAAATTCAAGAAAATCGTCTACATCAACACTAACTATACTACGTAAGACAATTGGTGTCACATCAATAATTTCCTGCCAAAATTGGTGAAAAAGATTTAATTGACAAATTGTTAAAAAGTTTGAGATTAATTTTGCTAAGTTGAAAGGTTTAAGACTAGATAGGTATAAATACAATAGGTTTATGAATTTTTTGGGTAGTTTTTCTTGTTTACTACAGCATGGTTTCGCCCTACATAAACTCATTTCTTATTAAAAGAACCTTTTTTTTTACTGTAGCGCACTTTTTCTTATTAAAAACAGTCTTTCGATAACCAGTAAATCCCTAACTTTTTTTTTTTCTTTTTGGAACTCCATACATGAAATCTCACTCTCTCGAGAATCCATTGCTCATGTAATCTCAAGATGAATGAGTTCCTGGGGAAACCAGTTATATCTCTCCTTTTCTAGACTGAAGTTCTGTGCGTACACATTGCAATAAATTTTGATCCCACCCAATCTGAAAATGGCCTTCAACATGCCCACATATGGTGACATCAACTTGTTTAATAATAACTTGTTTAATAATATATATATCTCCAAATTTAACATTAAAAATAACAAAAATCAACTTCTAACTCAACTACTTTGGTTGCTCCATTTACTACATAGATTGGACTAATAAAGAGAGCACCCATTCCAACTTCCAGCCCTTAATGTCCTTGGCTAACATGGAGTTGGCCTTTGTCGCGTCTGGCCCCCATTGCCGTTCTGTCACTGATCTGAAATGTCAAAGCATTGGGAAAAGAACGTATTTAGGAGTTGGATTTTGGTCTGCTAATATATGTATTGTCAACCTTAAACGTGACTTTTGGTCTAGAGGATCTTAATGATGGGTGAGTGCTTTTAATTTCTTGATTGTGGCATCTCCATTTGGTTTCCTTTTTATTAAGTCTATAAATGGAAAATATCAAGACAAAATCAACATATAGAACCCACCGATGGATAGTTGCGCTGGTTGAGGGTCCCTCTCCTTCATCGCTGAGGTCAAGAGTTCGAAACCCGCAGTTGCTAACATTGTAGTGGGGGCCATAGTGGTGGGGTCATGTGCTAGTCTCCCCCGAGGATTGACGTCCAGCCGCAGGCACTGTCCGGGTGCTGTAGGGGCCGTGGGACCTTGAATAGCGTAAGCGAAAGGAGGCCCGACGAATTCTCGGTTACCACAAAAAAAAAAAATCAACGTATAGAAAGTTATACAAGAGAGCCAAATTAACTTCCACGTCGATTTAATGTCGCAAGTCACGTCTGAAAAGTTCCATGGATTTGAGGTGCATCTTGCACGACAAGAATGTTTCCAAACATATTTAAATCCATGATTTGGTTGATCCCTTTTGATTATCCATCTATGCTATTAATTACGCCAACCCCAAAAACCACCTTGGCCTCATATTTTTTCGAAACAATTCCACTTAAAAACCCATTACATATTTAAAACATCCAATGATCACGTATAATTGTGGATGGACAAACTCGTAATTAGTGATAATTAAGATGATTGGTAAATAATCAATGAATCTCTTGCCTCCTAAATATAATTTCAAAATAATTGTCAGGCGTTCAGAATTTTTTTTTATCTTTCGTTTAGGACAAGTAAAAATATAAAATGGAACAAAATCCAGACATACTCTTTAATCCTTTATTAGTATCATAATTTTTTTTATCTTTCGTTCAGGACAAGTAAAAATATAAAATAGAACAAAATCCAGACATACTCTTTGCATGCAATCGTGCCTTCGTTTTGTACTTTAAGTGAAAAAATAGTTACTTTTCGTATCTGTACCATTGAAAGAATGGTAATTATGAGCAAAAGTTTTTCGGATCAAAACATCACTTGCTATTTATGAGATGAGCTAATTGCAAACCCACATGGAGAGATTAAATTGCTTAAATGGACGCATTTCTTACAAGTAGCATTCAAATGGTAAAATTTGACTAAGTCTCTTTTTATTTTGCAAAAAATGAATGATTCAAAAAAAAATTTAAACGATTACTTATATCATTTGAAATAATTAGTTAATAAAAAATGTTTTCATTATAAACAGCAATTTATGTTTTAACATTTTCGTAGACAAAGAAATAATTTAGTTATATAATTATTCAAGCGATCATTTTGTGAAAATATTTTTTATGAAACAAATGCACCCTAAATTTGAATAAACACAGGGGTGCTCTGCCTGATCATTGATTTATCCTCAGTGAAATTACCTTCAGTTCTTGCATAATATTACTAATAATGCATGAAATCTATGTCCACCATCAACAATATTACTGTGCAAAATTAAATGCAAGAACATTCAACCAGTGTAGGTCCAATGACTACAATCTAGCCACATGCGTCATTTTCAGCTCTCTTTTTTTCCCTTCTTATCGTAAATTAATTGCTCTCTCAATTTTTTTTCAATAGTGATTTCAATCATGCGGATAGATGCGATAGGTGCAAGATTTCAGCTTGAGGGGTCACTTGCAGGGGCATTAATAAATGATCTTTATCTCATTTCTAAAAAGGTACCGTTAACGAGAACTTCAAAAAAGCTTATTAAATATATATAAAAATGAATATCTCAATTTTTTAAAAATATTTTATTACACTTGACGCGAGTAAAATGCTGCATTGGCAAACGATCATCTTTCGTTGTTTTGTTGCTTCGGGTTATTTTTTAACAAAATGCTTTAAAAAATTGCATCTGTCGAGGTCCACGCGTTTCAAAAGGAAAACTTCTAGTTGTACGCACGAGTGAATTCACAAGATGGGTTTGACATTTCGACGTTGCCAAGCGTGACTTTGTTTGTGCTCTCGAGCTGTTTCTGTGGGAACTACACATCATAAATGCACATGCAATGAAGAAGTTCGTATCCTAACAGTTCTCGGCAAAATGAATGATCTGCTTTTGTCCCATTTCACGGGGTAAAATCAAATAAAAAGAACCTGTCAACAGGTGCTGTCAGATATTTATTATGTACTTGGGTGAAGGACTGCGAAGAGGTACCTCCAACACTCCAGTTGAAGTCCTGAAATTTGAATAAAAAGTATTCATGAGAGCTGGTGAGCAGGCTTGGATCCTACCTCTCCAGCCGCCGAGTTTATGCAAAATCTAACCCAATTTCGACCCGGTGCAAGCATTCTCCAGCTAGACTTTAGGTTAATTAGGGTCAAGGTGGTCAAGTATAATTCAAATAGCGTTGAAGCTTATAATACGCATCGCATGAGTGAGCTTTTGTGTGAGATGCTTAAATTCGTGAATGTAATTTGGCCAGAGTAGATGGTTTTCAGGAAAGCAATTTGAGTGACTTAATTGGAAGTAAATAAGAATTGTAAGCACCAACCTTCCGCTGCATAAACAATACCATGCAATTGATTTTTCCCTTATATGGGTTCAGCGTTAACTCAATCTTGCGTGGACTTATTCGATGACTGAGCGGTCAGTGAATAAACTATTTTGTTAGGAAAATCAGGCTCAATGAAGCTCCGGGTGGGTATGCAATCGGCATTTCATCATGGATATGTCCGTCAAAAATTGGTTCCGTTTCCACCCAGTCGACACAACTCAGCAAAACCAGACGACTGTTAGGGCTTTAAAGATAGATAGATAGAGCAGTTGAGGGCCTTCAATGCAGAGTCTCGATAACGTGGCCTCGCACATGTTTTAGGGTCTTTTTCCAGAGCCTCCTATTATTAACGGGTCATCTTAAAATTGGTCCCTAAACTCCATGTGAGGCCCTTTACTGCAGTGTCGGTGAAGAAGCCATTGATGCTTAAACCCTAGCTCGCGCAAGCATCATTATATAACAACAAGTCTGAGGGTGATATCATAAGTAGAGCGCTTGACTCCAAGCGCTAAAAGGAGACTCTCTCTTAAGCTCGTGAGAGTTCGTTCTCTTTTTTATTTTTTCGTGTTTGGGGTTTTCCCGTAACTCATCGGGGGAACCGAGCACGGGTTCCAATGAGAATATTGGGAATACTTTCTCTGTTCTTGCTGTTAGCTGCCACAGTCTGCCATGGAGACGACACGAGTGTGGAGGTCGTTGGTGCCATGGAATGTAGCGACTGTGCGCACAGAAACGTCAAGCTCAGCCAGGCATTTTCTGGTACTCCATTTATTTACCGTCCTTGTTCCCTACTAAGAACAGCTCATTAGCTTGTCCATGCCATGCATGCAACTAGGCTACAATGCATGCAATTGCTTAAATCTGCATGCATTACACTCACTTCGCTTCTCTAGGGCAATTGTGTCATTGCTCCTACGATAATTTCTGTAGACATATCGAAGTTCTAAATGATCGAACAATCTGTTTGTGCATGTTTGATCTTTTGTCAAAGGGATTCGAGTGAGCATCGACTGCAAGACCGCAAAAGGCGAGTTCGAGCACAGAGCAGCTGGGGAGTTGGATGGAGAGGGCAAGTTCCTGGTCTCGCTCCCAGAGGAGATGGTGGAAGGTGGCAAGCTCAAAGAAGAGTGCTATGCACAGCTTCACAGTGCACAAGCCACCCCATGCCCTGCCCATGATGGCCTAGAGTCTTCAAAGATAGTCCTCAAGTCCAAAGCCAATGGCAAGCACACTTTTGGCCTATCTGGCAAGCTCAAGATTTCATCCTCCACTTGTGCTTCAGCCTTCTTTTGGCCCTTCTTCAAGTACCCTCCGTTGTCAAAGTTGCCTCCAGTAAAGGATTTTGGCCACCCATGGCCCCCATTCCCACCAAAGACCCTCCCTCCTTTCCCACCGAAAGTACTACCTCCATTCCCTCCAATCTACAAGAAGCCCCTCCCTCCGTGCCCACCGAAGGTACTCCCTCCATTCCCTCCAATCTACAAGAAGCCCCTCCCTCCCTTCCCTCCAATCTATAAGAAGCCCCTCCCTCCGCCGGTGCCGTTCTTCAAGAAGCCTCTCCCTCCGCCAATCCCTGTGTTCAAGAAGCCATTGCCGCCACCAGTTCCAGTGTACAAAAAGCCATTGCCACCTCCAGTGCCGGTGTACAAGAAGCCGCTCCCGCCACCTGTACCAGTGTTCAAGAAGCCGTTGCCTCCCCCAGTGCCGAAATTCAAGAAACCACTCCCACCACCGATCCCTAAAAAGAAGCCGCTTCCTCCGATCCCCAAGGTGAAGACACCATGCCCACCCACAATTCCAAAGTTCAAGAAGCCGCTTCCGCCGCCATTCGAGAAGCCGCTCCCACCCCCAGTCCCTGTATTCAAGAAGCCGCTACCACCCCCAATCCCCGTGTTCAAGAAGCCGCTTCCCCCGCCATTCAAGAAGCCACTCCCACCCCCAGTCCCCGTATTCAAGAAGCCCCTTCCCCCGCCATTCAAGAAGCCGCTACCTCCCCCGATCCCCATATTCAAGAAGCCACTACCTCCCCCAGTCCCCGTATATAAGAAGCCACTCCCACCACCAATTCCCGTTTTCAAGAAGCCGCTTCCGCCACCTATTCCAATCAAACCGCTACCTCCGATCCCAAAGATCCCTCCTTTCACTAAGCCTCCATGCCCACCACCAATTCCCGCTTTCAAGAAGCCACTCCCACCACCAATTCCCGTTTTCAAGAAGCCGCTTCCGCCACCTATTCCAATCAAACCGCTACCTCCGATCCCAAAGATCCCTCCTTTCACTAAGCCTCCATGCCCACCACCAATTCCCGCTTTCAAGAAGCCACTCCCACCACCAATTCCCGTTTTCAAGAAGCCGCTTCCGCCGCCTATTCCAATCAAACCACTAACTCCAATCCCAAAGATCCCTCCTTTCACTAAGCCTCCATGCCCACCACTTCCTAAGCTCCCTCCTTTCCCCACAATCCCTCCAAAGTACTTCAAACACCCCAAACTCGGAAAGTTGCCTGTTCTACCCCCATTCCCACCTCATTCTTAGGTTCTTGCAAAAAATTATTTCCTGATATAAGCAGGACGTCCTTTGATTTAGCCAAATACTGAAGAGTCTGCTTCAGGATGCTTTTACTGTAATAATGCCTTCGACTTCGATCAATGAAATACGTGGAGTTAAGAGGAAAAGTGGGATGGCATGGTGGAGTGGAGAAAATAAAATCAGTGGATCACAGTTCTTTTTTTTTTTTTTTTTTTTTTTTCACAGTGTTGCATGAGTGAAGTTGAACGTGTGTGGAATCGGATGTCACAATGAGTGAATTCCGAAGGTGTTTCAGCCAAAAAAAATAAATAAATTCTTAAGGTATACAATATGTTAATTTATCAAATACGCTTTCGGCATGAAGTTCCTTTTCTTTGTTTTTCTCTCATTGGAAAATCATAAGACATACATACTGCTAAATAAATCAGTACTGTGATCTTCTTCGAGTAATATATCCGGATTGGGAGACGATAAAGCGGATCTGCATGAATGGAAACTTGAAGCCAAGAGAGGAGACTACTCTTGGAGCAGATCGATCGTTTTCAAATACGAAACTCTATTCTAAATCTGGGATATGAGCCAATATTATTTTTTGCAAGTGTCATTTTATAAATTACCAAAATTTTCCAGGTCATTTTGGACCTGTTCAGTTTAAGTCTTTTAATGTCAAAGGGCCAATTTGCCTGAGACAAGGTTATTTTATTGGCCAGAAGGTTGTCTTTTTTTTTTTTTTTTGTTAGATCCACCATCTTTCTCCTACAATTTAAGAGCCTCCTTTCTATAGGATAAAGAAATAATAAAATTACAATTTATTTATCAATAGAATTTATACTATTATTTAAGAAATTAATGGATTATAAAATTATCTAAGATTACATATGTAACTACCTATCCTAAAGGTGTCCAATTGTGAGTGCAAAATATAGAAGGAAAGACAACTAAAGTGGGATTAATATCACAAAAAATCACTAATTTTTTTTGTCACCAAAAATCCAAAATTGATAAATTTGCCTTTCATTAATTTTCGTTAAATTTTACTATCAAATTGCTGAGTTTGATAACACGTGATAGTTGACGATTGTACTGGTTTGGTATTTTATACTCCATTTGTTGCACATGTACTAATTTGGGATTTTTTGTGTTATTAATTTAATTTAATAGAAGCTAATGTATGGTAAATTCATCACTAGTCAAAAAATTATTTTTAGGTAAATTTATAATGGACGTACCGATTTGGAGATTTTTATGTTAAAAAAATTAGTTTGGAATAAATTAACTCACTAAAGTGAAAAATAATAGCGATTTGACTTGCATCGGCGCGAGCACGAAGCATCAGTGAAGTCGAGAGGGTGGGAAGAAGGCCAAGGCCGTCTCCACAATGTTCCCTGCCTCCGCCATCTCTCTCTCTCTCTGCATTTTGCACGATTGACCGTGACTTCCATGTCGACAATGCAATGTGGGTAGTTTTCCCATTTTTGTCATGACAAAACACTTTAATTTCTCATTTTCTTTTTGTCAAATCCGATCGAGGTTTGATGACGGATACATCAATAGATTCCTTCATGTGTTTTCTCTTTTGTCTTGCTACACTTTTCTTTTGCGTGTTCTTCAATTTCAACCCTTATCTAAGCTCGAACTCAGGAGTAGGTATCAATTTCGTCATTCGTGCCTCTTTTCTTTCCATGCCAATGTCAAGCTCGAATTTGGCCTTACTTGCATACTTAGGGATTGGAACTTAACTCAAGTTTGTTTAGGGTTCAAAATTTTGGTTCAAGCTTAATTTGGATAGAAAATCCAAGTATTAAAACTCAACTGGGTGTATTTGAATTATATACGAACTCGAGCTTGAGCTAAAGTATAATAAACTCGGACATTTTTCATGCATTTATGTGTATGAGGGTGTAATATATGAAATATTGTCCAAAAAGTTCTAAATTTATTGCACTTTTGCCAATTCAGCTATAAACCATTTCACAAATTGTCAATTCAATTATAAACTTTTTTATATTTTGCCAATTGAGTCTATTTGATTAATTTTGTTTGGAAATTGCTGAAATGGATGCTAGCTGTCCTATGTGATACTGATCGGTGCCGATATGAACAATTTTAAATATATATTATTATTATTATTATTATTTCGATTATTTGTTTTCGATTTTCTTTTTTGTTTCCTTTTTTCCCTTTCTTCTTCCTTTGCTGATGGTTGGGTGGGCTAGTTGTGCTTGCCATAAGCAAGGCCTGGCTAGGCGAGGGTTGGCCTAACTAGGTGAGGGTCCGCCTTGCCAAATCTGACTTGGCGAGGCCCAGGTGAGGCTAGTTAGCTTGGCCATCGGCAAGAGAAATAAGAAAGGAAAAAGAAAAAATAAAAAAAATATTATTAAAAATTGTCAATATTAGCGTAGACCATCCTACATAATAGAGAAAATGTCACAAATGGTTCATGAACTTTCATCTAATATTCAATTTCATCCCTGAGTTTACCATTTGCTCAATTTGGTCTCTGAACTTTCATCTAATGTTCAATTTCATCTCTGAGCTTTCGATTTGCTCAATCTGGTCCCTTGACTTTTATCTAATGTTCATCTAGTCCCTAACTATTTTAATTGACCAATTTTTTTTTTTTAATACCAAACTGTTTTTTTAATAAATAAATAAAAAATATCAAACTGGGGTTTTTTTTTTGTCAAAAAAATACCACATTTATACAAAGTAATAAAGGTCAATATTTCTTTCCTTTCTCCATATTAAAAACAAATGGAAAAAGTGACAGTAATAATAAACAAATGTGAATCTTGCATTTTGATTTCTTTTTTGTATATGCAAATTACTTGAATAATGTACAAAAGCCCATCAATCGATTTTTTTTATGGACTTTACTGAAAAGGGAAAAATCGATTGATGGGCTTTTGTACATTATTCAAGTAATTTGCATATACAAAAAAGAAATCAAAATGCAAGATTCACCTTTGTTTATTATTATTGTCCCTTTTTCCATTTGTTTTTAATATGGAGAAAGGAAAGAAATATTGATATTTATTACTTTGCATAAATGTGGCATTTTTTCGACAAAAAAAACCCAGTTTTGGTATTTTTTTATTAATAAAAAAATAGTTTGGTATTAAAAAAAAAGAAATTGGTCAATTTTCAAATAGTTAGGACTAGATGGAACATTAGATGAAAGTTCAGGATCAAATGAAGAAATCAAAAGCTCAGGGATGAAATTGAACATTAGATGAAAGTTCATGGACCAAATTGAGCAAATCGAAAGCGTGGGGATAAAATTGAACATTAGATGAAAGTTCAAGAACCATTTGTGACATTTTCCCTACATAATATTACTGTTATTCACATAAGCAATTTCTGACCAAAATTAGCTATATAGATTCAATTGGCAAAAAGTGAAAATATTTAATATTCAATTGATAAAATTAAAAAATTTACAATTAAATTGGCCAAGTATAGTCGAACTTGAATTGAACTCGACTAGATGATTTCCTATTAATATATGATTTAATAACTCATGTGTCTTTTTATCTTAAATATTATTGAAAAAATAATGAAAGCTTGATTGGACTCACGAACTTGTCGATCCAAGTATAGTCGACCTTGAACTGAACTCGACTAGATGCTTGTTCAAATTATTCAAACTCGAGTTCGGTACGAAACAGGGTGAGGGATCTCGAGTAATCATGGAGTCGAGACCAAAAATGGCTTGACCCGTTTTCGCCTTGGCGTAATCGGAGTGGAAACCATTAAAAAAAATGATAAAAGGTAATGACAAAGTATGAAAACAGGCAGGAAAATTGAATCCTGCGCCCCCCTTGTTTTGTCCGTATTAGACCGGTAAAAACAGAAAACCAACGAAGAGATTCACGAGGTTTTTGGTTTGGGTCCAGGAGAGACCAATCCAGTAAGATAAAAGATCCAATTTTTCTTTCTTCTCCTCTCCCACTGTTCTTCTCCATCGTCTCCCTTTGGATAACGCGAACTCCGAAAAAGACTCGATCTTTATCGCGATCTCGCCGCCATCTCGTGCCAGCCTGCACCAGATGCATCACCCGCCGAGACCGGATTCTCTCTCACTGCTTCAATCCGCGCGAACCCCGAATGCACCTCCGGAGCATCCCGTTCCCTCCACTTCCAGGTTCTGGCCCCCGACCCTTTCCAAATCTTTCGATTCGGTTCTTGACTTGCTTACGTGGGTGAATTTAGGACCCAGATTTCGTCGATTAAGAGGATAGTTTAGGAAAAAGAATTCTGGGTTCTTTTCTATATGTGCTTATACGTGGCTGAATTTAGGACCCAAATTTTGTCGATTACGAGGATAATTTAGGAAAAAGGATTCTGGGTTCTTTTCTATATGTGCTTATTATTCAGTCTCTCTCTCTCTCTCTCTCTCTCTCTCTCTCTCTCTGGTTATGGTTGAATTGCTTTGCTGAGTATAGCATTCACTTCGAAGGCAGAATGTTGCAATGTCCAGGCACTAGTTTTGGGAACTTTCTATATCGTCTTGTTTCGCTAACGAGTTGTCAATAGGAATTTGACTTAGAGGCTGATTAAGCATAAGCTTTTTTCTTTTTAATAGAAATCACTCTTTTTTCTATTGAACTATCTGGATTTTGCTAAGACTAGGGGCAAAAGAAAACAAGAAGAAGAAAACAAAACCAGAAGAAGTAAGCTAAAGGGGACTTCATAATGGATACATCCTTTTTCACCTGAGACATTGGTTTTTGATGCAATTTTTTTTTTTTTTTTTCTCTGGATGCAGGAGGGATGAAGTTGCTGTGTGGAGAAGTCAGAAGGCAGGCCGTGAGAAATTGAGGAGGGATCGACTGAACGAGCACTTTATTGAGTTGGGAAATACGCTAGGTGATGCTTATATCTTCTATTAATTGTGAAGGAGTGTTGATATGTGTTTCTTGCTTTTTATGCTCTCACTGCATTGGGTGTATTAGTATAGTGTCTGTAGTTGCTTTATAGTCTTTATAGATGAATGCATCATTTCTTTTATTATAGTTTGTGATAAGTAAGACTTCTTCTTCTCTTTTTTCAACCTTGATTTGTCAAATTTTTCATGACGAGACCTGTTGAAGGGCCATTGATCGTGATGACTACTTCCCTGTACCTTTGTAAGAATACCATGATTTTACTCTGTTGATGGATTAGTTTATCACTTGATGTCTCCTTTGCATTTCGGAAGCACTGGCTCTTCGTGCTTTACTTGATTGGCTAACATACTAACAAGAAAATTATTTTTAGGTTGCACATAAATCCTCTTATATCTCGACCTAGGTTGTTGAGGTCTTAAATTCCTATCTAAAATTCCCAAGTTGATAGTGTAATCTTTTGAGACGTTTTTAATCAATCACTTTGTGTATGTGTTGTAGCAATTTAGCTCTTCTTAGCTGGTTAATCTCTACCTAAACTTAAAGTATGTGCTGCCTTCTGTCTTTTATCCTCAGTCTCTTGTCAGTCTTTTGTTGGCTTTGCCATTGGTGCATGTTACCTCACATTCACCATTTACTTGTCAAGGATCTTTATCCAGCCTTTTTCCCTTTGTGTCTTCTCTGTGGAAAGTTCCTGGTTCTCACAAGTCTTTCCTGAAAATTATAGAAAATATGCTACATCCTACTTCAGCTTCCTAAATTGCTCTTTTCATTTATACAATGAACATAGACAGTTAACTCAGGCACTGACTTATAAAGGAAAAGACAGTCAACTCTAGTTGCATCAGTTAAAAGCTTTGTCATTGGTATCTTCATTGCTTCTAACAAGTTAGACAGTTAAAGCGAAGATTTTGCCAATTTATTTAGCGAAGTCTATTTTATCATTTTGTAGGATGCTCAAATCACCTTTTGCAATGGTTTCGCCCCATATTTAGTAGATAAGGCATGAAATTAATGTAATTTGAAGCTTCCTAACTTGTATACCTTAAGAAGTTAGAAGCACTGTTTTCTCTTTTGGTACTCAGGCCGTATTTTAAGAAAATTTGTCAACTCTTGAAGTAGAAGTTTGTTAAACTATTCCTGTTCCTACTGCTGACTTGGCACTGAAGCTGTAAATTTTCCTCTGTTCAACAATCTGAATCATGAGCTGAATACTGATAGTTTAATGAGATTTGCCATAAGCAAATGTCCTTAGCTTTTGATTATCAATCTGTTATACCCTGCGTGCACATTTTTGGAGTGGTAAAAGAAAAACTCTCACTTATAATAATATCTTAAGAGAAAGTTACTTCCACTTGCAGATCCTGATAGGCCAAAAAATGACAAAGCGACAATTTTATCAGATACTATACAACTGCTGAAGGATTTGACTGCTCAGGTGAACCAACTCAAAGCTGAATATAGTACGCTCGGTGAAGAATCTCGTGAGGTGATCTTATGCTTAGTCTCTTTTCATTTAAGGTTAAAAATCATAGGGCACCTTGTAATACATTATTTTCCTTCTTATAATAGTTGACACAGGAGAAAAATGATCTCAGAGAAGAAAAGGCCTCTCTAAAATCTGACATCGAGAGCCTTAATGCTCAGTATCAGCAGAGAGCTAGAGCCATGTTTCCATGGCCCATTATGGATCACTCAGCGGTTATGGCCCCGCCTTCATACCCATATCCAGTGCCCGTAGCTGTGCCTTCTGGTCCCATTCCTGTTCATCCACCTATGCAGCCTTACCCTTTCTATGCAACTCCAAATTCCAGTGTCTTCCCTAACTCTCATTCGACTTTGCTTCCATTTGCAACACCTAACATGCAGTTTGAGCAGTTGTCGGGCCATTATGCACATCCGCTTATGCAGCTGGGAAATCAGTTCCTTGTCTCAAGCAATAAAAACGACAAAGGCAAGGAGAGGAAGCATGAAAAGTCTGGTAGTTCAAACGATGTCACAACAGACTTGGAGCTGAAGACACCTGGGTCTGCGACAGACAATGTCAGTTTTTGCCCTTGTTAAACCTTTTCTATAAAACCTGTCACTATGGAAAGAGAAAAAAACTCTAATTCATCATTGTGCAGGATTCATCGTCACCACATAGATCATCCACGAAATCTATGAGAAAGGATGATAACACTGCAGAAAGGAGTTCTTCTACTCATAGTTCATCGCCACATAGTGTACAAGATAGCTCTTCCAGTAGCATAGCTGGTGGTTTGAACTCAAGGGCAAACGATTAAGTATTCAGCCGCAGAAATACCCTTCAAAAGAAAGCAAGGTTAGTGGTCATGTCCGATGGATGTGCTTTTTCCCAGCTCTCCTTTCCATAGTATGCATAGGTGTTTTAGGTTTTATCTCTTCATATCGGCTTGGACAAATTGATGATGGGAGTTGGGTTATAGTCTTCATGCAGCCGTCTCAGCAGAGTTACTGGAATTTCGCCCATTTGTTGCTGTGGCGGTGTCATTTAGTGCCTTCTAATCCAAACGGCGTTAAACACAAGCAAGACTCACTACTTTTGCTGCTTAGAGGCATGTGCGCTGATGCGATGGCATTCGAGCATCATGTTTTGCAGAAGCTTCTGACCTGCACATTGAGGACACTACCGAAACGCCAAGTCTTAGTTTGAGCGACAACCGTGTGAAGTTCTCGCTTTGCCGATGTGAGAAAGGGAACAAAGGGCTTGCAACTTGTTGGTAATGGCAAATGTTATGTCTATGCAATCATGCCTTGGCTGGTTTAGCAATGGTGTAGCACCCGCTTGCTTCGATGCCTGGTTCATACAAAAGATGTCTCTCGAATTCGAGTTCCGTTTTCACTTCCTTCTTTTATTACCTATATGATTTCAATTTACACTTTTCACGTCACTTCTTGTCTAACATTTACATCAAAAGTCGGACATGATCAAGTATTAGCAATATCAATTGGTAAGTGCATGCCGAGGTTTGGACAGATCTCGATCTAAAAGAAAGGGATTGGCTGTCGAATTTGAACCGACTTACCGTGGCCTAGACTCATCTTACTGGGCGGTCAATCACATGTCCAGAAACGTGGGATGTTGCAATGTACCTTGCCGAGAAACTCTTCAGTTTTTCGGCATCGCAAAGATAATAATACAATGATTGGCTCTACTCTGCAAATCGTCCAAAGCACAAGTCCACGTGGTTGCTCGTTAGTCGTATTAAACATGTTGAACTGAATGGATCAGCATGGCAAGCAGTGTTTTGGAAGGAAATGGATTTAGTTAAAGAAATAGTGAAGGTCCATAGCGTGATTGAGAGGCAAGCTTTTTCTTCTGCTTCCCAAGAAAAGAAAACCTAAATGAAACAAAAGCATCAAAGCACCAGTGGTCTAGTGGTAGAATAGTACCCTGCCACGGTACAGACCCGGGTTCGATTCCCGGCTGGTGCACCCTTCGTTTTACTCCTTTTTGCTTAGTGTGTGTAAATTTTGTTATAATATTTTGCGTTAATTTAGTTTTGTAAACTATGTAAGCATCAATTTTAGGAAAAATTTTCTTAAATTATTTATTTTTTTCGTGAAGTAAATGCTCTCTTAAAGACCCTTTTTTTTTGTTTTTTTTTGGTCGGCACTCTCTTAAAGACTCACTGATGCTTTTTCAGCACCCCTTTTTAGCTTGCTGCATGGTTGAAGAAAAGCATGGTATCTCTCGCACCATCTTGAGTGCAACTCACTCCACATACCAGACAACTCCAACCTCACTCCAAGCATCCATCCCGGACACTCCCCAGCCATTAATCCAGAAACAATCCCATTCTCCCTCATATCTCTCAGACCCAATTCACTTCAGAGAGAGAGAGAGAGAGAGAGATCACATGGATTGGCTTCAACCAAGGAGAGGCCCAGAGTGGAAGCGAGGATGGACCAACCAGATGTTGGCATCGATGTCGGCCCCGCCGCTCCACCTGCTCTCTGTCTTCTTCATCGCCATCTCACTGCTCTGGTTCTCCGGTCGTGCTCGGTATGAGTCTGAGTTCCGCTACTCCATGCTCAACCTCCAACTCCTCCTCTTCCTCCTGCCCCTCCTCGTCTTCCTCTTCATGTCCCTCCAGTCCGGGGCTGCACGGCTCAACTACCTCCTCTCCTGGCAGCAGCCGCGACATCCCATGCAGCCCCACCTCCCCGGCGGTGGCAGAGGCGGTGACAACGGTGGTGGAGGGGGAGGGGGCATTCCCTGGGGCGTTGCCATCTTTCTGGTACTGGTCCTGGTGATGGTGTCGTACCACCGGTCGTTTCAGTCCATGTGGTTCGGGCCTCTGCGAAGGTCGGATTGAGCGGGTGTTATGTGAAGTTCCAAATTGCGTAGGGAAAGAGTAACAAGGAGAAGTTGATTTTATAGGCGGCCGAATCCTGTAGTGATGAGACAACCAGTGCATGTACGCACGTATAGAGATTGTAGTCTTTTGTATCATAGTTGTTACTGTTGAAGTTTTGTTGATATTATATCCTTGGACACGTCCATTGAACCTCATAAGAGTCCGACGTGAAATGACTTGAGCGTCGAATTCGTATTTTGAAAAAAATCCACTACACATTCTCCCTTTATTTTGTGAAAAATAAATTATTTGAAACATATTTTTCGAAAATTAATCATTTGAAATAATTAGTCAATGAAAAGTATTTCATTCTTGACTACAATTTATGTTTTAGATAATTTAGTGGATCATGAATTTTTTCATTTATAATTTCTCTTGAAAATCATTTAATTTTCAGGAAATAAACGAAACTCTCAATGATTTGTCGCGTTCTTCATTTTCGTAGTTCTTAGTGCTAATCATCGGTTGATAGTCCACAGAAGTTACAATGTTTTCTTCACTCACACTCTTTAGCGACTGCGATGGACCCGTCAATATTGTTTACCTGGATTTGGGCTACTGCGGCTTAATTAGATAATTTATGCAAACGTATGGACTTGATCAGAAAAATTATTAAAAAGGATTAAAGACTTATTCGGAGGAACAAATACATAAATATACGGATAAAGAGTGGGTTTTTACAAATACAATGAGACGTGGCAACTGTCGTGATTGGCCATTGCAAATAATCATGCGATGCTTTAATAATGATGGCCAAAAGCTCATTGCTTTAAATGAAGGCACTTTGAGTTAAGATTCTAGACTCTTGATTGTTTGAAGGTGAATAGATGATTGAATGCCACATATATCGTCCCTCGTCAAGCGATTTGAGACAATATTTTGATATCCCCTCACGTGCAAACTGAATTAGGAGCAGCATATGGAATTTGGTTAATGGGGTGAATGTACACACGTGAAAATAAAGCATATAGGACCGTTGTCAAATGACGTGGAATAATGTCTTAACACCCTCTCTGACGTGCAAACCAATTTAGCAAAAATAGAGCATATGAAACCTGTTGCCAAGCGATCTGGACCATGTTTTAAAACCCTCTTCATGTGCAAGTCAAATTAGGAGTGACATGTGGAATTTGACTGATAGGGATGGATGCATATATGCGAAAGTGGAGGCTTGAAAGAATGTAATTGGGGAAGCAAATGTGAACCTAGGAGATTTGAACTTAAAGCTCAAGTTTATAGGTGATAGGAATCACATGCATATAAAAAGCATATTAGCATGATTAGAAGTAACATGTTAAATTGAATGATGGGAGTGGACACACATACATGAAAGTGATAGCACTGGCTCTAATAACATGTTAGAAAGTTTATCCAAAAAGCTTTAAATTTATGGGTGAAAGGCGATTAGATGAATACAAAGATAATATAAGACACATTGTCAAGTGATGTGGGATAGTATTTCAACATATAAAGAAGAATGAGATTATTTTCTTTCAATCTAGTTTATGTGTTAAAGAAGTCAAAGACTCGTGCTTTTTGGTGGATATTATTTGTCGATATATTTTTGGTTTAAGGATTAATACAACAAAAAATTTTAAATTATGCCTACTGTGACATAATTGCCCCAAAATTTGTGTTATGAAAAACCCTAAATTTGTCTATTATGATACAAATACTCCAAACTTTTTTTTTAATGGTATAAAAAATCTCAAACTTATACCAGTGTGATAAATACATCTTGAATGGAATTGAAATATGGGATATCTATGTTACACATGTATAAGTTTAGGTTTTTTCATGACACACGGAAAAAAAAAAAGTTGGAGTCATCCGTGTTATAATAGGCAAGTTTAGAGTTTTTTATGACACGAAAAAATCAGTTAGAGTATTTGTACTACGATAGGCATAATTTGGGATTTCATTTTTATTTTATTTTATTTTCCCGTGTTTAATGAACAACATGATGTTTTTTTTTTTTTTTAATAATGATCGTTTCATTCTATAATTTCATAAGAAGAGTTACTGCTCAAATCAAGATTATCAAGTAAAATCAACTTAGCGGTAAACTTACGTTTTTCTAATTAAATCATGATATCATAAACATTCTTTTTATCAATGCCATTCAAATAAAAAGTAATGTTTTTTTTTTTTTTTGGCATGCCAAGAAAAGTTAAGATTTCATTTATTCAACCTGTGACTAACTACGTGCATCTACATGATTATGTCACATTCCAAGAGGGTTTTGTACGACAACCATGACCGATCCTTGGAAAGAGCAACCCTCAATCGGTATCCCTAAGTGCTAAGGCTTTCTCAAGTGTTTTGGAATACTCCTGGGGTGATACGATAAATGTATGAAAATGTAATAAATGAGAATAGATGATAGTTGGGGAGATATAATCTCCACCGTATTATGGAATAGAGATCTACGGATACGATTTGTCATGTACTTGTATATATAGGGGTCTCCTTCCCCTCATTGTATAAACCCATTCACAAGTGAAATACAAATCCAGAACTTCTTTCTCGAGAATCCTTGTGAGTCGAGTGTGAGTAAAGCTGTTTGGGAGTAATGTTAAGGCTGCATAGATTAGGGAACGCTAGATAAATCAGCTCGTGACAATTATTTGCATACAATATCACACTCTAAGGTTGAGTTAGGAATGTATTGGGTTGAACAAAATAAATAGAAAATTTTAAATTTTCCTCATTTTTCCTCCCACGAAAATGTCCAAATTTCCATCATTCCTTGAAAGCTCTCCGAAGTCTTGACCCCATTTTAAGAATAAGCGCTCAATTATTTGCTCTTTGATCAACGTTCGTGAAATATTAAATTTGCCCTGGGTACTTTAGTCGAGATTATCTTAAAATGAATTAAAAGTACAGAAATTTTATGCGTACTTAATAATATAATTATCGATTGGGTTTAGTCCCCTGAAAAAAATCCTCAAACGGAAAGAAATCGATATGAGAAATGGTACTACGTACAAAACTAAACTTAGCTATACTCGTATGGCTCTATGCTTAAAGATACAAATGATGTGGGAAAATTGTCCAAAAAATTCTAAATCTATTACATTTTTTACGGATTCCGTCCTAAATCTTTCATCGATAATTGAGTCTTAAACATTTTCGCATTTTATCAATTGAGTCCATCTGGTCAAGTGTGGCTGAAATTGCAAATGTGAAAGTTGGTCATCCTACGCGGTACGGCCAACACTGACGTGGATAATTTTAAATAACATTTATATTTTTTCGATTTTTTATCATTCTTTTCTTCATTTTCTAACCTTGGGTTAGAGAGGTCACCAACTGACCCTCACAAGTCCTGGGTGAGGGCGTTGCTACCCTCACTTGGCTTGGGCAAGGGCCTTCGTTCCCTCATTGGCCACAAGGAAGGTCGTTGGGCCCTCACTAATCACAAGCTAGGCCACTAGGCAAGGGTGTCGCGGCCCTTGTTTGGTTCTATGCAAGGGCATGACAGCCTCACCTATGGCCGACAAGGATGTGGAAGCTCTCACTTGTGGCTAGTGAGGATACGAAGGACTTGTCCATGGCCAGCAAGGGTCGCCAGCCTAGGGTTAGGAGTAACAAAAAAGAAAAAAGAAAATAAAATTTTTGAAAAACTATTAAAATATTATTAAAATTATCCATGATAGTGTTGACCATGTTACATAAGACATAACCTGGTGTACATATTTGTATTTTCCGTTAAAATTAGTTAGATTGACTTAATTGGCAAAACACGAAGACGTTTGGGATCCAATTGCAAAATTAAAAGTTTAGGACTAAATTGGTAAAAATGCAATAGGTTTAGGATTTTCTGACTAATTGTCCCTAAATGATGCATACATAGTACAATAATTGATCATAATACACACGACTTTTTCCATTAAATAATGTATTTATTAAGAAGTCCCGGGAACGAATGAACTTTCCACGAAAGAAGAAACATTTTAAAGTGTTTGGCGTAAAAAGGAAAGTCTTATTCATAGGGAAGAGAAAATGATGAAAAGAAGAGACAACGAGAAAGAATAATTTATTACCAAAACCACACCGTAAACTTAAAATGCATGCAAGTATCGTCCCTTTGTATTAATTGCATATGACCAAAAAAATAAAAACTCCGCAAATCAATCTTAATAAGTCCGACATCTTTCCTTTATATAATAGGAAGACAATATACTGAATTTTCTAAAGTGTAAGTGATTGTAGCACACCGAATATTGAATATGACTTATTTTGCTTTTCTCTTATTGCAGCGTAAAAAGAAAAAAAGCAGACGCAAGATCAAAGGAGAAAAAAGGAAGGAAGAAGAAAGGATGGAAGGAAGGCAGCAGAGAATTATAAAAATAATGATTGAAATCTTCGAGTGTAATATAATAGATAGCCATGATTTTTTTATTCTCCATAATAATTATAATAAATCAGGATATACACAATCAACGAAAATATATGCACAATTCCGAGGATTATGAAGAATTAAGAGAAACATCCAAATTAACCATGGATAAGTGTTTATATATGTGTAATTTATTGTTATATGATAGAATTAATCAGGAAGGGAGATATTTTGGACTTTTATAACGCGGCGAAATGTGATTGATTAAATTTAATAGAGCCGACCATGTGATATTTTGCCCCACGATTTGACAATAGGATAGAGCCGAGAGACTTCATGGACCAAGCACCAGCAAGAACGTGGCCACTTCATGATCGCCATTTAATTTGTGACCGGGACCACAAGCCACAGAGGTCGGGCTTTATCATATAATAGACAAAATCATGTCGCGATCAAACCAGAGGTCGGTCTTGGTGACCTTTGCTTTGAGTGACCAGACAAAAACATGATCCTCGTTACTCCTAGAAAAAGGAAAGGAGGATCACTCCTAGAAAAAGGAAAGGAAAGGAAGGGAAAGTGTTGACACCTAAATTTTTGGGGTTGATTTTTCTTAAATTAATAAAAATGAATAAAAACACACACACATGGCATATGGTTTAGAAACATTTTTATTTGGTTTTATTTTTTTATTTTAGACCGTCGGTAAATGGAGGATTTTTCACATATCTTGTTAAGATTTTTCACATATTTAAGTAATATACACTATGGGGTGTATTTTGAGCGGAAAGCAAATTTTTTTAGGGATGGAATATGCAGAGCATGCAAAAGAGAATATTGCACGAGCAAAATTGGAAACGAAATATGCAATGAGGATTCAATTTTTTACCCTATAAAAAGTGTGATGGGGTACAGAAAAAGGGGTCGGCAAATTTTGAGAGCAAATACGTGGAGAGGTTGATTTGAGTAGAATTTCGAAAAAAAGAGAGAAAAAGTGTACGTCGTCAAGCCGAAGAAAAAAAAAAATCGAAACCCTAATCGGGCACTTGTTCATCTTCCACGAAGAGCCGCCCGGCCGCTGCGCCCACCGCCGCCGGGCCTCCGTCCGCGAGCACCTACGCCGCCGTCGTTCGCCCTCGGCGGCCCCGACGCCCGAAGGTCGCGTTGAACCGATGCTCCGCCGCCGCGCTCCTCCACCCGCTCCAGTAGCCCGAGACCCAACGTCGGCGGATCGGATGGAGCTCGCCTCGCTCATAACCTAACGCCGACGCCCAAACCCGCCCGGTCGCCGCGCAGCCCCGACGCCCATAGCTCGACACCGCTCGCCGCCTGTAGATCTGAGCAGCAGCCGGCCCAGATCTGAGATCCCTTGTAGCAACCGCGCCCGAGCCCCACTCGCCGGTCCGAGCTCCGTCGTCCCTCCTCAGCCTGCGACGCCAGTCACGCCGCGCCGACGTCCTCCTCGTCCGGCGCCGCCCCGTGCCGACCCGCTCGCCGCTCGCTCGCTCGGTCCTTGTCCCGAACCTCCGCCGAAGACCCTTGCCGGAACCCTAGCCGGCGACTTCCCCCAAAACCGGCGGCCAAGATTTTTTTTTTTTTTTTTTTTAAAAAGAGAAAAATTTTTATTAGGTATTTTTGCTTTACTTTATTAGGCAAGTTTAGGTTTTTCTTTTTTATTCATTTTTTTATTATTTCTTTATATGTTCTTTTCTTTGGTTGGAATATTTATCTATGCATAATTGAAAATCTCAATATATCACCCGATTCGCAACCGCGCCCAGGGTTTTTTATTTCATCTATAAGGCTTTAGATGAAATAATTAATCAAGTGGGAATAAAATTGATATTTTGATCTTTAAGGCTTAAGATCAATTTATCGATTTTACTAGCGAAATATTATCTTTTGATTTGAATGATATGTGATATCCTTTTGGGGTAATTTTGAATGAACTTGACTGTTTATATTTATCTTGAGAAATGCCTGAGTTAGAATATTGCATGTTTTAGGGTTATTTGCATATTTAGGCAAAACATTCTATTTATCATGAATTTTCGAAATAAAAAGAAAAAATCAAAAAAAAAATGTTCGAATTAGGATTAGGTTTGTTTTTTTTATTATCATGCATATTTAGAATAGGAATTTTATTTTTGAATCATGAAAAAGAAAACAAAAAGAAAGCATATAGAATGTTAGTTTTATTATTATTTGACTTGCATGTTAAATTTTAATTTCGAAATTAATAAAAAAAACATCATGTATATATCATATAGGATTAGGGCATCTTTTGCACGTTATTGCATATTAGGGTAAGATTGCATGTTTAATTTTACTTCCTATTTAATTTTAAGTTTAGATAGATTTTTTTTTTTTAGATAGATTGCATTCTAGGATTATTTGGGTTAAGATAATATTTTAGTTTAAATTAGGATTTAGCTTAACCTAATTCCTAATATAAATTGAATAGGATCTTAATCTAGCTAGATAATTTTCACATTTTTCTAATTCCGAATTTCATAAAAAATACAAAAAATGTCTTAGAATAAATTAGTTTCAATCTCTAGGATAGATTGCATTCTTTTAAGGAAAAAGAAAAGAAAAAATGTCATATGCACGTCATTAGGGTTAGCTTCATTGAGATGCATGCCATTTAGTATTTTTGCTAGGCCCGTTTAACTAAAAATTACATGTCATTAGAATTAGGCCATTTAGTTAATATTGTATTGCATATTGCATGATTTTCATCAATTAAGTGAAAACAAAAAAAAAGTTGCGTGTTAATTAGAAACCATATCTAGGGTTGTTGATGTGGATTTTAATTTAACATTGCAGATGCTTTCGTTGCTTTGAGGTAAGTTTTTGCAATTTATTTATTGTTTATCTGGGTTTTAAATTGATGGTTTGCGCACCCGTATGATAACCTTACATGTTAGGGAGATAAATTAAAATCAATTCAAGCTGCTTGCCAAACATTTTTCAAAATAAAAAGAAAGGTACCGAAAGGGCATTAGAGAAGTCTAATGTAACCAAGTCCCCGTACCCAAAGTCTCTCGGTTCGTAGAAGTAAAATAATCCTCCCATTATTTTACTTGGGTTTCTAATCGACCCACCAAGAATAGATTAGTGGCGACTCCTAATTGAAAATCATTTGCATGTTAAAAAACTTGAACATTAAGTCGCGAATTGGTATGAGCTTGGGAGAGCCCGAGTTAAGTCTAGGCTTAACAATTCATTAGACAAACCCTAGGTGGTTCACCCCCCAAAAAAATTTGGTCGCAACGAGAAAGGAAGAAAAGCGTGTGCATACGAAATGATCTCGACCGATTTGATCATTGAGGGAGGAATTTAGCGTAATCTTGAATTTCTAAATTTGAGGCGTGTTTATTTAAATGAGAAAAATTTTCGTAAAATAGTTATCCGGTAAAAATGATCTAATAGAAAACATTTACGCTCAAATGAAATTTGCATGCTTCAAATTAGGGAACAAATTTTCTTATCTGAAAAGGAAAAAAATATTTTCCTAAAAAATGATTTTATGGGAAAGCATTTTTTTTATTATGAAATTTTACCGAAACAAATACATCCTTATTATGGAATACACTTGCCATTATGAAAGATCTATAACCAAACCAGCTATCTGCGAATCATTTGCATCACATAGAGGTGGCAAAATGGGTCATGAATCCATTTTGAAACCATATTTTTCACAAATGGGTTAAATATGGGTTATGAAGTTGTAATGGCCCAGCTAAAATGGGTCAAGATATTTTAAGTTCAACTCTATATGGGTCGAAAATGGGTCACACATTCGACCCATTTTCGACCCATTTTCAAAACCTAAAATACTTGAACTTCCTCTATTATAGACAGTGCGCTTCCTTAGAGACCCATTTTCGACCCACCTCCGCCACTCGCCTCCGCCGCTTGCCTCGACAGAGCTCGAGCGAGCTGCGAGCTCGCCGGCCTTGGCCAAGCTCGGGCTCGCCTGGATCTAGCGAGCTGCGAGCTCGCCGGCCGCGACGGAGCTCGGGCTCACCTGGATCTGGTGAGCTGTGAGCTCGCCAGCCGCGACGGAGCTCGGGCTTGCCTGGATCGAGCGAGCCGCGAGCTCGCCGGCTGCGTTGGAGCTCGGGCTCGCCTGGATTGAGTGAGCCGCGAGCTCGCCGGCCATGGGCGAGCTCGGGCTCGCCTGGATCTAGCGAGCTGCTAGCTCGCCGACTGCGACGGAGCTTGGGCTCGCCTGGACCGAGTGAGCCGCGAGCTCGACGACCATGGCTGAGCTCGGGGTAGCTCGGATCCGGCGAGCCGCAAGCTCGCCGGCCGCGACGGAGCTCGGGCTCGCCCGGATCGGCCAAGCCCGAGCTCACGACCACGACGAAGCTCGGCGGCTCGGGCTCGCCCGGACGGGCGAGCCTTGATCTCGCCGATCGCGCCTTGGCCGGTCACCGTCAACGGAGTAGCAATGGAGAAGAAGGAGGAGGAAGAAGAAAGAAAAGAGAAAAGAAGAAAATAAAATAAATAATAATAAAAAAATTTCAAAAAAAAATTAAAATAATAAAAAAGTCGATTTTTTTAATGATATTTGGTAGATAGATATCCATATACATACTAGAGAAGTACTTTTAGACGAAGCTCGATGCTGTTTAGATTAAAAAATAGAAATTCAAAACATCATAGTGTAATTTTTAACTTGATGAACTAAAATCAATAAATCAACCAATATTAAAAACAATTACAATCAAGAAGCTATGCATTCTTGCATTCAAGAAGATTTGTTTTAAACAAATATTATTTTCATATCAATTATTAGCTCATCAAACTTTTTCTTATTAAGAGTTCTTCTAAAGTATTTTAATTTAAAGGTTTTTCACATTTTTTATTTTATTTACTTTTTAAATTTGGTGTGAAGTTTTTATTGAAGTAACTAAATTGAGTTAAATATAAATGTGTTTCGATAATATGGGTCGGGTTGGGTATGGGTAGAGCTGTTAAATGGGTGAGTCGGGTTGGGTTTAGGTCGGGTCATTGATGATCCGACTCAAATTGACCCATTAACCCATTTATGACCAATTTATGTCTAATGTAAATTTTTCGACCCATACCCAACCCATACACAACACAACCCATAGAAAAACTTATTCCTATGTTTTTTTTTTAAGATTATATTACTAAAATACTTATATATATATTATCTTTTAAAAAATGGTATTGCTAAAATAGTTTTATACAACACAAATTTAATTAAATTTTTTTATAATTTTTAAAATAATTATTTAAAAAATTGAATTTTAATTATTTTTTATTTTAAAAAATTAATTTTTATTTTTTTTAAAATATAATTTTTTTTGGGATATGTTCAGCAGAACTCCTAAAACTTGTCAAGAAAGTGTTAAATTAAAATTTTAATTATTTTTATTTTTTTTAAATATAATTTTTCTTTTTCTTTTTTCTTTTTGGGATATGTTTCAGAAGACCTAAAACTTGTCGAAAGTACGCATTGAGTCCTAAAACTTACAAAATGTACAATCAAGTCCTAAAACTTGTCAAATTGGTTCAATTGAGTCCTAAAGTTAACACCGTCATATTTACTAACGGAAATTGCTAACGTGGCGCTAACGTCATATTTAAATAATTTTTTTATTTTTCAAATGGCTTTTTTGAATTTTTTTTTATTCAAAATCTTTAAAATTTAGATTAAAAACTAAAAAAGAAAATCTAAATTTATTTAAAAAACAAAACGATCAAAAAAAAAAAAAAAAAAAAAAAGGTACCGGTGGACTTTCCGCCGCCCATCGCCGGAGGGGTTGTGACGGTCGTCGGCCTTGGGCGGGGTGGCCGGCCCTTGCCCGGCGAGGCGTCATCGGTCCCGGGTGAGGGCCGGCCACACCCGCGGTCGGGCGAGTACGCCTAGATCTAGGCACGCCGGCCCTCGCGAGGGGCCGGCGACCGTCGCCCCCTAGGCGAGTCTTCGCCGGCCCTCGCCCGGGGCCGGCAAGGGCGTGCCACCCCCGCCCGGGGCCGACGACCGTCGCCCGGCCCCTCCGGCGATGGGCGGTGACGGCGTCGAGGAGAGGAGGCATTTTTTTTAAACAATTTTTAAAAATAATTTTTTAACTTTTCTTTTTAGTTTTTGGTGAAAATAAGATAAAATGACTTGTCCATGGCCAGCAAGGGTCGCCAGCCTAGGGTTAGGAGTAACAAAAAAGAAAAAAGAAAATAAAATTTTTGAAAAACTATTAAAATATTATTAAAATTATCCATGATAGTGTTGACCATGTTACATAAGACAACTGGTGTACATATTTGTATTTTCCGTTAAAATTAGTTAGATTGACTTAATTGGCAAAACACGAAGACGTTTGGGATCCAATTGCAAAATTAAAAGTTTAGGACTAAATTGGTAAAAATGCAATAGGTTTAGGATTTTCTGACTAATTGTCCCTAAATGATGCATACATAGTACAATAATTGATCATAATACACACGACTTTTTCCATTAAATAATGTATTTATTAAGAAGTCCGGGAACGAATGAACTTTCCACGAAAGAAGAAACATTTTAAAGTGTTTGGCGTAAAAAGGAAAGTCTTATTCATAGGGAAGAGAAAATGATGAAAAGAAGAGACAACGAGAAAGAATAATTTATTACCAAAACCACACCGTAAACTTAAAATGCATGCAAGTATCGTCCCTTTGTATTAATTGCATATGACCAAAAAAATAAAAACTCCGCAAATCAATCTTAATAAGTCCGACATCTTTCCTTTATATAATAGGAAGACAATATACTGAATTTTCTAAAGTGTAAGTGATTGTAGCACACCGAATATTGAATATGACTTATTTTGCTTTTCTCTTATTGCAGCGTAAAAAGAAAAAAGCAGACGCAAGATCAAAGGAGAAAAAAGGAAGGAAGAAGAAAGGATGGAAGGAAGGCAGCAGAGAATTATAAAAATAATGATTGAAATCTTCGAGTGTAATATAATAGATAGCCATGATTTTTTTATTCTCCATAATAATTATAATAAATCAGGATATACACAATCAACGAAAATATATGCACAATTCCGAGGATTATGAAGAATTAAGAGAAACATCCAAATTAACCATGGATAAGTGTTTATATATGTGTAATTTATTGTTATATGATAGAATTAATCAGGAAGGGAGATATTTTGGACTTTTATAACGCGGCGAAATGTGATTGATTAAATTTAATAGAGCCGACCATGTGATATTTTGCCCCACGATTTGACAATAGGATAGAGCCGAGAGACTTCATGGACCAAGCACCAGCAAGAACGTGGCCACTTCATGATCGCCATTTAATTTGTGACCGGGACCACAAGCCACAGAGGTCGGGCTTTATCATATAATAGACAAAATCATGTCGCGATCAAACCAGAGGTCGGTCTTGGTGACCTTTGCTTTGAGTGACCAGACAAAAACATGATCCTCGTTACTCCTAGAAAAAGGAAAGGAGGATCACTCCTAGAAAAAGGAAAGGAAAGGAAGGGAAAGTGTTGACACCTAAATTTTTGGGGTTGATTTTTGCTAAATTAATAAAAATGAATAAAAACACACACACATGGCATATGGTTTAGAAACATTTTTATTTGGTTTTATTTTTTTATTTTAGACCGTCGGTAAATGGAGGATTTTTCACATATCTTGTTAAGATTTTTCACATATTTAAGTAATATACACTATGGGGTGTATTTTGAGCGGAAAGCAAATTTTTTTAGGGATGGAATATGCAGAGCATGCAAAAGAGAATATTGCACGAGCAAAATTGGAAACGAAATATGCAATGAGGATTCAATTTTTTACCCTATAAAAAGTGTGATGGGGTACAGAAAAAGGGGTCGGCAAATTTTGAGAGCAAATACGTGGAGAGGTTGATTTGAGTAGAATTTCGAAAAAAAGAGAGAAAAAGTGTACGTCGTCAAGCCGAAGAAAAAAAAAATCGAAACCCTAATCGGGTACTGTTCATCTTCCACGAAGAGCCGCCGGCGCTGCTGCTGCCCACCGCCGCTGGCCTCCGTCCGCGAGCACCTACGCCGCCGTCGTTCGCCCTCGGCGGCCCTGACGCCCGAAGGTCGCGTTGAACCGATGCTCCGCCGCCGCGCTCCACCCTGCTCCAGCCGAGACCCAACGTCGGCGGATCTGGATGGAGCTCGCCTCTGCTCATAACCTAACGCCGACGCCCAAACCTGCCCAGTCGCGCAGCCCCGACGCCCATAGCTCGACACCGCTCGCCGCCTGTAGATCTGAGCAGCAGCCGGCCCAGATCTGAGATCCCTTGTAGCAACCGCACCCGAGCCCCACTCGCCGGTCCGAGCTCCGTCGTCCCTCCTCGCCTGCGGACGCCGATCCACGCCGCGCCGACGTCCTCCCTCGTCCGGCGCCGCCCGTGCCGACCCGCTCGCCGCTCGCTCGCTGCCGGTCCTTGCCGAACCTCCGCCGAAGACCCTTGCCGGAACCCTAGCCGGCGACTTTCCCCAAAACCGGCGGCCAAGATTTTTTTTTTTTTTTTTTTTAAAAAGAGAAAAATTTTTATTAGGTATTTTTGCTTTACTTTATTAGGCAAGTTTAGGTTTTTCTTTTTTATTCATTTTTTTATTATTTCTTTATATGTTCTTTTCTTTGGTTGGAATATTTATCTATGCATAATTGAAAATCTCAATATATCACCCGATTCGCAACCGCGGGTTTTTTATTTCATCTATAAGGCTTTAGATGAAATAATTAATCAAGTGGGAATAAAATTGATATTTTGATCTTTAAGGCTTAAGATCAATTTATCGATTTTACTAGCGAAATATTATCTTTTGATTTGAATGATATGTGATATCCTTTTGGGGTAATTTTGAATGAACTTGACTGTTTATATTTATCTTGAGAAATGCCTGAGTTAGAATATTGCATGTTTTAGGGTTATTTGCATATTTAGGCAAAACATTCTATTTATCATGAATTTTCGAAATAAAAAGAAAAAATAAAAAAAAATGTTCGAATTAGGATTAGGTTTGTTTTTTTATTATCATGCATATTTAGAATAGGAATTTTATTTTTGAATCATGAAAAAGAAAACAAAAAGAAAGCATATAGAATGTTAGTTTTATTATTATTTGACTTGCATGTTAAATTTTAATTTCGAAATTAATAAAAAAAACATCATGTATATATCATATAGGATTAGGGCATCTTTTGCACGTTATTGCATATTAGGGTAAGATTGCATGTTTAATTTTACTTCCTAATTAATTTTAAGTTTAGATAGATTTTTTTTAAGATAGATTGCATTCTAGGATTATTTGGGTTAAGATAATATTTTAGTTTAAATTAGGATTTAGCTTAACCTAATTCCTAATATAAATTGAATAGGATCTTAATTTAGCTAGATAATTTTCACATTTTTCTAATTCCGAATTTCATAAAAAATACAAAAAATGTCTTAGAATAAATTAGTTTCAATCTCTAGGATAGATTGCATTCTTTTAAGGAAAAAGAAAAGAAAAAATGTCATATGCACGTCATTAGGGTTAGCTTCATTGAGATGCATGCCATTTAGTATTTTTGCTAGGCCCGTTTAACTAAAAATTACATGTCATTAGAATTAGGCCATTTAGTTAATATTGTATTGCATATTGCATGATTTTCATCAATTAAGTGAAAACAAAAAAAGTTGCGTGTTAATTAGAAACCATATCTAGGGTTGTTGATGTGGATTTTAATTTAACATTGCAGATGCTTTCGTTGCTTTGAGGTAAGTTTTTGCAATTTATTTATTGTTTATCTGGGTTTTAAATTGATGGTTTGCGCACCCGTATGATAACCTTACATGTTAGGGAGATAAATTAAAATCAATTCAAGCTGCTTGCCAAACATTTTTCAAAATAAAAAGAAAGGTACCGAAAGGGCATTAGAGAAGTCTAATGTAACCAAGTCCCCGTACCCAAAGTCTCGGTTCGTAGAAGTAAAATAATCCTCCCATTATTTTACTTGGGTTTCTAATCGACCCACCAAGAATAGATTAGTGGCGACTCCTAATTGAAAATCATTTGCATGTTAAAAAACTTGAACATTAAGTCGCGAATTGGTATGAGCTTGGGAGAGCCCGAGTTAAGTCTAGGCTTAACAATTCATTAGACAAACCCTAGGTGGTTCACCCCCCAAAAAAATTTGGTCGCAACAGAAAGGAAGAAAAGCGTGTGCATACGAAATGATCTGACTGATTTGATCATTGAGGGAGGAATTTAGCGTAATCTTGAATTTCTAAATTTGAGGCGTGTTTATTTAAATGAGAAAAATTTTCGTAAAATAGTTATCCAGTAAAAATGATCTAATAGAAAACATTTACGCTCAAATGAAATTTGCATGCTTCAAATTAGGGAACAAATTTTCTTATCGAAAAGGAAAAAAATATTTTCCTAAAAAATGATTTTATGGGAAAGCATTTTTTTTATTATGAAATTTTACCGAAACAAATACATCCTTATTATGGAATACACTTGCCATTATGAAAGATCTATAACCAAACCAGCTATCTGCGAATCATTTGCATCACATAGAGGTGGCAAAATGGGTCATGAATCCATTTTGAAACCATATTTTTCACAAATGGGTTAAATATGGGTTATGAAGTTGTAATGGCCCAGCTAAAATGGGTCAAGATATTTTAAGTTCAACTCTATATGGGTCGAAAATGGGTCACACATTCGACCCATTTTCGACCCATTTTCAAAACCTAAAATACTTGAACTTCCTCTATTATAGACAGTGCGCTTCCTTAGAGACCCATTTTCGACCCACCTCCGCCACTCGCCTCCGCCGCTTGCCTCGACAGAGCTCGAGCGAGCTGCGAGCTCGCCGGCCTTGGCCAAGCTCGGGCTCGCCTGGATCTAGCGAGCTGCGAGCTCGCCGGCCGCGACGGAGCTCGGGCTCACCTCGGATCTCGGTGAGCCGTGGAGCTCGCCGCCCGCGACGGAGCTCGGGCTTGCTCGGATCGAGCGAGCCGCGAGCTCGCCGGCTGCGTTGGAGCTCGGGCTCGCTGGATTGAGTGAGCCGCGAGCTCGCCGGCCATGGGCGAGCTCGGGCTCGCTGGATCTAGCGAGCGCTAGCTCGCCGACTGCGACGGAGCTTGGGCTCGCCTGGACCGAGTGAGCCGCGAGCTCGACGACCATGGCTGAGCTCGGGGTAGCCTGGATCTGGCGAGCCGCAAGCTCGCCGGCCGCGACGGAGCTCGGGCTCGCCTGGATCGGCCAAGCCCTGAGCTCACTGACCACGACGAAGCTCGGCGGCTCGGGCTCGCCCAGACGGGCAGAGCCTTGATCTCGCCAGACTGCGCCTTGGCCGGTCACCGTCAACGGAGTAGCAATGGAGAAGAAGGAGGAGGAAGAAGAAAGAAAAGAGAAAAGAAGAAAATAAAATAAATAATAATAAAAAAATTTAAAAAAAAAATTAAAATAATAAAAAAGTCGATTTTTTTAATGATATTTGGTAGATAGATATCCATATACATACTAGAGAAGTACTTTTAGACGAAGCTCGATGCTGTTTAGATTAAAAAATAGAAATTCAAAACATCATAGTGTAATTTTTAACTTGATGAACTAAAATCAATAAATCAACCAATATTAAAAACAATTACAATCAAGAAGCTATGCATTCTTGCATTCAAGAAGATTTGTTTTAAACAAATATTATTTTCATATCAATTATTAGCTCATCAAACTTTTTCTTATTAAGAGTTCTTCTAAAGTATTTTAATTTAAAGGTTTTTCACATTTTTTATTTTATTTACTTTTTAAATTTGGTGTGAAGTTTTTATTGAAGTAACTAAATTGAGTTAAATATAAATGTGTTTCGATAATATGGGTCGGGTTGGGTATGGGTAGAGCTGTTAAATGGGTGAGTCGGGTTGGGTTTAGGTCGGGTCATTGATGATCCGACTCAAATTGACCCATTAACCCATTTATGACCAATTTATGTCTAATGTAAATTTTTCGACCCATACCCAACCCATACACAACACAACCCATAGAAAAACTTATTCCTATGTTTTTTTTTTAAGATTATATTACTAAAATACTTATATATATATTATCTTTTAAAAAATGGTATTGCTAAAATAGTTTTATACAACACAAATTTAATTAAATTTTTTTATAATTTTTAAAATAATTATTTAAAAAATTGAATTTTAATTATTTTTTATTTTAAAAAATTAATTTTTATTTTTTTTAAAATATAATTTTTTTTGGGATATGTTCAGCAGAACTCCTAAAACTTGTCAAGAAAGTGTTAAATTAAAATTTTAATTATTTTTATTTTTTTTAAATATAATTTTTCTTTTTCTTTTTTCTTTTTGGGATATGTTCAGCAGAAGACCTAAAACTTGTCAAGAAAGTGCAATTGAGTCCTAAAACTTACAAAATGTACAATCAAGTCCTAAAACTTGTCAAATTGGTTCAATTGAGTCCTAAAGTTAACACCGTCATATTTACTAACGGAAATTGCTAACGTGGCGCTAACGTCATATTTAAATAATTTTTTTATTTTTCAAATGGCTTTTTTGAATTTTTTTTATTCAAAATCTTTAAAATTTAGATTAAAAACTAAAAAAGAAAATCTAAATTTATTTAAAAAACAAAACTGATCAAAAAAAAAAAAAAAAAAAGGTACCAGTGGACTTCTGCCGCCGCCCATCGCCGGAGGGGTTGTGACGGTCGTCGGCCTTGGGCGGGGTGGCCGGCCCTTGCCCGGGCGAGGCGTCATCGGTCCCAGGTGAGGGCCGGCCACACCCGCCAGGTCGGGCGAGTACGCCTAGATCTAGGCACGCCGGCCCTCGCGAGGGGCCGGCGACCGTCGCCCCCCCTAGGCGAGTCTTCGCCGGCCCTCGCCCGGGGCCGGCAAGGGCAGGCCACCCCCGCCCAGGGCCGACGACCGTCGCCCGGCCCCTCCGGCGATGGGCGGTGACGGCGTCGAGGAGAGGAGGCATTTTTTTTAAACAATTTTTAAAAATAATTTTTTAACTTTTCTTTTTAGTTTTTGGTGAAAATAAGATAAAATGACTAAATCTAATTTTTTAGTTTTTAAATCTAATTTTAAAAAAAAAAATTAAAATCAACGTGGAAAAAAAAAAAATTATTTAAAATGCCACGTCAGCATTTTGAACGGAAAAGACTAATGATGTTAACTTTAGGACTCAATTAAACCAACTTGACAAGTTTTAGGACTACCGCCGAACATATCCCTTTCTTTTTTTCTTCTTCTTCTTCTTGGCTGGCTGCCGACCAAGACGATGGTCGATGGCCGCCACAGGCGAGCTTGCCCCTCACCAAATTTGGCGAGCTCGAGGCTCGCCAGTGTCGGGCGAGCTTGAGCTCGCCCCTCGCCGAATCTGGTGAGGCTCGAGCCTCGCCCGACGCCGGCGAGTTCGAGTCTTGCTGAGCGTCGGCGAGGCCTCCGCCTTGCCAGATCCGACAAGCTCGAGCTCGCTCGACGCCGGCTAGCTCAAGGCTCGCCTGGCCAATAGCCGGCCATCGCCGTGCCAGCCACCGGAGGAAGAAAAAAGAAAAAAAAAAAGAAAAAAAAAAAAAGGAAAGAAAAAAGAAAAAAGAAAAGAATAAAATAAATATAATTTTACCACCTCTAGAAGGGTAGACTAGATAGTGAGTATTTTCAATGGGTTGGTAAATGGTTCTAGTACCCATTTAAGACTCATATATTTTAGTCCTTTTATTTTTAAAACCCATTATGGGTGCCTTGAGAAATAAGACATGACCCATTAACGATCCATTTAAGCAAACATGGGTCCATAAATGGGTTGTGCAACCCATTTAACACCTCTAGGTATGGGTCATAAGATTTGCACTACAAAAATATAGGTCGAAATGAGTTAAATTGGTCAAATATGGGTCAACCCATTTTCGACCCGACTCATACCCGACCCGACCCACCCATTTGCCACCTCTAGCATCACACTTGTACTTACCAATTGCATCACGCAACGCATGCATGTAGTGAAGCTCACGCGAAATTCATCAAGTTCGGTGAGGTGGTTGGTTACGTGACGATACAAGTACTATCACAATATTCGCACGACGCTGTTTAGGTTTCTTGATTGTACTCGTTATGTAACTTCTCCTGAGCCAGATATATGCTGGAAATGGATCAAACATTTATTTAAAAGACGGAAATTGTAGTCTGACGGCGGTAATTTAGAGAATTTACTGTGTTGATGAAATCACTATGCACCATTGGCAATATAGTGGGTTGATTTAATGTTTTTGTTTTTCTGCAGTTGATTTTGCTGTACCCTCTTTTGGGTTTTGAGAGGAAGATCTAGGTATCATGATATCGTACCAAAATTTCAGAATAGGACATTTCTTCCGGCGATAACTCAAAATCTTTGGTATGCTTTTGTCGTACTAGGGTAAATAGTCTAAATAGTCATACTCTTATTATAGGGACGTCAATTTAATTCTTAACTTTTTAATTTTGGCAATTAGTCCTAAATCTTTGTTTAAGATTTCAATATAATCATTTTGATCAATTTTCGTCGGAAATTATTGAGTAGCGATGTGTCACTTAGGAAGACGATGATTGGACCATTATGTTGGCCATTTCTACTAAAATTTGGCTAAAATGATTATATTGGAATTTTCGTAAATGCTTAAGTATAAATTAGCAAAATTAAAAATTTTTGAATTGGATTGACATCCCCACAATAAATTTAGGAATGAATTGGATAATTTTCTTTCTAACTCATTCTAGGATCGTAATATTACTTCATGGTTTATAAACTTAAAGGCCCTATCAGTGAATAATTTTCCTCTATGTTCTAATTTTTCTTTTGTATGAAACATGGTTAAAACTGAATACAAAAATTTAACGTCATAAATTTACTATTTCTATTTGTCTCATAATAAAATATGAAGTATCTCTCTAGGAGTAATGAAAACAAACTAGAATTTAAATGCTTATTGATTCCAAAATTACCAAGCCAACCAGTAGAGCGATTTCTTCCCGAAAATTATGTTGCACTTTAAAAGTTTAAACTCAAAGTAAGAGCGCAATAGTCTTCGGATATTAGGGCTAGCATTATCAATCATAAGCTAAGGATTAACAAGATCAACGATTAATTTAGAGTCAATCTCAATGATGAACTTATGAAAACCAAGTTATTTTGCAAAGTTGATTCCCAACCACAAACTCCAGAGCTCTACTTGTGTCAATGAACATATTCCTATAAATGTGGCAAAACCACCAAGATAGTTACCCTTTTCATTTCTAAATAAGCTCCTTGCACCAATAAGTCCTAGGTTATTTTTAGAGGCCCTATCATTAGTCAATTTAATCCACTCAGAAGGTGGATGATCTCATCTGACCAAAATCGGAGAAGTACATGATTCACTTAATGTCAAGCTATTCACGAATGAGGCTATAATGATTTCCTCTGTGTATGATTGAATTATTTGTATTGGATTTGAAGGAAAAACAAGGTTGTCCGAGAAAAGCGACTTGTTTCTCCATTACCCAAAAAGCCACGCACTTATTCCATATGTCATAAATTTTCTCAACCAATAATAACATTGGCAATCTTATATTTAGTGACTTTACTTTAAAGTTAGTAAGTCATTATCTTCTTAAGACCATCTGACCGTTGGAATTTTCTTCTTTTGATCCAACGATCCAGATTAGATACAGGACCGGTCCCATAAATTAGAGAATTGGACCATAGGATTTCCCCTAAATAATGTAACGCCAAACGTCTCACGTCAAATAGGAAAAGGTTGCTGCAAATTATTACTTAGAAGAAAAAAGGTCGTTATAAGTGGAAATCCACCTATACCTTCTTTGAGTAGCGACTAGGTTGCTCAGGAGAAGATCAGTTTATGGATGTTGACCATTCTCCAACTTAAGGCTAGAATTCATCCGCCTCTAATCTTCTTGCGTCTTTCTCAAACTTCCAAACAAATTCTTCTGTTTGTTGTTCTCTTCCACTAAAATCATCAGTTATAGATGCTCTTTTGATTCATTTTTTTTTTCCATTAAGCTGCTTAGCTTCCAATGGATCAACATATATAACAACCTCAACTTCATCATGTCACTCTGGTATTGGTAAATTTACAGGCTATTTATTTTGCAGATACACGGAAAAAAAAGAAGAGAGAATTGATCATCTCATCAACCTCTCAACCACTAATCAACTCCTACACATAGACTTTCTTTCACCCTTACTACCTCATAAAACACTCTATACCTCAGTCTCATCCAGTTTACAGAAACCCCACTTCTTGATTGCCCATCCAGAATTAAAAAAAAAAAAAAAAAAAAAAGACAAAATAAACACCTCAAGTTTATTTTCACATGATCATCATCAACTTCAAAAGCTTCAAAAAAACCATCTCTCGAGAAAGCTAGACTGATACTGGAGCAAAATAAGGATGAGCACGATGAGAGCCGCCACGCCCCATGGTGAGCTACCCTCGGATGGCCCCCTGTAAATTGCCCTGCGCCGGCCCCATGGCGAGCTGGTGAAGAAGCTCTCTGGATCATCCATAGAGGATAGGAGCTTCACAAGCAGTATCAGAGCGATAGGCGTCGCAAAAAGGATCCAACCCATCTGCTCTCCGGCGGTTTCGACCACCGATTCATAGCTGAAGTACCAAGATATGCCTAGAAAGACAAAGATCACTGCCAGAATCACAAGGACTGGATATGGTAGAGGGTTGAGAGTGAAGACATCGGAGATTGAAGAGGTTGTGCTTCTTCTCCCATAGGCCATGATGAAAGGATTTTTTTTTTCTTTGTTTTGTTTCTTTTTTAATGTTTTCTGGAAGAGGGGTTAGGTAGGTTTAGTTTTATAGCAAGAGAAAGAGGGTCCTCAAGAGTGATGGCCCCAGAAGTCGCATTTATTAGGGAACATTGTATCCTTAAAAAAAGATCTTTCTTTTTATAAGCAAGAGTGTTATTATATGAGAGAGCCCTAGCAAGTGATGGCTTTATTGGACTCTCCGGATGTACATGATAACCACAATAAATTATGAAAATTGCGTTTGAGAACTTCTAATCATACATATAATTTAATTATTTATTTTAAGTTAAAAATCACGTAGGAGCATCGTTGTCGTGGATATTTTTACTAATATTTTAACAATTTTTTTTTTCCTTTAAATTGACTAGTAAGGGTCGCTGTTCTCACCCAGATCTAACGAGGGCCTTAGTGGTCTTGCTCGCGGTTGCTTGCCGCGGGAGAGGTCTCGACGGCCCTCACTAAATCTTAAAATGAAGGAAAAAATATAAAAAATATAAAAAGAACAAAGAACAAAAATACAAAAAATTCAAAATAAATATTACAATATTATTAAAAATGTCCGTCGCCAATGATACCACAAGTTATGTAAGATAACTGACATTTACATGAATGATTTCTGGTTTAAATTGGCCGAATGGACTAAATTTATAGCAATATGAAAAGTTTAAGACAGAATTGATACAGACCCTATTTGGTTCAGCATTTGGAATGGGCTTTGGGGCTCTAAAGGGGTTTGGTCAAATGCAGGTGGTGTTTGGTTCAATTTTTTGAGGACTTTGGGAAGATGCAATTGCATCTTGAAATGGCTTCAAAGCCCTTTGGGGGATTGGAGGGGTAGAGTTCCATTGGCAACTTGCATTTTCAAAATGCAAGTTATCACTGTTTATCTTCTTCGGTGGAGAAACCGATTGGAGGTCGACGACCGCCGGCCAAGGGTCGCGCGCCGGCGACCGCCGCCTGAGGGTCGCCCGACCCTAGCGACTGTTGCCGAACCTCAGGCGACTGATGGCCTGAATCGTGCGACCCAGGCGGCCACTTGAGGTCGCACGACCTCAAGCGACCCCAGGCGATGGCCGCCTAGGGTTGCCCGACCTCGACGACCGTCCAGGGGCCAGATCTGGCCATGCGGCCGCCAGATCCGACGGTCCGGCCACCAAATCCGGCGGTTAGGTGGTCGGACTTAAAAAAAATACAAATTTTTTTTCTATTTTTTTAATTTAATAAAAGTCATTTACAAATGCAAATTTTACCAAATGATATTTTGGCCAAAATTGTTTCTCAATGTAAATTTTATCAAACGTTATTTGCGATTTCTAAAAACCCCTTCACCCAAAGATATTTGCATTTCTGCAAATGCATTCCCCAAAAGCTTAACCAAACGGGCCCACAATCGCAATAAATTTATGCATTTTTTTATGCTTTTCCCTTTCTTCATACATAGATGCTTACCTTTTTCAAGATTTAATTGGATGCATGTATTGCATAGAAACCAGCAAGAAGTAGGGATGGAGTTTACAAAGAAAATTAGTAAGTTTGGGTATGGAATTCATAGCACAAATCCACCGTATCCACAGCTCCCCCCGCGACTCGAAGACTTCTTTGTGCGTTTACTGAAGAAGACTTCACCTACCGACGTCCTTATTGCCTGTTCTTATTCTTGTGAGTTCTTTTTTAAGAAGAAACAAAAATGGATAAGTCCAATCAACAGACGCGTCCATTACGGCCTTCGGAGGAGTCCTGCCCTTGCTCGGTCGACCTCGGATAAAGACAAAAAAAGAAAACAACTCTTCAGGACACGAGTGATTTTTCTGCTCTCGACTTCAAAATTAGAATCCCAACAAAAAAAGTATATATTATATGTATGTGCCCCTTGTAATAATTTAGGAAACTTCTTCAACCTAGAATTCTAATCCAAATAGGAGAGTCTGGTGTTGCGATTTCTTTCTTAATATATATTTGATTTAACAGAATAATCTATATCCTCCAATTGGATTGGATTTTATAACAAGCTTAAACTTGAGATATAATTTAATAACAATAAAATTAATATGGACAATCCTTAGATTCAATTCCTTCATATTCCTAACATACATGGAGATATACACACGCACAAAGTTACGTCCAACTTTGAAAACCCTCCTATTAATCCTATCGATTTAGAAAGCCTACTTAGAACCATGGAAAAGATGAATCCAAACAAAGGATGGAACAAAAGGTAGGCCTTCATTTGGTAATGAGTTGCCAAATTTTTTTTAACAGGATTGCATCATTGGTAATTATACTTTTCAGTCATGACAAGGAATGTTTTAGACATACCTATACACCAGCAAATGAGAACAAACAAACGTGTGAAAACAAGTGAAAATTACAAATAAGTAAGCTGAATTCAGCACGAATTATATGGTGACGTGAAGTCCAACTCAATTCAAAATGGTCCCTAAAAAAATATAACTATTTTTCTATTTGCTCTTTTTTTTTCCTCACATTCTTCCTTTGACGCTGACCGCTCCATTATTGCTGGTGGAGTTTCTCAAACTGGAGCTTTCTCTCTCTGACCGACCTTAGCGTATTAGTGCAAAACTTAGATTGGAATCACGCGACATCCATTGGAAGTTGTGTGTGTGAGAGAGAGAGAGAGAGAGAGAGAGCTGATGGTGGCAAAGGCAGCTGCTGGTGTTGGTGACCAAGGTGGTGGTGCTCAAGTGTGGCGCCGGAGGATAAGGTGCCGCCCGAGGGTGGTTGAAGCAGTAACTTTTGTTAAAAAAATAATTTATTCACAGTTGCTACGAGATGGAATTGGAGAGCGAATGTGTGACGTCAAAAAAATTTAAAGAGAGAGACACATTAGACACCATAAAAATTATAATGTTATGGTAGTAGATGGTTTTTTTACGGGGGTCAACCATCACATTGATTTCCGTTAGTTTATTTTAACCTAAAGTGACATTTAAACAAATTCGAAAGTATAAGTACTAAATCAAACGACAAAAAGTGAACGACATCAAAAGAAAAATTCGGGACTGCTCATGTCATTACCCCATGAAAAAACATGGCTCACATGTGCTCCTCTCTTCATCTCCATACTTTTCGCAAAAGAAATTTAAAATGGGCTAATAAGGCTCCATTTGGTAAGGTTTCTATATCTCCCAATCTCTATCTTTTTTTTGTTCCCCGTAACCAAAAAAAAAAAAACAGAAATCCATTTGATAATATCAACTAATTTTTCTATTCCTTGAAATAGAAAGGTGGCCATGGAATAAACAGGTGGCGGTGGGCGACGGGCGGCGGACTCGCGGCGGCCGGCGACAAGGAAGAATAAGAAAAGAAACAAAAAAGATCTTAAAAAATTATTAAAAAATTAAAAGAGATTCTATGTTACAAAAAAAATTGTGGATCATACCAAACTTATTTCTATTCTTTGTCCATTTTGAGAGTAGAAATTTTATGTAGTTACCAAATGCGTTCTTTTACTAAAAAATTGTTTCAGAAAATAGGAATAGAAAAAGACTATTTTTGAAAAGAAATTGTTTATTAAAACAAAAGCATTATCAAATGGACTCTAAAAAAGGAGAAATCTATGTCTCATCCCTCTATCTTTTTATATCTTTTATGGATGTTCATTAGATCCATTATCAATGTAAAAAACAACTTTATATACTCACAATTGAATGATTGACATATGAAAATTTTCGGTTGCAAAAAATAATTTCGAACACTTATATCAATCATCAAATGGAGATATACAAAGGATATTGTTATACAAGTGATGGACCTAAGAGTAATTCTTTTATTTCAAACCTATCAAACACCATTAAGAGAGAATAATAAATTATTAAAAAAGTAGGCTGTGGACTCAACATCTCAGAGAGAGAGAGAGAGAGAGAGAGAGAGAGAGAGAGGAGGCTGTGGAGTTGAGATGGGGAATGGCGGATTTGGCGCCGCTTGAGAAGTAATAAAGTGATAATTAGATTCATCACTAATGAATTAAGAGAGAATATAAATTATTAAAAAAGTAGAAGAATTGGAACAAAGCTTTTTGCCTCAATTAGAAAACTAAAAATCGTGTGACAATCCAGGGAAAAAGTAAAATCCTAGCCATGTCTGCAATAAACTGCTGATTCGCCGCTTTAATCTAAGGGCTACATTGAGTTGATTTTGAAAAAAAAAAGGTTGAATATTTTATTTAATTATATGAGAGTAGTGTATCAGATTCAACATTGAACAAAAGTTCAAGTACTTACCTGTCATTTTCTTTGATGCAGAAAAGAGGATTTGGACCTCGAATTGATTATCAAAACGATCCATGAAAGCCAATGCATCATATTTACTGACCCTACAAAGACACATTCAGGAAGATCTTCCCAGTACACTAAGTGCGTCCCGATCCCTGCTTTGCATGTATATGGCGAACTACTTAAATCGTCCAGGCTAGGAAAAGTCGTAGAAGAAGAGGTTCCCGCGATGAAGTTGGGTACGAAGGAGAATTCCCAGCTACCCTTCACATGATGGGCTCTCAAGTCATCATCCTTCAATTTACAATAGACGATGAGAGCGGTTCCAATAGGCAAATCATTTTTGATCTTCACATGCGTCTTCATCTAAACACTTCCGATGTGGCTACTCATGAATAAGGAGCAAAGAAGTAGGAGCATAGCTGATGTCTTCGTCACTGGGGCACAAGTTGCTCCGATTATAACATCTATCACTCAGATTAACATAGACTCTCAGTGATGATCACGACCATATTTGTTTTTGTAAGATAAAAGTGGTCTAACTTCACCATTTGCTCAAGCGTGTTGTGCATGTATGCATGCCATTTGCTCAAGTGTGGTATGCATGCCATAACTATCATGCACATGACATAAATGTGCTGTGCACGCGCTTTGCTAGCATTGTGCACATGATGAGCATATTCCAACACCAACATAAAAAACTTAAATTTCGATTAGAAAAGCATCACAACCTCAATTGACATAAACACTAATAAGTCATAACTCAACTCCTAAAAAATAATAATAAATGAGACAAAATGAACGAATTCTCAAGCACTTGCATTAGAAAGTTTTTGTAAGCTGCAGAAGAAGAGGGTTCTCACGATGAAGTTAGGTACGAAGGAGAATTCCCAGCTAGCCTTCACATGATGGGTTCCCAAGTCGTTGTCCTTCGATTTGCAAACGATGAGAGTGGTTCCAATAGGCAAATCATTTTCGATCTTCACATGTGTCCTCTTCTAAGCGCTACAGATGTGGCTACTCGCAAATAAGGAGCAAAGGAGTAGGAGCGTAACTAATGTCTTCATCATTGGGGCACAAGTTGCTTTGATTATAAGATCTAGCACTCAGATTAACATGGACTTTCAATGATAATCACAACCATATTTGCGTTTGTAAGGCCAAAAAGTGGTATAACTTCACCATTTGCTTAAGTGTGCCGACGACGGCTTCGGGTTCAATGCGGTGAGTGATGTAATCCTTCGAGGCGTGATGCTCCTTGATTGTTCCCTCCAATTCGGTGACCCACTCAACATCTCTTGGTTGGCAATCGCATAGGATGTCAATGACATTTTTCACCTCCTTCAAGTTTTCGATTTGGTTCCTCTTGACAATGCTGCGAAAGTCAAAACAAAACAACCCCGACTTTAAAGGAGGAGGGATTTCTTGGAGTACACGATATTGAAGAGCAACCCTTAGAGGGTAGTAAAATGTAGATCCCGTCAAACCTAAGAGTGGAATCGCATCGTTGTGACCGTTCGTAAGACGTGCTTTAGGGAAGGGAATCCAAGAGGCTTGCCACAAGATTTGGTTTGGAGTGATATTTTCAAAGAATTCAAACCAATCACGGATTGTCCAAGCAGGAAGGAATTTTGTCAAGTTCTCAAATTTGGTAATAGGATTTGTATCTTTGTTGATGTTGGTAATAAACATATTCCCTCCATACTTTTTTATGTGAGAAATAAACATATTCCCTCCATACTTTTTTGTGTGAGAAATAAATCAAACTTGGAGAATACCTATGGGGCCTCTAAAACTCATAGCCTTGTTCTCTTTTAAATGAGTGGGAGAAATGAACATTTCGGCAAGACTCATGTTATTGAATCCCTTATAGTGAAGGACTCCATTGATAACATGGGGAAGATTAGGATCCATCGTATTTCGGTTGAATGGAAAAAGGACAAATCCGAAAAATGCTAAAAGGAAGCATCTTGAGGATCGAGGCTTGCGAGAAAGTTACGAAATCTTTGCTCAATGAAAGGCAAAGTGAGACCTTTTGAATACCTACTAAGAAGTTCTCTAATTTCGTGACGTGGAACTTCTAAAAATTGACTCGAGCGGCACAGGATCTAAACCCAAAGGAGGATCGACAACACCGGCTAAGGAACATAGCCAGCAATGATTTCCTAGTCCTTCTCTAAAGTTGGGGTCAATTCGTGACGACCAAACACAAATGTTGAAGTTTCGGGGTTCCAAAAGTGGGCTAAAGCCAATTCTAGGTCGAACCTTTATTTTGTAATGAAGAAGTATCAAGCTTCGGCCCGTATTCAAATCTGCCCTCTTTTAACGGCATCCCTAGAGTCTCAAACCCACTCTTTGATTTACCTCTCTCGACATGAAGAGCTTTCTCTACCATCCATGGTAGTTCAATTCCAAACCCTAATGACTGTCTCCCGTAGTATCTTTCCCCTTCCTTTCATCGCAATTTCCTTGATTGCATCGATCTGTTGAGTCTCGCAGTTTACTTTCGCTGAATTTGCTGGTTGGAAGGGACCCGCTTCGTTCTTCATAGAGCTTTCCGCCCTGTTTCCAGCGATGACCCAATTTGTTTTCTTCACTCCTTTTGTCGTGCCCACTAGTACAGTCTTTCCCTCATCCCAACTGAATTTCATCTGGTTTGTTTCCTCGGCACCTTGATTTTGCATGCATCAATCCCTTGCGACCTCTCCCTCCACGATTGTCTCCTTCTTGTGGTCCATTCAATGGATACCCAGGAACGAGAAGAGGATTGGCGCCTGGCTGCCCTTTGTAATCGACTGGGCCGTCTCTGGTTTGAGCATGATATCGACGTCTGGGATGAACAACCTTCGCTGGAACAGATTGAAGCATGCAAGAAAATGTTAGTCGGTAAAATCCTTTCGAATCCCTCCATCAATTTTACAGCTTTTCAGAGTACTTCGAAGCGCGCTTGGCGCACAGACCAAGTTGATATCTGTCAACGGGAAAATGGTATATATGTGGCTAAATTTTACTCTAAAAGTGATAAACAGCGAGTATTAGAGGGCGGTCCGTGGTTATTTTCTAATCACCTAGTCATTTTCCAGCCTTGGATTCCCACCACCCCATTACATTGTTATGATTTTTCGAAATGTGCCTTTTGGGTCCATGACGTGGGACTTCCACTGGAATGGTGTACTTCAACTATGCTCAGTAAAGCAGTTAAGAGTATAGGCCAAGTGTTGGAGGTTAAGATAGATACTAAGGAGGGCACCACACTCCGAGCAAGTAGAGTGAGGGTCGAACTGAATCTCAGTCAACCACTCAAGATGGGACAACTAATTCGTATAGGCGGCAAAACTCTATGGCTCGACTTTAGATATGAATGGCTCTCTCACTTTTGTTATTCTTGTGGTCGTTTGGGGCATTATGATGTCCACTGTCCATAAATCCCTTTTACAGATGCCAAAATGGAAGGAAAGGAAAAAATGGCATTTGGGCAATGGCTTAAAGCAGAGGTTAAAGAGTTTAGTCCGTATTGGCTAACCTTTTATGGGGAAAAGATTGATCCCGCGGCAACTGAAGAATCTGTTCCCGAAACTCCTCCCTTCTTGCGGCCTGATTTCCCTGCTCTACCACCAGCAGAAGTTTTAGCAGAGGGAATTCAAAACAAGTCAGGTTTGCAACACTCTAGCCCACCATACATTGCTCAACATCAGCCACAGGTCCTTGAATTACCTCCCCCAGTAATCAGAAGTGATGCCCCTCCAAGAAGTTCAGTCTCGAGGCACTTCAAACCAGGTGAGCAGCAACCATCACCTCTCTTGCATTACCAGGTCAGCTCACAGTTTGAGCATACAAGCAGCAGTACTCCTGAAATTAGGGCAGCTAAGTGGAAAGGGAAACAGGTGGTCTTCCCTAATGATTCTCTTAAAGACCCGACTAGTATGCAACAAGATTCTATTATCCTTCATACTCCGCCAATAATTCCCCTTCTGCAGGACACTCATGCTGGTTCTCTGCTCCAGAACATGGTAACTGAAGGCAAGACTATACCTCGCACACAACAGCATAGTTCCTATGATCAGCATAAGGAGACATCATCTCTGAAGCACAAGAAAAATTCCAGAATATCAACCAGATTAGGGACTGCTAAGAAACTGAAAAGGTATAATCCATACGATATTCATACCTCTGCAATTGAAGAGCTAGATGAAGCATCCCTTCTAGAAACTCCTGTTCATGCTGCTGACAATGTTGGCTAGTGGGTTGAGGTGGCTTACCCCAAAAAGCCACTGTCTGATAAATGAAGCTCTGCTGTTGGAACTGTCAGGGACTGGGCTCTCCCCTGACAGTTCAAGCTCTCAAGGTCCTTATGGTGAAAGAGAAGCCCGAATTGGTCTTTTTGATGGAAACGAAAAACAGGGAGGAGGTAGTAACTAAAATTCAGCGAAGACTCAAGTATCCTAATTCTTATATTATCAATCCTATAGGCATGTCCGGGGGTCTAGCCTTGTTTTGGAGTTCTCATATCAATATCAATGTGGAATATGCAAATCAGAATATGATAGATACCTTTTGTTCTGAGAACAGCAAGCAAATCTTGATGAAGATCACGTGTGTGTATGCGCCAGTCAATTTTCATGATTGACAACTTCTTTGGAGAGCTCTTTCTCAGCTCTCACATATTAATAACCTCCATTGGCTGTGTGTTGGTGATTTTAACGACATCCTCTACCACTGGGAAAAAGAGGGTAAGAGGTCAGCGGACTCGCTTCGTATGCATTATTTCAGAGAAATGCTTCATGACTGTAAACTAATTGATTTGGAGAGTAAAGTTTGTGCATTTACCTGGATGAACAACCGACAGGGTGGAGACTTGGTGAAAGAACGGTTGGACAGGGCTCTTTGCACTATGGATTGCCATCTCATTTTCCCTGTAGCTGAGGTTTTCGTGTTACCTGTTGTTGGTTCTAATCACAGCCCCCTGGTATTAACTACAGAGGCTAAAAGGCCACGATCAAGCAAACCTTTTGTCTTTGAGGCCTATTGGTTACATCACCCGGACTGCCGCAACATTGTTACTGCTGCTTGGGCCTCAGCTAAGCGTGATAGTATTAATCTGCCATAGAAAATAAGACTAGTAAGTGCTGCATTAAGTAGGTGGAGCCGCACTGAGTTTTCAAATGCACAATCACACATAGCAGATTTACAGCAGCAATTACAAGCACTAACAAACCACAGCCAAGATAGATATGATTTCCAAAAAGCATTCAAGTTAAAGGCAAATTTACAACGCGCATGGTAGCAAGAGGAGCAGTACTGGGCAATGCGGTCTCGATTACAATGGCTGAAGTGGGGAGATCAAAACACACGTTTCTTCCATGCTACAACTATTCAGCGCCGACAGCAAAATAAAATCAACTTATTACAAGACCATCAACATCAATGGGTAAGTGATGAAGCTGCTATTAAGGATATGACTTTAGAGTTCTTTTCTAATCTATACAGGACGACAGGGTACCGGAATTATGACCCCATTCTGAATCAATGCTTGTCCATTATTACACCGGAGATGAATGAGGGGTTGACTGCTGAACTAACGATGGAGGAAGTCCAAAGAGCTGCTTTCCAGCTGGGTAAAACAAAAGCCCCAAGCCCCGATGGGTTGAATGGTCTTTTCTACCAATCTCACTGGGATATCATTAAGCAGGATCTTTTTCTTTCTGTCCAAGCCTTCTTTCAAACTGGAGTCCTGCCCTCTGACCTAAACAAAACAATCCTATCCCTTATCCCCAAAGTCCCTAACCCCGAACGCCTTGATCAATTTCGACCTATTAGTTTATGCAACTATGCATACAAAATCATATCCAAAATCCTTGCTAACAGACTTAAACCCTTCCTTCCCGCCCTAATATCCCCATAACAGAGTGCATTTGTGGGTGGCCGCTAGATACAGGACAACATACTTATTTTACAAGAGGTGTTGCATCATCTTAACACTAGAAAGCGAAAAAAGAAATTTCAAGCGTTACTCAAGATTGACATGCAAAAGGCTTATGACAGAGTGGAGTGGGATTTCATTCTAGTTGGGTCTGGTGGGTGATGCAGTGTATCTTCACTATCAAGATTAGTGTTAAATTTAATGGCGACCAGCTTCACTATTTCCACCCCACTCGCGGCTTACGTCAAGGTGATCCCCTATCTCCCTATATTTTCATTCTAATGGTCAATCTATTATCAACTCTTATTCATCAAGCAATTGACATGGGATAGCTAAAGGGCATACAGTTGAACAGGTGGTGTCCTACTCTTTCCCACATTTTCTTTGCAGATGATACAATCTTTTTCTTAGATGGGACTATTCTAGAATGCCAGAATCTATCCAATATCCTGAATCAATACTGTCTTGCTATTGGTCAAGTTATTAATAGAAATAAATCTAGTATTTTTCTTAGTAAAGACTGCCCGACTAGTCTCAAGGATAATCTGGCACAACAATTTAGGATACCAGTACTTCACAAGACTGGCAAATACCTTGGAATCCTGTCTGACTGGGGTCGTTCGAAGAGAGATATATTTACCTGGATCCTAGGGAGAGTGACTTCCAAGCTAGATGGGTGGAAAGAACACCTCATGTCGAAAGGGGGAAAAGAGATTTTAATAAAAAGTGTTGTTCAAGCTATTCCTCAATATGCAATGTCTATATTTAAAATTCTTGTGTCTATATGCCGGGCAATTGAACAGAAGATTGCGAGATTTTGGTGGCAAAATGATAGTCGAAAGCGGGGTGTCCATTGGAAGGGTTGGGATTTACTAAAGGAAAGGAAGGATCAAGGGGGTCTAGGTTTTAAGGACCTTGTTGCATCTAACAGAGCATTGCTCAGCAAACAGGCGTGGGGATTACTTCAAAATCCTTTATCTTTACAAGACTTTACAAGTGCTAAAAAAGGCGCCCGCCCCTCATGGGGTTGGCAGAGCTTGCTTATAGGAAGGGATTCTATTCTACCTAAACTAAAATGGTCAGTAGGGGACGGGTCTCAGATCCGCATCAGAGAGGATTGTTGGCTGCCCCGAGGAATTTTAGGAGGCCCTGTCACCAGAGAAGAGCCACGAACGGTGGCTGACTTATTGCTACCTGATCAGAACAAATGGAATGAAGATTTGCTTCATCGGTTTTTCGATGAAGACATTAGCAGGGAAATTCTCAGCATCCCGGTGCGCCCAACTTATACAGAAGATAAGCTTATTTGGACAGAGACTGCCAATGGTCAATTAACTGTGAAGAGTGCTTATCAGATAATTCGACAAACCGACATCCACATTCAGGACGGCAGACCATCCTCTTCTTTCCAACTACCTTCAACCTTATGGAAGCAAATTTGGAAACTCCACATCCCACCTAAAATTAGGTTCTTCCTTTGATCCATCACTCAAAATGCCCTCCCATCTAAGGTTAATCTCTTTCACTGACATATTAGTGCAGACCCTATTTGTAGGGTGTGCGCAACTCAGACTCCAGAAACACTAGAACATCTTTTCCTTCTCTGTCCGTGGACTTCGACCGTATGGTCTCACCCTCGGGTTCGCACACGAATTCTACCTACTCAAATCAAGCGTATTGAAGAGTGGCTAGCTGACAGGTTTTGTGGAAAATCAAAACTCACTAGGTATGGAGGTTATTGTTGTTCTCCTCTGGCACGTCTGGAAAGCACGCAACAGATGTCTATTTCATCACCAGCAGCCAGATCCCATCTTTGTTGTGGAAGCGGCATGGGCTACCTCCAACTTGGCGAAGCATCTGTAGTCCACCATAACAGGATCCATCCCCCCTCGCTCGGCTCCAGGATCTCTGTGGAGGCCTCCTGATCCTGGTACATTAAAAATCAACATAGATGGAGCCTTCAGAAGTGGTCATATCTCGAGATCAACTGCATATATCTGTCGTGATCATACTGGTTCTATGCAAGAAGGTTTCACTTGTGCAGCCACAGCAAATTCTGCTTTGCAGATCGAAGTCCAAGCTTTGAATATAGCGCTGCGCCATCTTCTGCGGATCGGGAAGTCTGATGAGCCCCTCATCATCGAGACGGACTGTCTCCAGGTGGTCGACGCCGTGCACGACCCTCAGAAGACGCCATGGGAGAGCCGCTCGCTGCTAGTGGAAATGGCCGCCTTACTCCCCTGTTTCTCTCGTCTTCTCATTAGGTTTACCAGATGCGAGACAAACGCACCTGCGGATTGGGCTGCCAAGGCCCATTCTCGCGAGTCCCTGTCTTTCGCTGATGTCTTTCCCCCTCCCCCAGCTTTCTTTAATTTACTGCTTTCGAACGCGGTACAAGCGGGTTGTTTTTCACGTTACTTAAATGAAATGTCTCATTACGATCAAAAAAAAAAAAAAAAAGTGGGCTAAAGCCTTTACCACAGCCGCTTGAGGCTTTCGACGTAGGAGAGAAATAAGGTAACTGATTTTCTTTTCCACGAACGTCTTGCCTACAATTTTGGTCGAATGAATTTTATTCGAGATTTTGTACCGGATAAAATGCAGGAGCTGTGATAATATTGACCCTGATAATGACAATTTTGGTCGGGATTTGGGTTAAAACGACAGATTTGATTGAAATTACATTGAATTATTTGATACGAAAAAAAGCAACCAAAAAATTATGGAATCGCCTTTATTTAAAGTGGGGAACGATATGGATTTTAGATTCTAATAATGACCGATTGTGTGATGGCAAAGGTCATTCTCTATAGTGGTCCAAGGAAAGAGACTAAGGTGCAACATTAGTCAACCAAAAGTTCGGTCTCCCACAATGTGGTTATATCGTTTAGAAAAATTAACTAATGACAAATGTCTTCCTTATCAATAATATTCTATACCTAAATATTTTCATGGGTAATAAAAATATTGTTCATTCATTCAGTTTTATAAGTGATACTAAGAAATATATTTTGGAAAATATTTTCCAAATTTTGTTTCACAGAAAATATTTTTCTAATTTTCCCCCATTTGGTTTGTTAGAAAAATGAGTCAACAGAAAATGTTTTACGTAATTTCCTATTTGAAAAATCGAAAAACATTTTCCAAGATAATACTTGGTATCAGTGGTTAGACCCAAAACTCCATGCTTGAGAACGGAAACTCCAATGTTGATTCTCGACATTTGGGATTGGTCGCTAGCCACAAGCGAGGGACGAACTCTCCCAAGGCGGATGAGGCTCAAGCTCGTCCCTCGCCTGTGGTTGGCAAATGGCAAAGGAAGAAGAAAAATAATAAATAATTAAAATTTTGATTTTTCAAAAAAAAAAAAAATCATAAGAACGAACGTTCTAACCAAGAACCCAAGCCCAAGTGCCCAAGGCCCGCACACGAACTTTGTGAACTTGGGTTTGAGTACTAGGGATCAAATCTTGAGCATCTGTTTATTTTTAGGTTTCAGTCAAATACCAAAAAATATTATCTTTTTTTTGGAAAAAAAGTTTTAAGAAAATATTACATTCTCCACAAAAGGAACGGAGCTTGGTAGAAAAGGGGAAAATCAAATAAAAATAAAAAAGCTTTGAAAAGGGATAACCTAAGTAGCACTGACACCGATATATGATATGCGACACGATACGCCGACACGTCGTTTATTAAAAAATAGAGAATTTTAACACATTGAGATATATTATATATTAAATATATATTTTTATATGTACATAAATTTCAATGATTATTTCAATCAAATTAATTTGACTCAAATTCACAAATAAATAAATATAAAAAAAAGCCTAGAATGAATTTACACTAAAAATATTAATTCATCATTTATTTGTATTATTCATTATTTCAATTTGATAATTCAATTCCATTCCAATAATCTATAAAAGTTGGAGAAAAAATATCAAGTAATTCACATTCTAGACTCGTGTGTCAAATGTGTCAGAATAGAAGAGAAAAAAAACTTGGATGGTGAATTGTGTGTCACGGGAAGTGAGTCACAAGAGAAGAGAATACTAGGTTTTTCTTCATTCCCCATTTATTATTTTTAAAATTTTTCATATAGCTTGACCCCCATTTATTGAAATTTTTTAAAATTGACCTCACATGTCGAAAAATCATATGTCAAAATTATTAATCGAGTGTCGGAGAGTATTTGGAAAATTGATCAGATGTCGGATTTTTGGACACGTGTTTGATCATGTGTCAGAGAGTATCGAACACGTGTTGGAATATTCGACACGATATGAAGGTCCTCGAAAAGTGCTAGTGCTTCCTAGCATGCAATGACTACTGGTGACGATGCTTCTTAAATTATCTCATTCGGCTGTGTGCATCAAATCTCTGTTTTAGATTTTTCCCCAAAAACACCTTTGTTACCTTGAACCAAGATTGCAAGTCCAAAAATGTGAATATCATGTCCCTAAATGTATCTGGATGTTGTTCCTACTGTCAACATACGAAGTTGAAGACCAAAAAATGGATTTTGCAAAATTTCAGCAGTATGTGTCGTGGAAAACAGCCACGCATTTGCCTTTGGGATTGTCCTGGCGCATGCAGTTTTCAGGATATTGGCAACTGGTTTTACAAAGTTCATTGATTTTGTGGATATCTTGATCTCAGCGAGTCCAAACATACTGTTCCCATGAAGCTATATTAGTTAATACATGACTATACGTTTCGCTTTACTTTTTAATTCGACTGCCAGCACAAAAGCCTAAACATCATAAATTAGTTTAGCTACCACATTGAAGGACATAGAGAAAATCAAAGTTGCACGTCTTTCACTTTGATCTAAGGACAAGATAGAAGTGATCATCTCCAGAAATTCAATCATCCTCTCTACTAAACAGGTCCCAAATTTGCACAATGACAAAAAGCTCAATCCCTAAATGTAATGAGAATTTGTTTTGTTCACCCAATTGATGAGACACATGATAGTGTCTTACATTCTTCCAAACAAGCATCGTAGTCCTCACTATTGTCCCCTCTGCATGAGTTTTCCTACAACCCACCAGATACTGATATTGATACGGGACTCACGATACCACTTCTCTCAGAGATCTGCAGATGGAGAGCCCTGACCTGATGCGAAATTAGCGCGGTCCTTCTGATCAGAACCTGCCAAAAAACTCATTCATTACGAGAACAGCAACAAAGTCAATCAGCATTTTCGCAAAGTCTTCTCAGTAGCTTCAAGTGGTTTTTAAAGTACACAGAAACAAATAAAGCATAAGAAGGGCCATCCTGGTGCAAACTAGAAAGTCACAAAGTGAAGGCTTTCAAGGACTCTGAATGAATCTCGGTTTAATAGAATGCAAAATGGACAAATCTCTTCCGAAAGCTAACTTGGGAATGTCTCGATTCTGTACAAGGCAGTTGTGTCTGTACGTACTAGGGGATGTACTAATTGATACGTAGATTAATATCATATTACTAGCTTTTATCAGATCTGATGCACCATTAGTCGAATGCCCTGATGGCAAACGAACAAAACCACATGTCTGTGCAAGTATGCTGACAAGTAATATGCCCAGCCAAACCTTTGCAGGAAAGATTTACCAATCAAAACTCCAAACCAAGTAAGAGCGATGACACAATATCATTCTCAACGGTGTCAAATATCATTAATACCTTCAGGGTTTGAATCCAAGTGGCTTAAGCTTTGAGTCATTAAAGACGATGGTTGAACAGGTCCCGCGAAATTTGCAGCTTGGTCGCCACCTGCGATAAGGTTTGGGACTTGCGAAATCTGCATATGTGCAGCATCTGGTGCAGCATCTATTCTCATTCCTGGTCCTTCCGGTGAAGACTGAGCAAGACCACTGCCAAGCACGAGATTTGGACCAGACCCCTCTTCTGATCCGACAAAGCTGACGGGATTGGGGGGTAGGCTTTTAGATTCAGCTCTGCTTATCATCATTTTTCAACCACAAGCGTGAGCACAAATCAGCATCCCAACTTGAAAATCAAAGTGTTTGAAAAGAATGCGCACACTGACTATCATGTTGTTTCTGCCAATGTGTTTTATCAGTGGTAGTATTTACGACCATCTAAAAAGAATATTCATGTCCTGTGATGCAAGACTCGACAAGGCAACTGAAATTATGCCACACCTCATGCCATAAGCTGACAAAGCCAAACTCCCAAACGATGCATGTATTTAAACCAATGCGGATAAGAGAATTTGCAAAGTCAAACAATGTGCACAAGCAGGTAATTTGAGTTAAGAATCCTATAAAGTAGGTAAGTAGCATTCAGATTGAGATGAATAGTTAAGCTAATCACCAGAGTGTTCGACGCAGTGGAGAAAAAGGTAAAAGAAATTGTAGAAGATGTACCAAAAAAAATTGTCTTGGAGAGATGAGATACAGAAACACCGCAAGAATTGAGTTTCTTACTCATTCTCATTGTTCGTCCCGCTCAATGGAGAATCAGCCTGTGGAGCTGTCTCATCCAGTTCCATCGATGTCTGTTGCTCCTGCTGCACTGCACCATGAAAGGAGGGGAAGAACAATTAAAGCCTCACATAACAAAGTGCTCAAAGTACGACAACCAGACCCGTCCAATAGGAGGCAAAATTCACAGGCTGAACTTCGAGGTCTGCACAAAACGTCTTTGAGAAGCAAACAATCATAAGCAGATGGCCATGCTTAGAAGAGCACTAGACAAGACCCAAGTTTTTACAGTCATCTTGAGCGCACAACTAACTTTCGGATTTAGCGTGAGAACCGAGTTGGAAGGGCATTCTCTCATGTTCGGAAAGTTGACCAAAGTATACGTGAACCCATATGCCATGGAGGATGGAAGCTAATGCATTTGCGGGCGAAGTTCTATAGAAATGAAGTCTTCTGAGAGCCTTACCAGGCACTGGAAGACTGCTCATGGCTCGATGCTGTTGCTGGAGCAATTGATTGTACCTGACGATCTGTCGTTTCACCACTAGCCTCAAGAAGTAATCTTGGAAAAACTCCCAATTACATAGGACCAATCCGTCCCAAACTGGAATTCGAATGACAGGTTCAGAAGCTTCGTATCAAGATATAACCCATCCAAGAAACGGCGGGTAAACAGGACCGAATCATTCAGAATAATCAACTGGACTAGTTCGTAGCATTAATCATTGATCAGACCAAAAGAGATGATCTCTCACCGACACGTGTGAGCGCAGGGTCGATCCCATAATGAGTTTCTAACGCAGTGGCTGTTTCCCCACGCTCCATGTACCGCCGAATGCACTTCTCTATCAACCTGTGGACCTACGGAAAAGGAGCTAGGGATGCGATTAAAGACCCTTTTCGATTCGAAGAAACTTGGCGATCTTGATGTAATGCAGTGCGAGAGATCAATTCGAAATATAAACAAACATGTGCCTCACTTTGTCAACTTGATCCTCAAGATTACTGTTGCCTCCCGCTGGCGGAGCATTTAGATCCAGGGCAGCCATGATTCTACTGTGAAAACCACTTTCTGCAATCGAATGGAACCGAAAGAATGAAACAATGCATGATGATCTCATACGATAGCCATCGAACCAAGAACTTGCAGCAAGAACTTGTTAAAGGATAGAGAAGGACCTGGAGGAAGACGAAGTGACTGATGAGAGTAACCGAAAAGTTGATTCTCGTTGCTTAGTTTGGAGAGGGACTAGCATTTTGCTCAAACTGTCACCGCCTCTTTTCAACGATGCCAACTGCTTTTGCCCATTGCTCACCGAACTTCCAAGTAATTTCAGTTCAACCCTGAGCTTTCAAAACTTTTCAGTTCAACCCCAGTAATTCTACGGGGACTAGAGTTTAGTTTCGATCTTCGCCCTTCTTTTTCTCTTTCCCTCTGTCTATGTTCTTTTTACTACTAAAATACATGAAATCGGATGAAAAACAAACAAGTAGGCTCTGTTCGTTTACGGAAAATGAACCTTTTGAAAATTATTTTTCAAAATTAATTATTTGTATTGTTTAAAATAATTAGTTAATAATTTTATTATCAACAATAATTTATGACTAAACATCTTCGTAGATGATGAAAATATTTTTCGTTGATTCATTTTTGTAAGCAGTACAAATGATTATTTTTGGGAAAATATTTTCAAACGATTCATTTTCCGCAAATTAAACAGAGCCTTAACTAAGAATTCTCCTGAGCAATTTGAAACTTTTTAGTTCTCCCAGCAATTCTATATTGGGAAATAGATTGGAGAGGTGACTAAGTGGTAGACTTATGGATCCATAATGCATAACCTAAAAGGCAAAGGGAAGGCAATAATTATTGTAAATTGATGATCATCACTTGTGTTATTTTTCATCGAAGAAGAGAAGCTTTTATATATATGACTTATTGTAGTTTAAATGAAGTTATGAGCTAATCACGATAGGCTAGTGAGATTTGCGCCTTAATCTACGTGTGACGGCTTACTTTTGCCCATTTCATAGTCGCTACCTATCCTTCTCTTTCTTTCTCTTCTTCCCTCGTTTTGGCTAGTATGTTGCCTCTTCTTTCGTGTCTCGAGGTTACCGTGGTATTTTATACCGACAAAGGTACTTATATAGCTAAATTATATATATTTGGTTAACTTTAGGGTTAGGTCAATGCTTATGATGGTGTTTTGTTAGTAAATTAATCAATTATCAGTATGGAAGTCTATAGTAGAATAGGAAAACTTCTAATATAAGTATTTTTTTATCCTTCATGAGTTCATTGGTGTTCGATTAATAGTGTTGGTCTATGTGGAAAAGAGTCCCCCGTTATAATTCTCCAATTTTAGGTCGGCAAGGAATCTTTACTCGGGACTTTTCAAGTTGATTTTCTTTTTAACATTGATGGATCTTTATTCACATTAATTTTTACGAACTACGCCAACTGGTATGATAAAAAGTTCAGGTTTAATCCAAAAGATTTGAAATTCTCAATGAAACCATATTATTAAATCTCGAATATACACTTTCTAAAAACACCACATAATAATTGTGGATCTCTAAATTCATACAAGAAAAGAGTGCCGAGTGTTGGCAAACTATAAGTTACTCGCATGTAAAGGTGATTAATGGGCGGGGATAGCTTGCTAGGTCCACCTACACTCGCCTAAACTTAAAAGATATGCAAATGTAGCCATAGCTCTTGCATGAGGTGCTCTTATATGAGAAATTCTAGTCAGCCCAACTTTAATTAGCCCAGTCGTACCATATGTAAACTTTACATTGTGGGCGGGCTCGGGCAACATTGGCGTGGCCCAATCGGGCCATTCGATATTCACCTTAATCTACATGAAAATGTTGACAGTAAGGTCACACGATGCCCTATCTTGTTACTGCAATAGGATCAAATTTCTTTTCCTCCTCAACACTTTGCCCTAGAGCCCAAGCCCAAGCCCATGTTCCTTTTAGGCCAACTATTTATCGGTATGTTTGGTCCCCAAAAAATCATTTCATTCCCTGTCTGACTCAAAATTAGATAATAAAATTTGGAAAAAAAAAAAAAAAGACTATTACTTGAGAAGGTCAAGGAATAGGCATTTTATGCAGCTAGAAACAGCTAATTTTATATTCCACAAATTCCCTTGCATTTGAAATAACGTTAGAAGCAAACCAACATTGCCAAAGAATGATTTGTGTTTATTATTATTCATAGTTAATTATCATAATTATATAGTTATGTTTAAAATATTTATTTAACACTGTATAATAGGCATAAATGATATACTCTCATAATAATTTCCTGCACTGTTCATGACTTGATTAATGATCGAATGAGCTATTTGATGATTGTTGGTGTTGAATGATAGATTCGAACGATGAGTCGACGATTAATGTGATTAATTATTGTAATTTGATTTGATAATCTTGAGAATGATGACTTTTAGCATCCAAAAGACACCTTTCAAATGATCACTATAGAAAAATGATTTCGACGCCGAACATGCAACTTTTTATACTCTCAAACGATGATTGTTTCCGTGGAATGCGTGCCTTCTAAACAATCTTTACATATATATAAAGCCTCTTAGTGCCAGATATAAGCCTTTCAGATTGATGGCTTTCCTAATGATATCGATTTTAGTGTCGAAAGTATGCTTTTCAAATTATGATTTCGAGCTTTCTTTTGTGCCCCTCAGTGATTTGTCAAAATGATGATGACACCGGATCTATATTAGGAGCCGAATCCCTATTACTGTTCTTAGTAGAAATAATTTCATAATTCCTACCAAAGAAGTACAAACGCATGTTTGATAATAAGCGGACACATTATAGACAGGTAAAGTAAGAAAAAGATTGCCCAAATTAAAGACGTGTCTGAAGAGACTTTTAGTTTTAAGTTAATCTAAGTTTAGCAACAGATGCATTTTGAATTTTTTTAACTTGATATATCCAAATCTTTCATAATATATACATGTTGACACGTAAACTCAAATAAATTATTTTCCAAAGATTCTAAAATTTAGATAATATTTTAAAAATTTGGAAAGTTTACTTAATCCTAGACAAACAAAGTCTTAAGTCATATTTAGAAAGTCGTTTGATTGTGAAATGTGAAAGATTTAAAATATAAATTATGTTAGTCGTAAGAAACATAATCGGTAATTTCTGGACTTTTTCTCCAAATGAAATGTTGTTCCTAACTTTTATTTTTATTCAATCTAATTCTCGTACTATTCAAAAATTGATCTTAATGTGGTCTTCCGTTCAAATCTGCTACTGAGAGAGAATTATACATCATTGTTGATATTGTGGAGTCCAACTCGATTCAAAGGGGTTTCTGAAAAAGAAAGACTATTTCTTTTCCCTTCTCCTTTCGTTCTTTCCTTCTTCCTTCCTTTCCCTTTGCTGACTGCTCCAATCTTGCTGGCTATCACCACCTGCAACGTCACCGGAGTCGTCCTGCCATGTCCACCACCACCATCGTCGGTGTCGACTCGCCATGCGCAGCCCAACCCCAAGTGGTTGAGTTTCGCAAACTTGTGCTTGTTCTCTCTAACTACCTTTAGTGGATTAGCGCAAACTTAGATTGGAGTCGCATGACCTCCATTGGAAATTGTGGTAGAGAGTGACGAAGGCGATGCTGATGGTGATGAAGGCAGCAGCTGGTTTTGGGGGCCGAGGTGCTGTTGCTTGAGTGTGGTGCCAGCGGCCAAGGTGCCGTGCTGGGGGTGGCTGAAGGAGTATTATACGGTCTAGATTGGCTTCGAATGTCTGTGTCTGATGCAGCTTGGTGGACATGTACGAGAAGTTTGTAGCAAGTGGATCGCTTCATGATTCGAGAAAGGTGTCTGATCAGAGGCAAGATCATAATGTGAGATGTTCGACAGCGATAATCAACAGGATATGTCCAAACTGGAGAATGAGGAGGCTATCTGCGAAATGAAAAAGGTCCAGGGCCAAACCCTTTCAGATTTTTCTGTGAAGTATTTGCGATGTAGATATGGGGAAACAAATATGCACTCTAGCAATAAAATTGGGCTTTGCCTGTGACACTTGCTTGAGTAATTCTCTTATTAGCATGTATTCCTGGTTGAGTCCCGTGGAAGACGCTTGGACAGCTTTTCGTGCACTTTTCGAAAAGAATTTGATTTCTTATGATACCTTTGTTGCTGTTTTATCCTCTTGTAGCCATATGGTATTTCTGATGGATGGAAATACTTTAATGTACACAGACTATGGATTCGTGCCTAAAATTGAACACCGTGCATGCATGAATGGATCTATTGGGCAGATCTGATCCGTTGTCCTGGCCTTTCAATTTATAAATTCAATGCCTTTCCAGGCTGATAAACTCGTCTATCATCCATTTCTTGGAGCTTGCTGAGTTCACGGCAATGTTGAACTTGCAAAACATGCTGCAGTAATGAAATTTTTTAGCAGTAACTGGATGACCCTCCCTGCTGATTATATTTTTGCTAGCAAATATGTATGCCTCGGCAGGTCCATGGGAAGATGCAGCAGCAATCAGAAATAAGAAGGAAACTTAAAAACCTTACAAAAGAAGCCTGTTGGAGCTGGATTCAAGTGAAAATATAGTTCACAAGTTTTATGTGGCTGACACCTCACAACCTAAGCACGGGAGATCTATGATGAATTGGAACCATTGGCCAGTCGAATAAAGAAACTGGGTCATGCCCCGAATACTGAATTTAAAGAAGAGGATCCCTTGTCAAAGCCCTCCAGTTTAAAAATTTAATGCCTTTCAGGGCTGCTACACTGGTGTCGTATACATTTCTGGCGGCTTGCCAAGTTCACAGAAATGTTGAACTTGCAAAACAAGCTGCAGCAATAATTTTTTAGCACGAGCCGGACGACCTGCTGCTTATATTTTGCCAACAAATATATATGCCTCAGCAAGTCTATGGGAAGATGCAGCGGCAACCAGAAAGAAGATGAAACCGAAAAATCTTACATTTGGAGCTAGTTGTAGCTGAATTCAAGTGAAATTTATAGTTCGCAAGTTCTATGTGAGCGATGCTTTACACCCAAAGCACAATCTTGGCGAGTTCGTACACATTGTGCCTATGAAGCTATATTAAATTCTCACTGCAACAATCGACATAGACAAACTGAAATTTGCACGTCTTTCAGTTTGATATCAAGGATAGCATAGAAGATGATCATTTCAAGTAATTCAATAACCCTTTCTACTTAATACATCCCAAATTTGCACATCGCATTAGAGCATAAAATATGTACAATTATCAAGGCTCAATCCCTAAATGTAATGAGAATTTGTGTGTTCACTCAATGAAGAGAGACATGAGATGGTGTCTGAAGCACCGCGGTTGTCAATATTGTCCCCACCGCACTTTTTTTAACTGATATTGATAAAGGCACCTGCGATATCCACTTCACTTAGAGATCCACAGATGGAGGGCCCTGATCTAATGCCAAATTAGCGAGGGCCTCCTGAACGGAAGCTGCAAAAACTCTCCATCAGAACTAAGAATACATGGAGAAGTAGCAAAACAATCAACACTTTTCCGGGTTGTTTCAATTGTTTCGGATGATTTTTAAGTACATAGAAACGGATGAAGGAAAAAGGACCTTCCTAGCACAATGTCAAAAATTGAAGGCTTTCAATGACTCTGAATGAATATCGGTTTGGAGAACACAAAGAAAGAACGAAGCCAGTATCGAAAGTTTACTTAGGAATGTCTCAATTCTGTAAATGGTAAACTGTGTTTATATGTATTAGGAGATGTACTAATTCATGCATAGATTAACATCATATTACTAGCTTTTATCAGATCTGAGGCACCATTAGTTGAATGCATTGATGGGCAAATGAACAAAACCACCATGTCTACACGGAGTATGTTGACAAGTAATATGCTCAACCAAACCTTTGCAGAAAAGATTCGCCAGTCAAAACTCCAAACCAAGTACAAGCGATGACACAGAATATCTAGCTAAACAGATTTATATATCATGAATACCTTCAAGATTTATATCCAAGCGGCTCAAGCTTTGAGCCATTGAAGTGGATGGTTGAAAAGGCCCCCTGATGTTTCCAGCATGGTGGCCACCTGCGGTAAGGTTCGGAACTTGTGAAATCGGCCTTTGTGCAGAGTCTAATGCAGCATTTATTCTCATTCCTTGTGCTTCCAGTGAAGAACGAGCAAGACTGCCGCCAGGTACGAGATGTGGAGCGGACCCTGCCACCTCTCCTAATCCGACAGAGCCAACAGGAATGGCAGGAAGCTTGTCAGAGTCAGCCCTGCTCATCATCATTTTTCAACCACAAGCGTAAGCACAAGTCAGCGTCACAACTTGAAGTTGATTGAGATCAAGGTGTTCCACAAGAAATGCACACTGTCACTATCCCGTTGTTTCCGCCAATATATTTCATCATTGGTAGCAATTACGATCAATTAAACATACAATTCCTATCAAAAGAGGAACGAATGTATGTAAACTAGTGCAGATAACAGAATTTGCAAAGTTAGATAATGTGCATAGGCAGGTTATTTTAATAAAGAATCCTATAAAGTAGGTAAGTGGCTTCCAGATTGAGATGGCTAGTTAAGCTAATCGCCAGAGTGTTCAACGCAGCGGAGAAAAGGGTAAATAATTTTGGAAGATGTAGCAAATAGAATTGTCCAGGAGAGACAAGATACAGAAACATCGCAAGAATGGAGTTGCTCACTCATTCTCAAAGTTCATCACGCTCAATGGAGAATCACCATTCTGTGGAGCTGTCTCTGTTGCCAGTTCCATTGACATTTGTTGCTTTGCTGCACCATGAAAGGAGGCAAAAAACAATCAAAACCTGACACAGTGAAGTGTTCAAAGTACGAGAACCGGACCCATCTAACGGGTGGTGAAATTCATCCGCTGAACTTCAAGGTCTACATAAAACGACGTCAAGAAGCAAACGATCATAAACAGATGGCATCACTTAGAATAGCACACGACAAGACCCGATTTTTGTAGTCATTCTTGAGAGCGTTAGCTAGCTTTCGTTTAGATCATGTAGTGCAAGAACCAAGTTCAAGGGGCTTTTTCTCTTGTTCGGGAAGTCGACCAAAGTATACATGAACCCATATGCCATGAAGGATAGAAGCTATGCATTTTGCAGGCGAAGTTCTATGTTAATGAAGTCTTCTGAGAGCCTCACCAGGCACCGGAGGAAAGTTCATGGCGCGATGCTGTAATTCGAGCAATTGATTGAACCTGAGGATCTGTTGTTTCAATACTACCCTATGTAGTAATGTTGGAAAAACACCGGATTCTGTTCTTCCATTCTGTCCCAAACTGGAATTTGAAGGAGAAGTTCAGTATCATCGCTTAAAGACATTACCCAAACAAGAAACCGTGGGAAATCAGGACTTAATTCTGAGCAATAATCATTGATGAGATCAAAAGAATGATCTCTCACCCATCTGCGTCATCTGGCGGTCGATCCCAGTATGGATTTCCACGGCACGGGCTGTTTCGTTGCGGTCCATGTACAGCTGCATGCACTTCTCTATCTAAAAGTATACTCAGACCCAAAAAAAAAAAAAAGCACGATGCGTTAAAGACCCTTTTAATTTGAAGAAACTTGGCGATCTTGATGCAATGCAGCTTGAGAGACTAATGCAGAGGATGATAGAACTTGTGCCTCACTCACTTCAATCGCAAGTTCTCGGCCGCTTTCTCTCGACCAAGCCATCGGGTCCGTGACTGCCATGATTTTATTAGAAAGAACTACTTTCTGCAATCAAACATCACAAGAAAATTAAATAATCCATGATGATCATCCTATCATGACTTTCCCAAGGTGAACCGCAAGGGAGATTAATGGATTACTAAACGGGTGCGAATAATCGGGACGTGATTTCTCCTAAATTCCACTGATCACAACTCAATTTTTTAGTTAATTATGCCAATTGGATGCCACAAATCTTTTATGGATTGGTTAGGGATCAAGTAAGATATGGAAGCCCACCTTAATTCTGCGAACTAGATATCTGTGAATTAGGGAATTAGATATTCTAGATTTGTGTAACACCTTGTGCCTTTCCTCGTTCATAGAAGGCCTTGCATGCAATCTTCCTTTGTTATTATCTGATTTTTTTTTTCTAAAAACACATGGAAATCTAAGTTATCATGCATGATGATGACTCAAACAAACAAAAATCAATTTAAATCATAAGAAAGCCAGTAAAAATATGAGGAAAGAAAAATAATGCCTCGTTATTAGCCTCGATACAGTAACTAAGCTCATAAATGAAAATTCCTTAATCTAAGTGACAAATAAATTCAAAAAAAGATAGACCAAAAGCAATTATAAATTAACTAATCCAAAGATGTAATAATCACCTAAATGCAATTATTATTATTTTTACTTTTAATTTTCTTTTATATATTAAACTAAATATCTATGAATGCGATGTGAACTAACTATATACCTATAATAAAAACTATATGCCGAAACCAAGCTAGTCAAAACAATCCAACTTTTGGCAGAACAAGATATCTCGATTAAAACCATATATTATTTCGATTTTACACTATAGATATCTGCAAAATAGAGGTTAAAACCCTTTCAAGAACCCAAATACTAAACACAACACATGCTTAAATTTAAGGGGAAAGTGAATCGAGACACGATGGAAACATGCTAGATGATGCAAAACACGTATAGAAGCGTGCAACAAGGATGATCCGAGATCACTTGGAGGTGCGCCGCGAGGCTGAGAATATAAAACTGGACACCCGCTGTCCAGCCCCTGAACGATCTGGACAGCAGGCTTTCGGTCCTTTCTCGAGCTCAAATTCGACCTTGAAGCGAGCCTAAATCATCCCGATGCATCCACGAGCCATGGGGACCAACGAAGGTCAGCCTGGGACGCGACGTGCGAGCCAAACATGGTTGTACACTCGCTAAAACAATGACACGACGATGACTTATGAACGCAGAGCTACACAAGTTTCTGCAGAGGAAACGTGATATGATGATACTCAAACCAAAACGACAACTAAAACAACGTGAAAAACGAACAAGAATCAATAGACTCACGATCAATAGATCACACCGGAACATCTAACGTAAGAGACGGTACGCCTGGGCCGAAATCAAATAACATGTCAGTATAGGATACAGAAAAACTTGAACTTTACCTTGCGAACGATGGAAACAACAGCGCCGGCCGAATACGAGCGTTTGAGAAGCCTCGGAGCCCAGTAAAACGATCGAACTCTGTCGAGAAAGGAGCGTATTTTCACCACGGTTTCAAGGGTGTTTGCATTTTTTTATTTTTTTTATTTCCCTTTTCGGTTCGTATCTTTGCAAGTGCTTGTTTGATTTCGAAAATTCCTTTTCGATTTTCTCACGATCGAACTCTGTCGCTTCATCCCTTTTCGATTTTCTCACGATCTCTTGCTCTCTGTATAAATTCCTTCACTGGTCGGGCGAATCTGTTTGAAATTTCCACTAAGCCGCTATTTTCACGGCCCAAATCTCTCTACTCTACCATCTCCAACCTCACGCATGGCGTTTGCAAAACAATAGTACGAAATAAAGATGGAGATACGACCCAATAAAAAAGAAATAAAGATGGAGATTTTACCCAAAATAATAATGCTAATGAAGCGGGACGATTTAGCGCTATATTAGACAAAAGCCATATCTAGTCTTTTTATTGTTTAGAATAGTAACTTCTTCAATTGAATGAAATGATCAATTATAAGAATTAATTAAAAATAGTATAACTTTAAACACATTAACTTTTTTTGTCGTATAGTGGCATTGGTTTTATTAGTTTGTTCCCCATATGTACGCTAGCACTACACTTCCCAATTGGTTGCGGTAAAATACCAAGTTTGAGTTGATGAACGAAATTCCATCCAAGATAAATTTATATATATATGAAAGCTGAAAATTTGGGGACATGCACAAGATTTCCTATTAGGCGTTGGAGTCCAAAGTGAATATTTGGATCATAAGTTGCCGATTTGATAAGTCTAACAAAAGTCCAGGATTTGTAGATTACGGAAATCAATTACCATATATGTTCGTTCAAGATAACAACAAAGTAGGAAAGTTCAGTGTTGACTTTGATCCGCACCTTGATTGGGGTTATTGGGGTTAACGCTTCAGGCAAAGTAGGAAATAGAATCCTACTAGACGTCGGCAAAAGAAGGATAAGGGCCACGCTTATATATATATAGAAAGAAGTCGGCTAAAGAAGAATAAGGGCCTCCCTTACATATACATAGAGAGAGAGAGAGAGTGGTGGCCGTGTGTGGCTGAGTTGATCACAAAGAGGTCTTGAAGCGTCGTCTCAAAGCGAGTGCTTGGAATTTTTTCATTGGTTTCGTTCGTGCAATTATACCAAGAAGATTTAGTATTCAAGCCAATTAAATCTTTTGAGTTCAACATTTGTTAATTCATTCATGAGATTAAAAGATTATTTCACAAGAAATTATGGGGCTAAATACCGTGGGCGTTAATTGATGTAAATGAGACTGAGAAATACTGATAGTATTTGAGTTACTAGAGAATGTACTCTTCATTCCATTGCTTGATCTATAGTAGAATTTGTTGCTGCTCTCACCGTCGACTTAAGTTACTATGACAAAACCACATAAATATGGTGTCCGATTTATTTACTTATTCTATCTATTTTATTGTTCGATCACTCATTTTCCGCAACAGGTTGTCTCTTGATGTCATGAAAATTTTAGATATTTTGATTTTCCAATCTAAAAGTACGATGACTATATGCCAATGGATATATGATTAAGTTACAATGATTTGATTTAGGAACAAATTTTAATTATATTTTGAAGTTTCGAAACCAACTAAAAGAAAAGCATACAAACAAGTGCCGTGCATTGCGTGGCCCCCAAAACTTGTTATAATGATAATGATAGAGATATGGAGTGCTGCACGAATAAAGATTGCTTTTTGTGAGAGTAATTTCGCTCAGAATTTCATCAAGACACTTCAATAATATAGGAGGAAAAGAAAACAAAAAAGATATACGGGAGAAGAATCCTAGAAGTATGAAAAGTTGTGTACGGCATTCACTTTAGTGCTAAAATTTCTTTTCGGATCATTAAGTGCTACTTTAAAATAAAAAAAACGATCACTTAAATGTCAACTCAAATTTGGGTCACTAGAAATCTAACGTGACTATATTTTATTAATTTTTCAATCTTATATGGCTTGCCGCTATGCCCAATCAACACATAACCTCTAAATGATGTCATGTAGCAAGTTAAAAAGTGATCACTTTTGAGCTAGTCCTTGTTAAAAAGTCAAGTAATTTCTTTGGCCGAAATTTGTCACTAGAGGTATTTAAGTGATTGTTTTTTCCTCCGATTTGGTACTTAAGTGAATCGGTGAAAATTTTTGGCATTAAAATAAGAGTTGTATACAACTTTTGGCACTTTTAGGACATATTTGATAGTCGGCCAAACAATAATTATTTATGTTCTTTTGTTCCTTCGAAATTAAAAAAAAAAAATAGAATTTTATTTAGTAAATTTTTTTTTCCCAAGAATAAAATGGGAACAAAATCAAGAAGTAAAAAAAAAAAAAAATTACTTCTTTGATTACGGGAATAACTCAAGAATCAAGCTCAAATCTTCTTCTTCTTCTTCTGGCGAGGTCCACCTCGCATGAGGTTGACCTTATGGCGGCTGCTGAGGCTCCCCAAGGCCGAAGAAGAAGAAAATGAAAAAAGAATGTTGACACCTAAATTTTTGCATAATTTTTGGGGTTAATTTTTACTAAAAAATAATAAAAAACACATGGCATATGGTTTAGAAGCATTTTATTTTGTTTTATTTTAGACCACCGGTAAGGGAAGGATTTTTCACATATTCCATTAAGATTTTTCACATATACACTGAGGGATGTATTTTGCGCAAAAATGGAATTTTTTGGATGGAATATGCGAAAAATACAAAAGGGGGATATTGCGCGAGTTGTGATATTTCAACAATATATTTAGGGGTATCGTGCGCAAACAAAATGGAAAAAGAATATATTGCGAAGATGCATTTTTTTACCTATAAAAGACATGGTGCACGAATTAATTTAGGGGTTCTTTTTGGTCTCGGGTGAAAAAAAGTACACGAAAAAGCAAAAGATGAAAAGTGAGTGAGGTGAGAAAGAGAAAAAAAAAAAAAAAAAAAAAAAAAAGGCAAAACCCTAATCGGGACTGTTCATCTTCCCCGAGGGTGCCCCCCGCCGCGCCGTATCCCCGCGCCCGAAGCCCCCGGCGCCTCGACGCCCGCCGCCGCATCTTCGTTCGCGAGCCCTGGCGGCGCCCGACGTCCCGCGCCGCATCTCCGTCCGCAAGCCTCGGCGCCTATCGACCCGCAGATCGATCCCGCCGCCGCAACTCCTAGATCCGGTGGCGATCCCGGCTGTCCCACCGCGTCGATCCCCGCCGCGTGATCCTCCTCCACCCAGATCTGCTCAGCCTTGCCCAACACCGACCGTCCCCTTGACGCCACAGCCGCTCGTGTCCTACAGCTAGATCTGCCAAGCCACGCCGCTGTCGCTCACCTTCTACTCCCTCGACGCGCCGCCGAGCCGCCCGTTGCTCACTGGTCACGTCGCCGTCGTCTCGACGCCGCCTCGTGTTGGTCCCCGAAGCCCTGCGCCGCGCGCTGCCATCGCGCCGTCCCGGAGCCCTCGCCGGAAACCTAGCCGGCGACCCTCCTTCTCACCGACCCGCCAGCCTCTCTTTTTCTTTTTAAAAAAAAAAAAAAAGAAAAAAAAAGGAAAAAAGAAAAAGCCAAAAATCAATTTAGGTAATTTTTTTTTCTTTTCTTTATTTATCTTTTGTTGTTTTATTATTATTATCGTTATTTCATTATTTTCTCTTTTTAGTGTAATTATCCCTTTTATGTGAAATTGAAATTGCATGATACGAAATTGCCTTGAAATTAGTGATTGTCAGTCCGATTTTCATGCCCGAAATCCGACTCGCAATTACTTAAAAAAAATCGCTAATCCAATCTCCCGCCCGAGATCCGATTTGTGATTTATGTGAAATTGGCCATCCCAATCTCATGCGCGAGATATGATTCGTCAATTTGGGTATCAATATTGCTTGATTTGTTGTCGTGTCATTTAAGTTAATTTTCTTTACAAAAATAAAAAATGTAGGTTAGAATTAGGTTTATTTCTTGTTTTAGGGTTTGCATGTTTAGAATAGAAATTTTATTATGAATTTAAAAAAAAATCAAAAAAATAAAAAATCAAATCAGTCAATTTAGGTTGCTAGTTTTTTAACTTAGGTTGCATGTTTAATTATTTGTCAATTTTAATTTCGAAATTAATAAAACAAAAACACAAAAAATCATCATGCATATGTCATGTAGAGTTAGGGCATATTTTGCACGTCATTGCATATTAGGGTAAAATTGCACTTAGTTTAATTTTAGATAATATTTTTCTTAATTTATTATGTGTTTAGGTATTTCCTTAAATAGATTGCATTTTAGAATTATTTGGGTTAAGATAATATTTTAGTTTAAATTAGGATTTGGCTCAACCTAATTCTTAATACAAATTGAATAGAATCTTAATCTAGTTAGATAATTTTCACATTTTTCCTAATTCCGAATTTCATGAAAAAATACAAAAATATCTTAGAATAAATTAGTTCCATTTTCTAGGATAGATTGCATTTTTTAAGAAATAATGTCATGTAAATGTCATATAGGATTAGATTCATGAAATGCACGTCATTTAGAGATTGCTATTAGGTCCATTTAATTAGAAATTGCATGTCATTAGAATTAAGTCATTTAATTAATATTGCATTGCATATTGCATAATTTCCATTAATTAAGTGAAAACAAAAAAAGAAATTGCATGTTAATTAGAAATCATATATAGGGTTGTTGATGTGAATTCCGATTTAACATTGAAGGTGCTTTTGTTGCTTTGGGGTAAGTTTTTGCAATTTATTCATTATTTATTTGGGTGTTAAATTGGTGGTTTGCGCACCCGCATGATCGGGAAATAGATTTAAAATCAATTTAAGCTACCTGCAAAAGCATTTTTGAAATTAAAAGAATGGTACCGAAAGGACATTAGAGAAATCTAGTGTAACCAAGTCCCCATACCTAGAGTCTCTGGTTCGTAGGAGTAAAGTAAAACTCCCATTATTTTACTTAGGTGTCTAATCGACCTACTATAAATAGATTAGTGGCGACTCCTAATTGAAAAATCATTTGCATGTTAAGAACTTGAACATAAGTCGCGAATTGGTACGGGCTTGGGAGAGCCCATGTTAAGTCTAAGCTTAACAATATATTAGCCAAACCCTAGGTGGTTCACCTCGAAAAATTGGTCGCGACAAAAAAAACAAAAAAAGAAAAAAATGTGACAAAATTATTAAAAATTAAAAGAAATTATAGGTCATAAAAAAATTTGAGAATCGTATCAAATGCATTTTTATTCCGAGAAAACTCTCTCTCGGTAAATTGCTATTAGAGTTGCCAAATTTATGTGGTATTTACAATTACATCAAAGAAATTTGATTTCAGTCACGAAAAAAGTTAATAGACTTGAAAACAAGATAATTAGATAATTAAAACAAAAATGGCAAAATGGATAGAGGGTGGCACCATCTGCTATCTGTGGTAGAAAACGTACCCTGTGAACAAGTTGTAAAATAGTGATTAGGACATTCATAGATTTCCTAACCTTTCTACGTTTGAATCCCATCTCCAAAAAGCTTAAAAAAAGCCCTTCTCGATCCCAATGCGGATTGGCCTAGCACCATCAGGTGAGGCAATTTGGTTTGGTTTCGGAATCGAACCAACCCGTTTGCTTACTCCTAAGATTTACAATTTTGAAAAATATAAAATATAGATTACAACAAAAATTAACAAATTTGAATGCCGCTTAACACATAATAGATAATTTAGATGATGGATTTAATGGGAGAAAGAAAAGTAAAGTCAATGTTCAACTTAGCAATTAAGTAGATAGATAATGTTTTTCAAAGGAAGGTAGCTACTTTTATGGAGAAAGCAACAAATTCTTTTCTTGCAATGTAGAGAAGGCAATTCTACCAATCTGTAATCCTAGATAGTAATGGATTGTTGAATGGAAGATGGCTACGTTTTATTCGGACGAAGTGGATTTAATTCTACCACCGAAGAATTGCCGAGCTTTTTTTTTTCCCATAAGAAAAGAATTCCACATTTTCTTTTCACAGATAAATAGGTGTCTATCAAAACTCAAGGGCTAGAATTCTTGCTACCATTACTCCAGTCTCATAAGATTCGGGTCCTATGTAGAATTGACTGACTTTTACATGACACAGGCCATCTAAAACTTTAAATTCAACAAACTTACATGGACGCCCACAAGTCATCGATGCAGTTTATCGAGTAAGAGCCCATCTAGAGAACGGTGGCCTCGGGCGTTGTGCTTAAGGTTCTAAACGGGAGATGGCGTGATTTGAAAAATAGAATTTGCCGCATGCAAACCTAGCGCTTGAGAAAGTACTTTCAAGATGAAAAATATAATTCATTGAAACTTTTTTTTTTCTTGGCGTCAAGGAATTCAATCCCTAGTCCGGCCACTAGATTTTTAGTTTCATCCGCTAAGATGTTAGGTTTAGACGCCTCATCCCTAGGTCCATTCATTAGTGTTAAATTATGTCTCGAGTTTGAACATTTGCAAAACGCAATTTGCTTGGACAAGTAAAAGTTCATGGGACTCTATGAAGATTTATAAAAGAAAAAACATAAATAAAAGGATTGGAAGATGCGAATTTCAATTTCCTGCGGGAGGAGCCAAATTCGTTTGTTGGCCATGGTGGGGCCCAAACCTTGGGCACACAATTTCCACGGCATGTTTTTTCGTCTCTTTTAGCCGATGAAAGAAAAGAGGAAAGAAAGAACCTCCGCACGTGAAGTCCTGCACGCGTAAGAAGACAAAATGTGGTGGGCCCAGGTCAAAGTTTGACCTGGGCACACACGTATAAAAGGAAATCTTTTTTTTAGGTCTTCTCTTCTTTGCGTTTTGAGGCCGCCGAAGCTTTTTCGTAAGAAGCCGTTGCTCCTTATACGAAGAAAGGAGCCGCACGTCCACACACTTTCGAATCAGGCGTATGTAGCGCATTAAACTTTGAGCTTGAACGCGTGAAATTTTATGTCGTGAGTTTATATTCAAGTGAATTGTTTATTTTATAAATACTTTGAATTTGAGGTTAAATTTAAATGTGGAAAACACTTAAGCGTTTGAGCAATTGTAAACTCTGATTTTCCGATTTTAGTGGATTATTTGCTACTGGCTCTCTCCGTGGACGTAGGTATCGATACTCGGACCGAAGCACGTAAATTTCTGGTGTCCTTATTTTTCTCGTTTCGCGTTGACATAAATTGCAAGATCTTGATATTTGTGCATATTATATCCCAACAATTAGTTCTCCCAGTTGAAGCATGGGGTCAAGTATATCGTGGAATGTCATAATTAGGTTTTTCCGATATATTTCAGTCTTGTCAAGTGTCATGTAAATAAGTCATGTCCAACACTATAGGCCTTAACTCCTTGCCCCTTACTAGTAACGATACAGCATCGCCGGCTCCCCACCACTATCACGAAGGGCGTGCTCCCCTATGCTCACATTGCGGAAGGTTGCGTGACCCTTTGGGACTAACGGCCCAAGGTCATGCGATTCTTTGTGACGATGGTAGGGAGCTGCGTAGACCTCGACAATTGCAAGCAAAGGGCAAGAAATCCCCTACATTTTAACCAGACGGAAGCTTGCACGTTGATTGGAATTAATACGCTTGTAAAATAATTAAAAACAAAGACCAAGGAATATTAATTAAAGTAGGAAAAGTTAGTAACTCTAATTCTTCATTCTCTTGAATAAATCATAGTCCTTGCTTTATATATGGAAAGTTCTACTAAGAAACTACCTATATAGACAAAATGAACATATGAATACCAACTACCTTACTCATACTTTTGAGACAAGTGTACCAGAAGTTTTAAGACTTGTCGTGAAAGCGCAAATGAGTTCTAAAATTTATAAAAAGTGCAATTAAATTCTAAAATTGTCAAGTTGATATAACCAAGTCATTTATGTTAATATCATTAATTTGTCTAGCAGAAAATGCTGACCTGAATTTTTTTAATTAATTCCTCTTTACTACATGGCATTTCTATTATTTTCTTCTCCAAGTCTTATGTAAATTAGATTAAAAACTTAAAAAATAAAATTTAAATTAAAAAAACAAACATAGAAAATAAAAAAGAATGGCAAGGCCTCATTGGTGAGGCGCTGCCACCCATTGCTAGGGGGGCTGGCAAAGCCTCACTCGGGTTTGCCTAGGCTAGTAAGGGCTAGCCACTAGGGGTGTCAATGATTCCGCTCAATAACCGAACCGATAAGGAAATTTAATGAACTGAACCAAATCCGATCCGAACCGAACTAAAATCCCGATTCGGTTCGGTTTGGTTTGATTCGGTTTTTCGGTATTCACTTTGGTATTATTTTCCCTACATACACCCCTTTCTATAAATCTTTTTATTTTTTTAAAAAATCCATTTTTAATTAATTTTTATTCTTATTCTTTTCTTTTTTATTCCTTTTCTTTCTTTTTCTTTCTTTCTTTCTTTCTTCTTCTTCTTCTTCATTGAAAAAATCAAAAAAAATGATTTTAAAAAAAATAAAAAAGGAAAATTTTTAGATTTTATCAGTTTGCCTAAACCAATTAAAAAAATTTTGGTTTTTAATGAAACCGAACCAAATAAGAACCGAACAAAAAAACAAAACCGAATTTTTTGGTTACGTGTGGTTCATTTTTCGGTTGATTCGATTTTTGATTCGTTTTTTGACACCCCTACTAGCCATTATTGCTCTAGGCTGGCTGGCAGCACCCCTTGACAATTGCAAGAAGAGGGCAAGAAATCCCGTACATTTTAATTAAACAGAAACGTGCACGTTGCTTGGAATTAATACGCTTAATGAATGATTAAAAACATTTCACGAAATATTTTCATAATTTATATAAGTTAAAGTACAATGGGTTTATTCTTTTGAATAAATCATAGTTCTTGCATCATATATGGAAAAGCTATCCTATGAAACTAACTATAGAGATAGAGTGAACATATGAATAGAAACTTCCTTACCTATTTTTTTAACATTCTAAAGAAATTTAATCTGTCTCAAAGAAAAAACTATTGAAATTTGTTATGATTCTTATAATGGAGGATATATTCGTAAAAAATAGAGAATTCCGATACGTTCCGACACGTTATATATTAAATATATTTTTATATATAAATGCACAAATAAAAATAATAATAATAATAATAATAATAATAATAATAATAATAATAATAATAATAATAATAATAATAATAATAATAATAATAATAATAATAGAGTTAATTTACACTAAAAAAATTAATCCAATATTAATTTGACAAATTCAACTACATCCCATTGCAATAATTCATAAAACTTGGAGGAAAATTTTTTTTTTCTTTAAATAAGATTTAAAGAAACAAAACTAGAAAAAGCTAAAATAATTATTAAAAAAATGGAAAAAAAAAAAAGAAAAAAAATGAAGGAAGGATCGTGGCAATGGGTCGCACGCCGCTGCTGTTGCCACTACCACCGTTGAAATGGGCCGGCGAGGTTGCTAACCGTAGGCGGTTGGGGGGGGGGGGGGCGGCCCTCGCCGCCCAAGGGAGGCTCGCCTAGATTCGGGCTATGCCTCGATTGGGGCTGGTAAGGCTCGCCTAAATTTTGGCGATGCTGGCCTTCGCTTGTGGCCAGCGAGCCTCTCCAACCCTAGGTGAGGCCTTGCTGGCCCCAGGCAAGAGCCGGCGACCCTCGCTAGACCTGAGCGAGGGTACAACATCATCTAGAACAAGGTGAGCCTTGCCCGAGCCTCAACCAAGGCATCACCTAGATTTGGGCGAGCCTTGCTGACCGTTGCTTGGCTGACGATGGCCTCGCCCAAGTCAGTGAGGGCTACCCCCCTTCCGCCACTTAGGACCTTGCCTAGCCGGCCCTCCTCCGACAGTGGCAACGGTGGCAACACCCCCAGCCACGATCCCTACCCTTTTTTTCATTTTTGTCATATATTCATATTTTGACCTTTCAAATATTGAAAATTTTTAAAATTGATTTCATGCATGTTGGAATCGCGTGTCAGAATTTTGGACTCACGTGTTGGGGAGAGTTGACCACTTGTCAAGTTTTTTGACACTTGTTGATGGCGTGTCGGATTATGTCAGAGCATGTTGGAGTATCAGACACGATATGAAGGTTCCCGGAAAATGTCGGTACTTTTTAGGTATTACCTTTAAGAGTGCACATTAATTTATTAAGGGCAATCAGTTTCAAGGTATGCAAATTCCTAACCCGGAATCTGAAAGAATCTAGACTACGAACCTGATTAAATTCAATCATAGTTTTTGGAATTGACTATCAACTTGGAACCCAACCAACTAGTTGCAACTGGCTTCCAAGGTCAGCTTGGAAACCGGACCTAACTTTAACAAACATAGCTATTTATTTAAGAAAGTCAACAATCTATAACAAACTGATTAAGATATTAATAATTTCCTAAGCTTTCTGTGTTCAAAACCCATCTCCAAAAAAAGTTAAAAAAGCCTATTCTATCCAGTCTCCGTGTGAACCAGCCTCGAACCGGACGAGTAAGGCCAATTCATTCAGTTCTTGAGTTAAACCAGCCTTGTCAGTCACTCCTAAGATTTATAGTTTTCAAAATATAAAGCAAAGATTACAGTAAAATCAAGCAAAATTTAATGCCACTTTATCTTTAATTGACATTTTAGATAATGGGTTTAACAAGAGAAGGAAAAGTAAAGTCGATGTTGAACTTAGCAATTAAGTAGATAATTAATTTTTACTGAAGAAGCAACAAGTTCTTTTCACGCAACGTAGAGAAGGCAATTCTACCAAACTGCAATCCTAGATGGTACACTTAGAGGCAATACTTAAGGGGGACGATGTAATTATATTAATATAAATTCATACTAAGTGGAGGAGTGACGCTAGATGCTCTGAGTGTATGGTCGAAATCGCGAACGGAAGGAGGTGCTGTTCAACGCAATTGCAACTCTGCCCTTGATTGTTGAATGGAAGATGCTGCTTTTTATTTTTATTTTTTGGACTAAGTGGAATTAAATTCTTCCAGCGTAGAATTGGCCGAGCTTTTAAAATGGGGAGAAGAAAAAAAAATACACAATCTTACTTTTGCTTCTCACAACACCAAATATTTATTAAAACTCAAGCGCTATAATTCTTGGCACCGTTACTCTAATTTCATAAGTTTCAAGTCTTATGTAGAATTTATAGACTTTTTTTATGAGGCATGCTATCTAAAACTTTCATTTCCGCTAATATTCATGGATGCACACATATCATCATTCGTGTGAATTGAGTAAGACTATTTACAGAACAATGACGCGAGTTCAATGGCATGATTGCAAGGGAGTTATGGCCAGTTGTGAGGATGCACAGAGCTTGAAACAATGGTGGAAGTAGAAGTGAATTTTTTTAAAATGACTTAGGTATCAGAAAAAAAAAATCCATTTTTTATTGTCTAATACTACATAGGAAGATGACCCAATATTCATAATTAACAACAATTGCGTACTTGAAGATCGAGAATGATTTACCTTTTCAAAAGCCAAAAATAATCATCAAGATTCACCTGGATCTCCATCCTTGGCCCTCGAGGGTTGGGGTGAAGACCCCTTGATAAGACTAGAGACGTGGCATTGCTTGATCTCGAAATCCCGACATTTGAAACTAGAGTCTCTACCAAATTGAAACGGACTTAGGAATCTTGATATTCAAATCCATTTTGTTTGTCTGACAGATATGAAAAAACGATTTCTAGCTCATTTTTTTTAAAAATCCAGCCAACAAATGAAATCATATAATTTTCTCTTGAAAATGTTTTTTCAAAAAAATAATTATAAAATCAAAATTTCAGCAAAATAAAAGGACATTGATCTATACATGTCAATACTGTCGTGTATTGCACATCGCGACAACTTCATCTTAACAATTACAACTTTTTCTTTCCATAAGAGGAAAAAAAGCCAGCATCTTTTTCCTGCTTTATATCTGAGATTCTACAAACTCGATCAACTTCTGAAACTGTCTTCCTAAGTTTAATATCAGTATGTAGATATGAAATATCGGTAGCCGTCTGTTTAAATTATAATAAAAATTGTCTAAGAATTTCATATTACTTTGGCCCCCCAAATTTTTTGTCTTCTCGACTGGTCCCTGGTTACTCTTTTATGTTCTCTACACGATAAATCTTTGTTGTCCATTGCGCTCTTATAACTTAGCAGCTACATATAGTTTACATCTAATTAAAATTTAAGAGGGGGATTTAGCTTTACTACATACTCACAAGGAGCCTTTATAAAGGTGCGACCAAAATGCAACATGGGCATGGACTTTGACATGACAGGAACACGAGCACGAGCATAGTACACAACAAGGAACGATCGGCACAACCCATCATATTAATGAGATGGGCCGTGCACGACACGCTAGAGTGCCCACATGATACTATAGAAGAGTTGAGGCAGCAATATCTCGATGCCATCGTTATGAGATTATGGTAATGTCATCAAAGCCTTTTTAAAATGGGTGAAATCATATTATGGACTGATTAATTTCATGATATTGTTAGCTCACACGTTGATTTTTGTTTCAACTATAATGAATATCTCGAACTCTTTGTAACTGAAACATTTTTTTGATTGATATTTCGCCCTCTATTATTTTGTGCTTTTAATGTTCTTTTATTATACCTTCTTTCCCTATTAATAAGCCCATGACGACATAAATATCTCCTAAATATGCAGGGAAATTCCTTCATCTTGATATCCCTAAAGGCTGTTTCCCCAGGTTTAACAAGCCCATGATGGCATAAACAATCTTCCTCGCAGGGAAATTCCTTCATTTAAATATGCTAAAAGGCTATGTCTTAAAACACATCTTACTTATCCACGTTCCCATTGAGAAAACCTCTATATCGAATATAATTTCACCAAAAAGAAAAAGAAAAATAGGAACAACCATTTTCTTAAGCAGATATCTTAATTTATCTAAAAATGATACCACTAATTCTATTAAAGTATCACAGATTGTTTGTATATGGGTTATCAATATACATACTATTCATGTAATCTTTCCCCACCTATTATATTAAGTTTTTTGAATTGCACAATCTTACATAGTATTAGAGCTGGGTTCACCTCCAATTTATTTTACCTGTGAGGCTCCCCCATTCATCAATTCCACGTACCTTCCTAAATTGCGTGTTAAAACTATTCTAATTTGTTTTTCTGTGGTGTTTCAATATATCCAATATCCATATAGTCTCCCTTTATCTATTGCTTTAAATTTTAGTGACTTTCAAATCAGACCTATGAATTAGATAATACACTCCTTGCCGAAAGGAGGGCTTAACAATGATGTGAGCCATCAATTTTTGGTAGCATATCTTGTCGACAATCATGCACATTTGGTGGGGGACACACGTTTAATCTTTGGAAGAGGGAGTGATAAAGATGATTTGCAAGGTTTTCAGTGATCACATGATCGATGACCACATCGCTTTCAGTAGGCACAAGGTGGATTGTCTGCATCGGTTAGTGTTAGGTAGTAGTTCACATCCTCATCGTAAAGAATAGCGCACTTTTATTTGGTTAGCCATCGCATTACATCATTATGGGGGTTTCGCTTTCTTCAGCACGCTGCAAAGACTTCGCAATAGCAAGGAGGACAAAGTCAAGCAAAGGCACCTAACCCTGCCCGTATAGAACATGGGTCGATAATATCATATTTCATGCACATGCCACATTATATTATTTAGAAAGTTCCGGTTCATCTATTGGTTCATCTAGTAAAATGTGGGTATATTGATACTTGCTTCGTCTTTTTGTGATTTCAAAGTAGCAAATTCTCATTGTGACCAACGTCGGGTTGTCATAAAATTGAAATTTTTCCCAAGGTAATTCAATCTAATGATTGATAAAAACTCGACTTGGTTAAGTAGCTTTCGGAGTTCAAATAAACACTATTTGTTAAACGATTCTGAAGGGCTGAGGGTGGATTTGAAGCATATCAGTCGTCTCTATTGAGCGAAGACCTAACGAAACAACATGGGACTTCTAGAGTTTGGCACTACAGCAGGGCCTCTGAATGAGTACTTCACATCCGCTAGGAAGCCAAACAGCAATGGAAAATGCTTTTTTCATTTCCATGAGAAAAATGGAAAGTGTCGACATGGGAAGGAGGAGGTCCCTTTGATGAGAATGGTCCCAACCCAATAAGATTCCTTCCGCTAGCGTTTGATTCTGACAGATATAATTGTTTGTTGGCACAGATTGATTTTTGGGCTTACTCAAATTAGCAAACCCGAAAAAGCTCTACCTTACGTTATGATGGAACTTAACTTGGTAGTCATTATCATTCAATTTTTACCTTAATTGAAAGAAAATTATCAACCTGTGGCAAACTCAAGGAAAAAACAATCTGCAGAACATGAACAGAAGGGGAAGAAGATCACCATGGCTTGATAGTTCTCACGACAATTTGAGTGTAGCTAATTCAGTTCCCCAAATGAGCGTCGACATTTATCGGGCTTAATCGGGAAAATAATCTTGTTTTTCTATAAATGAAAACGGAATAAGTATCGACTCATCTTTCCGAATAAGTTTCCTGGCGCTCTGGAGAATGAAACCTCTGAAGGTGGGACAGACACCGCTACGGAAATCCGTTCCAAAGGGACTGTCATGCAGAATTCAGTTGAAAGAGCATATACAAGTTACCTTAGCAATTCAACAGATCAGTATTGATTGAGATAATTTCTTTTCGCTGTTTGCAGCTACGACAAAACAAGAACCTCATAGCCGCTTTCTCCAGCTCTTAGCTTGTGGACATATATAGATTACATAGCTATAAAAACAAGAAGTAATCCATGCGCATGAGTAAGTACCGGAGCGCAGACGCTTTCAGGAGTCGGGACGAACATTGACCAACAGGGACGGCCGCTGCCAGCACTGGCAGTGGCGATTTAACGGCAGTAGCATCGGCATTTGTTCCTGCAACGGCAACGCGGGGAAGAAAGCCACTGGACCAAGGCTAGGATGGCTATCGGAACAAGCAAGAGCGCCCAGTTGATCTTGATCTCAGGAGGTTGGAAGAGGTCGAACGATATCAGTTTTGATAAGGCGATGAAGAGGAAAACCAAGGCCAAGAAGAGGAGAACTGGGTTTGGCGTAGGTCCTGGAGGTCTGCATTTCTGGTAGTGATAGTAACCCATCTAGGATCTCTCTGGTTCTCGATGAGAATGCACAGGGTAGACAATTAGAAAGGTCAAGCAGCAGGGCGCATCGAGCATGAACACATCCTCTGTCTCTCTCTCTCTCATACTTTATAGGATCATAAACAAGTATGTTGGGCTGGGCTGTGACACTAAATAGGCCTTTTACTACCTATATAGGACTGTTATTATATGGGAACAAATGTATTTGAAATCCTAAAATTTATTATGAAAGTATAATTGAATTTTAACGAGCTGCAAATAGGTCGTGGGTGGAGAATTTATGTTGGGCCATTAATTTCCTTTATGGTGATGATTTCTACCATGCTATTGCTCGGTTCTCCTTTGCTGCTCTTTGTCATATTATTTGGAAGGCTAGGAACAATTTACTGTTCTATGGGCAGACTTTGTTCGTGCCGGCTTTGAAGCATCACCTTCAAACAAGTCGCTGACACTCCAAGGAATAGAAGATTACAAAGAAGTTGGGGACTGGATCCCTCTCTTTTTTCTTTATAGGTGTCTGATTTAGTTCGTTCTTGCTAGAGGGTTGTCGTTCTTGTTGTCCTCCCTCTTTCTTTTTACTCTTGGCGCCCTTTCACTCACGGTGACTTGTTGACATTGTGAGTATAAGTTTTTTTCGGTGCCGAGACTTACTTTTTGTAAAGTTTACTTTTTGTAAAGTTTCGTTGGTAAAAGTTTCTATACATCTTATCTTTCTAAAAAAAAAAGAGTTTTAAGATTTCCAAAAAGTGCAATTCCTAAACTTTATCACCGAGTATAATTGATCTCTAAAAATTTTAAAAAATGTAATCAAGCTCTAAAATTTGTCAAATTTATCCAATTAAGTCATTCCGTTGATTTCACTTTTTAAAAATTTTGGGATTCAATTACATCTTCATGATAAGTTTTATGATTTAATTGCACCTTTTGAAATATTTAGAACTTAGTTACACTTTCCTAACAAGTTTTATAAGTTGATTACACTTTTTGAAAATTTTAGAACTTAATTGTATTTTTATGACAACTTTTACGATTGTGAGTGCACTTATTCCTATTTTATACCAATTAATAGTTAAGTTACAGAATTTGCTTCTCACGTCCATAATTTCTAGGATGTCCTTTAATCTTTGTCTTCACTTCTTAACCGACTTTATCAGCACTATTTCAATTTAAAGTTCTCTTTGCCAGATGACACGTGTTCTCAAAATTATTATTTTGCGTCTTGCAAATTATCTCGAATCCATATCTTGACCTAAATCTACCTTCTTTTAAAATGCACGCATGTCAATAGTATTTCATGTTAGATCCGTTTTGCCACATGCAGGGGTGGCAAATGGATGGGTCGGGTCGGGTCGAAAATGGGCGACCCATATTTGACCCATTTAACCCGTTTTAACCCATATTCTTGTAGTGTAAATCTAATGACCTATACCCGACCCGACCCGTATTGCTAAAACCTATTAATATTATAGGAAAACTCACTTCTACTATATGCTAATTGGATTAAAAAAATAGTAAATAAAATAAAAAAAGTTAAAATATATTTTTAAAAAATCCAATTTTTAATTATTTTTTTAAATATAATTTCTAATTTTTTTAAAAATATTTTAATTATTTTTAAAATATAATTTTTTATTTTTTAATAATATAATTATTAATTTTTAATATTTATTTTTTCTTTTTCTCTTTTTCTTTTCTTCTTCTTCGCCGCCCGCGACATGACCACGACGACGGCCGGCGACCGGCCACGATGACGGCCGGCGACCGGCCACGACGACGACCGGCGACCGGCCACGAGCGAGATTGAGCTCGCCGGCGTCGGGCGGGGCTCGACCTTGCCGATCCGGCGAGGTCAAGGCCCTGGCCTATCGCCGGCCGTCGCCCTGCCGGCCGCCGGCTAAGGAAGGAAGATAAAGAAAGAAGAAAGAAGAAAGAAAAAGAAAAAAGAAAAAAAGAATTGAAATATGAAAAATAATTATAATTTCGATTTTTTATAAAAAAAATATTTTTATAAAGTTAAAAAATGTCATGGATTTAAACTTAAAAGTGGTTTCCTAATAACCCATTTAGACTCATATTTAACTTTCATTTGACCTATTTCTAACCCATATTTAACTTTCACTTGACCCATATATGACCCATTTAACTAAAAATGGGTCATAATATGGGTTTATGACCCATTTTGCCGGCTCTAGCCACATGACACGTATTACTTTCGCAAGATATCGAGCTAAATACTAATTGATGGTAGAATTAGGTCAAGTGTACTGGTTTTGGTTTTTCTTTGTGAGATGAAAATTAAATTTGGAAAACTATGTAATGGAGTACCGCTTTGCGATTTTCTATGAGATAAAAATTAATTTGGGGTAAATATATAATTGAGAAGCAGTTTAATATTTTTAATGGTATTAATACTAAAAATTATCCAATAACTTTGATAATTAGCTTAAACTTTGCTTTCCATTGATGAAAATTTTCTTTTGGAAATCTATAACTCGTAAAAATACCATTCTGTCTCGTAAAATTTGCGTGGCTTATATCTTGAGAGTTCATTTGGTGTCTCCTCATCATATATGTTGACACCTAAATTTTTGGGGTTATTTTTTTCGCTAAATAAAAAATAATAATAAAAAAAATCATAATCACATGGCATATAGTTTAGGAATATTTTATTTTATTTTGTTATATTTCGTTAAGATTTTTTCACATATTTAGGTAATATACATTGGGAGATGCACTTTTGCACAAAAGGGGAATTTTCTTGATGGAATATGCGAAAAATATTTCAGCGATATATTTAGGGGTATCGTGCTCAAGCAAAATTAGAAATGAAATATATCCCCAAGATACAATTTTTTGGCTTATAAAAGGGGTCACGTACGGTAAATTGGAGAGGTTCTTTTTCCGTCGGTGAAAAGAGCACAAAAAAAAGCAAAAAGTGAAAAAGTGAGGTAGAGAAAAAAAAAAAAAAAAAAAAAACCTCCCCCACGCGACTGTTCATCTTTCTCGTGGGGGGTGCCCCGCCCGCCGCGGTACCGCGCGGCGGCGGCCGAACCACCGGCGATCCAGGGTTGAATCACCGGCGATCCAGAGCCGCGACGCTCGCCCGCGAGCCCCGACGACCCGCGCCGCCTCGATGCCCGAAGGTCGCGCCGAACCAACGCTCCGCCGCCGCTGCTCGCCCTCTGCAGTCCTGATGCCGGCGGATCTGAGATCCCCGCAGCGCCACAACCCAAGCGCCCGGCTCCGCCCGCCGCCGTCGTCGATCCGTGGCACCAAAAGTCTCGGCACCGCCGCTCGCCTCCACCCGACGTTCGGCCCGGCGCGCGCGCCGTCTGTCCCCGCGACGACCCGAGTCTTTCGCCCAACCCGCGACTCCGGTTCCGTGTCGATCCACGACCCGATCGCCCTTGCTCCGCCTCCGCCGTCACTGATTTGCAGCCTCCCGACTCCCCAAAGCTCGCGCGGCCTCTGCCTCCTCGTTCGCTACTCACAACCTCCGACGGTAGCCGATCCCGATTCGATTCCCTCGCTGTGCCGTCCCGACGCCGTTTCTCTAGATCTGCCCGCCTCTGCCCGGTCCTCGCGCCTAACACCTCGCTCGCCGCTTTGCTCTCCTCCTGCTCGCTCGCTCGCCGCCGCCTGCTGTGCCCTCGCGGAGTCCGTCGCCGGCGATCTCTCTCGTTGGAGCCCCGAACCAATGGTCAAGATTCTTTTTCTTTTTTAATAAAAAAGAAAAAAAAAGTTAAATTAGGTATTTTTGCTTTACTTTATTAGGCAAGTTTAGGGTTTTTCTTTAATTTTTTTGTTTATTATTATTATTTCTTCATAGGTTGTTTTCTTTGGTTGGAATTTCTATCTATGCATAATTGAAAATCTCGATATATTACATGATTCGCAACCGCGCCAGGGTTTTTTATTTCATCTATAAGGCTTTAGATGAAATAATTAATCAAGTGGGAATAAAATTGATATTTTGATCTTTAAGGCTTAAGATCAATTTATCGATTTTACTAGTGAAATATTATCCCTTGATCTGAATGATATGTGATATCTTCTTTTTGGGGTAATTTTGAATGGACTTGATTGCTTTAATTATCTTAAGATATGTCCAAGTTAGAATATTGCATGTTTTAGGGTTATTTGCATATTTAGGCTAAACATTCTATTTATCATGAATTTTCGAAATAAAAAAAATAAAAAAATCAAATCAATTAATTTAGGTTGCTAGTTTTTTTTTTTTTTAACTTGAATTGCATGTTAAATTTTAATTTTGGAAAAAAAGAAAAGCCACAAAAAATCATCATGCATATGTCATGTAGAATTAGGGGGCATATTCTCGCACGTCATGGCATGTTAGGGTTAAATTGCACTTAGTTTAATTTTAGATAATATTTTTCTTAATTTATTATAAGTTTAGGCATTTTCTTAAATAGATTGCATTTTAGGATTATTTGGGTTAAGATAATATTTTAGTTTAAATTAGGATTTAGCTCAACCTAATCCCTAATACAAATTGAATAGGATCTTAATCTAATTAGATAATTTTCACATTTTTCTAATTTCGAATTTCATAAAAAAATAAAAAATGTCTTAGAATAAATTAGTTTGAATCTCTAGGATAGATTGCATTCTTTTAAAAAAAAAAATAAAAAATGTCATGTGCATGTCCTTAGGATTAGATTCATGAAATGCATGCCATTTAGTATTTTTGCTAGGTCAATTTAATTAGAAATTGCATGTCATTAGAGTTAGGCCATTTAGTTAATTTTGCATTGCATATTACATGATTTTCATTAATCAAGCAAAAACAAAAAAAAAATAATAAATTGCGTGTTAATTAGAAATCATATCTAGGATTGTTGATGTGGATTCTAATTTAACATTGCAGATGCTTTCGTTGCTTCGAGGTAAGTTTTGCATTTTATCCATTGTTTATCGGGTGTTAAATTGGTGGATTGCGCACCCGCATGATCACCTCACATGTTAGGGAAATAAATTTAAAATCAATCCAAACCGCTTGCCAAACATTTTTCAAAATAAAAAGAATGGTACCGAAAGGGCATTAGAAAAGTCTAATGTAACCAAGTCCACGTACCCAAAGTCTCGGTTCGTAGAAGTAAAATAATCCTCCCATTATTTTACTTGGGTTTCTAATCGACCCACCAAGAATAGATTAGTGGCGACTCCTAATTGAAAATCATTTGCATGTTAAAAACTTGAACATTAAGTCGTGAATTGGTATGGGCTTGGGAGAGCCCGAGTTAAGTCTAGGCTTAACAATCCATTAGCCAATCCCTAGGTGGTTCACCCCCCGAAAAATTTGGTCGCGACAGCTTGGCGACTCCGTTGGGAACTTGAGTTGAAACTCTTAGTGGACTTAGGCCAATTTTTTTTTTTTTTTGAAAAATGCTTTTGTTTGGCAGCAAGGATCCCAGGTACGTCCCTAACATTTAAGGTGTTAAATGGTCTTGCAGATTGGGAGATATAAGGGGAGTAGTCTTTGCTAACCCTTGTCTTGCAGGTTGGAGTTGGGGATGAATGTTTTAAATTCAAGTTATTGAAGTGTTGTTTGATTTAAACTGTTGTGCATGCCTTGCATTTAGCATTACACTATTGCACACACAACCTGCCGCCGGACCTGGGCCGCACTATGATATTTAGGATGGTATTGAGTTGAATACGACTTCGACCGCGAGGCCGCGTAGTAGAGGTTGCCCAACTCAATCCCGAAAGTTTCTTTCTTGGTGTCAAGAATGTTTACCTCTGCCCGTGAGGCTGCGTCGCATTGGGATATCATTCTTGACTGAACCGGAGTTAGGAGGACTTGACTTGGCATGCGAGGCTGCAACTAAGTCATCCCACCCTTTTAACTCCATTTTGCTGAGCCGTCTAGATAGAAATCGAGCCTCACGTTTCATGCGTGTGTCTATGTGATTGTCATCCATTTCGGTGAAAGTAAGTTGTCTAATTCTCACTCCGCAATTTACTTACTTTGTTGCAATTTTTGATGATCAATGACAATGTTTCATCCTTAGTCTTATCTTATATCCCTTTCCTTAGGGAAAACCGTCGTACCATTCAAGATGATGTCATATGGAAGGGGGCATAACGATACACTCAACATATCTGTTAAACACAAGGCTTCCCATGTATCCCGAGTGCTTGTTGATGATGGGTCCGCTATGAACATATGTCCGTTGGCCACCCTTCATCGCCTCAAGATAGACCCATCCAGGATACATGCTGCAAAAACATTCGTGCGAGCTTTTGATGAAACAATGAAGGAGGTGATCAGGGAAATCCATCTCGATGTGCAAATAGGGCCGATCGTCTTCAACATTCCCTTTCAAGTACTAGACATCCCAACCACATTTAATTTCTTGCTAGGTCGTCCGTGGATACATACTACTGGAGCAGTGCCTTCAAATCTACGTCAAACTATGAAGTTCGTGATCAAAAGGAAGCTAGTCACTATGTATGGCGAAGAAGACTATCGGATTTATCATGAGACGGCTATCCCCTATGTAGAGCCGGATTCTCAGCTTGAATCAAGTTACCACTCATTTGAGTTGGTGTCCACCATACGTGCCTCTCGGGGTTCATCACCCCCTACCCCTAAAGTATCAGATGCTGCCCTTATGGTGGGAAGAGTAATGGTCGGGAATGGCTTTGTCCCTGGCAATGGTCTCGGGAGAAATAGTCAGGGCATTCGAAGCTCCATTGAAGCCCCTCAGAGGTCCCGTTCTGCTGGTTTAGGGTACCATGGAAGAGGTGGGGGAAGTTTTGAAGGACGAAGACAAGAAAGGCGGAGCTCGCCACCTGACCAAGGGCGAGGAAGGCAAAACCCACTACCCTCGAGCATTCACGAGACATTCCCCGGTCCTCCAAGAATGATGCAGGATGAAGCAGAAGTGATAGACACTCTGGGCCAACCTAGTGGGAAGTTCGATTACCTAGTGAAGTATTCGGCTCCTCCCAACTACTACATTGATCCGAGTGAGATAATCCTAGATGGATGGGGTGGCATGGATGATCCGACACGCCCGAAGACAGAGAACCCTGATAATGAGCTTGAAGGAGTTGCAAGCTTATTCGACAACCTCATCATAGGAACCATTGACGAAGGACTTTCGGAGGAGATGGGCTCTGGCCCACAAGAGTAACTCATTTACTACTTTCTCACATTCCCCTGCGTGGGAATTTTTATCGCTTTCTAGGGCTTGTTTTCGATTTCTTCTTTTTCGTTTTCTTTTTAGGGTTTGAAAATTGCATTTCCATTCAATAAATGTAATTGATTGATGAATATCAATAAAATTACAAGTTTTATTTTGAGGGCATGATGAGGTACACCAAACCAGCCCGGTGATGATATCCAGCCGATAAAAGAAAAAAAATCCAAGGAGAATTCTGAGGCTTGGACTTCATCATACTTTCTCGTGTCAAAGTATTTCAAAAAAAATCTTTCTGCCAAAATTCTTTTAAAAAGAAATTAAAAAAAAAGAAGAAATTAAAAAAAAAGACAGAAAAAAAACAAAAACAGAAATGTAGATTATTTTGTTTGTCTTTCTAATTTATCTACTTCATGTTTCAGGAACAATCTTATGTCATGCAAAGGTGTGGAAATGGTCCAATCAAATGCAACAAGTGCTGATAATGATGATTTTGAAATCGAAGATCCCATTGAGGTGCAGCGAAACTGGGAACAACATGAAAAAGCCAAGGCTCTCACATCTGAGCAGACCGTCACTATTAATTTAAGTGACACTGAAGAAGCCAAGGAGGTGAAAATTGGGGCAAATCTCCCCAAAGACGAGGCTGAGCGCTTAATTCAGTTACTGAAGGAATATCAAGACATTTTTGCATGAACCTACGTTGACATGCCTGGGCTGAACCCATCAATCGTGAAGCATTGCCTACCTACTAATCCAGACGTGCCACCTAAGAAGCAAAGGCTGCGGAGGACTAAACCCGAGCTCTCGAAGAAGATAGAGGAAGAGGTGATGAAGCTTTTGAATGTGGGATTTATTGAAGTCTCACAGTACCCTGAATGGGTGGCTAATATCGTGCGGTGATGAAGAAGGACGGTCGTGTTCGAGTTTGTGTTGACTATCGGGATTTGAACAAGGCTAGTCCAAAGGATGATTTCCCATTACCACACATAGATGTCCTTGTGGATAGTACTGCCGGATTTGAATTATTCTCATTTATGGATGGTTTTTTCGGGTACAACCAAATAAAGATGAAGGAGAAAGACAAGGAGAAGACTGCATTTATCACCCCGTGGGGGACCTTTCATTACAAGGTCATGCCCTTCGGACTCAAAAACGCAGGGGCAACCTACCAGCGAGCCATGGTCGCATTATTTCATGACATGATGTACCAGGAGATTGAAGTCTACGTTGACGATATGATTGCAAAAACCCGACCAGGAAAAAGTCACATCGAAACCTTGAAGAAGTTGTTCGATCGACTCCGTGAGTTCAAGCTTCGTTTAAATCCTGCTAAATGCGTGTTCGGAGCAACATCCGGTAAATTGCTCGGATTCATTGTAAGCAGTAAAGGGATTGAGATCGATCCTTCCAAGGCTAAGGCTATATGTGAGTTGCAACCTCCATCAACGGTGAAAGAAGTCCGAAGCCTCTTGGGGAGACTGAATTACATAGCTCGATTCATTTCCCAACTCTCTGAAACTGCTAAGCCATTCTTCAAGCTCCTAAAGAAGAATGCACGAGTCAATTGGGATGATGAGTGTCGAGAAGCATTCGACAAACTAAAGCAGTACCTGATGAATCCACCAGTTCTTGTCCCACCATCACCGGGGCATCCCTTAATTCTTTACCTCACCATCCATAGTGAATCGTTGGGTGCGATATTGGCTCAAGAGAGTCCTGTCGATAAAAAAGAACGAGCCATTTATTATCTGAGTAAGAAGTTCACTGTATCAGAGTTGAAGTATTCTGATGTTGAAAAGACTTGTGTGGCGTTGGTGTGGGTGTTGCATAGGTTACGACAATACACACTACATTATCAGACATTCCTCGTGACTGAGAACGACCCTATCAAGTACTTACTTGATCGCCCAGCTTTGGTGGGTAAGTTGGCCAAATGGCAAATCTTGATCTCCGAATTTGACGTGCAATTCATGCCACAAAAGTCGGTTAAGGGTCGAGCGATTGCTGATCTATTGGCCGAAAATTCAGGAGTCTCTAATGACGATGACAGTTTCCTTGATGACTGTGTCTTGAGTGTAAATGAAGACTCATGGAAGATGTTCTTTGATAGAGCTATAAACTTGTCTAGTTCTGGTACTGGGGCAGTTCTGATATCCCCAGATGGACAGCACTATCCGGTAGCTGCAAAATTGATATTCCCATGCACTAACAATGTGGCCGAGTATGAGGCTTGCATCCTCGGACTTCAAGCCGCGATCGAGATGGGTGTAGCCAAGTTAATGGTATTTGGAGATTCGGCACTAATCATACTTCAGACCGTAGGTGAATGGAAGACTAAAGACGCCAAATTGCTCCCATACCACAAGTACTTAGAAGATCTGGTAAAGGAGTTCGAGAAAATTTCATTCGAATACTTGCCGAGGTCTCATAATCAATTTGCGGATGCACTTGCAACTTTGTCGTCTATGTTGCAAGTCACTGACGGGTTAGAGGTGGAGCCTTTGAAAATAGAGGTTTTGCCGAAGCCGGCTTATTGTATGATCGTGACTGAAGAACCGATGGAAAACCATGGTATTACGATATCATGAATTACATTCAAAATAGGAATTTCCCGAAGGAAGCACTCCGGCTGATAGGAAGCACATCACGAAGATGGCCTCAAAATTCTTCGTCAGTGGTGAGAATTTGTACAAGAGATCTTATGATTCGGTCTTGTTGCGGCGTGTGGATGCAACTGACGCCACTCAAATCATGCAAGAAGTGCACGAAGGAATATGTGGCCCTCATATGAATGGGCACATGATGGCTAAGAAGATTATGAGACTAGGCTACTATTGGCTCACACTAGAAAGTGATCGCATGCGGCATGTTCGGAGTTGTCACCGCCGCGATTCATGGGAATAAGATAAATGTTCCTTCGACCGAGTTGCACCGGTTTTCGAGCCATGGCCTTTCTCGATGTGGGGTATTGATGTGATTGGCCCAATCAATCCCAAGGCTTCAAATGGACATCGATTCATCTTGGTGGCAATAGACTATTTCTCCAAATGGATCGAAGCTACATCCTTTGCAAATGTCACTGCCCACAATGTTGTGAAGTTCATTAAACGTGACATAATTGCTCGCTATGGCGTCCCTGAGGCAATCATCACTGATAATGGGACAAATTTGAACAATAAGCTTGTTGATGGGTTGTTCAGCGAGTTCAAGATCAAGCATCTGAATTCATCTCCTTACCGCCCTCAAATGAACGGGGCTGTTGAAGCGGCCAATAAGAACATCAAGAAGATCTTGGCTAAGACAGTCGAGAATTATTGAGATTGGCATGATAGATTGCCCTTCGCACTGATGGCGTATCGGACCTCGATCCGCACTTCCACTGGGGCAACCCCTTTTGCTTTGGTGTACAGCATGGAGGCAGTTCTGCCTGTAGAAGTGGAGATTCCCTCTCTAAGATTTTTATCCCAAGTGGAGTTGTCTGAGGCGGAATGGTCACAACAAAGATTCGAGCAGTTGAACTTGATTGACGAAAAAAGACTGAAGGCTCTTTGCCATGGCCAAATATATCAACAGAGGGTAGCCAGATCTTTCAACCAAAAGGTGTGGCCGAGGCATTTCAAGGTAAATGACTTAGTCCTAAGAAAGCTGTTGCCGATCTTTCCAGATCCTGGAGGAAAGTTTGCTCCAAACTACAACGGCCCATATGTGGTAAAGAAGGTACTTTCTGGCGGTGCCTTGATCTTGGCAGAAATGGATGGTCGTGAGTTTTCCACTCCAGTTTATTCAGATGCTGTCAAAAAGTATTACCCATGATAGAATTTGTCATGTCAGGTTTTGAACTGCAAAGCATTTCTATGATGAATAAATTGCTTCAATAAGTTGAATTGTTCAAGTTTATTGCAAATCTGGCATTTTTCTTCCTTGATGAATTGTGTGAGAATGAATGTGTCGAATGGGATACTCTGGAATGACGAAAGGCAAGCCTTGTTCCATACACTACTTCATACACTAACCCTCAATGAGTCGTGTGAAAAATTCCATGCCCACAAGGAAAAGGGCTATCTCGCAAAGGGTACGTCAACCAAGGTAATGAGAGGCATTCTTTTCTCTATCCCAAACACTACAGGTGATCCATTGCTCAACCCCTTTGAGCCCCATACACTTATGGAGATTCTTTTAAAATTACCCCTGTCAAGAATCATCCCACATTGGGGCAAATTTAAAATGAATGGTAGGAATCTTTTTGCTCACACTTGCATCAATATTCAAGTATTGCTTTCACAGTGTAACCTATACGGTAATTTAAAGTGCCTTAGGATGACGAGGAGCAGTTCTTTCTTTATCCTATACACTTTCATCCGTTGCATAGCCCACTTGAGCCTATGAATTTGTTTCATATTAAACCCAGCTGGTGATCATCCCCCACACTGGGGCAAGACAAAAGAGAACCATTCAAGTAGCATGGTCTAAAATGCTCATAAAAGAAAACTGTGTAAGTCCAAAGAGAAGAAGTGCAAAATAGGGGCATAAAAAAGCAATGTGCCTGGTAAAAGCAAGACCAATGCCCAAAAAGAAAAATCAAACACTTGAATCGTATCCCCAACAAGGTGGTACCAAAAAAAAAAAAAAAACTCTCAAATGTTGTTGCAATCAATGGAGTTGTGATAAAAAATCTTCGACAGTGGAGAAGGAAAGTGGTGGAAATGTCAAGATGATCACCAACTTTGACCCTCCTAAACACTTTTTGAGCCAAATGATCTTTTCATTTCTCAACCCATGAACCAAGCCTATGTTACGTCCCTTGTAAAGTCTCTTCTGATTAGGGCACTTGAATTAACCTAAGGGTTCACATGTTTTAAGTATCGCTCGAAGAAGTGCGAGCAAGATTATTCCTTTCTCATTTTGTAGGGTTCTTGACTTGTAAACCCAGAGATGATTACAGATCGCTCATTCTTTCAAAAGCCTCGACTCAAAGAGTCCCTTTTTGTTAAGCCGTTGACCAGGCCCACATTGCGATCCCTATTAAAGACCTCTCAGACTGGTGAGGTCGTACCACTTGCGAGATCGCATAAAACCTTGTTTGGCATGATGACAGTGAGATAGAGTGATTGTCAAGATCCAGCATCAAAGGTCAGGATAAAACAACCATTTTAAAGAGGATGAGTGAAAAGTCCTTTCAGATTGAAGGATCCCTCATTTGACACATCCATGACGCTCATCATTCGAGATCATTCCTATTGAAATTAGGATGATGCGTGGTTGATAGAAATCATTACGCATGAACCTTACTTGGATTAAGGCATGTCTGTGACTACAAATGCATGTTGCCTCTCCTACGATTATGTTTTGCGGGAGACACATCCCCAAGGAACGAGAGATGTCACCAGGTAAGTATATCTCTATTCATACCTTAAATATTTGTCGTTGCACGGTATTCCCCTTTTGAATACACCGACACTTGATTGAGTTGTCCCCAAAGATTTTTCTCCAGTTGCAATTTGGGCGACCGAAGAATGGTTCGGGTCCTAGCCAAGCAGAATCCCCGTTTAGGCGACCGTAGAATGGTACGGGTCCTAAACAACATTTATTGCTCTAACAGGTAACCGTAGAATGGTACGAGTCCTGGAAAAGCAATTTCCCCATTCAGGCGACCGTAGAATGGTACGGGTCCTGAAAAATCAACTTTCCGTCAAGGCGACCGTAGAATGGTACGGGTCCTGGAAAGTGAATCCCCGTTTAGGCGACCGTAGAATGGTACAGGTCCTAAACAACATTTATTGCTCTAACAGGTGACCGTAGAATGGTACAGATCCTGGAAAAGCAATTTCCCCATTCAGGCGACCGTAGAATGGTACGGGTCCTGAAAAATCAATTTTCCGTCAAGGCGATCGTAGAATGGTACGAGTCCTCGACAACATCTATCCCTTATTATAGAATGGTACGGGTCGGAAAGTGAATCCTCGTTTAGGCGACCGTAGAATGGTACGAGTCCTAGACAACACATATTTCCTCATTCAGGCGATCGTAGAATGGTACGGGTCCTGGAAAATGAATCCCAGTTTAGGCGACCGTAGAATGGTACGGGTCCTAGACAAAACCTTTCGCCGTCTTGGGCGACCGTAGAATGGTACGGGTCCCGAGAAAGCAGCTCCTTTCGCCATACCGGGCGACCGTAGAATGGTACGGGTCCTAGGAAAGCAAAGCATCTTCACAAAGTCATTTTACTATTCCGGGCGACCGTAGAATGGTACGGGTCCCGGACAGGTAACACCCACTACCTCGAATTACTCTATCTTCCTCGAAGGTAAGTTATTCCATGTAGGTTCATCTATCATTTGCATTAGTATTTCCATGCATCATATAAATTGCATTAAAAAATGGAATTTATGTTCCAACAAAAAATCATTCATTGCATGAGCATGACCAAAATTTAGGTCTCAATTTGTCTTTAAAGGCAACCTCTGCGAGCTCACCTTCAAAGAGGAGCAGCTGTTGACACATAAATTTTTGGGGTTATTTTTTTCGCTAAATAAAAAAAATAATAAAAAAAATCATAATCACATGGCATATAGTTTAGGAAAATTTTATTTTATTTTGTTATATTTCGTTAAGATTCTTTCACGTATTTAGGTAATATACATTGGGAGATGCACTTTTGCACAAAAGGGGAATTTTCTTGATGGAATATGCGAAAAATATTTCAGCGATATATTTAGGGGTATCGTGCTCAAGCAAAATTAGAAATGAAATATATCCCCAAGATACAATTTTTTGACTTATAAAAGGGGTCACGTACGGTAAATTGGAGCGTTTCTTTTTCCGTCGGTGAAAAGAGCACAAAAAAAAGCAAAAAGTGAAAAAGTGAGGTAGAGAAAAAAAGAAAAAAAAAAAAAAAAAAAAACCTCCCCACGCGACTGTTCATCTTCCTCGTGGGGGTGCCCCGCCCCCGCCGGTACCGCGCCGGCGGCCGAACCACTGGCGATCCAGGGCTGAATCACCGGCGATCCAGAGCCGCGACGCTCGCCCGCGAGCCTCGACAACCCGCGCTGCCTCAACGCCCGAAGGTCGCGCCGAACCAACGCTCCGCCACCGCTGCTCGCCCTCTGCAGTCCCGACGCCGACGGATCTGAGATCCCCTGCAGCGGCCACAACCCAAGCGCCCGGCTCCGCCTCCGCCATTGTCGATCCGTGGCACCAAAAGTCTCGCGCCCCCGCTCGCCTCCACCCGACGTTCGATTCTTTGCCCCGCGCTTGTCCCCGCCACGACCCGAGTCTTTCGCCCGGCCCGCGACGCGTTCCGTCCGATCCGCGACCCAATCGCCCTTGCTCCGCCTCCGCCGTCGCCGATTTGCAGCCTCCCGGCTCCCCGAAGCTCGCGTGGCCTCTGCCTCCTCGTTCGCTACTCACAACCTCCGACGGTAGCCGATCCCGATTCGATTCCCTCGCCGTGCCGTCCTAACGCCATTGCTCCAGATCTGCCCGCCTTTGCCGGTCCTACCGCTTGAAGCACCCTCGCCGCCGCTTTGCCTGCTCCTTGCTCGCTTGCTCGCCGCCGATGCCTGCTGTGCCCTCGCCGGAGTCCGTTGCCGTCGATCTCTCTCGCCGGAGCCCTGAACCAACGGCCAAGATTTCTTTTTTTTTTTTAATAAAAAAGAAAAAAAAAGTTAAATTAGGTATTTTTGCTTTACTTTATTAGGTAAGTTTAGGGTTTTTCTTTATTTTTTTTGTTTATTATTATTATTTCTTCATAGGTTGTTTTCTTTGGTTGGAATTTCTATCTATGCATAATTGAAAATCTCGATATATTACATGATTCGCAACCGCGCCAGGGTTTTTTTATTTCATCTATAAGGCTTTAGATGAAATAATTAATCAAGTGGGAATAAAATTGATATTTTGATCTTTAAGGCTTAAGATCAATTTATCGATTTTACTAGCGAAATATTATCCCTTGATCTGAATGATATGTGATATCTTCTTTTTTGGGGTAATTTTGAATGGACTTGATTGCTTTAATTATCTTAAGATATGTCTAAGTTAGAATATTGCATGTTTTAGGGTTATTTGCATATTTAGGCTAAACATTCTATTTATCATGAATTTTCGAAATAAAAAAAATAAAAAAATCAAATCAATTAATTTAGGTTGCTAGTTTTTTTTTTTAAAACTTGAATTGCATGTTAAATTTTAATTTTGGAAAAAAAAAAGAAAAGCCACAAAAAATCATCATGCATATGTCATGTAGAATTAGGGGGCATATTCTGCACGGCATGGCATGTTAGGGTTAAATTGCACTTAGTTTAATTTTAGATAATATTTTTCTTAATTTATTATAAGTTTAGGCATTTTCTTAAATAGATTGCATTTTAGGATTCTTGGGTTAAGATAATATTTTAGTTTAAATTAGGATTTAGCTCAACCTAATCCCTAATACAAATTGAATAGGATCTTAATCTAATTAGATAATTTTCACATTTTTCTAATTTCGAATTTCATAAAAAAATAAAAAATGTCTTAGAATAAATTAGTTGGAATCTCTAGGATAGATTGCATTCTTTTAAAAAAAATAAAAAATGTCATGTGCATGTCCTTAGGATTGGATTCATGAAATGCATGCCATTTAGTATTTTTGCTAGGTCAATTTAATTAGAAATTGCATGTCATTAGAGTTAGGCCATTTAGTTAATTTTGCATTGCATATTACATGATTTTCATTAATCAAGCAAAAACAAAAAAAATAATAAATTGCTTGTTAATTAGAAATCATATCTAGGATTGTTGATGTGGATTCTAATTTAACATTACGATGCTTTCGTTGCTTCGAGGTAAGTTTTGCATTTTATCCATTGTTTATTTGGGTGTTAAATTGGTGGATTGCGCACCCGCATGATCACCTCATATGTTAGGGAAATAAATTTAAAATCAATCCAAACTGCTTGCCAAATATTTTTCAAAATAAAAAGAATGGTACCGAAAGGGCATTAGAAAAGTCTAATGTAACCAAGTCCCCGCACCCAAAGTCTCTTGATCGTAAAAATAAAATAATCCTCCCATTATTTTACTTGGGTTTCTAATCGACTCACCAAGAATAGATTAGTGGCGACTCCTAATTAAAAATCATTTGCATGTTAAAAACTTGAACATTAAGTTGCGAATTGATATGGGCTTGGGAGAGCCCGAGTTAAGTCTAGGCTTAACAATACATTAGCCAATCCCTAGGTGGTTCACCCCCCGAAAAATTTGGTCGCGACAATATACCAACATAATTTTTAGTTCGCACAAAGTGTGGGTCATCAGTAAATGATTCCTTAGAATTAGGTCACTCCAAAAGCATATTGTACAGAATCCCTTAAATAACTTGACACAATCACCTAGAGAGAAAATAGCATAAATGGCCCATAAATTTTAGTTCAATATGCAATATGGTCCCTAAACTTTATCTCAACGTGCAATGTAGTTCAATGTAAACCTTGAATTTTTAATTTGTTTAATGTAGTCCATAAACTTTTGTACATGTTCAATTTAGTCCTTGCACTTTCTGGAAACATATAGTATCATCTCTGAATTTGAATTAATTAAATATTTCATATAGTTCAGAACTAAATTGAACATATACCAAATATTCAGGGACTATATTACACACCGAGCTAAATTTCAAGGATCATTAGTTATCACCATTTGCCCGAAAAAAAAAAAAAAATTTGCCCTGCTCCAATATCTATCGGGGCCCGGCCCGATTCGGGCCCGACTTGCCCATGACCCGGCTTAAACCCTGCAACGGACCGCCTCCTCCGCCGTGCTCCGTCCTCTAAACCCCTCCCTCCCTTCCTCCCTCTGCAATTTCTCGGATGAAGTCGGCAATGGCGGAAGAAGCGAAGTCGGGAGCGAAGCACTCGACAGGCAAGAAGAAGAAGAGGCAGAGGCTCAAGCACGCGGAAGAAGAGAGCTCGTCGGGACCTATCAAGTCGCGCCGCGTAGATTCCGCGGACGATGTCGAAGGGCCGCCGGCGCCGGTCGAGGAAGCCAGTCGTCCGACGGCGCGGGAGGATCGTCCCTGGCGGAACCTGCAGTTGATTCTCTCGCTGCAGAGCAAGGACATCGACGTCGGAAAGTTAGTCTCTCTCTCTCTCTGTCTCTCTCTCTCGCCATCGCTCTTATGACTTCGCTTGGTGTTGTATTTGTGGCGTGGAAGTCTGTGTGCGGACGCGGTGGAGGTCGACAAATGCTTGGGTTGCGATTAGGATGATGAAGAAGAGCGGAGACGATGTGCTTGCTGTGAACTTGGTCGCGGTGATGCTTATTATTGATGACGTCGAGGATTTCTGAGAATTTGTTTTGTGATTTGAACTTAATCTGGAATTCAATCTGCTCTGCCTTTCCAATTTAGAAGATTTAGAACAGGCGTTGAGAAGGAAAAAAAAAATTGGAAGCTGTAAAAAAAAAAACATTGTTGGATTTTCGCAAATAATAAAAAAAAACGACCTTTGAGTATGTTGGCTTGATAATGAATATTAAATGCAGGAAGGTGGAGATTGCTCTAGATTATGTCAGAATGAGAGGCGAAGAAGGGGGTGATGGGCCTGAACAAGATTGTGATACGGTGAAACTGTCCCGTGTGATAGTCTTTCTCAGCGACTGGATCCAGTCACTGTTGATTTCATCGGCAAAGAAAGTCAAACTCGATGGAGAACAGCATGATGTAGTTAAGGCATGTTTAGATGCGAGATACTGGGAGATTTTCAAGTTCTGCCTGGAGAAGTCATCGAGATTGCAAATTCCTTTAAATTTTTCCCAAAAGCTTTTGCAACCTATCCAGTTTATTGCAAGGCGTGTGCTATTCAGGCTCAATGATTCACCCATGCATGCAGAAGAGTCCTTCCTTACAGACGAAGGGTTTGAGTTGTTTAATCTTATGGTTGACTGTGTTTCTTTGTTATATGGTTCTCACAATGTCACGTCAAATGAAAGCTTGGAGCAATGGATTTCAACTGTTCATACGGTGATTGAGCTCGTCAACAGAATTTTTACAGAGAGTCTTGACAGCAGGAAAGCAGGTGTATTGGTTCTGCAGTTCTCCTGCTTTGTACTTGGTCCATTTGCCAAATTTTTGAGGATTCACCCAACTCGGAAAAGTGGTTTCAGTGACTTTGTACATAAACTTCTTGAGCCACTGTTGCAATTGTTCGGTCATCTACGTGGCAACAGAAATAATCCTGGTCTCACTAGCAACCTTTTGAGGTCAGTCGATGAAGTTTTGTCAAATGGGGTGTTCCATCCAATTCATGTTGAGGGCTTCTTGACTTTGCATAGCTCTGACAAGTATGTCACTGCTGGTGAAGGAAAGTCAAAAGACTCAAAGATCATCATTATGAGTTACCATAGACATTTATTTGAGGAACTGGAAAAAATTATGACTTCAAAGAAGATGTTGGCATTGAAAGGCGTGAGTAAACTGTTTCATTTGCTTGTTAAGCAAGTAAGAAAACTCAGGGGAGCTTCTGTGCCGATAGAAGGGAGTAGTGCACCAACAGTTAGTGAAGGTTCAAAACAGCTGGAACATGGTTTATTTGGTCCTAGATCTAAAATGCTATCGATGGCTAGTGGTATAAATTCTGAGAGAGATTATAGCTTGGTTAATTTGAGCCTAGAAGCACGCAAATCGCTGTTTGATTTTTTTGTGCAGATTATGGAGCCTCTATTGAACAAGCTTAATAACTATCTTCAGGAGAAAATGGAAGTGGAAGACTTGCTGAATGTTCAAAACTTACTTGGTTCTGTAAATTGGATACTTCGCAGCATTATTGATGAAAAGGTCTATGTTAAGACCGAGGACATCTCTGGAGGAGCTTTTTTGGGCTTTCTTAAGGAAGTTTACCATACAATGATCTCACTATTGGCTAACTTTAACGTACTTTGGCAGTCCAAGCACCATGCAGATATCGGAATGCATAAGGGACCAGTTTCTTCTGTGGTCAAGGAGCTGGTTGTTGCTATAGGTTGTCTTCTAGACATAGAATACGAGGTTATTGGGGAAGACCTAGAAAGTTTGTGGCATTTGTTGCTTGTACACTTGACTACAGGGGTTTCTTTAAATGATTCTTCTGATGGAAACTCATTAATAGGCAAGATACTCGACCTAGGATGCCAACTCGTCAGTCTTTTCAGTGAACTTCGCCAGGTTTGTAAATCATTATAATCCAAGGCTTGAAACATCCATTTAATGTCTGCATCAATCTTGTTCATATGAACCTGTGCTCAACTATCCGGAAAAGTGTTTGTTTTGTGTCTAATTCTTGTTTAAATCTTTTCAATCTTTGGCTTGTTCTTTGTTTGATATCCTTTGCGTGATGCAGGTGAGCAATGTCATTTTTTCTCTCAGTAAAGCTGCAAGACTATTAGCAAATTGGGAGGTTGATGGTGAGATCAATCCTAAAATGGATGTCGGCACTCATGCCTCATATGAGGCATATGTTAAATCAGTGGGAATTTTACTGTGTTCACAAGAATTTAAGGTTTCTGTTCATAAAGCTATTTCATCCATACCAGAGGGGCAAGCAAGTGGATGCATTCAGCAATTAGCAGAAGATATATCAGAATCTCTGATATGGATAAAACTTTGTTGCTCCAAGAATGTTGGAGAAGAATCTGGCGGCAGGAATTCACAAAGATGTGCTATAATTAGCTTCAACCTGTACTGTGAATTGTTGGGCAAAGGTTTGTCTGAGATATACAGTTGTTTACTAGATTCCGTCACTGTGACAGCCGGCAACAGTGTGGCAGTTGGATCTTCTATAAACAACTTGATGGCAGTAATACGTCCTAGCTTGAGTAGTTTGGTTGAACCACAGTCGGTAAGCTTAAGTGAGTTCCTTTTGTCACTATCAGGAAGAAATTTTGATAAGAAATTGATTAATAAAATTATGTCAATGAAGTTTGGCTTGTCTAGCCATTGGGCTTTTGTGTTCTTCTTTCGATTGTACTTGTCTTGTCGAAGCCTATACCGACAAGCAATAAGCCTTATGCCCCCAAATTCATCAATAAAGATGTCAGCTTTTATGGGCGATTCATTTACATCATGTTCCGGAAAAGATTGGACTGAGAGGGATGATTTGCCAGATGATGGCTATTTTTCATGGGTTGTCAAACCTTCAGCTTCTGTTCTGACTGTTATTCAATCTGTATCCAATATTTATCTTCAAAATAGAGTTGCAGATTGCTGTTGTCTGGTTTACATATTGTATGCCATGGCACTTCAGAGACTGGTTGATTTGAACAGGCAGATAAAATCTGCTGGGTACGTGCTACAAAGCAAGAAGGAAATGCTGTGTAACATTTCCCTTGACGTTGCCGACCATTCAACTCTATGTGGAATATGTCAAAAGTGGGAAGAGAATGTTGTAAACATGAGACAAGAAGCACAAGGCCTTGCTGATTTCGTAATGAGATACCTGACTTTTCTGGTGAATGATCCATTATTCTCCACTTATTCTGAGGCAAGCACTGATCCATGTGCCCAGTCTCCGCTTGTAAGTAATCAGTGGGATTTTGGTCTGGGCTCTCTAAATGAAAAAACATTGCTCACTGCAATTTGGTGGATCATATGCCAGAGCATAGATATCTGGTGTATTCATGCTTCTATAAAGAACATGAAGATGTTCCTCTACTTTTTGATTCAATCTTCTCTTCCTGCTATAACTGAAAATCCTTTCAAGTACGAAACTTCCAGTGAGATGCTTTACAAGTCGGTGCACCAAATCTCATACGAAGTTCTACATGACTCTACTTTTCATGAGCATAAAGTAAGAAATTGCCCATTTTACTCATTCTATGTTCAATTGCAAAAGCATGTTGAAGAGACAATTTTTTCCTTGTGTTTTCATGTGTCTTTGTCTGCCAAGATGTCCTTTTCTTTACTATGTACACTCCTTTACTTATCCTTATTTTGTGTTTTCATTGTCTAGGGATTCTAATCGTCGTTTGCATTAGTTTGTCCACAGGCACCTGGCATCAAGGCTTTGTCATTTGATGGAGAAGTTAGCAGGGTCATTATTTTGCAGTGCTTTATCTAAGAAAGTTGATCTCGGCTCATCACCTAATTGGTCTCATTGTCTAATGGAACTTCAGAAGTCAGTATCGGTTGATTCAGGCAGCAAAAGCCGCAGCTATTATTCGAAGCAGACTGCTCCCTCATTCAATAAAGAGTCTATTGATAATTGTGCTGAAATAAGAACATCTCAAAGCATGAGTTTTGCTGCTTGCATGGATTTGCTTAATCTTTTTAGTCGGATGCCAAAAGACTACTTAAGTTCAAGATCATTCAAGCACTATGCAACTCACATTATTAACATTGAAAGGTAAACTTGGTTTCTGTCAATCTACAGTTGTTCAACACAACTTCTGGTTGAGATTCATTGTTTGTTTAAAATTTGTTAACAATGATCTCACATACTGACTGTATGGAAAGAAGTTTCAAAACTCTTGACATCTGGTTTTGTGATTTATATTGTAGTTTTGTTTGGCCTTTATTAGTTGTCAATACAATTCTCAAGTGATGAGTTGTTTGTTGTTCTTTGTCTTCATTTCAAATGGCATTCATACAAGTTCTGATTGAGTTCTTTCATTAATCACAAGATTTGAGAGTCTTAAACCCGTGTATGTATATTTGTTGTAGAATAATGAAATGGCATTTGTTGGCCAAAAAAGAAAAGAAAAGAAAAGGAAAGAAAAGAATTGGCATTCACAACGTATCATAGACAATTGCAGCTATACTCCTCTTAGTTTTACTTGTCGCCTGTTTTCTCCTCTGCCAAAATGCCTCTCTTTGAACATTCTTGACCCGAGTCAGACATAAATGTGATGCGAGAAATCATTGAAGATGCATCAGGGGAAATCTGTAGTTTACGCCTATAGTGCTATGTTTCTTATTGAAAAGTGTTCATGATGCGACATGTTTTTTGGCATTAGCTTTGGGAGTCAAGTTACATAAAAGCTGGACTGAGCTTGCTTGATTAATTTGTCCCTTTATAAGTTGCAGTCTTACCTCATCTTGCATAAATAAGTTAATTATCTGAAGAGATCAAAAGCTTGTTATTTTATTATTATTATTATTATTATTATTATTATTATTATTATTTATTTTATTTTTTTTGTTGTTGTTTAGTCTGCCTTTTAGCTTTTCTTTGAGGATTAACTGGTTCCTTTCTTTCTCAGACTTGCAGCTAGCAGCTTACTGGACTTTCAAGGTGTCTCATTCTCATCTAAGCATAATAAGCACTTCAAGTTGTTCTTGTACTGTCGAAAGGCTTTAAAACATTTAGTTGAAGCATCTTTCAGCGATAATATAGAAATAACTGAACATCCGTTGTGTGCCCTTATATCTGAAGGAATATTTTCCCTTGTATGGCTTTTCAAGTCAGTAGTTGTTGTGAGTGGGCTTCAAGATGAATGTGGAGAATATAATTCCAGCAAAGAGAATCTGTCTTCAATGGACCACACATCATATATATTCCTAATGTTTAGTGAGTATTACTTTTGTCAAACACTTTCCTCGATTATAATGTCTAAGTGGTACTGTAAAGAGAAAGAAGGTTCTGACATTGGCCCGGGGCAGACAAATTTAGTTGAACCAGGTTCTTGTTGGGATCCTTCTAAACATTCTGAAGCCTGGAAAAGCATCTGCCTTGTTGCACAGAGTATGAAAGAAGAGACACAAAGCTTATTTTGTTCTCTGGAAGACTCTTTTCATGATAGAAAAGCAAATGTTGGTCAGAACTCACTGGATATGACTAAATTATCTGCCATTATGTCTTGCCTGAGTGGTTTCTTTTGGGGCTTAGCATCTGCCGTTGACCACATTGATGCAAAGGATCGGGTTCATAAAGTTATATCCTCTCATTGGGAGCATGAACCTCTTTGCAAGTTCGGCCTCTTTATCGACGTATTTACAGATGTAGTTAGTATCTTTCTGCGGATTATGCTTGGTCAGAATGATCAGCAGCTGGGATATTTAGGTCATGAGCAAAGTAGTAAAATGTTGAACTATAGCCAGGACATATTGGGAAGTGATGGTTTGTCACACAGTGACTCTTCACCTGTCCGTAATATATCCAGCCACAGTGAACAGAAGGACATCGTGACAGCCTTCTTAGAGTCATCTGGCTTTACTAATCAGTCAGTGGTTACTGATGTTGGCCCTCAGTTGTCGCATGTGGAAGGTGATTATTGTGTTGTGAGCATTTCAAATGAAGTTAATTTTTTTGACTCGCAATATTTAAATAAGCCTTTCTTACAGCAGTTGCTCAAAGGTGATAATCCTGAAGCAGCATTTCTGCTCAGGCACTTATTTATTGGTTATTCAGCCATTCTAAAGCTGAATTTGAAAGACCAGACTCTTCTCTTATCGACAACTTTGCTGCGAACTTTTATGGCAATGGCGCAGTTCCTGATCTTGGAATTGGTTAATGGTTTTGAGCTGCCACAGCCATCATCGTTTGTTTGCTTAGATGGTGTTCTGAAGTATTTGGGAGAATTAGGGAGTCATTTTCCCTACACTAATCCCACATTATCCAGAAATGCATATGCCAGACTGATAGAATTGCAGTTAGTGGCTCTTGGTAAATGTATTGTGTTACAAGGGAAAAGATATACTTTAATGACTCATGAGACTGGGTCAAGCACCAAGACAATTCCTGGTCATGCGGGACTAAATGGATCAAAAGATTATCGTCTGGAGTGTTGCCTGGATGACATCAAAGCAAGGTTGAGGACATCATTTACCATTTATATTAAGAAGGCTGCAGAGTTACATCTCTTATCTGCAGTCCAAGCAATAGAGAGAGCATTAGTTGGAGTGCAGGAATGCTGCACAGCTAAGTATGGCATAACTTTTGGAAGGGGAGGAGGGACTGTCTCACCTGTTGTTGCATCTGGCATTGACTTGTTGGATATGCTTCTAGAAAATGTTTCAGGTAATAATGTGTACATATGTTTAAGGTGTGGTTGAGGGGTAGAAGTTATGTATTCTCCAGAACTTTTTCAATGAGTAACAAATATAGGAGTAAACTCTCCTGAATTGTTGCTTAACTGAAATTCACTTCTGTTGATAGACCGAGTATTAGATTTACTCAATAACTCTTTTTGCCTTTGTATACTGGGGAAAGAAAGAATTTGATGATCCATGGTTGTTTTGCAAACTAATTTTTATAAAATGGAGAGAAAATCTATCAGGAATATAATGGGAGTGAATAATTTTAAATCAATGTCATAATCTTATTCCCGGGTGATTTTAAATGATTATTGTTTCCCTTTCTTTTTTCCTGTTTCAACAATCTATGATGGCTAGAAACACACATTGAATGAGACAGTGGTCCAATAATCTATACTTTGCTGTATATATCCAGACGTGTCATTTTAAAAAAAAAAATAAAGAAAAGAAAAATTGGCCATGTCTCCCTGTAATTGTACATCTGTATCAGGTGACAATAGTGTATCTTTACATTTAGATTAATGTAAGCCTAAACCCTTGAATTCCTTCTGTAGGTCGGAAACGTTTGAGTGTGGTCAGGAGACACATTCAGAGCTTTATGGCTGGTTTGTTCAATATAATTCTGCATGTGCAAAGTCCACGAATTTTCTATGAGAGTTCACCTCGCAAGGGCTTTGGTGATCCTGACCCAGGATCAGTCACTCTTATGTGCATTGAGGTACTGATTAGGGTTTCAGGAAGACATGCTCTCTTTCAATTGGATCCTTGGCATGTTGCCCAGATGTTACGAATTCCTGCAGCGCTGTTCCAGGTCTTCTGTCAGTTTCAACTGAAAGATACGATTTCTTCCGGATCTTTATTTTCTTTGGAGAATCTTGACATTGATCGGCCGTTTTCAGTGAAGCTATATGCCACCTGTTGTCGATTGCTTTGTACTGTTCTTAAGCATCATAAAAGGTATGTTGTGCTTCACAAATTTTTCAGTTGTGTTCCCAGTAAAACGTTTGTCAAGAAACCTATTAGTTAATTTAGGTGGCAAGATAGACAGTGTACCATTGGGAAAAAAATTAAGGGGGAGTCAGAAGCATGCCCCCTAGAGGTGTCTTGTGGGCTGAGGGACGAGAAACAAGAACTAGAGAAAGTTTGTTTTTGAAGAAATGGCATGCAGTTAGTTCAGTTCTTTTTCAACAGCAGTGTACCTCTTCTCGCTTCTGTGAATGACTCTCTCTCGCACACCAACCTACACACACATAGAGACAAAACCATGCATACAGAGAGATCATATGCTCACACAAGATATTGTTGTCATCTTTCATTACCCTTTCTTCCACCATTGAAGCGTTTCTTTGCTGAAAACATACTCTATGGTTGTGTATTTTCTAGTGAATGCGAAAGAGACATTGCTTTGCTTCAAGATTCCACTTCTGTTCTTCTCAATTGTTTGGAGACTGTGAACATGGACCTGGTGGTCAGGCAAGCCTATCTTTCATGGGATGTACAAGAAGGGGTCAAATGTGCATGTTCCCTCCGGAGGATATATGAAGAGGTGACTTTCTAGTAAAATTGTTTGCTTTGTATGGTATTGATACGCTGCAATTCCTTTGTTGTGCTTTATGTTCATGGAATGCATATTCTTGTGTGCAAGTTGCTCTGTGGTCTTTATAATGCTGGCAATGAGCATGTGGGAATGAAGACCTACTTGGCGGAGAGTTCTTTACTGGATTTTGTGAGGCTTGAATATTGTTCAATTATGGAAAATGTCATAATCGAAGTATTTGTTACATTATTCTTTTTTTTGTGCTTGATTACTCCTAATCTCGTTGACATGTTCCCACCACTCTTTTGATTTCCTTTTAACTAAATGCTTATTGATTTCCTATCAAAAATAAGAAGGATTGTTTTTTGTCGGAGAACTTTCTTTTCCTTGTTTTATGTTCAATTGCGCATAATCTTATTGATGAGTTCCTTTCATTTTTACCTCTATATGACGATTTCTTCAAGCAAAGTGGTTCATTTGGACCAATTGCGATGACTTCATGGACCATAGTGCTGGGGAGAGATTTATAATGTTTGCGTCAAGTCTTCATGCATTAGCATTGAAGAAGCTAGTTTCTTGAAAATGGGGTATCTAACCTACAAAATGCTGGGAAATTCACAAAACTATGTGACTTTAGGATTCAAATTTGGTCTAGTCGTAGGTGGATGAGAGGTAGTTGGAAAATTATACTCTTCCTAGCAGTAAGCTGATAAGCCAGGGCAAGAAGTGCAAGAATGTGTTGTCAATTGACCAATCATCGGGTTGCTTTATTTTACATTTGTCTGTATACAAGCCTCAAAACAGAAAGGGAGTGCTTAGTTTGCACTTAACAGAAGATTTTGGGATCTCAGTTTTAGTCCTTTATGTCCTAAAATGATGATTGATATATGTCCTGGAAGTATCAATGTCCAAACCATGATTTTCATGAATATGGTATCTTTTTTCGTTTAATTTTCTTATGTTTTGGTGTTTTCATCCTTTTACAGTTAAGGCAGCAGAAAGATGTGTATAGACGTCATTGTTTTAAGTTCTTGTCCAGTTACATATATACATGTTCAGAACGCGGTCCCCTTAAGGGTGGATTCAGAAGGTGCCTTCCTTTGATGTCTTGCTTTAAGTTTGATTAAGGGAGCCTAGTTACTATTGGTACAATACTAACAGAATGGTTGTAATTTTTTGCTCTATCACAGAGAAATAGATGAAGCTTTGAGACCCGGGGTGTATGCTTTAATTGATGCTTGCTCAGCAGATGATCTTCAATATCTTCATACAGTATTTGGGGGTATACTTTCATAACCTGACCTGGCCGTAAACTATTTATAATGGACAACATTTTCTTTTTTCAAGTTTCATATGTTGCAATTTCCTTTCATATGCAGAGGGTCCTTGCAGAAACACTTTGGCGTCTCTGCAGCATGACTACAAAGTGTACTTTCAGTACGGAGGAAAAGTTTGATGTGAGTGTACTCCTTTTGGATCGGTCCATCATCATCTTTTTAGGTACAATGAAGACATTTTGGCGGTTATTGTTGCTGCTGTCTTTGGCAGGGGACATAATTTCTGCAAAATATGTCGTCCTGTTATGATGACTATGAAGAAGTGCTGTGAAGACGGAAATGATTACAGCTATTTGCTTCGCTCTGTTGCGACGCATTAGTCACAGCACTGGACTATCATATGCTTGAAGACAAATGTTGTACTAAAGAGCTATTGAATGGGAAATATGACCTGTTCTCATACTTGAAGTTTTTAGAAAACTTTGATACAGGAAGGCAATTCGACACCCAGGCATTAACCAGCTTTATCAGGAGATCGGATTATAGGCAAGTAGGTGATTCGTGTAAATTCGATTCTTATAGGGTTTTAGGCTTTATAGTGGAGTCAAATTAGTTAATGGCTGTACCGTGCGATTTTGAGTATTCTCCAATCTAGTGTAAATGGCGTCACTGAGATCGTAACATTTGTCAATTGCTTCTGTAATCTTTGCCCTTTTTGCCTGTCTTTGTTGTAATTTTTGATATAGAAGTTGCACACTCGTACAGAAGCAATGATAACGAGTATGATTCACTTTGCTTATTCATGCTTTTCATCTCTTTTCTGGTCGAGATGAAGTCTGATCTCGCTTGGATTAACCGCCATACTCTTGTATTATGTATCTGTCAACGCGCAAGTAAGGAGGATCCTCTGACCATAACAATTCACCAGCATTGGAGTGTAACGCGTGGCCTCATTTTGACTAAAATTGTAAGATGCAAGGAAGATGCAAGGAAGTAAAAACGAGAGGCTTTTGTTTTATGCTGTACTGCGTCATATTCTTCTCTGTACTGGCTGTATCTATTTTGCAGCGACTCTCACTAGTCGTGAATCACAGGGAAAAGTGCCAAAAAAGTCTTACATATTTCGTCTTTGTGCCGATTTAGTCCTAAACCTTTTTTTGGTGCCAATTTAGTCCTAAACCTTTTTACGTTGTGCCAATTCGGTCCTTTCCGGCCAATTTTGGCTGGATTTTGCTGACTGGACGCCGACCGGCTAACTTGACCTGATCGGCGCTAACGTGGACAACTTTTAATAATATTTTAATATTTTCGATTTCTTTTTTCTTTTTTCTTTTTATGTTTTTATGTTTTTCGTTTTCTTTTTTTCTTTTTTGCTCGGTGACTGGCCAGAGGCGACGGCCGGCGAGGTCGAGGTCGACCTTGCAGGCCGCCCTCACTTGGCGAGGGTTGAGCCTCGCCCATGGCCGGCGAGGGCAAAGCCCCGCCAGCTCGGCGCAAGGCTAGCTCGACGGCGATGGCAGGCGATTGGATTAGCTCCGGCGGACGGCGAGCAAGGCGCGGGTGACAAGCGCGAGAGGCGAAGACGCGCGGACAGGCATGCGAGCAAGGGACGGCACGACTGCAGCGAGGTCACCTCCTCGCCCTCGCCCTCGCCGCCCAGGCCTCGAGGGCGGCCTCGCGCCGAGTGGGCGAGCCTCGCCGCCCCACGTGAGGCCGCGAGATGGTCAACCTTGCCGGTTTTCGCCTCTGGCCGATCAAGGAGCTCCGGCAATCGGCTAGAGGAAGAAAAAAAAAAAAAAAATTAAAAATTAAAAATTAAAAAACTAAAAAATATTAAAGTATTATTAAAAGTTATCCACGTCGGCACCGATCAGGCCACGTCAAATGGCCGGCGTCTAGTCAGCAAATCCGGCCAAAATTGGCCAGAAATGACTGAATTGGCACAATGTAAAAAGGTTTAGAACTCAATCGGCACTAAAAAAAAGGTTTAGGACTAAATCAGCATAAAGACAAAAGGTTTAAGACTTTTATGGCACTTCTCCCTGAATCACAGCTCATCTTTACATATGGCTGGTTCGGATGCACGACAAGTAATTCAGAGATCAACTAGAGAAGAAAAACAGAGAGACCAACTATGAGAGAGCTCCTTCATTATCACGTGTACCATACAACTACTCAGTAAAATTTTCTATTCCTATTCCTTGTGCCAGTACTCGCCAATTCTTTCTCTACTTATACACAATATTCCCACAAGCTTCCAATTTCTCAGCAATCAGCACGGTCATGGTTACCGATGTCTTTATTTCCGAGATCAACACTGGCCTCTTTTGATCTGCTGAAAGCATCAGATGGTGTAATGATGCCTGCAAATCCGATCATGACTGCAACAGTGCCGAGGTAATCCATGAGATGAGGCGCCTTGCCAGTCAGTGATTCTACAACAGCTGCCAATGGAACTTGTATGGAAAGACCAGCTGTTGCAACGGTGGTAGAAGTCAGAAGAATGGCTTTGGCCCACAAGTAATCGCTCAGCACATTATCTAACAACCCTGAATATGAATTGGGAGAGGGGAAAAGAAGCAGATCAATGAGTATTTCAAGCATACTTTTGCAAATCCAACAGGTCAAACTATAGATAACCAGAATTCTGAATCAAGCAAATGTCATATCAAGAACAAGCGAAAGGAAAAATTCAACAAGCAAGTGCAAACTCCTTTAAAATATGATCAAAATCAAGTAAAGCTCCTTAGACCTGACCACTGTTTTTCTTTATAATAAAAGCATGACGCATTTTAGATGACTATAAAGGAAACTCAAGAGAAAAAATCAAATCATGCACCTTGCTACTCACCTTTACCAACAATTAGACCAGTCTCCTTCCAGTTAAGGTTAGTAAATGGCTCCAGCTTAGCAAAATTAAGCACAAGGGCGACGGGAAGGAATATAAGGAGGTTAAACAGGCCCAGGTATCCAAGGAACTGCACCATGCTGGCTTGACCTTGGTCTTCATCATCATCAGGCAGTTTCTTCCTAATCAAGGTGATGTATACAGCATACAGGGCAGCTGAGACAAGAGCAAGGATGTCTCCAAGAAGAGCAGCGTCACTTCGGGGAGATGCTGACTCCGAGTCGCCCATACTAACAATGATTGTGCCTCCCATGCAAAGAAGAACGCTTATCAGCTTTATCCAGGTAAATTTCTCTCCCAGGAATGCAAGAGAGACCAAAAAGGTGAACAGACTTGATGAAGTGCTCAAGATAGTGTTTGACTGTGAAAAAACAAGGTAATGAAACCAATTAAATAAAAACAATAGAAACATATGCAAAAACTAGGCAAGGAAAACCACTTAAAAAGATGCCAGTACCGTGACGGTAGTGTACTTTAGGGAGAGATTGGAAGTCAACTGTGCAAAGAACCAAAATGGGCAAATGAGAAGACTAACTTTCGCTACTCTCATCCTCGTCCAACGTCCCTTTGTGTCCACTTCCTTGTCAGCATCTTCACTCATTACACCTCGATCAGGCAAAGCACTTTCACTCTCATACTCAGATCCTGCATGCTGACTTATGTCGCCTCCCTCCACAGACGTGGATGGAACCGGATCATCAGCTTTCCCACTTAAATCAACTTCTGCAAGTAAGTTTGCCATCTCCAACTCCCCCAGTCCTTTCAAAGAGCTACTATTATCACTCTTCCTATTTTTCCAGAACCATAAACTTCCATATTTATCCTCTACATAGCACCCAATTTCAAAGATAGGAATGTAAATGATGAACAACGAATTGCATATATATGTGATAAGGAAAGGTGAAGCTCCTAAATGAACCACAGACTGAACCAAAAAACTAGCGCCAATCCAAATGATGGCAACAGCAACTATGTATATCAACCCCAAAATCCATCTCCAAGCTTTACTTGTCATCTCGTACTATCAAATTTTCCCAATTTTTTCCCTTCTTTCAGCAGGAAATTTAGTCAAATCACCTAACAATAAAAAATCCAGATTTTGCACTATCAAGTCTCCAGAATCAAAGAATGGTTTGGTTAGTTTCAGGAAGAAAGAAATGCACCAGTTTTCGAACTAGTGTCGGCTGTGATCTGGAATATCCAGAAAAGCAGAAATAACCTCGTCTTCAAACCTGAAACCCTTGGTGGACTTAGCAATACTTGCACTAAAAAATTCTCAGGAAGTGGAGCAACTTGGACAGGAAAACAAAATGGCTGCAAGAATAGAGAAGGAGAGTAATTGGCTTCCACCGCCACCAGAACAAGGCGAGTTGAAGGTGAATATAGATGGAGCTTTCTTACCTGCTTTGAGCAAAGGATCAATAGTGGGCGTCTGTCACAATGCATCGGGGACTATGGTCGATGGCTTCACATGGGTAGTCCTCGCCTCCTCAGCCGGGCAAACTGAAACCTGGCCATAGTGGAGTCACCTGAAGTATCTCTCTCCCCGCACGAACGAAGGTCAAGACGGTCTAAGTCTGGTCAACAAGCTGAAGTCCGCAGATCAGTTAGACTGGGAAGACTGTGGTCTTATCGGAGAGGCCAGTCGGCTGCCGCTTCTTTTCTCGAATGGCGGGTCAGTTCGAATCTCATCAATCGTCAATTGTATGACCAGGACCGGTGTGTTTCTTGAAAAGTGGATATGGTTCTCCAGGTCAGACATCTAATAAAGAAAAGAAAAAGATTCAGTGAACGGCCTCTTTTTCTTTGTTTCACCATTCGACTGCTCTTTCTCTGCATTCTCAAAATGCTGCAAATGGGCAACTTCAAACAGGTCAGCAAATGGACGCCGGAATACATCACGAATCTGATGAAGCCCGCACTGACACAGGAAAAGCTCGACGCTCATAAACCCAAATTTTCTTAAGGGAAAGTAAACCCAAATCACACTTAGTTCAGACATGCTAACGTGTTCAGGTTAATCAATGGCAAGAGCAAACTACACTGACTTAGTTCAGATATATTATCAAACAGTTGGTGTGCAATTCGGTCAAGGAGCTCATATGCAATTGTAAAGCAGCTATCCGTGTCCAAATCGTCACATTGATGACGTAGCAACGGAGCCTAGGGAGTACCTCGAAAACGACGAGCCACGAAGAGGAGCAATGTCAATTGTGCAGCAATGACGAGCAGCAAAATCGTCGCTAGTGGAGCTCGTCACTCGTGCCTTCCCACGGCCGGCGGCGGCGCCAGCAACAAGCCTGGGAATCTGTTAGATCTGGAAAGCCAAGTCGAGGAGTCGAAGAGGTTCGTTTCTTTTGGCGCCTCGGCCCAAATGTTTTTTCTCCAATCTATTTTCTTATGTTTCTTTCCTATTCTTTTTTCTGTTTTTTTTTCTTTTTCCAATTATGATGTCTACAAATATATTGCACTTACCCACCGGCAGGCAGCGCAGGTGTTAAGTTCTCCCTCTTCCCATCGCAGGGTCATGAGTTCAAATCTTCTCGTTGCTGGTGTCTTAAGTGGAGGCTATGGTGATTGGGTCCTGGGCCAGCCTCCCCTAAGATATTGATGCCGAATAGTGGCTTGCGACAACGTCCGATGGTGTCTTCACGCAAGACACAATCAGGCGGTGTAACCCCGTAAAGGAGTCTCAGGCGGATCTTCGATCATCATAAAAAAAATAAAATAAAATAAAATAAATATATAAAATAATATTTATATATATTGCACTTGCATAATATCCAATAAATATACAAAGAAAGGTATCCGAAAAATTTCAAATTGTTTATGCTTTGATGTAATCGTTAAGGATCTTCGGCTATGATTTTTCATAGCGAAAAATTAATCGGTCACCCACAAATTACATTGATACTAGATATAAATATTACTTTTAATCGAAAATGAAACCTCTGATGGAATTAATTCTTACTTCATAGCTTATGCAACAGATTTAAATATGTGGCCATCACGTGCCGCATGTGTATGCTACAATGGTGAAGACATTTAGCTACGGCTATATTTGTTTGCTCTTTATTTGTAACTAGCTTAGTCGGAGAAAAATGCTCCTGCCCAAGCTCAGTTGCCGCCTCTTAGCCATCACCAAGAACCACCACAGCAGCAATCAAGCTATCGAGCACCTCGATTTCTGGGAACTTCATCGACTTGGTCCACAAGTATTGCACCATGAAGGTTGATAAATTTTTCGTGCCTGCTACAATATAATTGAAAGCTTCCCATGAACATGTTGAACTTCTGTCCTTTTCCGAGAAGTTTGTTACTTCATATTCAATTTATCTCCTGACATAGATAACAATCTTGATATATACGTATATTTGATTTACCAGGGCCTAAAGCTGTATTGGGTTTAAATAAACATGCAAACTTCATATCAAGAACAAGCAAAATAAGAAATTCAACAAGCAACTGTATGCTCCTTAAAAATATGATCAAAATCAGGCAAAGCACCTTATACCTAACTTTTTTTTTTCAATAAAAGCATAGTGCGTTTTAGATGAGTAAAACAAAAATCAAGAAAAGAAATCGAATCATGCACCTTGCTACTCACCTTTACCAAGAACTTGTTGGGGGCTAATAATACAACCTAAAGGAGGGGATCAATAGGTTGTTTTAGAATTTTGACAATTGTTCTTGGAAATTAGCTGATGCTTGGTGAAGATGATGTTTCAAAACTCATAAGTAGATTGTGTGCTTGGGGAAATAATGAGAGAGAAAAATAGTTGCACATAAAATTGTGGTTCAGCTTTATCTCTAAGCCTATGTCTACCCCTCAAACTAACAGTCACAAGTTGGGTTGAATTGCACTAATAATCTGGTTAAAATGTCACAATTGGCAAGCATTGATTCTTTTACACGATCTATCACAGTCGGGACCTATCTAGAGCTCCTACTCTTGTTTATTTAATCTTTAGCACAATTACTCAAACAACAAGAATACAATATTCAAAAGACTTTAACCCACTCGCTTTATTGTTCATCGGGTTCTCTCTAGAGTGTGCCTGAGTTACTATTTCCTTCTGATCTGGAGTTTGTTGCTGCTGGGCGTTCTGGCCGATCGTTAGGGCCAAGATTTGGAGGATTGGCTCGTCTGACCACCCTCCACTTCCTCTCCAAAGCAATCGCCCCGGTATGCCCCACAAGTTCTGTTATGCTCCTTTTGTTTTAGGGTTTGTGGGTTTCATTGTGGGTTTTGGCTGCATTTATGGCCTCCTTGTCCGCTGAGGTGCTTGGCCAATTGGGTAAGCCCATCTAGGTGTGGATGGTGTAAGTGGGCGAAGCCCCATCTCCCGTCCCCAAACCCCCCTCTTAAGTGGACGTGGGACTCTCGGGCTCGCACAGGGCAGCTGCTGCTGCTTCGAAGAAAGGTCAGTGGGATCCTCTTAAGGCCCCTCAAGGTGCAGATGGGTCTCATGGTCGGAGTCGAGCTAGGTCCTCCTCCGAACGACCTCAGGCTAGTGACCAACAAGCTAGGAGTTCAAAGCCCTCGCCTGGTCGATCTTGGGTTAACGTCGCAAGAGCGGTAGCTAAGGGGTATGACTTAACGTTTGTTCCCCCAACCTTCATTGACAATAAGCCTGTTGTCAATCTTTCGTAGGAAGTTCTTGAGGCCACCAACCCTAAATGGCACGAGTGCATGGTCAGGTATTATGTCGGGAAGAAGCTTCCATACAAGATCACGGAATCAGCTTTGAAGCATGCCTGGGGACCGAAGCTAAATGAAGTGTTACCAAATGATCAGGGGTTTTATTTCTTCCACATCCCGGATCAGGAGTTTCGCAGGAAGATTCTTGAGTATGGTCCACTAACGGTTGCAAGGGTTCCCCTTATCCTGCAACAATGGAAGCCGCTGTTGGAATTAAAAAAAAAGACAATCATACCGCTATCCTGGTTTGGATACGTTTGAAAAGTTTCCTTTTTGATCTCTGGTCTGCGCTAGGGATAAGTGCTGCTGCAAGTGCTGTTGGGAAACCTCTTTATGTTGATCAACGATTGAACAAATGAAGATGATCTCTTATACTAGAGTGTGCGTGGAGATTGTTAAATTATGTCTCGAGTTTAAATTGGATGAGGAAATTCGCTGGACTCGCGAAGGATTTACAGAAGAGGAAATATTAAAAGCGAAAAAAAAAGAAGGGTTTTCTTTTATGTTTTCCTTGCAACGCCCAAGTCTTCGAAGAATTAGACTGTGGGGGCCCAGAGTCAACATTGTTGACTATGGGCACACTTAAAATAATAATAGAAGTTTTCTTCTCTCCCTTTTGGCGTGGAATTGCTGCAGAGTTGTCGAAGCATGTGCACGTCGAAGGAAAGAAGAGTCCGCACGCGTAAGAAGAAAAACGGAGTGGGCCCTTGACGTGGTGGGCCCTTGACTTGGCACATATATATAAGAACAGAATTGTTCTTTTCTAGCGCGCGTTGAATTGCCGAAACCCTACGTAGCCGCACGCCACCAAGAAGAAAGTGAAGCCGCACGTCCACCGAGCCAAATTCCGCGAGAAGCTTTGATACGCAATTTCGTACGTACGCGAATCAGGCGTGCGTTGTATTTTGAGCTTGAATGCGTGGTAAATTTTGTGACGTGAGTTTATACCCAAGTGAGTTGTTTATTTATAAACACTTTGGGTTTGGGGTTAAATCTAGGTGCGGGAAACACTTGAGCGATTGAACGATTGTAAACTCTGATTCTCCGATTTTAGTGGATTATTTGCTGCTGGCTCTCCCCGTGGACGTAGGTACCGATACTCGGACCGAACCACGTAAATTTCTGGTGTCCTTATTTTTCTCGTTAATCTCTCTGGGGTGATTTCACGTTGACGTAAATTGCAAGATCCTGGTAATTCCGCATATTATATCCCAACAAATTGGTATCAGAGCTTGGGGTTGGATTTCTTGATTGTGATTTGAAGCTTTTGCTTGTCTGATTATTATCTGGAAATTCTGTTACTGCAATTATGTCTGAGAGGAAATTTGAAATTGAGAAGTTTAACGGGAGTAACAACTTTGTGTTATGGAGCATCAAGATGTGGGCATTATTAACAACACAAGGTTTGGCCAAGGCACTGGATGGCAAAGATGAGTTGCCGATTATAATGAAAGCCTCAAAGAGGGTAGAGCTGATGGAAAAAGCAAAGAGTATAATCCTGTTAAATTTGACGGATGAGGTCTTACTAGAGGTTCTTTGAGGAGAAGGATGCCGCAGCATTATGGGCAAAACTTCAAGCACTCTATGTGAAGAAAGGTTTGAACAATCGCTTGTACATGTTGAAGAAGATGTTTCAATTTAGATATACTGAAGGTACGTCTATCAGAACCCACCTAGATGAATTTAATAAACTCATGTTGGATCTGAAGAACGTCGGAAGCTACTTGATGATGAAGAGCAGGGCATGATGTTGTTAGCCTCTTTACCAGAATCATGGGAGCACTTTATAGATTCACTGTTGCAGGGGCGTACTACTATTACCTCAGAAGAGGTAAAGTCCGCCTTAATCTCTAAGGAGTGGCAGAGAAAGTTGCGAGATGATGGTCAAGCGCAAGGAGCAGCGCAAGCACTGACGGTTCGGGGTAGAGAACAACATCGAGGGCCTAGTAGCAGCAGAGGTAAAAGCAGATCGAAATCATGCCATAGAAAGTCCAAGGGACACGTGAAGTGCTTTGAGTGTCACGAGGAGGGGCACATCAGAAGAGATTGTCCAAAGCGGAGGAATAAAGTTGATAAGCAGAATGCCACAAGCAGTGTGGCAAACGTTGCTGAGGGGAGCACTAGTGATGCAGAAGCTGTCTTATGTGTGACTGCTACTTCGTCAGGAGACGAATGGGTGCTAGATTCGAGGTGTTCTTATCACATGACACCTCACAAGAACTGGTTTACTACTTACCAGACTGCAGATGGTGGTAGAGTTCTTTTGGGGAATAATGCAGTCTGTAAGGCTGTGGGGATAGGGACAATTCGGATCCGGATGCACGATGGGGTGGTTCGCACAATGTGAGATGTGAGGCATGTACCCGAGCTCAAGAAGAACCTTATTTCTCCGGGGACACTCGATGACATCGGGTGTAGGTACACCGCTGAAGGTGGAGTGCGAAGATCTCTCGTGGTGCCATGACGGTGATGAAGGGGAAGAAAGTGAATACTCTCTATCATCTCGGGAGAGACCGTGACCGGAACCGCCGGTTTCATCGGGTGAGTCGATTCGACTTGACTCAATTATGGCATATGCGTTTGGGGCACATGAGTGAGGCGGGTATGATGATCTTTGAGTGAAAGAGGGTTGTTGAAGGGTCGAGAAGACGGGGAAATTTGGACTTATGTGAGCACTGCATCTATGGGAAGCAGCACCGAGTTAAGTTTACTACAGCTATTCATTCGACCAAACGACCAGTTGAATATATTCATTTAGATGTCTGGGGACGGTTTTCGGTTCCTTCGAAAGGAGGTGCCCGATATATGCTGACTTTTATCGACGATTATTCGAGGAAGGTATGGGTATACTTTCTGAAGCACAAATATGAAGTGTTTGATCGGTTTAAGAAATTTAAGGCATTGATTGAGAAGCGATCGGATAAACAAATCAAGTGCACGAGAACCGATAATGGCATGGAGTTCCGTGGTAAAGATTTTACCGAGTTCTGCGAGAAAGAAGGTATTGTAAGACACCGCACAGTACCTGGGACACCACAGCAGAATGGCGTTGCAGAACGGAAGAACAGAACTTTGCTTGAGCGAGCTCGATCCATGCTTTCACATGCAGGACTTGGCAAGGAATTTTGGGCTGAAGCAGTGAACATGTCGTGTTACTTGGTTAATCGATCTCCATCGTCTGCTATCGAGTGGAAGACTCCTGAGGAAGTATGGTCGGGGAAACTGTTGATTATTCCGGATTACGTATATTCGGATGTCCTGCGTATGCTCATGCGAGTGATGGTAAGATTGAGCCAAGGTCGAAGAAGTGCATATTTCTGGGTTATGCACATGGGGTGAAAGGCTACCGGCTGTGGTGCACTGATCCCAGATCACCCGATTTTCTAATCAGCAGAGATGTGATCTTCGACGAGACTGTAATGCTTCAACAGAGGAGTTCTGAGACACAACCAGCAGAAAAGATAGATCATGGTGTCATGAGTGAGGTGGAGCCTCAGGTGGAGACTCTAGAGACCTCGAAGGTAACGAAGTTGAGGCTGAGATGAAGCCGCAGTTTCGAAGTCGGTGATAGTGAACAACCAGCAAAGCCGCAGCGAGACTATAGCCGCGAGATAGACGAGAGAAGGCACATTAAATCACCGGTACGTTATGGTTATACGAGATATTGCTTATGCATTGACTCGTAGGTGATGAGGTGGAGACGAGATGAGCCTTCGTCTTACTCGAGGCAATGGCTAGTTCAAAGTCATCGCGGTGGCTAGGGGCTATGAGTGAAGAGATGGAATCACTCCATCGAAATCAGACATGTGAGCTGGTCAAAGTACCTAAGAGCCAAAAGATTGTCGGAAGTAAATGGGTCTTCAAACGGAAAGAGGGCATTCTGGTGTCGAGGCGGCGAGGTATAAGGCGAGACTTGTGGCGAAAGGGTATACACAACGTGAGGGCATTGACTACAATGAGGTGTTCTCTCCTGTGGTAAGACATACTTCTATTCGTGTTTTACTTGCCTTAGTTGCTTTGCAGGACCTCGAGTTAGAGCGGCTAGATGTGAAAAGCTGCGTTTCTTCACGGTGAGTTGGAGGAGCAGATTTACATGAGGCAACCGGAGGGATTTGCTATTCCGGGTAAGGAAGATCATGTTTGCTTGTTAAAGAAATCTTTGTATGGGCTGAAACAGTCTCCTAGGCAGTGGTATAAACGTTTTGATGCTTTGATGACTAGTCAAGACTACTTGAAAAGCCAGATGGATAGCTGTGTTTACTATATGAGATTGGAGAATGGTTCTTTGATCTATCTACTCTTATATGTTGATGATATGCTGATAGCGGCTAAGAATATGTCGATATTGATGTCTTTGAAGAGGCAGTTAAATGCTGAATTTGAGATGAAAGATTTAGGTGCTGCAAAGAAAATTTTGGGTATGGAGATTTTGCGTGACAGGGCTGCAGGAGTTTTACGTCTATCTCAAAAGAAATATATTGAGAATATCGTAGCACGTTATAATATGCAGTCGGCAAAATCTGTAAGTACACCTTTAGCGAAGCACTTTAAACTTTCAGATAAATTATCCAGAGGCGAGGAGGAGGAGGAGCATATGTCCCGTGTTCCTTATTCTAGTGTCGTGGGTAGTATTATGTATGCTATGGTGTGCACTAGGCACGATATTTCACAAGTTTGTGAGCGTGGTTAGTCGCTATATGAAGCGTCTGGTAAAGCTCATTGGGAAGGCGTGAAGTGGATCCTCGAGATATTTGAAGGGGACAACATACGTGGGTATAATATACCGGAGGGATAGCAATGGCAGTGAGACCACTGGTTTTGTGGATTCGGATCACGCCGGTGACTTGGATGATTGCAGGTCTTTAGCAGGGTACATGTTTACGCTAGCGGGTGGTGCAGTTAGTTGGAAAGCGTCCTTACAGGATCACATTGCCTTGTCTTTGACTGAGGCAGAGTACATGGCACTAACCTTTGTAGCAAAGGAGGCGATATGGTTACAAAGTTTACTCTCAGACTTTGGGTTAGAACAGAAAAGTGTGGATATACACCGTGATAACCAAGGTGCGATATATTTGGCGTATAATCCAGTTTATCACGAGTGAACGAAGCATATCAACATCAGGTACCACTTCATCCTAGATGTCTTAGCTAAGGGTATTGTTACTGTTAAAAGGATTGCTACAGCAGATAACCCGGCAGACATGATGACTAAGTCTGTTCCTTTGGCGAAGCTCAAGCTCTGTTTGAGCTCTATTGGCGTCTGTGGAGAATGAGCGCCCATCGGGGCGTTGGGAGAGCAGCATGGATAATGAGCACTATAACTTGGCTTCAAACATCGAGCCAAGGTGGAGAATTGTTAAATTATGTCTCGAGTTTAAATTGGATGAGGAAATTCGCTGGACTCGTGAAGGATTTACAGAAGAGGAAATATTAAAAGCGAAAAAAAAAAGAAGGGTTTTCTTTTATGTTTTCCTTGCAACGCCCAAGTCTTCGAAGAATTAGCGTGGGGCCTAGAGTCAACATTGTTGACTATGGGCACACTTAAAATAATAATAGAAGTTTTCTTCTCTCCCTTTTGGCGTGGAATTGCTGCGAGTTGTCGAAGCATGTGCACGTCGAAGGAAAGAAGAGTCCGCACGCGTAAGAAGAAAAACGGAGTGGGCCCTTGACGTGGTGGGCCCTTGACTTGGCACATATATATAAGAACAGAATCGTTCTTTTCTAGCGCGCGTTGAATTGCCGAAACCCTACGTAGCCACACGCCACCGAGAAGAAAGTGAAGCCGCACGTCCACCGAGCCAAATTCCGCGAGAAGCTTTGATACGCAATTTCGTACGTACGCGAATCAGGCGTGCGTTGTATTTTGAGCTTGAATGCGTGGTAAATTTTGTGACGTGAGTTTATACCCAAGTGAGTTGTTTATTTATAAACACTTTGGGTTTGGGGTTAAATCTAGGTGCGGGAAACACTTGAGCGATTGAGCGATTGTAAACTCTGATTCTCCGATTTTAGTGGATTATTTGCTGCTGGCTCTCCCCGTGGACGTAGGTACCGATACTCGGACTGAACCACGTAAATTTCTGGTGTCCTTATTTTTCTCGTTAATCTCTCTGGGGTGATTTCACGTTGTCGTAAATTGCAAGATCCTGGTAATTCCGCATATTATATCCCAACAGAGATTTCTGCAAAGCAACCTCGGTGTAATTCGGTTGATGTAGTCCTCAATGGGGTTTCTCGATCTGTTGCGGTCGAGTACGAGTGGAGACTGATGTCCTGCCCTAAATGTGGCACCTTTGGCCACAAGTGTGCGACTCCTCTGTCTCCATCTAGTCCTAAAGAAGTTCCTCAGCAAGTCCTAGTCAATGATAGTCCTGCTGCACTTGACCAGGTTCCTACTCCTGCTCCAGAGGTGGTGAGGATTCCAGGTAGTCCTGGGCCCGGTTGGAAACAAGTAGGGAGTAAAAAGAAGAAGCAGCCCATGGCTCCGAAGGAGGGATTGCCGTCCCTTTCGGTTGCTCCTAGTACGGCAGGTCAAATCCTAAAGTTGAAGGATACCGGTCCAGGGATGGCTATGCCTTCCACATCAACCCGTAAGTTCCAGAGGAGACAAAAGGTTCAGTCGAAGCCTGGTGATTCCCTCGCCATCTCATCTGCTGAAATCGAAGCCATCCCAGCGGGTGTTGCCTCTTCTGCACCGTCGTCCAGCTCTGGGGATGATTCGGAAGACTCGGCTAGCTTGATCAGCAGCTCGAATGAGGATGATCAGGTCTTGCAATGCCCCCTCCCTTCAGAAGCTACCCCTACTTTTAGGAAGCCTGATTCCAAGCAGAATAAGGTACTGATTCCCTCCCTTGCTTCGCCCCTTACTGATCCCCCCAGTCCGGTGGCCAGTCGGCGACGGTCAAGCAAGAGGAGGTAATTCTCTGTCCGTCTGTATATACTATTTATGCACATAGGAGTTTGGAATATTATGGGTCTTGTTAATCTCACAAGACAGGCTGAAGTTCGGAACCTGGTTTCCTCTAATGGTTTGTGTTTTGTTGGTTTATTGGAGACTGAAGTTCGGAGTCTCACCACCGGCTATGGTGGCTCCGCTGGATAAGGGCTCCGTTGATCATTTCCCAAAGGTGAGGGGTTCGAAACCCAGTAGAGGTGCTTGGTGTCTTAAGTGTGATGTCGGGGTGGTGGGTCCTCTGCTAGCGTCACCCCGGGTTTACCTCGCTTGCTGCCGGCTGTACGGGGGTTCCCGGGTCATAAAAAAAAAAAAGTTATGGAGTCTCTTTTCCTTTCAATTTTTGCAGGACTCTTGACGGGGTGGAGCTGGTTGTCCAATTATGAGTACTCCCCGAGAGGGAGAATTTGGGTCGGCTGGAATCCTTCCCTTGTTTGCTTTGATGTTTCTTCGACCAATGATTAGACGGTCCATGGGAAGTTAAAGTTTCTTATGTCTGGTTTGGAGTGTTGTGTCTCGGTTATTTACGCTGAGCATACCTTCCTATCCCGAAGGTCGCTTTGGGTGGATCTTGTTCATATAAATGCTATTTTGCAAGACTCGGCTTGGATGGTGGCAGGGCATTTCAATGCTATTAAGGACCCGTCTAATCGGATAGGTAGCTCAGACATTTGGATCCCTTATTTTGACGAGTTTAGTTAGTGTTTAGCTCATACGGAGTTAGAAGATTTGAGGTATGCTGGTTTTCGGTTCACCTGGGCATCTTCCTTTGGGGCTAGTCGGAAGTTAAGGAAGATTGATAGAGTTCTTGTGAATACAAAATGGAACCAAGTTTTCTCCTTCTCGGAAGCTTCTTTCCTCGCCCCAAGCATATATGATCATACCCCTATGGTAATCAGAGTCTTGAACCCTGTGTTCCAGAGGAAACCCTTTAAGTTCTTCGACTTATGGACGAAGGAACCGGCCTTCCATTCTATCGTTACTCAAGTGTGGGAGACCCCGGGAGTAGGGGTTCCCATGTACAGGCTAGTGTGCAAGCTAAAGACCCTCAAAGGCCGTCTCAAGCAGCTTAATAGGGAGTCATTCTCTAACATCTCTGTCAGAATAGCTAAGGCGAGGAATGCCTTAAGGCCACCCAGGTTAGCTTCCAACAGGACTCGATTAGCGTAGTTCTAGCAAAGAGGGAGAACACTCAACGTCGGACCTTCCTGGATCTTTGGCGTCAGGAAGAGTCTTTCTATAGACAGAAGTCTAGGGTTAAGTGGCTCAAAGAAGGAGAAATGAATACTAAATTCTTTCACCATTTTATCAATAAAAGACAGCTTAGAAACATAATTCTTTCAGTCTTGGATTCTTCGGGTAATCTAGTCACGGATCCAGGTATGGTGCCGCAGCTCTTCGTTACCTACTTCCAAGACCTTCTGGCACCGCGATCTGTGCCATTGAGGCCTAAGGTGCAAGTGATATAGGAGGTTATTCGGCGTCCTCTAAATGCGGAGTAGGTTAGTTCCCTCTCGCCCGATTTTGGATCTAGAGATCCGGGACATCCTTTTCTCCTTAGCTCGTGGCAAGGCACCTGGACCGGATGGTTTTAGTGTTGAATTCTTCAAGCACAACTGGGAGACTGTAGGGCCGTTGGTCCTTGAAGCAGTAAAAGACTTTTTTTTTTTTTTTTTTTTTTTTTTATCTCGAGTAGACTTTTATGGGAGATAAACAACACCATTTTAGCCTTGGTGCCAAAGGTTCCCAATGCGTCTTCAATTTCTGACTACAGGCCCATCGCCTGCTGTAATACTATTTACAAATGTATCACCAAGATTTTGGCTAACCGAGTGGCTGCCATTCTTCAAGCCATAATCAGCCCTTCTCAAAATGCTTTCGTCAAGGGGCGGCGGATCAGAGATAACATACTCCTGGCCTAGGAGCTCTTTAGTGGTTTCCACCTTGACCCATTCTTGCCTAAGTGTTTAGTCAAAGTGGACTTCCAGAAAGCCTATAATACTCTGGATTAGGATTTCCTCAAACTTGTTCTCCTTGCTTTTGGGTTTCCTGAACAGTTTACCCGCCTTATCATGGTTTGTGTGTGCACATCTAAATTTTTCCATTTCCTTAAATGGGGAGTTACATGATTTCTTCTCTAGTGGTCGTTGGCTCCGTTAGGGGGACCCTATGTCCCTGTATCTATTTACCTTGGTCATTGAGGTTTTTTCGGGGATTCTTTACCAGTGCTCTAGGAAGCCGGAGTTCAAATTCTTATGGAGGTGCAAAGCAACGTGTTTATCACATTTATTCTTTGCGGATGATGTCTTCCTTTTTTGTGAAGCAAATATGGCTTCAGTTTCTCTCCTTAAGGAATGCCTTGATACCTTTTCATCATGGAGTGGGCTGAGACCAAACATAAGCAAAAGTGACGTTTTCCTTGTTGGAGGGTCGACATCTTCACGGAATCAAATTGCTGCTACCCTTGGGTTCCACGAAGGGAATTTGCCGGTTCGTTATTTGGGGGTGCCCATCATTACCTCATGGCTAGGCAAGGCAGATTGTATCTCCCTCGTCAATCACATTACAGCTAGGATGCAATCATGGGCCCAGTGCTTCCTTTCCTTTGCCGGCCAGCTACTGCTAATAAGGTTTGTCCTTCACTCGATCCAAACCTTTTGGGCTAGTGTTTTTATTTTACCTAGGGCTGTACTGGACCGGATTGAGCAAATTATGAGACAATTTTTCTGGAAAGGCCCGGGCCTAGGTAGTGGGGGTGCTAAGGTATCCTGGGAAGATGTTTGCCTCCCAAAATAGGAGGGAGGGCTTGGCATTCGTAGGCTACATGATTGTAATAAGGCAGCCATGCTTAAGCATATTTGGATCATTTTCTCTGATAATGAATCCTTGTGGTGTAAGTGGATCCACTCGAATTTTTTAAAGAGGAAGAATTTATGGGTTGCCAAAAAGCCAACCTGCTGCTCATGGGCTTGGAAGAAGATTTTACAACTCATGACGGAATTTCACCTTTCCTTCCAATGGAGGATAGGGGACGGCCTATCCGTGTTTCTCTGGTTTGACCATTGGCACCTTAGAGGTCCTCTAAACCTAGTGTTTTCGAACACTCTCATTTATAGTTCTGGATTATCCAGGCAGGCAACGGTGGCTGACCTTTACTCCACTTCTGGTCAAACTATCAAGATCATCTTGGAGTCATGGGAGTTTCCCCTCCCGGTTCTAGCTCAGAACCCGGATCGGTTTGGCTGGCTGGAGAACTCCTCCGGCTTATTTTCGGTAGCTTAGACGTGGGAAGCCATTAGACAAAAGAAAAGCAGGGTCCTGTGGTTTGCGTGTATTTGAAGCAATTCAATCTCTCTGAGATATCAATTCAATCTTTGGCTTATTACTAAGAACCGTCTTCCTACCCAGATTCTTTTATTATCGTATGGTAGGATAGAGAATGTGTCGTGTGCCTTTTGCAATACTAGGCCGAATTCCATTGATCATTTATTCTTTGGTTGTCCCATTTCAGCTGGCCTTGCTTTTTTTGGGCTGCTAGATGCAATCTTCCTTGGCGGAATAGGTCTTGGTCAAACAATCTCCAGTGGGCAATGAAATTTCTCTTAGGCAGCAAATTTCACCATTGTATTGTTCGGTTCTCCTTTGGATTCCTCTGCCATATGATTTGGAAGAAGAGGAACAGCATTCTCTATAGGGAAGAAACGTTCTGCTAGGAATAGGAGGTTTCAGCGCTATTGGGGCATTGACCCTTCCATTTTCGCTCCTATGGTATCAAATTCTCCCTTGTAGTTCGTTGGTGGTTGTTTGCCGTTCCTGGCCCGTTCTGTTCTTGTGGAGGTGGGGCCTGATCAAGCCTATTCCTAGGTGGTTTTTGGCTGGTACTGTGTTTGGATGGGCGTAGCAAAGGTGGGGGCTAGTTCAGTCTACGGAGGTTGCTGTCCCTGTGAGAGCCTCTGTTGGAGGTCGAGCGAAGGTTGGAGCCAGTTATGTCCTTGGTGGTTGCTGGTTGTTGCCGTTGCGGGCTTTCTGCTCTGCCTTCCAGTCGTTGGAGCTTCTCGTATTGTCATTGTTTAGAAATGCAGGTTGATGCCTGTTCTTCGGAGACTTGCTGCTTGTGGGCATAGAGATGTTGAGGCTAGTTTAGCCTCCGGGGGTTCTGTCGCTTCTGTGAGGAGCCCTGGATGCTGTATGTTTTCCTTTTCTCTTTCCTTTTGTTGTTGCTATTGGGTGGCTGGTTCTTGCCGCTGTTTTGGTTGTTTTGTTGCCTGTTGTTGGCTGGTTCTCGTTGGGTGGCTGTGTTGATGCCTTTGGGTTGGCAACTTTTGCTTTTCTTTCCTGGCACCCTCCAATCCTTTTGACATGTTGTCGTTATCAGTGCAAGTTTTGGTACCGGGAACCCCTTTCTGTATAGTTTTGGTTAAAGTCAATATATTCTTACCTTATCAAAATATATATATTCAAAGAAACAGTTGAAGAGAGTGTTTTGCTTGGAACACAGCATATATAAGATTTTCAATCTTTGTATTTGCACATGTTTAACAGTTGGCTTTTGAGATCTTCTCCTTTATACCCATATTCAATCTATCTGTTGGAGGTAGATTGGAGAAGTAAAGAGCCATTAGAGTTACTATTGATGTTGCTATCCAAATATAGAACTGTCCGTGCAGTCATTTTCCTGAACATTCGCAAACTACCTAAAAATAGCTTTTGTTGCTGTCCTTTCATTGTAGCTCTAAACAAACTTGTTGACAGCCTAGCATCTTGTTGTCTACTTCTGCAGTAGTTAGTTTGCTAATTTAACGAACATTATCAAATCAACATTGCTACCACGATTCAGTGACCTAATGTATACAACATTGATACAAATATCAGCAAAAACTAATCTTTAGATTTGTTGGTGCTATTTAAGGAAAAATTGTATCAAGGCATATCACAATGTTTACTACTTGGATCATACCATGGTCATCACATAGTCTTTAATACTTGTTACGAACATTTGCAAATGTCATAGTAAATATTATACTAGGAATAATTTGGAAATCATCAAAACCACTTGGAAATGTTTTTGCAATAATCTCCTCCTTTTTTATGATTACGAAACTATCCCACAAGTGTGAAAGATTATTTTTTATAAAGTTGCGGTAAAAGTAAATGACCTATTTATGTGCTAATTTCTCAAGGAATATGCACAACGAACAGGTAACAAGATCTCCATAAGAATTAAGATACACTGGAGATGCAATCTAGATGATCTTTTTGTAGAATAAGAGTGAAAAAGTCATAGAATTGCTAGATATCATAAGTCATTAAAAAACATATGCAAACCGGTAACAATATCAGCATAAAATTCGTGTAATGCTCCTTCTGTTTTGATGTTATCTATTCTAGCAATAGAGTTTAATGTGTAAGTGAAATGTTAGCACATATCAAAAAGTTTTCACATCAATATCTCTCCCCATTTTTGTCATTAGCAAAAATATGTAAGGAAATTAGAACTCAACTAAGAAACATGTCATGTCAGTACATCAAATTCAAAAGGCAACTAGACATGAATAGCAAAAGAAAATAAGAGCAAAAAGAAATATGATAATTTCAATGCGAGGGCATTTGCGTTGCCTGGAGGAGTGGGTTTATATTCTTCAAGTTCAAGATGAATAGCAGTCTAAGTTAAAAATAGTCCATTGAATTGTCACCAGATATCAAGTCATGAAAGAGATTCTTTTGATTTCCTAAATCTCTGCTTAAAGCTTGGCAAGCCCGACAGTGGGAGAAACAAATGTGTCCACTGGAGATGGTGATTTTTTAGGTCTTGGTGGACAAGAGGTTTGCGTTTATATGGGTGCCTTAACCTTTTTCTTCTTTTCTTGCTCAGTCAATTTTTCTTTTAGGGTAGCAACTGTATGCTTATCCTCACCGTGCCCAATGGATATTATCTCATCCTTCGGATTTGTCCAACCATCAAGAGTCATTCTTAGCATCATCTTGTCTAGCGTCTTCTTCCCAATCTCAAGATTCACCATGCTTTTTGGGGCAGCATTAGTGAAGTCGATGTTTTTGTGTCGGAAGATAAAGTGATGAGGACAACATAAGGCAACTTACCTATCTCTCTTTGCCATGTGATACATATGAATAAAGATTATGTGTGTGAGAGAAATCATCAAACTTTGTGAGAATGACCTAGATGACTATTGCCTCATAACAAGATACATTGTTTGCAGAAGATGTCTTGGGACACAGATAGAGGGTCAAAATCTTTTGGATGAAATTCATTTTGAGAGGCAGTAGGTTTAATAGGATGATTTCTTTAAAACCGCAAGTGAAGTTCAAAGTTTCTAGCACAAATTATAGGCTTCATCAGGCCCTCTTGAACACATGGTACTCGGTTTGAATGATTTTCGCCAATTGATCCAAAGTGATGACATAGTTTTGTTTTCGACAAGTGAAAATGAAAGAGTCTCTATTTGGAAAATGAAGATTTGAATAAAATATTGTCACAAGAGTGAGATGGACTTCTTCCTTCATTGAGCAGAAAAATTTGCATTTTAGTGTTTCAAAAAGTTCGAATAGAAAAATGTCGTGGGCATCAAGATAGTCAAAATCAACAAATTGATATGGAATAGTTCCTTAATCGTGCAAAGCTTGAAAAGCTTCCTTACGATCTTTGGACAAAAACATTTCAGACTTGAAAGAATGATTAGGGTCAAAACTTTCAATAGGTTCAAAATTCTGAAATACCTGATTGTCGTCATCATCACAATGCTTGTCTCCTGAAGTTTCTTCTATTTCAGTTCTGGGTTCACTTTATTCAAGTTGGTTAGAGGCTTGAGTAGGTGTAATTTGTGTTGGTTGCACTTCAAGATGATTAGAATTTTCGAGGGACTTAATCACTTACTTTTTTTCTAGATCATTCGGGACATCCTCTTTGGTTGAGGACTTTTGTGGGAATGCTTGAATCACCAATTGAGAGGTTCCTTCAATAGGTGTAGGAGGTAGTGCCAATTTATGAGTTTTAGCAAAAGCATACCTAAGTGCTTCGAGTATCACTTCATGTTGTGTCATCAGAAACTGGTTGATCACACCTTGAACGGCTTTTTCTTTCTTTGGAGGGATTTGGAAAGTTGTAGGGATAACCAGCTGTGTTGAAGGGGCAGTTACAAGTACTATTTCCTTGTTGGTTCATAGACATGACTTAGGCATCTTGACAATAGGTGTTACTCTCTCTGAAAAAGATGACGAGGTTATGCTTGCAGTTCTTCTTCCAACATATTCTCCAACTTGTTGAGACAGGGGAATACTTTGGCTTTGAGTTACCTTAGTGGATCTCTTAGGTTGGTTAGTGATATTGATATGTGATGGTCCTCCTTTAGACGCTTTGGTCATTACTATTGATATGCGAGAATACTTTTTGGTAGGTTTCTGATTCACGCGAGGTTTGCGAGCCATTTGAATGAGAAGGATAAGGGGCAATGAAGGAGAGAAATGAATGAGAGTGTGGGAATAATAGTGGTTACAGAGAGCCATTTTTTTTAGAAAATACGTGTGCACTATCTTTGCATAAGTAGGAGCAGCTTAGTCACGTTTTAGAAAGTTGTCCATTACTTCAATAACAGTAACTTTCTTATTTGAATTTTCACCAAATTTTTGAATTTAATGTACACAATAATCAATAGAGAGAAATAAGTGCAACAACATTAGTGAATGAGGTGATCGTATGTCAAAACAATCACTGAGGAGAGAGAGAGAGAAGAAATACTATAAATGTAACTTTTTCAATCTGAGAATATGTATCTAATGTTCATTGCATTCCTAATCTTTGATATGAAGAGAGCATATAATAAACAGTACCTGGAAGATGCTATTCGAGTGGATTGCACCTAACTCTTCTCTGAGATCATGAACTTCCTTTTTCAAAACAAAAATCCTTTTTGAAGCTTTTTTGTGCTCCTCAAACATTTCCCTCAAAAAATTCTGTAGATCATTTATCTCATTTTCATTCTCATGGTTAGAGTCAACCATTAGATAGAGATTTGCTTCTTTTTTGTTGCTAGATTCACATTCAATGTCATTCTATGATTAAGCCTTCAATGCTTTCTTCTTCTTTTCATATTTTTCTTTCTTTTTCTTTAAAACTGGTCATTTAAGCTTTATGTGACTTTGTTTCCTATATTCATAGCAAATAATATCCTTACCTTTAAATTCTTCTTAGTTCCATTATGGCTTTTAGCCACCTGAAAACTTCATTTGTCGTTTCCCTTTGTAGTTTCCATCTTTCCTTGTGAAGTTTTTGAATCTTTTGTCAATAGCGCCATGTCTTCACCACTGTCCTCACCATCTAAGGTATATGTTCACCTGCATTATCTTGATTAGCTTCAGCTTTGAAGGTGATACCTTTATTACCTTTTGAGTTACTTTCCTCATTCATATGTTCAACTTCATATGACATAAATGTTTCTATCGACTCATTCCTTGCGATTGGTTGAATCCTTATTATATCTCAGAGTGAGGTCTTCACCGTGATCCATTCCTTTGGCAATGCCCTTAGTAGTTTGTTTACCTTCTCTACATTAGTGAATATATTTCTTGGTTTGCAAGGCCATTCACTATTTTAGTGAATCGAGTAAACATCTGTGTTACTGTCTCATCTAATTTCATCTTGAAGAGTTCATAATTTCCAAGTAGGATGTTCATCTTAGTTTCCTTCACCTTGTTGGTTCCTTCAGATGTCAATAGGAGACAATCCCAAATGTCTTTAGTTGTAGCACAAGAAGAAATTTTGTTAAATTCAGATGGGGACAAAGCACAATACAAGAAGTGTTTGGCTTTGGCATTGAGAGCAAATTTTCTTCATGCTTCTTCTGTATTGTCAACAGCAGCATCTGTAGCTTGAGCTTCCTATCGAGCAAGAACTTAGGTAGGAGCAAGAGCTAGTATGGCTATGCCACTTTCGATAATGCTCCACATTTCGAGATATGTAGCTTCAACATAAGATTGTATCATTTATTTATAGTATCCATAATTGCTTCCATCAAAGTAAAGTGGCTTATTAGGAGCTTGAGCATCATTGGTAAAAGAAACTACTTAGTTAACTATAAGAAAAGATCTTTATACTCAGAAGAGATACACTTCAAATAACAAACGAACAACAGGGCTTTGATACAATTGTTGGGAGCTAACAATACAACCTAGAAGGAGGTGAATAGGTTGTTTTAGCAAACTTGATAATTTTTCATAGAAACTAGTTAATTCTAAATAAAGATCTAGTCAAGGTGAAGTTTCAAAACTTGTGAGCAGATTGCATGCTTACAAAAGTAGCACACAAAAATAAATAGTGATTCAGCTTTATCTTCAAGCTGACGTCCACTTTTCAAACTAATATCCATAAGTTAGATTGGATTACACTAGTAATTTACTCAAAAAGTTACAATTGATAGACACTAATCATTTTATATGGTAGATCACATTATCAGGATTCAATTGCTGCTCTTACTCTTGTATACTTAATAATTAGCACAATTACTCAAACGACAAGAACACAATACTTAGAGAAACAATTGGAAGTTTCACTTGTAACACAACATATAGAAGATTTTCAGTCTTTGTATTTATGCGTGCCTAACATTGGGCTTGTAAGATCCTTTCTTTTATACCCACATTCAATCTATCTACTGGAGGTGGACTGGAGAAGCAAAGAGATCGTTGATACTACTGTCTAAAGATAAAACTGCCCATAAAATTCTTTTCCAGAACATTGCAAACTACGTACAAATAGCTTCTGTTGTTGTCCCGTCGTTGCAACTCATGACAGATCTATCAAATAGCCTAGCATCTCATCTTTGTTATTATTTAGATTATGCTAATACGCATATTCACTTCCACAATAGTTAGTTTGTTGATTCAATGAATATTACCAAATGAATGTTTTTTCCATCACATAATCTTTAATACTTGTCACAAACATCTAAAAATATTATAATAAATATTATACTAAAGACAGTTTGGAAATCATTAAAATCACTTAGGGTCCGTTCGTTTCACGGAAAATGAGCCATTTTCGGAAAATAATTTCCCGGAAGTCATTTTCCGGTGTTCGGCTAAAACTTGAACTTTGAGTGGATAATATTTTCCACCGTTCGTTAGCTAATTTAATTGTTTGGGAAAAATTATTGAAGAATTGAATTTTAATATATTTAATTGACCAAAAAAATAGTTTTATTTTTTTTATATTTTTTAAAAAATTGAATTTTTAATTACTTATATTTTTAAAAAATCGAAATTTGTATTTATTTTTTATTTTTTCTCTTTCTCTTTCTTTTTTTCCTTTTTCTTTTCCTTCCTCCTTCCTCCTCCTTCTTCCTCCTCCTTCCTCCTTCCTCCGCCGCCGCACGCCTAACGATGGCCGGCTACCGGCGGCCGACCAAAGACCCGGTCGCCGGATCCGGCGAGCTCGAGGCTCGGTCGATCTCGCCCGAGCCCCACCCAGCTCACCGAATGCGGCGAGCCGCGAGCTCCGAATCCGCTAGCCGCGAGCTTCACCCCAAGCCGACGAGGCTCCACCTCGCTCGATCCGGCGAGGCCCGCGCTCGCCGGGCTCGGGTGAGCTCGACCTCCCCAAATCAAGCAAGGCGGAGCCTCACCGGCCTGGGGCGGAGCTCGAGCTGGCTCGAGGCCGCGGCCGCAGCCGGTCGCCTTCCGCCGTCGTGGCCGGCGACCGGCCAAGGCTAAGGAAGAAAGCTGAAAAGGAAAGAAAGAAAAGAAAAAAAGAAAAGGAAAAAAAAAAAGGAAAAAAAAAAAAAAAGAAAATGAAAGCATAAAAATTAAACAAAAATGTGCTGGTGAAAAGAAGTAAGGTGGAAGAAGTTATGGAAAATGTTTTCCACTTTTGAAAAGTGGAAAACATTTTCCTTGAGTAGTTTATTTTCTGTGAAACGAACACCGGAAAATCCGGAAAACGTTTTCCTGGAAGTCATTTTCCGTGAAACAAACGGACCCTTAAAGATGTTTTCTCAACACAACTAAGCCAACCTGCTTCTAGTTAAGGTTGGTAAATGGCTCTATTTTAGCAAAAATTAAACACAAGGGAGGCAACAAGAAATATCAAGAGGTTAAATAGCTATCCAAGGAAATGTGCCATGTTGCTTGACCTTGCTTTTCATCATCATCAAATAGTTTCTTCCTAATCAAGGAGATGTATACCGCATACAAGGCAACTGAGACACGAGCAAGGATGTCTTCAAGAAGAGCAATTATACTTCAAGAATATCTTGACTTCGAGTCACCCACACTATGTAGTTCAAACCCATAACAACCTATTTCCTCAAATTAGGCTAACCCACATATGATCTAACTCATATATATGGATTAAAAATGGGCTTTCAACCAATTTTGAGACCTCTACTTCAATTATCCTACAAAAAATGAAAATACAATACGAGAAAGCATCCTCTCCTATTCCAAACAAGGGAAGTTAGACAAAAGTCACTTGCATACTTGCTCCTCAAATGTGCAGTATAGTGGGAGACCAAGTGGGTTAGGTGAAATTTAAGGAAAAATATACTAGAAGTGTCAAAAGATATTTTTGGATCATTTAAGTGCAACGATCAGTTAAGTGCTAACTTTAATTTGAATTGCTGGAAATCTGACGTTGCTATATTTTATTATATTCTCAATCCTATGTGACTTGCTACGTGCCAGTCAACACATAACTCATAAATGATGTCGTCTAAATTTGTCAATAGTGACCATTTGATTGTTAAATTTTATTTAAAGTGATCATTTCAGTATCGGTCATTATTAAAAAGTGATCATTTCAGTGCCAATCACGCCACGTAGAAATACCACATGGACTCGATTTTTTTAAATAATATATCAAGTCATCTAAAATTTTTAATTATAAAAGCCACGTATTATTTTTGGCTGGAATTTCTCATTGTTGGCATTTAAGTGATCTACTTTTCTCCTATCTCACATGTAAGTGATCCGGCAAAAATTTTTGGCATTGAAGTAAGTGTTGTATATAACTTTTGGCACTTCTAGTATTTTTTTTACCATTAAATTGATGATCTCCCAAAGAAGTGCTTAATCTAGAAATGGGCCTCATATTTTGGAGTATGAAATACACGGTGGGTTGAAAACACGATGTTAAGATCTTTTGCAACCGTTCGCGTTGAAGTCATTACAGGATGGATCAAGTATTTGTCTTTTGGTCATTAGAAGGACTTCATTAGTCCGTAATCAATGATTTTTCCGCAAAGACAGTGGAACCCAATTCTTTATTTTCTTTTGTCCACTCAGCTTATGCTTTTGGGTTTTATGGATGCCCAATTCAGCCTACGCTTGGCCCTCTTGGATTTTTCTTGTCCCATTTTAAGCCCAACAGGAAAAGAGAACTATGTTCTCCTTATGGGTTTTACTGGTCTAAAGTTCAACTCCTACTCAGAAAACAATTGACTCCAGGAAAATTAATGTTACTCCATCCAACTCGAGTCATCAAACTGCAATATATTCCCGAAGTTCTTAACAGGCTAACAATGCAATGTATCATCGCGGTCGATGATATGGAAAGCATGCAAAATGCTTTCTTCCCCGCTTTGCTCATGTTTCTTCTCTATGCTTTTTTGTCACATTGTGATAATTAGCTTAATGAGCTAGTTACAATAAAGAATGCATAAGACAAGAAATGGACAACCGTGATATTGTATGCCGGCACTCGCCGAAGATGCCTACAATATTCTTTTACCGAGTCTCTTGGGAAGGCTCACAATCATTGGAGAGGGTGGACAAAAAAAAGTAACCGATACACATCACAACTCTTGCTCGATCTCGTCAATGGGGGAAATAGAGAAAAGATTATAGAGAAGGAAAAAGGTTTGGAAAGTCATAACTAAGGTGAGCGCAGTAAATATTTCAAAATAACTCTTCCCAATGGGCAAACATGAAGTGGGATAAACTAGCATTGCCTTAAAAAGACAGTAAGGCCCACTTCGATATACTAAAATCTCAATGCCATGAGGACAAAAACAAGGCGACAAGCCAGGTCCCTGCCTTCACAAGCCTTGACCCTAACACACTAATAATCGGTCTTCCATCCCCATTCCTAGGAGCTAATTTTGTATGCACTCGTCACTTATGAGCCAAATACATATAAACAGTAAATTCATTGTCATTCGGTCCACTAAAAAATCTCGTATTTTTTTACTTCAGTGATATGTTTTTCTTTGGTAAATCCTTGGTTGATAATCAAAATGTATTCTTAGAAATATTAAATTCTTAGGACTAAAAAGGAAAGTATTCTTTTGTATCTCCTTGCATTTTCCAAATCAAGAAAGAGATATGAAGAAATTCGCAATTTTTTACACTGTTTGATTATGGAGGACTTAGTTGTTAGATCCATACATAAGTCATGGAGTTTTTTTCAAAAATCAATAAGTATTTCCTATGATTTTGTCATTTAATAGACTTCTTAAGTAAGTCTTTTTTACCTTTTTAATAAGGAATAAATACTTGTACTAAATAGATATCATTTAATGGCAAGATAAAAATTAGTCTACTAGATGTGGTCCCTTGCACTCTACGTGGGTTCGAATTTGGAAAAAATTAAACATAAAATGAATAACGAGCATTGCCAGGGAAGTACCATTACTCCTATAGGCAGTAGGCACCATTAATGCTCAAAACCTCACTTATGGACTATAAAACAAATTCAACATTAATGGCTAATGACCGAAAAGCTCTCTTCTATATAAAATTAAAGATAGATGGAGATTTAGGTATTTATTGCAATTTCCACTGTATTTATAGAATCTTAATCCGTAAAACACATTCACTAACGAGAATCTTAAAACAATTGTCTGTGTTTTACATTGCGTTCCTTAATATTTATACCTTTTTTTTTTAATCCTGTCCTATATCTATTTTACAAGGTTTACTATGTGTTGTGCGCAAATTGTGAAACCCAGCCTTTTGAGCTAGGCCCATATTTTTTAAAAATTAATTTAATTTTTTAATGAAAAAATTGTTCATATATAAAAAATAATAAAAAGAAGTTACTTAATGAAATTGAAATACAAGTACATATTTTGAAAACAAAAATTGCAAATAATGGTATCATAATGATGAAAATTACCAAAAAAGTCTTAGATTTATTGTAAAGATGTCAATTCAATTCTAAAATTTTTGGTTTAAATAATTTAGTTATAAAATGTTTGACAATTTATTAATTTATAGTCTTTTTGATCAATTTTGTTTAGAATTTGGTTATGGGGGTACCGGCCATCTTATGTGGCATGGCCAGCGTTGATGTAAACAAATTTTTCCATTTTTTTCAAATTTCTTTTAAAAAATAAAAAATGAAAATAAATGAATAATATTCACATTTTTTTTTAAAATTGCAAATACTGTCTACATTAACACTAGCAGTGCCACTCAAGACGGCCGATGTCCACATCAAATTGATGTGGACATCTACTATGGTTAAAATAACTACATTAGTAAATTATTAAAAAAATCATGATCAAATTAAAAAATTTAAAACTAAATTGATATCCGTACAACATATTTATGATTTCTTTTGTAATTATCCATAGGATTATTACACAAACTACACTAAGTTAAACGTCTAATACAAGTGAACGATGTTCACGTGCCTCACACACGTCCATATTCTTTTGAGGAAAAGACAAGCGAGACCGATAAAGTTTTCATAATTCAGGCATGATCACGTGAATGATACACGTACACATACATTTATTTAAAGGGAAAAGAAAAAACAGGAGAAATAAAAATAAGGGAAAACAGTAAAAAATAGGAAAACACCTGCCACTGCGAATCTCGCAACGAGATGCTTGCCCCACCATCTATCTACCCGTCGCTGTTAATGCGAGCTTATATCTGTCGTTCCAGTCAATTCCGAAGTGGGTCTCAAAGCACAACGACGATTGATCTTTTGAGGTTAGTTTCCTCTGATTCGAAGAGCTTGAACCGTACGTGAATCTGGTCAGAGATCTGGGGAATATACTGAACATGCAAAAGGGTTGAGAATTATTTTTTAGGACGTCTCGGTTTCGTGTGCTTGTTTTGGATTTGGTGCTGTAGAAGATGAGAATCTGGTCTTCTTTTTTGCTGTTGTTGGAAACAGTGGATTCTGACGCTACTCCTGCATGTGCTAATGTTTCGACAATTTAATGCATGTTTCATGCGTCTGTTAACATTAAACCATTCTAATGGTGGATCACGATCGTGACGCGAAGAATGGTTTCATCGCCTGCGAAATTTTGTTTTCGGATGTGCTCTTACATGTTTTTTTATGGGTTTAATGGGAGTACGTGTAAAATGCACTTGCCATTCTCGATCCTGTTTCCGAGTGTTTTCGTAGGATTGGAGGGATTTGGAAATCTTCTATACAGGAATGACATGTTTCTGAGTAGCGTCATAGCTGTTTCTAGTGTCATTGATCAAGTGATTTAGTTAGAACTATATGCATTCGAGATCTGAATTGGAGTTTCGCTGAAAATCTACCATGTAGACTTATCTCACCGATGATGAGATGAGCAATTACCAATCTTTGCAGAGGAAGTACATGAGAACTTGTGCCTGTTGCTGGCTTTTAAGTGGCTTAATTATGTTGTTTTGTACAGAGTGGATCATATCATTTCGACTTTTGACGATCACTTAACTTCACCCAAGAATCCTGAGAATATTGTCTACCCTTAGAATGGATGTGCAGCGGAAGGGCAGTGTTACTGAAAACGGAAATGTGAGAGGGTCTGATATGCTGTGCACTTTAGCTGAGTCCGAAGAATGTGATTTCTCGAAATTGATGGAGAGGCCGAGGCCTTTAAACATGGAAAGGAAGAGGTCGCTTGATGAACGATCCCTCAATGAATTGTCGACTGCGTTGTCTCCTCATCTCTCCTTGAGAAATTCTGAGTCCTCGTCCCGCTTGACCGACCCCTTTGGTTACTTTTTGTCGCCCGATAGAAGGTCGGGCTACAATACCCCAAGGGCAGACAATGGATTTGATACCCATCCTATGGTTGCTGAAGCTTGGGAAGCACTTAGGAGATCATTAGTATATTTTCGGGGTCAACCAGTGGGGACTATTGCTGCATTGGATAGTTCTGAAGAGAACCTTAATTATGATCAGGTAAAGAGTAGTATTTCCAGATTGCATAATGCAGTACCTTCCATTTCATCCTATTTAGTGATGATCATAACCACTGCTTGTGTCTGTCCTTCTTGGTCCACCGAACATTAATGGTTTGGGAGAACCCATATCAATTGTATTAGTTGAAGTCATTTGTTGGTTGGACAGATGGTTTTCTTCGTCCTTTTGTTTGTAAATAAGCATGTACTGAATATTTTAGCCCACATGCTCCCGTCGATGAGCCTTCTCTTTTTGGTTACTACTCAATCAGAATCTAGACCAATCCTAATTGTTCTCATTTTGCAAACCGTCATGTACTTTAGCATATTCAGGGTAACTACTGTCAATATTGTGTTCCAGAAATTCTTATTTACACTGGGCATTATGGCATCATTACTTAATCACTCATATGTCCACCTGTAGTCGAATATGCACCATCTTTTCACATGTCGATGGACTCAGAGCACAGGAGTTTTCTTAGGTTTGTAGTAAGTCAAGGGATAAAGTATTTTTCTGGACATGATTCAGAGCATAGACAGCTTCAAGTTTTTTTTGGGGGGTAAAAAATAGATGGCTTCAAGTTGTTAAAGTGAATGCTAACTTTTTCATTGGCTCTCTAGGTCTTTGTGAGAGATTTCTTTCCCAGTGCATTGGCTTTTCTGATGAATGGAGAATCTGAAATAGTCAAAAACTTCATATTGAAGACTCTTCGCCTACAATCATGGGAGAAGAAAATCGATAGATTCCAGCTAGGAGAAGGAGTAATGCCAGCTAGTTTCAAAGTGCTCCATGATCCGGTCAGGAATAACGACACTCTGATAGCTGATTTTGGAGAGAGTGCAATAGGAAGGGTTGCTCCTGTTGATTCTGGGTTTTGGTGGATCATTCTGCTCCGAGCTTATACAAAATCCACAGGAGATACATCTTTGGCTGAACTATCTGAATGCCAGAAGGGCATGCGTCTAATTCTGAGTTTGTGTCTGTCGGAGGGCTTCGACACTTTTCCAACTCTTCTCTGTGCTGACGGATGTTGTATGATTGACCGTAGAATGGTGAGTTTCTTATAGCATCACTATCATATGACTTTGCTCAGGTACATAGTAGTTTAATATCAATCTTCTAATTTCAAATCATGTAGAGGAGCCAATTCTCTATTAACCACAAAGTGATATTCAATTACAACTTCATACTTCTCTTCTCACAATGTGAAGGGATTCACAAGATTGTTGTCTGAGGGTTCTCTACATTTGATTGAACTGATATGCTTACTCTTTATTCTAAATAATCCAAATGTATAGACTGGTTCACAAGCAAGCATACGTAAGTGCATCATCATGCCAGTAATGAATAAATAATCAGCTGTAATGGACAAATAGTAAGTGATGCAACCTTGTAGGGGTCTTTACATGTGTGTTAAATGAGACTTATAATTTGATTTCAAATGTTACCCTTTGTCTTTTCATGCTGCTTAATGAATAATCTAAAGAAAGAATTGTTGTCATCTAACTTGCTCAAAACGTCTGATTAATTCTGTGAGAGAAAAAATGAATTAGGTTACATGTCGTCGAATACCTCTGTTTTCTGCCTACTCAAGGTCCATTAGGAGCTAGCACATCCTGCAACTCTTAGAAATGATAAAACTGTTATGGATCTACTTGTTTTCATAATTCATTTACTTTAACTCAGTCCAAAATTGTTTGTAATTTGCAGGGTGTCTATGGCTATCCTATCGAAATACAAGCACTCTTTTTTATGGCACTAAGGTGTGCTTTGCTTCTTCTAAAGCAAGATGTGGAGGGAAAGGAATTTGTGGAACGTATTGTCAAACGCCTTCATGCCCTAACTTATCACATGAGGGGTTACTTCTGGATAGACTTAAAGCATCTTAACGATATTTATCGTTATAAAACGGAGGAGTACTCTCATACAGCAGTCAACAAATTCAACGTGATACCTGATTCTCTTCCAGAATGGGTTTTCGATTTTATGCCTACTCGTGGTGGATACTTTGTTGGCAATGTTAGCCCTGCCAGAATGGATTTCCGTTGGTTCTGCTTGGGTAACTGTATTGCCATTTTGTCATCACTAGCGACACCAGAACAGTCCACTGCCATAATGGATTTAATAGAATCACGCTGGGAGGAGTTAGTTGGAGAAATGCCTCTGAAAGTTTGTTATCCAGCTATAGAGAACCATGAATGGAGGATTGTGACAGGGTGCGATCCGAAGAACACTAGATGGAGCTACCACAATGGTGGATCTTGGCCAGGTATGCTCTTAAAACTTGCTCATGAGAAGTGAAGTTGATTGGTTTCCATGGATCTTTTCTTCGAGGGATTTGTATTTTGTATAACATCAATTGTATTTGATTGGTAAACTAGCATGGTTTGCTTTACATGATCAAAGTGCACTTTGCTACTTGCTACAAATTTCTACGATATACACGCTCTTAGGTTTCGCTCTGAATGACTCTTTCAAATCAACCTTTATTCTCATATTTTTCTTTTGCTGTCACAATGTGTGCAGTGCTTCTATGGCTTCTGACTGCCGCGTGTATCAAGACCGGACGACCCCTGATCGCAAGAAGAGCCATTGAACTTGCAGAAGCAAGGCTACTCAAGGACAACTGGCCAGAGTACTACGATGGGAAGCTCGGTTGTTACATCGGGAAGCAGGCTCGCAAATTCCAAACTTGGTCGATCGCCGGTTACCTGGTGGCGAAGATGATGTTGGAAGACCCTTCACATATAGGTATGGTATCACTTGAGGAAGACAGACAGATGAAGCCGGTTATGAGGAGATCCAATTCATGGACTTTCTAGTAGATTCATGCTTCTTTCTCATTTTCTGCAAGTTGTCAATCGTTGACTTGTTTTGCGCTTTTACTTCCTGTCGTTTAAAATTTGCTACTCTGAACTGACTTCTCTTTCTTTTCGTCGAAGCAATGCTGGTATGTAGAATTTTTTATTTTTATGGTTAATGTAAAAAAAAAAAAAAAAAAAAAGCAAATGTTTACTTAATCTAATGTTAATGTTACTTGGATAATATGTAGACATCAATTTGCCATAATTGTTGATTTGGTGGATGTAGTTTGTAATGATAGCCACCAATTGAGAATTTTTTATTTGATTTATACATATACATATATATATATATATATATATATAGTAATTATTAAAGAAGAGTTATGAAAATTGTTTGGGGTCATATCTATTCTTTTTCGGTAATATGTAGACATCAATCTGCCTTAGCCATATACAAAGTTAATAAAAGGTAGCAGTTAAAAAACTTGTATTTGGAAGTCTACTTATTTTTAGTTTATTAATGCTAAATCTTGTTCACATTTTCAAAGAGATATCTTATATTGCAAAACAATTTGTTATCAGATTTCATATGGGTTTGTTTCATGTATTAAGTGAAAGGTAAATGATTTAAAAAATATTTTCTAAAATATAATCTCTTGATAATTAATCAATGAGAATAATGATTTTTCCGACACCTTCCACATGACCCATTGTTGGTTGTTTGTTTGTAAAATAAATAAAATAATGAATTTTCCTTGTCCCATATGAAAAAATGTCAAGACTATATAGACCCCTACATAAATGTGGATGTCATCTAACTTGGTTGATGGTCTTCATTTAAATAAGTTAATAGACATCCACACTCATATAGCGGTCCATATGATCTTAACTTGACATCCATACTTATATAATAGTCCATATACTCTTAACTTTTCTATGCGGGATAAGGATATTTACGTAGTAGTCCTTAACTTTGTGGTCTACATACTCTTAACTTTCTTATGTAAGACAAGGAGTGATGCCAACTTATCATAGGTAAGTCTAGACCCTGCCTCACCGAGTTCGTCACCTCATCTAGGTGGCGATGGAGCTGTCCAGACGATGGATTACTTAGCATTTTAAGGGAGAAAACAAATCGCTGCCAACGACGGGATGAAATTGAAGGGAAAATGAAGGGTCGGAAGTCATTATGGTAATGCTTAAAAGTTAGGGGTATTTTTGAAAAACCGCCAGATGGTCGGGCTCTTTGAAAATACTAACCCAAAGAGAAAATATATATTACTTTTTAATTTTATTTCAAATCTATCTCACCCTATTTCTGGTTCAATGCACCGTTAACTCTCATCGATGGCGTGTCTTTTCCGTGACCCTAACATTTGAAAAATTTGCACCGGAGTCAAAAACATTTTGTCAACGTGAATTCAAAATACTAACCCAAATAGAAAATATATATTGCTTCTTAATTTTGTTTTAAATCCATCCCAATCTTAATTTTTGGTCCAATGCACCGTCCATTTTTATCGATGGCGTGTCTTTTTCGGGAGCTACCATTTCAAAAAATTGTACTGAAAGTTCTAAATATTTTGTCAACATGAATTGATCAAGTCCAAAATATTTAAAAAGTGCAATTAAATTCTAAACATTTTTACTTGGGTACAGTCAAGTCCTTCCATGATTGTTCAGTTAATTTTGCTAATGCGGCGCTCTAGAGATCTAACATAATTTTTGCCGTAGTTGGCGTTGACGCTAATGTCAGTCAAAAGATAGACCAAATTTATAAATATAAAGCCAAAAAAAGGTTGGAGAAAAAAAAAAGAAAAACTACGGTGAAAGTCTTAAAAAACTGGCTTCGAGTTGTCGCTTAAGTCCAAATTTTCTTTTTTTGAGTCATTCAAATCCTAAAACTCATCTTCAAAATGTACTTCGGGAGCAAATGTTCTCGGAGCGCGCATGAGGGAGCAACTGGCCATATTTTGAACTGATCTCGGACTGGCATCTTGGCATCGCTATGGGCAGCCAATGGTAAGCTCAACCGATTTGCCTTTAGAGCAAATTAGTCGTGTGACAATCATGTGGCCGGAGCCTCACCGAGAAACTGGTCAAAATCAATATCAAGAGGGCACTGCAACCGATTTCAGCACTTAATAAAAAGAAACTACTAAAGTTTAGACAAAGGCAATTTGCAACAAGTGCGTAAAAAATGTGATTCTCCCCTAATCCAAGTGATGACCAGGTTTGAAGAAGAATTTTCTGCTAAGAAAAATAGTGTGTACCCAACTCATTCATCACGGCCATTAATCATGTGAATTCAACCTGGATCTAACAAAATAAACAGCAGCCAATGCATTGGAACTGTGTTTTCAGATCCAGCTAAGAATTTCCCCGTGAGAGGAGTGCCAATCACATCGTCTATTTAGAGATAAAGAGCAACATGATACTCGAATACTGCCATTCTGGCCTTTGGTCCGCATTAAAGTCTCATTACATTCAGAAAATAGCAGACTGGTGGTGCAGACTGGTGGTGCATTTCAGGGAATGATCAACAGCATTCAATAGCATTATGAGTGAAATACAAGTATCATTTTAGAGGAAAGTTAGAGGTGCCTCGGGCTGAATTTGGCTTATTGCAACGGATGGCCTGTGAGTAGCCTATGGCCTGTGTGCTTCAACAGTTGAATCCATCATTGAAGGCTCTGGACTCCCATTCAACAGTTGAATCATGAATGAGCAAACTGCTATTATATAACATTTAAATAAGAGAAGATCAAGTATGCAACTATAACAACTATCGTTTTAAGTCAGGAAGATCTTGTAGAGCCCAGAGAAGATGTTTCAGAGATGGACAGTTCAGACAGGCACTTCCCATTGACGAAGTCCACAACTTCTGCGACTGTCCGATCAAGGGCAGATGTCGCCACTGCCAAATTCTGGTGAAATTCCTCTACGGATGGCTTGCCACCATCAATGGCGTTGCTCACAACTTTCAAGAATATAGTGGGGACGTTCAATAGACCTGCCACATAGGCAACAGCTGCTCCCTGCAAACAAAATCCATCCCTGATTCTTCAAACTAAAATGACGACTATAAAACTGTGATTATCATTTTCTGAAGTAGCTCATGGCAGAGACTGTTGATACATCCATCCTCCTAAGAAGCTAATGCTTTAGCTTTTGTGAGACTTTGAACAATTCATAAGACTCTGGACACATTAATTTGCTGGTCTAATCAGAGCAAGTCAAGAAATATCTGAGTGATCACATCTCCAGAACTACTCGAGGATCTAAAATCTGGCCTCTACAACCTTCACAATGTCACCTTCAGACTGGTGTGGCTATATTCTAAGTAGCAAGGACACCGACACACGACACTAGACATGACACGACACGTCATTTTTAAAAAAAAAAAAAAGAAGAGAATTCCGATATGTTGAGATACGTTTTATATTAAATGTATATTTTTACATATACATAATAAATTATCATTTTTATTATCATTTGAATCAAATTAATTTGATTCAAATTTACAAATAAATAAATAATAAAAAAAGCCTAGAATGAATTTATGATAAAAATATTAATCCATCATTTATTAATATCATTCATTATTTTAATTTAACAAATTCAACTCCATTTCAATAATCTAAAAAACTTGGGAAAAAAAAAAAACAATTCACATTCTAGACTAACATGTCAAACATGTTGGAAGAGAAAGAAAAAAAAACTTGGGGAATGAATTATGTATCACGAGAAGTGAAAGTCGAAGAGAAAAAAAGATTAGATTTATTTCTTCCCCCATTTATTATTTTTATTATTGATTTTTATTTTTTTACATATATACTTTTTGACCCCTCATTTTTTCAAATTGACCTCGCCTATCGGAATATGTCGAAAACTCGCATGTCGGAATTCTAACTCGAGTGTCAGAAAAGTTGACCACTGTCAGATTTTTTGACACGTGTTGACTTAGTGTCAGAAAGTGTCCAGGAGTCTCAGACACATGTCAGAGTGTCCAACACGACACGAAGGCTCCTGGAGAGTGTCGATGCTTCCTAAGCTATATCAACAAAACAATCCTTCTCTATCAGTCATAATAATGCCACAAAGCAGGAACTTTACTACATCAAGATAATTTGCAAAACATGAAGCGTGTGTTGGAAATTGGTGTCAGGACATGCAGTGCTCAAACTGGTTACCTCCATGTCTACAAGGTTAGCATTATTGGCAGTGATGAATGCTTCATCCGGTGGGCAAATATCAAAGGAGTCACCAGTGGATAGTGCTCCATCCTGGAATATCAAGTGACTCCAAATAAAAATTCCATATAAGATCGTTATAGGTAAAGAAATGTAGAGGGTGATAATTAATATGTACAACCTATGATGAGTAACTGAGTTGCAATGCATAACCAATAAACTAGATGAAAGGTGAACCATTCTGCAGATTACCAAGATCTTAAAATCATTTGGATTAAATCCATCAAATACCAGAGAAGATCCACCTCAGTCAATTTAAGTGAGCCTAAAATCTAATGACCATGATGAGGCATCTCTATATCATGATTGAGGCTGCAGATGACAATTCTCATGTGAAGGTTACCTTGATAAGAAAGTAATGCAGTCACGTAGCTCTTCAATATAATATATATCAAGCCAAAATAGTGCAACACAGGGAGGTGAGCAAATTGAATAAATCCTATATTACTGTTTCTCAACATGTTGCAAGCGTTAATGAGATATGAAAAGCAAAAGACGTCATTCACAAAAACTTCCACAAACTGCTCTATGCCAGGTAACATGATCAAACGTTGTGAGTATAGATACATTTTGAGCAAGCCTGTGATCTATGCAAGATGACCTTCAGTTGAAGCTCTGTTGAAAGCACAGACGTTGAGAAGGACTGTCGCCGGCCAACTGCATACAGATCACGACCCTGCAGTGAAAAAAGCATGACTAATTATCTTAAATTGCAGAAGTTGTTAAAATTTCAACATAATGCAATTGCTCTATTTTGGCAGACACCTCTGTATACTGCCAAGGAATCTGATCACCACTACGATATAAATAATATAAACTGATATTTGGATTTAAGTTAGATACACCTCCCTGTCAATATCTTGTGTTTATTAAGAGAAGCACTTGAGAATCAATAGTTTCAGATCACTTACAGGAAGAGGTATTCTTCTATGATGGAAAGCAACGCTTGATACAAGAAAAACATCCTTGATGTTTGCTCCTTTCGACTGAAATCACCAAAAGTCAGTACAATGACCTAAAGTGATTATGTCTTCTAGACATGTGTGCTTAGGCGCTATCTTTTGTTCCTTTAAGAGTAAGCTGTCCTCTTGTTTTCTATCTACTAAAGAGCAAATAAGAAAGTAGTGTAAAGCATATAGCATGGATAACACTGAAAGTCATATGCATTAAGGCTGAATAAAGACATTTATCAAAAGTAAGGAAACCGAAGGCCCCTGTATTGAAGAGAAATGAATCCACTTTACAAATTTGAAATAGACTATACAAGTATATTTCAGAAGCCTCTATAAAATATACAGTTTCTAAATCCTCATAATATGTAGCTTTACCACATAGCCACCAGCTGTGCCTGCATTTATGATGAGGTCTGGCTTCAATGCTTGTATAGATGCATAGGTCACGAGTGCTGCTGGAATAGTCCCAATGTTATTAACACCTATCAAAGAGATAAACTGAGAGGAGTTGGTAAGTCCCTTATGGGCAGATAAGCATGAAATCCACAGCTCATGAAGTGATTGCAGAGGGCATCTGATAGGTACTGAATTCTATCTGTTGGTCTTAAACAAAGGTCACTGATCCTTGTATACTTCTTCTGGTAAAAGGCTCAAGTGCTGTTAAGAACAGGTAACTTCAGATCGAAGTTCTAGGCAAGAGAATTGAGAGTCTGAATTAGGTAATGAAAAATAAATGTTTCAGCTGTAAAGGACCCACAGAGGATTTAGATATGCTATATCATGTTAAGAGAACTCTACAGAAATTCATTTGCCGTGCTTACGTGTCTGGCTAAAGATGAACAAGAAGAGGAAGAAACTCATTACTAAGCTTGTTTCATCTTAATGCACATGAAGTTTCAAATTTAATGAATATAGAGAGGAAGGAAAAACTTGTCTTATGGCACCATAAGTTAAATTCTTTCCTGATGTCGGCATTCTGCAACTAAAAAACTCGTCAAAAGAGGAAAATTATGGTATATTGGTACCACAGAAAATTAGCTGACTCGAGGGTCAAGAAGAGAGATTGTTCCTAGAATACCTATAACACTGAAATATAGCAGACTGAATGGTACAACCCTGGTGCTTATAGGTCTAAAAAATTCTATAAAAAGTTACATTTCCTCAATACTATAACCACTCTTTTTGTAAGACCCTGAGATAGGGGTACTGCATTTTATCACAGCCATATTACTCAAACCATGTGGTAAGAAAAAGTTTTATTCTAGTAGCTGAGGATAATATTCAAAAGCTTTCCTATATTGGCTTGTGTGGATAGGGCCTAGGAGAAGGGAAATAATGGACGAGGGAATAATAGGTATTGTTAGGTACCCACCAAGAACTAAATCTTTCCCTGGCCAAATGACGTTCAGTTGCAAATCCTTGTAAAAGCCATGGTACCGAATCCAAGGGAGACCTGGAAAACTGCATACGTGTTCTAATTCTTGTCATATGCAAAGGTAAGAAATGTCTGAGAATAGAAATCTTGCAGAATTCTCATCGCAAAACTTCAAGCAGTCTTTGACATCATGGCATCGAGCATTAAGGAAGGGAACTCACATCCGGAAATTTCAGGTGCGGTCAAATGCCTTAAAAGGTTGCAGAAATACAAGATAAAGCACGCAAGAGCCAGTAACATAAGACTAAACAAGGTGCTGTCTCCACAAATCCTGATTCAGCAAGTGAAGGTTTTATTGGACCGCAGATGTATCCATGAGGTTCCGAGAGAAGAAGAAAAAGAAGAACAGAAGGCTCATCTTGAGCATTATTAAAGTGATTGAACTGATCATAAGTTAAAGCAAAGTGCAGCTGAATATTTAAGGTAATGAATTATGGACATTGACTAAAGAGTACATTATTAGAGAAAGAAAGATCCTGAATCGAAAGTCCCCAAAAAACCCACTTATAATGAGAGCAAAGCAAGTATGGTAACATCATTATCATTCATAGAAAGAAAAGAAGCTTACAACGCGCTGTCCTCAGCAAGATTGAACCTTTTCAGAATAGGAAGAGCCTCGGCATCCATAGCTACAAACCCAAATGAGAACCCGGTGAGAAAAACCAGAAAACCCGAATAAACGCAACCACGATACCAAACATAATCTGCAAACTCATGACCCGCCGCACAAGCTGTATAAATCAGAACTTGCGATTCTATGAAGACACAGAGCAAACCCAACATATCTAACTCATCAGAGCAAACCGGAAATCTCTAACTCATCAAATTCCCAGAGCAAAACGCAACATATTGAAACAAAATGCCACTCAGAGAGAGAGAGAGAGAGTATACCAATGATGAAGACGATGGTGGAGATGGGTCTTTCGCAGTCGTCCTTCTGGTCGACGCTTGATGTAACGTGAAGGGGCGACATCGAGAAGGAGGGACGGTGATCGAACCGAGAAGACAGGCAGAGAAAGAAACTAAGTTCAAGCTCGTTGCTCTCTCTCTCTATCTCTCTCTCTCTCTTCCCCCAGCCTCCCTCCTCCCCATGAAAAGTCAGCAGTTTCATGACGAGAGAAACGTGCTCTTGCTCTGGAATTACCTTTTTTATTTTTATTTTTTATGAAACGTAATATTATTTATTGTGCATCCAATTTAATTAGGGAGCAGCAGATATTATGAATTATCTTGCGCTGAATGGATGTTGAATGTGTAATTTAATTTTTATACAAATATAAATCTAATAAAAATCCATTTTAATCTAGCCGACGTTGACTTGTTTCCAATTTTTTGTTCATAATATTAGCCACATCAAAATCGTGCTCTTTAATCATATGTAGGAACTGGGGCCTGCCATTGTCATGTCCTTTATGTACTTCCAAACTTATGGTCAGAAGATAGGGAGACCCTTCCATGAAAATTAGGTTATTATCTTGCTTTATTCCAATCAGTAGTTATCATTTCAAATGTGTGGGGCCACGATTTCCTTTAAACGGTTTGTATCAGAAAATTTTCATCCCAAGATTTACTGATAAAGGAATCTGCACTCGATGAATATCCACCCATCTCACTAATAGAGACGAGAGACCCATCTGGCCGTAGAAAGTAACAAATTTTCGACCACAATGGCGAAGTGATTAATTTCTTTTGTATATTTATTAGGTTCTTCTCTTTACGATTATATATAAGAATGATTAATGTTACGAAAAATCTCAAATCATTATAGTTGAGATAAATTTATTCTAAATTTAATTTTTTATAATCAATTATTTCTACAAGTTTTCATTAAATTTTACCGTTAAATTGTTAGATTGGATAATATGTGAAAGTTGATGGATGTATCAATTTAGTGTTTTTACTTCCGTTTGTCACAAATATATTGGTTTGTGACTTTTCATGATATTAATCGAACTTAATAAAAAATTAATGAAGAGTAAATTTATTACAAATATACTAGTCCGATGATTTGATGGTCAAAAACTTAATTTGGATAGATTTGTCATTAGTGTATTAATTTGAGATTTTTCTTGATATTAACACTAATAAAAAAATTATTTACAAAATAACTTTTACTCTTACAAAAATAAAACCTCTAAGTCTTATCCTAATTTTGTTGAAGGCACGGGTTTGCACGTGACAGTCGTGACTGCCTTGTAAGACCCCACGCGATATAAAGATTACGACGCGTGAGTCAAACCCGCTGTGAGGTTTGACCCATCTGGAGAATGCAGTCGGGGCAGTGGTAAAAATAAAAGCAACGAAACAAAGCGCAAGCAGAGCTCATCTTCAGTCTAAAAGCCTGCGCTTCGAGCAATATGATCCAGAAAAAAGTATGAAAGGGGTTGATCGGGAAAAGGGAATGCCAAAGCCGGGCGGCGATTCCATTACTTAAACTGAAGAACGCAATTACTTTTTGAACCCCATGTGACTGTTGTCATTTGAAACATTACTGCGACCAAAACCACAGAAATGTCCAGATGCAACTTGTACAGATAATTCAAGAGAGAATAAGTCTGCCCAGCATATATAGCAAATGATTCGATCGTACAAATGATTCGACGGGTCTCATGAAAAAAAATTGGCTTTCAGACATATGAAACACGAAGCATCTAGTAGTACGTTCCTGTGCACACCATCCTCAGTTGCTCAACTTGAATAGCTGTGTGAAGCTGAATTCTAACAGGCACGCGTTAATGTCATCTACATACAAATCGATAAGTTCTACATCGATTGATGCCTCAGAGGTCAGAAAGGCACTTCCCGTTGATGAATTCGACAACTTGACAGACAGTCTGATCGAGGGCAGCAGTAACCGCTGCCAAATTTTGCAAGAATTCCTCCGCAGTCGGTTTGTCACCGTCCACAATGTCGGTCACTGCCTTTACGAATATTGCAGGAACTTTCAAGACATCAGCTACATAAGCAACAGCTGCACCCTACATTTTCAAGTGTTGTCAAAATCTGTTAGCAAGATGCCAGGCATACAAGAAATTAACAGATAAAAAAAATAAAAAAAGAAATGAAGGATTCTGATGTGATGTTGATTACGACTTACGGGTACACAACAGCAAAATCTTCTTTATAAAATGACATAATATAATCAAAAACCAAAATGGTCAACTATAAGACATCTGCCATGCTATATGTCAGAAATTAACGGCACCTGTTTAATTGATACATAAGTTTTACAACCGGAGATGGTAGCAACACTTAGCTAGTAAGGTCATCCATTCATGTGTAGACAGAAAAAAAGGAAATAAAAGAATACCTCCATATCTTTGATTGTCGCATCATTTGCAAAGATTGTTGCTTCATCTTGTTGGGACATGTCCAGAGAGTCTCCAGTTGACAGCTTACCAACCTGAAAGACACATAAAATTAATGAAGCTGACTCTACTCTGATATAACCCACTAGAAACAGAGATAAGACCATATACATGCACTCTATCTGATCCAAGTTCCTTTCAAAAGTCAAATGCATTATTCAGCACAGAAACTAGATGACCTTAACGGTTGCATACTGCTTGGCAAAGGAAAGAGGCAGGATTTACCATATTCTGCAAGTGAATGCAGATAAACCTTGACTATGAGGGATTCAATTATAATAACTCTACATTTGAGAAAAGAGCAAGTTTACAAATAGCTCTAAATTAGCCAGATAGCATTTGAAGATAGAAGAATCCAAAAAGTTAAATTCACATTCATAAAAGGATATTATCTAGTCTAACAAGGAAAAATGCCACGTTAAGCATCCATGCAGAAATAGAAATGCACTGGTAGGAAAAGCAGCCTCTAGGCCCACCAGAAAGTACGGATATGGCTGAAGAAAATCTTGTTTCGCCAACAAACCCATCCCGAGGGACTTGCTACAAGTATTGTAGAAGCCCCCATCAGCAAAACTACTAATCATATAACCACAGGCCCAGGGAGCATCAAGTAGGTGACGAGTGTGTCTAGACAATATTCCAATAAACAGTAACGAGATACTTTTGCAAAAATTAAGCAGCAGGACCCTGGGAAAACAGTCGGAAAAAATAAAGAAAAAAGAAAAGGGTTCCTCAAGATGATTTCCCGTAACTATATCAACTTGACATTTTCCTCTTCCTCAATCAACCTCTGATCAACATTAACAGAGAACTACAGTTCAGTTAGACCACTTGTCAGAGCTTCTTGAACAATAAAGGGATATATTTATCAGATAATAACCTGTCTTATAATATCCTAGAAATGTGAGAGGCTCTTTTCATTGAAAGAGAACAAAAATGTAACATTGGCAAAGCTTACTTTGTCAAAGGTTGACCTTAACTAACCGCAGGTTATCTTGGAAAAAATAGCATTCACAACATAAACTTTTTATGTCTTGGCCATCCCAGTCAGCTGGGCCATTTCCTTTTGTGATTCCAAAAGTCCAGACAAACTCAATTAAGAAAAGAAAAATACATTCACCAAGTAAAACAGTTCTGAGGTTTTAAGCAAGAGAACTCTGTCAATCAAGGCATGGAATTACCTTCAAGTTGAGCTCTTTTACAAGATTTGGTGTTGAAAATGCCGGTCGCAACCCAACTCCATACAGATCAAAAACCTGCAGAAGACATTGGAGGCACAAAAGCAGCTTCAACTATATGTTTTTGACCAAGAAAAAAGCTAGTAGCAGCATCAGCATGAATGTTCATGGACCTAGCACCAAGAAAGAAAGGGAATATATACACATGAGAAAATTTTCATTACTGAGCAAAAAGATCTGGAAACAAGAGGTAAGGCACGTAAGGCAGACAAGCAACTGAATAAACAGCTCACGCTTGTCTTTCTGACATTAGGATCAACCACATACTTAAAGACACTATGCTGTTCGGGGCAAGAAACATTGATAAGCAACCTAATGCTATGCGCTGTCACACAACTGTCACCATTTTGTCAGCACCTGCAGAACTTTGAAAAAGATCCCACCTAGTTTATGTCAAGTGCTAGAAAATGATATCCAAATAAGCATTTTAACAACCAAATGACGCCAGTATAATGAAAAATGACTTACTGGGATTGGTATTCTTCTATCATGGAAAGCAACCTCAGATGCCAGAAACACGTCGCTGATGCTCGCTCCTTTAGCCTGTGGCAAATGGGAATAAACACAAATTAGTATGCCGCATGCTATTGGAAATGTAAACTTTGAGCTGAGGAAAAGTTCAGAAAGAGAAAATTTAAGTCTAAATTGGAATTGATGCATGCTATACAATTAAATTCTTAGCGGCATTCTTCCACGTTCCAACACCAAGATGTCTAAATAGGTACAGAGGGGAAAGCCAAATAAATGAAAACATATTTTGGCTGGACTGTACCAATACCAATTAATTGTGAACACAGTCACTTTGGACTAATATGAATAGGATGATACGATCATAAAAAAAATATAATCACAACTCCTTCAAAGCCAAAAAAAAAAAAAAAAAAAAAAAAGACCTTGAAGCCACCAGCGGTACCAGCATTTATGATTAGGTCAGGCTGCAATGCCTGAATAGAAGCATAAGTCACCAAGGATGCAGAAATTGTGCCAACACTATCGACCCCTGTCAGCATTACAATGTATCAAACACATAATGGTATATACTATAAGCAATTATTACAAAGCAAAAGTCCCTCGAGTCCAAATTACTTTTTGCAAGTAAAATATTTTTGTTTTGAGTAACACAGACAAACTACATACCAGATGAAGGATCTTTTCCTGGCCAGATCAAATTTATGTTCAAGTCTTTGTAAGTACCATGGTAACGAACCCAAGGGACACCCTTAGGGAACCTGTAGCGTATCAGATTGACACATGAAACTTAATGCAAAATATCAAGCAAGAAAGTAATGCCTAAATAGAGAGAATTTGAGAATTTAGAAACTTAAAAGATCTAACATCAATCTCTTGAACGAATCAAGGATAGCCTATACCATATTACCCCAAGCAAAGAGATAAGAAGAACATATACTTGCAGGTTAGTTTCCGATCATCCCAATGCCCACAAAAGGTTTTGCCTTTTCCATTTTCTAATTCCCTTTTTTTTTTTTGGGGTCAGATTCTAATTGCCTCGAGGTGTTTTGTTTCTCAGTCTTAACCATAAATCTCCCTTTTCTCTCTGTGTTTTTTTTTTTTTTTTGGGGGGGGGGGGTGGTCAGATTCTAATTCCCTTGAGATGCTTCGCTTCTCAGTCTTAACCATAAATCAGGCCCAAATCAATAGGTAGCGTTAAACGACCTCAAACCCAGAGTTGCAAATGGTCGAACACATAAGCGACAAAAACAAAATACCGACATTCTCCGTAACCTTAAAAAGCACTTGACAGTAACAGCACAACTGCTGAGCTCCTACTCCACTTTTAATCAAGAAAAAGCAGACTAAATAAGCGCAAACATGAGCAGCTAATGAAGCAACTCACAAGGAGTCCTGATCCTCGACGAGCTGAAACCTGTTGACCACTGGAAGCGCTTCAGTTTGCATAGCTACGCACCCCAAAAATCAACCAAGCAAAAACACCCAAGAAAACATGCGTTATGAATTACCCAACAACACGAAAGGATTCCACGAGGCGGAAACGAGAAGGGAAATCAATAAGGTACCGATCAAGATGACGATGGTCGAAACAGGACGCTTCTCGGCTCCGCCGGCCGCGGCTTCCTCCGCAGCGCCCGATCCGTCGCCGTGAGGAGCCATCTGGGATTTCGCCTCTTCGCGTTGGCGGATCAGTGGGGCGCGCCTACGACGACTGTCCAAGGAGGAGGAGGAAGAAGAAGAAGGAGAAGAATGAGAAGGAACGAGGGAACGTGCGAGGAATCGCACGAGATGGAACAGGATTGGTCTGTCTCTGTCGGGAGGTAAAGTTTACAGAGGTGGAAGAGAGAGAGAGAGAGAGAGACTATTATTGATCGACCGAGGTAGGTGTTATTTTGGGTAAATGTCATCGCTCAGTTTTGTAAGAAAATCATTTTTTTTTTCTTTTTCCAAATCCGTACTATCACTTTTTAAAAAGTGTCACCGTCCATTCCTTCCTGAATCGATAAAAATTTAAAAAAAAAAACAAATGGACCCACAATTTTGATTTAGTACACGATACCGCCCTTAAGTTTTTAATTTATACAATGTTATCCCTAAACGTGTCGTTTCTGAACTTTTAATTTATTGATTTCTAAATTTTTTATAATGAATTATATGAAAATATTTGATGTTGTCCTTAAACTTAAATTAATAAAAGAATGATACTTAACTTATTCATTTAGTTTAGAGATTATATTAAATATGTACAAAAAATTCTTAGATCAACTTGAATATGTATTAAAAATTTATGGATCATATTAAAAATTAAAAACTTATTAATGACATTATATATTAAACTAAAGTTCATAAAATATTTATATAATTTTTCCATGAAAAATTGGTGACTTGGTATTAATATGGTTAGAAATCAGCGGACATGATTTAACGCATTGTTGACTTGAATTTTTTTTTTAATCTCTCTCTCTCGACTTCTCTCGAATCCCCACGCTGGTCATGTCGTCACCGTCTTCTCCTTCAACTTAAACCCCACATAATACAAATCAAGACACGCAAAATTCCCCCCTCCCCCCCATACAGAACTTCGAGCGGCCATGCCCAAGCTCAACATTGGCATGGCCGTGAGTCACCTTAGTCAAGCTTGATGAAGCTAGAGCGGTCATGGCTCAGCGCTCAATGGAGCTCCAGTTGCCATGGCCAAGCTTGTCGAAGCTCGAACCACCATAGCCGCAAGCCTGATTAAGCTCACGCAGTCATGTTCAAACTAGACAAAGCTCTAACAATCATGACCAAATTCACCAAAGCTCGAACTTTATGGCCGTGAACATGAACAAACAGTAGCCGCTCTAGCTGAGTTTGACAAAACTTGAATGACCAAGGTCACGACTTGGAACAAGCTCGAGTAGCCATGGTTGGAGAAAGTTTCAGCTGCCATGACCCCATGGTCGAATTGAACGAAACTTGATACCATGGCCAGTCTTGACAAAACTTGAGCAGATATAGCTAAACTCGATGAAGCTCAAAGGGAGCTCTAGCGCCATGGTTCTCTCTCTCTCTCTCATTTTGTGTTGGTTGATGTGGCGGGACACATGTATTCTTGTGTTTAGCTCAGCAATCTGGTTGTCCACATCCACAAAAATCATTTGACGATAAGAAAAAATTACAATGAAAGGACTAAGGGTCACACATTTTAAAAATTACTGAGACTGTTCAGAATAAGGGGGAAAAAGCCTAGATGGACGGTTATGATTTTTATACAAAAGTAGGGGACCAAAGGTGACATTTCACCATTATTTTGCTGCCTAATATTATGAGAAAGAATAATGGAAAAGTGTCATAAGCCCTTTGTGAGTGCCTTGATCCGGGTTTGTCGCCACTTCTACCAAACCACGCGTCAACATTTTGTACGTGTAGCATATGAGACGTTTCATAATTTATTATTTTTAGTAATTTGTACATTGTGCCATCTGAAACCCCTGTCATGTCTACTCGCATTAGAATAAATAATATCTAAAAACATTTCTGGGGATTCAACTATTCAAACTCTATTATTCCGTAATCCCCTGACATAAAAACATATTTTTGTTTTTTATCCTTTCTTTCACTGTTTGGATAATAAATATATTTTTCGTTTGTTCATTTTTATAAACAATCCTTTTTAGAAAAAAAATATTTTTTAAATTATTCATTTTTTTCTGAACAGATAGAGCCAAAAAGGAAAATCGTTTTAATTTTGAGCGTAAAAATTTCACTCTATATGTGCAACTTAAAATCAAACAACGAATTAATTTGCTTGAATGAAATTAGTTATAATGAAGCCTTCGCTCTTTTTTTTAATGTAAGGATCTTACATTATGTGGATATGTGATTTATCATGTTTCTTCTTAGTCAAGTGAATTACTTGAACGATATAAGTTTACATTTTAGAAAAGTGGAATTTTAAAGCAGGAAATAAAATAAAATATCTGTATATAGGAAACTGATTTTTGAATAGCAATTTCTTTTGGTTTTTCAAATTGTTATCAATTACTCCCTAAATTTACATTTAGCAATGGAAACAAAGGGGATAGGACAGCATGACAATAAAGAAGTCTTATATGAAAACTTTTTTATTCAGTACAGTTTATTCTCTAACTTAAATATTTACTATAAATATAATTTTATTTTATTTTATTTTATTTTATTTCCCTTTCCTTATTACTTAGCTAAATCAAATTTGAAGCATGTTGCATTTATTCTTTATCCAAATAAAAAAATTTTGACTTTCAACCCCCAAAAAAAAAAAAAAACCTTTTCGACTCTTTTTTGCGATGTGGAAATTTTTTGTGTGCTTGTGTCAAGCAACATTATAATATTGGGAAGAATTTATTCTCTCCTTGCTTTGCCAAACAAAATATCAGCGAAAAACCTAGCGCTAGTATTCCCGCACCAACCGGTCACGTTTCTCATTTAGAAGGACAACATTCAGGCATCGGATTTCATCTCCTCTCTGTTTTTCTCAACATCCTCTCTACCATTGCGAAGTACGAACATGAAGATATGCGCAGATTTCTTACCTTGATGATGGCGCCAGCGCCGCTGCCCGACAACTGCATAGCCGTATCTACCCGTCATACATAGTGAGAAATCATTGGGGCAGTCCCCCGATCGAGGGGTCAAGGTTCTGCAATTTGTAGGATTCTTTAGACTGGTTTCACTTAAATTTTGCACCCAAAGGTCTCTCTCGCATTTTTCAAAACAATTAGATATCGAATTCATTGGAATTGAACTCCCTAAATAAAAGTCTTTGATGTACAAGCTTCAGCATCTCTATTCTCTACCGCGTTCTTCAGTTTTTAGATTAGGGGAATTCCCATTCAAGGATAGCAAGGTAACCCAGGCAAGATTGAGAATCTTCTATGAGTCGGCTGATTGTACGAGCTAGAAGTGATCGGTTCTAAAGTGGGTAGATTCTAGAGCTATAACTCGGAACCCATCCTATTATAACGGATTCCCAATTTTCGGATCCTAGAATTTACTCTGTTTGCTTGGAACTAATCTGAAACCTACCATATTTTTCCGGTCTTGTTCCACAATCTACCCGAGAACCTATTTTATTTATTTGTTCATTTATTTGGTTCATTTTTTTATAGCAAAATCATATAAGATTACGAGTAGCAAAACAATTTAAAGTAAAAAATGAACAATAAAAATTTCAATTTGCCAAAAACAACAATCCATAAGATGAATAAATAGTCACATATAATTATAAATGATAAAAAGTTCAAACATATAACATAAAACATAAATTATAAAACTCAATTCCCCATTCATCTATATAAATTCAAGGGAAAAGGAGCGTTAAGGTTAGAATTTAGGGGAAAAATAAATTAAGTTTTGGCTTTTTAGCTTGTAAAACTGATTTCAAAGTAGCTCCAAAACAGGGTGGTATAATCCGGTTCTTATGTGGATATTCACTCGGAACTTGCTCCCAAAATTTGGAACTTGTTCTTGGACCAGTTCCAATGGAAACCGATTCCTGGACTTGTATTTCGGGCTGTCTGGTTCGGTCCTTGGGTGGAACCGATTTGTTTACACACCTCTAGTGTGAGCTGATACGAAAGTTTTTTCATCAAATTTGGATAAGATTTTTATTTCGACATTTGAGTTATGGATTAACGAATTATTTTGAAAATGGGCCTAATGTTGGTATGAAGCCCAAAGCTTGGCCTTTTCTCCCTCTCCTCTCTGGATTCAGGGCCCGTTTGGTTCGGCCTTTGGGGAATGTAAATATCGTTTTCCGAAATGCAAATATCGTTTGGTAAAATTTGCATTTGCAATTAATTTTTATTAAATTAAAAAAGCAAAAATACACTTATATTTTTTTTTTGAAGTCCGGCCACGGACGGCCGCCGGGTCGCGACCCAGCGACCGCGCCGCGTCGCCCGGGTTCGCCCGACCAAGCGGCCGTCGCCCGGGGTCGCGCGGCCTCGGCGATGGCCGCCGGGGTCGCCCGACTCGGTGACCGTCGCTTGAGGTCCGGCGACAGTCGCCGAGGTCGGGCGACCCTTAGGCGGCGGTCACCGGCACGTCGCGCGCGGCCCCTTGGCCGGCGGTCGTCGTGGCCTCCAATCGGCGGTGGCTTGAAGAAGATGAACAGTACCGACTTGCATTCCCAAGATGCAACTTGCCAATGCACCTCAAGAGCTCCATTGGGCTAAAGGCCTTTAGACTCCTTTGGAGATGCAATTGCATCTTGCCAAAGTCATGCAAAAATATGAACCAAACGCGTTTGCATTTGGCCAAGGGACTTTAGAGTTCAAATGAGCATTTCAAATGCTAAACCAAACAAGGCCTCAATCTTTCTCTGACCTGAATGGCAGGGAATTGACATGATTGCTTACCATCTTAGATCATTTCAAGGAAGGCAAGTGGTCAAAGCCATTGGGAAAGAAAGAGGGAGATCAGCCAGAGATTGAGAGTTAAAGAGAGATTGTTAAATTTTGACTTCATTTTTTTTGTTCGGAGATTGTTAAAGTTTGATTAGAGGTATAAAATGGAATGAAAACCCATTTGCTAAACCATATATGATGAGTTGGGTCATATATAAGTTAGCTACATTTTGTTAAATGGGTTGATATAGGTTTAAATAATAAAGTTCAATAAAATATGGTCTATACCCAATCGACTTGCAATCCCTTTTCACTTGCCTTCAAGTTTACGTTGAAGGTTTTTGGGTGAGGCAACTTTAGGGAGCGTATGATAAGTATTATGTTTCTCTATTTTCTTTTTCTTTTTTTTTTGTTCCTCAAAATAAACTTTGAACAAAAATCCGTTTGGTTACATAATTTCATTTTTTTTTTATTTCTATAACAGATTTCTACTCCATAAATAGATTTGGACGAGAAATCAAAAGTTCACAATTTTAACATTTTTATTTTTGGAACAAAAGTGAGAAATGAAAACTTTTTTCATCATTTACTCTCATCACCACCAGCCGTCCACCCGCCACCTGTGGGATGTCGGACACCCGCTGCTGATCGCTCGCTGTCGGACGCTAGATGTTGGTTGCCAATCCTTGGTCGCCGACTGTTGTCCCTCCCACTGCAAGCTACTTGTCATTAGACGTTGCTCGGCTGCCTCCTACCGCTGATCGTCGGATGCCGCCCACCCGCCTCTCTCACCGCTTGCCTCCCGCTAATCGTCAACCACCGGATCTTTGGATGCCGCCCGCCCGCCATCAATCACCCGTCACTAGTCGCCCGCCGGCCACTGAACACCGAATGCCTCCCTACCACTGGGAAGGGAAAATTTTCATGTTATTATCAAATTAATTTCTATTTCATGAACAGAAATTTTATAAGGTTATCAAACGTGTATTTTTACTCAGAAAATTGATCGAAAAATAAAAATAAAAAAATCAATTTCTAACTAAAAGTTGATTTCTAGAACAAAATGATTATCATATGTGCTCTTATGTTCTAGTTTTATCTTTTATTTGTGATTTTTATTCAAAATTGAAAAATAGTAAAATTTTATGATCTTTCAAGCTTTAGAAAACCATGAAAATTATATGATTTTACATGTCAATATTTATATACCTATTAATTCTAAGAGATGTAAGATACTTCATTGTAAAACTCGAAAAATTTGCAATAAAGAAAAAGTCGCAAATAAGTCGAAAACCTAATTTGGAATCTTACAAAACTACTAAAAATCTTATTCTTTACATAGCATATCATAAAAGTTCTTGTTTTAAAATATGTATTTTACTAATATTACAGGTCGGGTCAGATGTAAGTCACTGAATTTGTATTGCATATAAATTGATCAAAATGGATTAAATGGGTCAATTTCAATCGGGGTATGGGTTACCGAATTTGTATTGCATATAAACGAGTCAAAATGGGCTAAATAGGTTAAATTTGGTCGAATTACTTTCGATCCAACCCAAATTCGATTTAACGCATCTATTTGAGGGTCTTAGATTTAACCGAGAAAAGTGAAAAGTGGTCAAAGCCGTCCAAAGAAAAAGACGGAGATCAGTGAGACATTGAGAGTGGAGAGAGTTGGGTGGGCTTGACGGAGAAAGAAAGGAGTGATTTCCGGGATTGAAAGGGAATGGCCGAAATTGAGAAGTGAATACATTCCGGTGCAACCTGCAAAACCCCCGGCGCGGGGGGTGGGTGGGGGGCGGGGAGGGGTGGTTGGTTGGTTTTGTGGGTGGAGAGAGAAGACATTCTTCTCGGGGAGAAGTGAAAAAGAACGTAGAGAAAGCAGAGGCATTTGGTACATGTGAGTTGACATTTGTCTTTTATCATGTCTCGCTTGAAATTGCATCATATTTTTTTTTTTTTTTTTTTTTTTTTTTTTTTTTTTGGTGACTGAGGACTCCACCACAGCCCCCGTGCCTCGATGGCACCGAAGGGCTGGGCTCCTATATCTCGGAAAAGACTAAAGACGACCCTAACACCATAACCTCCCACTTACAACGCTAGCAACTACCCGGATTCGAACTCTTAACATCGGTGACGAGGGAGGGACTCTAATATCAGCGTAGCTACCCACGATTGGGTTCATATTTTAGGTTTTATCTTCATAAAAAGCAAGAAAAAAAATTGTAAATGAGAAGTGAAAGTCGAGACTCTCCTAAGTTGCGAAGAGTGATGGTCGAACTCGGCCCGCCCTTTTTGAGAAATCTTTTATCAAAAAGATGATAAGAAAATCCAAATAAATAAAAAAAACAAAAAAACAAAGGCGCATCACATATAATTCCTAGATTTAGGACATATTCATACATATACTCAAGAGTCCGGGCGTTATAATGATACTTTGTATTAATTTTATTAAGTATAGCTCGAGCCGAATTTTTTTAGACTTGCACGGTTTCCTTATCTAAGAATTTATTATTTATCCATGTCAAGAATTTCATTTTGGTGTTTGTGCACCTATGCATTGTCATATAGATTTGTATAATAGGATTAAAATTAAAATATCACGTACATAAATGTTTTCCTTAAAAAGGAAAAAAAGGTACCAATTCATGAGTATTAGTTTAATCTAACAAAATCAAGTCAAGGAGAGTTCGCAAAGATAAAAGCGATCCCCCATCCTTTACTGGCTTAATGATTGGCCTTGTGAATGGATTAGTGATGACTCTAAAGTAATTGTGAATGAATGGAAAAAGAAAAAAAGTTGAATTCAATAAGGTGTGAAAGAGTCCATGCGAATAAACCTCACGACAAGCCTTAATTTTATTTTATTTTTGGAGTATTTTTTTGCCTTCGTGGTTTTTTTTTTTTTTTTGCAAATGGCCTTCGTGGTTCACTATTAACATATTGCATTCTCTTAGCTTGGTCTGTGTCTTGATCACAAGGTTTTATTCCGTGATTCTTTTTAACAGTTTTTTCTTCTATTACAATTGTCCCAAATTGCAATATGGTTACATACTTGACGACTCTGTTAGGCACGTGCCCATACTTATCGAACTGATAGGATATGATGCACACGCCAACAATGCCTTGACATATACTTTGGGGTATACTAGTAGTTGAGGATCGCTTCCATGAGCATGGTTTTGATAGAAGTTACACTCGATAGGGACATCATGATGAAAGGTTTGAAAGAAGAGACAACGCCCCAAGACTTGGTTGAGCAAGCAATGAACGTTCTGATGAAGTTCTTGAACTTTAGGAGGATACATTTGGTCCTATTGTTGATGAATAATGGGTCCTCCAAGGGTGCTTTTGCAAACCTGAGGTTGCAAAATTCCAAACCTGAGGCATGAATAAAAATTCGGTAGATTATCCAAGGACGGGGTACCGAGATTGTAAAATTCATATAAAATTGTTCTTTTTTCCCCAATTTTTCCATACAAAGATGACAAGTAGAATGACTAACCAAGCAGTTGACATCATGTATCGCTTCTTTGAGTCATAACTGCCACGTGGTGAGAGATTGCCTCAGACTTATTACGGGGCAGAAAATATCACGAGGGAATTGGATCTTTGTATGTATGTAGGCATGGGTGCAAATATGACCTTATGCTTCATTGGAGAGAACCACAGAACTTGCAGACACTGATATGGATCTTGTAGATGGAGCATCTGTAGATAGTTCTAGAGATGAGTAAGCGGGCTGGCTCAATCCGAGAACCGAATTGAATTAGCCTTGCTCGATCAGCTTTAGGATAGGTCAAGCGGAGACCGTTTTGGTTTCCGAATAAAAAATGTGGAATAGGCGTAGACCTATTTGGTTTTGGATTTATACCGTGAACCATTGGTTATACCAAGCTAGTTCTCAAATAGAAATAGTTTCCAAACGACCAAACCCTAAGATTACGTTTGGTCATCCGGACTTCTAGTCAGAATATACAAAAAGAACAAAAAGATTGTGTTTGGTCATTCAGATTTCTAAACAAGGTAGAATAAGATAAGAAATTCAGCAATTTCTTCATGTCCTATCTACTATTTGGGGAAGTATGGATTTAAAGTCGAATATTCTCATGTCCTACGAATCCATTGTTTGGTAAATTATGAATTTAAAGTTGGATATTCTCATGAACAATTATATACTTGAAAAAAAGAAATTAGGAAAGCACAAATTAAAATATTGGATCATAGCAAAATCATCTAGAACAAAAAATATATATTTTTTCAAATCAACAGATTTTCACAAAATCTCATCACATCAATCCATGATTATGCATTATATGCAAAATGCATAAAGAACCAAAGCAACCTCACGCTCATGTAAATTTCGGCATTCATATTTACATTCCCATGCTTTATCGTCGATAAAATTATGACATAGTTTGTATTTGTTTGGTTTTGCTTGAAGTGATTATGTTATCGGACTTTGTCTTCAAATTCCAGCATAGTTTGTGTACACTCAGTTCTGTATGAAGTGAAGTTGTCACTCTTTTGTCAACCTATAATATTTATTGCATGGAATAGTCACAAAACTTGTCTCCTTTAATAAAAACTGAAAAATGTCTTTCGCCGAAAGATATTTCATAGCGGAGTCAAATTATTGCGAGAGAATGGTACGTTCTTTGTCATAGATGAAATGATAGAATATCACAAATCCAGCTCATCCTAGGCGTCCTCCTACATACTTAGTTTATCCTAGTTTTTTATTAAAAAAAAAAAAGGAGTTTCGACGGTGAAATTCAAGTTTTACGAGTGTATGCCGTTCATTAGTTTTTTTTTTCTTTTTAATTCAAAGTTTCGTGTGAGTTTTATAATAAATGATCTTTCCAGTGATGGTAATAGCTTTTCATGTCATTATCGGAATATTTACATATTGAAAAACGTATTTATTTAATAATTTAAAACTTTAAAACAATCGACAGTGATTCACAAAAT